>CM076674.1:102644095-104057845 GCA_038501925.1 Xenopus petersii
AATGGGGTGGGGGCATGTGAAAGATAAAAAGGACTCGACTCGAGTTTCTGCAGCCCCTGCCTCAGCACCGACAAACCCTGGAGGTGGGACGGAGAAGCTGCTGTAGAAGTGGCCAGAGCTGGCAGCGTGACAGGGTGCAGTAGGGGAGTGCAGCGCAAGGATACTTCTCACACAACTGATTTGCACTCAAGAGCACATAACAATAAGCAGATAAAAATCCGAAGTTAGCAAAGTGCGCCTGGCTTGTGGTGTATCAGGTACAGAGAGTCCAGTCTACAAAATGAGTGCTAATAGCGTGAGGCAAAGGCTGCTCTAGTCTCTTATCCACTCCTGTCTGCTTCCAACTCTAATGAATTGGCAAAATAAAGTGCAAGAGCCCAGCTGTGCCGAGCACTATTTACACCAGAGCTGTCACACGGACTGGGAGGGGACACGCTTCTAATGACTGACAACAATCCCTGCCAATAACAGCTCGTTCTCTTTTCCGCCTGTCCCACTTGTACTGTGGGGGGGGGGTGTGACAGGGCACGGACAAGGGCTACTGTGGGCGGGAAGGTTGGAAGGAAATGTGGAATTGTGGAGTGGGGCTCCCTCTAACTACAATGATTTCTGACCGATGAGGAAATGAATAAACCCAATTATGACCCTTATCCTATGTTGGTTTTGTTGAATAGCATTGATTGCTTGTGGCGTGACTGAGGTTAATGGGCATAAATTACAAGGAGAGTCACCCCTCCACCAGGTCCTTGCTATAAGCGTGTGCCAGTAATACCCTCGCCTTGTATTTGCGATCACAATCAAAGGGATCAGTTCTATTTGTGACCTGCTAAATTCTAGGACTTCCATACTGCAGAGTAGGGAAACGCAGCTTGCACACATTATGCTTTGGTGCTACCTACTAGCTTTATAATTCTTCTTAATTGTATTATCATTATTATTATTATCACTATTATTATTCTTATTATTAGCATGTGACAACTACAGCCACATAAATATGTGCTCTGTTACGTAAGCAAATGCAGGTATGGCATCATCATTACTTTATTATCATTTTGGAGAAATATATAGAAGAATCTAGAAGAGCCTGTTAGAACATAAGACAAGCCAATTTACTAATTCGCCTTTGAAACATTGTTGTGGCCTGCGCAAGGCTCGAAGGGTAAAATTATTGGCAAAGCATGGATCAGCTAATAATAATAATAATAATAATAATAATAATAATAAAATAAATAGAGGGTGGGCAAGAATTTCTGGGGATAAAAAAAGGATACGATCGTTGCAGTCATCGTCAGATACTCTCTATATAAATTCTGCTTATTATGAAACAGCGATGATGCAGCCTTTTCATTCCAATCCAACTATACATTATTTCCGAGAGTTGATATTGTCTATTCGTTTCTACAAACTGCACAGGCACATACAGATATTAAAACGAACACTAACTATTCTTACTATATATTCTCTAAACATAAAGGTGTTCGGACTGTAATTCTATGACGAGCTTTGAAATATGGATTAGAATTTATATTCCCTTACCTACTGCATTGCAAGCTTCTATAATTGAATATATATATATATATATATATATATATATATATATATATATATATATATATATATATATATATATATATATATATATATATATATATATATATATATATATATATATATATATATATAATATGAGTGGCAAAGGTAAGCTACTGCTATATTTTAATAACCCACAATAAGATATCATTTACCTTTTCTTATTTTCCGTTCGTTCTGTTCGTAAATACTAATAACAATAATATGAATTATATCCTATTAAATGGATACAATGGTGTTTTCTACATTTTGTTGCGAATTGTAGTGCGTTTTTCCTAAACATGCTTAATTGTAAGCGTTTGCTTATCAAACAGCCAAATGGAAAGAGTCTTTCGTATATGAAGAACATCAGGCGATAGGACTAGCACGGTGCAACTAAATCAGAGACAGCAGCATACATTGCATTTCTTGGAGTTTCCCTGATTTGTTTTTAAATTTATAGTAAAATTCTATGAATCCTGCTTATTTGCAAATCCAGAAATTCGTTGTTCTAATCACAACATATTTTACTTTACAAAGAACAACGTACTCCCTTATTCCCTGCATTATATACCCAAACAGACATAACAGTGGGCTGATGGCACACAAAATGCTACCGATCGGCACAGTACTGATAATATACCGTGATAACGTTATCCACACACACTGACTGCTGTACAATTGTATATACGAAGATTTCCACACACTGACCGACTTATAGTCATACCGACACACATATAGCACAGAGCAGCCCGATGGATGTGAGATTGCGCATTTCGTGCACAGTAACGCACCGATCGCTCTCACAGAGAAATTATATTCAATGGTGCAGCCTCACACAATGTTAACTTAATTGACTGCAAGAAGAAATAGCAGGGTTTGGCATGGCGAAAACTTCTTTTGTAGTCTTGCAGTGGGACCCTAGTCAGTTACCCCATCCCACCATGGCTACCCTACTCAGTTAGGCGCACGTTTTCCCGTAAAATTATAGGGCAAGGCAGATCATGTTTGAATAGATTCCCCTGCTGTACACTGCGTGCAGAGTAGGGAGCACACCCCTATGTGTGTCAGAACAGAGGCTGCCTGCTGCATCAGGGGCATTGCTGTGGGGCTCTGCTACCTCAAAGGTATCAATATCATCAATTGACCTTATACAAAATAATACAGAATATAAATTCCAGACCAAGGGACTTAAAGCGCTATCTCAAATTCACAGATTAAAGGTGAGGGGGGTAAAGGGTCTATTATTATTAAATAAATGGGGGTTTTGGGTGGAAAAGATGGAGACCAGAAGTCATCCTAGCATAATTGTGCCAGTGATGGCTGGGTTGTGGGTTGTGCTAGTTAAAGTTCTGTGTCCTGGTTTGAATTTTCCGCAATGTCTATTTTAACCCACCAAGTGTGCCAGAGTGTGCATTGGGAACACGTAAACTTGCTATTATATGTCACAGAGACACACACAGTAATGGACATTTATCTTTATGCATTCACTTCTTGGAAAACTTTTATGACCTTTTCTGCTATGTACATAAACGTGGGGGGAAAGCTTTATTGATTTCTCTGCTATCCACCAGCCAGAAGACAGATGTGCATTAAGATGCACATTTGTAAAAAGTTAAGGTAGCCTGCCCTTCATCCTTCCTAATAACACCCCCACAGAACAGTTGTTTATATGATAAATTTCACTTCACTAAAACTGAAAGAGAGGTTTGGCTTCAATACAAAAGCTGCACACAGCACTGGGCACCATAAAAACCATACCCACTTCTGGGAAAATTATACCCAACGCCTGACAGACCTCGGCCACATAAGAATATACTGATGACAGTAGAGTAGTAGCACTGGCACTCCCAGTCTTTACCACTAGTTGTCACTGCAGTCACACTCTTTCACTGAAGCACCAGTCCCCACAGAATACCTGTAATAAAACAGGTTGAGCTAAGCCAGACCAGACCTGGGAGTCAGTGTTTTGTGCTTCACTAAAATGGGCTTATAATTTGCAGGAGAAAAGGCAAAGCTAATCATTATCATGTGCATCACTGGGGAATGCTTTCAAAAATCCAGGGGTCAGACTCAGGACTGACAGAATCTCTGTGACTTCACATTTTAAATATTGCATCAGCTTTCTTCTAGAGAAATGCAGAATAAAAACAGTAAAGGAGAAATACAAGTTAGAACATTACTGCATTTTTAAAGAATCCTTTTTTAAAAGGGGTGTATGAAGGTACTCTGCAGAGTGAAATGGTATACTACTCTTGCAATACCCACTGGTCTCTGAATAGCTCATTATTGTGATTTGTTTATGCCCTGAAAACTGCATGATAGAGAAATCACTAAAATATAGCAGCATGTGCAGGTGTTACCATGTGTTTTTATTCTGTACAGGTGCTATTCATTGTATAGCAGCTCAGATCCTAATGTCACTTAGCCTACGAGGACAGGGAGATTAATTTGGGGTTTGTAAATCTACTTTGAAGATGTTTTTAATTGGTCATCCAGGAAGAAAATCGACCACATCATGTAAATATTCCACTCACAGGATCTAGCAGTGTGATGACTATCCACAATTGAACAAGTGGTTCAACCCTAAATAACAGAGGTGGGCTAGGTAGTCTTGGTACCCAAGTCAAGGATGGCAATTTGCCCCAACTCCTTCACTACCCTTGACTCACAGGGGTATTGCCATACCAATACCTACTGTCTAGACACAGATCATCTTACACAGACAGGCAGGTGCCTCTACTGTTTGAACCAAGTTCTGACCCTGCTAAAGAACATTAAATGGAAACTATAAAAACAAAATAAAATGTTATTGTTCTAAACTTCTGAAGACAAAGGTGTTTTACTAAAATAAAAACAGAACAAAGTAGGTGGATCTGTCTCTAAATGGTGGACCAATTCTGTTACACTAAACATAAATTCCAGAAAGCCACCTGAGCTTGATATTTTGTAGGTCGATATTTCTCAAAAAAGTGGATTTAGCCTTTGGTTGGTCAGCTGTTAATACAGCTATGGTATCTATAATCTCCCAATGTTGTTGTCTGTAATTTGAATCACCATACGTTAGGCTTGCTTCATGAATCCTTGAGCATCTGGGCTTGTGCAATCACTCGCAGAAACTGCCCTCCCAAATGTTTTTTATAATAAGTATATATATGGTGAGCTTTTAATTTTTTTGGTATCGATAAACATTTCCACAGAGGATTTTTTTTTGCCACCAATATGAATTCATGCAGCTTTGTTAGGATCACATTTCATTGGGGAAAAGGAGGAAATCATATTTAAAAATTAGAAATATTTGCTTAGAATGGACTCTATGGCAGATGGCCTTCCTGGCCTCCCAGCTGACCTTGATCTGGTGACTAGGAGATCAGAGTATATATATATATATATCAAAATTAGCCGGCACTCACATTACAAAAAAATTAAGTGCCTGGGTTCAGTCATAAAATAATAAAAGTGAAAATGTTATTTATTGAAAAGAACTGACATTTCAGCTAGCACTCTAGCCTTTATCATGTATATATTATATATAATTATATATATATATATATATATATATATATATATATATATATATATATATATATATATATACATATTGATATTTATATGTATATATATATATATATATATATATATATATAAATATATATATATATATATTTTTTTAATTATCGTGGCTGGAATTAGCCATTTTCAGGGATGTGCTGTACATATCTTGAATTGAATAATCTGACTTTCTGCAGAATATTATGTCAGCGTGTGAAAGTGTGGGGTTTGCCTAGGGTTTGTGAGTCCGTTGGTGTTACACTGGGTTTTATTGTGGATTTATGTGTCAGGGCTTGCAGTGCTGGGTTTCAACATGGTGTCTAGGTGTTAATCAGACTCTATGAATGGGGAAGCTGCGCTCTGGTTCATTCTGGCTGCCTCTTTTTATCTGCCTCTGTCTGGTTTGTGCAGAGTGTATCAGTGTGGGGAACACTGCCAGACTGTCACTTTGTGCATCATACTGTGCAGTGTGGAGCCCACAGGAAACCTCAGGTTCACAGTCTCAAAGCTTATGCTTTGGGTAGACATGAGAGAAAAGCAGAATTCAAGACTATGGGAATTCATCGTAGCTGCATTTAAATGTATCATTTAACAATGGCTACTTAAAAGAAGGATATATATGCTCTGACACTCAGGGAAATGCTCCATAAAAGAAGTGGTATGATACCGAGTTAGGCCCAGCCAGCTGGGAAGGAAATAGAGTATATTGTATACATAGATTGTTTAGTACACATAGGATGCTTGGGGTGACATGTTTAATCATATGGCATGCAGAGTCAAGAGACCACCAAAATACTTGGCAGAGCTAATCACTAAGATGACATAATCACACAGGATCTACGGTTAGTAAATTTCTATTCTGCTTGAAAAAGTGTGCTTACTCTAGGTATATATACATATAATACACAAAAGCCATGAATATCTTGTAAATTATATAGTAAATAAAGTACCCCCTTTTGTAAATTATAAGGATATTACATATGGTCGAATATTGAGGGTTAATTAATATCGAAGTCGAAGGATTTACCGCAAATAGTTCGATCGAAGGATTTTAATCCATCGATCGAACGTTTTTTCTTCGACCAAAAAATTGCCAGGAAGTCTATGGGGACCTTCCCCATAGGCTAACATTGCACCTCGGTAGGTTTTAGGTGGCGAAGTAGGGGGTCGAAGTTTTTTTTAAAGAGACAGTACTTCGATTATCGAATGGTCGAATATTTGAACGATTTAGTTGTAGTCGAAGGTCGAAGTAGCCAATTCGATGGTCGAAGTAGCCAATTCGATGGTCAAAGTAGCCAAAAAAAACATTCGAAATTCGAAGTTTTTTTTATTCTATTCCTTCACTCGAGCAAAGTAAATGGGCCCCTTAATTTTACCGAGGAATTTCCTTCAGCCTTGTGTTTTTATATGGTCATGGAACTCCGAGGTAGCTTCTAATATCCTCATATTTTGCAACAGGGGGGTACTTTATTTATTTATTATAATACGCAAATTTCAGTGAGTCATGAGACAGAAATGACATCAGAACTCACCGTTTATAACTCATTACATCAGAACTCACCTTTTATAAGGATATAATTTACAGGATATTTATGGCTTTTATGTATTATATCCTTATAAACGGTGACTAGTGATGTCATCAGTTATAAACGGTGAGTAGTGATGTCCTTTTTGTCACATGACTCATTAAAACCCACTAAAACTCACTAAAACCCTGTCCTTTGGCTTCTGAAGCTGCTCTGGTTGTATGAACAACACATTGGTTCATATGAAGGACATACAGCATAAGAAGGGGAGGCTTAAAGTGATGCTTACACTAATATTAATCTACATTAGAAGTTACCATTAGGTCATATGATAATGTTTCACTGATAGTTCTGCTTTTGTAAGTAATTGTTACTTGAAGTTCCTAAACCTGACTGTTTTGCCAAACCTGACCTGTCTTTTCTCTACCTGTCAGTTAAAGTTTCTAATGCTAATGGACTTCTGCTGCACAAATATGGCAGCCCCCTCATATTGGAACATGGGGGTAAGAAAAGTAAAGGTAATGTAAAAGCATCAGGCAAATACTTTTATGTAAAAATTATAAATAAAATAGCATTTGAAGACAATGCTATGATCAATATAAAAAAGGGATATTTTCTGGTGTCAGTATCTGTTTAAGATACAGAAATCCCCTGAGAGGGTTTTTTTCTGCATACGATGAGCACTTATGCATCTTGGTTGGCAGTAATGGAGGAGATAGGTAAGAAGCCTTTTTGACAAGCGAGATTGGTTTGAGGTTGAAGTACATAAGTCAAAAAACCAAAACCCAGATGCAATGACCTAATTTCTGAAATTCTGAGGTAACCCATCATTAAAATGAAAGGTATACTATACAACAGCCATGGGTGACCTATAAAACATTTATATAAACTGTGCCCAGTGATGTCACTTGTGTGATAAGTATATATTGAAGAAATATATATAAGAAAACTTAGAGATTGCCAATTGCCATATTATATCAATATAATATCAATCTTCCATTTGGCTTCAAATATTTACCACTATTATTTCAAGAGAAATAACTGTTAAGCATTATCTGTCAAAGAGTGAGATGCCAACTAATAGAAAGATAAAGAACAACTAAGTGGACTTTGTATAAAATCATAGTTTTTACTCTAATTGCTGTTTGTACTCTGTACTCTAAACTGATTTCACCCATTGTGGTTATAACAGCAGATTTATAGGGAAATCTATCCTATATGAGATAACCCCTCCATTAATACAGGTATAGGTACAGGTATAGGAACTGATTTCTCTGTAATAATAAAACAGTACCTTGTACATGTTCCTAACTAAGATTTAATTAACCCTTATGGGAGGCAAAGCAATCCTATTAGACTTATTAAATGTTTAAATGATTTCTAACAGACTTAGGGTACGTAGATCCAAATTATGAAAAGACCCCTTATCTAGAAAGAGCATTCTGTATAACAGGTCCCATACCTGTAATTCCTTAGATACAGTAGTATGAAAACATACCTTTAGCTTGCAAGCTCTTACAGGGGCCTCTAATACTCCTACATAATTTCGTATCCCTTGCTGCTTATTACAACTACGATTGTTATGATATAATTGAAACACTCTGTGCAACTTGTCCACATAAATATGTTTATATAAACAAATAGACAATGCTTCTAGATTTAAGGTAAAGCTAAACATGTGATTCTAAAGATATTAGAACATACATGTAAGTACACTGATGGAACATTATATATATATATATATATATATATATATATATATATATATATATATATATATATATACAACGTGAGCCGTCCTTAGGAAGACTTCCTGAGGACGGCTTGCGTAAGGGCCGAAACTTTTTATTTTTCACAAGTCAAGACTTGTGAACTGAGTGTGGACTTTTTTGTTTCTTAATACTATGATTTTTTTGTACCAGCACCTAGGCAGTTACAGATGATCTGTGTGTTACAGGCCAGTGGTCTCTGTATGTATATATATATATATATATATATATTTATAAAAAAGAAGATATTGCTGCACAACCCTCTTGGTTTCTGGGTGCAATCGTCAAAAAGGCACTGCCAAAGTAGCCAATATCATAGAAATTTTTTTTTTTATTTTTTATATATATATATATATATATCTATATATATCCACAGCACTCACAGGACTTGCTCATTAAATGAAAAAATACTTTTTACTGTGCAAAATCAACATTTCGGTCACATATTCAGACCTTTATCTTGATGCAAGTGCAAAACATTGCACTTAATGACTATCCAGCACACATGCAATTTGACACAGGACAGCCCCTCTCTGAAATGGGTGTCCTTTCAGGCTTGAGGTATCTTTGAGGAAATCTGAAAGGTAGTCCTGTTCATCCCAGAGCATTTGTGAAATCATGCTGTTGTTTAAGAACTCAAAAAAGGTTCCCACCATCACATTTTATACATTTTTTTCCCATTAAAAAGAGGAAGTTGTTTTAGCAATAGATCGACTAAAGGAAACATCCTTCCTTGTTGTGTAAATGTTTTTTTTTTTATTATTTCCAGTTGCAACAAGACATTTCAAAACATGTACAAAGATATCAGTTTTACCTGCCCTGTGTGTCAGGAACACATGGCTGATATACAGTATATATATATATATATATATATATATATATATATATATATATATATATATATATATATATATATATATATATATATATATATATATATATATATATATATTTATACATGGTCTCATATAATAAATCTGTGCAACAAGGTAAGCAGGGAAATTTATATGGGGAATTAGTTGCTCTTTAAATTCAAATACACATAAAACTTTAAAAACACAAGCCAGAAATAAATGGGGGAGAAAAGAGATAGCAAGAACTTATCCACAATTGTATTTTAGTGACACAAATGGCATGGGTATGTGTGACCTTTGAGAAGTGAGTTTCTACTCCAGATACCTTTCAATGTATGGTGCAACCACTGTCAATCATTACTGGCTGACTAGAACATTATTACAGGTATGGGATGCCTTATCCAGAAACCTGTTATCCAACAATTAAATCTTTTTTTCTGTAATAATTGTAACAGTAACTTCTACTGGGTGGTAACTAAACTGAAATAATCCATATTGGTGGCAAACATTGCCACTAGGTTTATTTAATGTTTAAAGGAGAAGGAAAGGTTAAAACTAAGTAAGTCTTATCAGACAGGTCCACCTAAATATACCAGTAAACCCTCAAAGATGTGCTGCTCTGAGTCCTCTGTCAAAAAAAAACACTGCATTTCTTTCCTTCGATTGTGTACACATGGGCTTCTGTATCAGACTTCCTGCATTCAGCTTAAACCTCCTTGCCCCGGGCATGAGCATGCTCAGTTTGCTCCTCTTCCCCCCCTCCTTTCTCTGCTGTAATCTGAGCCCAGCGCTATAAGTGAGCAGGGGAAGACTCAGGCAGGAAGTGATGTCACTCCAAGCTAATGCTGCAGCTGCTATCCTAAACAAATAGAGAGTTTCTAGAGCTTTTTACTCAGGTATGGTAAAACATTCTACAGAATAAATATAGCATTCTAGCTTGCCCTATTGCAGCTAATCTATTGGCAATAAAATGCCACTGTTTTTTTTCTTCTCCTTTAAATGATTTTAGCAGACTTTGGGTATGGTGAACTAAATTTATCCTGAAAATCCCAGGTCCAGAGCATTCTGGATAATATTTTGTAGACCTATTGTTGTATCCTGCCATACAGTAAATGTGTTATATACAGTAAATCCATGTGTGGATGATTTAATTACTATATACAATATATACTATAAATACTATACACTATGTTAGCCAACTGTGGAAATGTAATGGAGTTAATGCGTGTTTTTTGTTCTCTTTTATTGTGTCAAATGCATTGAAGTCAAGTGGTGTTTTCACCAAAAATCCTTACCAGGCAAAAACATTTGCTCTTCCCTAATAAATTTATAGTAACTGAGAATCAAACTAGAAAAGGAAGCACATAGATTACATGGCACCAAATGCATTGCTGCGGTCAGAGCAGTAGTTGGACTTTTGCTGCAGAAAACACCAGGGTAGATATAAACTGTTGCATGAGGCTATAGGTCTATGCACTCAGTGATGATTCTTTCTGCATGTTGCTATGGTGGGAATAATTGTGTTATATGCCTAACCATATCTCATATTAGGGATGCCGGATTCGGCCGAACCCCCGATTCCTTCACGAAAGATTCGGGCAAATACCGAACCGAATCGGAATCCTAATTTGCATATGCAAATTAAGGGTGGGAAGTGGAAAACATTTTTACTTCCTTGTTTTGTGACAAAAGGTCACGTGATTTCCCTCCCTGTCCCTAATTTGCATATGCAAAATAGTATTCGGTTCAGCCGAGCAGAAGGATTCGTCCGAATCCGAATCCTGCTGAAAAAGCCCAAATCCTGGCAGAATCCCGAACCAAATCCTGGATACGGTGCATTCGTATCTCATATTATAGCTGCCTGGTTGTTCAGGGTTGGTGGGCACCATCATTTCTCTTCTATCACCAACATTGACCATGCATACTTAAAGCTCAATTGACTTCTGCATTTAAACAGGAACGTGTAATCAACTGTTTATCAAGTGTTTAAAACCGACACCCCCTTCTCTCACAAAACAGCAGTTCTGTCACACTTTGTGGCTGAGATTCTAGTTATCATATGATAGTGCATTCAGACCACCGTGGTCTGATGTCCTATCTGAAACTGATAATATATATGACTATGAGGTTTTGGGCCCTGAACAGAAGTAGTTAGTATAATAACTGAGATGAAAAATGCATAGTTAAGAAAAATAAGCAACTACAGAGCAGTTTTAAAATATTTAATGAATATACTACCCAGCACTAATTAAAAACACATAAAAATAAAAGAAATGTTTAAATATGGAAAACATGGGAATTACATAATCCATTTCATAGGAGATTTAAATAAAATTGTCAAAATATGAAAAATATGAACATTTTAAACAGCTATTTATAATATTTTAACTACTTTTATTCTACTTTAATAGTCACATTGGCCTTCTGGAGGCACATTATTTCGAATTAACCCATTCCTTACCAGATCACTTTTGGTGACAAGCCAGCATTTTAACGAACACTCAATCTTCTGCAGGTGCTAAGGCTTCCTACAGTTAGCAAGCTCTGCTTATTTTCATATACATATTTGTTTATCTTCCCACAATTTAGGGGTCACAAACAGTGCGGTTTGAAAAGTTGCTAGAGAAGGCAGTGACAGCTGTGGGAAACAGCTGTATAGCAAGGCCAAGTGAAAAATATGTACATTACCCAATCAAAGGGATACGAGAAACGGTTTGACTCCCATACATGAGAGTGTAAAGCCAATTATATCCATTGAAAATGTCTTGATTAGATTTCAATAGACTGTTTATTGCTATTATATGCAAAATGTTGATATGTACTATCTTTTTATTCATCATAAATGTGCCTGTGGATTACAAGGGGAAAACATAAAGGATATAAAAAGCCCCCTGCCTTCATGGGCCCCACCTGCCCAGGCCTGCTCCCCATGACACTGCGGTAGCATGGCGAGGTACAGAGAGGGGGATGAAAGGGTTGTAAGTTTGGGCCCTTCATATGGTAAGGGAGTCCTTGAGGTCAGAGCCCCAGTGGGTCTTGGAATCCTAGTTCAATGCTGGATGCTATCCTTACTCTGAAAATGTTTCCTGCAACTTCTTAGATTAGTGCATCACGGTTATTCCTATAAGGCAAGGTAAGAACCTTTCCTCAGGCGTCAGCAAGCGGCTAGTTATCAAGAGCACCAAGCAAAAAAATTTAAGAGATGAATTTCCACTTTTTAAAAAGGGAATTACTCTCTTCTAGTGCAGAGATGTGGAAAATAAAGATAACTAAAAAAAATCCAATTTGGGTAATTTTTGCAACTATAACCCATAATATCCTCTTATAGGCATTTGAACAATACTATTATTTTGATTTATATACTGTGGTTCTTCAAAAAGGCTTTAGAGAAAGCAATAAGTTAATGTTTTGCATTGCATGTGATGATAAATACACATATTTCAATGCATAGTTTTTGAAGCAAGATATAGTAAATCTTGTTCAAAGGAAAACAGAGGAGTTTAGTTACAAAAGCAGAGTGGCTGGTTTTGTGCCACAGGCATGTGGTTGTGAGGATCCAAGAACTGGTTTAGCAAAGTGGGTGAATTTAATCTAAAAAAGATGCCCAGGATCAGTTAAAATAATCTGCTACTCAAATATGCTTTACTATGTTATAAAGGCAAACATTTTTGTATACAGAGTGTTGGTTTTGGCTCCAAAAGCTAAACAGCTCTGCACCTTTAATAACTGTCAGTATATATTCTGAGCCTAATTGGTTTCAGAGTTGGCGCTGCACGCAGGAAGACGACAAGTTGTCTGTAGGCATATGAATATTACTGTTTTATTTCATGTGGTCACAGATGGAATGCTGTATTTCATTCCTACAATCAATAGAAGCCACATGTATTCTCAGAGAGAAAATAAGAAAAAACAGCAGACACAATAGCTGCGGGTTTGGTATATAATATGTAAACTAGCAGAGTGCATGTAAGTAACGAGGGTGCCCAGTACATAAATAGAAGGGCACTGTGCTACAATATTATCAGTGGTGAAACTACCATACAGCAGACTAGTGATGTGCAGGCTAGCCCGATTCCCATGGGTCATGCTGGTTCGGGTCGACCTTGCTGCTCCTCGCATGCAGGTTCAACCTTAGACTGCTGGCTTCCAACTTCCTCTTTTTAAGGCATAAGCCTGCCCCACACCCGCCTGCACCCAGTTCCCCCCCTTCATTTATAGACCTGCGCTAACCCACCATGCCGATGACATCACAAAAGGGGTGGTGCAGGTCTATAAATGGAGGGGGGAAGCCGGGTGCGGGTTGGGAGGGTCTTGGTCAAGTGCGGGTTGAGTTTTATAGCAGGGTGGCCTGAAATAGCAGGGGGACCTGGGCGTTAGTGGGGTCTACTGTATGGTTGTAGTCCTACCAGCCTGCTACTGGTGCCATCTCACTAAAGCTGCCTGACACTGATGCTGTCTGCTGCTGGTGGCTGGCAGCTGTGAGTACTAAAGCAGATCAGGCAGGGAGAGGGGCCAAGAAAACTTTCTGTAGGGGGACCCAACTCCCAATTTTTATACCACTGTAAATCATCTTACACTAGTATGCCACACAACCTTATGGTCCAAAGACTAGTAAACAATCTTACATTGTGTACACCACATATCACTATATATCTTAGCAGTATTAGTATTAGCAGGTTAATGGTGTACTGTAACAAAAGGTACAAAGCTTGCTTGGTTGCTTGATTGGTTGCTATGGGTTACTAGACTATGGGTTACTAGACCGTAGCAAACTAAATAAAAAATATACATAAGTTGGCCCAAAATACACATTCCCCATATCAAATTTGCCTGGGTATAGGGTGCAGTGGCTAGGACTGGGAAACTTCCACTGTGTTTTTTTCTCATTAGTCAGTTTTTATAACAATGCAGGGTTAGTCCGAAGATGGTCCATCCTACTACAATTAGTAATCCATTCAGAGTGACAATGACTCAGGCTGCTTTACATTCAGGCTCTCATACCATAAGGTTAGGAAATCATGCAATTTTCAGATCTCTGCCTGACAGGGATCTAGAAACCTATCCAGCAGTCAGGTCAGCACTGGTTGTTTTATTGCCTTAGAGTCTAGCTATTGCACAGTCAGGCACACCTCAGGGCTTTAAGACTTTTTTTTAGAAGAGTAGCAGCTTTATTGGTATATCAACATATTATTCTGCATTCTGGAACTTTTTTAAGACAGCACTGCAAAGGATAGAGCAGCACCCAGCACATGCCATAAACAACAAGTATAAAACAAGCCAGTCTTTCATTTACTAAACAAAGAATCCTAAATGACATATATTGGTTGATGATCATCTTTAAATACATCAACTCACTTTGGAGTAGATTAAGAAAGGTCCCCGTGGAGTGCATCTGTTTTTAATTCTATGAACTTTTTTTGCATGATGTACTTTAAATATATGCTTGTATGGCATTTATGTTTCTGTACATCATAATATAGGAATATTACCTGTTATCCAGTATGCTCTGGACCTGAGGGTTTGTGGATAAGGGGCCTTTCTGAAATTTGGATCACCATACTTATAATCTGCTAAAAAATACATTTAACATTAAATACTCCCAATAGGACTGTTTTGCCTCCAGTACAGATAAATTATATTTAACAAGGTAAAAGGTACTGTTTTATCATTACAGAGAATTTAGCTGATCCTGCTGAGAAATGTATTAACAAATGTATCAAACTTTAAAAGTTTGCCAACCTAGATTAATGACCCTGATCAGGGGGAAGTAAAATTAAACTAATTCATTTTTAAAGTCTAATTTACAGATAACAGTAAAAAAGTAGAAAATAGAAAGCAACTGAAAAAAAAACATGTCTAGAAAATAAAATATGTAATAGTGAACTTTCCCTTTAAACAATTTTATATAGCACATTGTGTGTATACTTTGTATACCTTTGTTAACACCTGTTTGTTTTATTTAATATGACAAAACAAAATGAGAAACAAAATATTAGAAAAGGCAATGAAGTGATAAGGTTTGCTACCCTATTGATTAGCACAGATCAGTAAATCCCAAACTGCTAAGGTCCCGAGGTTGAGGCTAGAGTCACACTGTCTATGGGATATTGCCTCACCACTTTCTGGAGTGTCCCTGCCATTTTAGTGTCTTGCCTTTGTCAGTCTTTGGGCAACGGTTTTACCACCACACTGGAAAGTCACAGCGTGTGGCATGAGTTTTACAGAGGTTATGTTAATGTTAGTGACTGGCTTTATACATAACCACGGGTGAGAAAAGCGGATGACACAAAGCAGCAGTCCCGCTAAAGATAATTTTTTTTTCTGCTTGGTTTTGGTTCAGGTTATTGTGCTTTAAAAGTTTAGCTATGTTCCACACACAAAAACAAGCAAAATATGGTCGCACCACCCACTAATCAGCCCACTTTTAAAAAACCCATGTACACAAAGTGGTGGGTGGTAGTTATGTGGGTGCATAAAAAATTGGGTTTCTGGATTATGGGTGCCACATTTGTGCACAGTTTGAAGTGAACCTTGCAAGCACCTTTCCCATTTTGTTTTTTTAAAAAACAAAAGGCTAAAATATATTCTTGCTAAGAGACGTCATCCCTTATAGTTTTTCTCCATTAAAGCTGTGGGTCGACACAGTCTGGCCTCTGGGTTGGGAACACAACATACCAGAGAGACTTTTGCCATGAGCCACTGCCATCTAAAGCACCCTGTTGTGTCCAACATTACCTTGGTATGTACACGCAAAGCCCACAGCACATATCTTCAAAATACCCATATTCTCCTAGTGAGAAAGACAAAACAATTTATATTCTGAACAAGAAACCATACAGACGATGCAAAATAGTATGTAAAGATTGGAGAAGCTACAAGTAAAAATACTCATATTCAGTGGCGTAACTAGATGTTGCTGGGCCCCACAGCAAATTCATTTTAGGGCCCCCAATATATCCAGTGTTTGTCCTGTTTTACCAATATATGTTCAAATTGCTCATCAATGAGAGCCTCATGGGGCCCCCTGTACCTCCTGGGCCCCCCTGCAGCCGCAGGGTCTGCTTCCTCTGTAGTTACGCCCCTGCTCATATTCTCCTAGTGAGAAAGACAAAGTGAAATGTACGTATGTGTGCATATGTGTGGGCAACATACAGGTATTTGCATGCATGTTTAAAGGTATGGCTGTGAACCATTGAACATCACCAACACCAACATCTGGAAATAATTTCAGGCAAAAGAGTGCCTGTTTGTTTCACTGACAGTTTTCTTCCCTTACCTGAATGAAAATTAAAGCACCTTATTTATAGGTGCAGCAGACCTAGAAGTGCAGAATGCTGCACACCCTTTGTGATGTGGCTTTAAGACTGATTCAAATCTTTCCTTGGCCACGCATTTCAGTACTGAACTTTATAATAAAACTAAAAAACATAATTATATTTACATACACAGAGCCTGTGTTTAAGAAGAGACAAATGTTTTGTTTCCCTCTCAGCCTGTTACTGTAATCTGTCTACAAAAAAGGGAAGAAAACCTTATGCAAAAACAGTAGCTCATACAGTGTATGGGGTTGTTGAGAGACAATAGTCTGGCACTGCGGAAACAATCCAGTTCAGTTTAAGGAAGCTCTCCAATGTTTTCTTGGGGTGGCAATTTATATTCTGACCAAGAAACCAGACAGACGATGCAAAATAGTATGTATAGTCATGAAAACTAAGATTTCTCACGAAGGTTAAAGGATTGGAGAAGCTACAAGTTGAGCATCATGTCTAAATATGTTTCCCCTGTAAATGGTTTTATGTTTCTCTATAATCAAGACACATTGCATACTGTAGCTCTCGGCTGTAGCAAGTATCTCATACACTGAACAAGGTATTTCACATTAGTGATTCAGTACAAATTGAATTTGCACAGATCATTACAGATGTGAGCACTTAAAGCATTGATTCAGCCATTACATCTCAGATGTTGTGTGCAATGCCTATTTGTATTGAATTGTCATAGAGATGTGTTATAGAGAAAGAGTAGCACCACCCAAAAGACTGACACAAGTTAGTGTGGGGGAGTGCAGCATTGATATACATAATTCTACAGTAGTGCTGGAATAAGCAAGTTCTACTGCATATAGCAAATTGCTATTGAAGATATAAAGCTGGTAGGGTTGTTTTAATATTATGGCCCCACTCTACTCTGCACTAATTCATAAATAGTGGAAAATTAAGAACAACACAGATTATAATAGACAAGCAGGATGTTTACATGAAGGTGATGGACTCTACGTCCTTAAAAATAATATAAGGGTGTGTCCCAACTTTCAAAATGTTTATCAAGGGGACCTTGTGCAAGTCATTTGGTGAGCATGTTATCCACCCAGGTTAAAGGACCAGTAAAATCAAAAAATGAAATTGTTTTAAAGTAATAAATATATAATGCAGCATTGCCCTGCACTCGAAAATCTGCTGTGTTTGCTTCAGAAACACCAGGGGGCACATTTACTTAGCCTGATTGAAGGATTAGAATAAAAAATACTTTGAATTTGGAAGTATTTTTTTGGCTACTTCGACCATCGAATTGGCTACTTCGACCTTCGACTACGACTTTGACTTCGAAACGAACGATTCGAACTAAAAACCGTTCGACTATTCGACCATTCGAATAAAAAAAACTTTGACCACCTACTTCGCCACCTAAAACCTACCGTGCACCAATGTTAGCCTATGGGGAAGGTCCCCATAGGCTTTCCTAGCAATTTCTGATCGAAGGAAAATCTTTCGATCGGTGGGTTAAAATCCTTCGAATAACGATTTTTTTTCTTATATATTCGAGGTCGAAGGATTTAACTTCGATGGTCAAATATCGAGGGTTAATTAACCCTCGATATTTGACCCATAGTAAATGTGCCCCTATTATAAATAAGCTGCTGTGTGGCCATGGGGGCAGCCATTCAAAGGAGAAAAGGCTCAAGTTACACAGCAGATAGCAGATAAGCTCTGTAGAATATAATGTTATCTGGTATCCACTATTTTATCCTGTGCCATATAGTCTTTTTTCAATTTCCACCATTGCTACTCAGCAACTTGTTTATATGAACTATAGTAGTGTTTCTGAAGCAAACAAATTTGTTTTACCAGTGCAGGGCAACACTACATGATATTTTCATTACTTAAAAAAACTTTTATTTTTTGGTGTTACTGTTCCTTTAAATAAAGAATTATTTGAGATGCTGATCCAATTGTGTCTCAAAAACAAGACTAGCCTAAAAGACTAAGATTGGTAGGACTTTCTAGCAAGTGCTAACTTGATATATTGATATAGCAATCTCAAAATAATATAAATGTCAATAATACAGCAATGATCTTACTTGAGGAGCTTATATGAGACATAGTAGGACTTATGTAACCAGATAGCTGTTAGGCTCCCCCAACTGCTATAATTATTTCAGCTGAAATAAAAGGAATACTATTGGGGATTTTGGGGATAAATGGTCCATACTTCTTAACAATGATGGCTCTGTATTTCCCTGTTTGTTCAACTTGTTTTTAAAATGTATGTGGATTCCCTAGGGCAGTGGCCCCCAACTAGTAGCTTGTGAGGAACATGTTGCTCACTAACCCCTTGGATGTTGCTCAAAGTGGCCTCAAAGCAGGTGCTAATTTTTGAATTCCTGGCTTTAAGGCAAGTTTTAGTTGAATAAAAACCATATGTATTGTAAGACAGAGCCTCTTGTTGTCTACCAATCCACATAGAGGCTACCAAATAGTCAATCACAGACCTTATTTGGTAGCCCAGGAACTTTTTTCATGCTTGTGTTGCTCCTCAACTTTTTTTCATTTGAATGTGGCTCATGGTAAAGATATGACCAGGGTATCAAGATTGAAGCAAAAGATCTGGATGTAGCCTACTTAAAATGTTTGCTACCTTGCCGGTCAGATAGCCCCATAGAATGTTTTTCACATCATAATTTTACTATAGCCTAGCATGAGAACATACAGTTTATAAGAAAATTAGATTTTACAGCAGTGGTGTTGATGGCACTGGATAAAGAAGTTGAGTGTCAGGCGTAACAAATATGGCTGGTACACAGATCCCTAGTGACCAGTAAGCACTTATAAGTAGGGATGCACGGAATCCAGTATTTTGGATTTGGCTGAACCCCCGAATGCTTCGTGAAAGATTTGGCCAAATACCGAATCCTAATTTGCATATGCAAATTAGGGGTGGGAAGGGTAATATATTTGTTACTTCTTTTTTGTGACAAAAAGTCACGCGATTTCCCTAACACCCCTAATTTGCATATGCAAATTAGGATTCTGATTCAGTTCGGCCAGGCAGAAGGATTCGGCGAATGCGAATCCTGCTGAAAAAGGCTGAATCCTGGCCGAATCCCTAACCGAATCCTGGATTCGGTTATAAGGCTTCACATATTATTTTTATAAAGTTAATATCTGTTTTCAAGAGTTATGGTTTTATTTTTAGTTGATTTTGTTTGTAGTAAAAGCAAATGCCTGTTTGCGAAAATATAGATGACCAGATAAAGTGACGTCTAAGCTTTGGCTTGAAATGAACCCAAAAATATGTAGTAGCTTGGATGTATTTGCTGATTTTGTCTGGCTGGGTTTCACAAGCTGCTTCAAATAATGTACAGTAGGAAGCATCTGAAAATTGCTTTATTCTCCTTTTAAATCTTGGTGACTCACCGTCATGCATTTACATGTGGAACATTGAAAATGGAGATGGGAGCAAGCTAGTTAGTAATTATGCCTCTGATGGCGGATGCTGAACACAAGCTTAGCAAAACGCATGTTTAGAGTAACTGGAACTGTTTCATAATCTAATTTTCTAAAAAGTATAAGCAGTTTAATTATTTTTCATAAATGATAATTCTAGTGGAGAGTTAGAAGTCTTTTTTAAAGGAGACATGTCCTCTAAACAGTCATTTTTAATCAGTCTGTTTCACAATTATTATTTATTAGTTTTAAATCTCATGGATGTTTAAATGTTTTGTTTATTTGTTGGTCCCTCAACATGATTTTTTTTTAAATAGCTGCAACCAGCACACTAATGCTGTGAGTCAGTTGTTGACAGAGTTCACCTGCACTGCTATAACTGGCTGATTTGAGCACAAATTGGAGAGCTGCTAAATAAAAAGCTAAACATTGTAACTCAAAAACCACATATAATAAAAAATGTAAACCAATTGCAAATTGTCTCAGAATATGACTCTCTACATTTTGCTAAAAGTTAGCTCATCGCCGAACAACCCCTTTATGCAACCTCTATGGTTTTGGGTGCATATTTATACTCATGACAGTTTTCTGTTATCATGTTAAGTTGACTAGGGCCTATGGCATACAGGTGTTTTGACAATCAATGCCCTCCATAAGTGGTCAGGGACGCTCCTGTCCATCTGTCATTACCTGTAAAGTTAATTAATGAATGCCACACTATCTGAAACACATAGGTAACAAATGGACTATGCAAAAACGCTTGCTTGAGCCTTTTTATGCAGAGGTCTTGTAGTTCTCTGTGTGCCATTCTTCTAAAACTCAATAACTGAACTGCAAAACACAGTTAGCAGATCACAACTTTTTTTAAAAATAATTCTGGTATATCAATATTGGGCCACCATCAATGATGGGAGTTGTAAGTCATATTGTGTTTTGTGTCATCAAACCTTCTGGTGTCTCACATACCCTCAAGCTACAACAACCTTATCTATGAGTCGTACAATGTACTGTACATACAGTATGTCCATTTCTAACAGATTTACAATGTAATTTAATGTCCACCCACCAATAACCATTTCCCATCAGCAAACCCCAAGAATTCTTTTGCCCTCCCACCAAGAACTCAAAAGTATACCACTTCCTCTTAGTGATCTACTTTCTTTTTAATTTCTCTTTTCAGATACATGTGGCTTATTATTATATATCCACTTCTTTTTGAGCCTCCCAAAACCTTTACCACTTCTCGCACACTAATTATAGAATTTAGTTTGCTCTTGCAGCTAACAACATGATTTATATCATGTAGGCATTGATGTATGAGCAGTTGATTTTGAATGCACTGCTCTAATTACTTTTTCCATTCTCCTGGTTAATACCAAGAAGAGCAATATTATCATATTGAAATATTATTATATTGAAATTTACCCATCTGTCATTTTAATAATATGCTTTTAATGCAATTCCCCTATAGGCTTTACAGACTTTTTTAATTTACTTTTATTATTGTCGCAAATATCTACCTACAATTACTATTATTTAATTTTCTGCAAAACCCTTAACTATGATGTTTGAGTTTATAATTGAAATATAAAATTAAATGTTAAAAAGAAATCATGAAATGCTAGTTGAGGAGCTTTTTCAGGGAAGTAGAAGAAAAGACTGACACTAAAAAATAGAGAGAACAAGGAACCCATTTAGCCTTAGCAAATCTTCAAGTGAGCCTTACAATGATGCTGGTTGTACAGTTAAAGAGCACTATCAAAAGTAATAGATCAATCTGCTACATATTCCTATCAATACATACAATACAAGCAAATATGCCAATATTCCACTTAGAAGATGGAGACCTAAATACATATTCTGAGAAAGGAATTTGCACACACAAAGAGGCAAACTTAACAAATGTAAAGTCAAATGTTTCGTTTCAATTCACAAAATAATGCATTGCTCCCACAAATCATGTTTTTGATGATATTTATCAATTTTTCTCACATTTTCTCAACAAAATCTTTTTAAGAATAGATTCAGGAGCTTAAACCTTCAGATAGTCATTCAAACCAATGGTCACATCAGCATGTTTGAATTCTACTGGAACATTACATGCAATAAATATTTTCTGGCGCTATAACACATGAGAAAATTAAATAGATACAGTAAGTGTAAAACACCCAATTGATATATATAAATGAAAGAACACTGATTAGGCAGCACAAATTCAGCAAGTTTTATGTTTGTAGGCTCAAAAAGGACTTACACCACAAAATATGCCTATATATAGTGTGAGTGGGTGTTACATGACCTGAGGTAGCTTACAAAAGGCCACATAAGTGCGTGTGTCTAGTTTATGTTTATACAAATGACTTGTTCTGCAACAAAAATTATTAAAGTGATGTAGTTGTGAATGTGAAGGTGCATGAATAGAGCTGGGACAGCTGGGAATATTCATTCACATGTGTATGTTATGTTACTCCTTTACTGCCCCTAAAAAACATTTTTCTATTCAGAAAATATACCTATTACAATCCTGCTTATCAGCACTATGCAGCCATCTTGCTGTTATACAGAGATTATTGTGTCATTTTGCCTTCACGATATTACACTTCAATCAAACATCAGGGTGGAGGACATACTACTGTTAACTGTTTTTCATCTCCAGTTGCAGCATCAAAGAACTTTATAAACAGATCAAGAGGAAAGTGCATACAATATGCTTGGTTGGCTTGTAAGCTATGCTTAGTGACTATGTTTCTAATCTTTCCATTTCTTAAGCTAAAAAGTTGCTCTTTCAAAAATGGTCTTGAGTCCGATTTGCTATTCTAGTTAGTTCCATATGATTCTTAAATGATTCTTATAGCAGATTTGCAGATAAGAGAAAACAAAATTCATTTGTAGAACATGGCAAAATGTAATATATACAGTATATTACTGTCTTTATCCTATGACAAATAGCCAACAGTTAAAAGATGGCTAGTTTTTATTTTCAACCCAAATTTTAAAATTGTACACATAATAATGCATGTGCACTGCCCTAACATGTTGCCCGGGTCATGAAACATGGCTGAATAAAAGCTTTTAAGAAAAATTCAGTATTGTAGTGCTGCTAAGAATTTTTTGGAATGAGCTGGTGGATATAGCTAAGGTTTTATGTGCTCAATTTAATATGGTGCTGACAAATTGTCATAGCTGTACCCTAACTTGACACAGAAAAACAGCTTGTATTTAATTTTTCCCATTTTTTAACCTGCTAAACAACATCATGGGTCAGATTTATATATAATAAATGTGGCTTTTTTATGAGTCTTCTATAGGCTGGTATTTGATGGATTCTGTTTCTCTACCACCCCACCTATGTCTCATTCGATTCCTAATTATGTGAAAGTGTAGGCATATCTTGTAGTAAGTATCTTCGTTAGGGCAGGACTGCTGTCTGCCCCTTGCTTCTTTATTGGCAGGAAGCATGGGTTAAAAATTGTCCACCCAGATCCCTGTAGTGGGAGGTCACTACTAAATAAATACAATGGGTTACCATTTTAAAAAAAACTGGTCTCCTAAATAGAGCAATCACGACCAAACCCTTTAGCCACAACAGCCACACCCCTTCCATTCATTGACAAGCCCCACCACTTTTGATATATGTAAACTTAGACCTTTGGGATGAATGCATCTGCCTTAGACCCCTACTGGGACTGGTCCCTGATAGTACTTTTGCCTGTCCTCTCTTACGGCAGTCCTTATTTAGTGCACAGACTTATTCAGTATTGGATAATGTCATCTGCTCAGAGAAGGCAGCAGGAATTATTTTGTGATCAGAGGAATATTGAAATACTTGGCACAGTTGGTCAGCATTAAAAATCTGGGACATTACAAAGGACAAAATTTCCCTGGCATTCAACTGATCTGTCCTTGGAAATAAGAGACAGCTGGCAAGGCAGAACTAATGCCATTAATATGTTTATTGCACTAGGGCGATTGATCTGAAAACCATCCATATTTATTAAACGGAGTTATTAATGTATAAAAAAAAATGAATATTTATAAAATCTTGATTCTAGATTTGTTGTTCAACTTTCCCACACAGTCACTTAAAATCATGTCTAACCAGCTTCTAAAACAGGATACGAATCTTTGGAAAAAAATCAGTAAAGATCCCCCTCCTTCCTTCACACTTTGACCACAGCCAAATGCGTGACAGTACATATATTCTCAGTATGACATGGTACCCGTCTTTAGCCCATCCTAATGTTTGCTCTGTTTATGTATATCTTCACCACATCCTTCAGTTTAGGTTATGTAAAACCACATTTGGAAGTTAAGACAATGTTACCAGAAGTTACATCTGTGGACACATTAGATATTTAACCATGTGGGCATTAAATATATTTATTTTATGTGACCAACACTGCTGTCACTTACTGAGACTGACGCACACTATACTGAATTTATATAATATAAATGTCACATTATAAGGCTTAGAAAATAATTCAGATTAATGGTACATGGCAGTTCAAAAAGCAACACAATTAGCATTAGAATATAATAATCACCCCTGTAGCATTATCTTAAATGACAGTCAAATTTTATTTTTTGCTTGATGATTTGTGATGACCCCTAAGCTCAGCTTCTCAACAGCAGCTCAATGCACACTGAGCATGTGTGTGTCACAGACACTCCTAACATAATCTAACATGGAAAACTCCATTGACGACTTTGAAGGATCATTACTACTATAGAGATGCTGAACCTTGAGAATGGTTCAATAAGTTGAGTATATAAAATATGGCATTTCTAGTCAAATTCATATTTAGGGCTTAGTTCTCCTAAAATGTTAAGCCAGGATAGTACAAATGCACAAAATTACCTGGTTTCAGTCAGATATGTAAGAATAAGCTTTAACAGTAAATCTGGCTTTGTTACTGGAAAGCTGAAAGGAGCTCAGTCTGTGTTTCCAATCATGTACGAGTAGGGTAACTTGTCTTAAAAGTGACCTATCATGGCTTGTGCACTAATATTTTTAATGTTTTACATCGTAGACTAGCCAGTTATTACAGGGCTATCACAGCAAAAATTACTCTTTACTAAGTGTCCACGACTTGCTACTAAATCAACATGATTTGAGTTGGAATTTTGATTCTGAACTGCAGACTTCATATCATTTTTAGGCTGAAAAGATTGACGATATGCCTGATTTATATGATGCCTTTAAACACATCAAAATATACTGCAATCACTCAAAATTTCCTGTGCTGAACCAGCAATGTGGTCTGGCACCAGCATTTTGTATAATGTAGAATCAGCAGTGCAGAGGGTAATTATATGTTTTAGTTTTTAAAGAGGAGAATTAACTCTTTACTTTAATTCAGAACGTCCCTGAGAATGGCAGAATCTATTGGATATATATACTCATTTCAGGAGAATATTTCATTAAAGTATTTTTTTAAGCAAATTTACATGGAAATCATATTAAATCACAAGTTGCCAGGCTACAAAAAGCATGCACATATATAATAAAATGGCTTGATATGTGAATAACATAATGTATTGGAAATAAAACATAGTATGCATAATGGTCAGACAAAATAAAACAGAAACAGAAATTATTTTTCTACCTTTCTGCACTCAAAATTCAGTTTACAAAGATCACTAATTGCACCTGCCACCCAACCACTGATGCCAATGGAAACTGTATATAAGCCAAAATTAATTAATGATAAAAAAAAAGTAGCAAGTAATATGTAGTAATTTTAATGGGTAAAATTTGTGGAAGGCAAAACCCAGCAAACTGCTTTAGGGGTTTTCTCATTTTTCAAAAGGGTAATTTTCTTGTTTTTTTACACACACACACATATACACACACACACACACACACACACACACACACACACACACACACACACACATATACACACACACACACACACACACACACACTCGTGCACTAATGAACCTGCCTTAGGCATGCTTCCAACATTGCTACATTTCAAAATGTAATCAACCATTCTGACAAGGAATAAGAACTTAAAACCAAACTTGTAAAACCATAAACCATAGCCCTAATTTCTAACATGATAACCCTAAACCTAACCCTGAACCATAAACCTAAACTCTTCCAGGAAATTGTTTAATGAGAGTTACTTATTTTCAGATGGCATTGGGCTTGGGGTTTGTGACTTCTACTGTTAGCATCTTTTACTTAACTTGAAGGCTTTCTGGGTAACATTATGGATTACTGGTTAATGCTACCCAATTACTTTATATGGTAATGTCTGGGAAAAATATTTAGTGAAGGGTTCTGTGTAGCCTTTAATTAGGCACTTTCTTTAGGAAGAGCCCCTGCTTTGCAGTTAACGCAAATGGCATCTAGGTTTAGTTTAGATGCAATACTATAACCCATTTTGATTATATAATACTCTTACCCATTCAATATACAACATTTGTTTTGTTTCATATTAAGTTTTCCCCATCACTAGCAGAGTATAATTCACAAAAAGATCTGTGATGACTTCATCTTGACTCGTGCCACTTTCCCCTTCCATATGGGACCTTGTTTGGCTAAGGCTGACTCTGATCAAAACACCAAAGCTGAGGAATTATAGGTTATTAATGTACTATTGATATTTTTATATTGCCACTAAGCATATAAGAAACTTTATGCAGAGATTTTCAGGTACAAAAAGATCCTGGTAAGAATTGGTTCCCATGCAGAAACCCATGTCAACCAGACAGTCATTAAAACCAGTCTCCTGCTAGCAAGTAGAAAAATGACAGCAAAACTTTCATTGGTTGCAGTGAATTAATATAAAGGGTCAAATAAATCAAGTATTAGTAGATTAAATAACTTGCCCTAGGCCACAAGATGTAAAGAAATTAGTTAAAATCCTAGGCAGGCCTAAGACATGTCAGTACCACAATATGGCTGCTGCAGTCTGCTTCTAGTGGCAGATTTTAAATGCAGTGGGAGGAGTAGAGTGAAACATTCCCTCATGTTTAAGTGCAATTTTGCCAAGTGAAACGTAAACTACCCCTTATGAGATGACCCAATATATTTTTTTTTACATTGCCACTGAATATCCCCATTTATGTACCTCTATAAGGGATTCTCTCATTTCTATTGTCTATTTTAATAGACAATAACTTAATAGCAATATTTCATATTCAAAAACATTTCCCATTCATCACCTTTTTCATCTCCTTGTGACCTTTTTTTCAAAGTTGCCAAATCCACAATACATTCTATGGTACATTAGCGAAATCTCCTGACAAAGCAACCAGAACAAACCACTGACTCCATAGTGCCAAAATATTCCATCAGCAACTTATAATTTTCAACTCTTTGTGGGTGGGAGGCTGCATAATATTAGGAGAAACATCTCATTTTATGAATCTGGTTCAAACGTGAACAATTCACAATGTGAAAAATCAGTTTCTAACAGCAGTAATTCTGAGCATGTGTGTTTATAGCACACTTAAATTATTTTGACGTCTAGGTTTTTCTTACACAAAATCCTTAACCCTTTTAAACTTGGGACTTTTTTTGCTAAAGACATTATTCGGCTAGGCATCCCATTTAAAATGCTGAAAAGTGATATTTTCCCTGTTGTTGTAATTGTTTTCCTGTCCCAGCAAAAAGCTAATTTATTTTGCCCAGAACTCGTATAGTTATAGATTTCTCTTAAAACATATGCAATGGATTGTAGTTACCTTTGGTATCTTTTCTAAGTACAGCTGTAGTTATTAAGTCTACCAAACTGTGCAGCCAGATTTAATGACAATGAGCTGGTCAAACTCTGGCCAAAGTTTGCCCCAGGTCAAGTAAATCAGCAGGTAACATTTACTGGTCACCTATTTGTAAGCAAAAATCAGGTTGCCATGAGTTACTAGACCTAGTGAAAACTTTGTGAATAGTTAATAAACTGATTACCATTTTTTCTGGTTATGACTATGAGGCCCTAGTTTAATAAGGATTGGAATAAAACCATTCTTTTGATATTGACATTATTTTACATTTAATTTTGCACAGTTTATTTCGTTCCCAGAGTCTTCCATATATGCTTGTGTCATTTATCTAAAGGGAGCCAGGGGAACTGCTGTCATGAAGCGAGTTGAAAAAGCCCACAAGTTACAAGAGATGGCAAGAAACTGCTCCTGGTAACTTCAAATGCCTTAATTACAATTTCATTTCTTCTATTGCAGAGAGTATAATTACCCTGAAAGGTAAGTGTTGGATGCATGGGGGGTAGCATCCAAAGGCCACCTCAGGGGGCCAGAACCCCAGAAATGCCCCTGAAGGGAGCTTTCATGTTGCTTGCTTTTTCACCCTAAATTTCAAATGAAAAGTGCTCTGCAATGTTAATTGGGCTGTTACTAAAATATATGGAGAGTGCCACCGGTGAGACAAGCAACATAATAACCACCATACATATAAACGTTCCTATGTACACAGGAAGCTGTCACTTACTTTTCACTGTAACTTAATATTTACCTACAGATTGTGGCCTTTTCTTGCACTTTGCCCACTGCATGGGGTATTGTGACCCCTAATAATTAGCTAATTGATTCATCCTTTTAGCACTGTCATGTAAATATAGATGACAAGCTCAGGTATAATTAATATGCCAGACTATAGTTTTAGCACACTGTACTACTTGAATGCTGTTATTTTTCGAGATTTCTTATACCCCGATTAGGGATGTAGCGAACGTTGGAAAAAATGTTCGCGAACATATTCGCGAACTTGCGTCAAAAATGCGAACGTTTCGCGAACGTCGCGAACCCCATAGACTTCAATGGGAAGGCGAATTTTAAAAGCTAGAAAAGACATTTCTGGCCAGAAAAATGATTTTAAAGTTGTTTAAAGGGTGCAACGACCTGGACAGTGGCATGCCAGAGGGGGATCAAGGGCAAAAATGTATCTGAAAAATACATTGTTGACACAGCGCTGCGTTTTGTGCTGTAAAGGGCAGAAATCACACTACATTTCTAAACCTGTGTAATAAACTGCTTTAAAACGTGCGGCGTCTACATGCCAATCAAGTTGTGTAAAGGTTACAGCCTGTTCACACGCAAAGACAAAGCGCGGCGCTTACTGCAACGCAAAAAAACGCAAAGAGCTTTAATGAATGATACCGTCAAGTGAGCAAATAATAGTTTTTAATTACTAGTTGCGCTTGTCACCTCCAGGATGTTCGTCCTGTTGGTGGCAATATTTCTGTAGTGGTGTGTTTAGCAGTCACCGTGCTTGTGCGCACGTGCATGGTCAGGCAGAGGTAATTCAATGTACAGTGAAGTGAACCAAAAAACACTGATTCTGCAGTGTGGGCCCAGTTTTGGTCTACTTTATTGATCACCTGCGGTGACCATAAAAGATGCGATTTTGCCACTGTTGCAGAACCCTGAAAAATTAGGCATGTGTACTTTCCTGAAAAATTATGTTTTTTTTGTCGCAGCCACTGAAGCACAGAGGCCAGAAAAAATATGCCATATAAATGCTGAAAATATTCTTTTTTTTTTGTCGCAGCCACTGAAGCACAGAGGCCAGAAAAAATATGCCATATAAATGCTAACAATATAAATTTTTTTTGTCGCAGCCACTGAAGCACAGAGGCCAGAAAAAATATGCCATATAAATGCTGAAAATATAAATTTTTTTTGTCGCAGCCACTGAAGCACAGAGGCCAGAAAAAATATGCCATATAAATGCTGAAAATATAAATTTTTTTTTGTCGCAGCCACTGAAGCACAGAGGCCAGAAAAAATATGCCATATAAATGCTAAAAATATAAAAAAATTTTGTCGCAGCCACTGAAGCACAGAGGCCAGAAAAACTCAGGATTTACCTGTCCAAAAAGTTTTGCTTCAAATGAAACCAGTAGGGTTTGCACCCTAGTTTGTAACGGTGGCGGAGGGAGGAGGACGCTAAAGGACAGCTGTGTGTGGAGTTATGCGGCGTGCAGAGAAGGACAGCTGCATGGGGAGTCAGAACAAGTCTTCCGGCGTGCAGTAACCCTCCGAGATCCACGCCTCATTCATTTTAATAAAGGTCAGGTAATCCACACTTTTGTGACCTAGGCGAGTTCTCTTCTCAGTTACAATCCCTCCTGCTGCACTGAAGGTCCTTTCTGAGAGGACACTTGAGGCGGGGCAAGACAAGAGGTTCATGGCAAATTGTGACAGCTCTGGCCACAGATCAAGCCTGCGCACCCAGTAGTCCAGGGGTTCATCGCTCCTCAGAGTGTCGATATCTGCAGTTAATGCCAGGTAGTCCGCTACCTGCCGGTCGAGGCGTTCTCTGAGGGTGGATCCAGAAGGGTTCTGGCGCTGCCTTGGACTGAAAAACATTTGCATGTCTGACGTTACAGAGTGGCCAAAGTGCTTTGTCCTTGCAGGTGCGCTCGTGGCAGGATTACTGGCACCTCTGCCCCTGGAATGTTGATGAGTTCCTGAAGTGACATCACCCTTAAAAGCATTGTACAACATGTTTTGCAGGCTGGTTTGTAAATGCAGCATCCTTTCGGACTTACGTTGGTAACATTTCTGCCACTTTATGCTTGTACCGAGGGTCTAGTAGCTTTGCCACCCAGTACAGGTCCTTCTCCTTAAGCCTCTTGATACGGGGGTCCTTCAACAGGCATGACAGCATGAAAGACCCCATTCTCACAGGGTTGGATGCAGAGGTATCCATCTCCGCTTCCTCGTTATCAAGGACTACATCATCCACGGTCTCCTCCCCCCAGCCAAGTACAAGACCAGGGGTCCCCAAAAGGTCACCACAAGCCCCCTGGGAAGCCTGCTCCTGTTGGTCCTCCTCCTCCACAAAGCCACCTTCCTCCTCTGACTCCACTTCTGACACCTCTCCCTGCGGTGCCTGGGCTCGTTCTGGTGATTCCGACCAGAAATCGTGCGCTTCCTGCTCCTCGTCACGCTGGTCTACAGCCTCATCTGTTACTCGTCGCACGGCACGCTCCAGGAAGAAAGCAAAGGGTATTAGGTCGCTGATGGTGCCTTCGGTGCGACTGACCATGTTTGTAACCTCTTCAAAAGGGAGCATGAGCCTGCAGGCATCGCGCATAAGCACCCAGTAACGGGGGAAAAAAATCCCCAGCTCTGCAGATCCAGTCCTACCACCCAGTTCAAACAGGTATTCATTGACGGCTCTTTGTTGTTGCAGCAGACGTTCCAACATGAGGAGCGTTGAATTCCAGCGAGTCTGGCTGTCGCAAATTAAACGCCTGACTGGCATGTTGTACCGCTGCTGAATGTCAGCAAGGCGTGCCATGGCTGTGTAGGAACGTCTGAAATGGGCCGACACCTTCCTGGACTGCCTGAGAACGTCCTGGAATCCTGGGTACTTCGAGACAAAACGTTGGACTATTAAATTCAGAACATGTGCCATGCAGGGCACATGTGTTAAATTGCCCAGTCTCAGTGCTGCCAACAGATTGCTTCCATTGTCACACACCACTTTTCCGATCTTCAGTTGGTGTTGGGTCAGCCACCGATCGGCCTATGACTGCAGAGATGACAGGAGCACAGATCCGGTATGGTTTCTGCTTTCCAGGCACGTCATCCCCAAGACAGCATGACAACGGCGTACCTGGCATGTCGAATAGCCTAGGGGGAGCTGGGGGTACACAGGTGTGGAGGAGGAGGACCCAGCAGCAGAGGAGGAGGAAGCAGAGGAAGAAGACGAGGTAGAGAGCGAAGGAGGAGTAGAGGTGGTGGCAGAACCGCGTGCAATCCGTGGTGGTGACACCAACTCCACTGTTGTTGTTGAGCCACGCATTCCCTGCTTCCCAGCCATAACCAAGTTCACCCAGTGGGCAGTGTAGGTGACATACCTGCCCTGACCATGCTTGGAGGACCATGCGTCAGTAGTCATATGGACCTTTGGCCCAACACTAAGTGACAGAGATGCGGTGACTTGGCTCTACACATGGTGGTACAGGTGTGGTATTCCCTTCTTGGAAAAAAAATTGCGGCTGGGTACCTTCCACTGCGGTGTCCCAATTGCTACAAATTTGCGGAAGGCCTCAGAGTCCACCAGCTGGTATGGTAAAAGCTGGCAGGCTAAGAGTGCAGACAAGCCAGCTGTCAGACGCCGGGCAAGGGGGTGACTCGCAGACATTGGCTTCTTACGCTCAAACATGGCCCTCACAGAAACTTGGCTAGGGGCAGATGACTGGGAACTGGTGGTCAAGGTGGAAGGCGGAGTGGAGGGTGGTTCAGACAGGTCAAGGACAGCAGAGGTAGAGCAGTAAGATGCTGGACCAGAAGGAGGGTGGCTTTTAGTTTGTCTGCTGCCTTTGAGGTCTTGCTCCCATAGTGCTTTGTGCTTGCCGTTCATGTGCCTTCGCATAGAAGTTGTATCTATGTGGCTGTTGGGCTTCCCAAGACTCAGTTTCTGACTGCACTCATTACAAAAAATCATATTTTAGTAAATAACCTGCTTAATTTATTAAGATGCCCAATAACATCAAATTATGACACTAGTCTTCAGACACTTTGGGGCTTATGTAATAAAAGGTGCAAAGTTTGGTTACAGTTATATTCACCTAGAGCAGCGAATCAGCAAGTTGGCTTTACTGGTACCCGGTTTTAAAATCCACATCTTATTGGTTGATATGGGATGTAACTTTGTGCCTTTTATTACCTATGGTAGTAAATGGGGAATCATTGAATGCTGAAGCTGCAATTTGGGGTAAATAATAATTTAAAATAACCCTTGCTGTCTGTTCCTAATAAATTATTTCCAGCACTAAATAGAACTTGGTTGTGTGACTATTTGTTAGCTGGTGATTGACCTATTTCCTAATGAATGGTAACACAAAGGAAAGTACATTACAAATGGGCACATGGTATTGCAGACTATAAACCATTTCTGATAAAAATATATTTTGTGGGTAGACAGGAGATTCCTACTTATGTCAGCTACAAGACTACAAGGGTTACAGACAGACAAATAATGTGTAATTTAGAGAAAGTAAAGTTACAGGAGACTCTTGCAAGACACAAATGCAGAACTCTACCAGACAAAACGAGAGTGGTGTTTAGCCTTGCGTGACGAGCTTAACAATGTGGTAATTTTTTTCTCATCTTTATCTGTACCATGCAGATTCTGCTGTTTCCCCTTTTTGGAAGGCATAAGTTATCTGTCTACATTGGCTGTCTGGATCTTACCATACATGAGAAATGCTGTGGTTACTTCTCAGAATAGCCTGATATTTGATGTTCCTGAGTGGACACCAATAAATCTGTTAGAAGATGTACCCTAGCTGGCACACACAGCGCCCACTTCCTGTATGGTGGATACAAAATGACAGCAGATAGGATCAGCTTGGTTCACAGACCCCGTTGTTTTCCTTGCTGAAAAAAATGTTAAAATGCTACAGTCATCAGCATAAAAGGTCTTTGTCTGAAAGAATCATATACAACATTGTATTATCCACTTCTTTTATTATCCACTTCTTTTTGGTTTTTGGGGGTCAAAGTGGTCCGTATTCGAATCGTACGATCGAAGGAATAGCGCCTTCGATTTACTGTGATTCAAAGTTTCCCCCCAAAAAAACTTTGATCTCTCAAACGCCGCCAATTGCCTCCATATAGGTTCTAGGAGGTCCCTCATAGGCTAAAACAGCATTTCGGCAGCTTTTAGGTGGTGAATGGTCGAAATCGAAGTTGTACATGATACATTACAATATTCGAATTTCAAAGTTTTTTTCAACTTCAAATCGAAGTTGGACTATTCGATGGTCGAAGTACCCAAAAATTTCTTCCAAATTTGAAGTTTTTTACTTTGAATATTCACTTCGACCTTTGATAAATCTGCCCCATTGTCTATTTCTGCTATAGCTGTATTGTCCAAACTTTAAAGATAAATTTGTGAATGATGTGTGTTGTCTAGACTTTTGTTGAAATTTCGTATTGTGTCGTATTGTGTGTATATTCCATCTATGTGTATGTTTAAAAGGACAACCACACAAAGTTTACTGAAAAAGAAGGCTGTAATGTTGACAGGCTTCAGCTTGTTGAAGGGACTTTTCTCTCCTTTAGTGTGAATTTGTACAGTGCCTTGACATACAGTCTTATAAAGTATCCTCAAGCTACAGGCTATTGGAGAAGAAACATGCTTGCATTATGGCAGTAATCCCTAACCAGTAGGGAGGATTTGCTAGTGATCCCCAACCAGTAGGGAGTTGCACATGATTTAGGGTAGGACTACACGGCCGACTTTGAACGATCCGACGCTGGGCGACAAAACGCACGCGTCAAGTCGGATGTGACAGGAACAAGGTAAGTAATATAAAGTCGGATAATGTCACAAAGGCAATCCGACACGACTGTCGGATGCAAAAGCTGCAAGCTGCGTTTGCATCTGACAGTCGTGGCGCGTTGGATTACCGTTGCGACACTATCTGATTTTATATTACTTACCTTGTTCCTGTCGCATCCGACTTGACGCGCGTGGTTTGTTGCCCAGCATCGGATAACATCAAAGTCGGCCGTGTAGTCCTACCCTTAATTGTTCCCGATGTCACAAGCCTGTTTTGACGACTGACAAAAATACAGTGTTAATTTATGGGATTGGGATTGCGACATTGCTGATGGTCTGTATTGCACGATTCTCTAGGCACAAGTTTGCTGCGCCGATTGACATTGCCCACAGTAGGAACCCTGGAAATATCACTAACTTGGGGGAGCTCCAGGTTTTTCCAGCATCAATAGGCGCACCTGTGCATTATTCAGAACAGAAGGCATCAATTCATGCAAAAACGGTGCAATTTTGCATGACTGTAACTGTGGTTGCTGAAATAAGAAATATAGAAAAGGGCATTTTTGATCACCAGTGGATACTTACCCATACAGGTTCAAACACCTTATGAAAAAAAGAAAATTTCTTGGAAAAAAACGATAAATATGGCCTGTGGTCTAAATTGAAGTATTTCTTGAAGTATATGCGAACTGTCATAAGTATACTTTCTGATGTAATGATGTAAGCAAAAATAACTAAAAAATCATGTACTAGTGCAAAAATGTATGCAAGCAAATGCACAGCAACCCATGTAAATAACCCCATAAATCACAATACAATACTTAGCATAGTAATCTGCTACTTTGCATAGTAATCTTATACTTAATCTAAGATTACTAACCCTAACCCTGAATTCAGTGGAAAAATATTATTAAATGGATATAACCCTTTGAATTATGTACGTTATTAGAGATGGCGCGAACTGTTCGCCGGCGAACTTGTTCGCGCGAACATCGGGTGTTCGCACTCGCCGGAAGTTCGCGAACGTCGCGCGACGTTCGCCATTTTGGGTTCGCCATTGTTGGCGCTTTTTTTTGCCCTCTCACCCCAGACCAGCAGGTACATGGCAGCCAATCAGGAAGCTCTCCCCTGGACCACTCCCCTTCCCTATAAAAACCGAAGCCCTGCAGCGTTTTTTCACTCTGCCTGTGTGTGCTGAAGAGATAGTGTAGGGAGAGAGCTGCTGCCTGTTAGTGATTTCAGGGACAGTTGAAAGTTTGCTGGCTAGTAATCGTTTTGATACTGCTCTGTTATTGGAGGGACAGAAGTCTGCAGGGGTTTGAGGGACATTTAAGCTTAGGTAGCTTTGCTGGCTAGTAATCTACCTTCTACTGCAGTGCTCTGTATGTAGCTGCAGTGGGCAGCTGTCCTGCTTCTGATCTCATCTGCTGACTGCTGCAATAACAATAGTCCTTGTAAGGACTGCTTTTATTTATTTTTTTGTTCCAATACAGAGCAGTATCAAGCAGATTACTAGCCAGCAAACTTACTATCATCTGTCCCTGAAATCACTAACAGCTCTCCCCCTACACTATCTCTTCCAAGCACACACAGGCAGATTTTTCAGATACATTTTTGCCCTTGATCCCCCTCTGGCATGCCACTGTCCAGGTCGTTGCACCCTTTAAACAACTTTAAAATCATTTTTCTGGCCAGAAATGTCTTTTTTAGATGTTAAAGTTCGCCTTCCCATTGAAGTCTATGGGGTTCGCGAACCGTTCGCGAACCGCTCGCATTTTTGCGCAAGTTCGCGAATATGTTCGCGAACTTTTTTTCCGACGTTCGCTACATCCCTATACGTTATGCAGTTTTTCATTATTTCGTTTCTGGCCAGGCACAATTTCATTAAAATTCAGGGCAAATGTTTCAGTCTAACATGCTAAATAAGCAGTGTAGCAGCTCCCGTATATATTTGTAAACAATTATGCTGATAGATGAGGCTTCTGGGTTAAAACAACTTTATAATACTATATATATTTGTATACAAGATTTTTTTCTGCAGAAATAAATATGCGTTTCTAACTAGCTACTTATGTGTGCATATACAGTATATATTATTTTTGCACAGCATTAGCATAATCAGTTAATAAACAAACCTGCACAAAGAAGCATAAGAACATGCAAGAAGGCTGAATATGGTCTAAAAACCACTAGTTACATCCACCATATTTCTGCTGAGTTGTCCTTATGTGTAGGACTGTACAGGCAAGTCTGGCATCGGCACTAACTAGAAAAAAAAAAGCTTGAAGACAAATAAACAAAACCAGGCTGTGTAAAAATAACCCACTTAAATTGCTGTAATAACCCGTAGTTACATGTCCCCCACACACGAAGGTGCCCATATGCTTATTCACTCAAACACTGCGCTACATCAATGGCGGAAATTGAAAGTCTTCCCTATTATGGTATTCATTTTCCAATTTGCAGTGTCATTTTTCATGCAGAAATTTTCTTCTAAGATGTGTGATGGAAAACACATGTTTGGAATATTAAGAACATTGGTATAATCTTCATGCAGTTATAATTTTATTATGTAGAATTGTGATATTTGTTAAGCTTTATAAACAAGGAAAATGTACAGTTTATTAAATTTGGTCCAATACATATTAGCAATAAACCAAATGACTTATACATTTCTTATGGTCCCATCTGCCTCCCAGTTAGAAATATTTCTAAATTATTAGTTTGTTCTAATGAAATACAGTATAAGAAAATCAGCGACAGGTTTAAATATAAATGTATTAACTTTGAATCCCATCTGTTTAAGATTGGGACTTTATTATAGCTGAGGAACTGGACTAAGCACAGAGGAGAACAAACCTGATGCACCATTGTGTATTACTGAACCCTTGTCTTCTCTATTCTCCACTGCTGCTTTAAAACACATAGAAGAGAGTTAAGGTTTAAGATAAAAGGAAATCAGTGCATAGCAGGTCCTGCTGTTGCGGTAGGGGCAGTGTAAATGTGAGCAAGGATGCTTATTATACATTGATGCAGCAATTCTATTTTTAAGGTTGTGTCTCCAGAACTGTGCATAATCCTCATATAAATACTTTTTGCAATCTTTACATATGTGTTTGGATGGGTCAGCTGATCCTTTAGGGCAGGAAGCATATACTGATGCAACACAGAGCGAATTTACCTATAAATGTGACCAGAATTGTTTATGTAAAAAACAAGGATTTTACTCTTTTAGATATAGAAGGAATGTGGTTTAAATAGTTGTGTTTCTGGTGTCTTTATTGAAAATTTCTGCAAAAATCCTTCTAGTCCAACATATTTGTTCAACTTCCCACTGCCTCCTTTCCCAGGCTGTGCAGGAGAGCAGACGGCACTCAGTACACTGCACTGTAGGATAGGAACCAATCAGCAGCTAGGCTGACCTGATAGGGAACTGACACCTGTCTTTGCTTATGTGACTGCAGGGCTGTGATTGGTTATGGCCCTCCTATTGTGCTTCTGACATGGACTGTTAGGACAGGCCCGCCCTTCTTTTGAAAAAGATACCAGAGAACATCTATGGGGCTAATTTTGAAAAAAATATTAATTTACAGCTAAAAGTAAAACCAACACCATATAGTATACGTTATTGCCTACAAAAATCCACGCATGGTATAGGAGTGCAAGAGAGCCAATTGTACTTTCTGCACTAGTAATGCAGCCCCCCCAGACCCCCACACAGAAAACATAAGCACTGGCATGCAAAGAGATGAAGGGGTGAATTGCAGGAGCTGCCTCAGGCTCAAAAATGACAGTGAGGAGGTTACTTGGCAGGGCTGTATGGTCCTGAGCCACTTCTGCCACTTCCGGGTTGCGCAGTGTTCAGATATCTTCTCCCTTATTCACAAGGGTCATGTGACGTCATTGGCGAGAAGTTCAAATATTTAAAATGCTCTTAGCCTAATGTGTATTGCCCAATGTAAATTTTCCTTTCATAGTTCCTGGGTGTATTTTGTAGCCTGATATTGATCCTTGCCTGTCCCTGACCTTGCCAATCTGCTGCCTGAACTGACCCTCTGCCTGTGTTGACTATTCTTTGGATTCTGTCTTGGTACTCTGTATATGATCTTGGCCTGTGACCTCAAGCTCGTCTCAGCTCCCTGTTTTGCCCGACTGGTTTGACTCGGCCTGTTCTTGTCTACGCTGCCTGCTTCCCCCATCCCTTTAATACATGTTTGGTTTCCAGGTTCACCCAGAACTTTCTTCCTGGTTCTCCCACATTAAGACCTGGTAGCATCTGAGTAGCAGACGGCTCCACCTGAAGCCAAAGGTGGCTGCTATAGGCAGAACAGTGGGCTGTGACTGGAACCTTAGAGTCTGTTCTGGGTTTGGGATACCCTATGTTAAAGTAAGAGTAAGTACGGTAAGTAAGTAAGAGTAAAGCATAATAATAGCAAACACCAGCACGTTGTATTTACTATTGTCTGACTGCACAGCTTATACCTCTCTTTTAGAAATCATTTACCACATATGCCTGAGAAATTTTACCAAAAAACACAAGGTTTGATTTGACTTCCTTTCTCTTATCTCAACAAAGCTTCAGCATTTTTGCTGTATGCATAAAGATGATGTTTAGTGAGCATAACACTGGTGACTCATGGAATCACTTTTAATTACCACATTTCATACGGTGCATTGAAAATGTCTAGGTGCATTCCAGTTTCACATCAGATAGCAACTGCTTAAATGCTCTGTGATGGAAAAATGTAGAAGATCAAAACGTTTGACTCTGAGCAATGGGGACACCTGTACGTAGTTCTATGTATATCTGACTGATCCCCCATGTTTGCCAGTCACTACATAACTGGTGATTGATATAGAAACTCAAGCGTCTCTGCATGTAGAAGTTGTTCTGAGAATACTCAGAGATTTCCCACAGTTCAGTAGATCATTTCCTTTATCTCGCAGACTCGGTTACGAATGCTTGTCTGGGAAATAAAAAAATGTTGGGAAATTGTACAAAAAAAAAATGTATGCAAAACTCCACATTTATATTAGAGAATCAGTTATATTAAGAAATATGCTACATATTTTTACCCATAAGTCACTACTTTCCTGACCAACATGTACCAAATTATATACTTTAAACATAAGAATGATATAGATTTTATTTCAATTTATCAGGATAAAACCTAGTGCAGCAAATCATCACTATATACAGTATGACCCTGTGACACCGGTTTTACTTTTCAATAGCCCTTATTTTAAGGGATTGGTTTCTATAACACAGAGACAGAATATCACTGTCCCTAGTTAAGCAGTTATTCAGTTCTGTCCAACCATTGCACTTTTCTCTTTCTCCATAGACACAACTACTATATCAGTAGATGCAGCACTTAAAGAATCTGTTGCACACCAATCAGGCCTGGATTTCTTACTCTAAGAAACAGCAGTCCCCCACATCCACCTTCTGTCCACCCCATTGCTTGCCAATGTCAAAGTTCTTCAAAAAATACACACATTTTTCTACACCTGAACATTGTTAAACAGTAAAACACATACAATACACACACACATATAGATAGGATAAGGATCTACAAAGCCCAAATTCCAAAGGTCATATAACCTTGCTGAAATGGTTTTCAGTACATGGTGTACGTCTCACAACAGAACAACAGGGGTGGTGATGTCAGATACTGCTAAATGAATAAAATTTTCTGGACATCGAATCAGTCGGAGTGGCAAACAGACCATAAAATGTTTCCATGAATGTTCTTAGAAGGACCCGTTATCCAGAAAGCTCTGAATTAAAATAAGGCCATCTCCCATAGACTCCATTCTAAACAAATAATTGTAATTTTTAGAAATGATTTCCTTTTTTTTCTGTAATAATAAAATATTACCTTGTACTTGATCCCAGCTAAGATATAATTAATTCTTACTGGATACAAAACAATTCCATTGAGTTTAATATTTTTAATAGACATAAAGTATGGTGATCCAAATTATGGAAAGATCTTGAAGACCCCAAGTCCCCAGCATGCTGGATAACAGGTCCCATACCCTTCATTCGGTGCAGATACTAAAGACAAAAATATGCGATAAGAATTTTTACAGCCTCTAATGTATTAATAACATGATAAAATAAGCATTATAAAAAGTCACTATTTGAATTCTGTTTCCATGTAAAGGTCACAAAAATGCCTTTTAAAAAAGTTTTCAGTAAGGGTACCATATGTCTCATAATACATATAAACATAACATAAGAATGGATCTTCCCATTAAACTGAACATATTTCCTAGTACATCTAAGCAACTATTGGAAACTTTATCTGTTTGGAAGTTTACATTGCCTGAACTTCTGAGGAAGATCACTACACTGTATGAAACAATGGAATTTCTTTTGTTTGTTAAAATAAGTTATTCTAAAGGAGCCTAGTGACTGCGTGGGTTTTTTGTTACTCTCTCTCTCTCTCTCTCTCTCTCTCTCTCTCTATGGGGCAAATTCACTAAAGTGTGAAGTGCCTAACGCTAGCGCAAATTCACCAGCGTGACGTCATTTCGTTACTTCGCCGGTTTACTAACGGGTGCTGGTGTAAATTCGCTAGTGAAGTAGACATACTCTAGCGCTACTTCGCACCCTTATGCCAGGTGAAGTTGCACTATGGCGAAGGGACGTAACTACACTAATTCACTAAAATGCGCTTTTTACTGAACGTTACCTCTTGCGCCAGACTTGCTTTCACCACCTCAGACCAGGCGAAGAGCACTAGAGTAGATAGGGATTGCTTCAAAAAAAGTTGACATTTTTTCTAAGTCCCAAAAATTGATGGCGTCTTTTCCTTTATTAATGGTGTTAGGCTGAAAAAGATGGTACTTTTTTTTTAGGGGTACCCTCCTTCCCCCCTACATTTTCTTACATATGGCACCTAAACTATACAGTGGGCACATGTGTAGGGCAAAATAACAACTCTATTTTATTTTATGAAGCTTTCCCAGGCTTGTGTAGTGTAATATATTTGCTGCTACATATACGTCCATTGTACTTTAACTTGGTGCCGTATGCAAATTAGGCATCGCTAGCGTAACTTCGCTTTCCTTGACGAATTAACGCTAGCGCAACTTCACTACTGTTCGCCTCCCTGAGTGCAACTTCGGATTTTAGTGAATTAGCGGCGACCTGGCGAAACTTCGTCTGGCGAAGTGTGGTAAAGCCTGCACTAGCGCAACTCCGCTGGTTAGTGAATTTACCCCTATATATACGTATTGTACAGGACTCCAGGGGTGGGTCCTGGACAGCAGGTATATTTCCCCTTTATTCAGGTACCTGGAGGGTGCACAGCAAGGCTAATTACTGCAGCAGTGCAGTAGAGAGCCCTGAGAGTTCAGGAAGGGGGTTGGTAGACACACATGAGGTCTACAAGAGAGAAGTGTGTTTGGAAACTGCTCTCCTGACCTGGATCCAAAAGCTTTGCAAGGCTAGGTGAGCCTGATCCCTGAATGGGAATATGAACTGTTTTCTTTCAATTCTGATGCACATGAAAGTGATTGTTACTTTATGCTGAAGAAGACTGTGTTTAAGTTGACTTACTTTACCTGCTGAGGATACAGCTTGTTTACGTTGTTAATGTTACCTGCTGAAGATACAGTTTGTTTGTTTGAACAAGGAATAAAAAGACATTTATTCTACTACTGTGTTGTGGCCGTAGTGCATGGGCGATCCCACTCCCCCTGAACTTTACAGTATATATATATATATATATATATATATATATATATATACATGCAATATCATAATCAATTAAAACTGCACAATTGACAGGTTAAGAAGTGACTGCAATAGCCTCACATGCCCAATTTCCTTAATTGTTTAAAAAAATATTTTGTATAAAAATGTTCTTGTAGTCTCTATTATTGTTTATTTTTACTAAAATACGAGATATTGTAAGATTGTTTATTTTTATGCTTTCATCATCCTCTATATTCTTCAGATAGAGATTTCAAATTTACTGGTGTACGCCATTACACTAAAATTTTATTAGAATTGGAAAAACAAGAGCAGTTTTTGAACCATTGAGACTGACAGTTAGAAAACAGTTTAAGGTTTAATTCATGCACTGACATTGTAAAGTACCTTTGTATCTTTGCTGTAATGTATTCTGTTAGTATAAAGATGATTAGATCAAATAAAAAAAGGAATCTCTACATTTGGCCACTGGAAGGTACTCTCAAGTCGGAGAAAAATACATATATATGTGTGTGTTCAAAATAAAGTTAAACTTTTTATACAGGGTATGCCAGTCTGATAATAGCTTTTGTGTATCAAATTTGACTGTGCAAACTGCTGTATGTAATTTTTGCATTTCAGTGCAGATGCCCTAAGGACTGATCTACTGCCATTCATGTACCTGGATAGAGAACTGGCTAAAAGATAGACTGCAAAGAGTGGTGGTAAATGGAACATTTTCTAATTGGACCAGTGTTGTTAGTGGAGTACCGCAGGGCTCTGTACTAGGTCCCTTGCTTTTCAACTTGTTTATTAATGACCTGGAGGTGGGCATTGAAAGTACTGTTTCTATTTTTGCAGATGATACTAAATTGTGCAGAACTATAGGTTCCATGCAGGATGCTGCCACTTTGCAAAGTGATCTGTCTAAACTGGAAAACTGGGCAGCAAACTGGAAAATGAGGTTCAACGTTGATAAATGCAAGGTTATGCACTTTGGCAAAAATAATATAAATGCAAGTTATACACTAAATGGCAGTGTGTTGGGAGTTTCCTTAAATGAAAAGGATCTAGGGGTCTTTGTAGATAACACGTTGTCTAATTCTGGGCAGTGTCATTCTGTGGCTACTAAAGCAAATAAAGTTCTGTCTTGCATAAAAAAGGGCATTAACTCAAGGGATGAAAACATAATTATGCCTCTTTATAGGTCCTTGGTGAGGCCTCATCTGGAGTATGCAGTTCAGTTTTGGACTCCAGTCCTTAAGAGGGATATAAATGAGCTGGAGAGAGTGCAGAGACGTGCAACTAAATTGGTTAGAGGGACGGAAGACTTAAATTATGAGGGTAGACTGTCAAGGTTGGGGTTGTTTTCTCTGGAAAAAAGGCGCTTGCGAGGGGACATGATTACACTTTACAAGTACATTAGAGGACATTATAGACAAATGGCAGGGGACCTTTTTACCCATAAAGTGGATCACCGTACCAGAGGCCACCCCTTTAGACTAGAAGAAAAGAACTTTCATTTGAAGCAACGTAGAGGGTTCTTCACAGTCAGGACAGTGAGGTTGTGGAATGCACTGCCGGGTGATGTTGTGATGGCTGATTCAGTTAATGCCTTTAAGAATGGCTTGGATGATTTTTTGGACAGACATAATATCCAAGGCTATTGTGATACTAAACTCTATAGTTAGTATAGGTATGGGTATAAAGAATTTTAATTAAAAGTAGGGAGGGGTGTGTGTATGGATGCTGGGTTTTCATTTGGAGGGGTTGAACTTGATGGACTTTGTCTTTTTTCAACCCAATTTAACTATGTAACTATGCACTGACATTGTAAAGTACCTTTGTATATTTGCTGTAATGTATTCTGTTAGTATAAAGATGATTAGATCAAATAAAAAAAGGAATCTCTACATTTGGCCACTGGAAGGTACTCTCAAGTCGGAGAAAAATACATATATATGTGTGTGTTCAAAATAAAGTTAAACTTTTTATACAGGGTATGCCAGTCTGATAATAGCTTTTGTGTATCAAATTTGACTTAATTCATGCACTGACATTGTAAAGTACCTTTGTATATTTGCTGTAATGTATTCTGTTAGTATAAAGATGATTAGATCAAATAAAAAAAGGAATCTCTACATTTGGCCACTGGAAGGTACTCTCAAGTCGGAGAAAAATACATATATATGTGTGTGTTCAAAATAAAGTTAAACTTTTTATACAGGGTATGCCAGTCTGATAATAGCTTTTGTGTATCAAATTTGACTGTGCAAACTGCTGTATGTAATTTTTGCATTTCAGTGCAGATGCCCTAAGGACTGATCTACTGTATCTATCTAAGAGAACAATAAATAAACTAAGTCCATCAAAGCAGAACAATCTATACCAAAATATTTTGTAGGAAAAATAAGTGAATGTAAATAATACACAGGACAAGGCTGTTAAAGGGGTTAAAATAAAGACTTTTTCAGTTGTTTTCCATCTTAATGTTCCATATGTTTGCAAATGTATGGGTAAAACCGGTTACCCGAAAAAAGTTTAAGTCAGGTCTTTTGCAGGCAATCAGGTTGAAAAAAATAAAAGACACCAGCGTTTTTTGGACTTTGATGCATTTTCGGCTCACAGAATATATACAGTAAGTGGCAGAAGATTGAGTAAGTTCTAGATATTTTAATGCACTTTGCCTGGTCTGAGGTGGCAAAGGAAACTCTGGTGAAAGAGGTAACATTCAGTAAAATCCGAACTTTCGTGAATTTGTGGAGTAACGTCCATTCGCCAGAGTGAAAAGTCGCCTGTGGGAATGACCACTAGCGTCTGTCTCTTTCACTAGCGAATTGGCTCCTGCGACTGCGATATCCCTGTGGGTGGTAACGCTAGTGAATTGACGCTAGCGTTAGCCATTTCGCCCTTTGGTAAATCTGCCCCTTAGAATCAGAGGAAAGGCATGGATTTAAAAAAAATTATATATTTTATTTCTGTTAAAATTTTGCCCCACTGGGTCAGTTGTTTTCACATGTTTTATGTATCTTTGTGAACAGGTTTTTGAGCTGCAAGAAAACGTAATGCAGTACAAGTCTGTTGAAAGCTTGGGCAACTTAAAACATGTTTTCATATCTTGCTATCAAATGCTAGTAAATAATGATAAATACTTAGAAATAGAAGTAGTATCACTGACAACTTGAGCTCTATCTGTGCATTAACAGATGACAAGTCCGTCTAATGACTGCATAAATAAGAGAATTCCAGTTCTATGGCTCTCCAACTGCCTGTCATCCTATATTATGTCCCAATCCACCTAGAAGAAATGCTACTGCCTTTCATACAGGGCCACCATTTACTTATTTTATTCATATACACAAAGTAATAAAATAGACTCAATGGCTTAGTCGCACTTCTGCAAACAATGTCACCCACTGTTTTTTCTTTCATGTGTATCCAGTTGCCTGTCCCCTGCTGAGTGCTGCAGGATTATCAGGAAAGAACAAGGATGGGAGTCAATTGGCCTTTTCCATAATGCAAAGCCCACTACTAGGAAATGAACTTGTTAGCACCATCAGTTTAAAGTATTTCTTGCATCCTTTTTTTTGCCTTTCTTTTCTGCTTCTCTCTCATAGAATATAACCCATTAATTGCTATCAAACCTAACATCTATGGTGCCGATATAAAAAGACCATTGTGTCAGTTCTCATTTTATGTAGACTGTACTGTCTATTATGTATAGTTTTTATTATGTAGTCTCTGGTTAACACTTTGATTTATGCCATGTTTGTCTTGCATGGCAACAATTTATCCATTCAGTTCATCTCATGTTCCTCTTTTACACTGTCATTTATACAACTGCCTGTTTGCACAAGTAAATGGGACCATAAAAAAAAATTAATAATTTTAAAAACAAAATGAAAACTTCATTTTCAGTTGTCTTATAATTAATAACAATAACATTTAATTTAATCATCACCTGTAATTAGAGAACCATGTGGAAAAGACTGATAAGACTAATATTTTGTGGGTCATTCTGTTTTCAAACAGATGTACTGTATACCAGTATGCATTTACATATCAGTTTAAAGGTGGCCATACACTATTATATCCGCTCGTTTGGCGAGATCGCTGATGCGGTCCTGGATTGCAGTAAAAAATCAAACTGCCAATTTTTGGCCTGATATCAATCGGGAGGACCCGTTGGGAGCCCCCACAAATGGGCAGATAAGCTGCTGAATCAGTCTAAAGGACCAATATCGGCAGCTTTAATCTGCTCGTGTATGGCCACCTTAAGTGGGAATAAGTGTAAAAAATGTGTGTGAAGATCTCATTCATCCAGTTCATGATGTATCTGTAGGAATAATGTTGATTTGACTTATTTCTACAGTTGTTAAAAAAAAAAAACAAGTGTATATATGTAGAGTGTAATATACACATTTAATAAATGTAATTTATAATTTATATATTTTTTTTTTTTTACCATTCCACTGCAATGTTTTAACAAAAGATGGTTCTGCCAAAAGTACCCCTCTTCATTTTGATGCATATTTGTTATATGATAAAGAATCTCTGAGAAAGCTATAACGGAAGACTATGTTGATAAAGACTTTTCAAACAAGAGAACAAATGTAATTTGCTTCCTGAAAAATGAAAGCAGTTGCTTTCAGTATATCTATAGCCTCATTCCGACCAAAAGGATCAAAAACACTATACATAAAGCTTTACATTGCTCCAATAGGGTCTATCCAGATTGATGCCATGCTGCAAACTTGACCACTGGGGAATGTAATGTTACTATACCTCAGATAGCTGCATTTGGAGACCAGCTAGAAGGTCTCATAAATTATACACCAGAAAACTGTCAGAAAACGACTGACACACCAGTTATTCCTAACCATTGAAGTCTGTACTGTAGGTGCTTGGCCGGACAGATACCTAATAAAATATAACATTTTTTTAAAAAAAAAATCTAATTGGGCTAAATATCTATATGCTATTTACCGAATGCAAATAATGTGAATTAATACAAAATGCAGTTGAGCAAGAAATATCCATTGCTTGAAAGTCTGTGTACACCAAATGGCTGGACCCCATTATACTGCACAAAATATATACAATAATCAAATAATGCTTCCGTAATCCACAGCTCCTCAAAATATCTGAACCCTCTCTTACTATAGAATTGTTATCTAACTTAATGTCAGAATCACTAGATCTACACACTGAATAGGCATCCCATATTACTGGGACCTATTCCCATGAGTCCTATTATTGCATGGCCATATATATACATATATATATTGCCCGAGGGAATAAATGCAGGGCCGAAAAAGGCTTGCACTCACAGGTCTTATAAAGATATTAACGGCGTTTATTGAGCAAAACACAACTTTTTTTAGTCATTTTTTGCTCAATAAACACTGTTATTATCTTTATAAGACCTGTGAGTACGAGTTTTTTTCGGTCCTGCATTTATTCCCTCGTACTATATGGACCCAGGCACTGTTTCCCCACTTTACGAGTCATGCCAGCATCCAGCTGCCTATATAGATAGATTAATTAATTAATAGATAAATAAATAGATGTATGTGTAAAGGGAATGTCAACCCAAAAAATATTTTTTTTGCAGCCTAATAAAAGAAAACCTAATTCTAACCTTTGCAATATACATCCATTACAAATTTAAGATACAGTCGGAGTGGGCACATTTAAATTTTATATGGTTTTTACGTTACTTGTATATATATATTGCTATTGAAAGCAGTGTATGTCTGTCTCTTTCTATTCTCTGCCCTGATGGCTCAGACTGTTGATACAATGTAAGACAAGGCAGCTGATTAACAGACCTGTCTTTGCTGGGGAACCGAGACTTTTGCAACGTTGTTTAAATGTAACAACAGGAGTTAAGCAAATGCTGCTTTCAATAGCAATTGTTTGTACAATTAAAATTAAAAGGACTGAACATTTTGTATATAGGAAAGTTGGTTAGAATTACGTTTTCTTTTATTGGCCAATTTTTATTTTGGGGTTGACTTGCCCTTTAATGTTGCAGGAATTCAGCACACCTCAAAGAATAATTATTAAGCATTGTATAAAGCTTAAAGCTTAATATGAGTATGAATTACATTACAATCCCAGGTGAATATATTGCACTGTCCCTTTAATAAAACACATCTTGGATATTTTTTAAACATTTTCACTTCTGCAGCTGTTAAGCGTGTTAAACACTATCTCAGCAATGAAGGCAAGAGCTTACATTTATTTCTACCAGGGGTGAAAAGGGAACTAAAAGAACTACATAAAAGAAAATTTGAAATCCCCTGTTAAAATATAAATATTGCTTAACGTCTCCCAGAATTCTTCTTTAACCACTTCCTAAACCTCAAACTGGCCTGGATCTCCTGCAATATACTATCAGGCACTGACAGACATGAGAGATTAATGTATCCAGTGCAACCTACCAGGTCATCCCATGAACTCTCTCAGGAAGATAAAGAAGATCTACTTACCACGGAAAAAGCCATTGGAGAATGTTGTTGCAAACTGTTCAAAAGGATTGCTGGAATCCATGGTGGTGGCCTTGGAGTAGGCGGTAGTTTATTCCTTGTGGTTTAGAATGAACTGGCAGAGAGATGGGGGAAAAAAATAAATTCACTGCAATAAAGGAGGCCGTTCCCCAAAGACGTTGAGTGTCTTGGAGTTTGTATGGCCACAGGAATGTGCAACCACTAATTTGCAACATAACTTGTTCCCAAATAATAAAAAGAAAAGACTTGTAGGAAAGAAAAAAAGGCAGCAGTTTAACCAACAGCGAACAGAAATGAATGAAGGAACTTTACCTTTCTCACACACACATACAGCTTGTTTGAATATGCTTAATGTGGTGCTGAGGAACGTAGTTTGTAAAATGTCAACGGTGCTATGTCTGTGGTTGTGTGGTTGTGTGGAAGGCCTCAAAGAGTTTTCAGCTCTGCTATAGAATGGAGACAACAGAGTCATTTTGTAAGTGGTAGAGCATGATCACCTGATTACTGATGTCAACAACCCTGCGATGTCTTGGTGACTTTTTTTTTAAAATGTATTTGGGCCAAGCTGACTCACTGCATCTGCTTGAAGAATAAAATATCACAGATCAGGAGAACAGCTGTAAGGTCATGCATCAATAGAACTACTCCCCACATACTGTCCCCTGTATAGCCGCCACATTATTGTATGGATTGTGTGTAAGACTGAAACCCTTGTTTTCTATGCAGTAGTCATGTCCACCATTTTTAGTCTAATAGGAATGTAAACTACAGGCATGTTTAAAAATTGAATAGTAGTGTAGAATAATAAAAGGGAACTGCCAATTAACAATCCAAATTGTCTTTAACTCTTTTCTTTATAGTATTTATAGTTTCCCTTTTTAATTGCTGTATTTTTAACCAAACCTATAATATACAAATATAAATAAATTCAGCATTCTGCCACTAGGTGGATCATACAGTGAAAGCTAATAAAAGAGAGAACTCTACAAAAATCTCTAAACATGGCAATACTGCAAGGATTCCAGAAAGTGATCTCTCACCAAGGTTCCAGGCAGCAAACTGTGGTCTTAGCTTTCTTATCATTTCCTGTTAATGTGTATGGGGCCCTTTAAGAGGCTTAGCTGAATAATATCTGGCGGGAGGCAGTTCTTGGAGATTAGTCAACCCGAAGAAGAGGAGATTTGTCGCTGGGCGACTAATCTCCCTGAATCTGAGCGTGTGTCTCTGCCCTTAAGCATGTAAGAGAGATAATTTCCAAGCAATCCCGCATCACACATGCATATAAACTGGTATCTACTATATGACAACTATGGCTCTGATTGGGTATGATGGCGTGCGTTTCATTGCAAATCAGACACAATTACTCCAAAGACCTCCTAGTATTTCCCATGCGAGTGACATATGCACCCAATCCTTTAGATGTAAATGTGCTGCACCCATGTATAAAAAAGGGAACCCAGTAGTTACTGCCTGATCAGGAGGTGTTAGTAACTCCAGAGTTCCCCTGCATCAATAGGCACAGCAGCACCTGATTTGTAACCTAGAAAAGACTGAGCAGTGGTGAGCACATCTATATGGAGGCACAAGCAGCGCATTTTCACACAAGTACCATTTATTAATGTGGTTTTATGTGAAACTGACTGCAGGGAAATTGCAGGAACCACAACTGTACTTGTAGACACAAATGAGTCCTATAGTGTTCCATTGGACTGTAGTCTATTCCTGTGTTATTTTGAATAAGCAGAAACACTAGAAAAGAAGAGTAAATCAGGATGAAATGTTCTGGGTTTTTTTACCAAATGGTAACCGTCACAAATAAATGTCAAATAGTTAAAAGAATAAACAGGTGATTAAAATTATATAACTATCTTAATTTGTCAATTAATTATTTAGAAGTTATGTTTCAGTGGGAAGATCTGCTCAGTCCACACTGGTAAATAAATGGGCAGAAAGCTGCATTAGAAAAGGGCAGCGCAGACATTATTAATATGAAAAGTTCATATACCTGATTAAATTAAATATAAAAGGGGTACAGAAGATGCTGATAAAAAAGTTTCACATTTTTACAATAAAAAAAAGCTATAGGATCGCATATTCTTGGGACCTGGGATTTTCCAGATAAGCAATGTTTCCATATTTTTGCATCTCCATGCTTTAAATCTGTTAAAATAATTAAAAAATGATATACCTGTAGACCCAATAGGATGGTTTTGCTACCAATTTGGATTCATGTAGCTTCGTTAGGATCAAGTACAAGGTACTGTTTTATCATTACAAAGAAAAAGGAATTCATTTTTAAAAATTAGAATTATTTGCTTAAAATGGAGTCTATGGGAGATGGCCTTCTGGTAATTCTGAGCTTTATAGATGACGAATCCTATATCCTGTACTACAGTGCATCATATTAAATTCTGCTGTAAATTATGCAATTTATTTATTTGTTACCCAATCAAAAAATATGTCTAATGTTAAACAATAACATAGAATTGGTCTCAATTTTAATGAACCTGCTTCATCTTTTTTATTTGAGACGACCATTATTTTGTCTAACCGCTGAAATTGAAGCCTATTAAAAAATTAAACTGTTAAGCCTCAGTGAAATATGAAACATGCATATTATTCATATACAATGATAACACAATTGTAAAATGCAGCTTTAAATTGCATGTTTTCACAGTTTATAAGACATTATCACTAAAATATCAGATATCACTCTGAATACACAATACTGTAGTTTATTTTAGCAGGCCTTCGTTACTATATGGGGCTGATTTATTATGAATCCATATTCGGGACTGGGTAAAACACGTTTTTAAAAAGTTTGCTTTTTTTTATTTGTTGATTATGTTTTTTCATTAAAAAAATCTAAATCTTGCCAGGTTTTGTGTGGTGGACAAAAGTTTGTGGGAAAACAGCAAGTGAGGCAAAGCAATGTGAGTCATATAAAGTCTCTGGGTTGGTTGTACCACACAAGGTCTTAGTAATCATACTGGCATGTAACAGAGCAAAGTCTTACACTCCATGAACTTCATTATTGAACCCCACTCTGCAGAAGTGATTCATATTCTGGTAAACCATCGTGCAGATTTGCAATTCTTCTTTGTTCTCAGTTTATTTCGCTGCCTCTATTTTATTCATAGGTTCCTTTCAAATATGATTTGCCTTTGAACTACTCTTTACCATGCAATGTTCGTGACAGATGTGACGTAGACACTACTCATTTATAGATCTCTTATCACTGGGAAAATGCTCATAATAATTCTTGTTTTCTCTTGTATTTTTGTCTCCGAAATTCAGATTGTAATGTTATTCATATAGAGCTTCTTACTTTAGTTCCCCTTTTACATCTGGCTGTAATACTGCATTATAAAACTTCTTTTTAAACTAAACATGAAACCCAAAATCTTTTTTTGTTGTTGAAACATCCATACCTGTAATATGTGTATTTTAAAATCTCACTTGTCAATTATATATTGCTTTCCATACTTCCTTGCCTCATGCATAGAAATCACTTTTACCTTCCATTCTGCACATCCTAGATATAATTGCCCTGCTCACATTCCCTGCTCTCTTGTGTATCATGGACATCAGGTTCCCCATTCTGGCACATAAACACGATTTTGGGATGATACAAAGCTTGAATTAATAACAGTGTCCACAAAATGACTGCTGTGCTGCCTGCTTTCTGCTTTCTGTGATTGTGAACTTCAAGACTGAGATAAACAATATTTAAATAACTTATATAGTATAGATATACGTTTATTTTAGGAAAAGTATTTAAAATGATTCCATGGGTTAATAGGTCTCCTTTGATGGGGCTATTTGCCAAAATAATATATATATAAATTAAATATTTTAGACTCAGCATTGCTTCATAAAATCCTGGTTTTGATGGACTATTGACCAAAGGTAGGATGCCATCCCTAAGCTGAAGTGTGCTCAAATTTGAAGCGTAGAAACATTTAGGTAAAGTATGGTTGAGCAAAGTTTTGCTTGCCCTTTAAAAGGAGATAAGCAAATACTAGGCATAGAGTAACACATTCTATGTATGTGTCCCAGATTCCACATTTAGACTTGCTAACCATATTTTACTAGATATTTGGACTTTTCACTATATAAGGATTATATTTTAACTTATAAACAAAAAGCTGTCAGGGAAACTTGAGAATCTTTCCCCAGTAGGGTTAGAAGAGACCAGGAAACTAGGTATGGGAGCTCTTATTCTAGACCTGATATCCAGATTGCCCAGAGTTATGGAAATGTAGTTTTTACATTGATAATTCTAATTTTTAAAAATGATTTCCATGTAATAATAAAACAGTACCTTATACTTAATGGGAACTAAGCAACGTGAATCCATATTGTTGCCAAAACAATCCTATTGGGTTTATTATTTAAATGATTTCAACAGTAGAATGCCTTTAAATGCCTGAAAGCATTTCTTATCAAGGTCCCAAGCATTATAGAAAATAGATCCCATACCTATACTCAATATAGTTTAGTACCTTCATCTCATTAGAGATATGTAGCTATGCAGAATGACCCCAGTAAAAAGTCAGCCTAATGCTCACAGTACCGTATATATTAATACAGGAGAAAGCAAAAAAAAAAACCTCACATGCAGCTTCTCCAATTTCCCTCAGAGGGTAAAAAATGTCTTCCTAACTCCAAAATACCAATTGGATCATTCTGTGGATCAGCTTTGTACAAAGAGTCAGTGTACTAAACTAAACTGTGTAACTAAGAGCTTATTTTAGTAACCTTGTATTTTCTCATTCATATCCACTGTATCTGCCCATACAACCACTTCAGGGAGAGTTCTACAATGTAAAAATATTTTTGAATATTAAGATGGAACCTTCCATCTTCCAATCTCAGTCGATACCCTTGTGGCTGCTGGAAGAATCTGCTGACTAGCTTTTGTAGCTTAATCCTAACCTATAAATTAGTCCTGTTAGTGGTGCAAATTCTTTGTAGGTGTTTTTTCCCTTTCATTTGGCAGATGAATTCCAAACAGTGCACAACTTAAATGACACTGAATATTTTAAGTAAGCAGATAGCATGTCTGTCAACATTCTGCTACTTAGGTAAAAGCATTCAGGCAGTCTCTGACAATGGAAATCAGCTTCTTCGGGCTGGTATTTCCAACAGTGACAAAGGCAAACTTTTTGGTATCAGGCCGTGACTCATGAGGAGGATCTGTCCCTTTGCCCTCCAACAAAGCTCTTATCTTCCTTGCTGGACTACAGCTCTTTCAATATGCCCCCAACAGCAATGTATGCACTGCAAATTCAAAGAGTCACTCTCACTGGAGTTCTCTAACAGCTTCTAAGAGCATATTTGGCTGAAGACAATGACTCATCAGTAAGGTCAGTTCTTTTGGTTATATGGATGAAGCTCTGCGCCTAAAGCCTCGACAAAGCTCTACAAGCAATATCCTCCTATGTGATATGGACTGAACTTGTCCAAAGGCAGTTGCTGTGTGTCCATCTATTTTGTCTCCTTACAGGCCTAGGGAAACCTGAATGACTATTCCTATGCCCCCTTCTATATTACCAGTCCTAACCTGAGCCTTCCAGCCATCAGATGCAGTAACTACTGCAGTGATGATTACGTTTCTCATTTAGTAGTTGATTTCCACTAGTGTTGATTTTTTTTTTTATCTGCAGCAGTTGTTATGGGTTTAAATTATGTTATTCTTGGTACAGCAAATAACACTGTAATGTGCAGGATGAAATGGATGGAGTTGTACAATATATGGTTTCAAGGGAAAAAAGTCTTGAAAATATTAATATTTTATTTTCTGTAAATAAAGCTTAGATAGGATGCATTTTATTGCACCTAATTTGTACAAACATATCCATAAACAAAAGAACATGCTCCTGGTATAGTAAAAAAAACTCATTATGCTAATATTGTCTGCTGTTTTATAATAAGTGAAAAAACAAGCGGTGTTGTCACATGGTGTCATTATTGGTGAGTGTTTTAAACGAAACGCAATTTATGCCCATTAACATGCCTTGTATCCTGACCTTGTGCTATGGTTAAGCTACTATGAAGCTGCGACCTCACTGATCTGATATGTAGGTTTAATGCTGCAGTGCTCAGTAAATGATCTGTTTGATGGGTATGGCAAGACTTTTTTGTGGAGCTATAACGTAAGTTTGGTTTCTAGCCTCTGTAAGCCTTCTGTGTCCTACCCATCACACGTCAGACCTCAAATCTACTTTTGGTGGCTCCTAACCCAACTTGGAACCACACATCACTCTCTGTAGAATGCACAAAAACCTCAGCTAGATATCTTCAGCATCTGTTATGAAGCAGGTGAAAATAAGAAACATTTGTTCTACCCATTCAGACACATCAGCTAATCTGAGCCAGTTCATTGATTTTTCTAACTAACTTTTCATTCTTACTGACAGTTTGTAGAAAATAATCCTTACTTTTTGATTCTTCCAATCCTTTCAAATTGTACAAGCAACAATTTTTTTTTTTAAAAGTAAATCTGTTTCAGGAAAATAACTGTGCTGCTTGTCTATGAATTTGCTATAAAATGAAGTGTCTGAAACCCTAGGATCATGTTAAGTTCTGTCCATTTTATGAATTTCCTAGAGCTTTTTTTTCCTGCAGATATGTTCCACAACAGTGATTTAGTTGGTGGACAGATTCACATGTCTCTTAGTAAGTTGTAACCTAGTCAGTGAACAGGCTGTGGACTATTCAGGCCACAGTTGTTTTAAGATGATATATTTGATCCTTGAATAAATTTAGGTCATGGTGGCTAAGATACTCTGTTTCAGGTACATCAGTGTTTTTTATATATACTTCATAATCATCACTTTTACATATTCCTTCTGATCTGTTGGTTGGAGATTCAATTTTAAAAAAAAACTGCTGACACAAATTAAGGCGGAGGGCCTCATCCTGACCTTAAGTAAAATGACTTAAAAACCCTCCTAGTCACAATGCAAAAATAATGAAACAAACAAGCAACTATAGAATTTGCAGACTTCACAGAGTCAAATAGTCATTCAGTTGAATTAATCTACAGTATAATTTTACCTCAACTATAAAGACATAAGTATTTCTAACTTTAATAAATATAATTAATAATAAAATGCTGCAAGTATGTGGACAATGTCATAGATTAGGACAAAGATAATGGGGCTCATTAAGAAAGCATAAGAAGCCCCTTTAGTTATTTAACAATAAAAACAAACCAATTTCCAGCATGTTTGGGTGTTGCAATTACAGTGCATTTGCTATATGATAGCAATTTTGCAAGGCAAAAGTGCAAAGCTGCAGCCTACCCACTTACAATTGTTCACTCATTAATCATAAAATACTTGTAAGTGCCCAGATAAAAGCTTCAAATTGTGGGCATATATGTTTTGTAAAAGAAAAAAATGGCACTCAGTACTCCTTTGGAAATTGGACCATATATGTTTTGAAGCATAATAAAAATACTTTATTTTAGTATACTCCTCTTTTTTGCTGCAAATACTGGTGGGCTACGTGTTGACTCTTGATCCTTCTCTTAAAGGCTATGGGACTCCCTAACCCTATGTTGATATTACTAAAGTTTATATTCCCACCAATGGAAAGCTCCTAGGCCAAGAATCTTAAGCCGTTGTTACCCTGCCTGAATTGTAAGGCATTCCCAACGCGGCCAGAACGCTAAAGGTTGTTCAATGTAAAAGTCTTACAGAGACTGATCTTGTTGTTAGTGATGGCCGAATAAATTTGGCAGAAACAAATTTGTGGCAAATTTCCACATTTTGCCGCAAGCGAATTAATTTGAGAAACTGCAGCAACAATTTGCTGGCGAAAAATCAGCCACAACAAAATTGGCGTGCATAGAAATTTTCACACGTCAAAATTATTCGGACACCCATTGACTTTAATGCACTTGGACCAAATAGTCTTGCATATAAAAATTGTCCCTTGCATCAAAATCAACTCGTGTCAAAATTATGTTGATGCCCATTGACTCCAATGCGTTTGCGGCACAGATTCGCCCATCACTACTTGTTGTTGTATGAGCTACACACATAACTCTAAAACTAACTAACTGCAGTGGAACCCCAAACAAAACTATTGGGATTATATAACATAAGAAACTACAGTTTTTATTCCCATATAGCAAATACCCAGGCCCAGCAGGTTGTATTTATCTCTTACCTATTTAAAAGTAAACATCTAATTGGTCGCTATGAGTTACTGCACCTTGGCATAGTTTTTTATTTAATATGAACCTCTGTTTCATTAATATTAGTAGATATGATTCTGTTTTGAGAACCCTTTTATATTTGTAATTTTAAAATGCCTACTTTAGATCTATGTGGCACAAAAGAGACCATTTTTGGTAAGATAAATGTTCCCTTTATTTATCTTATACCTCTTTTTTTCTCTCTCACATCTTGCTTGTCTCATACCATAACAGACAAAAACACGGGTGCACACAGCAATTTACTGCATGCCAATTTCTTCTATACTAGAGGCTGGCACCAGGAGAAATTTCCTCTATGCCTCTTATACACATACATGCACAATAATACATGCACAAGGTGACTCTTGCAATAGGGCAGAGCAGACGGGAGAGCAGCAGTGTACTTATTTGCATGTATGCCCCATCAATAAATGACCATTATGGAATTCTTATTACAAAGGAAAACGGTACTAGCATCCAAAATTCCATTAAGTTACACATATGAACCTAGAGGGTAAGAAAGGTACCAAAATCAATCCCCTGCATCTACAAAAAACAACGAAACATAACCAAATGGGCATTTGTGGGCAGATGTGTGAAAGATGTTATGATCTGATCTGATTAGTTTCATGTTTGTTCAATCTGACTGAAACTTTTATCTGAGTAACACCCGAATACTCTTTCAGTTCCTGTTTAAACTCTTGAGAAGAGGGTGGGTTGCAGCACCTACTTAAATGTATGAGTTCTTGCTCCTCCTCCTCTGTTTGAATGGATAGTGACCTGGTAAGTTAAAGAATGTCAGAACACAAATCATAAGTATCTAGTTATCCCTATACCTATTATGGCGTAAAACATAAATGCCTCACACAAATATAACCATATATCACTCTTAAATAAATATCACTCTTTAATATCTTGCGCAAATATTTTTGCATTATTATGATTGCAACGGGGGAATGTAATAAAAATTGCTAACGGAAAAACTATTCGCAATGCGAAAAGTTATGCCTTTGTGCGAACAAATTTTGCTTTGTGCGAATTTCATATAGCTTTTGCGAGCCCGGAAACTGTTTAGCGACCACTTCCGACAGTGAAAGACCGTTTGCGAATTTTATAGTTTGCGCCAATGCGCAGTCAATGTAATAAAACTTCTTACTGAAAAAGTCGTTATGTTTGCTCCAAAAGATTACACCTTCAAGCACTTCTTATGAGTGCGCAATTAAAATTAGCAATGTGCAATTAAAATTCGCAATGCAATAACAGTTTAAGGAACAATATTACATTGCGAGATGTGGATTTTTAGTCTTATTGGTGCGAATTGTTTTGCTCCTTGCGACTTTTATTACATTCCCCTGCAAGTGTTTAAAAGTACACATCAAATCATTTTTGTACATCAAGCTTAGAAAAGCTGTATTTACATTATTGCAGATATTGGGCTAGATTTATATAAAGATGAAAACTATGCGAAATTTCATTCCATCCTGTTGGTTAATTCATAGCTGAATTTCAAGCTACAACAAGTTCAACATGGAGAACAAAGACTAGATCAATAACAGCATCTGGAGCCTCTCTTGCTCTCTTATTTTTGATAAATTAAGTTTTACATTGCTAAAAATTGGAACTCCCATTTTAATTTTTTAGGGGACCAGAAAAAATTGTAAAATCTGTGAAAACACAAAATCTAGAAAATGTGTTAAAGCAATTTATTCTTTAAGTAATCAAGGATATAATCACAGGAGTTTTACTTTGACACATCAATGCTTCTACACAGTAAAGGAAAGTTTTATTTGTGATAAATCATATGCATCTCTAACTGCAATGTAACAAATCCTTCCCCACAGCCTCTCCCTTTCTCTCTACTTTTACCCCACCACGTTTAATTGTAGTCAGATTTCCCTATTCCTATTGTCACTTTTCTTGTATTCGAATCTCAATACCTGTTCTGTAGCAAAGAAATCCACTTAAACCCATGACCTTTTTTGTTCAAAGCCATTTCATCTCTAATTAGCAGTAAGCTTTTGCAGAACCACAGAGTCACTGAGGTTGATCTCTGTCTCATGGTGGCCTCCCCTTCTATCATAACAATTGCCCCATTTGCCACAGTAGGGGTTAGGTATTGTCTAATCTTCTCAATATCATTCAAACACATCTCTATATCTATCTCATTGTAATTCCCTTGTTTTGAAGTACATTCTGTTGAAATGTTCCACTGACTGTCTGCAACTGTACAAACATCTCTATCCGCTACATCCACTGCTACATTATTTTCTGTCTTTGAATATTGTCTCTTCTCTTTTCCTCTGCACTGTTAAACCTGCAGTAATTTACTCTGCCACTTGATGAACCTTTCAGAACCTTTCTTTTCCATTTAAACTCTCCATGTCTGGACTGAAACAGCTAGCCAGAAGAATGGTCACCTCCTTGGTCTGGACTTCACCAAAAGCTTTACCTTTGCTGGATCTAGCATGGGCTTTTTTTTAGTTTTGCTGTATTCTCCTTCAGCTAGTCCAATGCCTGGTTTAGAATTCTTGCATTACTGAACTATATGAACTAGCTAATTCTCTCCTTACCCTGGTTCACTTGTCATGTTCATTCTCGCTGCTTATTGTTAAACTCTCAAACATAATTATTACACACTTGTAAATGATTTTTAGAATCATTGTAGTAGAAAGTCTCTTTCTATCAGCAATCCTGGATCTGTTTGTCCTCTCCAGATTTAGTGTGAGGTTCAAAGTTCTATATTGAGCCCATTTTTGTATTCTTTGAGCATTCTCTATTTGAGAGACCTATTTACTGTACCTCTTAATAAATTCAGACAATAATGTATAACTGTTTTATTACATTTATTACAAAGTGAACTATGCAATAAATGTAAAAAATAAATATTTGTAAATTTTGTATTAATTGTATTTGTTCCACTTTCTGCAAAATATGGTAAAATGTTATGGTAGAACTATATAATTAATAATACATACAAACAACAAGCTAATTTTGAAACATTGTAGAGCATGCCTTTAGTATCTATACAGTAGATGCAATGTAGTTGTGTAATTTGCCATTTTTTTATTTTCCCTTTAAAAGAAATTCAGCAGTTTCCTAATTTTTAAATCACCCTCTCCAGAATTTTTGGATGGCACCACTGAGACTGCCAATTACAAATTAAGCTTCTAAAGCCGGTTGTCTTAATAAAATTGTTCCATGTGTTTCTAGATTAGTGGTATGCCTTTTCTGCAGAAAGGAAATTCAAATATAATGGCAAGAAATGCCTTTCAGATTTTTGTGGCGGTGCTCTAAAAAAATTAACCTTTTCACTTGCAAAAGGGTAGAGGAAAAAGAGAAGTGCGGGACAGAGAAAGAAAGAGAGATGGAAAAAATAATAGGTCTTCTTTTGTGCACCAAGAGACGGATTGATTCCTTCTCTGTATGTTTCTTTAATAACCACTTTTGACCGTTCAAATGTCTGAGAACCACTCTCAATTGTGGGACTTTTGGAATAGTTGTTGCCATAAAATCCAAAATGACCATAGCTTAATAAAGAAGAGATACAATGATACCTGTAACATCCTGGCGAAGATGTACCATAATTGGGCTTTTAAATGAGTCCTATACCCTCTCTAAAATGGTAAACTTTATTACAGATGAAAAACAATTCTCTATTCAAAATATTCCCTAATAGCACCATCAAAGCTGCCTTTATGTTAATTCATTTCCATGTATGTGTTAGTGCTCTGCATGGACACAAACAACCATTCCTAGCAATTATCCCTTCATGCAATTTGAATACAAATATTTTTGCTGGAGAATCATTTTGCATCAAATAAAGCACTGACCCCGTAGGACATGAAGCTGTTACTGTGCAGTGTTGGTTTCAGAATTGAATTCTTTGGTTACTGAACTACAGTTCATATCATAGCTCTTGATAATATCATGCAAACTCTAATTGTTGTTGTTTAGCAAAATCTAAGTGGATTAACACTGCTGTGCAAAATCTATGTTCACTTTTATAAAATTATTTGTCCTTTTTTTGTTGTTATCATCAATGCTTGTCCAAGGTACCCTATAGTAGAATGGGACAGATAATATATACTGGCTGAAGTGGTGGTGTATGTGTGATAGCTGTTTTGTCATGATTCTGACAAGTAACACAAGAATGAATGGCAGTTACCACATCAGCATCCATTGCTGGCCACCAGCATAGTTCTCGTAGTCTTTGTTTTGTAAGTACAATTCCTTGATGACTCTCATGTGCAAGTTGTATGAGCTTTTCTCACAAGGTCTCTGGTACCAGTAAACGATGAGCTCCACGGACAACATAGCCATTTACTAAGGACAGTTCGTGTCTAATCCTGTAGTAAGTTTGAAGATCAGGACAAATTTTCTTCTCAGCATTTGGCCATTTGCTTTGTAAGATGTCCCATAGTTTTACTTGAATTGGACATTGAGGCAAGCTTGCTTAAATTCAGCAGCTGTAACTGTAGATGATAGTAAATCAGTCAATGCTACAACTTCTATGTCCTCATCCAGTGTATCAGAAGCTGCAGGTAAAGGTAAACGTGACAAACAATCAACAGTAACATTGCTGTACGCATTCCAGCTCTTCCTAATCCCTTTGTTGTAAGCAGTGTAGTTATAGGGCTATGATCAGTGCATAAGGTAATATCTCTACCCCATAGGTAGGTTCTCCATTTTTCTGTTGCTCAGACACACGCTAGAGCTTCTTTTTCAACAGTGGAATACTTATGCTCTGTCTCTGTAAGTGTTCTGGATGTAAATGCAACAGTTTTCTCTGTATGATCAGCATGGATCTGTGTGAGAACTGCACCAACGCCATAGTCTGAAGCATCTGTAGTAACCATGGTGGGTAGTGCAGGATCAAATAAAGCTAGTGCTGGACTGTTCACAATTAGCTGTTTCACTATTTCAAAGCTATGTTGAGCAGACTCTGACCACACCAGACTTAAAGTTCCACGTAGTACTGCTCCAAGTGAAGCAACTGAAGCATTGTGGGAATAAACTTAGAATACCATGATGTAAGACCTAAGAAAGCTCTTAAGGTCTGAAAATCAGCTGGAGGAGGTGCTTGTGTAACAGCGTTGACATGGTCAGGGTCAGGCAGTTATCCATTTTGTGAAATTATATGACCCAGAAATGACAGCTGAGTTTGTCTGAAGTGGCATTCAGTCCTGCAGAATCAATGCATTTCAGAACCTTTTCTAGGTACTTGTCACGAAGATCCATAGTTGGAGCATAGACAATTATATCATCCGAGTAGCATTCTACACCAGGTATACCATGGAGTATAGAAGACATCAGTCTTTGAAAACAACTCGGTGCTGAAGCCAGTCCATAAGGTACACGCTTGAACAACAAACCATCATGGGTGATAAATGCAGTGAGATCTCTACTTTCCTCATGCAGTAATACTTGATGATAAGCACTTTGAAGATCCACAGTAGAAAAGAATTTGCTCCTTGGAGTTCTGAAAATATTTTCTCTAGGAGGCACATTTACTATGGGTTGAATATCGAGGGTTAATTAACTCTTGATATTCGACCATCGAAGTTAAATCCTTCGACTTTGAATATCGAAGTCAAAGGATTTACCGCAATTCGTTCGATCGAACAATTAAATCCTTCAAATCGAACAATTTTCCTTCGCTCAGAAATTGCTAGGAAAGGTCCCCATAGGCTAACATTGGTGCTCAGTGGATTTTAGGTGGCGAAGTAGGTGGTAAAAGTTTTTTTTAAAGAGACAGTACTTCGACTATCGAATGGTCAAATAGTCGAACGATCTTTAGTTCGAATCGTTCTATTCGAAGTTGTAGTCGAAGGTCGAAGTAGCCAAAAAAATACTTCGAAATTCTGAGTATTTTTCATTCTAATCCTTCACTCGCGCTAAGTAAATGTGCCCCTAGGTGTGGCAAGGGATTATTGTCCATAACAACTACTTTATTAGGTTCAAGGAGATCAACACCTAATCGAATACCTCCAGTTTTCTTCATTGTTACAACAATTGGTGAAACCCATTCAGAGGATTCTGATTTCCTTTGCATCCTTCGCAGCAGCACCTATGAGATTGATTCCTCCCTTCAAAAATAGGACAGTTAGACACACCTCCAACAATTAAGTATCCAATAAAAACCCCCCTTCGCCCCCCCTTCCTCACTGTTTTTTCTGTCCTACCGGACAAGATAGGATGGTTACAGAGAAGAGTAAGAGGCAGCAGTACCTCCATGGAGCTTTGGAACTAGCCTTGGCAGGCGGATTAAGAAAGGTGCGTATAAGAAGACGTTTTCTCTACGTAGGTAGAGGAGTCTTCTTTTCGTCATCTGGCCCCAGTTTTTTTCTTCTTCCTGCTCAAAATTCCCGCGGGGATTAAACAACGGAGCGGAACAAGGCCGTCATGACGTCAGACGCTGACGTGCGGACGAGCCGACGTAGACGGTGGCCGCTAATGCGCATGCGCAAATGCGCAAGTGCGCAAGATGACGTAAAGGGCGCTGGGAACGCCGGAAATTCGCGCCAAACAATTTGAATAGGCTATTTATAGCCAGTAGTATAGACAACAGGCCTCTTCGTGAAAGGGGTGGCTGTTGTGGTTACGAAGGAGGTTTTTTCTGCCTGAAAAAATTTCTGAAGAGCCTAAAGGTATTCTTTAATGGATATGTATGTATGTGTGTATATGTATGTGTATATATATATATATATATATATATATATATATATATAGATATATATATGTGGATATATAGATATAGGTGTATAAAAAAGAAGGGGGACAAATAATAAAAAACACATTATTGTTTACCTACCTTAGATGTCAAGCCCTATGGAAGGTCAAGGACCTAGAAAGAGGAAAAGGAAGAGCAAGCATATTATATGCAGGGAGTGTGAGGCACCTCTGACGATTATCAGAGGGGGCACTGTGTGGAGTAGGGATGTAGCGAACTTGCGCAAAAATGCGAGCGGTTCGCGAACGGTTCGCGAACCCCATAGACTTCAATGGGAAGGCGAACTTTAACATCTAAAAAAGACATTTCTGGCCAGAAAAATGATTTTAAAGTTGTTTAAAGGGTGCAACGACCTGGACAGTGGCATGCCAGAGGGGGATCAAGGGCAAAAATGTATCTGAAAAATCTGCCTGTGTGTGCTTGGAAGAGATAGTGTAGGGGGAGAGCTGTTAGTGATGCTAGATGGCAGTTGGTTGAATAACACACTGGGCAAAAAATGCCTACAGGGCAAATAATGCCTAAAAGGTCAACTTATACACTACTACAGCGGTAGTAAAATAAAAAAAAGTAAAATAAAAAAAAAATGAATATTAAAAAAAAAAAAATTAAAGTTGGTGCTGCTGAACTACTAGGAGCAGCAGATTAGCACACCAGTCCCACTCCCCAACACTGCTAGACTAATAGCACTGGGCTCTTATAGTAGTAGTAGTAATAGTAGTAAAACAACAAAAAAATAAATAAAAGCAGTCCTTACAAGGACTACTGTTATTGCAGCAGTCAGCAGATGAGATCAGAAGCAGGACAGCTGCCCACTGCAGCTACATACAGAGCACTGCAGTAGAAGGTAGATTACTAGCCAGCAAAGCTACCTAAGCTTAAATGTCCCTCAAACCCCTGCAGACTTCTGTCCCTCCAATAACAGAGCAGTATCAAAACGATTACTAGCCAGCAAACTTTCAACTGTCCCTGAAATCACTAACAGGCAGCAGCTCTCTCCCTACACTATCTCTTCAGCACACACAGGCAGAGTGAAAAAACGCTGCAGGGCTTCGGTTTTTATAGGGAAGGGGAGTGGTCCAGGGGAGAGCTTCCTGATTGGCTGCCATGTACCTGCTGGTCTGGGGTGAGAGGGCAAAAAAAAGCGCCAACAATGGCGAACCCAAAATGGCGAACGTCGCGCGACGTTCGCGAACTTCCGGCGAGCGCGAACACCCGATGTTCGCGCGAACAAGTTCGCCGGCGAACAGTTCGCGCCATCCCTAGTGTGGAGTGTTTAGAGAGGGAATCCCAGAGGGGAGACCAGCTCTCGGTGTCCTCCATTAATTTAATCAAACGATTGATTAAGGAGTCCATGCAGGAATCGGGACATCACAGCGACCCTAGGAGAGTTTTTGCTCAACAGGATTCTGATACAGGTCCAGAAGGGGATCTAGTAATCCTGGATGAGGTCGGTTCATCATCCTCAGAGAAGGAGGTTGAGTTGGCTCTGTTCCAAACGGAAAAAGTGCCCAAATTGATAAAAGCGGTAAGAACAGAAATAGAGATTTCTGAGGGAGAGTCTCAGTCAAAGGACCCAGAGGGGGATCTTAAAGGCTGTATAAGAAATAAAACTTTCCCGGTACACCCGCTTATGAAGGAACTCATGAAGATGGAATGGAGGAATCCAGAGAAAGCTCCAGTCATAAATAAGAGGTTCAAGCTGTTATATCCAGTAGAACAGAGTGAGGTTGATCAATGGGAGGCACCACCAAAGGTGGATGTAGCTGTCGCCCGCATCTCCAAAAGAACGGTGATTCCGGTGGAAGATGGGTCGAGCCTCAAGGAGGCTATGGACCGTAAGGCGGAGACATCATTAAGAAGAGTCTACTCGGCGGCGGCAGCACAATGCAAACCTACAGTAGCCTCTACTTCCGTTTCTAGAGCTCTCAGAGCATGGGTTCTGCAGTTAGAGCAGGATGTGGAGAGAAAGGTTTCAAGGGAGAATATCTTAAAATCTCTCCAGGATATTAAGATGGCGACAGATTTTCTCTGTGATGCTTCAATCCAAAATCTTAGGCTAGCAGCAAAGATTATGGGGTTGTCTACTACAGCTCGAAGGGCCATTTGGTTAAAGCCTTGGGAGGCAGATGTGGCCTCTAAAAATAATCTATGCAATATGGAGTTTCAACCTGGACATCTTTTTGGGAAACAATTAGATGATCTCATGGAAAAATTGTCAGATGACAAGGGGAAAAATTTACCCCAGAAAAAGAAGAGTAATTGGAAAAAATCTTTTTTTCGAGGGCAGAAAAAGTCTCCCCCTAGATATGGCAACAGAGGTGGCTATAGGAACCAAGGAGATAGGGCAAAGTTTAGACCCTATAGGAAGAATACTGAGTTTAAGCCCAAAGGTAAATATCCCTACTCATTTAAGTCCTCAGATGCATGACGCCAGAAGAGAAGGGGTAGGAGGAAGGTTGCGCTTTTTTTCACAGCAGTGGGTAGAGGTCATTCAAGAACCTTGGGTACTCCAAGTAATACACCAAGGCTTGAAGATAGAGTTTATAAAGTTACCCAACCCACGCTTCCTTATTACCCCTCAATCAACAAACCAAGGGAAACAACTAGCGTTGCAACTAGCTATTTTGGATTTTGTCCAAAACAAGGTTTTGGAGAGAGTACCTACAAACGAAGTAAAATTGGGAGTTTACTCGAGGGTTTTTTTGGTTCCGAAGGCGGATGGAAGACTTCGCATGGTCATAGACCTAAGATACTTAAATACCTTTATAAGGAAAAAGACGTTTCGAATGGATTCGATCAAGACGGTTATCAATCTGTTGGAGCAGGGGGATTATATGGCAACCATAGATCTGAAGGATGCCTACCTGCATGTACCAATTTTTCAACCACACAGAAAATATTTGAGAATAGCTGTTCACATTCTGGGAGAAGTCTGGCATCTCCAGTTCACGGCCCTACCGTTCGGTATTTCTTGTGCCCCGAGGGTCTTCACAAAAATTGTAGCCGCAGTGGTGGCTGTATTGAGAACAGAGGGCATCGTCATAGTACCATATCTAGACGACTGGTGGCTCAAGGCGGTGTCAGAGAGTCTGTTGAAAAAACACCTGGACAGAGTCCTGAATCTCCTACAATTTTTAGGTTGGATGGTGAATCTACAGAAGTCATCTCTACAACCAGAGAGGAGGAAACAATTCCTGGGTTTTGTGATAGACTCGGGACAAATGAGTCTAACAATTTCCCAGGACAGACAGGTGAAATTAATAGACCATGTGAAGAGGCTAAGACAGCCGATACCTATATCTGCCAGAAGAGTAATGAAAGTCCTGGGATTAATGTCATCAATAATAGAAGCAGTACCCTGGGCTCGTCTCCACATGAGGTTGTTGCAACAAGAGTTGCTAACAATGTGGGACAGAAAACTCGACTCTCTGGACAAATGTTGGATATTGTCAATAGACACCAGATTCCAGCTCAGATGGTGGCTTCAGGCTGTCAGATTGAAAAAGGGCAGGTCACTACTTCAGAGGAAGTGGTGTATATTGACAACGGATGCGTCCGGCAAAGGATGGGGAGCCCATCTAGGCAGTCACTCAATCCAGGGGACATGGTCCATAATAGAGAGAACTTTATCCTCAAACTTCAGAGAATTGAAAGCAGTAAGCCTGGCGTTAATACATTTTCAAGAGTTTGTCACGGGGAAATCAGTAAAGGTCCAGACGGACAATGCTACGGTCGTCTCCTATATAAATCGCCAAGGAGGGACCAGATCTCCACTTTTGCTAAGAGAGGCTCTGAGGATGCTTCATTGGGCAGAGACAAATCTGGTGCAGATCATGGCAGTCCACATAAAGGGTGTGGACAATGTATGGGCAGATCAACTGAGCAGAGAGGTAATTCTGCCTGGGGAATGGTCCTTGAAAACTCAAATGTTTTGGAGGATAACACAGAAATTTGGCGTTCCACAAATAGACCTAATGGCATCGAAAAAGAATGCCAAACTCCCCAGATTTCATTCACTGTTTGCTCAAGATGCTCCGGAGGAGCTGGATGCAATGTCAGTGACGTGGGATTACAGCCTAGCATATATATTTCCTCCTTTCCCGATGATAGCCAGGGTACTGAGGAAGGTGAGAGAGGACCAAGCGAGAGTAATCGCAATACTCCCTTTTTGGCCCAAGAGAGCATGGTTTGCCCTACTCATGAAAATGAGTCATGGAGAGTTTTGGATTCTCCCACAGGTCAAGGACCTGCTGTCTCAGGGCAAATATCTTCACAAGGATCTGGGGATACTTCGCTTGACAGCATGGAACTTGACAGGCCCTTACTAACAAAGTATGGGCTCTCACATCAGGTAATCGAAACTATGCTGCATTCTAGGAAAGCTTCCACGAATAAAGCCTATGCAAGGATTCAAAAAGTCTTTAGCAAATGGTGTGGGGAGAACAAGGTGGTGCCGTTGACCCCTTCTGTGCGTGATGTGTTAAATTTCCTACAACAGGGTTTTGACAAGGGGTTAAAACCTGGAACAATTAGAGCACATGTCTCTGCGATTTCTGCTTTCACTGGGATTGTTTTTTCATCGGATCCTTTGGTGACACGATTTTTGAAGGCTATTGGGAAGATACGTCCTTCTTATAAAGAACCTGTGTCGAGTTGGGATTTGAATGTTGTTCTGAAGGGATTATGTAATGCCCCATTTGAACCTATTGAAGACTCAGACATTAAAATATTATCGATGAAAGTGACTTTTCTGCTAGCAATTACCTCTGCGAGGAGAATCAGTGAATTGGGAGCTCTATCTGCTAAAGAGCCTTATATTCTCTTTTTGGAAAACAGAGTGGTATTAAGAACTGTTCCATCTTTCCAACCAAAGGTGGCCACGGCTTCAAACATAAACCAAGAAATAGTTTTGCCATCTTTCTTTCCAAATCCCGTAGGAGAAGAGCAGCAGAATCTGCATTCTTTAGATGTAGCAAGAGCATTGAAAAGTTATTTACGGAAATCCAGTCCCATCAGGAAGTCCGAAAGTTTACTAATCACTTTTTCAGGTCGAACAAAAGGCAATAAGGCTTCTAAGTTTACTATTGCTAGGTGGATTAGAGATACTATTCACTTATGTTATGAATTGGCAAATCTTCCACCTCCGGTTTTTGTCAAAGCACATTCCACCAGAGCTGTGGCCACATCTTGGGCTGAAAGGAGTCAAGTGTCAGCGGAGCAAATTTGCAAGGCAGCTACATGGAGTAGCTTGCATACTTTCTCAAGGCATTATAGGCTTGACATCTGGGCTTCAGAAGAAGCAAGTTTTGGCAGAAATATTCTCCATACGGCGATGTCTGGAAGTTCCCTCCTTATATAAAAGAATTACTTTCTATGTCTCATAGGTGCTGCTGCGAAGGATGCAAAGGAAAAAGGAAATTTGTTCTTACCGTAATTTCTCTTTCCTTTGGATCCAAGCAGCAGCAGTAGTTTCCCACCCGTTTATTCAAATAAATGATTAATATGCATTATGGTTTACTTGTTATGACAATGAGGAAGGGGGGCGAAGGGGGGTTTTTATTGGATACTTAATTGTTGGAGGTGTGTCTAACTGTCCTATTTTTGAAGGGAGGAATCAATCTCATAGGTGCTGCTGCTTGGATCCAAAGCAAAGAGAAATTACGGTAAGAACAAATTTCCTTTTTCTCAATCACATCTTGCTCTACCAGTTTCTTTAGATTCTGTGAGACAGTCTTCCTTATAGAGTATGGCAACTTTGTGTACTGCAGCAGAACTACGGCAGACCTTAGCAAAATGTCCTACTTTTGTGCAGTTGCGGCACCGTATAGCCTTTGCAGGACATGTAACATGATTTGCAGTGTGTTGTGTTGAACCACAGCGAAAGCAGTATTTTCTATTTGTATTTGCTGCACGATTTTGCAGTGTAGGTGAATCCCTTTCCTTAGCACTGTATTTTGCCTGTGACTGTGCATTATTAGGCCGCAGTGTTGAATTCACAATCTGTACATTCCCAGCAGTTCCCTGACTGAGAGTTTTAGCTTCTGCCACTGCTGTTTCAATTTGGCTAGCAACTGGAATAGCCTTTGCAAGGGTTAAATCCTGCTCTAGGAGCAGTCTCTCTCTAATGCGAGGTGAGGGTTTTTTTCCCCACTATTTGGTCTCTTAGCATTTCATCTGTTAGATTCCCAAACTCACAGGTAACAACCAGCTCTCTCAAAGCTACAAATTGTTCTGTGGATTCGCCATTACATTGTCCACGTTGGCAACATTTATATCTTTCAGCAACCACATTTACTCTTGGCGCAAAAAGGTTCTTTATAGCAGTAAGAGCAGTTTCATAAGTCTCATCAGCTAATGGTAATGTATAGAATATACGCTGTCCCTCTGTCCCAGGCAGTGAATAAGTAAAGCACGATTTCTAGCAGCAGAAATCTCCCCTATGTCCAGTCATGCAGGCATTACACAACAGTAACTTTCACTTTTAAGCTGTCAGGAAGTATGCACAGTATAAGACTGGGCACAGTGACATCTACAGGCCATTTGTATAAACACCACAGGTAACTTGGGCAAGCATTGAATAGAATTCAGTTCAAAATAATTCCTTTAAGTACGGACCCAATAATATGTAGAATATAGCTTTGTGCTTAAATCTATGCAGTTATGCAAAAGTTGATCAGCTTCAGTACCACGGACAGATACATCTGCACTGCAGTTTTCAATGTTCATAATTGACCTGGGGTAACTAAGTCTGCCAGTTTTTTCTTTGTTTACATCATGTATTAAAGCTACTGTAAATTTCCGAAATACAGGACAAATTTCAGAAAATCTAGTAAATGGGACATGTTTTGCCTTTTTATAATTTTTAAAAGATTCTCACTTTTATTAAACCTATGGAAGGTAAAGGTATGTGGAAATTGAATATCATGCGTTTCATCAGCTTTTGGGGAATCAGTTCCAGATGGCATGCCAGGTTTATCTACTCTGATGTTCTTGATGCAATTGTGCTCATGTTTTGACAGGGTGCAAGTTGCTAGTATTTTTGTATGGGCTGTGTGACTTCTGAAGTGTGCATTCTAAAAGGTATTTGTATCTATTCACTGTGCAAGTCTGGTGTCCCTACTGACCTAACCTGTGGGAAACTTGGAGCTACCTCCAGGTCCTGGTTCCCCAGTGTTGATTAGGGATGTAGCGAACTGTTCGCCGGCGAACTAGTTCGCGCGAACTTCGACTGTTCGCGTCCGCCGAAAGTTCGCGAACGTCGCGCGACGTTCGCCAATAGGCGTTCGCGTCAAAATCGTTCGACCATTCGACCATTCGATCGCTAAAATCGAACGATTTTCGTTCGAATCGAACGATCGAAGCCATTGGATTGAATGAAATCATTCGATCCAATGGCTTCGATCGTTCGATTCGAACGAAAATCGTTCGATCGAACGATTAAAATCCTTCGATCGTTCGAATCGAACGATTTTCGGATGTTCGAAGTTCGCGAACTGTTCGCATTTTTTGCGGCGTTCGCGAACACATTGTCGGCGGTTCGCTACATCCCTAGTGTTGATAGGTGTAGTTGTGCTCCATTCATCAGCAGGGGCAGGATGGACACATTTGCAACTATGTGAAAGTAAGAGAACATGCTTCAGTACAAGTACCTAAATTAATTGCCTTAAATTGCTTTCACCATTTGTCTATTTTAGAGTACTTACAATTGTAACTCCTTATGAGTCATATGGAAATTATACATTCATCTGTTAATGGGATTGCTGCATGAACATTTTATGGCACAGGTTGTTGAGGAACCAACCAGACAGAATGTTTTACTGGATCTAGTGATCTCTAATAACCCAGAACTTATAGCAAATGTGCAAGTAATTGAACCCTTGACCATAATGTGATCTCATTTAATGTCTGGTGCAAAGAACAAATATATACTGGGGCAACAAAAAACACCCGGAATTTCAGAAAAGCTAATTTTAGCTCCTTAAGGGCTGCCTTGCAGAGCATAGATTGGGGAATTATGTTTTCTACTAAAAACACAGAACAGCAATGATTGGCATTTAAAATGGTATGAAATCATTACTGTTCTCAATTTATTCCCTTAAAGGGGACCTAAAAAATTAATGTGAACAAGGCACCAGGCCCAGATGGAATACATCCACGGATTTCAAGATAGCATAGTTAAGTTTTAGACCGGCCTCTATTGCTGATTTTCTCAGACTCTCTTTCATCTGGTATGATACCTATTGATTGGAGGAAAGCTGTCTTTCCTATATTTAAAAAGGGATTACGATCTCAGCCTGATAATTATAGGCCAGTAAATTTGACATCTGTAGTGGGCAAATTATTTGAAGGCTTGTTAAGGGATCACATTCAAAATGTTGTCCTAGTGAATGGCATTATGAACAGCATTCAGCAAGGCTTCATGAATGATAGGTCATGTCAGACAAATTAGATTTTGCTTTTTATGATGAGGTAAGTAAGATGCTGGACAGTGGGGGGGCAGTAGATGTGATCTATTTGGATTTTGCCAAAGCATTTGATACAGTGCCCCATGATTGATTGCTTTCTAAACTAAGGTCTGTTGGGCTTAATGAGGTTATTTGCATAAGGATAGGAAACTGGCTACAGGATCGGTTACAGAGGGTAGTTGTTAATGGGACATTCTCTACTTGGAGTAAGATTCTTAGTGGGGTCCCTCAGGGCTCGGTATTAGGTCCACTTTTATTTAACTTGTTCATTAATGACTTAGGGGAGGGTATCAGTGTTTGCAGATGACACAAAACTATCCAGCCTAATTAAAATCCATCCAGGATGTGGCATCCTTGCAACATGATCTTGACAAACTGGCAATCTGGGCAGCTAAGTCACAAATGAGATTCAATGTTGATAAATGTAAAGTCATGCACCTGGGATGTAAAAATATCCAAGCCACTTATACCCTTAATGGGACTGCACTAGGCAAATCCATAATAGAAAAGAACCTTGGAGTCCTTGTAGATGATAAACTTGGCTGTAGCAAGCAATGCCAGCATCAATGCCAATGTCAGCATCAAGGGCAAACAAGGTCTTGAAAGGGGCATAGATTTGTGGGAGGAGGGGGGTCATTCTTCCACTGTAAAGAGCACTGGTAAGGCCCATCTAGAATATGCCGTACAGTTTTGGTCTCCAGTGTTCAAACAGGACATTATTGTATTAGAGAGGGTACAGAGAAGGGCAACTAAGCTGGTAAACGGTATGGAAAATCTAAGCTATGAGGAAAGACTGGCCAACTTGGGTTTGTTCACTCTGGAGAAGGGGGGATATGATAACTATGTATAAATATATTAGGGGATTGTTAGTGATGGACGAATTTATTAGACAGCTGCAAATTCGCAGTGAATTTCCACATTCACCGCCCGCAAATAAATTTGCAAAATCGCAGTGAAACTTCGCAGGTGAAAATTCGGAGACATTTCTGATGCCGGTGACAATTATTAGACACCCATTGACTTTAATGTGCGTCGGAATTGTTGCTGGCGTCAGAATGGTTGACGGCGTTGGAATTGTCACCGGCGTCAAAATTCGTGTTTCGTTAATTTATCGCTGTTTTGCGGGAAATTTGCAAATGTTTTGGCAAAGCGAAATGTGAGCAATTCGCCCATCACTAGGGATTGCACAATAACTTCTTTAATGCTTTATTTATCAGCAGGTCCTTCCAGCTGACAAGAGGGCACCCATTCATATTAGTTCCATCTAAATATTCAGAAGGAATTTTTTTACAGTGACAGCTGTGAAGATGTGGAATTCTTTCCCTGAATCAGTCATACCGGCTGATGCATTAAATAACTTTAAGAAGGGGTTGGATGGATTTTTAGGAAATACAGGGTTATGGAAGATAGCTCATCGTACAAGTTGATCCAGGAACTGGTCAGATTGCCATCTTGGAGTCAGGAAGGAATTTTTCCTCTTCAAATGGGGTTTTTTGCCCTCGTCTGGATCAACTAGCAGTTAAGCTCCCCATAGACGCAACGATTCTTCTTGCCGAATGACCGATTTTAGGGAAGCCTGACCGATCCTTCAAAATTATCATGCGGTTAGTGGGATTCGAACAATCGTACATCTTACGATTTTTGGCCGACATCTGTCAGGAAATTGATCGGCCAGGTCAAAAAATCGTTGTCGGTCCCAGTGCAATCTATCTATGTTTGCAGGGCCAAGCAGGCAACTCCCCTTTGTTTTCCTGGCAAATTGATCTTTTAAGTTGATGGTAAATTCGTACGATCATTTTGAGAAGATCGTGGTCTTGCGATCAGGATCTGATCTTTTAAAAATCTATGGCCAGCTTTAGGCAGGTTATATACAGACTTAAGGTTCAACTTGATGGACGTGTGTCTTATTTTAACCTAACTTACTCTGTTACTAAGTTTAACTGTCGCCAATAAATGTTGTTGGAAAAATTTGGAAGGGTGTAGGTAACTTTGATAGTTGTGTTTTTCTACCCATATGTTGCTAGACTCTATTTTGCAGAATATCATAAAGGGTTAACGCATGGTGGAAAATGTAGTCCAGCACCCATACAAAACACTACCCAATTAGTTAAAGTGGATCCTGAAATGAAAACCCTGCCTGCTTTGTTTACAGTGGGTTTTTTTTTTTTTACAGTTTATTTCCCCCATATGATTGGGAAATAAAATGTAGTGGGAAATAAAAAGCCAGTATATATGTATACACAGTTCACTATATGTGGGGAGAATAGAAATAGAAGGTATATAGACAAAACAACATGTTACCATATGTACAATGAGTCCTTTGAATAAAAAAAAAAACTGCATTCAGAATTTGTGCTCTCCCTATAATATATATAAATTGGGTTTTCATATAAGTTAATTTGCTGTGTAAAGTGGGACTTTTGATGCAAAGACTTGGGAAGCTGCAGTTCTAGCCCATGGTTCATTGCTGTTACATATGCAAGTGCTGATCTGTTTTGCTTTTCTCCGGATTTGTATATTCTGCAGCTGGATTCTTTGGAGGAAGCATAATGGCAAAATGGGACACTTTCACCTTAAGACATTTTGAAATAAGAAATTTCTACTGTATAGATGGAGCTTTAATCAATACTTTTTTTAATTATTATTACTCATTAGGGATCATTTATAAAGAGGACAGGGTGCAAAGTGCAAAAAACTTCACAATACACTGTTTTCCACTCAAAATGAATTGCTGTGCCTGTCACTAGCAATAGCGCTGCCTGCATTTAGCAGAACTATATTAATGAGGGGTGGGCAGAGGGTGTGAGGTAGGCATCCAGCCCCTCCCCCACTACCCCAAATTTAGTTCTTATACAAACACACAAGACACAGGCTGTAAACGGCCCCTGTACTTATTGCCTGCCCCTTGGCTGGCCTGTTAATCTGCAGCTCATGCTGGGTGCAAGGTGCATAGAGCAATCAGAACGGCCAAAAGTGCACTCTGCATGAGCACTAAGTGGTGTGCTCTCACAGTTTTAGATTCCAGCCAGGGCACCATTTGCAAGGATTTTGTAGGTTTTCCCAGTGTCTGTGGGGTTTCCTCCAGGTACTCTGACTGTAAGTTTCATTGGCAGTATATGATGTATAATAAAGTGCAGAAAATGTCACCACTATTTTAATCCTAATAAAGTCACACAGTTTGCTTGTGGCCCCAAACAAGGATAATAGCAATGAGTCTTGAGCAGGGCTGTAAGCTCATAGAAAGCAAATGAACAGGATTGTGATTGGTTAGCTAAGTATGCATGTCAATTGATAAATAGTAGTGAATAAGCAGCAACTAGAGTGAGAAGTCAGTGGACATCTGAATAATCATAGCAAGAAAACTAAAAAAATAATTAATGATAATGCATTCAAAATATTTTCATTTTACCTAAACCTTTAAATAGAATAACAACTTTTTTGTCTTCATGTCTCTTTAACTATACAGTTTCACCTAACAATTCTTACAAAAAATAAGCCCACACAAAAAAGCCAGAGGTGTAGGTACTGAAATTCCAGAAAATGTCCACAGTTCAGGAAATGTATGACTTTTTTATTGCAATGATCTCAAGCATTAGCACGGTTAAAGGTTATACGGGGATAAAGAAGGAAATGTCTGTGGCTTGGCTAGAGCAGTTGATACGTTGAATATACATTGAGATCAGCAGATGCGTTAATTTACTGGAAAGCAGGCAGGGTGTCTTCCTTTCTCACAGTCAGGCTCTACGTCACTCCACCCCTGTATTGCAAGGGGAAAGTGACCTTTATAGTTTTGACAAGCGGCCAGGAAGGCAGAGTAGTGAAGGGTAGAATATATAACGGAATGAATTGAAGAGATAAAAGTATAAAAGAAATGGTCTTTTTTTTACACTAAATAGACAGTATATGCACATACACTCAAAATTACAATTGAAACTATTTGGATCAATTTCTCTTGAAATAGGAAGAAAACCTTGGGAGTGGAACTGTTTATAATGTTGAGCAAATCACTTTTAAAAGTAGTGTATAATTATTGTGTATTTATTAAGCTCTGTATTCCCATTTCTCCATGATTCTCAATCCTGAAATGATCCATTAATAAGAAATGGAACTAGTAAGAAGTTGGTGGACCTTCCTGTGCTGCGTATTGGACTGTAGGACTGCTGCTCTGAGCAGTAGAATAGGCATTGGGATGGTCCATTATTTGAAGGAACGCTGGCCATAAGTTGTAAGACTTTTATAAGCTTATTGCAGGTTCTTAATGGTAATTTTAAGAAATGTGTTCATATAAAAAAAGAACAAAACAATATATATATATATATATTTAGGAAAAGAAGATAGCACACACTCCGATTCTCCTTTTCAAAATGTATTAAAAGTACAAATATGCTAACGCTGACTTGCTAACACATCTTAAGAAAGGCTGTAGAACACAACCGAAAGGTCGATGTAAACCAAATGTAATATTTGTACTTTAATACATTTTGAAAAGGAGAATCGGAGTTCGAGCTATCTTCTGTTCGTGTGAATTTTTCAACCACAGCACCCGACATTGATTAGCACTAAGAAAGCGTGTGCGGATTTTTGGACTATATATATATATATATATATATATATATATATATATATATATATATATATATACACACATACAGTCAAAAAAGACCGCACACCAAGGACTTTCTGAGTGAAACAAAAAAAGTGACTTATTTCAACGTTTCGGCGCTACTAACTTAGGCCATCATCAGAAAGTATCCTCATTGGTTGATTATGTTTAAGGCCCGGTAAAGCTGTACAGGGATCGGATTGGTGAAGTAGGATCTTCCCCTCTCCTCCTCAACCAATGAGGATACAGAGAAGTGAAAAGGAGACTGGTCATACACGCATGGAGCACCTCTGCTCTTTTCTGAAGATTTCAGCACGCTGACTGCAGGGGGGCCCGGCTAATATAGTAAGTGAAGCATGGCCGGGCCCTCCTTAACCCTGGCAAGCAATTTTATTTAAATTTTGGGGGTGCCTGTTCACCAATTTTTTTTTTAACTTAAAGGAGGGTCCAGCAGTGGATTTTAATAACTTGTGTGGGGGGGGCAGGCCATCAGTATTTTTTTTAACTCCCATGGGGGCCCATGATCACCACTGACTTTTTATAACTTGTGTGGGGGGGCAGGCCATCAGTAATTTTTTTACTTGCAGGGGGGGCCACTGCCACCAATGTTTTTTAAAAAAATATTTTCTGGGGCCCCAATTTTTTTTAACTTGTAAGGGGGGCCCTGGCGCCAAGGTTTTTTTTTTAAAACTTATAGGAGGACCCTGGTCACCAATTTTTTAAAAAAGCTTATATTGGGGGCCCTGGCACAACAGTTTTTTTAAAAAATATTCTCTAGGGCCTCAATTTTTTTTAGCTTGTAAGTAGGGTTGCCACCTTTTCTGGAAAAAAATACCGGCCTTCCAATATATTTATCTTTTTCCCTATTAATAACATTGGGATCAACCATCATTTTAACAGGTCAGGGCCGGTAAAATACTGGCCAGGTGGCAAACCTACGTGTAAGGGCGGTCCTGGCACCGTTTTTTTTTTTAAACTTATAGGGGGGCCCTGGTCACCAATTATTTTTTTTGACTTGTGGGGGGCCCTGACCACCAATTTTTTTTAAAAAAAACTTTTATGGGGGGCCCTGGCCATCAATAACTTTTCATAAACTTGTGTGGGGGGGTTACCTTTTTTTATCGATGTGTGGTCTTTTAACTGTGGTGTGGAGTGGGTGGGATCTGGGGAGGGGCTTGGGTGGACGGGGCCCAGGGAGGCCCAAAAATGTTGTTGTATGGGGCCCCGTGATTTCTAATGGTGGCCTTGCATGGCACATTTTGAGTTGGAGCATCAATATCCACATCTTCTTGCACACGAGCAAACCATGGACCTGTGCTGGCATCAGAGAAGAGATAGGAACATGAAAAAGGTCCATTTAAAAAGCCACCAGGTTGAATACTCTCCTTATATTGTAGGGTCCAAAAATGTCTAGAAACATTTTTTATAGGACAGATACGACAATATTCCCTTGGATAGAGATTATAAGCCTTTCTGCATAACTCTTAAAATTCTCTTGAGCCTGAACAATTTACTTTTTTTCACAATTTAGAATTAGTTCCTATGGGATGAAGAAGAGCTTTCCTTCTCCGTGAATCCAAATAATATTGTAGCAGAGTTACCTCAGAGTCAGTTAATTGGTGCAGAGCAGTAGAATCTAAGTCAGGCTTGGACAAATTCATGAAATCAGATAAACATTAGGACTATAGCAAATAATGATGTAAATAACTGTAATTTGGCCTGCAACAAAAGCATTGTAGGGCCTGCAACACTCCAGAAAGATGTAGATTCATTTTTAAATTGTTTGTCAGTAAGGGCACTGGGCCTTCTACATTTCTTGATCCCTCTGCATTCTCAGGGTCTGCTTACAATCCACACAATCCAACAAAAGCAAATAAATATATGCAATAAATGCAATAAAATAAATAAATAAATGCAATGAACAATAGCATAAAATAAAGACATAGGTTTATTAAAATAGGTTCTTCAAAAATATATTTCTAGTCTACCCTAGACTAATTGATTAATTTTAATTATTGGTCAGTAATTGTGGTACCTGCCTTTTACTACTCATGCCTTATGCACAAGCACACCCAAAAAATGCAGGAAACATTTGTGCAAAAGTTTAACTAACTCCAGACTTGTCTGCAACAAGCTGCTCAACAGGAAAACCACAAGTTAGACCACACAACCCAGTAGTCTGCTTGCACCTGTATTCCCCTGACTCTTCTGCAGCTTGAACTTTTTCCAGTATACTAGTACTCACTACAATTATTGTCAAAATCAGCCTTCATAGCTAGTATACCGGATTTTACACTTATATCAATTATTCAAATTATCTAAATATACCTCCTAAAACAATCTATGTTTAATTTCTATTATCTATTTTAAGAACAAAGTGTGGGAAAGTTTAAGAGATATATTGCGATTAGTTCTGTATTGTGCTTTCATAGACTGACTTACTATAGTAACTGTTATCAGTCAGCTTGTATTTAAAGCTCTTTATGATTCACTTGGTCAACTGTATGTTTTTATAGGGATGAGTGATTTTTTTTTTTTGCCAGTGCAGTTTTGGACAAAATTTGTGTGAACATTCGGGAATCATATTTTGCTGGAGAAATCTGTGGTCTTTTGCACCGGAAAAAAAACACCCTCCCCAGCCCACTTCTTGTCTATCTTGAAAGTAAGGAGCTGTCCAGGCATCCTCTTTGGATGAAATTAGCAACATGCAGACTTTATTTTTATTTTTTGGAAGAACAGTTGTACAGTAACATGTTGAAATGAGCTTCTCTAACAAGGTACAACAATGTATACTCTATTGCAGATCTAAAAACACCTTAAAGGGATATTGCCACGGGAAAACGTGTTTATTTTTCAAAATGCATTCGTTAATAGTGGTGCTCCAGCAGAATTCTGCACTGAAATCCATTTCTTAAAAGAGCAAACAGATTTATTTATATTAAATTTTGAAATCTGACATGGGGCTAGACATATTGTCACAGCTGCTCCAAGTCATGTGACTGATCAAATTTACTGCTGTAAACTCTTTACTGCTGTACTGCAAGTTGGAGTGATGTCACCCTTCCTTCTGCCCCCCCCCCAGCAGCCAAACAAAAGAACAATGGGAAGGTAACCAGATAACAGCTCCCTAACACAAGACAACAGCTGCCTGGTAGATCTAAGAACAGCACTCAGTAGTAAATTTCAGGTCGCACCGCGGCCTTCAGTTACATTGAGTAGGAGAAACAACAGCCTGCCAGAAAGCAGTTCCATAGTGGCTGTTTCTGAAAGCACATGACCAGACAAAATGACCTGAGATGACTGCCTACACACCAATATTAACTAAAAAAATACACTTGCTGCTTCAGGAATTAAATTTTATATTGTAGAGTGAATTATTTGCAGTGTAAACAGTGTAATTTAGAAATAAAAACTACACATAAAAATCATGACAAAATCCCTTAAAGTTAAATGTAATGTCACCTTCACATTCCCATTGGCAAATTTCACTGAGACATTCCCCAAAACATAAAAATTTGCGTACATATTTTCCTTCCTTTCTTTTTACCCCTCTACATTAAGCCAACCCATTTTCTCCTGCTCACTGATATAAGCATGTTCAATAGAGTGTTCAGTCACCCAATATGTCACTAATTCTCTTAAATTCCATTAATTAATCAAAGTAATTCTCTTTAAATCCTTTAATTCCTATTCAGTATTCACATTGAACAGTATTTCCTTATTATGCCGTTATGGGCCCTCATAACACAATGATGTCAGTGCTTACAGGCCAAATGCTGATAATTTTCTACTGATGCAGTTCTTATTGGAACAGGGACATATTCTGGGGTATGAACCGTTGTAAGTGCACCTCACTGTTGTTGTTCTGTTTATTTTTACACCAAGACTTTAAAACACCAACCCACTGTCTAAATTATGGTTGAGGTAAGAGAAATAGACCATTTTTTTTAGTAGAAAATGGAGTAGGAAGCAGTGGAGTTATACCAGACCTCCCCTTCTCTTCAATGAACACCCACACCGGGTTTTCACCCACAGCCCTAATTCATTTTCATTTCTTATTATAAAAAACATTTAAGCTGTGGCCTTCCTTCTTAAATGTCCTGTTTATTTTAGGAAACTTCTACTTATAACGCAAGATGTTCTTCACATTTACGTTTTATATCGCCAAATAAGGGTCATATCTATTAACATTGCAATATGTGGAGCATTTTCGTCTTAAAAATGTATGCGTTCAGTCCCCGGCCATTACCACATTTCCTTCACTGTGACATATTATCCTCTGCAGTCGTCTACCGCTTCCTTTTACTATGGCTGGGAAATTGATCTACATGCCATAAATTTCTAGCGTTAAACATTTTGTCTATTTTTGAAACTGTAGACTTAGGGTCCTATTTTTATTTGTTTTCTGTCTCTGTAAGTCATTACATTTGTACTCTCAGTTCATCATTGCAGTGCTTCAGGAAGCTGCAGACAGCACAGGCCTTGTGAGAGATGACTATATTTTTGCCATTAATTTATGGTTTATAAAGATAAATCACCCTAAATTTACTCTCTGGACTATGTGAAATTGCTAAAACTCTGCTAGATAAAAGCTGTGCCTTCTGTGAACTAATGTTCAACTATAGATGGATGTTTTGTTGAAGAACCTGAAGTATGACCCCTCGTGCAGCCTGCTCAAACATGTTTCTGCTCTTTACAATGCTACTATAATCTGTTTTGTGCAAAAAGAAAGAAAATATTGTCATGTGGGGAGTTGCAGTTCCACAGTGGTCAGACAGCAATCCCCCACCCACCAGCAAACCAGTTCGGGCTCCAACTCACTAGTAGACACTAAGGGGACGATTCACCAAGGGTCGAATATCGAGGGTTAATTAACCCTCGATATTCGACTGGGAATTAAAATCCTTTGACTTCGAATATCGAACTCGAAGGATTTAGCACAGATAGTACGATCGAAGGATTATTCCTTCGATTGAACGATTAAATCCTTCGAATCGTTCCATTCGAATCGTTCCATTCGAAGGATTTTAATCCAGCGATCGAAGGAATATCCTTCGATCAAAAAAACTTAGGAAAGCCTATGGGGACCTTCCCCATAGGCTAACATTGAGTTCGGTAGGTTTTAGATGGTGAACTAGGGGGTCGAAGTTTGTTTTAAAGAGACAGTACTTCGACTATCCAAGGCTATTGTGATACTAAACTCTATAGTTAGTATAGGTATGGGTATAAAGAATTTTAATTAAAAGTAGGGAGGGGTGTGTGTATGGATGATGGGTTTTCATTTGGAGGGGTTGAACTTGATGGACTTTGTCTTTTTTCAACCCAATTTAACTATGTAACTATGTAACTATCGAATGGTCGAATAGTTGAACGATTTTTAGTTCAAATCCTTCGATTCAAAGTCGTAGTCGAAGGATGAAGTAGCCTATTCGATGGTCGAAGTAGCCCAAAAAACACTTCGAAATTCGAAGTTTTTTTACTTCGAATCCTTCACTCGAAGTTAGTGAATCGGCCCCTAAGAGTCAATTGCAAATAAATATTAAAAAATAACTTTTAATAGGACCATTAAAAAGACTAGAATCAAAAAACACACTGGGCAAGTGCCCACACAGCACACCAACAAACTCACTCCTCCTTACATCAGGAGGATGTGTGGGACCAGTGTCCCTAAAAAACATATAATTAAAATAGAATAAAATGCCAAAGCATCATGTATGAACAAATAATTCAACCTGATACCCTACAAGTTTTCAATCTGTCGACCCAATCTCTTGACTCATATCAACTTTCAGTATTACGTAAAGGGCTATCTATTTCTCCTTCAGACACTTTCAAACTTTTTAATTGGATTAAAGATTTACATTTGTTTGGGAGAAAACTCCTCCTACACAAACACTTTTCCAAAATAACGACTGAATCAGAATGGTCTGAGGAGTAATATAGAGCATTGGAAGACCTTTGTCAGTTACTAGAGGATAATGAAATAGCTAAAGACAATTTTGAGGGCCCCTTTACTTTCTTTAAACCCAAGTGCAAATTTACCCTACCGAGTTCCTTATGCCCCAAGGTAGAAATATGTATTGAAGCCTGCACTCGGGACCTTAGACTTCTCCACAAAGAGACAAGTACACTGTGTAACACTTACAACAATCTATCTAGCAGAGAAAGAAAGGGCTTGAAAGAATTAAGTACCAATAAGAACATTTTTATTAAACCAAATGACAAAGGGGGCAACGTGGTTATTCAGGATAGAACCCTATATGTGAAAGAGTGTATGCGCCTTTTAAGCGATAAGGGTTGCTACACACAGCTACCTTGTGACCCCACTAAAGTATTCCAGATTGCTATTGGGCATATCTTAAAGAATGGATTGGACAACAAAGTCATTAATAAAAATTAATTTGACTTTATGTCTGTCAAATCTCCTGTTGTCGCTACATTCTCCACCACCCCCAAGATTCACAAAAACCTTTCACACCCCCCGGGACGTCCTATAGTATCGGGGATCGGAAGTCTCACTAAACCTTCCAGTAACTACATTGACGAAATCCTAAAACCTTTTGTCAAGTGTTTACCATCTTTTATACAGGACACGACTGACGCAATTAGGAAGTGGTTACACACATTACTGGGCGACCGGAAGTGATGTAATTCATGTGCGCCACCACAAGGGACGCCAATGAAAGGCTATTTAATTCCTGAAGTAACGCAGCATCACCACTTATGCCCCTGAGGAAGCCATAGTTTTGGTGAAACGCGTAGGGTAGGTGGCATAGGTGGACAGTGGGGGACTAGCTCGATTTGCTCCCTACGTAGACAGGTAGAAACCTGTGGTGTGTGGGGCATTACTTGGAAGGGAGGGCTCTGGGGTCGTCTCTTACCTTAACTATGTGTGGTCAGGTGGGGACTCTCTAACTGCATAGACTAACTGCTTTAAATAACTACCATTGGTCCACCTATGCTTTGGCATTTTATTCTATTTTAATCATATGTTTTTTAGGGACACTGGTCCCACACATCCTCCTGATGTAAGGAGGAGTGAGTTTGTTGGTGTGCTGTGTGGGCACTTGCCCAGTGTGTTTTTTGATTCTAGTCTTTTTAATGGTCCTATTAAAAGTTATTTTTTTAATATTTATTTGCAATTGACTCTTAGTGTCTACTAGTGAGTTGGAGCCCGAACTGGTTTGCTGGTGGGTGGGTGATTGCTGTCCGACCACTGTGGAACTGCAACTCCCCACATCACAATATTTTCTTTCTTTTAGCTCTATGCTCTTTTCAAACCTGCGGGAGTACTCCAACAAGTGACACAACATATTCAAGAGAACCTTTAGCCATCATCTCAGTTTGCAGACAGATCCCTTTTTTGCTCTTACATAATCTCTCATCAACACTGAACCTTAAGCTATGATTTGTCTCTTTACTAGCTTTCTAGTTGTAGTCTGAACTCCCTACACATCCAATGGGATGCACACATACTACCACCAACCCTCCCTTTATGAATACAGCACTGCCCAATACTGGAGAATAAACTAATACAGTATACAAAATTCTTTTTTTTTAATTAAAGCATTCATAACTGTTATAAACACAAAAGTCTTAGCTGTCAATTATGTTTTGCCTGCCTATGGCATAGATGCTGGGGAATCTAATCGCTTACCATTCTGCTCTTCCTAGATGAACCTGCTCTCCTCACATTCCCCCTCCCTCCTCACTATCTAATTGTGCAGCCAGTGCATGGGCATGGGCACCAGATTTTGTAATAATGCGAAGCTTGTATTAATAACAGTGTCCACAAAATGTCTCCTGCCTGCCTGCCTGCGAATTCCAAGACTAAAAGAAACAAGATTTAAATAATCTACGTAGTGAAAGTGAAGTTTATTTTGCTTGACTAACATCATAAAACAGGATTTGGAATTATTTTTTAGGTTGACAGGTCCCCTTTAAAGGAGAATCAAACCCTTAATAAAAAAACCCTACCCTACATAGACCCCCTCCCCCTCCTCCCCCCCAGCCTAGCTGCCCCCCCCCAGGCAAATGCCCCTAACTTTTTACTTACCCCTCCGTGCAGATTCTGTCCAGCGGAGTTCACAGACGACATCTTTTTCTCTTCGGTAATCTTCGGAATGAGACCGGCGAAGCGGCGCATGCCCAGTTGGAGCAATTTTCTGTTTGGCGACAACTGCACATGTGCCGAAACTCACGAAAATTGCTGAAGCGTCGGCCTCATCCTGAAGATTCCTGAAGCGGCTGAAGATGTCGTCCGTAAACTCTGCTGGACAGAATCTGCACAAAGGGGTATGCAACTTTCTAATATGAGTCGAATACTTATTCTCATTATGCAAAAACACTTTCCTTTTTAAGATGCTTTAAGTAGTCGAATTGCAGCTCACTTTTTAATAATTAGCTGCCATTTGCTACAAAGAACAATTCTTCATGTGTACCTATGGCCCTCCATAGTTGGTTGATAGTGTCTTTGTTGCAATAAGCATGGCACGCATTGTAGAGGTTCCTGGGTGCTGCGAGTGAAAATAAAAACAGTGGTTTTTTTCCTGATTCTTCTGCAAGTGTCCAACCTGACTGCCTTAAGAATTCCTTCTTAAGAAATGGTTAATTAAGAAAAAATAGTTAGACCCAACAGCCAATTTAAATTGCCATTTACTATATATAATAATTTCCTAAACACACATGGGAAGAATAATTTGAATGAATGACAGATGTTGTACAGAATCAAAAGAAAACCAATTCTCAAGCCTATGATAGTTGCCATAACCAAATTAGCTCAGATGTTTGCAACAATAAATGTTGAAATATCTATTTTGTGTGCATTCTTCCAGAGGAAGCTTGCAATGAAGCAGGCCTAGCCGACACTACTAAGCGCTGTTCATTTTTCCATTATCTTTTTTATGTATATAACATTGACTAAAATAAATCCAGATTACATGAATTGTGGTTCACAGGGAAAGAAACTAGGCTTCCTGGTTTTAATTAAGTGGTAAACACATTCCTTTGGCAAGAAAATCTGCCACACAACAGTAGTTGGAGCAATGGCTGCATTGCCTGAGCTACTAGAGGTCTTTACACGAAGATTCTAGCGTGGGCTGTTTTCTGTTCAGTTGTGGCTAAATATCACCCACAAATATGGTGACTTTCAAGTTTTTGTTTCTAAAATCCCTGTAAGTGTCAAGACAACCTCACTGAGTTATTTCCTAATCTATGTTGGTCTGTCTTGAATAATTTGTATGTGGTGTTCTGTTCTCTAAATATGTGTTCTGCTACTGTACCTGGAGGACCTGGAGAGTTACTGGTGTAAATTTGGTACAAATAGGGAATTTAAATTCACCACTGTATAAATAGGAAGCAATACTTCAATAATATTACTGTACTGCTGATTCTGGATTGCCTCAGAAGCAGTAGAGCATTTATGTCTGGTGCTGCCCTAGGCACCAGACCTGTAAGCAGTGGCGTAACTACCGAGGAAGCAGACCCCGCAGTCGCGGGGGGCCCGGGGGTACAGGGGGCCCGGCGGGGCCTGCTTCCTCCGTAGTACAATGTACCTGCTATAGTGACACATTTCCCCAGGTACACCAAGTGCTGTTTAAACACATAATGTAATAGCATTTGTGCTGTATAGATTGAGTTATGCAATTTACTAAAGTCTGGCCGCTGGAGAAACAGAAAGTTATTAACAATATCATTCCCTGAAGCGGTTAACCTGCCGAGGTCTCACTGCAGCCTAGAGAAGAAGCATTTCTGCAGCATAAGTTAGAGGTACCGTGACAGCTTCCTGCTCCTCACAGTCACACCCACCCGGACACACCCACTCCCCTCCTCCTGTAGGAAACTACCGGATGCTAAGTCATACATACGCGTAGCTCTGCAAATAGGTGAGTGCTGTCTGCTGCCGGCCTCATACAGTTCTATGTATATGGAGAAAATGTGTAGTAATGAGCATGTGAGTGTGTCTCATGTGTGTTGTATTTGAATTTGTGCTAAACACAAAATGACAGCTCCCAGAAACGAGCCACTCTTACTCATGTTTATAGTGTTCATCATGCTATAGTCTGTATAGCTGCCATGCTGCCACTTTATAATTGCCATGTGTTACTGTTTGCTTCATAGTTTAAGAAGTTTGTTATGAAAAATGTGTGCTTTAGAGGCAGCTGCTTGACTGTCATTATTATTTCCACGTTTGACAGTTTTAGGTTCATCTAATATTGTACTTCATTCCACAGTGACTTTCATAATGCTCAGTATACCAACCCCTTAAACACAAGCCCTTGTCCACATCTGCACAAGGTGTTGAGGTATACAGCAGCTCAGATACAAGGGAAAAATGTACTATAAAACGACCAAGGCAGACCTAAGTATTTGCTATTCCTTTGTATGCCGCACCTATAGATGGGATGTAGCTATAGAGGAAGCATGCCCTGTGGCTGCAGGGGGACCCAAGAGCATAGAAGGCCCTGTGGGCTCTAGTTATTTAATCATTTTAATTTATATTGATAAAATATTTTTTTGGGGCCCTCACATTAATTTGACGAGGATTCCAGTAATATCTATTTGCCTGTTATGCCTATAGATGCTTAGGGGGTTATGTAATAAAAGGCACTAAGTTTGCCCAGGAGCAGTAACCCATAGCAACCAATCAGCAGGTAGCATTCACTGGTCAGCTGTTTAAAATCAAATATCTTATTGGTTGCTATGGGATTCTGCTACTGGGCAAACTTGGTTCCTTTTATTCCATAAGGGGGTTAGTGGTATACCAGCTGATCAAAACAATTGAATAGCATGTAAGTGCATTTGGTAGAGCATTAGGAAAGTCACTGTGGAATGAAGTACAATATTAGATGAAACTAAAACCATCAGACGTGAAAATAATACAGCCAGCTACCTCTAAAGCACACATTTTTCATAACAAACTTCTTAAACTATGAAGCAAACAGTAACACATGGCAATTATAAAGTGGCAGCATGGCAGCTATACAGACTATAGCATGATGAACACTATAAACATGAGTAAGAGTGGCTCGTTTCTGGGAGCTGTCATTTTGTGTTTAGCACAAATTCAAATACAACACACATGAGACACACTCACATGCTCATTACTACACATTTTTCCATATACATAGATGGGAGTGTCCTGGTGGGTGTGAGGAGCAGGAAGCTGTCACGGTACCGCTGACTTATGCTGCAGAAATGCTTCTTCTCTAGGCTGCAGTGAGACCTCGGCAGGTTAACCATTTCAGGGAATGATATTGTTAATAACTTTCTGTTTCTCCAGTGGCCAGACTTTAGTGAATTGCAGAAATCAATCTATACAGCACAAATGCTATTACATTATGTGTTTAAACAGCACTTGGTGTACCTGGGGAAATGTGTCACTATGGCAGGTACGATGTACTACGGAGGAAGCAGGCCCCGCCGGGCCCCCTGTACCCCCAGGTCCCCCCGCGACTGCGGGGTCTGCTTGCTCAGTAGTTACACCACTGTGTGCCATCCTTCTATAGTTCTGGGGTATTTATATGTGAAATTGACACTTTGCCATCCTTCTATAGTTCTGGGGTATTTATATATGGAATTGCAACTGTGACATCCTTCTATAGTTCTGGGGATATTATACATTCAATTCTCCCAGTTTTTTGTGCAGAGGGGGGGCCCTGAAAAATCTTTTGCAGGGGGGCCCTGGCATCCGAAGTTACGCCACTGCCTGTAAGCACCCATCTGAGCATGCGTGTGACATTGGCGGATGAAAGAGTGAGCGAGCATGCTCGTAATGGCATTTCTGTCCATGCACCACTAAAGGGACCCCCTACCCGGCACCTCTGCTGCCAGAAGAGATAGGAAAGTAGGCAGGGAAGCAGGGAAAGTGAGGCTTTTTCTAAAAGTTTTTTTTCCATATAGGCATCCTAGGTAGAACAGGCCCTTGAGTGCCTATGTGTTAAATACAGGGTCGGACTGTCCCACCGGGAAACCGGGAAAAATCCTGGTGGGCCCCAGTCCTAGTGGGCCCCCACTGCCACTAGCCCACCCACCGCCTAACTTTACTGTCAGCTCTTCTGTCCCTTCTCCTTTGTGCGCACAAGGATACTTATATCCCACAGATGTATGGGCTCTCTCCCCAGTCCTAATGGAACCCGCTGCCACTACCCCACCTGGCACTGTCACTACCTGAAACTGTCACTTCCTGTTACCTTTGTCCCATCGCTCCAATTATGTGCGAGTATTCAGCAGGAGTCTGACGTGCTCTTGTGATGATATTAGTGGCTGACACGTCACGTGTTAATCAAATAGAAGCGAGTTAGGGAGGGAGCGGGTGCTGCTCCAATCCTAGTGCCAATGCGATCCCTGTCTGTGGCTGAATTGCTGAATCGATATATGTGGATGATGATGATGTTTATCTGCCCTGCCTGGCTCCTGAGCAAACGATAACAATCTAGTCTTTGGCTTGACGAGGAAGAAACTTGCCAGGAGAAGTTGGCAGGGAGGCGCTTTGAGGATCCAGCAGGGGTCTAGCATTATATCTGGCAGTGGGTAGTGATGGGCAAATTTATTCGCCAGGCGCAAATTCGCTGTGAATTTGCGTGATTCGCCGGCAGGGAATAAATTCGCGAAGCGCCCGCGAGAATTCGACCAAAAATATTTGCCAGCATCGAAAAAAACGGACGTCGGCATCAAAAAACGGGCGCCGGCGTCAAAAACTAGACGCCGGCGCAAATTCGCCCATCACTAGCAGTGCGAGCTATGCAATGTCCAGTGTAGGATATATGGAGCAACTGCAAAGGAGCAGCAGGACAATGTAGGAGGAGACTTTATGGATTAGCTGGTTTTATGGATCAGCAAAGAATGCAGCTAAGGTGGTAAAGTGGTAGTCAGGGCATATATGGATGACTGTGGTGGAAGCAGTAAAATATATAAAGTGGGGGCAGCGAAGTAAATGGAGCAGACATTCTATAACATACTAAAAGTTAACTTAAAGACAGACTACCACTAGGGATGTAGCGAACGTCGGAAAAAAAGTTCGCGAACATATTCGCGAACTTGCGCAAAAATGCGAGCGGTTCGCGAACGGTTCGCGAACCCCATAGACTTCAATGGGAAGGCGAACTTTAACATCTAAAAAAGACATTTCTGGCCAGAAAAATGATTTTAAAGTTGTTTAAAGGGTGCAACGACCTGGACAGTGGCATGCCAGAGGGGGATCAAGGGCAAAAATTTATCTGAAAAATCTGCCTGTGTGTGCTTGGAAGAGATAGTGTAGGGGGAGAGCTGTTAGTGATTTCAGGGACAGATGATAGTAAGTTTGCTGGCTAGTAATCTGCTTGATACTGCTCTGTATTGGAGGGACAGAAGTCTGCAGGGATTTGAGGGACATTTTAGCTTAGGTAGCTTTGCTGGCTAGTAATCTACTGTTCTCTTTAAACAACTGCCATACATTGACCTTGTAGGCATTGTTTGCCCAGTTTTTTTGGACGCAGCCACTGAAGCACAGTTGCCAGAAAAAATATGCCATATAAATGCTGAAAATAGTCATTTTTCGCCATACGTTGACCTTGTAGACATTGTTTGCCCAGTTTTTTTGGACGCAGCCACTGAAGCACAGTTGCCAGAAAAAATATGCCATATAAATGCTGAAAATAGTAATTTTTCGCATACGTTGACCTTGTAGACATTGTTTGCCCAGTTTTTTTGGTTGCAGCCACTGAAGCACAGTTGCCAGAAAAAATATTCCATATAAATGCTGAAAATAGTCATTTTTTGCCATATACGTTGAGTCAACGTATGGCAAAAAATGACTATTTTCAGCATTTATGTGGCATATTTTTTCTGGCCTCTGTGCTTCATTGGCTGCGGCCAAAAAAACTGGGCAAACAATGCCTACAAGGTCAACGTCGTTGACCTTGTAGGCATTGTTTGCCCAGTTTTTTTGGCCGCAGCCACTGAAGCACAGAGGCCAGAAAAAATATGCCATATAAATGCTGAAAATAGTCATTTTTTTGGTCGCAGCCACTGAAGCACAGTTGCCAGAAAAATTATGCCATATAAATGCTGAAAATATAAATTTTTTTGGTTGCAGCCACTGAAGCACAGAGGCCAGAAAAATTATGCCATATAAATGCAGAAAATATGCATTTTTTTGGTCGCAGCCACTGAAGCACAGTTGACAGAAAAATTATGCCATATAAATGCTGAAAATATAAATTTTTTTGGTTGCAGCCACTGAAGCACAGAGGCCAGAAAAATTATGCCATATAAATGGAGAAAATATGCATTTTTTTGGTTGCAGCCACTGAAGCACAGAGGCTAGAAAAATTATGCCATATAAATGGACAAAATATGCATTTTTTTGGTTGCAGCCACTGAAGCACAGAGGCCAGAAAAATTATGCCATATAAATGCAGAAAATATGCATTTTTTTGGTTGCAGCCACTGAAGCACAGAGGCCAGAAAAATTATGCCATATAAATGCAGAAAATATGCATTTTTTTGGTTGCAGCCACTGAAGCACAGAGGCCAGAAAAATTATGCCATATAAATGCAGAAAATATGCATTTTTTTGGACGCAGCCACTGAAGCACAGTTGCCAGAAAAAATATGCCATATAAATGCTGAAAATAGTCATTTTTCGCCATACGTTGACCTTGTAGACATTGTTTGCCCAGTTTTTTTGGTTGCAGCCACTGAAGCACAGAGGCCAGAAAAAATTAAACCAGTAGGGTTTGCACCCTAGTTTGTAACGGTGGCGGAGGGAGGAGGACGCTAAAGGACAGCTGTGTGTGGAGTCATGAGGCTTGAAGAGAAGGACAGCTGCATAGAAGTCAGAACAAGTCTTCCGGCGTGCAGTAACCCTCCGAGATCCACCCCTCATTCATTTTAATAAAGGTCAGGTAATCGACACTTTTGTGACCTAGGCGAGTTCTCTTCTCAGTTACAATCCCTCCTGCTGCACTGAAGGTCCTTTCTGAGAGCACACTTGAGGCTGGGCAAGACAAGAGGTTCATGGCAAATTGTGACAGCTCTGGCCACAGATCAAGCCTGCGCACCCAGTAGTCCAGGGGTTCATCGCTCCTCAGAGTGTCAATATCTGCAGTTAATGCCAGGTAGTCCGCTACCTGCCGGTCGAGGCGTTCTTTGAGGGTGGATCCAGAAGGGTTGTGGCGCTGCCTTGGACAGAAAAACATTTGCATGTCTGATGTTACAGACCGGCCAAAGGGCTTTGTCCTTGCAGGTGTGCTCGTGGCAGGATTACTGGCACCTCTGCCCCTGGAATGTTGATGAGTTCCTGAAGTGACATCACCCTTAAAAGCATTGTACAACATGTTTTGCAGGCTGGTTTGTAAATGCCGCATCTTTTCGGACTTGTGGTATGTTGGTAACATTTCTGCCACTTTATGCTTGTACCGAGGGTCTAGTAGCGTTGCGACCCAGTACAGGTCCTTCTCCTTAAGCCTCTTGATACGGGGGTCCTTCAACAGGCATGACAGCATGAAAGACCCCATTCTCACAAGGTTGGATGCAGAGCTATCCATCTCCGCTTCCTCATTATCAAGGACTGCATCATCCACGGTCTCCTCCCCCCAGCCACGTACAAGACCAGGGGTCCCCAAAAGGTCACCACTAGCCCCCTGGGAAGCCTGCTCCTGTTGGTCCTCCTCCTCCTCCTCCACAAAGCCACCTTCCTCCTCTGACTCCACTTCTGGCACCTCTCCCTGCGTTGCAGCAGGTGCCTGGGTTCGTTCTGGTGATTCCGACCATAAATCGTGCGCTTCCAGCTCCTCGTCACGCTGGTCTACAGCCTCATCTGTCACTCGTCGCACGGCACGCTCCAGGAAGAAAGCGAAGGGTATTAGGTCGCTGATGGTGCCTTCGGTGCGACTGACCATATTTGTCACCTCTTCAAAAGGTCGCATGAGCCTGCAGGCATCGCGCATAAGCACCCAGTAACGGGGGAAAAAAATCCCCAGCTCTGCAGATCCAGTCCTACCACCCAGTTCAAAAAGGTACTCGTTGACGGCCCTTTGTTGTTGCAGCAGACGCTCCAACATAAGGAGCGTTGAATTCCAGCGAGTCTGGCTGTCAGAAATCAAACGCCTGACTGGCATGTTGTAGCGCTGCTGAATGTCAGCAAGGCGTGCCATGGCTGTGTAGGAACGTCTGAAATGGGCCGACACCTTTCTGGACTGGGTGAGAACGTCCTGGAATCCTGGGTACTTGGAGACAAAACGTTGGACTATTAAATTTAACACATGTGCCATGCAGGGCACATGTGTTAAATTTCCCAGTCTCAACGCTGCCAACAGATTGCTTCCATTGTCACACACCACTTTTCCGATCTGCAGTTGGTGTGGGGTCAGCCACCGATCGGCCTGTGACTGCAGAGATCACAGGAGTACAGATCCGGTATGGTTTTTGCTTTCCAGGCACGTCATCCCCAAGACAGCGTGACAACGGCGTACCTGGCACGTCGAATAGCCTAGGGGGAGCTGGGGGTGCACAGGTGTGGAGGAGGAGAAGGAGGACCCAGCAGCAGAGTAAGAAGAAGAAGAGGAAGAAGACGAGGTAGAGAGCGATGGAGGAGTAGAGGTGGTGGCAGAACCGCGTGCAATCCGTGGCGGTGACACCAACTCCACTGTTGTTGTTGTTGTTGAGCTACCCATTCCCTGCTTCCCATTCCCAGCCATTACCAAGTTCACCCAGTGGGCAGTGTAGGTGACATACCTGCCCTGACCATGCTTGGAGGACCATGCGTCAGTAGTCATATGGACCTTTGGCCCAACACTAAGTGACAGAGATGCGGTAACTTGGCTCTGCACATGTTGGTACAGGTGTGGTATTCCCTTTTTAGAAAAAAAATTGCGGCTGGGTACCTTCCACTGCGGTGTCCCAATTGCTACAAATTTGCGGAAGGCCTCAGAGTCCACCAGCTGGTATGGTAAAAGCTGGCGGGCTAAGAGTGCAGACAAGCCAGCTGTCAGACGCCGGGCAAGGGGGTGACAGTCAGACATTGGCTTCTTACGCTCAAACATGGCCTTCACAGAAACTTGGCTGGTGGCAGATGACTGGGAATGGGAACAGGTGGTCAAGGTGGAAGGCGGAGTGGAGGGTGGTTCAGATGGGTCAAGGAGAGCAGAGGTAGAGCAGTAAGATGCTGGACCAGAAGGAGTGTGGCTTTTAGTTTGCCTGTTGCCTTTGAGGTGTTGCTCCCAAAGTGCTTTGTGCTTGCCGCTCATGTGCCTTCGCATAGAAGTTGTACCTATGTGGCTGTTGGGCTTACCAAGGCTCAGTTTCTGACTGCACTCATTGCAAATTACAATGCTTTTGTCAGAGGCACACACATTAAAAAAATCCCACACTGCTGACTTTTTGGAAGTGTGCGATCTGGCGGTAACAGTAGAAGTTGGCGGCATTGGCGGCAATGGCGGGTGCGTTGGCTGGCTGAACACAGGTGCCGATACATGTTGTTGCCCTACTGATCCCTGCGGGCTGTCCTCCCTGCTTCTTCTAAGTCTTATTCTCCTACTGCCTCTCTGACTCTCCGTCTCTCCATCTGAACTACCCTCCTCTTGCTCTCTTCTACTAGGCACCCACAAAACATCAATCTCCTCATCATCATTCTCCTCAGATGCATCAATTTCTTCTGACACATCACAGAAGGAAGCAGCAGCGGGGACCTCCTCCTCATCACTCATCATTATGTCCATCTCTGTCGTGTTCTCTGCCAGAATTAAATCTGGTGTAACGTCCTCATCTCCTTCATCTTCTTCTGCCAATAATGGTTGCGCATTACTCAGTTCAAGAAACTCATGGGAAAATAACTCCTCTGACTCCAGTGAAGAAGGGGCACCGGTGGTGGAGGAAGTGTTACGTGGGGTGGCCATAGCAGTGGAGGATGAGGAGGATGTTGTGGTAAAGTTAGAAACGGTAGAGGATGGGGTGTGCTGTGTAAGCCAGTCAACTACCTCTTCAGCATTTTGGGAGTTCAGGGTCATTGGCTTTTTAAAACTGGGCAATTTGCTAGGGCCACAGGATTGCATAGCAGCACGGCCCCTAGCACGGCCTCTGCGTGGCGGCCTGCCTTTGCCTGGCATTATTTTTAAAAAAACAACAACAACAAAAACTCAGTTGGTTTTTCTGGAAACGATAATACACACAGCTAGATGGCGGTTTGAAGAAAACACTGTGCAAATAATGCCTACAAGGTCAACGTATACACAGCGGTGGATACGGATTACGTAAAATATAAGAATGCTGCTTGAAAAAAAGTAACTCAAGTGGTTTTTCTAGAGACGATAATATTATCAATATTTAGACAAAATGTGAACAAGCTCACACAGCTAGATGGCGGTTTGAAGAAAACACTGTGCAAATAATGCCTACAAGGTCAACGTATACACAGCGGTGGATACGGATTACGTAAAATATAAGAATGCTGCTTGAAAAAAAGTAACTCAAGTGGTTTTTCTAGAGACGATAATATTATCAATATTTAGACAAAATGTGAACAAGCTCACACAGCTAGATGGCGGTTTGAAGAAAACACTGTGCAAATAATGCCTACAAGGTCAACGTATACACAGCGGTGGATACGGATTACGTAAAATATAAGAATGCTGCTTGAAAAAAAGTAACTCAAGTGGTTTTTCTAGAGACGATAATATTATCAATATTTAGACAAAATGTGAACAAGCTCACACAGCTAGATGGCGGTTTGAAGAAAACACTGTGCAAATAATGCCCACAAGATCAACGTATACACTACTACAGCGGTGGATACGGATTACGTAAAATATATTATGGCTGCTTGAAAAAAGTCACTCCGGTGTTTTTTCTGGAGACGGTAATATTATGGATATTTAGACAGAATGTGAACAAGGTCACACAGCTAGATGGCTGTTGGTTGAATAACACACTGGGCAAAAAATGCCTACAGGGCAAATAATGCCTAAAAGGTCAACTTATACACTACTACAGCGATGGATACGGATTACGTAAAATTTATTATGGCTGCTTGAAAAAAGTCACTCCGGTGTTTTTTCTGGAGACGGTAATATTATGGATATTTAGACAGAATGTGAACAAGGTCACACAGCTAGATGGCTGTTGGTTGAATAACACACTGGGCAAAAAATGCCTACAGGGCAAATAATGCCTAAAAGCTCAACTTATACACTACTACAGCGATGGATACGGATTACGTAAAATTTATTATGGCTGCTTGAAAAAAGTCACTCCGGTGTTTTTTCTGGAGACGGTAATATTATGGATATTTAGACAGAATGTGAACAAGGTCACACAGCTAGATGGCTGTTGGTTGAATAACACACTGGGCAAAAAATGCCTACAGGGCAAATAATGCCTAAAAGGTCAACTTATACACTACTACAGCGATGGATACGGATTACGTAAAATTTATTATGGCTGCTTGAAAAAAGTCACTCCGGTGTTTTTTCTGGAGACGGTAATATTATGGATATTTAGACAGAATGTGAACAAGGTCACACAGCTAGATGGCTGTTGGTTGAATAACACACTGGGCAAAAAATGCCTACAGGGCAAATAATGCCTAAAAGGTCAACTTATACACTACTACAGCGGTAGTAAAATAAAAAAAAGTAAAATAAAAAAAAAATGAATATTAAAAAAAAAAAATTACAGTTGGTGCTGCTGAACTACTAGGAGCAGCAGATTAGCACACCAGTCCCACTCCCCAACACTGCTAGACTAATAGCACTGGGCTCTTATAGTAGTAGTAGTAGTAGTAGTAAAACAACAAAAAAATAAATAAAAGCAGTCCTTACAAGGACTACTGTTATTGCAGCAGTCAGCAGATGAGATCAGAAGCAGGACAGCTGCCCACTGCAGCTACATACAGAGCACTGCAGTAGAAGGTAGATTACTAGCCAGCAAAGCTACCTAAGCTTAAATGTCCCTCAAACCCCTGCAGACTTCTGTCCCTCCAATAACAGAGCAGTATCAAAACGATTACTAGCCAGCAAACTTTCAACTGTCCCTGAAATCACTAACAGGCAGCAGCTCTCTCCCTACACTATCTCTTCAGCACACACAGGCAGAGTGAAAAAAACGCTGCAGGGCTTCGGTTTTTATAGGGAAGGGGAGTGGTCCAGGGGAGAGCTTCCTGATTGGCTGCCATGTACCTGCTGGTCTGGGGTGAGAGGGCAAAAAAAAGCGCCAACAATGGCGAACCCAAAATGGCGAACGCCGCGCGACGTTCGCGAACTTCCGGCGAGCGCGAACACCCGATGTTCGCGCGAACAAGTTCGCCGGCGAACAGTTCGCGCCATCTCTAACTACCACTTTAATGAAAGAATTACAGCTGGTTTAATAAATTAAATGAAATTTAATTCATCATTTAGAAAACTGATTATATAGGTGGGCCCCATGTGCCCCAGTCCGACACCTGTTAAATATGCCTTTGCCCAGGCAAAGTTCCATCTTAAAGTACTGGCTCTTTCTGAAAGCACATGTCCAGGCAAAATGACCTGAGATGGCTGCCTACACACCAATTATAAATGAAAAAAATACATTTGCTGGTTCAGGAAATACATTTTATATTGGAGAATGAATTATTTGCTGTGTGAACAGTGTCATTTAGAAATAAAAACTACACCATAAACATCATGAATCCCTTAAAATAGTCTTTAACTTGCTGAAGTCCTTTCGCAGATGTGTTCTCCAGAGCTGAAAAGAATTCTTTAAATGCAAGCTCAGCCCTGTACAATAACATCTTTTTTTGTGGCAGTGCCTTATACCATCCAAATGAATGCCCCAATGGCTTTACTTACTACCTCAATAGAATGATTCCTCAACTTTCATTTATTAAAAGTAATAAAAACCTTTATTGTATGATTTCAATGTTGGCTGCCTTGGCCTATTTTTAAACAAAGTATAGTGATTATCATGGGCTCCTTCCCAAGCTAGCCAGGTTTTTCAGCTAGTTACGTGAATACATACATAATTGTTATCCAAAGCAGGGAAAAACTGGACTTTCAAAATTCCAGTATGACTTTACAGCTTAAAATGTCATGTGACCAAGGCATCATGTGACCTCCAACAAAACCATACTGTGTATTCAGCATCCTTTCTCACGGCGTCTGTTCTCTTCATTGTCAATGGTGAGCAGCACACTCTTAAAACCACAATGGATGCCAAAAGCCAGTGGACACCACAGACTTCTGCTTTTTGAAACATACACAGACAGGTCATTCTCGCCACAACTTCAACCGTCTGACGCTGTGTAGGAGTTTTATGATCAATCATCAGTTTGTGGGCTACTTTTTTCAATACACCTAAACACAATGTTTTCAATTTTTTTCTCAGCATATCTTGTTTAAGTTAAATTAACTTCAATATACAGTATGAGTGGACCTGAAGAATCTAATAACAAAATTGAAACATTTAGAAAAGACAATCAGTCTCTATTCAGGTTACTGGTTAGTATATTTAGTGTATAGTAAAGAAAAGGATCACTGAAAGCGTTTAATTCGAGTCTAGCACAATATTGTGCATGTGGCCACTGTTTTAAAGGAAACCAGTAGGATGTATCCTTAATAGCAAGCCAGTACACCATGGGGCTATGACCCACCACTTGTAGGGACATCACAAAGGCAGATATCCACTGTAGATCATCTCCTTTTCATTTGAATAGAAAGCAGCAGCAGCAGCAGGATGCAGACACTTTTGTAAATTGCCAAGTTATACCTGTATTATTTGGCAAGTCAATATGACACACTAACTGGCTCCTTCTCCCATTATCTCACATGTCAAATCAGCCTGCTTCATGGATTTATTTACTTCATTTATTTGGAGTCAATTGGTGGACTTTGAATCGAATTCCATTGAATACGATGTTACTTCATTTCGAACTATTCGAATTTGAGCGAATACGTCCTTTTCACCGGCAGAAAAAACTATGAATTTGTTAAAACATTAGGTTGGTCTTTTTTTATTTGAATTTCAAAGTTATGGGAGTTCAAAAAAACTCCCATAACTTCGAAATGCGACCCATGATAAATCTGCTCTAAATGTATCCTCTATCACTGGACAAATCTGCAATAATCCATGGTGACCAATCAAACTTATCAAAGCTTGGGTGCTATGGTTTACTGCCCAGATGCAATCTTGCACAGTGTTGATAAATGAGCCCAACTATATTTCTTCTTTCTGCTTCTCACTTTGTACTTTCTATGGATACATAGGACCTGATTTACTATTTCTTAATATTGGAGGGGTACATCTAATTTATTGGTCCTTAAATTGTGGTGATGCCCAAATGATCAAAGATAATTGCTGACTGGTTGCTATAGGCAATGCACTTTTGTATATCTATAATAATAAATGAGCCCCTTTACCAATATAATCTCCTAGATAATTCATGTAATCCTAATGTGAGCATTGAGGTGAGATTTAGGGTGGACACTTGGATTGAGGCCCTGATCAAATGTTGGACCTTAAAGTGGTGATATGGGGCCTTGGGGTTAACAAATAGTTTTCCCAGGAAAGGGGAATTCATCACTCAATTATGTTTCATTCTATTGGATCTAAATATTAGCTGAACAACATTGTTTAAAACTATTTTATTTTTTATTTTTCATTTTTCACGTTAAAGCATTCAATACATATAATACCAACTGGTTGCTAGAGTCAGTAGCCTTGGCAACTAAAAAGTAATTCCACTGTTGGGCAAAATTATTGTTATAGTTAGTATTGTTGAATGGTTATCCTTCTATTCAGGCCTTCTCCTATTCATACTTTATTTTGCTCAGGTAAGAGAGCCTAGCAAGCAGATTTCAAATGTTATTATTAGTTGCAGAGTAAAAAAAGTTCATTTGAAATGGTGGATTTGGTCTACTCCTGAATTGGGGATCATATATTGACATAAGTACAAAAGTGTAATTACCTATAGCAATCAAATAGAAATGTACTAATGGTATTGTACCTGCACCAATGTAATATGTCCTAACTCTTACTATGCCAATGCTCATTTCTGTTTGGTTACTACTACTCTGTATCCTATAGGAAATATTAAGTGCTATATGCTCTGTCCCTGAAACTGACAGTTGACTTTTTTTCTGTTCTTTTCCTTTCTCTATACAGATATCGAACCATAGTGGTTCTTAGTGTTCATTTATTTTGTGCTTCAGTGCATTCCCTGTAATTATTTGGTGATTTTTCTGGCTTCTCCCTATTTTGAGATATAATATTCTTATCATAGCTAGTGTTAGTGTTAGAGCCAGCTTCTATAGAGGGATACCCCTTGGGTATCTCTGCCTTGTGCCAGTCCCTCTGATTATACATTCATGATTTATATGCCATAAATAAATGTGGGATGTCAATTTGTTTGTTTTCTTGTCCCTTCACTGGTCTGCACTCTCCTTATTTAAAAAGTACACTGTCCCATTGTAGTTTTGTGCAGGTCAGGCTGCGATATGTTCCCCAGCTTTCCAGTATCCTCTGTGCCATTGTCAGACTTGATGCACATATAGTACAGAACTTTTCTGAAGAGATCCGTACTGCGCATGTGCAAAGTCTAAAGCGGTGCAGGGGATGTCTGGAAAGCTGTGGAAAGCTGTGGAAAGAAGCACCAGCCAGCTGTAAGAGTTAAGAGATTACAGTCACTTTTCCTTTTGTAGACTGAACAATAACAATGTTATACATTTGTTGAGCAACTAATGGATCACTTGTAACCAGGACCACAATCAGGAATCACAGGGTCCCATAATACTAAGTTAGTAGGATGTGCTGCACTCACATCCTATAGAGTAGATGGAGTTCTACCTATTTATGATCAGTGCGTCACCCAGGGTCCTTGTTATTAGGAGCAATGACAGGCGGATAGGGCCCTGTTATCCTGTTATCTGCTGGATTCCAGCAGAAGACAAAATGTGCCATAGCCCTTATGCCTGGCATGTACATGCCAAAGAAATACTTTTTTTTGTCACTATTCTCCTCAAAGCCAGACTGACTGAGTAGCATTTAGATTCATTTAAAAGTTGTGCTCTTTCCTTTAACTTACAGCAACTGTTCTGTGCCCTGGATGATTTTAGGGAAGAAAGGAATAACATTGAGGCTATTGTTTCTTGTTACAGTAAAATCATTAATTCCTTAAGTTGTTCTGTTTTACAGCATTTTGCTGAAAATAGAAAGTGTAACTTCCAGTACTTCGATTTAAATTAACCAGTTTTATTTTTTAACTCACTCAATCCACTTTCTTGGTACCTAACTGCCCATATACTTAGCTTGAATAAGTGATACTGGAACTTGGGAAAAATTGGCTTCAGGCCGCACTCAGTAGGAAGGTACACTGGGCTGGCATGTTAAAGAAGGCAGGAAAGAAGAGGCATGTTGGCTAGGGGGAAAGCAATGATCTTGGTCTCAGGGTATGGCATTGGCAAAGGCTGTAGTGCTAATTTATTATATGAGGATGCCCTCTTTTAAATCTGTGTTTAATGGAAATGTATTTTCCCTACATAACTACTTCCCTCACTACAGATGGCATTTAGGAAAATATAGTCTTATTACATGTTGGGAAACATTAACCATTGCACCAGGGGTTAGTGCAAGAGCTTAGGGTGGGAAGTTGCATCCCGTAGGGCCCATACACTTAGCAATTGAGCTCTGGTTAAGTGTCAGATTTGGAATCAGCAGGATGCAGAATGCATCATTATAAAGGGAGGGGTATAATTGACACAGGAATATTATTTTAAAATTGCCTATGACACTCTGTACCTTGTGTATCTGCATGACGTGCAAGGTGGGTGTATGCCTGGGGACAGGTGCAGTCCATTGTGCAAAGTAGTGCCTTGTGTTTCTATCTCTAGAATGCATGGACCAAAGACCTTATTTATAAATATTGAATAGAAGCTAATCACTTAATTTTTAATTCTTCTTTATTGGCTGTCTAAATATATTACCATGCCAAAAATGTCCCATTTTTTTAGTGGCATTCTATTTTCAGCAGCACCCAGACATTCACTCGCTATTGGGCTTTTTGTGTTTGGCATCATACTGTATCTGCTATAATGGATAAGTGTGTCTATGCAATGCAGTAGTAGACAGAGCCTTGTATTAATGCTTTTACCGTGGAAAAGCAACATTTTGGGGCACGCCCCTTTGTCAAGCAAAGGGTTATGCTTGACAAAGGGACGTGCCCCGAAACATTGCACTCCCGCATTAAAAAGTTTTGCATTGGTTAACCTGCAACAACAGCCTTGTGTGCCAGTGTGCTTGCTTTCTACAGAGTACGGGAGGCTGCTGTTGCCTCTATCACTGAGCACCAAGCTACTTGATAATTAATTATCCAACACGGGTGTGTGAGAGCTCTTCCTTCTACAATTCTTTTTCAGGGAACATCTTTTTCTGTGGTATGTCATCCACCACCAAAAGTTTGACGCAGAGAATATCCCGTACAATTTGCAGTGCTTAACATTGAGTTTTTTCATCCACAGAATGTGCATGAAGGACAACATCTGTGGCAGTATTTTGCATTGGTGATACTCCATCACATAAGTACTCTGATCATTACCATTGTCCCTGATGCTTTCCTTCGGGGAAGGACTATAGGGGAAATTAACATTTTACTTTATTAACATTTTATTTTCTAAAAACATAATCAGTCAGAATTGTTGGAGGTAGTACGTAGACCACAGAGAGGAGGTAATGTGACAAAACCTGCTGCAACAAGAGGCGAAATGGATCAAAAAGCTTAACTATCTGAACCCTGATGGTCTGAATGATTATTGGAGCAGAAGCATCTTTTTGTAAATTTGTGTCTCTTTGTAAACTTTCTCCTTGTTTTATAACCCTCCTACTTCTTTTCCTAGATAGTATGGCAGCCCTTATGATTTGAAAATGACTTTGAGTGTCACCATACTTCATAAGGGTAAGATTATTGTCTCCTTAAAGGAGAAACAAACCCTCTCTGCGGCGAACTCCGATGCTGTGATTCTGCTCCGAGGGGTAAGTAAAAAGTTAGGGCATTTCCTCGGGGGGCAGCTAGGCTGGGGGGAGGAGAGAGGGGGGTCTACGTGGGGTGGGGGGTAGGGTTTTTTTGGTAAAGGGTTTGTTTCTCCTTTAATGTAAAGTCAATCTAAAATTTAGTAGCCTATTTTGATGAGGTGTCTCCTATTGTGAAGCATTTGAGGTCTTTGGCAGGCATCCAGTAGTGCCAGGGTTAAAGTGTATGGATTTTGATAGATATTTCAACATTGATGAACTGGATACACTTTTAATTTCTACTTTTGGACAATTTTGAACTTTTATGAATTTTTTTGCACTTTGTGGGATTACAATACGTTGATTGGACATTATTCTGCAGCTAGGCTGAAAAAACTACCCTCAGCAGTGGCTAAACTGTGTCATCATTGATTGGGAGTGGAGTTTATGGGTTAGAACCTTCTGTGAATTGTAATCTTATTAACACTTGCTAGAGCTTTCCCCTCAAAACTTGTAGTGTAATTAAAGCACCGGAATTTTTTGCAGCTAAACTTTGTTTGTGACCAGTTTTTTTTATCACACCAGTTTGCTGATATTTCTAGACTTTTAAAGTTACAGAAAGGTCATTAATTACCCTTGTATATTTGGGTAGGCTTGAATTACTATCTAAAAAGTGTATGTCTCACATAACTGGCCAAATTCAGTACCATGAGAAAACATATCTTATGGTTTATCTAATGAGAAATGTTTATTGAATTTTCTCATTGAATTGAATCTGATCAATTGTGCCATATGTATATTACCAAATATATCCAGGCTCCTGCATGTCCAGCTTTTATTTTGAAACTAATAAAATTTGCAGTATAGTCAAATATAATTTATACATGTTCATATAGAAAAGTCTTGAAAACACAGAGTTTAATGTCACTCTTTTAAAATTGTGTATTCCCCAGAACAACATTTAGCCACCCACATTTCCTTCCATCTAAGACTGCATTATACCGAATGACTACCCATCCCCCACTACTCTACAACTTTTTGTGGTTTTACTTGACCTTATCCTGATAGAATGTCATTTTGTTCCATTTGTTGTCTACATGCTGGCAAGAAACACCTGCTCTTTAGCTGTTTAACTGTATGGTACCATGTGAATAGAGAAGAGCAGGAAGATATTTTCAAAATGTTAGGTACTTTTCTGTAAATTTAAAGTATTTACAAAATCCGTATATACATTTTTCATTTGGCTAAATATTTTTAATTTGTAAATATTTTTGATAGGTCAAAAATGTATGTCTAAAAACATGTGTAGTGGTACTAGCTCCAAATTAGCAGTAAAGAAACTTAATCCACTATTTACCCATGAGTCACAAAACATGTATAAACCTGAATTAATTATATTTCTTCCTATAAAGTAACAAGTATTTTTATTATTTATTTGTTACCAAATGCATAACCTTTGTTTTGGGAGGATCTGCCCTTAGTAACTCCCCAACATACAGGGGCAGAATGTGATGCAGAGAGCTTGGGGGTGGAGGGAAGCCATAAAATAAAAGTTACAATATATAGTCAAACCGCAATTTTATGTTTTCTAGGGGACCAGTAAATAAAATCCCCAAAAAATTTAAAATGTGGCTACAGTTAATTGGGTTTAAACCACAGGGGAAAAACAGGGTTTTTAAGAAAAATGGAGCAAAATAGTATAAGAATATGTAAAGGTGGCCATACACGGAGAGATTCACTCGTTTGGCGATGTCGCCAAACGAGCGGATCTCTCTCCGATATGCCCACCTTGAGGTGGGCAATAACGAACGGGAACGGGCGGTCGGATCGCGGGACTGCATCAATGAACAGATGCGGCCGCGATCCTACGGGATTTTTCGGCCAGATCTCCATCAGGGAAGCCCGTCGGGGGCCCCATACACGGGCACATAAGCTGCCCACTAGGTCTGTCGCCAGCTTTTATCGGCCCATGTATGGCCACCATAACATGCACATAAATGCACTAAAATGCATTAGTAGATGAAGGGACTGTAAAAAAGTAAAATCTAGGAAAACCTAAAATGGAGGTACGTTGACTATATTAATCTGTTATAATTCCTGTTATAATATAAAGCTAAGATACTGCTGAATGCCTGGAATACTGTATCTGAATCAACAGAACATGGCCTTCTGGTTAAAATCCCAGAAGAAATGATGGACTACAAATAAAAATGTAAATAAATAATGCTATTTTCCAGCACAAATGGACAATGCCACATTATTAAATGAGCAAAAGCATTTGCCCAGGGTCTATTATCAGCCTGCAGGAACATTGTGACTTTAGCATCTGTAAAGAATAACAGAGTCCTCATTTTAATCACCTGAAAGGGCTCTACAATACAAAACTTTTTAGGGATGTTTCTTATACCTACAGTATGGTATTGCTCTTCTTTCTTTTTGTAAATTCAACTTTTATTTTATACAAGTTTTTAATAATGCCTACATGGTGTGTTTAAACAAAGTAATAAGAAATGTCTTTCTACCACAAGCATGTAAGAGTATGGTGGTTGGAGATAGTGGAGGTAATATCTTTATAATAATAAAACGGTACTTAAAGGACATGTAAGGTCCACAGCAATGACCTAGTAAAAAGACCCCTTTGAAACAGTTAGATTCTGCTTACTACCTACACCCAGATCTCTTTAATGTTGAAACACTTGGAACACAATTACACCCTACACACGCAACTGCTGTATTTCCCTTTTGCTGATGGTGTCGAGCACATGCATGTCTTCAGACCAGTGGATGGTGTACACCTCTTTTCAAGAGGTTGATTTACATTTTTTCTATGACATACAGGTTACTGTGGAGAACAACACATTATTTATGGTAATGCATGTGGATTTTGAGTTAAAGATGGACTTTTTAAAGGGGTTGTTAACTTTTAGTATGGTGTAGAGAGTGATATTCTAAGACATTGTGCAATTGATGTTCATTTTTTATTATTTGTGGATTTTGAGTTATTTTGCTTTTTATTCAGCATCTCTCCAGTTTGCAATTTTAGTAATCTGGTTGCTAGGGTACAAATAACCCTAGCCACCATCCATTGATCAGAGACTGGGATATGAATAGGAAAGTGTCTAAATTGAAAGATGAGTAATAAAAGTAGCAATAATAATAATTTTGCATCTCTTACAGAATATTTGTTTTTATAGATGAGGTTAATGATCCCACATTTGAAAGCTGGAAAGAATCAAAAAAGAAGGCGAATAATTAAAAAATATATTTAAAAAAACAAATAAAAAAGACCAATTGGCCATTCTATAACATACTAAAAGTTAACGTAAAGGTGAACCCCCCTTTAGAGAAGATAAGCATCTAAAACGATGGGATATTTGCCCTGGACCTCTAATGCTTGAAATTGAAGACAATAGGCATGTAAGGTCTATAATTTACTGTCATCATACAAGTCTTTAAAGGGACAGTATACCTCCTTTTTCAAAGTTGGTTCCATGAATAGGGCTTGTGCTGAACATAAATTTGCCTATTGTTTTATTTATGAAATAGCTATGTTTTCTGTTTTTTGCTCTGAACAGGGCAAATGTTTAAAATGAGACTAAAGCCACATTCTACTTGACCTGATCCCAAGTCAAACAAACTGAACTGTTTTCTATTTTTCGCTCTGAATAGGGCAAGTGTTAAAAATTAAACTAAAGCCAAATTCTAATTGACCTGATCCCAAGTCAAATAACCAGTAACCCACTTAGAAACCTCTATATAGATATGGCCCTCCCTTTCCCAGCTACAACCTGTTATAATTTTAGATAAAGAGCAGCTTATTATAAAGAAGCTTATCAAGCTTATAAAGAAGCTTATCACTGGGTTTCTGATTTGTTAGACTTTCCTCATAGGGACCAGGAAGCAGTAGGTGGCTTAAGTTTCATTTCAAAATGTTGCCCTGTTTAGAGCAATACAAATCATAGATATTTCCTAATTAAAGCAACTGTCATAAAAGTATGTTCAGCACAAGCTCTTTCTATTGCACCCCTATTTAAAAAGGGCTTATATTGTCCCTTTAACCAACTGGCTACAAGAAAGTAAGTTGGGCACTATGCTATTCGCTCAACATTAAAGTCCATCTTGTTAACCTCAGTCCACAATTACCAGCTGGGTACTAAATGTGTATTATTAACATTTTTTTATGTTGCACCATCACACAACTCATTGTTCATCATTCAATGCCTTCCACACAATATACACTAGGGTCAGTTTCAGCAAGAGCCATAGTGCTTATGCAGTCAGAAAAGAGCAAACAGATATTTGAACTTAAAGTTGTTTTATTGTGCTTCATACATTTGCAAGTACTGCTCACATTTCAAAATTATTAGTGTATGGAATGCACCATGTGTATAAGGACAGTGGTCTTCGGATTTATTTGGTTCAAGTGTTCCAGTGAATCTGTGCCATAACAAGAGAGTGCTGGCCCCCCTGCCAAAATATTTTTCGGTGGGGCCTGGCATGAATAGCTGCTCCCTCCCACAACCCCCTGCCCCAGAGGGGAATTTAATTATTTGGGTTTAAAATTCAATAAGCATTCATTTCAAAATAAATCAGCTTGAAGCTGAAGATGGATCTCTAGTCAACATGCAAGTGCAACACAAATGACTGGTATTTAAAGACCATGTTGCCTGCCCATTAGTGGAACAGCAGAGGCATAGAAACAACCGAGCATGTGCAGGACTTGAAAATCTTGCTCTGTGCAGAGCCTCGCCATGGAGGATAGTTTTTTGGATTATAGGAAATGCCTGCACTCATGCTTTCTGTGCATGGGGACATCAGAGAGCTGTGTTTTTTATGTAAGGAAAACTATTCTAAGATACCATTGCTACAAACTAATACTGGATTTCTACTTTCATTGTCATATGCCCTCCAAACTACATGAATTAGTCAATATTGCTCTTAGAAACTGTCCTGCTTAATATATTAAAATAGATGCGTAAATTCAAAGGTCTCTACGTGTTTGTCTTCTTTTTAGCAACTCTTAAATCTCCAATTCTGTGAGTAGGAAGTCACGTATCATTTGACTGCATATTGGTTTCTCATCATATGATGCTTGCCTGTAGGACTTCTCCTCATGCTCTGGTGCACAGTGTATCAGTTGCCTTTGTCAGCATGTCATATGGTACATGCTATGATATAATTACTAGAATCTGTAGCTTTGTGACGTGCAGCCTCTACACCACAAAAACAGAGGTTTTTGGATTCTTTGTTTTGGGTGCAACATTTGTATAGACATAAATGTCTCTCTATAAGCCATTTAATGTTGTTCCAAAAAACAAAATTGTAGCTGACTGTTTACCTCTACATCTCACTCTAATTGAGCTTCAATTTAGCTTATCTGCCCTGCCCCATGAACTACCCAATAGATATCTGGCTGAAAATTGTCACACACCACATAGTGATGTGGGCCTCTCCTGATGGGCCTGCATAGGTGTTTATTATGATATGATCATTGGCCTGGGGGCCAAACAGGCAAATCGGCCCGATTTAGCCCAAAAAGTAGGCATTCAATTTGGGCAAAGATCTGCTTATTTGGCCAAATTAGTGAATCTCATTGTGTATTGCAAGTTTACTTGTTGGTCTCCTGCAATCTCATCACCTCCCACATTTACACTTGGTTTCCTCCTTAGACTGAAAGCGCATTGGAACAGGGACTTCCTACCACTGATGTATTTATTCTGATTGTCTTATTTATAATAACTGTACCACTGTTTGTGTTTATGTGTGGTGCTATAAAAATACATCCAATACAGTATACCACACAGTCACCAGCTAATCAGCGTTCAATGAATTATATCTGATATTTTGCATGTTATATGCTGTACCGGGTACCCAACATCCAGAAATGGAGATCTAATATTATTGTGTGCTCCCTACACCCTACACCTTAGTGTTGAAATGGACAGAACTGTAACAGCACATGTGCAGAGCACCAGGGAACTATTAAATGCTTAAACTACACAGAGTAGCTGTTATACACATGGTCATGTAAAGGGGCAGACCAGATGAGCCAGACCCATTTAACAGAGAGATAAGAAATTGGGGGTAAGGGTTTTGTTGATAGTAATGTAGAACTGTGGGGAAAAAATATTCAGCCTTATATGGTTAACACTTGTTTTAGTTGCTGTTAAAGGCACATAAAAGCAGATGTAATCTCTGTCAAATGAACGCAAGCTGTTATATCTCTCCCCCCTCCCCCATTTTCACATTGTGAGACTCTTGCCCCACTCTTACAAAAGGACTTCCTTTATCGTGTAAGCATAAAGTCTAGTTCTCAGAAGAAAAAAAATATATTCTTTTTAGGTCTCACGGCTGGTGGAAAATGTTAACTATATTTCTATGAATATTACTATAATAAAAGATTAATGGGTTTTGTTTTTGTCTTTCTTTAAGAGATTCACAATCTTTCCTGGAAATGCACTACAAGACCACCTGAAACATTTCATACAATCCCACAACTTTATCTTTATTTATTTATTTAGGGGCATTTTGTTCTGTAAAGAGACAAAAAATTGGCAATCGCAAAGACACCAATTAAAAACGCTTACCACATGCATCCTATTTACTCTACAAAACATTAAAGAACACGCTGAAACTGTTAGGGTAACCAGTATCAAAACCCCAATCTGCATTCTCTTATCTTGAAACCTAGTATGGTTAGTATAAACCAATAGAGATGGCGCGAACTGTTCGCCGGCGAACTTGTTCGCGCGAACATCGGGTGTTCGCGCTCGCCGGAAGTTCGCGAACGTCGCGCGACGTTCGCCATTTTGGGTTCGCCATTGTTGGCGCTTTTTTTTGCCCTCTCACCCCAGACCAGCAGGTACATGGCAGCCAATCAGGAAGCTCTCCCCTGGACCACTCCCCTTCCCTATAAAAACCGAAGCCCTGCAGCGTTTTTTTCACTCTGCCTGTGTGTGCTGAAGAGATAGTGTAGGGAGAGAGCTGCTGCCTGTTAGTGATTTCAGGGACAGTTGAAAGTTTGCTGGCTAGTAATCGTGTTGATACTGCTCTGTTATTGGAGGGACAGAAGTCTGCAGGGGTTTGAGGGACATTTAAGCTTAGGTAGCTTTGCTGGCTAGTAATCTACCTTCTACTGCAGTGCTCTGTATGTAGCTGCAGTGGGCAGCTGTCCTGCTTCTGATCTCATCTGCTGACTGCTGCAATAACAGTAGTCCTTGTAAGGACTGCTTTTATTTATTTTTTTGTTCCAATACAGAGCAGTATCAAGCAGATTACTAGCCAGCAAACTTACTATCATCTGTCCCTGAAATCACTAACAGCTCTCCCCCTACACTATCTCTTCCAAGCACACACAGGCAGATTTTTCAGATACATTTTTGCCCTTGATCCCCCTCTGGCATGCCACTGTCCAGGTCGTTGCACCCTTTAAACAACTTTAAAATCATTTTTCTGGCCAGAAATGTCTTTTTTAGATGTTAAAGTTCGCCTTCCCATTGAAGTCTATGGGGTTCGCGAACCGTTCGCGAACCGCTCGCATTTTTGCGCAAGTTCGCGAATATGTTCGCGAACTTTTTTTCCGACGTTCGCTACATCCCTATAAACCAATAGATTCTATTTTAGCTTCATCAATTCATGTGTGAATGTTTCTCCTGGAGGAAGGTCCTACAAGACAATCTTGTTATTGGATTATACATTGCTCTCTATGTGGGCAGATTTCTGCTGCTTCAGAAGGTACTTGGCACAGACCCCAGGAACTTATGGAGCTGGGGGTAGATACCTACTGTATGTCAGTAGGTCCTAAATAGGTACAGACAGGCTTAGCTGTTACCCTTTTTGTGCTTGCGCTTTTGGTATAGATCTCACATCAGTGTTTGCTGCATAGTATATTGCTTTTAATTATAGTGTTCTATATACTATAGCGAAAAATATATGTACTTTTTTGTAATTTGGATTGTAAGCTCAGTGAAAGTAGAAAAAAATAACTAAGTCCCATAGCTAAACCCTTTTCACATCTCATCCCACCTACCAAATCAAAACATTTTAGATAAAGAACAGCTTATTATAAAGAAGCTTATCAGTGGGTTGCTGATTTGTTTGACCTTCATCATAAGGACCAGGAAGCAGTATGAAGTTTCATTTCAAAATATTGCCCTGTTTAGAGCAAAGAATATCATAATTCCTAATTAAAGCAACTGTAATAAAAGTATGTTCAGCACAATCTCTATTCATTGCACCCCTATTTAAAAAGGGGGTATATTGTCCCTTTTATCAACTGGCTACAAGAAAGTTGTTTTATTGTGCGTCATACATTTGCAATAACTGCTCAAAATTATCATTGTACGGAATGCACCATGTATATAAGGACAGTGGTCTTTGGATTTATTTGGTTAAAGTGTTCCATAACAAGAACGTGCTGCCAAACTGAATGAATGCATGAATAGCTGCTCCCACACTCCCACAACCCCATGCCCCAGGGGGGATTGTAATTTTTTTAGTTTAAAATTCTATAAGCATTAATTTCAAAGTCAATCTGCTTGAATCTGCAGATTGATCTCTAGTCACCATTCAAGTGTGATGCAAATGACTGATCTCATAAGACCATGTGGCCTGCCCATTGCTAGAACAGAAGAGGCATAGAAACAACTGAGCATGTGCAGAACTTGAAAATCTTGCTCTATGTAGGCCCTCGCCATGGAGGATAGTTTTTTTTTTTGGATTAGAGGAAATGCCCTCATGCTGGCCAAATCTACATTTCTATTCTAAGAGACCATTACTACAAACTAACACTGGATTTCTACTTTCTTGTTCTTTAAATTGTATGTGCACTCCAAGCTGTATTAATTAGTCAATATGGCCCATAGAAACTGTCCTCTTAATGTAGGCCAATGATCTGCAAGAGAAGGGCAGAAAAGCTGAGGTTCATTCTCCAGGTTGTTCAGGTAAGTCAGATGATACTTGTGTACCTGGTTTTTCAAATATTGGCAGATTTTAAACTGTATTGATTATAAAGCTTTGCCTGTGCCAAGGCAAGACATTCACCTTTAGCTTCTCTAGTTATTGCAATGTTACGTTAGACTGGTGTTTGGCGTAACTGTCACCTTTATCCAAGACCAGGGGGCAGGGAGAATTATTTTAGAAGACTAAGGATTTGAGTCTTATAAGTTCTATATATTTGCCTGTCATAGGAATTTGCCTCCCGTAACAGAAATAGACAAGGGGTGTCAGCATACTTGTAGGTTATTGTTAGACTGCTACTTGACAATTCTTTAAGAAGTCTATATGTGCATATAAGATTATGCTAATTCAAAACAATACCCATAGCAAGCAATCCATAAGAATATTATACCTAGAACTGGCAAAAGATTGGTTTTAATGGCAGGACATATATCGGTAATAGTTGTCGAGATTTAATGGCAATTGATTGAATTAGTCCAATAGTCTTCAATGCTACTTTTCAAATCTGTACTACAAAGTTGTGCTTAGGCTGATCAGAGAGTGCCAATGTGTTATTTTTACTTTGACACTGTCAATTGTTTATCTTCCTTTTCCTCTTCTTGGAGTTTATTTAAGGACTTGGAGTCCTATAGTTCCTTTATGAGTCATTCAATAATGGTTATCCCACTTGTTTTTTTGTGTTTGTTTGTTTGTTTCTTGACCCTAGATACGGAAGACTGAAATTTAATTTGAGCTGGAAGATAACTAATGTTTCGGTGAAAGTTTATCAAACACAAGGCCAAAGTAACACTGGAGTTTTTCACAGACAAATAAATGTCCTAGAATGGCAAAGTCTAAACCTTTCTAAGCCATAATGAACAATGCCACTAGGCACATACACATCAGCCATCTCTCTTCCACCACCATGCCACTCTGCTAGACTATCTGCAAACAAATGACTCAGACAAGGCAGTTTCTACCTTACTCTACATCTCTGAACTTACTCACTTGTTATGCTCCTCTACTGGCCTGCTCTTCAACATCTCTCTCATTACCTCCTCACATACTCACAGTCAAGTTGCACTTTCACCTTCTGTCCAACTTTCTTCTAATTTTTCTGCCTTCAAAACATCACTTAAAACACATTTCTTTACCCACATTTAGCCTAGCATAGTTTCAGCATATCTTCATACTAATGATGTGGGGTCAGCTAGAAACCCACAGGGATCCATGGGTTTACTGGCAGTCAGACGGGTTCGAGTTGAAATTTGTGTAATTATTGCGGGTTAGGGTTGGGTGCAGGTCAGACTGATAAAGTACTCTCCTCCTTTGCTTTTAAAAATTCCTTGAAACCAGAGGTATGCACAGATGTAGCATATAGAACGAGAAGATGTGGGTATGGGTTGGGCATACGTTCTGCAATGGCAACATTTTGTGGGTTAGGCTCAGGTGCTAGTTATTATTATGCTAGTTAGAGTTGAGTGCAGGTTGAGTTTCTCCTGACCTGCACATCGCTGTTTCATACACTATATGCAACCTAATCTTGCTGATCCCTAATCTTGTACATACCCACATCTTGTGTCTCTCTCCTCTTTCTATTAGATTGTAAGCTCTGTTTAACGCTTGTATCATTTACAGTATTGGTTGCTTTGTATTTAATTCTGTATGTACAATGTATGCAACCATTTATTGTACTGCACTGCAGAATATGTTGGCACCTTATGAATAAATTTTAATAACAATAATATGGGAGGCACATTTATCAAGGGTCGAATTTTGAATTCAGTAATTCAGCAGCTTTTGGGTGGCGAATAGTCAAATTAAAAGCTAAAATCTTAAAGGGCCAGAACATGATAAATCTCAAAATTCAAATTTTTTTTAAAAAAACTCGAATCAAGTTTGAATAATTCCCTAGCCCAATTTGATGGTTTTGACCATAAAATAAATGTGAAAATTCGGATTTGAATTTTCAATTTGACCTTTAATAAATCTGCCCCTTTAGTGTGTTATAGAAGGACTTATTGTAAGTAACATTTAAATTGGACTTAAATTTGTTGATTTTTTTATAGTTTTTTTTAATTATTTGTATTCTTCTTCTGAATCTTTCCAGCTTTTCAATGGGGGGTCACTGACCCCATCTAAAAACAAATGCTCTGGAAGGCGACACATTTATTCTTATTGCTACTTTTTATTACTCATATTTCTTTTCAGGTCCTCTCCTATTCATATGCTAGTCTCTTATTCAAATCAGTGCATGGTTGCTAGGGTAATTTGGACCCTAGCAACCAGATTGCTGAAATTACAACTGGAGATTTGCTGAATAAAAAAACTAAATAACTCGAAAAACTTAAATAATAAAAGAAATGAAAACCATTTGCAAATTGTCTCAGAATATCACTCTCTACATCATACTAAAGTTAACTCAAAGGTGAACAATCCCTTTATTATTATTATTATTATTATCATCAATAATAATAAATAATATATGATCGAGTTCAGTGTTTACTGTAGTGGCATATTTACATATAGCTAGAGCGATGCAAGATGTCACAGAGCTCTCCAGGAATCTGTTAATTGAGCTAATATGGAATGATAAAGTAAAGGCAGGGCCTCTGTTGCCCTTTTCATTGCTGCTGATACACCTGTTGCATGTCATATTGTATATCATGTCAGCAGGCAATATTATTGCAAGCATGGCCAGCTTTATTATATTTCAGTGCATCACAGTTATGTTTTAGTTGAATTGTTATAGACCAAGGCATCAGCAACTGAGCAAAGAGTAACTGAGTACAGAGAACATGAAGCCCATGCTATAAGCTCTCGGTTACATCAGTGTATGGTTGCTAGGGTAAGTTGAACCCTAGCAACTAGAATGCGGATATTGCAAACTGGAGAGTTGCTGAATAAAAAGCTAAATAACTCAAAAACGACAAATAATAAAACATGAAAACTTATTGTAAATTGTCTCAGAATATCACCCTACACTACATCATACTAAAAGTTAACTCAAAGTTGAACAACAAAGTTGAAGATCCAAATTATGGAAAGTTCAGTTATCCAGGAATGCCCCAGGTCCTGCGCATTCTGGATAACAGGTCCCATACCTGTATGACATTATTTTTCCTAAAAAGTAGTTGAGATTCAAAATAGTTTTAAAAAGCTTCCCAACATTCCCATAGTATATTAAAAAAATCAGAACTAATGGCTAGTCATAGCAAATGGAGGGTAAAACCCCAGCTAGAATATATATATAAGATTTGGGTTAAAACAATACCCACATAGAGCAACAAGATCAAGAAAATACAGAATCTAAAACAACCCTACATGTAAGCAGACTATATTTTGGCATTTGGTCAAATCAGCACAGCCTTGATTTCACTGTAAAAGGATTAATTACCGAAAGCAAAATAAGGGTTTGTTTATGTAAGTTAAGTGCAATAGCACCATTCACTTTTACCCCTGTTCTACCAGTGCAGGAGCGCTCTACCCCCTGTGCCTGCTGTGCCTATATATTAAATGCCTGATAGTGTTGAACTTAATTAAGCCAACTGCTGTTTGTATATTCTATTTCACTGGGGTAAAATTTGATCATATTAATTCCACTTCACTGTTATTCCACACATAAGTTTTATCATTTGCAAGGACTGGCAGCAAAGCAGTGACCTGTTGAAGTTTTCTGAAATATTCAGAATCCCTTTCATTAATAAGGTAGAAAAGAGAATGCAAAGTATGCATTTTTAGTGACTATGTACAGTAGTAAATATATGAAAGTAAAATGAACAGAAATAATAAAATAACTGAAATAATAAAGTCTGTTATAAAAGAACGCCACCTGCTGCTTCATTTACTTTTTGTAACTGTTAATCAGGTTTAATGGTTTATATGTTACAGGTTTAACAAAAACAACAAAAACCATTAAAAAAAGTGTATTTTGTGGTCATTTACAAAAGAGGGTACATTATTTTGAATGTAGGCCAGATTCAAATCAACAAGAAAATGTTATTTTATAGTTTATCACGCGAAAACGTAGGGGCTAGATTCAATTTAAAGAGGGGAAAAATGTTTCTCCTAATTCAATTCCAATTTTGTTCCCATAGACTAAACTAGAGTTTTCATGTGATAAAAAGCTATTTAAGTTATCATTGAATTTCATCTGGCTTTGTGGGAAAATCTGGAGTCAAAATTGGGAGATAAGCCTTCTCAACAAATTAAATCGATTGGGTTAGAGGCATAGGAGGGTCAGTGACAAAAAGGAGGGGTATGGGCATCGGCAACCGAGGTTTTGTCACCAAGCCTTACAATCTTCTTCATACAATGATGATGAAGTAATGGAATGGAGAAAGAGAAGTGCTAGCAAAGCCTTTTCTCTAAATACAAGGAGGACATTGCATTTGTCTGTTAGAGTGATTGTATTATTGGTTGGGGTCCACTCTTACCATACTACACCTGCTAGAAGAGCTGGGCTTAGAGGTGCAATAGCAGAGGCAGTAAATGAGTTCAGTGTCAAACACAGTAACCTGCTGAGATGCCCAGAGTAGAACAATAACAATAAGAGATTTTTAGAAGTTCTTATACTGAAAAGTAACTTGGCCAAGAACCATTTTGTTTTTGGTGGGGGGGGCAGCAATCTGAAATTTTCTCAAGTTGGGCTCAATAAGAATGGGATGTATTCCCTTGGCTAGTTGACATAATACACCACAACAAAATTATGCTTTTTATTTGTATTTTATTTTAAATATTTTCAAAAAATATTTCAGCATCTAGCATCTGCACAGAAAGACTTCATAATGTTATGTAAAAAAATTCTATGTTTACAATTACCTTAAAATATATGAATTATGCCTTCCTGCTGGGCAGCGCAGCAGGGGGCGGAGGGGGGCCATGAGACAACACACCTGTTTGGCCTTGGGCCCCCCAGTCCTACCCTGCTCGTAACTGAGCATCCTGCTGCCTTTGCCTTTCTTCCTCTGAAAAACTGGCATCTGTACCTTATATTGATGTCATCATTCCCAAGAATCTTTGCAAAACCACTATACATTTAATATATATATGATATATAGACATGTTTTTTTAACACAGAGAAAAAAAGGCAAACATTTTGCAAACTTTTGTCTTTGCCCAAATCAAAATATAGAACAATGATCCAATGACTTTCATCATTCCTTGTGTGAAAAAAAAAAACACTTTTCGCAAGGATCAAGTAATGATTAATTGGGAACAATTTTCATCATCTCAGGAATAAAAGTGACCAGAGGGAAATTTCACCACTACATTTATCAAAGGGTGACCTTTCACTTTTACCCATAGCAGACAGACAGATACTGCTATCAGTAGCAATTAAAAATAACTTTCAAATCATTGACAATTATTAAGGAATGAACACATCTGTGGCAGTACAAGAGCTGTTCAAGCTAGGGGGTCTGCCATGTAATTTTTCTTTTAAACAGATTAATGTGTTAGGCCTGGGCAAATACTCCTTTGGCCATTAGTGACCCTGCACCCCCTTTGTTTTAGCAGCTAAATGACCAACTCTTTATCTCAAACATTAATGTCACTAGTTTGCCTAATTTTGCCACAATGATTGTGATAAAAAAAAAAAACATGTTTTACAGTAATTGCTACCTGAAAGATCTATCCAGTTCTATGGATTGGGCTGATTATCTGATTATCTTGTGAACTGTTCATAAAAATATCTTGGAAGTTCACATTATTATCACAACATTATTCCAAAAGCTTCCTGCTAGGTAGCTCCTAACAAAACAGACTATTGTCAATTCTTTTTGAAGCACAACAAACACAACTCTAGTACTAATAGTTTTTAGGTTCAGTTTTGGAAATGTAGTTTATCACACATACAGCCTCTACTGCATTTTGATGTAAATGGTCATGGTTATTCACAGAAAAAGTGTCAGGCTTGGCCACAGGTGAGTGGCTGGTAGTTAGGAGCCTTGGTGCTGTATAACACGAGTACATCGGGTATTTGAGGTTTTGATAGGCCGGAAACATGTTATGCAGAAGAGTATTTTAATAATGAAAAGTATGACAATATAACTGACGAACAAAAGATAAAAAAAAATATACAGTAAGTATATAAATATAAGTTCTTACACCAGGTCGGTGGTCAAGGGCAGGCAACAATAAAGGCAAGTCCAAGAAACAGGCTGAGGTCGGGGGCAGGCTGATGGCAATAACAAGTCCGTATGGCAGGCCGAGGTCGGAGGCAGGCTGATGGCAGAGGGTAGTCCAGTAAACAAGCCGAGGTCAATTACCAGGAGATCCAACAGACTGCAGGTAATGGGAAACTGGAGCAGAGAACACAGGAACAGGGAACCAAGCAGGAATCTCAGGAACAAAAGCAGGAATCTCAGGAACAAAAGCAGGAATCTCAGGAACAAAAGCAGGAATCTCAGGAACAAAGCAGGAATCAGGCACAGGATCAAGGAGTCACAGGAACAAGGAGTCACAGGAACAAGGAGTCACAGGAACAAGGAGTCACAGGAACAAGGAGTCACAGGAACAAGGAGTATGCAGGATCTAGCTTGGGAGCTTCAATTATCAAGCACCGGAGTATCTTTAGCAACAGGCTTATAAAGGCCCTTAATTAACAAATTACCAACACCTGGTAGAGCAAGAAGGAGGAGGTGAGCAAACATATAAGGTAGAAAGTCTTTAATCATACCAGTAGAATCCGAATCCAAAGGTCTCCAGTAGCTCAATGAAATAATGCAGGAGCTTGTGAGTGTATAGTTCAGCGTTCGATCCCAAGTAGCTCCTGACAAAAAGCTTGATTTGTCATTTTCATATAAAAAAAAAAAAAATGAAATACAGTTTTATATTTTTCCTGGCCACTCCATATCAGCATTACAACCGGGAGCTCCTCCCATCCCCGCCCATAGACCAGAAACGTCCCACCCTCTAAATCTTTAAAGCCCCTCTGGAGACCACCTACCTTGTCTTTTTTCTTTCTGTCCTTGCTGACCGGAGGTTCCTCCTAGTTTGTTAAAGATCCCCTGGGCAAGTTAAGAACTTCCTGAGGTGGAATGGCATGAGTGTTTTATCTTCCTCTCTGCCTTGTTATGGCTGGGACAGATAGTTACAGAGAATATCCCTCTTGGAATTTTTCTTTTTTCTCTGCCTTAGAGGCTATGTCAGGGAGGTAACCCTTTTAGGTAGCCTCTGACATTCGAGTCCTTTTCTTTTCTTGTAAGCAATTAAAGGTTTTCTTGTTGGGAGAGAGCAGTGGATCATTCTCCCTCTCCTCCCCCTTCGTCTCCCACGAGCCTTCCATACCCAGAGTCTGTCTGTCCTTGCGCAGCCCTTTCAGTATAGGAGAGATCCGTTCTGTGCGCTGCCTCACCCAGGCAGTTTTCCCTTGTGATGCGGTTGGGGGTGGAAGCTGCGCTTCCTTAGCATTGGCGCTCGATGTCTGCAGAGGAATGGCGGCGGCCATCTTGGTTGAGGGAAACCAACGGTCGGATCCTGTCACTCTGCAGGCGGCGGCCATTTTACTTTTGGGCAATAATCTTACCCGACTTCCCCTTCCTCTTCCTGCTTGTGCGCACCTTTAAAAACCTGTGTTTACAAGCGTTCATGCTGCCAGTTTCCAGTCTGCTCCAGTTCCACTGAGGTTCGAGTTTTTTTCTTGGTGACACAGTACAGGTAAGAGGAGCAGGGAAAAGCTCTCTGAGCAGGGATTTTTTAGCTTGTTTTCACTTGTTTAAGCCTTCTATGCTGTTCTTTAGGCCCTTCTGCAGGGTTATTTTTCATCATGGACTCCGCTGCCTCAGGTGCCTCTGCCCTACAAGCTATGTAGGTCCCTCCATTTTTCAATTTTTCCTTTCTCTTATTCGGTCTCTCTCTCTCTCTCTCTCTATTTTTCATTCCGGTAGCATCCTCACATCAAAGGTTCCTGCGCTTCGCCATTGGGGGAAGACATTTCCAATTTCAATGCCTACCTTTCGGTCTAGCCACCGCTCCCAGGGTTTTCTCAAAGATTTTAGTCACCTTAATCGCAGCACTCAGGCTAAAGGGAATTTCCATATGGCATTATTTGGACGACATTCTCCTGTCCGCAAAAAACCAGGAAGATCTGCTCAATTCTCGAGATCAAGTCCTAAACTTCCTCATTTCTCATGGGTGGCTGATCAATGCAGAAAAGAGTCAATTAGTTCCATCTCAGTCCCTAACCTATCTAGGAGCCTGGTTCAACACACAGGAGAATTCAGTCTCACTTCCACCTCAGAAGATGACAGTAATCATCGAGCTTGCTTCTCGTTTCATGACAATGAGGCAAGCCACAGCCAGGGACCTGATGTCCTTGTTGGGCTCTATGGCATCAACAATTCCGGTAACTCAATGGGCACGGTGGCATATGAGACCAACACAACATCTGTTCCTGGACCAATGGGACAGACAACAAAAAAACTGGGAACAGTTAATCAATTTACCACTTCATTTCAAGGAATCTCTCCTCTGGTGGACCTTGGAGGAGAATTTGAGGAAAGGTTTTCCGCTATCTCAACCTCGATGGAAGATCTTAACCACCGATGCATCAACCTGGGGCTGGGGAGCCCGGCTGGAAGCGAGATGGGTACAAGGGAAATGGCCTTCACGTCAGATTGGAGTCCCCTCGAATATCCTGGAAATAAGAGCAGTAAAATTAGCTCTGTTTGCCTTTGCCAAAGTTCTAAAGGGGTCCTCGGTCAAGATCTTGATAGACAATACTACAGCAGTAGCTTATGTAAAGAGACAAGGAGGCACCAAGAGCAAGTCCTTACTCCAGGAAGTTCAACCCATCCTTCAGTGGGCAGAGAAGAACCTGGTCTTACTAACTGCAGAGCATCTCCCAGGGAAGAGCAACATAGAAGCAGACTTCCTAAGTCGGAACTGCATGTCAAGTCACGAGTGGTCCTTGAATCAGGAGGTCTTTCAGACTCTGGTAGTAAAATAGGACTTTCCAGAGATCGATCTCATGGCATCACATCTCAATGCAAAACTTCCAATGTTTTTCTCAAGAAAATTTTACCCGACGGCCCAGGGCTCAGATGCCCTGATTCAGAACTGGTCCTTCAACCTAGCCTATGCCTTCCCACCATTTCCTCTTATTCTGAGGACTCTCCAGAAGGTAGTCCAAGAGAGAATCGAATTGATCCTGATCGCACCAAACTTGCCTCGCAGGCCATGGTACCCATTGTTACTGAAGCTATCAGTAGCTGCTCCATGGTCCCTTCCCAAAAGGAGGGATCTGTTGAACAAAGGGCCCATTCTTCACCCAAATCCAGCAGCCTTATCCCTTCGGGCCTGGAGATTGAGCGCAAGAGACTGGAAAATTTAGATCTTCCAAGAGGAGTTGTAGACACTCTACTAAAGGCAAGAAAACCTTCCACATCATCCTCCTATAATAGGATCTGGGAAAGATTCCCGTTGTGGTGCATCCAAAGTGGTTTTTCAGGGGAAGAATTATCACTTCCTCACGTCCTAGGTTTCCTCCAATCCGGTCTAGAAAAAGGTCTACAGTACAGAACCCTAAGATCTCATACCGCAGCCATTTCAGCTATCTCAGGGACATCCTGGGCTGGGGACCCAACAGTACAGAGATTTTTCAAAGCCATTCTAAAGATCAGGCCTCCTAGGGTAAAAACGCTACCTACTTGGAGTCTTCCATTAGTCCTAGGTGCCCTATCCTCCCCACCCTTTGAACCGTTGGAATCAATTTCCTTTTGGCTTCTTACGCTCAAGACCTTGTTCTTGTTGGCCATAGCTTCGGCAAGCAGAGTTGGCGAACTACAGGCTCTCTCCTGTGCTCAGGATCACATCTCATTCCTGCATGATAAGGTTATCTTAAAGCCGGTAAAATCCTTCCTTCCTAAAGTTGTATCAACTTTTCACTTGAAAAAAGAGCTCACTCTTCCCATTTTTCCGGAAAATTGATCCAGTACGATGTCTCAAGCGTTACCTGGAGGTCTCATGTTCTTTTAGAAAAACCGACAGATTGTTTGTAGTCCCAGCGGGAAGTAGGAAGGGACAAGCTGCTGCCTCTTCAACCATCAGCAGGTGGATTACCCTCTGCATTTCCAAGGCCTACCAAACCCAGGACAAGCTAGCTCCAGAGGGTCTGACAGCTCACTCGACCAGGGCAATCTCTTCTTCTTGGGCAGCCTTAGCAGATGTGCCAGCAGCACAAATATCTGAAGTCGCCTCGTGGTCTTCAACTCGAACCTTCATCAAACATTACAGTTTGGATTTGTCCTCTTCAAGTAACCATGCCTTTGCATCAGGAGCCCACCTGGCTTTCTCTAATTATTAAAAAGATTTTTGCAACATTATTGGTTATGTTTTTTCCCACCCTAGGGAATGTATGGCTCGGTATATCCGGTTGTAATGCTGATATGGAGTGGCCAGGAAAGTGGAGAATTCCTATCATACTTACCGTAATTCTCTTTTCCTGGCCACTCTCCATATCAGCATTTCCCACCCAGGCAAGTACAGATGCTTGGTATTAGACAAGGTAGGTGGTCTCCAGAGGGGATTTAAAGATTTAGAGGGAGGGACGTTTCTGGTCTATGGGCGGGGATGGGAGGAGCTCCCGGTTGTAATGCTGATATGGAGAGTGGCCAGGAAAAGAGAATTACGGTAAGTATGATAGGAATTCTCCACTTTCTAACAATGGCCTTTGGCCTAAAATCCACTTTGCTTTTTACATACTTCCTTGCATTTAGCACACATGAATAAGCAGTTACACCACCGCCATCTCCACTGTGACCCACAATCCCACAATTATACAAGATCATCTGCTCCATAAATAGTTTTTGTTTACAGCTTTCTTTAGACTCTAGGGGGGGAATTCACAAATGTGTCGGGAACGAAAAAATGTCTTTAAAATGTCGTAGAAAGTGTCGTAGCAACAGCCGACAAATTCGCAGAGCATTTCTCCGCCAATTTTCCCGACATGTGCGACACTTTTGAATTAGTGTCGTTAAAAGTGGGCGTGGTTTTTTCGGCGCCACTTTTCCCGACATTTTTATGAATTACTCGTAAACTCATTTTTTTTACCGACAATTTTTCAGATACTTTAGGCTCTCCAAAATGAAAATGTCAGACAAATTGTCGTTTAAAAAGTCTTGGTAAATGTCGTTTGTACGATGAAAAGATATACGACATTTTAGAAAATTGTCAGACTTACGAGACATTCAGAGATGGTAACATCTGCCTTTGTGAATTTGCCGTTCATATGACATTTTACAAATTTGTCAACCGCCACTTCTGGGTTACTTTTTTTACCGATACTTTTGTGAATTCCCCCCTATGTCTTGGTCATGCATTTCTATCTTTATAATCCCATGTCTTCAAACTGTAGCAGAGATGTTGTGTAATGGTTTACTTTCTGTTACATGCCCTACTTGACCCCTTGTTGCCTCTATGTTGTGCTGGGTTATGATAATTACCCTGAAATTAGGACTTGTGGGCTAGAATAAAAACTGCACAAACCTCCAACTGCTGATTAAAGAATGGAATCTACACAGTGCGACCATTAACCACCTCCACTGAACTGTGGGGAATAAGGCACCTCTTGAACATCAACTGTAACAAACATATGACAAAATAAATATGTCTGGTTATATATACGGACTTCAGAATCTTCGGAGGACCAGCCCTGACAGCAGACAGTTAAAAAGGCTTACCTCCTTTTGTTTAACAGAGTGACATAAGACCATCACACCGAGGAATATCATGTGGTTAGCACAAATAGGCTTTACAGGAAATTCCCGCTACTTCTCTGCTAATGTGCTAAATTGTTCCCAGAATGTGTTACATTTTTAAACTGTAATTTTAACAGTTTGGAGATTTGAACACTTAAATAAATGTTTAAACAGTATCCACCTAAAGTGATGTGGTTTTGGTCATATTTTGCACAGTATGGACCGTTATAAAAGGATAATGGGGTCTAAGCATTAGGTGTCATTAAAGGTAGATTTTCCTTAATTGTATTAGAGATATATAATCATTACCCCCTCCATGTGAGCTGCTGTAGTGCCTGGGAATTAAAATATGTCTTCCTGAATGTGCCATGGCGATTTCAGGATTTAGGTTTAATCGGAGCAAAGTGTGAGCAAAGTGCACAAAATAAGATTCCCACTGGGAGAAGGGATATTCTGGTATTAAAGGGGATTTGGAAATTCCATAAGACCATTACAGAATTAGAAAATCTATATCGTTTTAAAAAATTAATGACAGACATAAAGGGGCTGATTATATTTCTTGTGTTATGGAAGTTGCAACTATCTATTGACCTCTTTAAACAGGTTAATTTATTGTCAGTTTTTTAATCCAAGTAGAAACAATCATGGAATGCATGATGGCATTAATCACATGGAAGCATACACTTCTTCCCCTCAATGCCAATTTTGGTATAATCATGTAAGCCAGAATGTGATCATGCAGTTGTAATTTGATCAGATTTACAATGGAACTACCCAAATTTAAAAAATCTGTGCATGTGGTCATCTTTTATTTCACACAAAGAATTAGGTAATTTCATCTTGATGTTATTTATCTATGCTTTGCTCAATAAAGAAGAATACAAAAAAAGAAAGAAGGTAATTTCAAAAAAACAGATAGAAGTATAAGACTAGAATAAATCTGCCCATAAACTATAGCCCAATTCTTTACAATTCATGGTATAATACACCAAAGATAAACATAGGAAACAAAGTGCAAAGGTGTAAAATTGTGCCTAGCATTTTATAGTGATGAGTGAAATTTTACACCCCCCTAGACTATATTAGGAGAAAAAAATCGTCACGTGTCAAAATAAATTTGTTTACATTTTTTTGAGTGTCAAATAAAGTTTGTCACCCATAGACCTTAATGCACTTTGGCGAGTTTGTCAGATTTGCCCATCACTCAACTAATCAAGTGTGAAGTGCAGTGCTATAGCTAGAAACATAGGGGCAAATTCACTATGCGCCGAAGCGCCTTACGCTAGTGTCAATTCGCTAGCGTTGGTCATTTTCGTTACTTCGCAAATTCACTAATGATTCGCTAGTGTTACTTTGCACCCTTACGCCTGGCAACGGACGTAACTACGCACATTCACTAACGCGCGCATTGTACTGAACGCTACCTTTTACGCTAGATTTCCTTCGCCACCTCAGACCAGGTGAAGCGCAATAGTGTAGATAGGGATTGCTTCAAAAAAAGTTCACATTTTTTCTAAGTCCCAAAAAACGCTGGCGTTTTTTCTATATTATGGGTGATAGGCTGAAAAAGATCGAAAAAAATTTTGGGGCTCCCCTCCTTCCCCCCTACATTTCCTAACTCATGGCAACTTAACTATACAGTGGGCACATGTGTAGGGCAAAACAATTTTTTATTTGATGTTTTGAAGGTTTCCCAGGCATTTGTAGTGATTGTACGTATTCCTCCATTGAAATTTGAATTTGGCGCCGTATGCAAATTAAATCACTAGCGTAACTTCGCTTCGTTTAGCGAATCAACGCTAGTGCAACTTCGTAACCTTATGCTACCCCTGAGCACAACTTCGGATTTTAGTGAATTTGCAGAGCGCTGGCGAAGTGTGGTGAAGTGCGGCGAAGTTACGCCTGGCGCAACTACGAATCTGAGTGAATTTGCCCCATAGTCCTAAGCCTACTGTAACATGTATTTGAACCCCCAACTCAGGGTTAGCACCAGCACGTAAATTGGCACCCATGCACATTACTTCTTTATTTGCAATATACGCATAATTATCATCTTAGAGCTGATATAATATTTTAGGGCTCATTTATCAAGTGGAAGGAATTACACTTTGCACCCCTGCCTTCCCCTCTCATTGAATTGTTGTGGGTCCCTGAGCTTATTTTCAGAGCATGTACCTGAGACCTGTACACGTAGCTGTCCCCATGATGAGAGGGTATAGGGAAACATGCAGGCTTCCCCCTCTTGCCCTGTAATCTTTGCTCTAACACATCATTCAGACTTGTAAATTAGGGAGTGGTCCCTGTACATACCATCTGCCCTATTGAAGGTAGTAAAGACAAGCCTGGCCACCAGAACGCTGAGCTGGCATCCCTGATGCTAATACATGTGCATGTACAGAATCCAGCTGTCATTTACTTGCTTATGCAAATGTCATCCCGGATATCCTTATAATGTGAACCATTTGGTAAAGACAATACCTAAAGCTACAGCAATGTCTGCAATTGCTCTTTCTCATAATGCCAATAATGCAAATATGAGCCAGTGGATTAAAAAATACAAGTGAGCTAATAATTAACGGAGATAATTCACCCTTCTCTCTAATAATTTCCAGCATGGCAGATGAGGGCAGGGGAAAAAAAACTAACCACACTTCCATTATTTTAGCCTTTGGAATGATACGTGGCTTTCTCATTAACCCACTAACTTGCGATAAGTAATTTTCCTTGATACCTCAAATCATTCTTGGTATCAGTGTTGTGGTGTGTGGCTGAGGTGGAGCATTAGAAGGTCATTGTTGATGTTACCCTGGGCTGATATGGTCTCATTACATGGGAGAGACCGCAATATTTAATGGTGAAAACCTATAGAGATGGCCGCTAATTGCTGCAGTTAGTTTGTAAAGATTACCACAAGCACACCAACCCTTTCCCAGCTGCTTTTTTGCTCAGTTCTTAGCATTTCAATAGGATTATATGTGGGGAGAATCCAGGAGCAAAATCAGATACTCAAGCAGCCTTTGGTGTAACACGATCTGTACTTAACTCTTCATGCACCAGAAGTATGAAAATAGGCTCTGCAAATTCCCTACATAAAAAGACATGCCCCCAGAAGGCATATTTAATAAACAATGTAGTCTAAATTTCTTTATTGAAGCACTAATTCACTATGCGCTGAAGCGCCTAACGCTAGCGTCAATTCGCTAGCGTTGGGCATTTTCGATACTTCGCAAATTCACTAACGGACGCTGGCGTAACTTCGCTAGTGTAACTTCGCACCCTTACGCCTGGCGAATTTGTGCAATGGATGTAACTACGCAAATTCACTAACGTGCGCATTGATCTGAACGCTACCTTTTACGCTAGACTTCCTTCGCCACCTCAGACCAGGCGAAGCGCAATAGAGTAGATAGGGATTTCTTCAAAAAAAGTTAAATTTTTTCTAAGTCCCAAAAAACGCTGGCATTTTTTCTATATTATGGGTGATAGGCTGAAAAAGTTAGAAAAATTTTTTGGGGCTCCCCTCCTTCCCCCCTACATTTCCTGACTCATGCCAACTTAACTATATAGTGGGCACATGTGTAGGGCAAAATAAAATTTTTATTTGCTGTTTTGAAGGTTTCCCAGGCTTGTGTAGTGCTGCTACATATACCTCCATTGTAACTTGAATTTGGCGCTGTATGCAAATTAACCATCGCTAGCGTAACTTTGCTTGGCGAATTAACGCTAGCGCAATTTCGCAACCTTCCACTTCCCCTGAGCGCAACTCCGGATTTTAGTGAATTTGCGCAGCGCTGATGAAAATACGCCTGGCGAAGTGCGGCGAATCGGACGCTGGCGCAATAACGAATCATAGTGAATTTGCCCCTAAGTGGCGGTGGCTTCTCCAGCGACTGTTGTTGAGCCTTAAAGACTGAAAGAATTTACAAACAAGTGGATTAACAAGGTATTCAATTCTTATTAAATAAACAATTACACCCAGGTCATTCCCCCCAAAATGCGCTTTTTTTTTTTTTTTTTTTTCATGGTACAGATTGGAGTGTTTATGTAATAATTACAAAGTATGTGCATAGCTCAATGGTGCAACATGACTGTATTTACAAACCAGTTCCTTTTTGCACAACCAGACAACATATACGCTTCCCCAACAGACATTTTTTTCTCACGCACTTTTTGTAACTATGTTTAAAAATACCCTGTGGTTATGTTCAGACAGACTGCAATTTCAGACTTTTATTATAACTGCCAACAATAATTTCCCCCTTTCTATAAGTTTCATTTACCAAAGCACCTTTGTGCACAAAAATCAGGCACAGCTTGTGTGGGTGCAACCTGAGTGAGATTAATCAATACAGTTTATTAAAGCTAGCGTTAATATAGGTATTGCAGGTCATCTCTATTCTAGGACAACAAAGAGTTGCACCTCAGGGTTTAGCATACAAATACAATCAATAAAACTTTTGCTCCTAGGTCAATGCTTCGTTGGTAAGTGAGTGCTAAGGAGTTTTTTTTTTGTACTTTTCTATACTGTACAGCCACATGCTTTACACACAATACATTGTAGCAGAGTTTTTGGGAGCAAGGCACTAGACCTGCAACATTTGGAACACAATAAATAACTTTCTTTCATGATTAAGATCTCATTTTCATAAATGGCAGCTTTGTACACTTTTGATTTGGGCTATTGTGTCGGAGGTGCAACAAGGGGGTGCAGTTATGGTTGTTCATATGAACATTGTTAGCACTTAATGCTGTTGCCTTTACACTGATCTTTAGTAATGTCTGTACATAATGGGGCTCATTTATCAACACTGTGCAAATCAGTGATTGGCTTTTTAAAGCCAGCTGCAGGTAGAACGCAACCATTTTATTGGTTGTCATGGTTTACTGCCCTTGGGCAAATTTACCCAGTGTTGCTATATGACTCCCAATTACTGTTAGGCTTACATCATGCAGAGTTCAAAAGGAGCTACTTATAGCTGGTTTAAACAGAATTGGTGCTTTCTATTGGTGCATAAATGGGAACCAGCAATATAGGAAACAATAAAAGATATTTTTAACCAGACAGTGGCATGAGTTACTGACCGAACGATCCGATTACGATGCGCAATGGGCTCCGGCGGGATTGGTCGGGTCAAAATCAAACCTGTCCAATCAACCAAACGACGCAGGACGAAAGATGTCGGCACTCTCCAAACATGATCCGAAAATCATACGAATCGTCGATTCGTACGAATACGATAGGATCTGTGCGTCTATGGCCAACTTTACTTATATTATATATTAAGCATCTGTTGGGTTGAAGGTTGGAAATCATGGATATATATTATCTATAACAGACACATTATAAAACACACCCTTCTGATTTGATCATTTGCTGTTGCCAGTGCCTTTTCATGGTAAAGCAATCTGCATTGTCCTTATTTTTTATTGTTTAGAATAAATCAAACATTTCTGCAGAGAATGCAGTCTGAGATCATACACAAATTCCATTCCAGGATGCCAATATGAATATTTACATTTTCATACCTCTGCTGTTTTTCTGCTAGTATCTACCAAATTCCCAAAGACCAAAGCGTTTTAACAGTAAGAGTATAAAATATTAAACCGGCTTGGTCAATATGTTATATTTTAATGAGCACATCTTAATGCTGCTTGTAGAATATTTTGCTGTTTACAACAGAAGATTTAAATAGTCTGCGGAAGAGAATCCATGTGGTTTTCGAGGGCATATTCTGTTTAACTAGCGCTGAAGTGTTTCAAGGAGTTACAAGTGCATTAGTGGTCTGGGTCACCATTTGCTTTGGTAACCTTTGGCTTTAACCAATCAATCTTTCTGACACCCATTAAAAAGGGCCTAGGTTGCTGCTATTACAGCTGGATTAAGTGGTAATTCTGCAGTTTTGGCTGCTTAGCAAGAGCGTCACTCAGCTAATGATCCCTTTATTGATCTTTAATGATTTCCTAAAATGAGCAGCATTATCCCCAACAAACAATACAGCCAGGAGAGGTTGCCTAAATAATTTACAGTTTGCCTGTGATCGGATATACTTTGGAGTTCTGTTGAATTTGCTACTAATTGAGATCTGATAAGTGGTTAAACCACACTACCCAGTCTGCATTGTTTCTGACTATATTAAAAAGGTACACTTTTGATGTTCAGGCTGCATGAAGTGCTATTGTCATTCTTTTAATGTCAGTTCTGCTTCAATTGCTCTAACTTTTCTGAGAATGCAAACATTGCATACAATATGTAGTATATACTGAACAAACACATAATTGTATGAAAATCTAGATTTATTGCAGTACATGGGACAGTTATGGGACCTGTAATCCAAAATGCTGGATTTAGATTGTCATAACTTAAATCTACTAAAAAAAACAACATTAATAAAACCCAATAGGATTGTTTTGCCTCCACTACGGATTAATTATGTCTTAGCAGGGATCGAGTACAAGCTACTGTTTTACAAAGAAAAATAAAATAATTTTTAAGAATTTGAATTATTTGTTTAAATGGAAATCTTTGGGATAAGGCCTTCCCTTAATTCAGAGCGCTTTGGATAATGGGTTTCCGGATAACGGATACCATGCCTGTTTATGGCTAATTTGTGAATGGGGGAAACAAGGGGCAATGTAGAAAACCAGCCACTCCTTGAACTTGCAAAAATTGTAGGGTCATTGCTGGTGCTGCTGCAAGCTACAGGGCAACTGCAAAAGCATTATGTGCCGAATATTGTACTTTGCCTGGACAAAGCAGATTAATTTATAATTTACAAAGTCATGTGCCTAAGTCATAGTAACAAACAATTAAATTACTTTGATGATTTAGTGGAAATTTGCAATGAAAAGCATTACCATATATAAATATATATACTGGGGCTATTCAGCCTAGGAAAAATAGAACCTTAGAGGATCAATGGTCAACACACAAAATAAAAATAAAAGTTGTCAAACTATTCTGTAGGGTGGTTCTGTTGACACGAGGACATCCTTTGACACGAGAGGATAGGTAATTAAACCATAAGCATAAAGCTTTTTTATTGTAATGAGAAGTTGGTGGTGGTGTTCAAATATGGGTGATGTGTTTCTAGCCAAAGAAAGTAATGCATATAATTATGATTTGTTAAATAATCAGTACTAATTGTGGCAGGCAATAATGGCAGGCCGTTTTGTGATCAGAAAGGATCTTGTTCCCTTTTTGAGGTTGAATTGGCATCTGACACAGTGGACAGGTTCTGTTTGGCTTCTTCTGGATCAGTCTGTAAAATGTTTTTTTTTAAAAAAAAAAAAGGTTGATCTTAATGGACTTGCTGTTTATAAGCCTAAATTACAATAATTGTATCTGTACAATAAGCTTATAGTGAACTTTCATTCAAAAGGAGCATATTAAAGCTTGCCAAACTATTTTTACTAAGACTTGTACAGCCAGACATGACAAGAACTTTTTTGTTTACTAATATACAAATTAACAGACATCTTTTTCTCAAGCCCATCTTTGTAGTTCGACACTTTGATCCCCAATAGCTCATAAAAAATTAAACAGTTCATAAAGGCGCAACACCCTTCACCGTTGGCTTGAAAATATCCAAAAAAGAGAAATTATAATATACCCATAAATCACACCTTAATCCTCCCCCCCCCAGTTTGGGAACCTCTGTGCTACAGAAAAAAGGCTCCTATAAGGCTGCAGATAAGACATCCCTGGTGTACCGTATATATATTAAAATGTCTGTTACACAGTATTATCTGTTTTTGGACAACATACTTTAGCACTACTCCTACACCAGACCCTTCGGATTCCAGTAAAATAACAGCTCTGCCCTATAGAAAACCCATACTGTTCACCTGCTTAAATTTATACATCTTTGGACAAAATCTAATATGTCTGGATGTGGAGGAGTTGAACTCAGAATTAATAAGTGAAGAAACACTTTTGTATATTGTCCATTTCATTTTAAGATTAAAATATACATACAGTAAAACATTGCACAGTTTATAACTAGGCAGCTTTAATTTGGATCTCCATACGTTGTTTACTAGAAAATCATGTAAACATTAAATAAGCCCAATAGGCTTCTGTTTTATTATTACAGAGAAAAAGGAAACCATTTTTAATTTAGTCTTTCTGTAATTCAGAGCTTTCTGGATAATGGGTTTCCAGAAATGGACCCCATGCCTGTATTGGCATTTCAAGGAACGGTAACACCAAAAAATAAAAGGGTCTAAAAGAAATGAAAATATAATGTACTGCTACCCTGCACTGGTAAAAGTTCTTGCTTTGGAAACACTGCTATAGTTTATGTAAACAAGCTGATGTGTAGCTATGGGGGCAGCCATTCAAGCTGGAGAAAAGGCACAGGCTCCATCACACATAACAGAAAAGCCCTGTAGAATACAATGGTGTTTTATCTGTTATCTACTATGTGACCTGTGCCTTTTCTCCTTTTTTCCAGCTTGAATGGCTGCCCCCATGGCTAAACAGCAGCTTTTTTATATAAACTATAGTAGTCTTTCCAAAGCAAACACACAGCTTTTACCAGTGTAGGTCAGCAGTACATTATAATTTTTTGTTTTGTTACTGTTCCTTTAAATGCCTTTGACTGCTTTGAATGTAATTACTGAACCAATTACATTCATAGTGTAAATAGGCACCTCAGTGTAAATATAGAAGAGGACAAGACAGCTAGCTTATTGTATAGTGGACAACTATGTATAGCCTAGAGCAGTATTTCTCAAGCTGCGTGGCCAGCCTACCTTGCCTGGGTGTATACAGAAAGGTGCAAGAAAGGGATAGTTGCCCAATCCTGACTTTTCCAGCTAGTTACAAGCAAATGTTTGTAAATTTGATTCCCAACAACACAAAACATTTTTTATACTTCTCACCCCAAGGCAAGCCTTAAACATCTTTTACTCACACAGTGATATTGGAAAGGACTAAGTAGGATTTTAAGGGAAGCCTGCAGTAGGGATGTAGCGAACCGCCGACAATGTGTTCGCGAACGCCGTTCGCGAACACCGGCAAAAAATGCGAACAGTTCGCGAACTTCGAACATCCGAAAATCGTTCGATTCGAACGATCGAAGCCATTGGATCTAATGATTTCATTCAATCCAATGGCTTCGATCGTTCGATTCGAACGAAAATCGTTCGATTTTAGCGATCGAATGGTCGAATGGTCTAACGATTTTGACGCGAACGCCTATTGGCGAACGTCGCGCGACGTTCGCGAACTTGCGGCGGACGCGAACAGTCGAAGTTCGCGCGAACTAGTTCGCCGGCGAACAATTCGCTACATCCCTAGCCTGCAGTGCTAGTAATAAAGTTAATTGCTAGGCAGCAGCTTACCTGTAGTATCTGCAGGGGATTGGCTGCGCTAAGAACATGCTGGCAGTTGTGAGTGTTCATTGGCTTTAACCATGTTAGTGGGATGGCTTACCGTGAAGGAAGTGTGTTCCTGATAACTGAATTATGTAAAAAGCTGATTTTTATAGCAGGTTTAATTAAAACGGAGTCTGCCAACTTTGCTGCATAGAGTAGCATTAAATAGCAGTAACAGTTATAAATGTTTTCATGCATGAAAATGTAGTATTCATTTATAACCATATCATGCATAATTCGGTTATCTAGTGCATTGTCATGAATAGGTTAATCTTCGATGGGATGTTAACCTATGATATAATAGCTTATTTGCCCCACCCTGGGAAATTTTCTGCAGACGCCTATGCTACCTTGTGAGGCAAAATAGTGCATCATACTTTTTTTTTTTTATTAATACTTTTTATGTATTACTTCTTTTTTAAAAAAATGGCCATAATTCCAGTGTTTGTAGACTGTGATAATTGCATGAAAAAGTTGGAGGAACTCTGACCTAGTCTTTGCAAAGGAAGATTTGCCTGAGTTGGTGTGGTAAATATGTAATCTCCAGAATACATTTATCAACTGGCAGAAGTGACCTGAGTTTTGCACCATTTTTAGCTTTATTACAACCCAAATCAAATTATCTGATTATTTAAAAGTATTATTTAGTAAAATAGTGTTATAAACCAGTGGTCCTCAACCAGTTGCTCGTGAGCAACACGTTGCTCTCCGACCCCTTGGATGTTGCTCCCCATGGCCTCAAAGCAGGTGCTTTGGAGGCAAGTTTTGGTTGCAAAAAACTAAGTTTACTGCCAAACAGAGGCCCCTGTAGACTGCCAGTCTTCATGGAGGCTACTAAATGGTCAATCACATAACTTATTTGGTACCTCCGGGAACATTTTTCATGATTGTGTTTCTCTCCAACTCCTTTTACATCTGAATGTTGCTCACAGGCAGTAACGTAACTAGCGGGGAGCCGGTCCTGGTGCGGGACGGGCAGCTGGGGCCTCCTGAGGGGGTGTGGGCCCTAGTCCAATCGCACACCTTGCTCCCCTGGTAGTTTCGCCACTGCTCACAGGTAGAAAAGGTTGGGGACCCCTATCATAGACCACACCAAATCTTTGCATTCTGTTGGCCACTTAACAAGGTATCAGATGTATCAGCTGAAACTACAGTTATCATAAAATGTATACTGGGACAGAACCAGAGAATTACTTTTCAACACTTAATGTTCTTCTAATATATATATATATATATTATTAATTTATTGGATGGAAGTTTGAAAGCCATCAAAAAGCACTCCTGCACATTGTGTCATAAAAGAAAGCAAGCATTTCATCCACTGGCAGGGAACGGATTCACTCTGAAACGCATTAATGTCCTAATAATAGTGTTATGCTCCGAAGGGGGTATGTACATATTCATTAGAGAGTTTAAAACTGATATAAATAAATGTGTTTAATGCACTCTTCGAAACAGGGGATGCTACTGAGACAAACTATATCCACTGTTAACTCTCAGGAGACTGTATTACAATAGATGTCATATTCGTATAGCCATAAATAATTTGAGCTTTCCTGTGATAGAAAAAAATTAGATGCTTAGCTTAAACCGCAAAATCTCCCATTAATGGAATTCGGTTCTCTGCCATCTGCAGTGTTTAAATTTTTAGATGCATTAATTGAACCAGTTTAAGTCTTTATTGCCTTTGCTTGCTGCTAAGGCTGAGATAGAGAAGATCATGAGGCTTTATGTATTGGAAGACAACAAAGTGCAAGAGCAGTTTTTGAGAAAGAACAGCTCAGATTTTCCTCTATGTAGAGAAGCATAATAAAAATAATAATGATAAAACATAAGAAGGATAAAAAATGTGTTAGTCATAGGAACATTGCGCCAGCCATAAGAGGTTTTAACATCAAACACTCACCTGCAAAAATATGTTGTGCTATCAATAGGCTAACCATGGATTTATTCATACCACTTAATTGATAATTAAGATTAAAGCAGCTCATGTGAACAAAAAAAAAAATTGCAACTCAAGCTCACACTAAGCAGCACTTGTGGAAGGACTGGCCCTTGTGTTCTGCTCATGATTGGGCGCCCTTTGTTTTTTTAGAATTTTTTGAGTTATAGTACAAATAAATATTTTCTGGGAGCCACCATCAAGATGTCCTGGAGATTATCTTTAAGGGTTAATCAGCATACAAATACATTTCTGAATTTATTTGTTATCATGATTCCTATTAGAGCTGTACCTACATTATACAATACGCTGGCTAGAAATACCCTAAGAGATTTTTAGGGCAATGGAACAAAAGATGATTCAGTGAGATTCAGATAATTTATATCCTTAAAAGTGGCCTATCAAAGAATTTCATGTGTTCTTATTACACATTAAAAAAAAATCCTTTAAAGGGGACGTGTATTAACAATAACAATAACAACGTATTAACAAATAATTATTATTTTATGATGTTAGACCAGCAAAATAAACTTCACTTGCACTTTAAAAATTATTTAAATATTGTTTTTTTTGTTATTAAGGCAAGCTTTGCATCATGCCAAAATATTGTTTATGTGCCAGAATAGGGCATCTGATACCCATCCCCATGCACTGGTTACACAATTAGAAGGTGAGGAGGGAGGGAGAATGTGGGGAGTCTAATGACAACTTTGAAGTGCAGAATGAAAAGTGAAAGTAATTTCCTGCCCCGCCTCTATACCTAAGGCATAGAGGTGGGGCAGGCAATATATGATTGACAGCTGAGACTTTTAAACAAGTTTATAACAGGTACGGATGTTTTAATAAGAAAAAAGAATTTGGATTTCATTTCATGTTCAGTGAACTCTGAGCAGCTGTTGAGATGCTAAGCTTAGGGGATGTCACAAATTATTAATCAGAAAATGAGGTTGGCCTGTAATATAAGCTGATGCTACAAGGCTGATTATTAAATTCTGATGGAAATTTCATTGGTTTCTGAGCTGACATGTACCAATAATAGGTATTAGGTACTAATCAGTTTTATATTGTGACATTTCTATTCTGTAAATACAGTATATATTGTGTTGGTCCCTAAGTTCAGTAAGTGACAGCAGCACAGAGCATGTGCAGTGAATCAGCAGAAAAGAAGATGAGGAACTACTGGGGCATCTTCAGAGATACAGATCTTTACTGCTAAAGGACAGTGGTTGCCTCGGGCTGGTACAGATGCCCAAAACATAAAATGTACAACATTTCTAGCCTACGTCTTTAGTTAAACTATAGTTCGCCTTTAAAAAGCACTTTTATTATACAGATTTTTATGTCTGTGTGACAGGTCCCCTTTAATGTCTTTTACCTTGAGCCGCCATTCTGTGATATTATGTGATATCATGTGATACCATTCAATAGTCTGTGTCACTCAAAAATATATATATATCCAGTTTGGAAAGATTCTTTAAAAGGCCACTTAATACGATATAAACTAGCTGTTTGTTAAGTATTCAGTTTGGGGTATATTTTTCTTTAGAATGTCAGTGTTTCATTGTGGAATTATCTAATAGTACATAATGATTTAAAACTTAAATGCTTTAAAACAATCCTAAAAAGGCTTTATTTATATTAAATAGAATTGTAAATTTTATGTGAAATGTTATATATACTGCACCGCTACATTAAAATCTGTTTTGTCTTGCACAATGGCTTTTTCATAAGTGACTGCAATCACCACGACATATAAGAAGTGAAAGGTCTCAAAATGGAAAATGTAATTTCTGTCTTTTTACTAAATAGGTGCTTTACATTTTGACTACTGCCTATTATGCATTTTTACAATAATTGTTTTAAATACTGGCTTTTATTATTAATAAACATTAAAAAGTTACGTTTTAATCTATACCAGTTGTTGTAATTGCCTCCTCTCATTGTGAATCTTTGCACTCTTTAAAATCTTTAGCAATCTTGGCGTGTAATATGAGCAACACATTTTGGGATAGTGCTTGCCTATCCTTAGATCCATGGTGTACACTGGTGGCAGCCCAAATTAATAAGTAGGTCGCTATCATGAGACCACATACACCTTTTGAGGTTGTAAATACACATGAATTGATGCTTTTATTGAAATGAACCAATAAATTTGGGTCTGTTGTATACTGCTGTGTATAAAATTTTCTTTCTGGGACTTCCAAAAGCATTATGCCCTGGAATTGCTTACCCAAATGCCGATGAGTCTATTATTACATTGTTTACTGTTTCTTTTTTTTTTCTACCACTGTCAGTCATTGTTACCACTGGTAAATTAAAATCGTTATTAGGGAGGGGGCATCTGCTTACCTCCAAGTCTCGTTGGGGCAGATTTACTAACTGGCGAAGATTCACCAGCGTCCACTTCGTACACAGCACAACACTTTGCCAGGCGAAAATACGCTCAGACGTCAATTCACTTCATTTTCATTCTGGGCACCCAACGCTGGCGACTATTTGCTAGCGGTACTTCGGTAATGCAAGCAATTCAAAGCGAAGATACGCTAGAGTTCATTTCTGCCTATCGATAATTTCGCTAGAGATCTTGCACTAAGGTTAATTTGTATATGGCGGGAAATTCTTTATGTTATATCTAACAAACAAGGAAAAGTTTTGCTCACTTCTAATTTTGCACTCAACCCATTATCGATATATTTAAGACATAGACATTTTGCACTCAACCCATTATCAATATATTTAAGACATAGACATTTTGTCTATATGTATTTTGTGGTCACAGCCTCATTGCACCCCCGCCTAATGGTTTTAAAAATATATTGATAATGGGTTGAGTGCAGAGGACTCTTGTATTTGTCTATATGTATTTTGTGGTCACACCCTCATTGCACCCCCGCCTAATGGTTTTAAAAACTAGTGGTGAGCACAACTTTCCTTTGTTTGTTAGTTATACAGGAGCAGTGACCAGCTCCATGTTGTAGCTCCCACCCTTCCCAGCTATAGTCAGGTGATCCCACTGGTGTCTAATAAAAGGGCAGCCAAGTTTGGGAGTTTTACTTTGAAAGCAGCTAGTAAATTGCAGGTAAAATTAATCCCTTTGTAAAATGTATAATGAAGCAATAGAATTCTTAATGAATCAGATGAAAACTGAGCGTAGGACTGGCCAGATATGGGATGACTTTGACGTAGTTGGCCAGCTTAAATATATTACAATATATGGACAAACAATCCCTGTTTTGTTTAAAGGGTAAGGCATTTTTCAGTAGCAGTATGCACAAAATGTCCCTGTCTTAAATATATTGATAATGGGTTGAGTGCAGAGGACAGAGAGTATTCTGTTATATGTTGCAGCAAATACTTTACATTTCCACTGTTTATTACACATGTCCAGGGAACCTTAATAAACACAATAGAGTTGTTATAATGCCCTACACATGAGCCTACTGTAAAGTTAATATTCCATATGTTAGAAAATGTGTAAAGTAAACCGGTTACCAAAAAAAAATTTTTCAAGGACTTTTGTAGCTTATTGCTCTGAACTAAGGAAAAGTCGCCAGCGTTTTTTGAACTTTGATGCTTTTTCACTCACAGGATATGATGTGACAAAAGATTGAGGATGATCGATGTACTCCATTGCACTTTACCTGGTCTGAGGTGGCGAAGGCAAGTCTGGCGAAAGAGGTAACATTCAGTAAAATCCGCATTTTAGTGAATTTGCAGAGTAACATCCGTTCGCCAGAGCAAATTGTCGTCTGGTGATGGAGTGTGAATGACTGCTAGCGCCTGTCTTGTTAGCAACTTGGTGCCTGTTAGTAAATTGGCAATGTCCCTGCAGGCGGTAACGCTAGTGTTAGTCACTCCACTCTTTGGTAAATCTGCCCCTTTATCTTTTCCAAAATTCTCAGGGCATGCATATTCTAATGTTTTTATTAATCCAGGACAGGATTTCGTTATGAAGGACACCTGATAAACCCAGATTAAAAAATCTTCCTGATCTGAACAAGCTATGATATAAAAATATGAATTCAAAACCGATATCTGAATGGTTGTGAACGTGTTCAAAATGCTGCTTTATTTCTTAACCAATGAAACAGGTGTATCTTTGAAAAATGTTTTAAAGGCAGAAACAAAGTGGACATTCCCAGGTTGGTTGTATCATGTGCCTGGCAAGGTTATCAGTTCCTCTAGCAGAGTAGGTCGATTCCTTACAAGCAGTTTTGCAAAAGACTGCTTTTGACCTGGCAGCAGTTAGAATAGGAACTCTGCGATCTGTAAAGTTGACACTGGTTTCCATAAGTCACCAGAGTTTAATTTCTGTAATAACTTGCAGCCGCTAAAACCTTTGTGCATTTTTTGGTGATGTTTTTTTTCAGAGATCTAATTCTCATTTTTCCATTTAAAAAACTTGTCACTTCTACCTGTGGACAGTTGGAATCTTTATGAGCATGGCACATGTACATTTATCAGTTATAGGCAACAAATGAGGAAAGGAAAGGTTTTTTTTTTCTACACCTCAGAAACATGTGGTAAGGAACTGTTTGTTGTGCCTGCATTACTCTGATCAGCAAAGAGGTGAGGATGCCAAGAACCACTGGACGACAGTGAGCAACTAAGAGGCTGAAAACAATTGATTGCTTTATTTATACATGAAAGAGATTTCCTGATGTGAACTCCTTCTTACCGTACCTGCACAAAGTTATGTTCCATGCTCTGCTAAAAATCATTTTCATTGTCTGTTATTTGTTTGTGCTGTCGCTTCTCACTGCAGTATGTATTCAATTCTGCTGAAAAAAATCCTCCTTCTCTCGTCCAAGAGAGAACAGGTCCCTCCACTCCTGAAATCCGTAAAATGGCTTCCTATAAAAATAAAGAAGAACTTGTAAGAAGAACTCCTTCTCGTGGATTTCAAAGCACTTCATTCCTCAGCACCTCACTACATGTCTTCTTTTATGTTCTCCATAAGTATAATCCTGGCCAACTTCTCCATTCCTCTAGGAGTCACCGCCTGGTTTCTACTTTTGTCTCTCGCCTTAAAACTTTATGTTTTGCTGCTGCTTACATTTGTAATGCTTTTCCTAGATTCTTCCAGAGAGATTCTTCCCCTAGTCTCTTCAATAATAAACTTAAAGACTACCACTTGGAGCACTTTCATTACACTGTAAACTGCAGCACTTTTTATCTCCCTATTGTGTCTGTAAGATACACACCCACTGAGACTGTAAGCTCTGTGTGGCAGGGACCTACTGTACATCCAGTTGTCCTGTACAGTTTTGCTATGGGACTGTTTAATTTGCAAACAAAATAAAATGAAATACTGGTATTATATATATATATATACATATATATATATATATATATATATATATATATATATATATATATATATAAAACCAAAGGAATGGTGCACTCCGTAGACAAAATTAATACCTGGGTGCCAGCATGGGAAATAAGCATTGAAAAAGGATTGCGGCACTCACAGGGTTTTAGTGAAACAACAAAAAATGTTTTATTATTAAGCCTCTAGGCTTAATAATAAAACATTTTTTTGTTTTTTCACTAAAACCCTGTGAGTGCCGCAATCCTTTTTCACTATATATATATATATATATATATATATATATATATATATATATATATATATAGGCATGGGACCTGTTATCCAGAATGCTTGGGACCTGGGGTGTTCCGGATAATGGATCTTTCTGTAATTTCATACTTCAAGTCTACTTGAAAATCATTTATACATTTAATAAACCTATTAGGCTGGTTTTACTTCCAATAATGATTAATTACATCTTAGAAATGGAGTCTATGAAAGACAGCCTTTCCATAATTAGGATCTTTCTGGAAAATGGGTTTTTGGATACTGTATAGTACCAATATTTCATTTTATTCTGCACTTAATGTATGTAATATATATATATATATATATATATATATATATATATATATATATATATATATATATATATACTGTATATACCCAGAATAACCCAGTCTCAGGTTGGTTCTGCTCTTAAATTTCAGTGAGTGATCTTGCCTAATCATCCACAATGATTAGACTGTGGCCAAATGCAGCCCACCCTGGCGGGATTTTCAAACCTGCCCCATTGACATCTGCTCAGAGAAATGAAACAAAACTAAATGGAGGGAAAAAGGTTTGTTATTGTTAGGGTTATTTAGAGTAATTTTAGGGAGAGAAAAAAATAAAGGTTAATTTGTTCTTTAGTTACAGAAAGTTTCAGTTAAAGCTGTAGAGAAAGTGAAATAATTTTCAATGGTATACTAAAAATTGTATATAATTTTTTAAATGTTGAATATTTTAATAGCATTTTAAATTGTGCAGACTTCCACTCATTCCCCTAATTCAACACTTCATAAATAGGGGCCAGAATATTTATATGGGTTTTTATTTCTTGCAAAAGCAATTGTAAAATGAATTTTTTGTTTGTAAAGTGAATAAACACAACTACATTTTAAATGTGAAGGAAATTGATGCCGGTGCTTATTTTCTGCCCAGTGGGACTTTATTTTTCAATGTAGGAAAGGAACAAAATATTTACAGCGAAAGCACTTACTATCAGATTTCGCTGTATAGTACTGAACATGTGAAATGCAATTTTCCCCTCGCTGAGCATCTGTGTGCAACTACCCTTGCGTGTTCAACAGCGGCTATCAACATTTTCCATCCTGTTAAACAATGAGTCATTTATACTTATAGATCCATTTAACGTTGAAAGGATCCAAATTTAATCACTGAAAAGAACTGCTGACTTCCAGGGCATTATTTCATAATAATATCACAACATTCCATTTTAAATCAGTATAAGCTTGGCTTTCATAACTTTTCATAGACATATCAATTACAGAGGATCTTCTGTAGAAATATCTTATTTTTAAGTGATATATACACATGAACAAGAGTGCTGAAAGCTTGCAAAGTATATGTTGCTTTTTACACACAAAAAGAGAACCTGTACTCATGAGAAAATAAAGCAAGAAACCACAGTTAATCTATATTATTTTCCTGTTCTATTAATGTCTGATGTGGCTTTCCACTTTGTGTCTTCTCTGGTTCACATTGCAACATCGATATACAAACCTGCCCTTTCATATCTTCACAAACTACAAAGTACAGAAAACTTTAGTACGTGCACAGCAATACCATTCTGCAATACATAAATACTGCAAAATTGTATGAAACATTGATGGAAAAATAAGAACTACAAATTAAACAAAGAAAATTATTCTTGAAAATAATAATACATTTTTATGTAAGAAAGTGCTGGTGCAAAGAGCAGCTATGCCCCAGATGTGAGTGCTGAGTGAATGGGCAAAGGCTTTGGTTTTGCACTTGCATCTGGAGCATGTATGAAGTTTATCTATTGCTGCTGGGTGTCATATGGAGCAGGTCATATATGTTATTACTACGTCCTGCACTAGGACATAAAGGTAGAGAGTTGCTGCAGTGCTGTATAGGTTACAGTTGTGGTTGCTGCACATAATAATAATAATAATAATAAGAAGAAGAAGAAGAAGAAGAAGAAGAAGAAGAAGAAGAAGAAGAAGAAGAAGAAGAAGAAGAAATAATAATACTAAAATGATTTATATTATACAGGTTCCCTTTAAACTGGTGTTTTTCACATTTTTGGATCAATTCCCCCTTTTATGTCCAACAGTTTTTCAAGGTCCTCCTTAGCTGATCACATATCTAGAAAACAAGGTTACAGATTTAGGAAAACATTGTTCTATAAGCCACTGTTTCAAAACATATGTATGATTGTTCATCTCAGATTTCATGAAATTTGCTTTTAGCCTGTGCTTAGAGGAAATAGACTTTCTCCCCATATCTCAATCTAACTAAGCTTTAGGCTGGGCTCAAAAACCAAGTCACTGAGGTCCGACAGTGTTTCTCTTGATTTGAGCAACACTGCATTTAATCTTACAAGTGTAAACAGCCAGAAATGAGCACTGGTCTAACAGAGAGCTGCAGTAGGTCAAAACCCGTTATCTAGAAAGCTCTGGATTACAGGATTTCCATCTCCCATAGACTCAATTTTAAGCAAATAATTCTAATTTTAAAAAGTGATTTCCTGTCTCCACCCTGACCTGCACTTAATGAATGAAACAACTACAAGAGGTCCTATGCACTCAACCCATTATCAATATATTTAAAACAGCGACATTTTGTGCATACTGCTACTAAAAAATGCCTTACCCTTTAAACAACACAGGGATTGTTTGTCTATATATTGCAATATATTTAAGCTGGCCAACTACGTCAAAGTCATCCCATATCTGGCCAGTCCTACGCTTAATTTTCCTCTGATTCATTAAGAATTCAATTGCTTAATTATACATTTTACAAAGGTACTAAGTTTTACCTGTAATTTACTAGCTGCTTTCAAAGTAAAACTCCCAAACTTGGCTGCCCTTTTATTAGACACCAGTGGGATCACCTGACTATAGCTGGAAAGGGTGGGAGCTACAACATGGAGCTGGCCACTGCTCCTGTATAACTATAACGAACAAGGGAAAGTTGTGCTCACCACTATTTTTTAAAACCATTAGGCGGGGGTGCAATGAGGGTGTGACCACAAAATACATATAGTCAACTACAAGAGTCCTCTGCACTCAACCCATTATCAATATATTTAAGACAGCGACATTTTGTGCATACTGCTTCTAAAAAATGCCTTACCCTTTAAACAACACAGGGATTGTTTTCCATATATTGCAATATATTTAAGCTGGCCAACTACGTCAAAGTCATCCCATATCTGGCCAGTCCTAAGCTTAATTTTCATCTGATTCATTAAGCTCCATGTGACCAGCTCCATGTTGTAGCTCCCACCCTTCCCAGCTATAGTCAGGTGATCCCAGCACCTGACTCTGTAACTTCAGTACCAGCGCCATAAATTATGATTGATTTTTCTTAATATAACTAACATCTAAAATGATGTTTTATATTTTTTTACATTTTGTTTGAATAATATTGATTGGTTAAAAACAGCTGAAGTCATAAAAATGTCCTATTTGACTATTTGTATTACCACTAGTATATCTGTCTGCAAAACAGATGAAATGAGTGTGAGCTTGCAGAGACGGCAAAACCCACAATCTGCCCTTAATCCCACATTGGAATCAGTATAAAGTCAAAGGCCAATTAATATTCCCCTACCTGCGGCCGGCTCAAGTGATACAGTTTCCTAATTCCTTTTTCCATTTTACTATAACAGCTGTGGTTGGTGTTTTTATTCCTAACTCGTCAGTGGTTTAGGGGCCAAACATGGTTCACATTTGTGGGTAACTTGGGCTATTAGCTGTTGAGCTAATTAACATTTCTCATTCTTGTCTGTATGTGGGCAACCGATGGTGAGTTTTTCATGCAGAGGGGAATATTTAAAGATTATTATGTGGTTAGATGTTAGAACTGAAAGCAAGATTAGCTGCAATCTATGACATAACATTCTGAGTTATGTCTGTGTTTGCTCTCCAAATACAAATGTTGGTTTTACACTAACTTTCCATGGTGAAAGGCCCACACTCTTGGGAGGTTATACTGTATCCATTTCAGGAGGTGTAGATAGATAGATAGATAGATAGATAGATAGATAGATAGATAGATAGATAGATAGATAGATAGATAGATAGATAGATAGATAGATAGATAGATAGATAGATAGATATAAACTCTAAAACTGAGACCAGATTAATACCAAGTCGTTTCTGGTTTTTAATGCTGATGTGTTTATTGATAGAGGTCTACTAAGTAAAGATGTAAGATATTGCCTGCTTAAAACAAACAAAGGTTCTTGAAGTTAAAGGGGCTGTCATGATTTTTATGGTATAGTTTTTATTGTTAAATTACATTGTATATATTGCACATACCTCATTCTATCATTTAAAATTTTATTTATTTATTTTTAGTTTTTTGCCAGGTCATGTGCATCACAATGGAACTGCTTTAAGATAGACTATTATTTCTCCTACTCAATCTAACTGAATAAGTCGCAACTTGGATTTTTTCTATTGAGTGCTGTTCTTATATCTACCACTAGACGGGGCAAGGGAGCATTTTTAGCAATGTAGGTATCAGGAAGTTGTTACCTGCTCATTGTTTTGTTAGGCTGCTGGGGGAAAGGAAGGGGGGTGACATCACTCCAGCTTGCAGTGCAACAGTAAAGAGTGACTGAAGTTTATCAGAGCACAAGTCACATGACTGGGGAAACATGGGAAACTGACAACATGTCTAGCCCCATGTCAGATTTTAAAATGAAATATTAAAAAATGGTTTGCTCTTTTGAAAAACAGATTTTAATGCAGAATTCTGCTGACGGAGCACTATTAATTGAATAGTTTTGGAAAAAAACATGTTTTACCATGACAATATTCCTTTAAATACATTTTAAAAGCTTACACAAGGTAAGCAGGCACATCAGGCAGACTTTCATGTGGGGGGGCACACAAGGGGGATTATGGGCTGAATGCTGCCTTGTGTCAGCTGTTGGAGAGCAATGTTCTATATTAAGATATATGCTTCAAAAACAAAAGAGAGCAAATTTTATTTACAACCATTTGGAATTATGTTAAACACCCCTCACATCCACTTTGATTAGATGGGGCAAACTAGCAATACCAGGAGTGGGCATGAAATGAAAAATCATTTCACTTCATTAAGTGGAAGTGAGGGGTGTTCAACATAATTCCAAATGATTGTAAAACGTTTCCTCTTGATGCCACTTTAAGTGATTTTGGGAGTCTGAAGAGACACATGGATTTTACCACCATTGATTCACATGATTGCCTATGGGAAAGCTTTTACTAAAGATTACAGGAGATTAGTCACCCACAGAAGCAGAGATTTATTGCTAGCGATTAATCTCCTGGTGTTAGGGTTGCAACCTGGCCGTAAAACACCTGCCAAGGCCGGGGCCGGTATTACAAACTTACCGGCAATGTAGCTGCCGGTAAATTTGTGATACACCTAACAAAAGACCGTGGCCTGCCCCAACTTTTCGCCGGCTTCGTGCACTGTGGCTCCAACCCCTTTGACATCACAATCCGCCCATCCAATTGCACCGTGGCCCCGCCCCCTTTGTCATCACACCCACCCCCTTTGACATCACGATCCACCCCTTTGTTCCCGCCCCCTCCACCGGCCGGTGGAAAGTTTATTAAAAGGTGGCAACCCTACCTGGTGTGCCATTGCCCTAAAGGTCCCCATAGGAGCAAACATTTTTCTTTGGGGAACGACCGATTTTAGTGAAATCCGACCAATCCGTCAAATTATCGTGAAGTTAGTGGGAATCGAACAATCGTACATCTTAATAATGAAAAGATCTTTTAAAAATCTTTACATTTATGGCCATCTTAAAGGTGGTGGCAGACGTGGCTACTCTGGGAGATTAGTCGCCCATCGACAAATCACCTCTTCTTTGTGTGACTAATCTCCCCTAAATTCCTTCCTGGGATGCCTTCACAAGGAAATTCGGGTGACTTCAGAAAGCTGAAGCGATCCAAGTGCCATACCACCGGCGATTTACATTCTAGCCCGCATGAAGGCATTTCGGGGAGATTAGTCTCTGATTTCTCGCTGGCATCGTCTGCCACACCCCTGTCATGAAACAGTAACCCCAGCATTATGGAACCTCCTCTAATGCAGGGTTGCACTAGACAAGTGGTCCACAACCAGTGGATCTTGTGCAATATGCTGCTCACCTACCCCTTGGATGTTGCTCCTCCTGTAGGCTGCTTTTCAGCAGTTTTTTTACATTTGAATGTGGCTCACTAGAAAAATATTTAACTTAGCTTATATCCTTCTAGACCCAGTATACTCATAATATTTTAAGAGCCAGATTCAGCAGCCTCACGTCTACAATATGCTGAAAACAACAGAAATGTATTTGCAAAGATTCGGATGAAGTTTCTGCGTGCATCTATGCTTATGAATGCAATGTATGAGTGGTTGATGTTAACACCTTGTTTAGTCATCTGCCCTGCGCAAATCACTTGATATATAGTAGATAAAAGTATAAAATGGCATAATGTACTATGCAGTAAGATAGCACCAAATGTAAATCTCAGTACAAACATCACAATCTGGTATATGACCTTTCTGACAACAACACATCAACTAATGTGTCTTTGCATGCTGTTTTAGTAGTCCATAGAAATGTGAATTGATTTGATATTTATCCAACTGTCAACAAAGAGAGAAAAGCAGTAATAATTTGCCCACTTGGGAGATTAAATTCCTGTATCGTTGTCAGCTACATTAACAGACTTCCTGGACATCTATTCAATTAGAGCAGCATTCCCTAGCATTAATAAATCAATATTGATGCCATTTTGATATACTTTGAATGTCATTCATTATATACTTGAACCAATTCTGTTTGTGTTTTGCTGGATATTGTGCTGCTGCATCTAATAAATCTTTTACTGTTGCTTATTCATGGAGGTGTTTTTCTCTACCTTCTGAGTGCTAGATTTCTGGCAAAAGGCTACCAGTAGAGGCTCTATCAAACGATACTGATATATATAAAATCATATAATCTTTATACAGTACTAATTTAAAAATAAATGTGATCCTGAATATAAATGAGACACCTATTCAAATGTAGCACCATAAATGGGCAGATTGAATGGATCGTCTTATGTGCATCTGCTATTAAAATCTATACAGAGAACAAGCATTTTTCCTCATTCATGCTGTGCCTCAACCCCTAACACTCAGAGTGGGCCCTCGCAGATGTAGGTGGAGTATGATGTATAATTATAAAATTGTTTTTTCTGACTAAAGGGCCTAACAAAATGTTCTAAATTGATTTATGCACTAAAAACAGTGTAAAGAAATGGTGTAAAATCAGTGCCATATTTATAAATGTGTATGTTTTCTTTTATGCTGCCAGATCGCTGTATTTTACATTATTATTTATTTATTATTATATTACACTATTATTTACCATTATTTTATATGACTTGCATAATCTGTTTAGTTTAAATGGGAACAATTCAGGAAGGTAAAATAAAGTCATAAAATGTTATATAAAAGAAGAGATAACATGGATGAAGTGGCTGGTGCTTATCATTCTTTAATTCTAAGCAATTGCCTTATAAATAAATCCAAAGCTGGATAAATACTCACAATGATGCCTGGCAATATTTTTACACAGCATGATGAACTGGCCATTGCTAGGTCTGCCTCCTAAGGGGCTCACTTATCCTGAACTGTTGTCTGTTTGCAATGCAGATGGGTCCTAAGAAAAACTATCCATTATGCCATTGTGCCATGTATATAAAGGCACAACGTTTGTCCATATTCAGTAACCCATAAAAACCAGTAAGATGTATGCTTTTAAAAAGATGACCAGGAATTGCTACCCTCTGATTGATTTCTACAGATAAATAGAACTGTAGCAAACTTTGAACCTTATAGTACATAATGTTAACACCAAAATAACTCCTTGCAGTGTTTTTAGGCCCCACTGGCACAGCACTGGCTCATGGTAGTTCAGACATTCATGTTATGAATTTAAATCTATCTTAAATTTCTAACTTCCTCCAAGTGTTTCACATATGAAAATTAATGCAGAGTGTGAGGGTAGGGTAAGAGAGAAGTAATTCCATTTATTGCAGGGAGCTGAAAGACAACAGGAACATTTTCTTAATCCTGCACATTGGAACTGGTGCATCGGGTACAAGTTCCTAAACTACTATACAAATCTATACAAGCAATTCAGTATACAGGTAGCATTACACAATACTGTACTAATACAGTTCAATATATATAAAAAAATAATCACCATAATAATCATATTAATATAAAACACTTGGCTGATGTTTGTGCACTGATTCTGCAGGTGTAACTGTCTGTCTGCTATTATTCACAGCAGGCTAGATGTGCTGAAAACAAGGCATAACAGTTTTCAATAATTTTGAAACCATTAGGATAAGGATTGCTACCAGAAAGACAACAGGAACATTCTCAAAAGCCTGCACATGGGAACTGGTGCATTATGTAAATGTTCCTACCTCAGCTGTGCATATTAGTTCCCTCAGCAGTAGCAGAGAAGGAAGTGTTTCTGAAAAATATAGTCTTACAAGAAACAAGTATTGCACAAATGTTATTAGGGGGTTGCATAATAACCATGTACCAATTACACAAGTAGTACATTTTTTGGAGGCTGCATTTAAGCATACCTCCCAAAACCAGAAAGAGGGACAAAACGTTCTGACATGCGTTGTGGGGGTGAACATTTTTTGACCATTATGTGGCCACACCCCCAAGTACCATGTCGATTTTACAAGATTTTGCTCAACCCACAGTTACGGATTGGTACTGAAATGTCTCGACTTTCTCTTTGATCTCCCGCACTGAACGGCCAAAAAAAGATACAATGTTTCTAACTTAATTGGCTTTTGGCAGAGATCCCAGAACAGCCACCAGGTGCACTTAGATACTTTTGTAACAATTTAAGATAAACAGGTCTCTTGGGGAAACTGTGACTTGCAGCTTAAAGGGCAATTCACCTTCATTAGCAAACCTGTAATAACACATAAAACACATAAAAACCACAGAAATGTGTTTAAACTTTCATAACCTGCCACATTTTGTAAAATGAACATGGTAATTAGGGGGTGTGGCCACAAAAGGGGCATGGCCAAAAAATTTCACCACACTACACTCGGCAAAATGTTGGGAGGTATGGGTTATGAAAAGTTTATGAAAAATTAGAAATAAGAGAATATATGTCATTTAGGGGCATATTTATCAAGGGTTGAATTTCAAATTTGAAAAACTTCAAAATTCGAATACAAAACGACCAACCGAAATGAAGTAGAATTAAATCAAAGATTTTTTTGGCTGAACTGGTCCATTTTCGATCGAATAGGTCCGTATTTGGCCAAATTCGAATCGTACCAATCAAAGTAATCGCACATTCGATCAAACTGGAATCAAAGTTTTTCCCTAAAAAAACACTTGACTCCAATTGGAGGTCCCTTATAGGCAGCGCCGATCCTGGGGCTGCTGCCGCCTGAGGCAGCAGCCCAGATGCCGCCCCCCTCCTCTCCCGCTCCGCGCTTAAAAATTAGCGTCGGAGCGGGTTTCAGGGGGCAGTATCGCTAGTGCATTGAGCGCTATAGCGCTCTTTGCACTAGCTGAGCCGAATTTCCGGATTAAAACCCAGAAGTTCGGCTCTTAAAGTTACAAGAGGCGGCTTTTTGCCGCCCCTTGTAACTGGCCGCTCGCTGCCGCCTGAGGCAAGGGTTTCACCTTGCCTCATGGCAGAAGCGGCCCTGCTTATAGGCTAAAACAGCAATTCGGCAGGTTTTAGATGGTGAATGGTCGAAGTTGAATTTTTAAAGAGACATTACATGATAAATTTAGATATTCAATTTTTTTTTCAAATAGGAATCGAATTTGGACTATTCACTAGTCGAGGTACACAAAAATAGCTCAAAATTCAATTTTTTTTAATTCAAAAATCCCCCTCGACCTTTGATAAATCTGCCTGTAAATGTTTAATTATGTGACCCCCAAAAAGAAACTACTTGCATCAAAGTCTATTTGATTTTACAAGAAATGCTTTTTCTTCACTTGAAAAGCCTTTTGAGTAAAAGAAGAGGAGCTTATTTACAAGAAGAAACCATATAAAAACACGGATGTGCCTTCATACTAGCATATGAATCTTGCTTGCATAAGAGCATTTTACAAGTACTTGTAAAGCACACTCATTAACCCCCAACCAGAATGTTATTTTAAATTTATTGTAGACTACTGTAAAATTGCTTTACTTAGGTCTTCCACGCCCTAAGCCCCTTATTCCATACTATTTTAGGGGATTTTTATGGGGTTTTTGAAAAAATACATGATCATCCTCAGTCACCCTATAACAAGGTGGGGGGGGGAGTCATAGCATTTTCTTCAGCTATAGGCAGTTGGACAGGGCACTACAAAAATAGTATTTTACATCTACTACTGCATTGGCTCAGATGTTGTTGAATACACCATGGTGGTACAAACTTAGCTTCAGTATGTTTTTAATGTATGCAGATGAAAGCGTACTTCTTTACTGTAATAATCTTGCTCTGTTCCCTAAATGGGCTGCTGCATTTTGATGTATGTTCAGGGGTGTAACTACAGAGGAAGCAGACCCTGCGGCTGCAGGGGGGCTAGGAGGTATAGGGGGCCCCATGAGGCTCAAATTCATATACAATTTCAATACATTTTGGTAAAAAAGGACAACCTCTGGATATGTTTGGGGCCCTAAAATTAATTTGCTGTGGGGCCCAGTAACATCTAGTTACGCCACTGTGTATGTTCATACAGTTTTTATACTAAAATATAGCTTTAAAGAAAACCAAAATATGTTTATTCATGGTAAAATACTGTACATCATAAATAAATAAATTATCCCAGTCTGAATTCTGTCTGCACAGAGGGCTTGTTATTTTGATGTTGTCTGAATTGATATCTAGGTCCCTAACTTGACTGCTAACAGTCGCTATTATGAATGCAGTTTAAGACAATAAGCACCATTGATTTTTGGTTGTCCATCAATCTGTCTTCTCCCTGAGAACCTTAAAAACATTAATAAAATAATTGATCAAAGTGACATTGCATACAATAAAACAGGCACCTTCCAAAATGCACCCTTCATCTCTTAAAAGCATTTTTCAATTATGAATAGCCTACAGGGAGCCATTTATTCCTCATCAGGGGATAAATAAAGATGGAAAATAGCATATCAATATTATTTGAGAATAGCTATAGCTTAAAGACTTATGTTTTTATTAAATTTACATGTAATACTTACTGAGGTAGTTAGCTTTGCAGTGGAAAATATGTTACATCTTAAAAATAATCTTTTTTATGACTCAGCATTTCAAAACATTTAAGCTGCTGCGTAGTTCTCCAATATTATAGACTACAAGATATACAAAAACAGTATTTCAAAAGAGATGTGAGGACCTCCAATAATAAAGCAACAGTTAATTAAAAAATAATTAGACTGTGAGTAAGGCACAAAACGCGTTTCTATGTCCACTCCTAATAAAATTTTCTAATTATTTTTTAATTAACTGTTGCTTTATTATTGGAGGTCCTCACATCTCTTTTGAAATACTATTTTTGGATCTGCACCCTGGGACTGGGGTGAACTGTGAGTAAATCCTCTTTGATTAATTTAATATTAGATTGTTTTATTTTGTTTTTTTGATTTACCATTTATTTTTTGAGTATAACCGTATATATATATTTTTTCTATGTGGCAGTGGCACAGACTTTTCATTATATACAATATATACACACATGAATCCTGGATTTGGCCAAGCCTTCTTTATCCGAATCCAAGTGCCTGGCAGAACTGAATCTGAAACCTTTAAATCATGTGACTTTTGGTCACAAGAAATTGTGATATGTGATATGCTTTGTTCTTTTTAACCCAGCCACACCATAATTTGCAAATAAGGGTTCTGATTCTGTTCGGGATTTGGAAGAATCCTCCATGAAAGACTCAGGATGCACCCAAATCCCAAAATAGAGGATTTGGGTCATCCCTAAAATAAATAAACTTAATCTGGCTCCTACCTGCTAAAAAAGGAAAAGCAACACTCCTATTAAATTACTGGAAGCAAAACTTTCCTCCCCCAGGGTTTATTTTTGTCCTTACCTGTTGGATACAGCTGGACTTTGTTTTAAAAATTCAGTTTCCTAGAAATTGGACAATTGTAGGTGAGTGTGGGCCATTCCAGGGTAGAAATATACTAATTGAAGATTCCCTTAGACTTATGCCTGAGATCCCTGGCAGTCTTTTTTAAATCATAGGAGTGCCGTCCTTGGTATAGTTAGAGGTATGCAATGTAGATTACATCTACATTGCTACCACTCTGCTAACATATGGGGGTGCTGAAGGTTCTGTATGTGGTGGTCCCTCAACTCCTCTTCTCATTTCTCCTTATCTACTGTATACCTACTAGACTACAGTTTCCTTTTCCTTTTCTATGGCCATGTGTTTTATCATTTTACATACCACTTGGACATTCTACTTTGCTGCACTTTAAATGTGCTGCTTTGTAAACTATGTTACTTTACCAAATCGAATCTTCCTTAGATTATCATAACAATCTACACACGGTGATGTAATCTACACTGGATACATGTGTCATGGGGGTGGGTTTTAGGTGCCATTTTACGGATTTTGGGAACTCTTTGTGATAACTCGTTAAAGGTCCTCTGTGCAGGACCGAAATATCGACATACACCATTAAAGTTAAAGCATCTATTGGGCCTAGACCATCCAGTCCGACACTGGTCACCAACCAGAGGCAGATCTGTTTTAACTGCATATACTTCTGCCAGATAGCTGTGGAAAAAATATCAAGGGGCCAGAGATGACAGTTGCCACCTTTCTGTAACTCTTGATCCAGGGAAGGGGCAGGGAGGTAACGTCAAAGGGGTGGGGAGGTGAAGCAATGGGATGGGTTGGTGATGTCATTGGGCGGGGCGATATATGTCACAGGGCGATTGCCCTATCAAGGGGGGTCCTGCCCGGTTTTCCTTATTTGGAAAACCGGCAGACTGTCTTGACAGGACGGGTGGCACTGGCAACACTTTTGCCAGCCTACCGCATTACCCTACATAACAGATATGGAAAACAGGGAAGTATAGGTGGTTGACTGTGCTGTTCAGGAGGGGGAATGGGGGGAGGGTGACTACATTTAATAATGGGGTTCCTTGCCATTTAACTTTTTGTGTGAATTTCTCTATAACTTTAAACATGTTCATTTGGATGAAAACAACCTGTACATTACTATTCAAGCGTATCTTTAAAAAAATCACTGAAACTGACTCCAAATATATGCATCTCAGGAAATCAGTGATAGGTCTGAAAGCATGTGGTTTTGTGAGCTTCAACTAATGTAATAGCACTTCAGATCAACTGGGTAAGCACTTTGTCTAACTCAATAACATAACTGCATAATTGCAATTAGACATTTAAATGGGATTTTACTGTGTGTTATCTTCGATTCCAGAGCATGGAGCTATTTTAAACAAAGATGTCCATAGTTCAGAAGGGGAGTTTTGCACTATTGTATTGTGTGAGTATTGGCTTTTCAGGCTGGATAGAAATGAAACTGTATTGCAGAAAGTATGTACTGTAGTATTTAGAGAACTTGGGTAATGGCAGATGCAGGGCCGGATTTATAAACTGTGTGCCCATAGGCCATCCAACTTGCTCCGCCCCCTTCTCTACTTGCACCCAACCCTCCAGTGTCGGACTGGCCCACCTGGGCCCATCGGGAAAACTCCCGATGGGCCCAGGTGTCAGTGGGCCCTCATGCTGCTAAACGTTTAGCCTATTTCATGGTCATTACCTATTTCTATGAGAACAAAGTGACTAAATAGGTGGAATAATAGATTATAGTATGTAGAGAAAAGAGACTAGGAAAATAGAGGTTAAGTGAGGAGAAGAATGAAATAGTACTGAGGGTGGGCCCCTGGTCTAAAAACGTTTGGGGGGCCCCTGGTCTAAGGTTTGTTGGTGGGCCCCTGGTGTCCCAGTCCGACACTGCAACCCTCTCCCCCGTGCACACAACCCGCTGCCCCCTGTACACGACCTGCTTCCCCATACACAACTCGATCCTCTTGCGCAGCCCCACTGCTCACCTCCATTGCTTTAGTAGTTTCTTGTTTGCCAGCGATGGGGACTAGATGGGTGGGAGATTCAAACTGCCAAATCTCCTGCTCAGTCCCAAGTTTCAATGCAGCCAGTGGGCAGAATGCCGCCCCCAGCTCTCTGCTGCCCTAGGCTCGGGCCTATGTGGCCTGCCCACAAATCCGAGCCTGGGCAGATGAGGAGATTGTTCCCTGCAAAAAATCTGCTCTACATATAGATACATATACATATATGCATAGATGATGTATCCAAAAATAACAGCATTGGTGTCAGTGTAAATTGCCAATGGTAAAAGATATAAATCATATAACTACCAGAAAATACAAGAGAACTGCTGGTCAGACTTGCCACTAAGAAACAGGACTTTTTTCAAGCACTTTATTACATGATTTCAGTTATAGGAATACCAAAGAAAATTGAATACTTTTTTGCACACAAATATAAATCTTTCTGGGTTAATATTATTTACCACTAAGTAATTCATTATGTACAGCACAGTGGTAAAATGATAGAGATTAAATATATGTCAACACACAAGCTGTTTTAATAGCAGGATCTCTAAACCCATAGGCCATGTGCAACTAAAATAAATGCCTGGGATTTAGAAGACTTAACCACACCACACTAACCACACCTTCCCCATCCAAACAGAGCTTCATCCGTTTTCATGTATCAATAATGAAAATAAAGGACAACATTAGAAAAAATAATACTACATGCTTCGTGAAACAATCCTTTGTAATAATTAATGCATATTTTATCAGAAAATTATATATATCTGGGTTTTTTTTTTTTGGTTTTTTTTTAAACCTCAGACATGACCTCTGGTTTTCTCGGGTAGAGTGTAAATTACATGCCGCCACCATAAAATATTAAATCTGATTTGTACTTAATTATTGATGCTACTACCTATTCTGTAATAATGGCATTAGAAAATCAACATCCCCCATTAAATAGCTTTTTTACATTAGACGCTTTTTGAGGTTAGAATTCTTCCTCTGGTTCTTTCATGCTGTATGATTAATGATTATGGGAAGTCCATAAATAGTCTTCCAGAAATGTTTTATTTGGTTACCGCGCATATAAAATGGAGAGGATTTGCTTTGTTAGAGCCTACATTATGATGTATTTGTGCAGATAGAGGACAAATGACTTATAACATAGCTGATGATGTCAGCTTGGGCTTCTTTCCAGAATCCAGATTCCCCCACCCCCAAATCTACTGAATGTTCCACTTGAGATGATAACACTGAAAATGTGAAACATTTATTCTCTATGAAAGATAATTAACAATTTAGAGTAACAGTCTAGATATCCCCGATTCGGTATATGCATAGATGAGGAATGACTTCTGATATTAGATGCAGTTACTGAAGGTGTTATGGAACAGAGACAGATCGAAATAAACAGGAAGATGGGCAGCTTTCATTCTTATGTGCACAGAAAATAATAAAGCACTTTGCATCATTACGGAAGACAGAGATAACAGGATGTTTAGCACTGCCAATTCAAGCAGTAAGTGAAGTGAAATACTGAAGAAACAAGAAGACAAGGGATTCCCTGGTCAAGCTAAGTGCCTGTTGGTACAAGCTGCCAAAAATCTGACTTTTATTAACCCTGATAATCTACTTAGTAAATAACTAGAGCATTAGTTCAGCAAGGGAGACTCTTTGGTAAAGTAAAATAAGCAGGTAACAGAGAGTAACACCTCACAATGTTTGCTTGTTTGGTATACAGCAATAAAACCCTTAAACACTAATGTAAACTTTAACAACAAATTTAACAGTGTAGGGCTTATTTACCAGATCAGAATACAGGCACAAATTAACCTGATTGTAGTTATGTTAAATATGCAAAAACCATCACACCAAGCTAATATGGCAGCTGCTATCCTAAACAGAGAGAGCTTCTAGAGCTGTTTAGGTATGGTAAAGCATTCTGCAGAATAAATATAGTGTTATAGCTTGCAGTATTGTGCAGTATTGTGACTATTGGAAATAAACTGCTTCTGTCACTTTTCTTCTCCTTTAAAAAGCCAGAGCAAACAACAGACACAGTGTGCTAAAATAGTGTGAATTGGAAAACACAGTTTGAACTTCCTACACTAAAAGGCTACTTCTCCATATGGTGTTGCAATGTTCCATTTAAGGTGTGTGCTCATGCACATAAATGTTGAGTCCACAGCACACAACAAATTGTGATGCACACACTTTTTAAAAACTGCACATACAGGTTTAAAATATGCACACAAAAATTTTTTTTGCACACATATCCGAGAAGAAATTAGAGGGAGGATTGAGCCAGCAGTCAGTCATGTTGTGATCCAAGAAGTACATATTATTTACAAATAGAAATACTGTGTACAAAAATTTGGCCAATACATTTTGAACACAATTCATCTCTCTTATTGTACAATTAACAAAAAGCCATATGCTAAGTCAAGACTGAGAATAAAATCAAGTTTGTGCACAAAAGCATATTATAATAAAACAGACTACATTCTGTAAATGTAACCTTACATTATCATCTTTATCAGAACAATACATGACTCCAGTACATCACTCAGACTTAAATGTATTATAGCATTCAATATTGCCATTCTGACTTCTTAAATCTTTGCCTAATGTGTCAAAACAGGCATAGACATCCTTTGGGACTAGTTAGCCAATAGTGGAAGCAAAGTAAATTAGAATGAAATAAAATTGTTAAGTGTGGCAGGCAAACATTTTACACAGCTGAACAGAGACTACAAAGCTCAGAGACATCTTGTGAATAATGCAGAAGGTAATTGTAGGGCCCATTTAGATATGCAATAATACTTTGCCTGCCATAATCCATAATGTAGTGTGATACCTTCAAAATCTAACAAAACAGTGTTACAGGATGATGCAGTAGAATCAGGGGCCCTACTCATAAGTGGTTTTGGTTTTTAATCCAACTGTTTTTTTTTCTGTACCTCTTTAATTAGTTAATAGTGCTACTCCAACCATTGTTGTTATCCCTAAGGAAGGGAAGGACCCCCTCTCCCCAGGGTCGTATAGACCCATTTCTTTACTAAATGTGGATGCTAAGATCATGGCGAAGGTACTGGCTAATAGGTTAAAGCAGGTGATTACCGAAATAATTCATCCAGATCAGTCAGGGTTCATGCCAGAGTATCAGAACTCACCGAATGGAAGAGGTTTTGATGAAAGCTGACCCCACCTACACCTCCCTCCGAGAATAACAGTCACTGGCAATGGGAACAGGACTGTACCTCAGTAGCGGAGTGGGCAGGAGTGCCGAAAATCCAAAACGTCAAAGCAGGCAGGGATGATCAGAAGAATGGTCAAGACGAATCCAAGGTCAATGCAGGCAGCAAACAGCAGAAGTCAAAACAGGCCGAGTCGAATCACAGGAATCAAGTTTGAAGAAAATAGCTTAGGAATCAACACAGGAGCGATGATCACTTCGCAATGCAGCAAAGTTCAAGGTGACCTTTTAACCTATAGCGCCAGCGTCGAAAAGGGCGCGAAAAAAGTGCCAGCGTCAGGACGCCGACGTGACGCCCGCAGAGCGACCGCGACGCACGCGACCGCGTCGAAACTGAGCGCCCGCGAGGCGCCCGCGACGGACGCAACCGCGACGAAATCGGGCGCCTGCGCACGACGTGGCGCTGGTCACGAAACCGGAGGCACCATCTTGAAAAGGGGCAGACATATCCTTACACAGAGAGGTCCACTGACATTAACATCAGAAGGCTCTATACCAACATCTGTGCATAGAGAGATAGGGAGTAGAGTGGTAGTCTCTCTAGATGCTGCAAAGGCCTTCGACTCTGTGGAGTGGGGGTACCTATGGGGGGTTATGCAGAGGTTTGGTCTAGGGGATCGCTTTATTGCTTGGGTGCAGCTCCTATATAAGAACCCTCAGGCAAGGATTAGCGTCAATGGAGTGTTTTCTCCGGAATTCCGGCTGAGCCGGGGTACCCGCCAGGGATGCCCCCTCTCACCGCTCCTTTTCGCCCTGGCCATAGAGCCCTTGGCGATCCTCATACGCTCAGCTCCTTCTATCCGGGGTATGTATTTGGGGCCGGATGAGGAACGAATATCCCTATATGCAGATGATGTCCTGTTATACCTAAATGATCCTGGCCCCTCCCTTCAGGCAGTTCTTGGAATTACCACAGAATTTGGCCGATATTCAGGTTTATGCATTAACTGGGACAAGTCGAGTGTCTTCCCAGTAGATGAAGGTTTAGAGCCTTTGGATTACCCCCCCTCGCCATTGAAATGGGTTACCTCCTTTCGATACTTAGGTGTTATAATTGAACTAGATACCTCCAAATACAGAGACCTCAATCTAACCCCAATAACGGATACTATGTCGCTTCAGCTTAAGCAGTGGGAAAATTTGCCTCTTACCATATGGGGCAGAATCAACCTACTGAAAATGATCTTCCTACCCAAATATTTGTACAACCTCCATAATTCCCCTGTATATATTCCCAAATCAGTTTTCCAGCGTATAGAGCAAATACAGTCCTCGTTTATATGGGCAAAGAAATCCCCCCGGTTCTCTAAACTTAAATTGAAAGCCCCACTCAGCGAAGGGGGACTAGGCTTCCCAGACCTCTTCTGTTACTTCCTGGCCTCGCAACTGTTTTATATAACCTGGTGGCTGGTACCAGACCCATACAACCCCAACCTTAAATTGCAAACTACTTTGGCTGGCTCGGTTGATTCCTTGAAATATTTACTGTATCGGAAGCTATCAGATTTACCAGTAAAACATCCGGTCCTTACTACTCCCCATAGAGCATGGACGATGGCCGGGCGCACTCTTCGCCTTTCTACTCCGCTGCTTACCGGGGATCTCCCACTGTGGGGCAACTCACACTTGCCCCACTTTGGGCCACTCCTCACCTACATGAGATGGCAGGGAGCTGGGATTATGACGCTGGGGGATGCGGCGCCAGATGGGGTACTCCTCACTAGGGATCAAATGATCCAGGCACACCCGGGGGCACAGATTAGTCATATGGGCTATTTGCAATTTCGACACGCCTTTGTGGCACAATTTACATCAAGTAGGTTGGAGTTAGCTTTACCTCCTGTGTTGGAAATACTGAAGTCCCCATCTCAGAAAAAATTGGTAACCAAACTGTATAGTACTTTGCTCTCTACTTTTCCCTCACCGTTTGCCAGGGCATACACACAGTGGCGGACTGTAATTCCTGATCTCACACAGGAGGAGTGGGATGAATCCACCTCTACAGCATATCAATATCTCATTGCCACTAGGGACAGGCTGATTCAGTTTAAAATAATACATCAGCTCCACATTACACCTTTGAGGCTGAGTTGTATGGGTGATATGAGCAAGGCGTGCTGTCCCAAATGTCGACAGAGGGAGGTGGGATACTTTCATATGATATGGGAATGCCCTAAGGTGCATAGATTCTGGAGCAGAGTGATGACCCATATACAGGACAAAACGACTTTCCCCAAAATAATGTCACCACAGGTATGTGTTCTTGGAGTGGTGGACGAGGTGACCCCCTTGAGAGCACAGAGAGACCTCTGGCGTAGCCTACTATATTATGTTAGGAAAGCGCTCCTTATGAAATGGATGGACTCAAAAGTACCCACCTTGCAGTTTTGGTTGGACCTTATTAATAAAAATCTTCCACTGATTCAGATGACGTATCTAGCCAGAGGGTGCCCCACTAAATATGAGAAAACCTGGGAGAGTTGGACTGAGGCCAATTCTTAGAGTATGGGGCTTCTATAGTGCTACCCGAGCTCGTGCCCAGAGATGATACTTAAGTGCACCTGATATTACAATGTCTCTATGCATGTTGTACTCTGTGCTTCTTGAATATGCTATACATTATGTACTGAGATGAGGTCTACTATTTCTTTGTGTCATTGTTCTGTATTTTGTGGACTGTGTGGAATGTACCTGATACCCCCCCCTTTTTCCCTTCTGTACCCCCCCACTTTGAAAACAAAATAAACACTGTTAATAAAAAAATTGTGCTACTCCAGCAGAATTCTGCACTGAATCCATTTCTCAAAAGAGCAAACAGTTTTTTTTATATTCAATTTTGAAATCTGACATGGGGCTAGACATTTTGTCAATTTCCCAGCTGCCCCTGGTCATGTGACTTGTGTCTGCACTTTAGGAGAGAAATGCTTTCTGGCAGGCTGCTGTTTTTCCTTCTCAATGTAACTGAATGTGTCTCAGTGGGACATGGGTTTTTACTATTGAGTGTTGTTCTTAGATCTACCAGGCAGCTGTTATCTTGTGTTAGGGAGCTGTTATCTGGTTACCTTCCCATTGTTCTTTTGTTTGGTTGCTGGGGGGGAAAAGGGAGGGGGGTGATATCAATCCAACAGTCCAGCAGTAAAGAGTGATTGAAGTTTATCAGAGCACAAGTCACATGACTTGGGGCAGCTGGGAAATTGACAATATGTCTAACCCCATGTCAGATTTCAAAATTGAATATAAAAAAAACTGTTTGCACTTTTTAGGAATGGATTTCAGTGCAGTATTCTGCTGGAGCAGCACTTTTAACTGATTCATTTTGAAAAAAAAAAATTCCCATGATAGTATTCCTTTAAGCAATGTAAACATAAAAAGAGCCCCATTGGTTTTAGCATTTCATGACACAGTTTCCACCAGCATTTGGCAAATATCTAGTAGAATTAAATGTAGAGCAACTGGACTTGCTGATTAATCATTGAAGAAGTTTCACTACTCATCTGAGCAGCTTCTTCAGTTCAACTGACTGCTATGGGAAATCCTCTGCATATAAACTCTTCCACTAATCCAATCACAAGGATGCAGTGTAATCCAACGAGGTGACAAGTGAAACTCAAAGCGGTTGTGAATGCTGTGTAGTTACTGTGATAGAATTACCATTGTGTCATACAACTAAAAGAGGAAGGCAAGTGTATTTCCCATCAGTTTAACTGAAGAAGCTGCTCGGATGAGTAGTAAAATGTTTTCAATGATTAAGACATTGCTATAGATTTACTTCTACTAGATGTACCATGTTCTGGATGAATGAAAACCTTCATAGACACATTTGGCAAATGTTTAGCACTGATTAAGCATTAAAATGTGCCTCTTTCATGTGCATTGGGACTATTTCTGATCAATAATTTAGTAAGTATCAGAAGACTGCATAGTGAAAAATATAGATTTTGTGATTTGATTATACACACAAATAAGTCAGTGTAGTCAGATTCACACTCTATCCTCACACAGCTGGTGTTCTCCAAATGAGATTACTACAGCATGCAGACTGAGGTTAGATGCAATATTTTCACTTTCTCACCACCTGGGAATTGACAGTATTATATTTGTATTATGCGCGTCCAATGTAGAGACAAAACGAACCCAAACACATATTCCATTATGTTTGCAATGCAGGATTCACAGGACCTTATTAAATAATAATGTCCTTGTGTTTATAAAAACACTATAAGCTACAAATCATATAAATGTTTGAACCCTTCATTCTATTAAAAATCTGAAAAATACTTTCTTCACTTGAGAAATTTGACCTATTTGTTTTAACTTTCTCTCTACTCTACTTTTCCCTTGGCCCTGATATTTCCCTCTGATTGTTAGTAGCAACAGGGCTAGTTGCAGAGATGTCAACCACAGCTATTGTGAAGATGGGGGACTGGCATGACGCATATGATGTAATGGTGCAAGGCTTGTTGTCAGAAGTGACTTTGTTTTGAATGCATACCTGCTCTTCTGAAGTTGTTGAATGCTCACTGCAGATGCATAAGTTCATTTGACAACACTGAATGCTTAAAGGAGAACTAAACCCTAAAGTTAAAAAAAACCATACCCCCTGCCCCACATAGACCCCCATCCCTCCTCCCCCCCGCTTAGCTGCTATCACGGGCAAATGCCCCTAAGTCTTTACTAACCCCTCTGTGCAGATTCTGTCCAGCAGAGTTCACAGCAGCCATCTTCTTCTCTTCGGCATGCACCAGAATCTGCACCGAGGGTAAGTAAAGACTTAGGGGCATTTGCCCGGGGTAGCAGCTAGCCAGGGGGGAGGATGAAGGGGGCTCTATGTAGGGTAGGGGGTAGGGGTTTTTAACTTTAGGGTATAGTTCTCCTTTAAGGTTTTGTTAATGGGACAAAAGGTTGAACCTGTTGGATGAATTTTTTTTATCAACAGCTAGAATGATTCAAACTCCTCAATCATCTTACTGAAAAGAAACTATAACTATAGAGGAAACAGACACTGCAACTTTTAGGGAGCCAGGAATTGGGGGTGAGGGACAGTGGATAAGTAGCTTCAATACATGTTTATGAAAAACATCTTGTTTCCAAAGATCTTGCTATGGGGTCCAATAACTATTCATTTCATACCTCACATTATTCAGTAAATATATCACAATATAAATAACTGATGTTATATAATTAGTATTTCATAGAAACAGTTCCAATGTAATTGACCTTACATTTTTTTTTTTAATTCATTGGGGGTCAGTGGAGTTTGCTACAAGTTTAAAACACTACCTGCCCCATTAATGCTTGATACTTGTTATGTCTGTTTCTACAAAAGTAACAAAAGTTTTCCATAAGCTATGCAAATTGTGTAAGTTTGGGGGCCCAGTAACTAGTAATTCCACTGCTGAAAAGTTCATGTAGGAGATGCTCATATAATTCAGTAATTCATTACTAGGTTAAATCGGGCCCTTGCAATCAGATATCTGCTGAAATTCCAAATTGGAGAGCTGCTGAAGAATAAGCTAAATAATTCAAAAAGCACAAATAGTAAAAAATGAAGACAAATTGCACATTTTCTCAGAATAACATTCTCTATGTCATACTAAAAGTTAATTTTAAACCCTTATAAACTATATGCACTATATTAAAAAATGCACCTTCTGCATATTACTGTTTTAGAATTTTTTAGATCCCTTCTAGTTTGAAATCTCTGAGCTATCCCTAAGTACTTTCCAACACTTTGTAATGATCTACACCTCAACATCTCACTCTTTGCCTCTTTATACACACATTTAATATTTTGCTAGAGCTTCTCAATGGAAGCACAAACGTATAAATATACCAAAGGTTGGTTTGAACATTTTTCGACCTTTTCTATAAACGAGTGCAGGTGAAAGAGGACATCCTTTGATACCGGAGGAGAGGAAATGATTAAATCACCTGTAATAACAGTAAAGAAACTCCTCATCTGTATACGAGGAGTTTCTTTACTGTAATTACAGTCAGATTGTGAAATGCCCTACTAAGAGAATGGATATCAAAGAGAACTCATAAATCATTTTTACAAAACTGTAAATGAGATGTTCTTTTTTTGATATGTTGGCAGTTTTTCAGTATTAGGGCAAATGAAAGAAAAACAACCTTATTTCTTCTGTTTTCCCACGGGTATACCATCCTGTGAATGCACATTCAAGAAAATCTGCCACACAACATTATATTCAAATGGTTTTCTTCCCCTGATGTTATTATTTTGTTAAAGTGCACAATGTGGTTATTTAATATACCAGTGTTAGAAGGCCTAGTTAAACGTGCTTTTGTGTGAACATGTGCTACAAAGAGTTCATCCATACATCAAAAACAAATGACTTTCCTTCTTCCTTTTTGATAACTACATCATTATGGGTTAACAGGCACATGCCTTGTGTTTTGATTGTTGAGTTTTTATGATGTTTTTCCCTTAATGTCATAAAAAACCCACATACTTAGGAAGGGACTGCAAACATCTTAATGCATTTTAAGAATTAATATGCTGGAAGTTTCAAAAGAGGAAGAGGGAGCCTCTTAATACATTAGCATTTCAAAGATTCAATTCTTTAATACAGGACATAGAAACCAAGCTACTGGGAAAGCAAAGGCATAAAACCAGTTCTCATAGATGGAGACCAAACGTGTGACTTTCAATCAATTATCTTACAAAAGATGTTCTGCATTTTTGTTTTGTTATTAATGCATCCATAATTCCTAAAGCATTTCAGAAATATGCCGAAATTTAAATAGGACATACATTTACAATAGCAATGTTGTTGGGACTACTTTTCACTGCATATTATCAAATGTTACAGTAGTATGGAACCTGTTGTCCAGAAACTATAATGGATTCTTAAAGGGGCTGTTCACCTTTGAGTTAACTTTTATGATGTAACGAGTGATATTCTAAGACAGTTTGCATTTGGTTTTCATTTTTATTATTTGTGTTTTTTTTTTTAGTTATTTAGCTTTTATTCAGCAGCTGGACTGGAATATGAATACGAGAGCCTTCCAGTACATTTGATTTTTAGATGGGGTCAGTGACCCCCATTTGATGGAAAAAGTCAAAAGAAACAAGCAGATAATTAGGGGTGCACCAAATCCAGGTTTCGGTTCGGCAAAATCCTTGTGCCTGGCCAAACTGAATCCGAATCCTTTAAATCATGTGACTTTTCGGCACAAAACAACAAAGTAAAAAAATCTTTGCCACGTACGGCTTTCTTTTCTCCACCTCCCTGATTTGCATATGCAAATTAGGGCTCGGATTTGGTATTTGGCCAAATATTCGGGGGTTCGGCCTAATTAAAAATAATGGATTCTGTGCATCCCTACCAATAATTACAAAACCTATAAAAAATAATGACCAATTGAAAAGTTGTTTATAACTGACCGCTCTATAAAATACTGAAAGTTAACTTAAAGGTGAACCACCCATTTAAGTCAACACTGCACATTTAAACAATACATAATTCCTCCAGAGTCCCAATTGATGAAACAGAATCCTAATGAGTATTCCACTTGTTCTATTTATAAACTGGCTCCCTATCTTATTGGTTTCAAATGATCAAATCTATTGGAGAACATGATTTCTAGGGATGTCGCGGACTGTTCGCCGGCGAACTTGTTCGCGCGAACATCGGCTGTTCGCGTCCGCCGCAAGTTCGCGAACGTCGCGCGACGTTCGCCATTTTGGGTTCGCCTTACCTGGCGCTTTTTTTTGACCTCTCACCCCAGACCAGCAGATACATGGCAGCCAATCAGGAAGCTCTCCCTCCTGGACCACCCCCCACACCCCCTGGACCACTCCCCTTCCATATATAAACTGAAGCCCTGCAGCGTTTTTTCATTCTGCCTGTGTGTGCTTGCAAGAGCTAGTGTAGGGAGAGAGCTGTTACTGATTTCACTGATTTCTTTGAGGGACAGTTGATAGTAAGTTTGCTGGCTAGTAATCTACTTGATACTGCTCTGTATTGGAGGGACAGAAGTCTGCAGGGATTTGAGGGACATTTTAGGGTAGCTTTGCTGGCTAGTAATCTACCTTCTACTGCAGTGCTCTGTATGTAGCTGCCTGCTGTGGGCACTGATCTCTTCTGATCTCATCTGCTGACTGCTGTAATAACCCAATAGTCCTTGTAAGGACTGCTTTTATTTTCTTTTTTGTTTTTTTACTTTGCTAGTTGCTACTATAAGCCCAGTGCTATTAGTCTAGCAGTGTTGGGGAGTGGGACTGGTGTGCTACTGTGCTGCTCCTAGTAGTTCAGCAGCACCAACCCGAGAAAAATATTTTTTTTAATATACATATATATTTTTTTTCTTTTACTTATCTTACTGTTCTTTAATGTGTACAGTGCTGTTGCAGGCATTATTTGCTCAGTGTGTTCTTCATTTTCAAACAACAACCATCTAGCTGTGTGAGCTTGTTCACATTCTGTCTAAATATCAATAATAATACCGTCTCTAGAAACACCACCCGAGTGACGTTTTTCAGGCAGCAATAATATATTCCGTATCCACTGCTGTAGTAGTGTATACGTTAACCTTGTAGGCATTATTTGCTCATTGTGTTCTTCATTTTCAAACAACAACCATCTAGCTGTGTGAGCTTGTTCACATTCTGTCTAAATATCAATAATAGTACCGTCTCTAGAAACACCACCCGAGTGACGTTTTTCAGGCAGCAATAATATATTCCGTATCCACTGCTGTAGTAGTGTATACGTTGACCTTGTAGGCCTTGTTTGCCCAGTGTGTTCTTCTTCTTCATTTTCAAACAACTTCCATCTAGCTGTGTGAGCTTGTTCACATTCTGTCTAAATATCAATAATAATACCGTCTCTAGAAACACCACCCGAGTGACGTTTTTCAGGCAGCAATAATATATTCCGTATCCACTGCTGTAGTAGTGTATACGTTGACCTTGTAGGCCTTGTTTGCCCAGTGTGTTCTTCTTCTTCATTTTCAAACAACTCCCATCTAGCTGTGTGAGCTTGTTCACATTCTGTCTAAATATCAATAATAATACCGTCTCTAGAAACACCACTCGAGTGACGTTTTTCAGGCAGCAATAATATATTCCGTATCCACTGCTGTAGTAGTGTATACGTTAACCTTGTAGGCATTATTTGCTCAGTGTGTTCTTCATTTTCAAACAACAACCATCTAGCTGTGTGAGCTTGTTCACATTCTGTCTAAATATCAATAATAGTACCGTCTCTAGAAACACCACCCGAGTGACATTTTTCAGGCAGCAATAATATATTCCGTATCCACTGCTGTAGTAGTATATACGTTGACCTTGTAGGCCTTGTTTGCCCAGTGTGTTCTTCTTCTTCATTTTCAAACAACTTCCATCTAGCTGTGTGAGCTTGTTCACATTCTGTCTAAATACCAATAATAATACCGTCTCTAGAAACACCACCCGAGTGACGTTTTTCAGGCAGCAATAATATATTCCGTATCCACTGCTGTAGTAGTGTATACGTTAACCTTGTAGGCATTATTTGCTCAGTGTGTTCTTCATTTTCAAACAACAACCATCTAGCTGTGTGAGCTTGTTCACATTCTGTCTAAATATCAATAATAGTACCGTCTCTAGAAACACCACCCGAGTGACGTTTTTCAGGCAGCAATAATATATTCCGTATCCACTGCTGTAGTAGTGTATACGTTGACCTTGTAGGCCTTGTTTGCCCAGTGTGTTCTTCTTCTTCATTTTCAAACAACTTCCATCTAGCTGTGTGAGCTTGTTCACATTCTGTCTAAATATCAATAATAATACCGTCTCTAGAAACACCACCCGAGTGACGTTTTTCAGGCAGCAATAATATATTCCGTATCCACTGCTGTAGTAGTGTATACGTTGACCTTGTAGGCATTATTTGCTCAGTGTGTTCTTCATTTTCAAACAACAACCATCTAGCTGTGTGAGCTTGTTCACATTCTGTCTAAATATCAATAATAATACCGTCTCTAGAAACACCACCTGAGTTGTTGTTGTTGTTGTTTTAAAAATAATGCCAGGCAAAGGCAGGCCGCCACGCAGAGGCACTAGGGGCCGTGCTGCTATGCTATCCTGTGGCCCTAGGAAATTGCCCAGTTTTAAAAAGGCAATGACCCTGAACTCCCAAAATGCTGAAGAGGTAGTTGACTGGCTTACACAGCACACCCCATCCTCTACCGTTTCTAACTTTACCACAACATCCTCATCCTCCACTGCTATGGGCACCCCACGTAACACTTCCTCCACCACCGGCGCCCCTTCTTCACTGGAGTCAGAGGAGTTATTTTCACATGAGTTTCTTGAACTGAGTGATGCGCAACCATTATTGGCAGAAGAAGATGAAGGAGATGAGGACGTTACACCAGATTTAATTCTGGCAGAGAACACAACAGAGATGGACATAATGAGTGATGACGAGGAGGTCCCCGCTGCTGCTTCCTTGTGAGCTTGATGCATCTGAGGAGAATGAGGATGAGGAGATTGATGTTTTATGGGTGCCCAGTAGAAGAGAGCAAGAGGAGGATAGTTCAGATGGAGAGACGGAGAGTCAGAGAGGCAGGAGGAGAATAAGACTTAGAAGAAGCAGGGAGGACAGCTCGCAGGGAACAGTAGGGCAACAACATGTATCGGCACCTGTGGTCAGCCGGCCAACGCACCCGCCATTGCCGCCAATGCCGCCGACTTCTACTGTTACCGCCAGATTGCCAGCCTCAAAAAGGTCAGCAGTGTGGGATTTTTTTAATGTGTGTGCCTCTGACAAAAGCGTTGTCATTTGCAATGAGTGCAGTCAGAAACTGAGTCTTGGGAAGCCCAACAGCCACATAGGTACAACTTCTATGCGAAGGCACATGAACGGCAAGCACAAAGCACTTTGGGAGCAACACCTCAAAGGCAACAGGCAAACTAAAAGCCACCCTCCTTCTGGTCCAGCATCTTACTGCTCTACCTCTGCTGTCCTTCACCCGTCTGAACCACCCTCCACTCCGCCTTCCACCTTGACCACCAGTTCCCATTCCCAGTCATCTGCCCCCAGCCAAGTTTCTGTGAGGGCCATGTTTGAGCGTAAGAAGCCAATGTCTGCGAGGCACCCCCTTGCCCGGCGTCTGACAGCTGGCTTGTCCGCACTCTTAGCCCGCCAGCTTTTACCATACCAGCTGGTGGACTCTGAGGCCTTCCGCAAATTTGTAGCAATTGGGACACCGCAGTGGAAGGTACCCAGCCGCAATTTTTTTTCAAAAAAGGGAATACCACACCTGTACCACCATGTGCAGAGCCAAGTCACCGCATCTCTGTCACATAGTGTTGGGCCAAAGGTCCATATGACTACTGACGCATGGTCCTCCAAGCATGGTCAGGGCAGGTATGTCACCTACACTGCCCACTGGGTGAACTTGGTAATGGCTGGGAAGCAGGGAATGTGTAGCTCAACAACGACAGTGGAGTTGGTGTCACCGCCACGGATTGCACGCGGTTCTGCCACCACCTCTACTCCTCCTTCGCTCTCTACCTCGTCTTCTTCCTCTTCTTCGTCCTCTGCTGCTGGGTCCTCCTCCTCCACACCTGTGCACCCCCAGCTCCCCCTAGGCTATTCGACGTGCCAGGTACGCCGTTGTCATGCTGTCTTGGGGATGACGTGCCTGGAAAGCAAAAACCATACCGGATCTGTACTCCTGTCATCTCTGCAGTCACAGGCCGATCGGTGGCTGACCCCACACCAACTGAAGATCGGAAAAGTGGTGTGTGACAATGGAAGCAATCTGTTGGCAGCACTGAGACTGGGCAATTTAACACATGTGCCCTGCATGGCACATGTTCTGAATTTAATAGTACAACGTTTTGTCTCAAAGTACCCAGGATTCCAGGACGTTCTCAGGCAGTCCAGGAAGGTGTCGGCCCATTTCAGACGGTCCTACACAGCCATGGCACGCCTTGCTGACATTCAGCAGCGGTACAACATGCCAGTCAGGCGTTTGATTTGCGACAGCCAGACTCGCTGGAATTCAACGCTCCTCATGTTGGAACGTCTGCTGCAACAACAAAGAGCCGTCAACAAATACCTGTTTGAACTGGGTGGTAGGACTGGATCTGCAGAGCTGGGGATTTTTTTACCCCGTTACTGGGTGCTTATGCGCGATGCCTGCAGGCTCATGCGGCCTTTTGAAGAGGTTACAAATATGGTCAGTCGCACCGAAGGCACCATCAGCGACCTAATACCCTTTGCTTTCTTCCTGGAGTGTGCCGTGCGACGAGTGACAGATGAGGCTGTAGACCAGCGTGACGAGGAGCAGGAAGCGCACGATTTCTGGTCGGAATCACCAGAACGAACCCAGGCACCTGCTGCAATGCAGGGAGAGGTGTCAGAAGTGGAGTCAGAGGAGGAAGGTGGCTTTGTGGAGGAGGAGGACCAACAGGAGCAGGCTTCCCAGGGGGCTAGTGGTGACCTTTTGGGGACCCCTGGTCTTGTACGTGGCTGGGGGGAGGAGACCGTGGATGATGCAGTCCTTGATAACGAGGAAGCGGAGATGGATACCTCTGCATCCAACCTTGTGAGAATGGGGTCTTTCATGCTGTCATGCCTGTTGAAGGACCCCCGTATCAAGAGGCTTAAGGAGAAGGACCTGTACTGGGTCGCGACTCTACTAGACCCTCGGTACAAGCATAAAGTGGCAGAAATGTTACCAACATACCACAAGTCTGAAAGGATGCTGCATTTAGAAACCAGCCTGCAAAACATGTTGTACAATGCTTTTAAGGGTGATGTCACTTCAGGAACTCATCAACATTCCAGGGGCAGAGGTGCCAGTAATCCTGCCACGAGCGCACCTGCAAGGACAAAGCACTTTGGCCACTCTGTAACGTCAGACATGCAAATGTTTTTCAGTCCAAGGCAGCGGCAGAACCGTTCGGGATCCACCCTCAAAGAACGCCTCGACCGGCAGGTAGCGGACTACCTGGCATTAACTGCAGATATTGACACTCTGAGGAGCGATGAACCCCTGGACTACTGGGTGCGCAGGCTTGATCTGTGGCCAGAGCTGTCACAATTTGCCATGAACCTCTTGTCTTGCCCCGCCTCAAGTGTCCTCTCAGAAAGGACCTTCAGTGCAGCAGGAGGGATTGTAACTGAGAAGAGAACTCGCCTAGGTCACAAAAGTGTGGATTACCTGACCTTTATTAAAATGAATGAGGGGTGGATCTCGGAGGGTTACTGCACGCCGGAAGACTTGTGCTGAGTTTCTGATTCTGACTCCCCATGCAGCTGTCCTTCTCTGCACGCCTCATGACTCCACATACAGCTGTCCTTTAGCGTCCTCCTCCCTCCACCACCGTTACAAACTAGGGTGCAAACCCTACTGGTTTAATTTGAATCCAGGTAAATCCTGAGTTTTTCTGGCCTCTGTGCTTCAGTGGCTGTGACAAAAAAATGAATATTTTCAGCATTTATATGGCATATTTTTTCTGGCCTCTGTGCTTCAGTGGCTGCGACCAAAAAAAACTGAATATTTTCAGCATTTATATGGCATATTTTTTCTGGCCTCTGTGCTTCAGTGGCTGCGACCAAAAAAAACAGAATATTTTCAGCATTTATATGGCATATTTTTTATGGCCTCTGTGCTTCAGTGGCTGCGACCAAAAAAAACGGAATATTTTCAGCATTTATATGGCATATTTTTTATGGCCTCTGTGCTTCAGTGGCTGTGACAAAAAAATGAATATTTTCAGCATTTATATGGCATATTTTTTATGGCCTCTGTGCTTCAGTGGCTGTGACAAAAAAATGAATATTTTCAGCATTTATATGGCATATTTTTCCTGGCCTCTGTGCTTCAGTGGCTGCGACCAAAAAAAATGAATATTTTCAGCATTTATATGGCATATTTTTTCTGGCCTCTGTGCTTCAGTGTCTGCGACAAAAAAAATTTACATTGTTAGCATTTATATGGCATATTTTTCCTGGCCTCTGTGCTGCAGTGGCTGCGACCAAAAAAAATTAATATTGTTTGCATTTATATGGCATATTTTTTCTGGCCTCTGTGCTGCAGTGGCTGCGACAAAAAAAAATTTATATTTTCAGCATTTATATGGCATATTTTTTCTGGCCTCTGTGCTGCAGTGGCTGCGACAAAAAAAAATTTATATTTTCAGCATTTATATGGCATATTTTTTCTGGCCTCTGTGCTTCAGTGGCTGCGACAAAAAAAAGATAATTTTTCAGGAAAGTACACATGCCTAATTTTTCAGGGTTCTGCAACAGTGGCAAAATCGCATCTTTTATGGTCACCGCAGGTGATCAATAAAGTACACCAAAACTGGGCCCACACTGCAGAATCAGTGTTTTTTGGTTCGCTTCACTGTACATTGAATTACCTCTGCCTGACCGTGCACGTGCGCACAAGCACGGTGACTGCTAAACACACCACTACAGAAATATTGCCACCAACAGGACGAACATCCTGGAGGTGACAAGCTCAACTAGTAATTAAAAACTATTATTTGCTCACTTGACGGTATCATTCATTAAAGCTCTTTGCGTCTTTTTGCGTTGCAGTAAGCACCGCGTTTCGTCTTTGCGTGTGAACAGGCTGTAACCTTTACACGACTTGATTGGCATGTAGACGCCGGACGTTTTAAAGCATTTTATTACACAGGTTTAGAAATGTAGTGTGATTTCTGCCCTTTACAGCACAAAACGCAGCGCTGTGTCAACAATGGATTTTTTAGAAACATTTTTGCCCTTGATCCCCCTCTGGCATGGCACTGTCCAGGTCGTTGCACCCTTCAAACAACTTTAAAATCATTTTTCTGGCCAGAAATGTCTTTTCTAGCTTTTAAAATTCGCCTTCCCATTGAAGTCTATGGGGTTCGCGACGTTCGCGAACCGTTCGCATTTTTGACGCAAGTTCGCGAATATGTTCGCAAACTTTTTTCCCGACGTTCGCTACATCCCTAATGATTTGTAGATTTGAACACATCTCAGTCAGACATAGAGCTAGAATGCATGATTCTCCCTGAATTATAAATATTGAGATGCCTACATTGAAGTGCAGGGTTGCACAGAATAGTCGGTTTTAGGGAAGAATTATGTCAAACCTGAGAGCAGCTAGGAAAGTAAACAATGATTGAAATGATACTCATCACTTCTGTGATTCCTCTGTGGCACCCAGTACTTTAGAATTTGCTAAACCAATTGCAGTTTAATTAGTAGAAGTGTCAAAGCAGTGCACTGACGTAACTATGCATTACATATATAATCTGGAATAATGTTTTTGTTAATTTGCATATTCAAAGTATAGGTATGGGACCTGTTATCCAGAATGCTGGGAACCTGGGTTTTTTTGGATAACAGATCATTCTGTAATTTGGATCTTCATACTTAAGGCTAGTAGAAAATCACATAAACAGTAAATAACCCCAATAGGCTGTTTTTGCTTACAATAAGGATTAATTATGTTTTAGTTTGGATCAAGTATAAGGTACTGTTTTATCATTACAGAGAAAAAGAAAATCATTTTAAAAAATCTGGATTATTGGGATAACGTGGAGTTTATGGGAGACAGAATTTCCATAATTCCGAGCTTTCTGAACTGGTATACATGCACTATATAGAATGGATATGGTCGCTTGTGCACACTATTCTATTTGGTATCAAAAATGATTATATTATGCTGATTATCACTATATGTAGAAAGGCAAATCTACAGAATACCTACCTACTTCTCTTACTAAAGAACCTGCTTCCAATAACATACAAAGTCATAGGGCTTATACTAAAAATACTGAAAAAAACAAATGGAAAGCATGTTACAAGACCCACCTGAAGTACTGACATACAGTATGCTGGTTTTATTTATTTTATTGCCATGGTAAAAATGCACAGGTTATACAAAAAATATTAATGTTGTTACATGACTAGTATAGGCATAGGCTGCAGTGGCATCTCTAAGCACTATTTATAAGGATATAATGTACAGGCTATTTGTGGGTTCTGTTTATTACATATGACATTTATATACTGTATGTATGTATGCAAAGAAAAAGTAATCTTAAAATATTTAATATGAAATATTAATGCAGTTTATTACTTTAGTTTGACCTGTGTTAGGACTCCTAAGGAAGATACTAGAAACACTTAGTAATGATCTGTATTAATATTTCATTTGTCCAGTGAGTATAGCCTTTCCCACCAGGCATATATTTCGGTATATATACATTTTGCCACACAATAAATAATGCAAAATTCAAAGTTATGCACATTATGAGACAATATTTTGAATATTCTCAGATGGAGACTGATAATCAGTGTTCCAGAGATTGCTTGATTGTTTATACTTAAAAAAAACAGAAATTGTCAATCTTCTGGCTTTACCATTAACACTTATTATATCAGAAGAGTTGGACCCTAAAATCAATGTGGTTTAAATGTCTATAGGCAGTTAATTTCAATATGCTATCGCATACTTTACATCTAACAGGGGTCATTTACTGAACCCGGGAATGCAAATGCTAGAGCACTAAGGGGAGCAAGATCAAGCCCCTTGGTGCTCATCTAGGGTGCACTTACACTTGGTGCTCAGTACAGAGGGTTTTTCAGAGAGTGGGAAAAAATTACCAATTTCAGCCTTGCCTTCCACTTTGCATAATTTCTCCTCCATTTTAATGGCCCCTAATATCTGATTATCATTTTACTATCATATAATAAATTATCAATATAAGGGTTAGGTACTTGGATAAAGGAAGACCACATAAATCATAAAACTTTATGCTTTGGTTTAAGGGCCTCTACTTTTTGTTTAACTGACACTTAGGGGCACATTTACTAAGGGTCGAATATCGAGGGTTAATTAACCCTCGATATTCGACCATCGAAGGATTTACCGCATTTATTTCGATCAAACAAAAAATTGCTCAATCGAATGATTAAATCCTTCGAATCAAACGATTCTAAAGGTTTTAATCCATCAATCGAACGATTTTCCTTCGATCAGAAATTGCTTAGAAAGCTTATGGGGAAGGTCCCCATAGGCTAACATTTGTGCTCGGTAGGTTTTAAGCGGCGAACTAGGTAGTCAAAGTTTTTTTTAAAGAGTGGTCGAATAGTCGAACTATTTTTAGTTTGAAACGTTCTATTCGAAGTCGTAGTCGAAGGTCGAAGTAGCCTAAAAAAAACTTTGAAATTCTAAGTTTTTTTACTTCAAATCCTTCACTCGAAAGTAAATGTGCCCCTTAATAATTGTTAGGACAGCTTGTTTGATGTAGTTTGACTTTACAAACAAAGTAAAATGGTACAAATGTTATCCAGCCTAATACTCTAAATCAACCAGCTATTTGATTTTAAGTTCTAACTGCTCCAGACTGCTTAAAGCAAAATGTTGACATGTCACTGTGGGTTTCTGGCCAGAGTTAAAGGAGAAGGAAAGCTCCAAGACAGTTCATTGCCAATAGAATAGCCACAATAGTGCAAGCTAGAACGCTATATTTATTCTGCAGAATGCTTTACCATACCTGAGTAAACAGCTCTAGACACTGTCTCTGTTTGTTTAGGATAGAAGCTGCCATATATGCTTGGTGTGACATCACCAAGAGCAAACTGAGCATGCTCAAGGCCGTGCCCTGGAGGTTTAAGCTGAAAACAGGAAGTCTGATACAGAAGCCCATGTGTACACAATAAAAGCAAAGAAATGTGGTGTTTCTTTTGACAGAGGACTCAGAGCAGCATTATTTTGAGGGTTTACTGGTGTATTTATATAGACCTTTCTGATAAAGCTTACTTAATTTTAGCCTTTCCTTCTCCTTTAACAATATGCAATGTCTGGCCAGGGATTTATAACAGGAGGCCTACAGGCTAGTATAGAAACCCACTCAGGCCAACAATATCTTTACATGTGTAACAGACAAATACTCATAAACCAAAAAGGTTTAATATAGAATAGATGCCAGTGCAGCACCAATACCAGTGCTCTCCTGGCACCAATTCTCAGCGATACATAAAAGAAGAAAAAACATGATCTACATCGTGCTGAAGGAATGCATCAACCATTGCAGCCGGTTGGTTTATTGGTAAACTTGAGATGTTCACTCCTTGGTAAGACATATAAATGAAGTGAGTAAACATAAAAAGCAAACAAAATGTATGAATAAGGGAAGGTTACCACTCCAGATTTTCATGAGAAACCTCCAATATCTGTAAAAGTATCCAGACTGATACCAAAGCATTTTATGAGGATTAGAATGGAAGAAGTGTGAACAGAAATATACATTAATGATTAACAAACTGGGTCATGAGGGGCAGATTTAAAAATCCACTAAAAAGTAATGACATTAATGGATATTTGATGACAAAACATATACTGTGCTGTGCGACCACTTTCCAGCATTTGAACTTCTAATGCAGAGGTGTTTGGTTACAATATATTTTGGTGTGGATGTCTTCAAATATGAAAAACCTGTCAGTCTAGAAGAAAGTCATGTGATTTACAGAATTTTAAAATGCACCAAATAAATTTATATAAAATTAAGGTCTAATTGGAATCAAGAACTAAATAGCAACTGAAATTATTTTTATTTTATTTGTGTTTCACACTTTCACTGCTTGCAGCCATGGGCGCAAATTCACTAAGCGCCGAAGCGCCGAACGCTAGCGTCAATTCGCTAGCGTTTGGCATTTTCGGTACTTCGCAAATTCACTAACGAACGCTGGTGTAAATTCGGTAGTGTTACTTCGCACACTTACGCCAGGCGAATTTTCGTTAGCGATGTAACTACGCAAATTCACTAACTTGCGCAGTGTACTGAACGCTACCTTTTACGCTAGACAAGTTAATTGTGAAAACTTACTCTTCAGCAGTGCTGAAATTGAAATCTAGAAAGTGGTAAAGTACCTTTGTACTCAGTAACGTCACAATTACAACGTATTTATTGCACAAATTGTGTCTATGTTTATGTAAAAGAATAAGCTCCACGTATGAAACGTAAAACATTTTTGGCTATTGCAGAAATCAGAATGCTGCAGATTAGCAATTACAGAATCTAAACACTTGTAAAATAACAATATTCATTATTATTCTTTAAAATGGCCATATTAAAGAGGGAAGAATATACAGTATCCTTGGTAAATTTGTAGGCAGTTTGTGTTATGGAATGCCTGTATTGCCCAACTTCCCAAACGTTCACATTAGAACCTGATATGAGAAATAATTACATGCGGAAATGAAGTCACCACCAAGTACAAGATGTCAAAGATGTTTAAAATTGATTTCCTTTTTGTCTGTAGTAATAAAACAGTACCTTGCACTTGATCCAACTAAGATATAATTAATCCTTATTGAAGGCAAAACCAGCCTATTGGGTTTATTTAATTTTTACATGATTTTCTAGTAGAGCAAAGTTATGAAGATCCAAATTACTGAAAAATCCGTTATCCGGAAAACCCCAGGTTCCGAGCATTCTGGATAACATGTCCCATACCTGTATACTTAAAATTGTTTCACCACTTACCTAGGCTGCTTCTTCAGTTCTTCAGTTAAACTAAACAAATCTTCTTGGATAAGTAGTGAAATGTTTTCCAACTTACTGATACTAGATCCTATACATATACATACAACTCCACCAGGTGCCTATATTTAACAAACAAAGTTCATCTTGCTTGGTGGCCTCACAACAATATTCAGGGTCGGACTGGGCCAGCGAATTTGCGGGATACCAGGAAAAAACCCGGGGGACCTGGTCCTTATGAACCCCAGCCAGCCCAGACCCCCTCCCCTGATCTGCCGGGCTACCCCAAAAATACAAACTGCAGCAGCGCGCATTGGACTTTGCGAATTTGCATTCGCAATGGCATTTGCCCGGGGGTTCGTGCATGCGCACAGTGGGCCCCCAGATCTTTGAAACAAAGTGGGTACCCAATGTCCAGTCCGACCCTGACAATATTGTTGGTAAATACTCTGGAATGAGATATACACAGCATTCAATTGCTAATTAATATGCAATTGCCAATAGTAATTGATAATTAGCTTTCAACAGTCTACTACAAAGTAAAATATGAATGCAAAATTTTGATGTGTTGCAAGTCACATTTGGGGTTCATATTCAGCTTGACTGAACACATTGGGGCATATGTATTATATACCACACATCGTTAGACCTGTGTTTTTTCTTAGAGTGACTTCCGCCGGCACAATGTAAAATAACGGCAGCAATTCTGGTGTTTGCATAGCATAAAATTACACACACCTTGATAAATTCACCATTTAGTTTACACAGCTTTTTACACCACTTTTTTTTTATCCAAAATTACATTTTACACAGCACATTAAAAATGCCCCTAAGTTAGTTATAGTGTTGTACAAAAATGTGGGAGTGATCTCTAGCTCTTTTGTGTTTTGTTACCTCGATTATAATTTATAATTATATATATACCTCCCAACTGTCCCGTTTTTAGAGGGAAAGTCCCTCTTTTGACAGCTCAATCTGCAGCCCCTCGTTTGTACTGGAAAGTCCCTATTTTCTCTGCACTGAACAGCCTGAAAAAGAAACAATGTTTCTAACTTAATTGGCTTTTGGCAGAGAGCCCAGAACAGCCACAGCTGCAGATATGAAACCTTTGAAGCAATTTTGAGATAAGCAAATAAGTAATTGTAACAATATAAGATAACAGACCTCTAGGGAGAAGTTAGACTCACCGCTTAAAGAGCAATTCACCTTCATTAGCAAAACTGTAATAACAGAGGAAAAAAACACAGAAATATGTTCAAACTTTCATAAACTGCCAAATTTTGTAAAATGAACATGGTAATTAGGGGGTGTGGCTACAAAAATGCGCGCAGCAACTGTTTGGTCCCTCTTTTTATTTTCAAAATGTTGGGAGGTATGTTATATAATTATAATACACAAAAGCCATGAATATCTTGTAAATTATATCCTTATAAACGGTGAGTTCTGATCTCATCAGTTATAAACGGTGAGTTCTGATGTCATTTCTGTCACATGACTCACTGAAACTTGTGTATTATAATAAATAAAGTACCCCCAGTTGTAAAATATGAGGATATTAGAAGTTACCTCGGAGTTCCATGACCTGTATAAAAACACTCGGCCTTCGGCCTCGTGTTTTTATATGGTCATGAAACTCCTCGGTAACTTATAATATCCTTATATTTTACAAGACGGGGTACTTTATTCACTATATATATTGATATATATATACTCACAATTTGGAATAAAAATAAAATACTAAGGGAAGTGCTGGCCTGGGAATGTTTTATTCCAAATTGTGAGTATATGATTGATTGTTGTCCTTAATATCTTTTACAAAAAACATTAGTTCAGTTCAGAAGATGAGCTCTGATGACCTTTGAGTTCTAAAATACATAACTTTACTTCAGAGCATCAATATAGCAAGCTGTATCAATTCTCATGCATTATCTACCAGAAATACTCATGTCTTCTGCACTATTAGATTTTTCAGACAGTGTCAGGACACATTACATCTATTGTTCATACATGGGGCTAGTTGTGTTAGATATAAATATTTGGATGTTACATTTATTTTTGTCTGATTATAAAATTCCTTGTAATTTTAGCTGCTTTTTTTACACCTGGATGTTTTCCCATTGGGCTCTTGGCTTGTCACTAAGCCACTATTATGGTGTTGAGGCTCTTGTTGTTTAATGACCACAATACAAGTTATTTCACTATACAGGTATGGACCTGTTGTAACTCCATTTACAAGTATGTCTAATAGCAATGGCATTCTTGTATGCTAGAAAGATGCTTAGAAATATTTTTTTTTCATTATGCAAAGAGAAAGAGATCATTTGTAACCATGCTTCGGTGTATTAGCTATAATTGCACTGGACATAACAAAGACCAAAATTTGCCTCTGTAATGACAATGTATAAACCAATTTCTTTTAGAAGGGGAAATAGACCACATCAAGTCATTTACTAAACACAATCATTTGGAAAGCTTGCATGGCCTTACCGCTTAAATATACTAGAGGAAGTCTCTGACTGGTAAAAATGATACAAAGAAGGGAGGCTCAACCCATTGTCTCTAACGGGGATAGTATAGACCCTTTTTCAACATAGTTTTAATACATAAGGCTCGTACTGAATAAACCATCTCTCCACTTCGCCAGGCGCAAATACGCTACAAATGATGACTTTTCGCTAGCATTACTTCAGCTGTGCGAGCATTTCATAGCGAAAGATGCACTAGCATTCATTTGTGCCTAGCGAAACTTTTCTAGTGATCTTGAGCTTAGGTCAATTTGCATAGGGCAGGAAATTTAAAGTTGTATGGACATCTTTATTATAAATGTTGCTGCAAATGGTTTCAGTTAACAGTTTATATTACACATGTCCAGGGAACCTTAATAAAGACAAGTTAATATAATGCCCTACATATGAGCCCCCCTGAAAAATGAATGTTCCATATGTTAGGAAATGTCTCAAAAAAAAAAATTGGTTCCCCAAAAAAAGTTTGTTAGGACTTTTGTAGGCAATCATGCTGAAAAAAAGGAAAAGACGCCAGCGTTTTTTGAACTTTGATGCGTTTTGGCTCAAAGGATATGATGTAAGTGACAGAAGATTGAGAAGATCTAGCTGCTTTATAGCACTTTGCCTGGTCTGAGGTGGCGAAGGCAACTCTGCCTAGAGGTAATGTTCAGTAAAATCCGCATTTTAGTGAATTTGCGGAGTAACGTCCGTTGACCAGGTAGACAAGTCGCCTGGAGATAGAGTTCGAATGACCGCTAGCACCCGTCTGTTTCGCTAGCAAATTGGAGCCTGCACCTGTTAGTAAATTGGTGATGTCCCTACAGGTGGCAACGCTGGAAAAAGTCGATAGCGTTAGGCACTTCGCTCTTTAGTAGATCTGCCCCTTAAGGTCCCCCTAGACGCGACGATTCTTCTTTGGTGAACAACCGATTTCAGTGCAGTCTGACCAATCCGTTAAATTATCATGCGGATAGTGGGATTCGAACGATCGTACATCTTGCGATTTTTAGGCCGTCATCTGTCAGAAAATTGATCGGCCAGGTTTAAGAATCTTTATCGGTCCCAGTGCAATCTATCTATGTTTGCAGGGCCAAGCAGGCAGCTACTCTTCAGTTTTGCTGGCAATTTAGTTGATGGACACGTACATTTAAACGATCATTTCGAGATAATCATGATAACGATTGGATATTTTAAAAATCTTTACATCTATGGCCAGCTTTAGTGCCTTAATTACATATGGGTTTTGGTATATTATAAGGGCATAGTTTACTGTGGTGACCTGAACCAGCAGCTAATAAGCTCCTATATGCTGCCCCCAATCGCTAAGCAGATACCAAAGAAAGAAGTAAGCGGCTGTATAAATTAATGATGGTAATAGTGAATCCTGACATTTGAAGATGGCTAGCAATCCTAAATATCCGCAGTTGTACAATGTTTCATCCATGGAGACAATTATTGTAACAAGATATAATATTCTCAAATAAAAGTTTAACAACATTGTAATTCCTGTTTTCAAAGCTTCAGAGAATAATAGATCAGGTTGCAAAACATTATAATGTGCCTAACCATTTAACGAGAGCACATCAGAAATTTCCCTTAAATTCAGCATATTAGGTTTCTGAAATATTTTCTCGGAAGTTTCTGAGCATTTTCTTTCTCGCGCTAGGGCTATATCATGTAAGTAAAACTTGCAGAACCATATGCATTTGCCTGCTTGACCTGACTGACACATATATTGATTATTGTCTAACAGTTCATTCATAAGAGCAAATTGAACTGGCCTCACAGGCAGAATAGCCTTTTAACATGGTCCTTGGGGAGAGAAAATAATTTCTTTCTAAAATGATGAGCGAAAAAAACGCACCAGCGGATCTGTATTAGCACTTCATTACTGCACTAATATTTCACTTAGGTTAACAACTTAAACTACGCTTGAGTTTTAGAGAGTACACATGCCTTATTCCTCAAACAGCAAGCAATTAAAGCTTGTTTTTGTTTTAAAAATAAATAAATAAAACAATTGTTTGCAAAGATATTTATTTGTTTAAATAGGGCTCTGATGGCAAAGGCATTCCTGTATTTTGCATAGCAGAGCTGTATTTATGCTGTATTTATACTGTATATAGGCACCCAAGGACGTGTGTCTAGGGGGGGCAGCTTCAAACAGGCAGCCCTCGGCTGCTTATATAATTACTAACCTTTATTTTTAGAAAAATAAAAAACCTCCCAAGCCACCAGAGATTACCTGCATAAATCCGGCAGAGTTAGGGGTGGTGAGGGGGTCAGCCTGCGGATTCATGGGGACGTGATGTAACATGTAGCGGCAGTGACGCCCAGTGTCGGACTGGGATGCCAGGGGCCCACCCGAAAACCTCAGGCTGAGGGCCTACTTTCCAAACTATTATACCTCCTCTCCTCATTCAACCTCTTTATTCTTCTAGTCTTTTCTCTCTACATACTAAACTCTATTCTTCCATTATTAAGCCTCTTTGTTCCCATAAAAGAAATAGGGAATGACCATGAAAAAGGCCAAATGATTAGAAGCAAGAGGCCCACTGGCACCTGGGCCCACCAGGAGTTTTCCTGGTATCCCGGTGGGCCAGTCCGACACTGGTGACGCCATGCACAGTCGAATGCATGACGTCACTTACGCAAATGGGGGAAGCAGTTAGGTCCAGTGCCTAGGGTGGTACCGGACCTAAATACAGCACTGTATAACAGGTTTACAGATAATGGATACCATACCTGTTTATGTTTTTGTTCTCATGTACATCTTCTGAAGGAGCCAATACCAAATATGTCAATTTTATGGAGATTTCTGACTCATATGCTAGAAAACTGCAGAAATCTGCAATTCGTGGCCAAAAGATCCACAGACAGTAGGTTTACACCAGGAACCCACACATTTTGGAAAGAACACACTTGAATCCAAAATGGGTAAAAATTATACTTTTTATACTGTAAGCCACCTAACTGCAATGCTTTCCTAAATTTAGCATTTTTTATAAAAATGGCTGAAAATGTTGAAAAATTACCTGAACATCATCTTATTTTCCACAGGTCATTAGATGCCAACATAAACCAAACCACGATAAATATGACAGTCTACATTTTGATGCCCAATGTGCATAGGTTTATCTATGCATATGGCATATAGTAGCACCCGCGTACTGATATACACTACCAAAACTGCAAAATCAACATATTTTCTGCATTTTATTTGGGGTAGGACCATAAAATGTAAGGTAAGTGCAGAAAGCCTGATATTTTTAGAAAGTACACATTCTATAAAATCCAAAATGTTTTAAATATTTATTTCTATTCCAGACTACCAAACTGCAAATATGACCTAAAGTGAGTGGTTTTCATGAAATTTCTGAAAATCACCTATAATTCTGAATGTTGCAGCATCTTATCTTATCTTATTAGTTACCAACATACTGTATACCTAAATATGAATGCCAGGGGTCTACTTAACACTTTGAGGCCCAATGTGCATAGATTTAGTCAAAGAAGTTTAAGTCCCTAAATTTTACCTTGTGCATACGAGTAAATGTGTGACATATTTTAACTACTCCAAATACACACTGGGGCAAATTTACTTACCTTTGAAGTTGCGCCAGCGTTGGCTTCGCTGCACTTCGCCAGGGCGCCGCTAATTCACTAAAATCCGAAGTTTCTCTCAGGGAGGCAAGAGGTAGTGAAGTTGCGCCAGCGTTATTTCGTCAAGCAAAGCGAAGTTACACTAGCGATGCCTAATTTACATACAGTGCCAAGTTAAAGTACAATGGACGTATATGTAGCAGCAAATACATTACACTACACAATAAAGGGAAAGCTTCATAAAATTGAGTTGTTATTTTGGCCTATACATGTGCCCACTGTATAGTTTAGGTGCCATGTGTTAGGAAATGTAGGGGGGAAGGAGGGTACCCCAAAAAAAAATTACGATCTTTTTCAGCCTATCACCCTTAAAAAAGTAAAAGACGCCAGCGTTTTTTGGGACTTAGAAAATATTTACATTTTTTTTGAAGCAAGCCCTATCTACTCTATCGCTCTTCGCATGGTCTGCAGTGGTGAAGGCAAGTCTGGCGCAAGAGGTAACGTTCAGTAAAATCCGCAAGTTAGTGAATTAGCGTAGTTACGTCCCTTCGCCATAGCGCAACTTCACCTGGCGTAAGGGTGCAAAGTAGCGCTAGAGTAGATCCACTTCGCTAGTGAATTTTTGCAAGCGTTAGCCACTTCGCCCTTTAGTAAATTTGTCCCCATGTCTCCGTTGTGGTGGGAAGGGATGCAAAAAAATGTACGCTAAATCCTGAAAATGAAATGGTTTATTTTCTAAACTGCACTTAAGTTATGCTAAAAACAAGTAACAAATAATAATGCAGAGATAAAAAGCAATGAAATCACAAAAATTGATGGGTTATTACCATATACCATGTATAATTTTTTTATTCGGATGGGCTAACATTTAAACATTTCTAGAGCTAGTTAATTTTCCTTACTGCTCAGAAAGTTCCCAGTGTATCATATGCTCTGCTGGAAGGTGGTTTCCCAATTGGTTTAGGGGTATAGTGACTAATTGCTCTAAGTTTATGTAAGGAAAGGAATAGCTTGGAGCTCTAACGGTTAGTTCATACGAGGAGATTTTGTCGCCTGGCGACTAATCGCCTCTTCTTCTGGGCGACAATCTCCCTGAACTGCCTCAGCGTGTCTTCCCATAGGCTATAATGAAAAGTCACCTGCGCTAACACCGCGCTGCGTTTTCCAAAGTCGCCCTAAGTTGCCTCACGGAGGAAAATCTCCCTGAATCGCCTTGTGTGAACTAACCCTTGATAAAATATATGTGTTGCTTTGTTTTTCCGAAGTGGCATGAAATTTCCTTGCGATCACCATGGAAAAGTAGAGTGGAGTTAGCAGTTCCCAGAGGGTTCCAATTGTGGTGTCCATTTCAATGAGACTATTCCTTTACATCATTACAATCTGTTATGGGTAATGGTGCATAAACTAAACTGCTTATTCTTAAGATACCACTTTTTCTCACATTTGCCTCAACTCTTTACTCTGTAAAAGGGAAGATTGTATCATACTTACCGTGATCTTCCTTTCCTTGATGAACTCCATGTTAGTACTTACCGGGGATAGTCCCTTCCCCTGCTCCCATCAGAAGGACCCTCCCCAAACCTAAAAGGCCCGTCTAATCACAGGAGCATTGCATTTGTGTAATAAGACATTCAGATGCAGGTGTACCAGACACAGATACAACCAAGCCACAAAAACATGTTATACATAGTTTAGATCAGCTGATGCTTAAGCAAGCATATATCAGAGCCTAGCAGCCACCCAATAACCTACATCCATTAAGGCTACTGGTTCCAGGTAAGCAATACCCAGAGGGCATCACACTGCACAGAACTGTACTGAACAAAATAGGAACACACTGTCTGCCAGCCCATTTGCCTATCCGTTACGACTACTGATCTCAGGTGAGCAATATTTAGAACTCAGCATAGTGCAGGTCAGCATAGGTTCCATTTTCCTGCCCAGTTAGCTATATCCATTAGGGCTACTAGCGTCAAGTGAGAAATGGCTAGAGCACACTGCAGAGCAGAATAGGAACACATACCTTATCTGCTGCTCATTATGCCAGGCTGTAATCAGGCCCCTAAAAAGTAAACTTATTGCAGAACACCTGGTTTACATCCCAGACAAACAGACCTCACAAACTTATTGAGAACAGCAGATTTGTCTGTGGCTGCAGTATATTAATAACAACTTTTCCTACTATTTACTTGAAGGGGGTTATTTACTAAACTCCAGTCGGGCTTTTTGGGGCAAAACTCAATTTTTTCTGTTTTTTGTATTAAAGCCAGATGCAGCAAAAAGCCTAAATTCGAAAATCCGCCATCGCAGACCTGCCAAGGTTGTGTATAAGTCAAGGGCAGAGGTCCCTATCTTATTTAGAATTGTCTGTTGTCTGCACTGCAATTAGCCGGAAAATCCAACCATTTCAGGCTATTCAGGAAAAGCCCAGAAAAAATCGAGTGATTCCAGTAAAAACTTTAAAAAAAAAATCATACGATTCGGGTTTTCGCTCAAGTTTATCGAGTTTTTATCAGAACCAATTAATTCAAGCTTTTTTAATAATAAATAAGGTAAAATCGGGTATGGGAGTATGGTTGTGTTTTTTTTTATTTAATTATTAGATAAATTCAGATTTTAGTAAACAACCCCCGAATTGTCAGTTATGGAAAACATGTCCTTTCGCAGACTTTGTTCTTTGCATAGAAAATTATACAGTAGCACAGAAAAATTTGGATATTTGTAATAAGGGAAACCCTTCGAAAGTATTCATTACAAAAGTTGAACTGATTAGTGACAATCATAAGATTGTTATATAATTGAAAAAAGCCACAACCTATAGGTTATATCCTTATAATACACAAGTCCTGAATATCTGTGTTATGTCCATATTCTGTAAGTTATATCCCTATAAATAGTGCTAATTGATGTCACTAGTTATAATTGGTGCTTAGTGATGCAAATTCTGTCACTTGATTCACTGTATTATTAAAAATGATTTACCCCTTTATGTAAAATGTGGGTAAAAATAGAAGTCATCTCAGAGTTCTTTGGCCTTGTGCCTGCTTTCATTGGGGATATTGTGTTAAGATTGGAGAAGGAAATAAAGGTTGTATTGAGAAAATATTTAAAGAACATAGCTAGAAAGCATTTAAAGCCAAAGTAAGGGTATAAAGGCAAGTGGCAGGTGCTTGCAAAACCTTTATGATCTGCTGTTGTTTGAAACCAGATGATTAAATACTGATTTATACCAAACTACGGTGTAAAATCTGGTAAGCCACAATCCACTGGAATTATTTGGTTTAAAAAGGTTAATATATTGTAACAAGGATGGCATGATATATCGGGAACTGAAATCAAGACAGCTATTGCTATTAGAGGAAACAGCTGCAAGCTGTGGAAGTGGTGATGTGAAATGTATTTCTAATTCTCGGTTGATGAATGGAATAAATCATAGTAGCCTCTATGGTTAAGATGTGTGGGCCAGGGGTCAATAGAGCATGTGTAGATTCAGCCTGTAATAATAAATCATATGGCAGAGCAGAATGTCCAGACTTACAGATGTCTTTTCTATTAATGCTGAAACTATTTTCAGTAGCTGGACATTTTTGTATTTATGGGTCTATCTTAAAACTTTTTCCAAAAAAAAAAAAAAGTTCTTGTGTCAAGAAATCATCAGTGATCAATAACAACCCTATTACAATACTTTTAAAAAATAAAACCTTTTATATATAAAGGTATGGGACCAGTTATCCAGAATGCTTGGGACCTGGGTTTTTTTAGATAATGTATCATTCTTTTTTGTCTACTTAAAAAATCATTTAAACATAAAAAAAAAATTGGACAGGTTTACCTAATTAATTTTGTTTAATTATATCTTAATTGGGATTAAGTACAAGGTACAATCTTACTGTAATGGAGAAAAAGGAAATCAATTTTTACAAATTTAGTTATTTGGTTAAAATTGAGTAGAGAGATGGCCTTCCAATAATTTGGAGCTTTCTGGATAATGGGTTTCCTGATAACAGAGCCCATACCAATGCTAAAGTATTCCCACATGGTAGTCCTAAATAAATATTGTTATACATATATCATTGTATGCTGTCCAGGTTGCATTTTCATGAGAATAGGATCTCATCAACTTACTCATCTTATAAAATAATACTCCCACCAGAATCAGACTTAGATGTTCATAGCCAACACATATTACTAATGTTTGGAAGGTGTCTGCATAGTTTTCTACTGATCGGACTCAAGATCGTGATAGTTAATTAAAATTTCCAATGCACATACCTTGGCCCTATGTATTATTAATGGTATGATATTCTGGGCAATTGTGTATATTTTATAAACTGGGCTATTTTAAAGGGGTAGTTCACCTTTAAACTAACTTTCAGTATTATGTAGATTGTGTAGATATTCTGATTCTTTATAATCCGTTTTATATTTTTTTATGGTTGTTGAGATATTTACCTTTTTGTTCAGCAATTTGTTCAGCTAGGGTCTTTTTTCCCTATCAACCAGGCAGATATCAGAGATTGAATGAGTATAGAAGAGAGACTAAATAGAATAAAGTAATAAAAAGTAACAATAACAATGAAATTGCAACCTGACAGAGCAATAGATTTGAAACCTGGAAAAAGGGAAGAAAGGAAAGGAAAATTAGTAAAAAAAACTATTAAGAATAAATAATGAAGACCAATTCAAAGTTTTTAAAATGATGACATTCTATAACATATTGAAGTTAAATTAAAGGTGAACCTCTTCTTTAAGGCCCAATAACAGCTTTCAACTGAGCAGAGCTATTTCCCAACATAAATTAAAAATGCAAGCAGAAATGTTGCCCATACTAAGATTTTAAGGGTACTGGGACACGGGGTGTTTTGTATCCCATGGTAATCTATGCTACAAAGCGTCACAAAACATCCAAACATTTCTTCCCTTAGTGTAAATCACCTATCCTCTTCAAAGCATAACAGATTGGAAAATATACAGTGCTGTGTAGGTATTTAGAGGTAGATTTTTAAAAAGTTTTATTGTGCAGTGTTACTTTAGGCAAGAATTGTTTCGCATTACAATCAGTCCTGGCATGTACTAGCCAGTGACAGCTACTGTAAATGGCAGCATTTATTATCCTCCTAATGTTGTCTGTAAGTTACCCACGTACTTAGATTGTAAGCTCTATAAGGCAGGGACTTAGCACTTGAACTTGAATATAACTGTATTTTGTAATTATTATGTTATTGACCCCTATGTGTTCTATTGATTTATTATTGTACTGTACATTGCTGCATGCAAGTTGCATTGTTTAAATTAAAATATACATACATGCAAACTTAACTACAGTTCAATGCAAGTTCAACCCTTCATAATAAGCTGACAATGCTGAACGTTGTAATCAAGCAACATTTGGGTGGAGCAAAACTTCTATGGAAATTATTGTAACACTATTTTGGGCTATATTAGACCAGAAATACAGCACAATGTGACACCATTGTAGATGTAGTTAGGTTAGTAGAAGTTCACCTCTATGAATCCCTTGTCATGGTCCGGATCCCATACAGTGGAAATGATCAGGGAGAATGTATGAAAGCCTGATTCCCTATCCAACTGTGGTCAGAGCCTAGCAGAAAGCTACTCCCTACCATCAAGGTGGCAAAGGGGGTACTGTTGTACAGAACCTGGGCCTAAAGGGGGGCCCGGCTGTGCTGCACTTTTCAAAATAGCCTGGCTCCCCTTAACAGCGCCAAAGCCGTGCCGAAGACCCAAGCCTGCAAAGTCCCGAAGCACCAAAGTCCCGAAGCCATGAAAAAACCCAAAGCCACAAAAGGAGCCTTAGTTGATGTCCCGGAGCTGCAAAAAGACCCAAAACCACAAAAGGAGCCGAAGTTGAAGTCCTGAAGCCATGAGTTCAGTTCTAAATTTCTAAAAAATTTATGGGGGCCCGGGTGCCAATGTTTTCTTTTAACTTATGGGGGGCCCTGACCACAAGTTATTTTTAAAAAAAACTTTTATGGGGGGCCCTGAGGCCAATTTTTTTTCAATTTATACGTGGGCATCTGCCCAGCAACTTGGGAGATAAGGAAGTGTAGGGATTTAAAGCCATAGGGACTTAATAAACCTATGGGTCCCTACATAATAATAGTTTTATTACTATTATTATTGTTAGAAACATCTATATACTGTATATATATGTATTTTTTTTTTAAATTAGTTTTTCTTTTGTTTTTTATGCAGTCACTTGTGACAGTATCATTATATCCTAGGAGACCAAGTTTATTTATTAGGGTAGAGCTCCACGACAGTTTTTTGGTTGAATTGACGCCCACCAACAAAATGCACGCGACAAGTCGGATGGATTCGCACACGTGAAAATATAATTGGACTGAATGAAAAGTCAGAATTATCATCTACACGGCCCAACTGTCAGATGAAGACGCTGCTTTATGTGTCCACATCCGACAGTCATGTCGCGCTGGATGTAATGTAGTTGTTACCTCCGACTTTTCATTCAGTCCAATTATATCTTTTGTCAGCAGGCGTTGATTCGACCGAAAATGCTTATGGAGTCCAGCCCTTAAAGGAGAAGGAAAGGTTAAAACTAAGTAAGCCTTATCAGAAAGGTCCATCTAAATATACCAGTAAACCCCCAAAGTAATGCTGCTCTGAGTCCCCTGTCAAAAGAAACACAGCATTTCTTTCCTTCTATTGTGTACACATGGGCTTCTGTATCAGACTTCCTGCCTTCAGCTTAAACCTCAATGCCCTGGGCAAGAGCATGCTCAGTTTGCTCCTCCCTCCCTTCTCTACTGTAATCTGAGCCCAGAGCAGGGAGAGACTCAGGCAGGAAGTGATGTCACACCACATTAATACAGCAGCTGCTATCCTAAACAAACAGAGAGTTTCTAGAGCCGTTTACTCAGGTATGGTAAAACATTCTACAGAAAAAATATAGCATTCTAGCTTGCACTATTGCAGCTAATCTATTGGCAATAAAATGCCTCCGTAGCTTTCCTTCTCCTTTAAGGAAAATGTCAACTTTTTTTGCGATAAAATCGTAATTTTTAGTGAAAAAAAAAACTTGAATTTTTCAAGATTTATTATACCCCGAGGATGGAAAAGTAGTGCCCTCACAGACCCAAAAGTACCATTAGACTGGGCCCTCTGACCTCCCACAAGACTTTAGTTATCGTTTACTCAGGTCAATTCGATTTCAACATTTTCCATTTTTTATACTCTCAGGTCTACAACAATTTATAGCATTTTTTTCATCAGCATAAAATATATTATGGACCCTTTATATTGTATAATTTTTTTTCATTTTTTTTAAGGTATTAAGGTATTAAGGTACAGTTTTTTTTCTCAATGCTTAATTGTCGGCATTAATACATTTGTTGAATCTTGCAGACTCCCATCAGACAATTTTAAATGAAACCATCAGTAGGATGGAGAAGAGGTGTATTTCCTAAGTTACATGATCATCTTACTCATTCCATCAATAAACACAGAAGACTGAATTAACCCAGCTCTCCGATCAAAGCCCTTTATTGAAAGAAATTATCTTAGGGGCTGACCATTTATATGAAATTCAAATCCAGTCCTGGAGTAATTTGGCTGTAAGGAGATTGATTTTACTGAATTTTACTTTCTCATTTTCAACAGAGTGAGATTGTAACCTGGTTAATTTCTGTTAAATACATTATGCAGGTATAGTCTCAGTACCGATCAAATGATTTTATGTCTGAGCTGAAGGATTGTAATTGCAAGATAATAGAACAATAAGAGTTCTGAGCATTGTAAAGATCTATTAGCTATACAAAACATTTATTATATGTGATTTTCATTTTCTCAGCCTTCTCCCAGTGAACAGAATAAGATGTGAGGCTTCAGTCCCACTAAGAGTAGCCACCTGTATCATTGTAATATTTATCAGGCAATATTCTGCAATATTTTGCTAGAAATTGACAGCAAACAAAAATCAAATTCATGTACTTAGCCTTTCTTACACTTTGGAAAACCTCAGCCCTTATTACCATAGATTGTTGACTTTCATAAGGATAATCATCTCCTTTATGTAACTTTTTTAAAACATGTCATATATGTTAGGGACTTTAAATATAGGTTTTAAAACTGTAGATGCACACTGTTAAATTGTAACCTTTGGGATCTGTAGTGGAGATACCATATCATACCATATTTTAATTTTACGTTTTCAGGTTTAATTGCAAGGTTATAAATGTAATAACAATAACTGTCCAATAGTTTTTTCCCTACACTAATGGAAGTGACAATGGAGGCCCCTTAAGTTCTATAATGCTGTAATAATAATGGGGCAAATTTACTAAAAAGGGCAGTGACAAGCTGGGGAGAAAATTTGGTACTTTGCCGGTTTACTAATGGTCGCTGGTGTAACTTCGCTAGCAAAGGAGATAGACTCTTTAGGTACTTTGCTCCCTAACGCCTGGCGAATTTGCGCTCTGGCAAATGCGGATTTTAATGAACGTTACCTCTTGCGCTAGACCTGCTTTTGCCACCTCAGACCAGGCGAAGTGAAATAGAGTAGATAGGAGTTCCTAAAAAAATTAGTTGGAAATTTTTCTAAGTCCCAAAAAACGCTAACGTCTTTTCCTTTTTCAGGGTGATAGGCTGAAAAAGAGCGTACATTTTTTTTGGGGTAACCAACTTCCCCCCTACATTTCCTAACATATGGCACATAAACTATACACTGGGCTCATGTGTAGGACATTATAACAACTTTATTTTATTTTATTAAGGTTTTCCCGGGCTTGTGTAGTGTAATGTATTTATACGTCCATTGAACTTTAACTTCCCGCCATATGCAAATTAGCCAACGCTAGCGCAACTTTGCTTCATTTGGCGCATTAACGCTAGGGCAACTTCGCCAACATTCGGCGCCCTGGATGCAACTTCGGATTTTAGCGAATTAGGGGTATATTTATCAAAGAGTGAAGTTAATAGTGAAGTTCCGCCACTAGAGTGAAATTCCGCCACTCTCCATTCATTTCTATGGGATTTTTATAGACGTATTTATCAAAAGGTGAACTTTCACTTTCACCCATTGATAAATACGCCTTTCAAAATCCCATAGAAATAAATGGAGAGCTGCGGAATTTCACTCTAGTGGCGGAACTTCACTCTTTGATAAATTTACCCCTTAGTGTTGTCCTGGGGAATCTACGCCTGGCGAAGTGTTGCGCTATGAGCGAAGCTGTCGCTGGCGAGTTTTCAGAGGTTAGTGAATTTGCAGCACTGTCTTTTGAATTTCAAATAGTTATGCTTCTAATCTTAAGGAAGATTTATTGCATTTAGCTACATAATGGCAATGCAGTACAAAAGGAGTTCTAACGTTATGCTGAGATAATGCATTTTCAAGTATAACAAAATATACCCAAACTGTGACAACAACCATGGTAAGTTAACAGACACAGAGGTGAGTATCATTTAAGGTACTTGTAAACAAATGCAGATTTAGAAACATTATCAGCCATAAAATGTATGCAAAAACACTAATACATATTTTTTTGGGGAAAAAACAGTTCTTTGCACCTTACAGTTTGTAGTCTATGTTTTGTGCCACCAGGTTTCCCCACAGTTCCATTAAGTACACCTGAACAAAATTGCAATTATAACTTCAGGTATGGGACCTGTTATCCAGAATGCTGGGGACCTGGGTTTGTCAGATAAGGGATCCTGCCGTAATTTGGAACTCCATACCATAAGTCTATTAAAATAAAATTTAAACAAGAATTAAAGGAAAACCATATACCTAAAATTAATACTTAAGCAAAATACATACGGTAAATCTGTTAATTGGCTCATGTGACCTAACATGTATGGTATGTTTGTATGAACTGTGAATCCTAGGATCCCAAGGGACGGCCCTTATTTTTTAAAATGCCAGTTTTCTATTCATGATTACCCAATGGCACATACTACTAAAAAAGTATATTATTATGAAAATGGTTTATTTACATTAAGCAGGGTTTTACATATGAGCTGTTTTATTCAATATATTTTTATAGAGACCTACATTGCTTGGGGGGTATAGTTTTCCTTTAAATCTAGTAGGATTGCTTTTGCCTCCAATAACGATTATTTATATTTTAGGATTTGTTTTATTGTTACAGAGAAAAGGGAAATAATTTTTAAAAATTTGAATTATTTGACTAAAATTGAGTCTATTGGAGATGGCTTTCCCATAATTCCAATCTTTCTGGATAATAGGTTTTTGAATAATGGATCCCATGCCTATACAAGGCAATGCAGCTGCCCCCCAGCTCCCTACCCCCTCCAGACACAGTGTTCATGGTGGATTCATATGCGTGCGAACTGCCAGCGGGCCCCAAGGGGGTGCAGGCCTGGGTGCAATCTCACCCCTGTTAGTTCCCTCACCGCTAAAGAGCATTGGTCAGTTTATTTCTCTGTTGGCTCAGACATTTTATACCCACATTTAGCACTGAAAAACCTGACAGATTCCACTCTGTATAGAAGTACTTTCTAATCTGGTTGGTGCATATATTTTATTTGAACCCCATCCCAATTTTATAGTAAAAATCCATTAGAGGTAAATACAATCTCTAATTTATACATCCACTCTGGCTCAGTTTCTCAGTTAATTTCATAAAAATGATTTGTCATTCCACAGAGACAATTGGAAACACCTTCAATATTTCTATATTTATCCATTGAAAAAAAAGTTGTTTTCCGTGCATTAACAGTTTTAATGCATCTTCGAAGTAGACCCTCCTGCATCCTTGCGCTGGTATTAGGATGATATGGAGAAGTTCGTATGTGTTATTATTGATGTTTCCAGTTGATTCTGCAGTTGTGCGCAGTTGATTTAGCTTGGGAATTATCAATACAACTTCAGAAGCTATTCCATGGTAAGATGATATGAAGGATTCGATTAGCTTTGATTTGTCTGATCCATGCAGACAACAGCTATGTAATAAAATGCAGTTTTACTCCATCACTGGCTTAAGGGAATCCAATCATTCATCCATTGTAACATTGCTGGTCCCTAAAGGAATTAAGGAACTACTAGCACACTGCTTGATCTATGGCTAATGTATGTTTGTATGCATATAAAATAATGTTACATAGCACTGAGAGGGCTCACAGTTATCACTCTCGGAACTATGTAATGGAGAGACTAGCCCCTATATGTAATAAAATGCACAAAGTTTGCCCAGGAGCAGTAACCCAGGGCAAACAATAAGATGTTTGCTTTCCAGTGAATGTTACCTGCCGGTTTCTGTTGGTTACTGTCTCTGGGCAAACTTAGTACTTTTTATTACATAACCCCCAAAGGGTAAAGAAGCTATTACTCTTATAGAAAAGATTTTATAGAAGAAAATAACCTGAACACGTGTAACAAAAACTTTAATGGTACTCTTTTTCCCTTTACAGATATGCATCACCATGTAGCACTTTTATGAACCACAGCCTGGTTTTAACTTGGGAAGGCAACCTTTTGTGGGTTAATTCTCCCTTTGTCAAAAGTGCCGTTCTGGCAGCTACTCTAATTAAAGACTCATTCCAACAATTTAGGTTTTATCCATAGTTTGTGAATATCTACTATTTATCAAATAAATGTAAGTACATGCTATATCTATTATATTCTCATTTATTTTTACCACCGTAGAAAGCCGTTAGCATTTTTGATTCTTTTTCTTTCTTTTTGAGATCATCTCTTTCTTTTTGAGATCATCATCTTTGAGATGATGTCAGTGCCTAATTTTGTCACGTAACTAATCTTTATGTATTTAAAAATATATAATATACATGCTCCCTCAGCACTCCAGCGTTAATGTAGCTTTTAAGAGAAATGCAATATAAAAATCTGCCCTGCAAAACAATGCCCTTGATTCAGTAGTGAAGTGAAATCAGTATATACTTCTTGGGGAAAGAAATACCATGTATGATTCTCTTTAAAACTGCTATGTATCCACATCAGATTTAGGGGCATATTTATCAAGGGTCGAATTTAGAATTGAAAAAATGTCAAAATCCGAATTCAAAAAGACCAACCGAAATGAAGGCAAAGTTTTTTTTGGTAGAATAGGTCCATTTTTGATCAAATTCGAATCGTACGAATTGAAGTAATTGTGCATTCCATCAAATTCGATTCAAAGTTTATCCCCCAAAAAACTTAGATTTTTCAAAGTCCACCAATTGACTCCAGATGGGTTCTAGGAGGTCCCCCATATGCTAAAACAGCAATTCGACAGGTATTAGATGGCGAATGGTCGACGTTGAATTTTTAAAGAAACAGTACATGATAAATTTTGATATTTGAATTCTCGAATTTTTTTCAGATTTGAATCGAATTTGGACTATTCCCTAGTCGAAGTACACAAAAAAAATAGCTTGAAATTCAAATTTTTTTCATTCGAAAATTCATCTCGACCTTTGATGAATCTGGCCCTTAGTGTGTTTTTTTCATATACTAAGCTACAGGGCAGTCCTTAAAAGGGGGATTGTTGGTTTTTAGAGAACTAACATTTGAAGAAAAAAACACTTTCCTTTTTGTAGTAATCATACATACAAAAGCTTTGATTCTAAGAGAATAAAACTTTTAGCAGAATACAGGATTAAGTAATATACATATAGCAATGGAAATAACCTTCAGTGTTTAAATACAGACACAAGGGCTCATTTAACATGGGCACAGGCACAAATGTCGGAGAACCCTAAATGAGACACAAGGTAGAAAGTAGGTATACAACAGGGGATGCCCATATTCTGCCACCATTCCTTCCTTGTAGTATGCAGCACCAGCAGTCACTGCCAAGGATTTATACATCAATGGTTGCTACTCGACTGACTGGGATGCCAGGGGCCCACCAGAAAACGTTAGTCCAGGAGCCCATTCTCCAAACTATTTCTCCTCTTCCTCATCTCACCCAACCTCTATTTTTCAAGTCTCTTTTCTTTCTATTCCATTATTTATTATTCTTTAGCCTCTCTGTTCCCATACAGAAGTAGGTATTGACTATGAAACAGGCCAAATTGTTAGAAGTAGGAGGGCCCACTGACACTTGGGCCCACCGGGAGTTTTCCTGGTATCCCAGTGGGCCAGTCTGACACTGTTGTGCTCCATTTTGTGAACAAAAGTGCAAAAAATTGCCACTTTGTACCAGCATGCAATTCATGCTTTATTTGCACTTTGCACATGGCTTTCCTTGAATAAAAACTTGTCACATTTGTCTGCACTCTAAAACGGTGCAAGCTGCAGACCATAACCAGACCGAGTGCTCCATCCAGGCACCCAATAAATCAATGTAAGTTCAAATTTTAGAACAGAAGGACAAAGTTGCAGATTTAACTGCTAATGTGCAAATTTATTATGGTCCACACGACATGTTTTGGGCACATCTGCCCTTTTTCTTGCAGAATAAGCACAAAGGGTGCACTAATGCACCTCTTCCCTCAGTTGCAGTACATAACCCTATAATGTACGTTAATGCAACTTTCCGTCAACCAAGACTTCAGCTGTCTCAATGCTTGCTATTTTCTTTGTACACAGGGTCTATTTATCACAGAACATGCAAACACTGTAGGAAATGGAGACTTGGCCGCAGTGTTGGGCTATGATGTCAATGGCCCACCAGAATACATTAGCATACCTCCCAACTGTCCCATTTTTAGAGTGACAGTCCTTCTTTTGACAGCTCAACCCACAGTCCCTTATTTGTACTGAAAAGTCCTGTTTTTCTCTGCACTGAACAGCCAGAAAAGAAACAAAGTTTCTAACTTAATTGGTTTTTGTCAGAGAGCCCACAACAGCCACAGCAGAAGATAAGATACTTATGTAACAATTTCTAGATAAGCAAATAAGTAATTGTAACAATTTAAGATAACAGGTTCCTTGAGAAAAGTTAGATTCACAGCTTTAAGGGCAATTCACCTTCATTAGCAAAACTATAATAACTAAAAAAAACACAGAAATATTTTCAAACTTTCATAAACTGCTAAATTTTTGAACATGGTAGTTAGGGGTATGGCCACAATAATTTGCGTGCTCAAAACATTTTCAACACACTTTTTTTGTCCCTCTTTTGTCCCTCTTTTTATTTCCAAAATATTGGGAGGTATGCATTAGACTAGGGGTCCCCAACCTTTTTTACCTGTGATCCACATTCAATTGTTAAAACTATTGGGGAGCCGCACAAGCATGTAAAATGTTCCTGTGGTTCCAAAAAATGAATCTAATTGGTAGCCCCATGTGGACTGCTATCATACAGGAAGCTCTGTTTGGTGTAAACCTGTGTCTTTATGCTTGTAACATTTTCTTTAAAGCCAGTAATTTAGAAATGGGCACTTACACTTGAGGCCACTGTTAGCAACATCAATGGGGGTGGGGAACATGTTGCTCATGAGCCACTGGTTGTGGATTTTTATTACTCATCTTTCAATTCACACCCTCTCCTAGTCATATTTTAGTCTCTCATTCAAATCAGTGCATGGTTGCTAGGGTAATTTGGACTATAGCAACCCGATTGCTGAATTTGCTAAGTGGAGAGCCGCTGAATAAATAACTAAATAACTCAACAACAACAAATACTAAAAAAGGAAAAATAATTACAAATTGTCTCTCTACTAAAAGTGGAAATGTAGGTAATTTTGTTTCTATAACAGGTGACATTCTAGTCCTATAGTTAAAAAGATGAAAATCACATTAATGATGTGAGACAGGAGCCTATGGTTAAAAGCACAAATGTCTCTTTTTTAATGTTTTTTATGGTCTAGCAGACTTCACGATAGCTGAATCTTTAAGCTGCCCATGCTCCTCAGTTTCATTCTGCAAAAAATCTTAAGACTAACACTAATGGCACACAATGCATATGCTGCCCTCTACTACCCCATATGTGCAATAACTGAGATGAATGTCATATGTATGACACTGCCAACACGGGGTGGATTTTGGACAGAATATGCTCAAGTGTGCACTCACCCTGGTCCCTGAAGAATAAGGAGAAACTCCTTTAAATATGGTCAGCTCCATAGTAAGAAGTTTGTAAGGAAGTCGGTCACATACCAATCTGGGCATATCTTTACAGGTATAGTCAGTTCAAGCTTCATAAATCCATATATCTGGAAAAAAAAAACAATCTTACTGGGTTTATTTAATATTTACATTTTTTAATAGACTTAAGGTATGGTGATCCAAATAACAGAAATCCCCTTATGTGGAAAACCCCGTGTCCTAAGCATTCTGGATAAAAGATGCAATAGCTGTGTAGTATTTTAGGTTTGACTTTCAACCACGCACTTTCTTTGCAGTACCACACTGCCCTCAAGTGTTATATTATATATTTGTATAGTAGATAATAAGATAGAGAACATTACAGAATGATTGATTGCTGTGTCAAAAAAAGTCGCAAGTCAGAATAGTTGCGTGCATAAAATTGCTGAGCGTCAAAATTATTTTCATTTTAATGCATTTGGACAAAATCATTGCGCATATAAAAATAGTCGCTCAAGTCAAAATTGACGCACGTCAAAATCATTTTGATGGCCATTGACTTCAATGTGTTTTGCAATTTTTTTTCGATGTTTCGCAAGTTTTCCGGTGAAGTAAGGATTTTTTGGGCACTGAATCGCCCATCACTGGTTGTGAGTACATTTTGAGGTATACAAAACCTCACAAACCTCTAAAACTTGACCTTTCATAAATAACCCCCTATACAGTATCTTAGTTGGGATCAAGAACAAGGTACTGTTTTATAATTACAGAGAAAAATCAGAGCAAATTATTATTATTTTATTCAAATAGAGTCTATGGGAAGGCTATCCCGTAATTCAGAGCATATGAATAAAAGTAAGTAACTATAACTCACAATGGGTCTTAAAACCTTGAGAAAGGTTGCAGATTATGACTGAAACGACTGGCTCTGTAAAGTTTTTTTGATTTATTCTCACTATCTGATGAGCGTTATACCTATTTACTTTCACAGTACCCAGGCTTTTGTTATTTAGTGGTGAGGTCTCCTTCCAGACATTCACTGCATCTAATTATTATTTCAAATAGTCGGTTTGATTCGCATTTGTAAAAACTGGACCAAGAAAAATGACTAGTGTAAATGCAACCTAGCTGTTACAAGGTTTTTCACGTCTTAACCACAAAAGAGGCTAAAAAAATTGAAAAGTATCATAGTATCACAGTTCTGGTAAACTTAGTTTCATTATCCATTGGCTTGTGCAATGTGTGAACACTGCTTCCATCTTGTTTAGAGCCAGTTATTGCAATAAGCCCATTGCACTAAAGTAAGCATCACCTGCTTTATTAACAAATTCTGCTGATTAAGGGGCCGATTCACTAAATTCGAGTGAAGGGTTCGAATTAAAAAAACTTCGAATTTCGAAGTTTTTTTGGGCTACTTCGACCATCGAATGGGCTACTTCGACCTTCGACTACGACCTTCGACTTCGAATCGAACGATTCGAACTAAAAATCGTTCGACTATTCGACCATTCGATAGTCGAAGTACTGTCTCTTTAAGAAAAACTTCGACCCCCTACTTCGGCAGCTAAAAGCTACCGAAGTCAATGTTAGCCTATGGGGAAGGTCCCCATAGGCTTGCCTGGGATTTTTTGATCGAAGGATTTTCCTTCGATCGTTGGATTAAAATCCTTCGAATCGTTCGATTCGAAGGATTTAATCGTTCGATCGAATGAAAAATCCTTCGATCGATCGCAGGATTTGTGCAAAATCGTTCGACTTCGATATTCGAAGTCGAACGATTTTAGTTCCTAGTCGAATATCGAGGGTTAATTAACCCTCGATATTCGACCCTTCGTGAATCGGCCCCAAAGTGTATAATAATCTTTATATGAAAGTGTGAATTGGGGTGGTTTATCAGGTTCCTGCTTGGAAAGCACATGAATAAGTTGCATACAACTTATTTTACCGTAACAATGTGTTTTCAGTGCCTGTGCTCTTCTGTTAACAAAGGAAAAATCATTTAATTAAACCCTTAGATTGTAAGATCTTGTGAGTAGGGCCGTTTGATCTATATTTTACTCTGTAACCCTTGTTGGTTAAATCATTGTAAAATCCCTGTTTGTTATAAATTGTTGGATAGTGCAGCATAATTTGCTGGGGCTTTAATCTCTCCTTCTTGTCGATATTCCTTTAAACAAGGACATCTTGTGGTGATCAATGGTAAGAATATATACGTATGCTCGCATGTATGCTTCCAGATGTATTATTTATTCCTTGCTGTGCCCTTGTAAAAGAGGTTATTGCTCTTCTACCAAAACGTATAACTGGCGCTACCATTCCAACTTAAAACGCTCAACTTGCCAAATAGGGCTCACTCATTACATACATGAGTGTCACCCAGTATGGCCGCACTCACCAGGAGCTCCATCCTGGAGGTTTTAAACCATATTCTTTCTTGTGTACAGAACTAAAAAAAAATCATTGAATGAAGACTTCATTTTAAATCAAGCCAATTAGATGCCCTAGGACAAAAGATCTGGGACCAGAAGATATTCAGGTTGGGGTACTAAAAGAGCTTAGCTCTGTTTTCGCCAGAGCTCCACTTTTTTATGTCTGGAATGTTGCAGAGAGATTGATAAATTGCTAATATAGTATATAACCTAAATCTGCATCCTATTCCCAGCTTAGTTTGGAAAGTGTGGTAGATATTTGCTAAAACATTTAATACTGTTCCACGCAGAAGGTTAGCTGATAACATTAAGAAATAAAGTAATTTAGAGCTTGAGAAACCGAATTTCCACTTGAAACAGTACAGATTATGCTTTACCATGCGAGTTGTAATTGCACAAAAAAGTGAATAGAACTGGGTGGTGCCAGTTTGTTAGGTTCATCCCTAACACACACACAGAATAAATGGATATTACTGTCCTGCACATGCACTGAATATCAATGTTACTATACTGCTGATGTGGCAAGGTGCTAGACAGCTCCAATAAATCCCTGGGAGCTCAATATGGTAGTGGTGGTGGTACTTATACTAAGCCATTTTTTTTCAGCAAGAGGAACACCAGACAAGGGTCCAAAGATTTGTAGTTATATTCAGTGGTGGGTGCCTAACAAACTGGCAATCCACCAATGATATGCGCTTTCTTCGGCCTTCAAAAGAGGAGCTTGGGTAACTTTTTGGACAGGTACCAGGACTAGGCTGAGAATCAAAATAGGCCATGGCATTTCAGGTACACAGAGGCCTAATAAATAGTGACAGTCTAAGGCAACTTACAGCAGCCCCTGTGGCATTTGTCAGAGCCCACAAATTGCCAGTCCCAGCCTGATATGCACAATAACAAGAACTGCTGAACTTAGATGAGTGGAGAGTGAACATTATGTGTAAATGCATTTTACAGTTTTCAAATAAGTTTTAATGCTGCAAGTCAATGATTTAGACAACCATTTACAATGAAACTACATGGAAGATTTGCCAACTCTACATGCTGCATCTTCATCAGACAAGATAAAATATTATGGTATCTGTCTGACTTTTTTTTTTCTTCTCACTGAAAAAAATTGACTGTCGGATGTGGATGATGAACAAACCACACCATCCGACCTTCTCTGATCCAACTTTATACTGTAGCTATGGGGATCATTTTGTGGGATTCAACAAAATCTCATGCTGTTGGGTGGCAAGATCAGATAAAATCTGACCCACAAAATCTGATCAAAGTCTCCCATGTAGCTTAGCCCTTACAGGCCTCATCTTTCTTTAAGTTATGGGCCTGTTCATGTTGCTGTGAAGTACTGCATTAGCAAGACCACAAGTCTTTTTCCTTTCTTAGGTCACTCAAGTCTTTCTGACCACAGCAGTACTCATAGGGTAAATCACAGCGGCTTTCGGCTAAAAATGCAAAGGCTCTCATTCCTTTGCCAAAATCAGTCGAGTGTGTTCGCGCCAGGACACAGGTCTACCGAACTTGAATGCTGAAGATGATTTCACTAGTGGTCGGGAGCTGAAATCTGCGGATTTCAGCAGGTGGATTGCAGCCCCCGACAGCTAGCAGAATCTCTTGTCTGCTCGAGTCCGGAAGCCTTGTGTTGGCTCCAACACAAACACTCAGCAGATTTTGATGAAAAAAGCAAGACTTTGCATTTCAAGCCGAAATCTGCTGAGTCAGTTCGCGCCTTACAGTTGCACTGCAATTTGGAGTGATATCGCTCCCCTCCCTATCCCCTCATCAGAACAATGGGGAAAATATCAAGATAGCAGCTCCTTGACACCTATATTGCTAAAAATGCTCCCATGACAATAGGTTATCTGAATGCACAGGATTAGGAACAATGGCCCAAGTTGGTTTCCTACACACGAATATAACAACTAAAATGTACATTTGTTGGTTCAGGAATAACATTTTATATGGTATAATTAATTACTTGCAATGTAAACAGGGCAATTTAATAATAAAAAAAATCATGACAGGTTCCCTTTAACAGTGAACTGGCAAGTAGGAAACATATTAGAGTTCAACTGATATAAAAGATCTATTTTTCAAAAATTATTCAAATGATCCAAAAACAAGAGGCAAATTAGGACTTTTTTATGGCAAAGTTTTAAAATGATAAAAACAAAATAATAAGAATAATAAAATCTCACGTCACTGCTGAAAATGAATCTTTATTCAACAATATACATTCTGAGAAATGCATTAACTATTACTTAACGTTTTCAAAAACTACACATGTAAAAAAAAAAAGGGAGATAGGGTGAGAAAAATATATATCTTATATACACATATTTACATGTAAGCTCCCACCTTCAGTCTTGTGTCCACCAGGTGAAAAATAAAACCTGGGGGCACATTTACTTAGCTCGAGTGAAGGATTAGAAGGAAAAAAACGTAGAATTTCTAAGTATTTTTTTGGCTACTTCGACCTTCGACTACGACTTCGAATCGAGCGATTCGTACTAGTAATCATTCGACTATTCGACCATTCGATAGTCAAAGTACTGTCTCTTTAAAAAAAAACTTCAACCCCCTACTTCGCCACCTAAAACCTACCGAGCACCAATGTTAGCCTATGGGGAAGGTCCCCATAAGCTTTCAAAGCTTTTTTTGATCAAAGGAAAATCCTTCAATCAATGGATTAAATCCTTTGAATCGTTCGATTAGAAGGATTTAATTGTTCGATCAAACGATTTTTCCTTCAGTCGTTCGCTCTAAGCATTTGCGGTAAATCCTTCGACTTCGATATTCGAAGTCAAAGGATTTTACTTTGAGGGTCGAATATTGAGGGTTAATTGACCCCCGATATTCGACCAATATATAGGGGCCGATTCACTAAATTCGAGTGAAGGATTCGAACTAAAAAAACTTCGAATTTCAAAGTGTTTTTTGGGCTACTTCGACCATCGAATGGGCTACTTTGACCTTCGACTACGACTATCGAAGGATTCGAACTAAAAATCGTTCGACTATTCGACCATTCGATAGTCGAAGTACTGTCTCTTTAAAAAAAACTTCGACCCCCTAGTTCGGCAGATAAAAGCTACCGAAGTCAATGTTAGCCTATGGGGAAGGTCCCCATAGGCTTGCCTAAGTTTTTTTGATCGAAGGATATTCCTTCGAACGTTGGATTAAAATCCTTCGAATCGTTCGATTCGAAGGATTTAATCGTTCGATCGAATGAATGATCCTTCGATCGTTCGATCGAATTTTCTGCACTAAATCCTTCGACTTCGATATTCGAAGTCAAAGGATTTCAATTCCTAGTCGAATATTGAGGGTTAATTAACCCTCGATATTCGACCCATAGTAAATCTGCCCCTAAATGTTCCCCCTAGTGTTTGATATTGTGGGATTATTCATTACTATCTGTGCATTTCTGATCACATTTCATATTACTTCATACTAGGCTTTAAGAAATTTTAGCGCAATCTGCTGGTGTGTGAGCATTTGGGAGACAAGCTATTCCAGAAGGATTTTGATTCCTTAGTCACTGGATGCCAAAGCATATATGGGCTTTTATTCTTGTCTTCTGCCTGATCTTTAATGGTACTTCTTGTGTTTTTGTCTTCTTTTTCAGTAACCTTAAAGAAAAAACACAAACACAATTTTACCTGAATATCAACATTTATTAAAATTGCAAGCTGTTTTTTCACAATTAAAATAAAGCATTTTTAAATACTTATAACTTTTTGAATTGTGAATCGTATAATTTTTTTAATAAAGAAAAATGAAAACATAGTGTGAAAAAAACTGGCACATTAAAGATGCCAAGCTTCTATAAAAGTCAATAGGAACATTTTAAGCAACTTTTTTTTTAAATTAAATTTATTAAAATTTGAGATGCTTAGCCTCATTCATAATGAACTGGAAAAACTGATATGCAATTTTTTTCTGCAACAGGTAGCCATGGTTATTCTGTTTTTCCAAAATATAATTATAATATAATATGAGAAAAAATTAATATGGTTATGGGTGAATTTTGATGAGATTTTAAATTCCCCATTGTGTTTTTTTTCTAAAGTTTTGATTAATCTGGCTCGAAATGTTAGTTTTATTTTTCTTCAAAAAGATGTTTATTCCTATAAGTCCCATCGTGCTAGCATGATTGTTTTACACATAACTTCTAAACAATTATTGTGTTACTCCTGCAATACAAATATTTACAAGATTATAAGCCCTTTTTCATAATTGCAGCTTGTAAAATTTTACATTCTTTGTTGGTGAACAGGTTAGCAATATTAACTAGGTCATGGCATAAACAAGTGGCTGCTTAGGTTTCTACAGAAGTTCCCATTTCCAAAAGCAAGTCATTATATGAATGTGAAGCTGAGTAATGGCAACTAGTGGACAAAATAAATTCATATATAGGTATGGGACCAGAATGCTTGGGACCTGGGGTTTCTGGATAATGGATCTTTCCATAATTTGAATCTTCATACCCACTAGAAAATCGTGTAAACTTAAACAGACCCAATAGGCTAAGATAACAGGTCTTTCCAGAACTTGGATCTTCATACCTTAAGTCTACTAGAAAATCATGTAAACATTAAATAAACTCAATAGGCTGATGTTGCTTCCAATAAGGATGAATGATGTCTTAGTTTGGAGATACAAGATACTGTTTTATTACACAGGAAATATTTTTTTGGATTTTTTCGATAAAATGGAGTCTATGGGAGATGTGGTTTAAGTAATTCAGAGCTTTTTGCATAACAGGTTTTGGCATAATGGATCCCATACCTGTATGGAGGCTAATTATTAGAAACAAAACAAAAATCAGAATCTCTAGAGACATCATAGCTTCTGAAAATAACTTTCATTGCTGGACATGGGAAAGCCTCTACTATTGCAAAGATGCAAAAGGAGCACAATTTCCAATGGGTGACAAAGCGCCCTGTGTGCCACTACTGTAATAATCAGCATAGCAAAACCTTTCACCCAACCATGTGGCTAAAACTATATAACGTGCATAAAGTATATAGAGGCCAAATTTCAGATCAGCACTTCCATTTTTATACATGTGATTGAGTGTGTTACAAAATGATATATTACAGGATACCTTCTTTGAAGAGTTTTGGTACTTTTGCTTGTTAAATCTTCAACTTTTCTTGATTGCTACAAAACAGAAAAACTGAATTTAAACAGCGATTAGTTTGTACAACACCTAATGCCAATAAAGCAAACATCAAGTACAAATTATGTTTCATTACTGCAGTTGCTGATCTTAATTAATATGAAAGTAAAAAATAAATGTATATTTTTCACCTCAATAGCCAATTTTTAAAAAATGGTTTGACACATTGACCATTTTTACCCTATTTCTGGTTTAAAATCTATAAGAGACACTTTCAGAACCAGCACAGTAACTTATCTACAAGTGAAGTTGATCTCTTCATCGGCACATACTATGCTTATTTAAAGAAACCAGCAACACCAAAAAAGTTTATGCATTTAATTATAATGCACTGGTAAAAAACTTGTGTTTTTGCTTCAGAAACATTGTTATGGTTTACATAAATAAGCTGCTGTGTACCCATGGGGCAGCCATTTCAGTTTAATAGGCAAAAATGCACATGTGCATTCAAATACACAGCATATAACAAATAAGTTGTGTAGAATACAATGGTTTATGGCAGCAATGCATCAGTCAATGAGCATACGGGCCACTATTACACTCCTTTTTGTTTTTCTGATCATATAAACAGCAGAAGTGAAGATGAGTTTAATTCCTCTTTACTTTCTCACTTGGTCATATACAAGCCAATGTCGTGAATCTCCAGATTTTTTAATCCTGCTATATACTTGATCCAAATGATAACCCTAGGATATGGATATCCGTCTGGATCAACAGGATACAAGCACAAAAAATTGTATGAAATAATGCATGTATTTGCAACATTAGCCCTTACACAGGAAAAGGGTTCAAACATCATTCATGGCTCTCTGCAGATCTATAGAAGGAAAACCTCTTTTAAAATAAAAGTATATTTGTAAGTGCTGCATCAATATAGCAGCAAACTACCATCAATAAAAGTTTTATTAAAGTGTTAACCTTTCCTTCACTTAAAAGAACCCGATTTCAAGTGTTATTTCACTGGAAATAAAAGAACCAGCTAAAGGCAGTTGCTTTTAATCTTTGGGTACACACACACGTAGTATATGAATACTTCTAATAAGAAGGGCTGCATTTATCAAAATGCATGATTGCTGCCAAGACAACTGCAATCACAAATTAGTTGTACGGGTTTTGTTAAAGGTCTCATGTAGAAGTTAACAATAAACTATAAAGCTGCACAGTTCCGCAATGGATCAAAGTAAATGTAGGTATATATTCTAATCGAATGAGAATAGGAAACCTTGCTCACCCGGCAACGGACGTGACCTGGGTGTGGAAACCCCAGGTCCAGCACTTGAGTGAATAATTCAAATAAACAGTCGCTGGTGTATAAGTGGAAAAACACTCACCCGTAGTCTTTAGTGGTCCGGGTGCATCGCCCCGAACCCGTAGCAGGGGATGTGTGCACTGTCAAGTATAGAAGAGAAGGCAAGCACAGCCGGACGTCACTTCGTGTGGGTAAAATTCAACTTTTATTTCAAATTCATTAAAACCACGGCTGTGCTTGCCTTCTCTTCTATACTTTTCTCATGTAGAAGTGACTAGATATCAATGCCATTAATTAGGATGCACCCTGCAGTCTGTGGTTAGGTGAACCCTAGAATCCTTCAAAATTGATTTGGCCAAAATACCGTACTGACTCTGAACCTTGATGCCAGAAATTCCTGGCACAGGTGGAAAAAGCAGATACACATGCAAAGCAAATTTTTACTGTTATATAGGGGTTCGGATTCAGTTTAGCCAGGCTCCTGGATTCAGTTGAATCTTGCTAAAAACAAAAAGGCTAATATTCATTTGAATCCCGAAGTGAATCCGGGATTCCATGCCTCCCTACCATTAACTTGAAAAGGAAATAAGATATGCCTGCCATACATACAGCTTATAATGACAAAGCTACCGCAACTGCTACATGGCCTCCCATTTAGGGACATTGAAGTTAAACGGCACCTATCACAGCCAAAATCAAGCACATATTAACAATCTGACCAATAAAACCTAAACACATTTGGGTTCTTTCACTGAGGGAGTTCATACTATGACTATAACAGAGACTATAACATGCAAATTTCAGGAGCATGCTCAGATTGTAGCATTGCCTTGTGTATTCTACCCAGAATGCCTTGTTTTAATAAACTTCTCCACTAGAAGTATCACAAATTTTCCCTCTTTTGTCCCCTGCTAGTGATGTTATTATGCAAATGAAGGGCACACACTAACTTCCAGAAGGTGGCATCAATACAACTGAGCAACTGAGCGCATGTGCGAGATTTCAGAGCTACAGTTGGCTGGAAAGATATAAGAAGAAGGAGCCAGTGAAATCAAAGATGCCTGCCTCAGCTAAAACTGCAGTGGAGATAGGGAAGATCTTGTAGAAGGTATAGTGAGCTGATGATTTGCATTTTACAAACAATTCTGATTTACATTATACAAACAAAAACTGTTTTAAAAATCAGATTTCTTGAACTTTCACAGTGTATTTACTTAGTAAATGATTTTAGTTATGATTGATGCCCCTTAACCGACATTTTACATACCTGATTTTAAGTTTTCCCTCTTTTTACACTATTTTTTGAGGTCCCACCAATATATAATGCATAATGCATTTCCCTGGTTTTACATTCTCCTGGATTTTACACCATTTCTTTCTGGTTCCCTGAACCAGAAAAAAACACTGTAGAATTTTCATTGAAATACCTAAAAGACTGAGCTAGTTTCTCCTTCAAATCCTGAGTACTGACACACAACCATGCCATTACCACCTGTTCCAAATCCTCGAAGGCTGAAGTTCATATGCAGTTCTATGAAAACAGAATAAGTACTTGGGAGATGGATGTATATCTTATGTAAAGATGACCTGTGTAAAGTAAATGATTAACTGTCGGAATCGAAGTACGCTAAAAGCTGGTAAACTAAGAGACGTATTTTCGTTGCATTAACATTTGATTAATTTTTATATGTTCAGAAAGCTGTACAGTACAAAAAAACCTGTCATTTGCTGATGAACACTTTTCAAAAAATGATTATTTATCAATTTGCAAACCTCCAGTTTCACGTCAACACCATTTACTGCCTAGACTGGGCTGAGATCTTGAGTCTGTTAACAAGAGAAAATACATTCTCTTAACTTTAAAAGGACACAAAGTTATACATACCTCTTTCTTCAAATCTTTTTTTAGGCTTTCAGGTAACTCAATCTCTTTCCCAAGGACTTTTGCACCATTGATTTTTGAGATTTGCAACAATTCTAACACACTCACGAGCGTGCTACATACTACATAGTAGGGGTTAATTACGGACTCAATTGCCATGTTTTTAAGCACAATTCAGCACATTCCCCATAATACGGGTGCAATGCCGGTTGTCAGAGCGAGATGTGCCTGACATAATTCCATCCAATGTGCTACAATTTGCACACTTATATTTGCGCTTTGACACAAATCAGACCCACTTGCTAATTTGAATTCTGGGTGTCGTTGTTTCTGATATGACTGCTCATAAGAGCTACACATCATACAGGGGTGATCCTGGCCCCTCCGTCGCCTGAGGCAGCAGCATTTGCTGCTGCCCCCCCTCCCCCGGAAATTCGCTCTTAAAGTACAAGGAGCAGCATTTTTGCTGCCCCTGGTACCTAATGGGGCTCTGCCGCCTGAGGCGACAGCCTCAACTGGCCTCATTGGTGAAGCACCCCTGACATCATACTATACAGAACGTGTGTGCACATGATCAGTCTCAAATCTCTGGCTAAACCTATTAAGTAGTAGTTGAACTATAGATAAGCATATTATTTAGAGACTGCTATAAGCTAACTGGTGCAAGAGATGGAGGAGACATCGGAACCTAACAATCGTATACAAAGCTTATTATTGACCTTTAGTGTTTAACAGCAGCTCTTGGGTGGGTGCAAGCCTAGGAGATGGGTGGATGGGATAGTAGGTGCAAGGTTAAGTGGGTGGGTGCAAGAGTAGTAGGTGGGTGCAATGATAGGAGGGCGGGTGCAAGGGTAGGGTGGATGCAAGGGTAACGAGTTGCAGGATGGGTGCAAGAGTAGGCAGGTGCAACGGAGCAAAGTTAGAGGGGTGGGTGCAAGTTTTGTGTTAAGAGGGTGGGTGCAAGGCAAGCAGGGTGGGAGGGTGGTTGCAAGGGTAGAAAGGTAGGGGGTGAGATCAAATGAGGGGGGAGGATGAGTGCAAGGGTAGGGGGCTGGGTGCAAGTGTTTGGGGGTGGAAGGGTTGGGTCAAGGTTTGGAGGTGGGAGGGTGTGTGCAAAGATAGGGGTGGGAAGGTGGGTGGCTTGGGGTGCAAGCATTTGAATTCCTCAAAAAGGAATTCAGTTCAGCCCCCATTCTCAGACACCCCGATACTGCACTACCTTTTATTGTTGAAGTTGACGCCTCTGAGGTAGGAGCTGGGGCAGTCCTTTCTCAAAGGCACCCGACTACCAACAAATTGCATCCCTGTGCCTTTTTCTCCAGAAAGTTTTCATCTGCTGAGGTGAATTATGATATAGGTAACAGGGAGTTGTTGGCAGTTAAGTGGGCCTTTGAGGGATGGCGGCACCTCCTTGAAGGTGCAAAACATGTTGTGACGGTCTATACTGACCACAAGAATTTACTTTATATTGAATCTGCTAAGCGCCTAAATCCTAGGCAAGCTAGGTGGGCTCTGTTTTTCTCACGATTTAATTTTTCTTTGACATTTCGGCCAGGGTCTAAAAATACCAAGGCGGATGCACTCTCTAGGAGTTTCTAATCCAGTTCTCCTGACATTAGGGAGTGTACTCCCATCATCCCCAGGGAAATGTTCGTAGCAACCCTAGAATCTGACCTTTCTTCTTTATTGCTCCCCTTACAAACATCCGCTCTGGGAGATGGTTTGGACCTAAGGAGTTAAGGGAACAAGTATTAAGGGAGGTTCATGATTCTAAAATGGCAGGACATCCAGGCATTGCTTAAACGGTGTCTCTATTATCTCGACATGTTTGGTGGCCTTCATTCAAACAAGATACTAAAGCCTTTGTAAATTCTTGTTCAGTCTGCCAAAGGTCAAAGTTCTCTTGAAAATCTTCCCAGGGTTTGCTACTTTCTTTACCTATCCCAGAAAAACCATGGACCCATCTTTCAATGGATTTTATTGTAGATTTACCTCCTACACAGGGGAAAAATGTGATCTGGGTGGTGGTGGATAGGTTTAGCAAGATGAGCCATTTTGTACCCCTTCCACACCTACCTTCTGCTAAATCCTTGGCTGATCTGTTTGTCACTCACATTTTTAAGTTACATGGTTTTCCTGAAAATACTGTTTCTGACAGGGGGGTTCAGTTTGTATCTAAGTTTTGGCGTGCCTTCTGTTCTTTGGTTGGGGTTGAATTATCCTTTTCTTCTGCTTATCACCCCCAAACCAATGGTCAAACCGAAAGGGTAAACCAGTCCCTTGAGCAATACCTCAAGTGTTATGTTTCGGATAACCAGTCCACATGGGCAGAACTTTTACCCTGGGCAGAATTCGCATACAATAATGCTACCCATTCCTCCTCAGGGGAGTCCCCTTTTTTGTGGTTGATGGGTTGCACCCCAAAGCATTTTCATTTTCTGGTTCCGGTTCCCCTGTTCCCTCTGCTAATTCTTGTATTGACCGTTATTCTAAGGTTTGGTCGCAGGTTCACGACTCTCTGTCAGAAAAAAGCTGCTGACAGGACCCGTAGAGAAGCACCCCAATATAAAGTGTGAGACTCAGTGTGGCTCTCTACCAGGAATATTAAACTGAAGGTTCCCTCTCTCAAATTGGGGCCTAGATTCATTGGTCCATACCCCATTTCTGAAGTTATCAACCCTTCTTGTGTTCGTCTTAAGTTACCTGCTAATTTCAAGATTTCTGACTCATTTCATGTTTCTTTGTTAAAACCTGCTAACCTTGTTCGTTTTGTTTCTGTTCCTCCCCCTGTGCTAGTTGAAGGTCAGCCTGAATTTGAGATCCAGGTGTTCCTTGATTCCCGCCTTGTGCGTGGTAAGTTACAATATCTTACCAGATGGAAGGGCTTTGGCCCTGAAGAGAACTCCTGGGTCTCAGTTGATGACATCAGGACTGACCGCCTCAGGAAGCAATTCCATCTAAAATTTCCTGGTAAGCCTGGGGGTCCAGTGCCCCCCCCCTGGAGAGGGGGGTAATGTAATAAAAATACCTGTGCGGCGGGGACGCCCGCCGCATGCTCCATTGCCGGCGCCATCGGCGCCATCTTGCCCCATTATTATCTTATTTTGCCCTATACATGTGCCCACTGTATAGTTTAGGTGCCATATGTTAGGAAATGTAGGGGGGAAGGAGGGTACCCCCAAAAAATGTACGATCTTTTTCAGTCTATCACCCTTAAAAAAGTAAAAGACGCCAGCGTTTTTTGGGACTTACATACAAATACTGCTAAGTCACAGTGAAACCTAGAGACTGCAAATAATAGTATAAGGGATGACTATACACAGGGCTGCCATCAGGGGGCACAGGGGTACATTTGTACCGGGCTTAAAGGGAGGCCTGGCTGTGCTGCACTTTTCGAATTAGCTCGCTCCCCATTGAAAGCACTAAACCGCCAAAGTCCCATAGAGCCGAAAATCCAAAGTCCTGAAGTGCTGAAGACCCGAACAGAGTCCAAGAAGTGAAAAGACCCAAAGCGCCAAGACCCGAACCCACAAACAGAGCCAAAGCTGTGAAAAGACCCAAAGCCACGAAAAGACCCGAAGATGAAGTCCTGAAGCCACCAAAAAGACCCAAAGCCACAAAAGGAGCCCAAGGTAAGTTCCACTGAACAGTAATGTTTTTTTTAAAATTTATTTTATGAAACCCCTGGCCACCAATGTATTATTTTAATATTATATAGGCCAACAATATTTTTTTTTAAAGAATATTCTCTGGGGCCCCTGACCACCAATGTTTATTTTTAACTTGTAAGGGGGCCCATGGCCACCAATGTTTTTTTTAAAAACTTTTATGTGGGGCAGTGGTGCCATTGTTTTTTTTAACTAATAATGGGATCCTGAATACCAATGGCTTTTTATAGCATGTGTGTGGCGGAGGTTTACCATTTTTAGCGCTGTCTGTGTGGACCTTTTACTGTGGTGTAGGGGCGGGATCTGGGGTGGTCGGGGACCAGAAAATTTTGTTGTATGGGCCCTGTGATTTCTGATGGCGGCCCTGACTGTACAACAGGAGTTGCTAAAACAAGTTCATTCAAATATTGGAAGATAAGAAATATGGGGTGCTCAGGCTGAATTTAGAAATTTGTAAGGGAAAAAAAACTTTATGATGGCACAGCCAATTTTTCTGGTCCTTCTTATTTGTACTTTATCACTGCTACCCACTTGTAAAATGAAAACATAACTTTTATTCTATAACTGTGGTCAGGGCCGCCATTAGAAATCACAGGGCCCCGTACAACAAAATTTTCGGGGCCCCCTGGGCCCCGCCCACACTCGAGCCCAAGCCCCACCCCAGATCCCGCCCACTCCACCCAAGCCCCACTCTATCCCTCTGAAAGACCACACAGACGTCAGCGCTAAAAAAGTAACCCCCCCACACACGTTATAAAAGGCTATTGATGGTCAGGGCCCCTTATAAGTTAAAAAAAAAAACATTGACGCCAGGGCCCCCCTTACAAGATAAAAAAAATTGGGACCCCAAAAAATATTTTTAAAAAAAACATTGGCAGCAGGGCCTATAGAATATTAAAATAATACATTGGTGGCCAGGGGATTAAAAAAAAAAAACACAAATTGGTGTTTAGTAGAATTGAACTCACCACTTCAGGACTCAATTTCGTCTGTTTTCGTGACTTCAGGTCTTTTCGCGGCTTCAGGACTTCAATTTTGGCTGTTTTCGTGACTTCGGGTCTTTTCGCCGATTCGGCTTTGGCTATTTTTGTAGCTTCGGGTCTTTTTGCCGCTTTGGGAGTTCGGCTTCAGCTGTTTCCGTGGCATCGGGTCCTTCGGCTGTTCAGCTTTTCGGCACTTCGTGGAGAGTGCCGACATCTTTCGTCCGGCGGAGATCGTTTGTTTGGTCGATTGGACAGGTTTGATTTTGACCCAACCGATCCCTCCGAACCCATTGCGCATTGTAATCAGAACGTTCGGCCATACGGCCAAACGTTCAGATAACCCCCGATATAGCCATGCACGTTAATGGCATATTGGGGAAAGATCCACTCGTTTGGCGATGTAGCAAATGAGCGGATCTTTGCGTCTATGGCCACCTTTACAGTATAGGACTAGATTGACACGTGTTTCACTGTTGCTTTCTTGAGATCTTGGTCCATGTCGATCTTCACATAAATGTTTTTTTTAAGTGAGAAATGTATTTAAGAGCAGCACTGTATTGAGCAACCCCATATTTGTAACAGCAGAAGGCAGTAATTACTTGCTTGTTGTGAGTTGCTGTTTATGGCTCTTGGGGGGGGGGGGTCAAGAGGGTGGTGCTTGTTGAAGTATTGGCATGAAAGCTGAATTACAACTCACACTCACACTATGTCTGATATGTGTTTTCGTTAGTTAAATATGTACATACCAAAGTTTTAAGTAATGGAATAAAAGTAAAGTTTTCATTTTACTAGGGGATAGATTGTGTGACGGTTTTTTTCTCTAAAATTCTCTTAGTACGCTTGAAGTAAATCTTTCAATCAAAATACAAAAAATGTCTTATTGTTGACAATATCCCTTTAATCACTGAACGACTAAATAAACGTCTGAAAAAAGACCCTAATAAAGGTCAAAGTCATCGTTCTTCATAAAAAAATGTAGTTCTAAAGGCGGGAGAAAAAAAACTCATACACTCTAATGAACTTGGGCAGGAATGAGACAGCAGTTGTGGCACCGCCCAGTCACATGACTAGAGGCAGCTCGTGCAAGATAAACTGCAGGGACCGCCTTGTTATTTCAGACAATTCAGGGAAGTGGTGGCTGAGGATCTGAGGCAATCATGGCAACCACGATCCACGATGTGCTTCCAAGTCATTTCGCCTATGTGATCTTTACTTACATCTACAGCGTGTTCATGATAATGTACCTGAGTATGAAGGTGATGGGAGCAAGAAAGAAATACGGCGTAAAGGTAACCATGGGGGGCGTGTGTGATTGTATGTTTGTGCAGAACTGGGAATATGGATTGTACAGTTGTATTTTCTACACGCGCTCTTGGAGACTGGGTTGAGATTAAGTTAAAATGTGTGTATGAAGTCAGATTCGCGTGTTTTAAATCCCATTTAACGTCGTTTGTGACAGATCCATGCACACTTTTTTTTTTTAATTTTTAAACACTTTAAAGAGGTTTTTATTCTCTTGTTAGTTTTCATTGTTTAAATAATATTAATAAGTAAATGTGGCTTGTAGGCTATCCCTGCTGGGAAATGGGGTCACCCACCCCCTTCTCTACAGTGCAAAGCTTTTTTTTTTTCTTTTTCTTTGCCAAGTCCTTCCATTTTGCAAAAGGGACCAGCCCTTTCCAAATATTTACACCGTACTGTGTAAGAATGTTTTCTTATTGGTTTCACACAGTTGCATGTAGATTTTTATGTAACTACCAACCCACCTTCTGTGTTGTTTTTTTACAATCCTACCAGGTTCTTCAATGAGTTTGAATTAGGGATGTGTGAATTTGACCCATTTCGTCTCTCCAAAAATTTGCTGCCGACGAAATGTCGCAGACGCCCATTAAAGTCTATGGGCGTCAAAATAATTGGACGTGTGTCTTTTTTTTTTTTTTTTTTTTGACGCACGCCGCCATACAAGTCTATGGGCGTCATTTTTTCAGCGAAACAAGGAGAAAACATTCGCCCATCCCTAGTTTTAATAACAGCTCATATTTATATAGAATATTTATACAGTGCCGGCATATCCCGCAGCACTTTACAGCTGAAGATAGCAGAATCCTACAAATACTGATTCATACAAGAGGTCCTGGGATGGTTACCTTTTAGTTGCAACTGCTGCAGTTTAAAAAAAAAAAAAAATTTTTTAAAAAGGACCTGCTATCGCCAAAAACAGTGTGTGACATCAGGGGACACAAGGGCCAGTTTATACCACAGATATGGTGGATTGAAGCATTAGTACATTAGGCATATTCATGTGCCCCAAGATGGCTGCTCCCTTCTGCAGGAGCCAGAGCACATTTTTTTTTTATGTAGAAAAATACTGTTGTCTCCTGTATCCAGATTGTGGGGTCTGTTAAACCACACCTATTGTAGAACAATTTTTAGGTGATAAGTGACCTTTGATGCATTCCTTTACATGCATGCATGTGCCGGAGTGCTGCTGTTGTCTTTGATCCAAGTGACCTTTGATGCATGCCTGTCACTAAACCAAATAAGGTGCATTGCTGCGATTCCTATTTGCTTTGCATGGGATGATATTTCTAGATTTTATTTCCTCCCATGGAGAGAATGCTGTTGAAACAAAGTGCTTAAAAAATCTTCGTCTGTGCCACTATTACACAAACAATTGTTATAGAAAAAACAGTAGAGTAAAGGTGGCCATACACGGGCCGATAAAAGCTGCCGACAGACCGTGTCGGCAGCTTATTGGCCCGTGTGGGGGCCCCCGACGGGCTTCCCCGATCGAGATCTGGCCGAAAGTCGGCCAGATCTCGATCGGTTAGGGTTAAAAATCCCGTCGGATCGCGGCCGCATCTGTTCGTTGATCTGGTCCCGCGATCCGACCGCCCGTTTGTGAGAGCTAGGATCTGATCGTTGGGCCCTAGGGCCCACGATCGGATCTGCCCGATATTGCCCACCTTCAAGGTGGGCATATCGGAGGGAGATCCGCTCGTTTGGCGACATCGCCAAACGAGCGGATCTATCAGTGTATGGCCACCTTTAGAGGGTATTACAATCGCTTACATTATACATGTACCTCCCAGAGATGATTCATTTAACAGCACAATGTTGAAGTTACACAGTTTGATGCTATTCATTAAATTATTATTAGGGATGCACCGAATCCAGGATTCGGTCCGTGATTCGGCCAGGATTCGGCTGAATCCTTGTGCCTGACCGAACTGAATCTTAATTTGCTTATGTAAATTAGGGACGGGTAGGGAAAAATCACATGACATTTCAGCACAAAATATTTTTTTCCTTCCCTGCCTCTAATTTGCATATGCAAATTCGGTTCGGTATTCGGCCGAATTTTTCACCAAGGATTCGGCCGAATCCCAAATAGTGGATTCATGTGCAATTATTATGCTGTTTGTAATGGAATATGCTCCAAAGCCACACCACAAAGTTAAGTCCACTGAAATCAATAGGAGACTTCTGGGAGTAACTATTGGTTGCTGATGGTACAGGTCCGATTATGAAATTCTGATGCTAATTACACTGATTTCTGAGCTGCAATGTAATGACAAAATTAACATATTACTATTCAGCCTTGCATTGCGACTTATGTATTATATATAGGTGCAGAGAGGAGCACAACCCTGTAAAAACGTAGTTGACTGCTCGGGTGCTGGTCAAATTAAATAAATAAAGAAACAGAGTACCGCGTTTTTTTTTTTTTTTAATACAAAAAAACATTTTATTACATAGAATTCAACGTTTCATGGACAGACGGTGCTCTTCCTCAGGGACAAACCAACTATGCGGTATTTCTAGCCTACTTCGTTATTCAAGCTTTAGTCTTTCATTAAGATTTAGAAACAACAGTGAAAGTTATTCAGTATTGTGTATTTTACTATAAAATAGTATATCATTGTAAAGATAACAGCAGAGGGAGTCAACAGCATTTTAATCACCACTTCTGTAAATCCCAACCTGAAACCTCCATTTGATCCTCATATTCATGTACATTTTATCTGGTTTGTTTTAATGAAACCATAAGGGTTAAAAGAACTACTACAGTGTTAAAAACTGCCATGTCATGCTGAAGGTGCATTACCTCATCCCAGAGTTACTGCTTGTCTAAATACAAATATTTGCTTAGCACAAAAGCGTAGAATGCTAATTATCAATCCTGCCTTCTACTACTTTGTTCTACACTTGACAATAATATTGTTATCTAATTTACTTTATTGGTTATGATTTTTTTATGATTCGTTTTATTTGTATTCTGGAAAAACAAATAAAAACATTTGTGAAAAAAAAAAAAACATTTACTTAGCAAATCTTACTTAGGAAAATTGATACAAGAACATTTTTAACTGAGGATATAAGCAGTCTAAAGAATAATAACTGAACTAGAGTTCTAGTACTTTGGTTGCACTAACCTGTAGAATCTTTATACTAAAACCGTATTTTTGCCCAGGAAAAACTTTTGGCCTCAGCTGCACATTATAACTCTTCTCCTTTCAAAAGTTAATAAGGCTCATTTACGTCCACAAGTACAGTGAGCAAAATGCAATTGCTGTGGTTTTTCCCCATAATGCAGCATTTTCCCCCAAAAGTTCAGCATTGTTACGATCACAAGTGGTGCGTTGTGCCTGATGCAGTTGCAGCCAATGCTTCAATATTAATGCTGCTACAAGTTAATTTGACGTAATTTCCAGTGTTCAGGTGAGGGTAAATCATGCGCCTGATTCTTTGGATGCAAGTGCTCTGGGCCTATTGACTCACCATGGTAAGCGAACTCTGGAGCTACCGCCTGGTCCAAAGGTGGTGGTGGCTACAGGGTTCCTCTGCATCAGGTCCCGACCTTTTTTTTTTTTTTTTTTTTTTTTTACCTGTGAGCCAAGTACAGATGTAAAAAAAAAAGTTTGGAAACACAAGCATAAAAAAAACTTTCTGGGTGGCGAAAAAGAAGTGCTGTGATTGGCCATTTGGTAGCCCCTTTGTGACCTAACAGCCTACAAGAGACTGACAGTAAATCTAGTTTTATGCAACTAAAACTTGCCTCCAAGTCTGGAATTCAATAATAAGCACCTGCTTTGAGGCCACTAGGAGCAACATCCAAGGGGTCGGTGAGCAATATGTTGCTCAGCAGCCACTGGTTGGGGATCACTGCTTTGTATTGATGGGTGCAACTGCACTTCAGAACTTGATGCTGAAAGGACTCAGCAGCTGTCAGCGCAAATATATGGAAATGCAAAGAACACATTTTGATGCAAGTACCTTTTATTCTTTGGGTTTTACGCTGAACTGACCGTAGAGAAATTTGCGTAACATAATAAGCCCTTATATGTAAATAAGACTTTGGGTTTGCTAAGAACTAATAGCCCCCTTATTTTGCCTCTCCAGTCAGGAACAAAAAACCCACAAAATGTCTGCAGTTCCCAAGACACCTCGGATACCCAGTGTTAGGACTCACCCTAGTGGACTTGTGGGCCGGCGGGGATGCCCGCTGCGATTATCCTTTCCCCCTTCGTTGCCTGGTTCTCCTATGGTGCACACGGTGCGCACTTCCGGGTTTTATGCGCTAAAGCGTCATGATGTCATTGCGCTTTGGCGCAAATTTTCAATATTTAAAGGGCTAGAAACCATTGCCCGTTGTTAGGTCTAATTTGATTAGTTCCTGGGTGTGATTTCTTTTTTTTTTTTTCTTTGATTTCCTGGTTTTTGATCCCTGCCTGTCTGACCTTGCTGAACGCTGCCAATACCGACCTTTGCTTGCCTGACTATTCTTGAACTCCCCATTTGCTTATCCAGAATTCTTTGCTTTGCTCCTCTTATATTGAGACCAGTCTGCATCTGAGTAGCTGAGGGCGCCTCCCGAGGATAGTTCTGGATTCAGGGTGCTGATTGTGACACCCAGGTTCATCTGCTGGTGCAAGGACCTATGGCTCATTTTTTGTGACTTAAAGGGCACCTATAACAGCCAACATCAAACACATATTAACAATCTTACCAGTACAACATATAAACGTTTAATCAAACTACATGTATAGTTTTTTGAAAAAAACTGCAGGTTTTTAAAAATCCCTTACCCTCAAATGGGTTCTTTCAGGGAGGCCATACTGAGACTATAACAGAGACTATAACAGAGACTCTAATGTGCAAATTTCAGGAGCATGCTCAGATTGTAACACTGCTTTGAGTATTCTACCCAGAATGCCTTGTTTAAGTAAACTCCTCCACTAGAAGTATCAGGAGCTTTCCCTATCTTGTCCCCTGCTGGCGATGTTATTATGCAAATGAAGGGCACACTAACTTCCAGCAGGGGGCAGCACTACTGTACAGCAGCTAACAGAGGTTTGGCTGATTTGAAAATATCTTAGAAGGGTTGATAAGCAACAAGGAATTTCAACTGAGCATGTGCGAGATTTCAGAGCTACAGTTGGCTGGGAAGATATAGGTAGGAGGAGCCAGTGAAATCCAATATGCCTGCCTCAGCTAGAATTTAAGTGGAGATAGGGGAGATCTTGCAGAAGGAATAGTGAGCTGATGATTTACATTATACAAACAATTCTAACTGTTTTAAAAATCGGATTTCTTGAACTTTCACATAGTGTATTTACTTAGGAAATGTTTTTAGTTATGATTGGTGCCCTTTAAACTTTTGTTTGACTTCTTTGCCATAAAAATCCTTTGTAGGCTACATGTGACCCATGGTTTACTTCTATTCTAGATAAAATACAGGTTACCCATATAAGTTGTTCCAAGAATTAACACCTGCTATTAGGACAAAATATTTTTGCACTGTCACATCAGAAGGTCTCATTTCAGTTTTTTTAATTTTTAATGCATTAATTTACTTTGCTACATCTGAGCCTCCTTACACTTTTTACTCTTATTGTTTAATGAGACTCCAGCCAGGGATTCCAAGCACAGTATAATAACAGTTTAAGTACTCAAGAATAAGTTTAAGACAAAGTTTAAGAATACGATTTTTAGCACTAAAATAAAAAGTAAATATCCTTTAATAATATATGAATACCCTTTGCCTTTCAGTTACATGTATATTGTGTCAATCTTTGTCTTTCTTTCGTTTTAGTATCCTGATATGTACTCCAAAGAACCATTGTTTAACTGTTTCCAGAGAGCACATCAAAACACTATGGAGGTCTATCCAATTTGGCTTGTTTTCCAGCTTATAGCAGGGCTTGCATTTCCAGTAAGTGAAAAAAATGTATAGGCATGCTTGTAGTATTATAAAGTTCATCAAATTCAGGATGCATTCAAAACAAAAGCATTGTTTATTGGATTTATACTGAACACCCTAATAATTATGTTAGGGCAGCTTTAAGATCACCAATTTATTATTCAAGCTCATGGGTGTCTGCAGAAGGGGCAAGAGGGGGCAGTTGCCCATTCCTGTCTTCTCCAGCCAGGTTCAAGGAATTGTTTGTAAATTTAATTTCCAACAACACAAAACACTTTTTATACTTCCCATCCAAAGGCAAGCCTTAATTAGGCTTTTGCATTGTCATGATTAGGTTCATCTTCAGTGGGGTGCTACCCTATGTTATATTGGCTTACTTGCCCCACCCCTGGAAAATTTTCTGCAGATCTCCATGTTCAAGCTTAATTTTGATTAGCGCCTAGTTATAGCGCCAATCAATATTGAAATGTGTGCAACTAGTGTTCAAATCCTGGCATTTTGTTACAGTATTTTTAATAATATTTTCTGTATATTACTCTTTTCCAGCTGTCTGCTGCAGTTCTTGGAGCAATATGGGTTACTAGCCGCTTTTCATATGCCTGGGGATATTACACTGGCGGTAAGACTTAACTGAGCTTTATTCTTGATGACATTACAAAAAGGTGTTTTTAAAATGCACATTTAGTAGGGAGTAGTCCTAGCAGTTTCGCTCAGAATTAAAGGTGTTTTGCAGTGCCTTGTCTACAAGGTCATAGTCTCTTGCATGGGCATGTAAAACAAAATTATTTGATTGCATTTTTAGGAATATATCTAACCATACATAGAAAGACATTTAAAGGCACATTTATCAAGGGTTGAATTTCAAATTCATGTGAGTTTTTTAAAACTCCCATAAACTCTGTAAATTCGAAATTCAACTACCATATACACTCGAGTATAAGCCGAGTTTTTCAGCATCCAAAATGTGCTGAAAAAGTCTACCTCGGCTTATACTCGGGTCAGCGGGCAGTAGCTGAGATTGCAGTCACTTTTAATCATTACTATACCAACAGTTCACTTGGGGAGAGACTGCAATATCCCACAATGCCCTCTGTTGGTTATATGAAAGAATAACAGTTCGCCCTCTGTTGGTTATATGAAAGAATAACAGTGACTGCAATATCACACTGCGCCCTCTGTTGGTTATATGAAAGAATAACAGTGCACCCTCTGTTGGTTATATGAAAGAATAACAGTGACTGCAATATCACACAGTGCCATCTGTTGGTTATATGAAAGAATAACTGACTGCAATATCACACAGCACCCTCTGTTGGTTATATGAAAGAATAACAGTGCACCCTCTGTTGGTTAAATGAAAGCATAATAGTGACTGCAAAATCACACAGTGCCTTCTGTTGGTTATATGAAATTATAACAGTGTGCCCTCTGTTGGTTATATGAAAGAATAACAGTGACTGCAATATCACACAGCGCCCTCTGTTGGTTATACAAAAGATTAACAGTGATGGCAATATCACACAGCACCCTCTGCACATGGTAGTGGGACAGTGGGACAATGTACACAGTAATCCGTTTGGCAATTCTCTGTCACCATCAACTTTGCAAAGAAGTCCAGTTGATCGCTGGGGGGGTCGCTTTGGCAGAATGTGCGCTGCTGGGAGAGAGGGCTGTAGTTGAGTCTAGGCTTATACTAGAGTCAAAAAGTTTTCCCAGTTTTCGTAGGTAAAATTAGGTACCTCGGCTTATACTCGGGTTGGCTTAGACTCGAGTATAAAACAGAAATTGAATTTGATTTGCATTCGATTCAAACTCGAAACTTGAATGCCAGGAAGGCCTGTACCTCTCCCATTGACTTAAAAAATAATTTGGCAGGTTTTAGGCAAGGAATAGTCTAATTTGAATTCTTAAACGGCCAGTGTATGATAAATCTTGAAAATCAAATTCAATTTTTCTTAAAAATACTTGAATCGAGTTTGGATAATTCCCTGATTGAATTTGACAGTTTGACCATAAAATTCTCAATTTGACCCTTGATAAATCTGCCCCTTATAGTTTGGTCATTTTCTGAATGATTAGACAGCCTTCTCAAAAGAAGAGGCGACTTTGGAAAAGCAGAGCACCACATATGTTTTACCACCGTTGATTCACTTTATCACTGGTGGTAAAGCATTTACAGGATATTAGTTGTGTGCAGAAGAGGAGATTTATCACGGGCAACTAATCTCCTGGTGTACCATTACCCTTACTTTTAAAATTGCACAAATTTGTTTAAACCAGCAGGTGTCATTACAATTTATTTTTAAAAGATGGAGCATGCTGACATTTGATCTATTTTAACCGGTGAAACATAAATTATATCCTCATTTTCCTTTAAAGGAGAACTAAACCCCCCGCGATGTTAAGTCCCCACTGGCCCCCCTCCGTTGCCTCCCCTCTGCACTGTCTTAACCCCAGAATTCTGTCCCCTCTTGAAATAGTGACCGCACATACAGAGTGAGCGCAGCAGAGTTCATGGGCGCCAGCTTCTTCTCTTTGGTAATCCTCATGAAGTGATCGGCGTAATGGCACATGAGCAATTTTCCGGTTTGTGACAACTGCGCAGGCGCCGACAGAGACGGAAATTGCCAAACAGGAGGGGAGGAAGAAGACATAAAGATTACCAAACAGAAGAAGATGGTGCCCATGAGCTCAGCTGCACTCACTCTGCATGTGCAGTCACTATTTCAAGAAGGGACAGAATTCTGGGGTAAGACTGTTCAGGGGGAGGCAGGGAGGGGGGCCCAACGGAGGGGAGTCAGTATGATAAATCTCAAAAATCAAATTCAATTTAAAAAAAAAAACTCGAATCGAGTTTGGATAATTCCCTATGAAATTTGATCGTTTGACCATAAAAAAAAATTGAGAATTCGAATTTTCAATTCAACCTTTAATAAATCTGCCCCTTAATGTTAATTCAAGCACGAGCATCAGCCTTTAAGAACTATGGAATTTGGTGTCTCTCTAGCTGCTACTTTTTCTTTCTAACTGAAGACTCCAATGCTGCATCAGTTCAATTAATGCCAAAAAAAAACTATTGCTCTCCAAGGCTACAATTATATTGTTCCTTTTTTATTACTGATATTCTTTTCAGTCCCTCTGCCATTCCAGTCTATTTTTTTTATTTTAAGTTTTTATTTTTCATTTTATAAACAAACATAAGAGAGATCAGAATTCCAGTCTATCATTTAAACAACTTCTTGGTTGCTAAGATAAATGGAAATTAAGCAAACTCCACATGGAGGAAGCAATTGTAGCCAACCTTTGGAAGGAAGAAAAGATAAAAGTAGTAAGTAATAATTGAGGCATTTGTTGTTTACTGGCAGGTTACATAGATCCTTGGAGTAGATTTCAAATGTAGGTGAAGGAAGTTGCAGGCACAGTCACTTTTGGAAGATAAGGATTTTATCCAGGGTATATTCGTAGCTTTCTTCCAACTTTCATTTTTTTTCTAGCATTGTTTTCTCTTGGTGTACTGGTTTTTGGGACTGCACACTGTACTGAAGTCAGAAAGCATCGAGTTTTCAGACCATATTCCGTATTGGCAGCTACAGCCAGCTTGTCCAACATTGCGGATCAATGTTTATTTCTGATCAAGAATTCTAATAGTTCCATGATCCTTTGCAGTATACACAAATGTAGATTTAACACAGAGAGCTGTTGCCTACAAGAATAATACATGGGGTTTCCCAGAAAAAGTTTAATCGGGAGAACAGAAGGCAAACTGCATGACTTGTCTTTGTATCTAATTGTGATAAGGTTGCGGAAAAAAAAATAGGGCAACAGCAGATTCCACAGGATTTCATAAAAGTTTATAAACTGTGAGAGACAACTATTCCAATTATCCTTAACAGATGGGGTACAGAATGAAAATAGTTTGTGCACAGGTCATTTCTTAATGTATATCTTGCTCTTTGCAGACCCTGAGAAGAGGATGAAAGGAGTGTATGGCTACATTGGATATTTTGGATTGATGCTGCTGTCTATAGCTACTGCACTACAGCTTCTCCACCTTATTTAATAAAACCTACCTTTTCAGGTCATCTGGGAGTTTGTTCTGTTGAACTTATCCATGCATGTTTTTAATGGGAAAGAAGCAAATTAACAGATGTTGTTTTTCTTGTCTTATTTTGTTCTGTGGCACATTAATTCTGCACCTGTTTGTGTCGTTGACCGAGAAATGTCCTCCGAGCCATTCATTGAAGCCTGCCCCATTACATTGACAGTTCACCATAAGGCCAGCTTATAACTCTGTTTATTACTGACATACTGCTCCCTGGTGTAGTTTGCAGCCTTATTGCCTGGATTGCACCCTCCCTGGGATGTGTTCCCTTCTACTAAAGTTTACTGTCGCATTCCAGCTTGCCATATCCTATTTGACAGAGATCTCTTTAATTAATCTTACCAGGTAGCTGTTTTATTAGAAATGCAGATATTTTCTTATATGTCCGGATCCATGTGCTCACATGCTGCTTACAAACTGCCTACTGTTGCTTTTTACACAACCTCATTTGCACTTTGGCTAAACATTTGCTGAAGGGCACATCATTCTGTATAAGCAGTTTTATGAATAAATGCTGTCTGCTATGTTGCAGCCCTATATATGTTGATCAGAAAACTGCGCTGTTAGTCTTTGGACACTGAGCCATCAGAACTATTGCATTAATTTAAGCTTGATTGCTAGTAGGGGAAAATGCATGGCAATTACCAAAAAAAAAAACGCTTTAAGGGTGAAGTTTTTGTGTTTATTATAGCCTTTGTGTTTTCTTTAAGCATGCAGTTAATTAGCTCTTTAAAGTTTGGGGAATTCATTTTAAACTATTGGAAATAATTTAGTTAGCTATTAAAAAATAGTGACACACATTTGGTGTTCTTATATAACTTTTCCTGTAGAACTAAGCTGAAAGTAATATTACAATTGACCCATATTTCTATACATGTATTTTACAATATCTGTAATAACATTGGTAGGGTTGTTCTAATTAATAATTTTGTTCTGAAGGTTCCCAAATTGTTAAAGCTTTGTACTATAGCAATTTAGCTTCTTTTTAGTCTGGAAATACACTAGCATTTTTCTCATTTAAATAAAAATAAAAGCTATTATAGACGGCTACAAATACAATGCTTTTGAGAAGTTTTGTTTAATGTGTTTATATTTCTTTTCTTCAGTATCTGATCATATCCTGAACCAGAAATGTCTTGTTTCTGCACATCACAAAGAGGAAATTTAAAGGGACACTCATGATTTTATAGTGGTATGTAGGCAGCCATCTCAGTTCTTATGCATGATCCCATGCTTTTCAGAAACAGCCAGCACAGCACAAGTCCTTTCAGCAGGGCTGATCAATTTACAGGTACACTAGGCTATAGCCTATTTCTATTTTCTTCTAATATATATATTTTATATGCTCTGCTGAGTCCAGTCAGGCGCACCTGCTGGGAGAAGAAGGCATGCAAGTTGTAATCGTGACCCAGCATATAGAACAAAATCATATAGGCCAGCATTGTAATAGGTAAACTCATCACAACATCTGGTGGTTCCAGGTGCATATGCCCCAGACCTTCAGCTAAGGGAGTAATCTTTGAACACTTTAAAGGAAATATATAGGATAAATGAAAAAAAACTAATTTTTTAGGCAATTATGAGAAATATATGGTGTTGCTTTTACATGGTGCTAAAAATTAATATGATCTTTAAAAACAGCCCCATTATTGGAGCTCTCTCTATATGTTCACTGGTCCCTGTACAGTTTCAAATGAGGGGTGGGCGTGTCCTAATAGTCCATGCCAGAAGCACAGTAGGAGGGGGACAGCCCTGCAGTCATGCTGATTGGATCCTGTCCAACAGTGCAGTGAGCCGAGTGCCGCCGGTTCCCCTGCACAGCCTGAGAATTCATGAAGTGGAAGAGAAGGGAGGGATTATTAGGGTTATTGCAGAGATATTCAATTAATCAGCCTGAAACACTACTTTTTTAAGCACAATTCTTCTATATCTAAATGAGTATAACGCACTGGTACATTCTTATTTTTTGCACAAAATTCCTCCTTTAAAAAATTTGGCATCAACTAGACCACATTAGAAAAACATTCTGCTTAGAAATATTTATTAGAAAAAAGTAGTGTGTAGAAAAAAATACACATTTTGCACCACCCACATAATCATAGGTAAATGAAAGAATTACAAAATTACAATTTAAATTAATTTTAACCAATCACAATATTTGCACTACCAATCAAATGGCAGTTTTCAATAAACTGCATTTTTTTTTGTCATGTCACAATACAAATATATATATATATATATATATATATATATATATATATATATATATATATATATATATATACACACACACACACACAAACTTGCACAAAGTTATGGATGTTGTTCATAGGCCCATGGTGATATTTGTTTTCCATATGTAGAATTACAAACTGATGGGTCTGATGGCTAAATGCTTAAAGGACCAGTAACACAATTTTTAAAAATAAAACAAATGCATACATATTACTTACCTCCAATATGCTGATCTTTCCTGCTGTTTGGATAAGACATAGGAAAAAAACTCAAACCGGCACTGTCCCACGGTGTCCAAGGGGTCTCCGCCATCTTCTTGCTGGTTCTCCTTCTTCTCCCCTACGTGCGCGCTGCTGTGCCTCTCTTCCTGGACTGACGTCACTTCTGGATGCTTTTCTCTGCTCACGCTGACAGCAACTCAGCCGTTCTGTTACATTATCTCCCTGCGCTTTTGCCCAGCAGTTATGTTCACTCCTCCAGCATGTCTCTCTCTACCCCTCCAGAATATTTTTTTCAAGAGAATTTATCTCTCTTTTCCCCGCACCCTTTACCTCCCCTCTCCCGGCACCCGTTCCTCCTCCTCAGGCTTTTGTAACTGCAGCGTTTGTGTCCCCGCAGTGTTTCCCTCCCCTCTGCCGGCAGCCTTTCTGTCCCCTTAGCTTTTCTCTCTGCTGAGCATTTCTCCTCTCTGCCGGCAGCTTTTCTGTCCCCTAAACTTTTCTCCCCGCAGTCTTTCCTACCTGAGCATTTCTCCCCTCAGCCTCTCTGTCGGCAGCTTTTCTGTCCCAGCCTCTCTCTCCCCGCAGCGTTTAAGTCCCTGCAGCATTCTGTCCTCTCTGCCTCTCTCTGTGTGTGCAGCCTTTCAATCCTCAGTCATTCTCTTTGCGCAGCATTTCGCTCACCACTGCCTGCTTGGATGCTTACCGGCTGCTCTGTGTTCTGACTTCTGGTTTCCCTACTTCCGGTTGTGTGTACAGAAACAGCGTCGGGAGTGCGCACTGGTCGCCTTTTCGCTGTTTACCATGTAATGGAGGAAAGGTATTTTGATTTATTTTTTTTAAAAAAAAGCGCTAGGTGTGTTATATTAATTTATTAGGGCATGCCCATTATTTTTAACATGTAGAATGGATTTCTCAAATAAATTTTTTTGACATTACTGGAGTTTTTCTTATTACAAAATATATTTTCCAGTAAGTAAAACATTTCCTTTAATTTGCAGCTAGAGTTCCCACATTTATGGAAAAAACACCAGCCTACCAATATGTTTATTTTTAATGTTTTTGCTCAGGAAATCCAAAACAGACCAATGGGAATGGGGCACTGGGTAAAGATGTTGGCCCGGATGTGTCAGAACTGGGTATAGGTTCCTTCAAGATTGGCACAGCTACAGTGGCTCCAGATAATGATATGAATGAACTTCAAATAAAATCCTGGGGAAAATAGAAGTCCAAATGTTTTAAAGGGACTCTAAACTCTTCTGCATTGCATTGCTGAATACTTTCAAAAAGCATGTGTGTACTGTATCCCCATGCTTAATTACGGTGTAATATTCTGAAGCCAAAATTACAACAATGTCTGTATGTTACTAGGAGAAGTAATCAGCATTCTCATTGGTTAATTCTCATTGCATTTGGTCAGTAGAATTCTAGTCAATGTTCTTGCATCTTCTACAGGGAATTAAGAGTAGTAACTGGCAGGATATACTTCCATTACTTACCAAGGCTGCCACCATCTGGGGGCCCATGCTGGTGGGAATGACTAAGCTGACACAAAAGCTTTGGATTTGATATTCAATATTTGAGCAAAGCTGGCAAGGTATTTACGGAATGCATTTTAGGACATCCTCTGGAAAATTCCTGTCCTCCATGCAATGTCCTACGGCTTAGGAATGCAGCATCGGGTGCTTTACCGTCACCCATCCTCCAAATCTGCAGTCATACCTCCGTCCTCTACCTCCCTTCTCAGCCCTCAGCCATACAAACTCAGCCCTCTGTCTTCCTCCCTCAGCCTTCCACCCTCCCTGCTCGGCCCTCTACCCTCTTTCCTCAGCCTTCTGCTTTACCTGTTCATCCCTACACACTTCCCCTCCGCTCTCCCCCTTCAGAACTCATTCGTCAGTCTTCTCTCTAAGCTCCTAAAGTGGTGAGTGAGCATTTTCAGTCCGAGAAAGTGGAAATGTGTTAAAAACATCTCATCATAATAAAGGCAAAGTGCGGAGGGATGAAGAGGGAAAGCGGAAGGCTGAGGGAGGAGATCATATGGCTGACGGCTGTGAAGGGAGGGTAGAGGACGGAGGTATGACTGCAGAGTTGGAGGATGAGTGATGGTAAAAGCACCCAATGCGGCATTCCTAAGCCGTAGGACAGCTATTTCGCTGGAGGATGTCCTAAAATGTGTTCCATAGGTATTAGCAAAATGGACACATTCCAAGGTTCTTTGCAAAGTGAAGCCTTTTGAAATTATAAGGTATTTACTTGTCTCATGCCATACACCCAGTACTGCCTAGTTACCAAAAATTAGAGTTTTAATTCTCCCATAAGGCATCATGGGCAGAGACATGCAAATCACTCCTTTATGTCCCTTTGGCCAACTATGCATCCAGAACCACTGATTTTATAGCACAGATACAGCCTGATGGTGCAGAGTGGTGATACTCGCCCTCCTTCCACCTGCCCAAGCTGACTTCCAGGTTCCTTTTATAGACCATCGCTGACCCACCCTGCCGATGACGTCACAAAAGGGACTGGGCGAGCAGGTGCTAGTCTATAAAAGTTGAACCAGGAAGTCGGCATTGTAAGCTTGCGACCCAGAAAGGGGGGGTGCGCGGTTGCCCTGGCCGGCCTTCATCACTAGTTCAGAGCTACCTGAAAGAGCGGAAGACTTCAGATTTTTCTGGAGCTGAATGGCCACATAGCACAGTTAAAGTAGCCGGCAAGTGAAGAACAGCAATCGGAGAGGCTGGACCTCCTGCAAACAATCCAGGACAGCAGAAAACGGCATAGAAAGCTGTACTGTCCAGTAAAAAGCAAGATGGTTGGGATGAATGCATTTGGTCAGTTTCACAGTCTCCTAAATTTGTCCTTGTTTTGTCCATAAATTGTAATAAATCTCTGCACAAAAAAACACTGGGACCCTTACAGTACAAAAATACTAAAGATGACTTCATTTCACCTGCTCTATTTACTACAAAAAAACTTTCCTTTTTGGTCAAATTGGGAGATGTGGTTCTGATGGTGGCAGGTGTTGCTACCAACCACGAAAAATGTATCTGTTTTTGCTGACATCATGATTTAACCTGACACTGCTTCTAACCTTCAAGATCAGTGGGCAGGGATGGCAACCACCACAAATAAATAGTCTTTATGCTGCGAAGAGAGAAAAGAAACACAGCAAATCGACACTGTCTGCTTCCAGTGCTCAGAATACATGCCCGCGTGATAACCAAATGCTTTTTATTTATTACGCCTTCCCCCAAGGCGACTACGTACAGCGTAACTGCGCTTATATGCGCGTAAGGTGATGTCACGGTCTCGTGAGAAGAGGCATGTGACGTCTGTTTTTGTTGTCCTGCAGGAGTCTAGAAGCAAGACGTTGTCGGCTATCCCGGACTGCGGGGAGTGTAAGGAAAGCGGGTCTGCGGGACGGTAAGTGATTGGAGTTTGTTTAGTTATGATATGTTACACTACGCAGGTCCTGTGGTACAAATAGGTTGTGACTGGAGGCTGCGAGGACTCAGAAGCACTGCCTAAGTGCTGAACTAATCTTCTTGTTGGTGTCCTCGCCCGTGCGTTTTACTAGTTCCTGCACACAAGTCAAAGTTTATCCAAATCTGATCTGTAATTGTTATACAAGATTTCCCTTTCTCGCACAGAACGCTGCCATTTCATCTGGCAACAGATAGACTTTTGTTTCTCGTTGAACTGTATGTCACATGCAGACAGATAAAAACAGAAACTAAGTTTATATGATTTGATTTTGTAGCATCACACCCCATCGTACACAGTTGCACGACTAGATTGTGTACTACTTTATCGTTCTAAAGTCTCTCCTATAGTTTTCCAAGTGTATTTTTTTTTTATTTGTACTATTGGTTTGTAGGCAGCCATCTCAGGTCATTGTGCCTGGTCATGTGCTTTCAGAAAGAGCCAGCACTTTAGGATGGAACTGCTTTCTGGCAGGCTGTTGTTTCTCCTACTCAATGTTACTGAATGTATCGCAGTGGGACCTGGATTTTACTATTGAGTGCTGTTCTTGGATCAGGGATCCCCAACCTTTTGAATCCATGAGCAACATTCAGAAGTAAAGACATTGGGGAGCAACACTAGCATGAAAAATGATCTTGGGGTGCCAAAAAGTACTGTGATTGGCCATTTAGTAGCCCCTATGTGGATTGCCAACTTACATTGAGGCTCTGTTTGGCAGTGCACCTGGTTTTTATGCAACCAAAACTTGCCTGGAATTCAAAAATAAGCACCTGCTTTGAGGCCACTAGGAGCAACATCCAAGGGGTTGAGAGCATCATGTTGCTCACGAGCTACTGGTTGGGGATCACTGTCTTAGTTCTACCAGGGAGCTGTTATCTTGTGTTAGGGAGCTGCTATCCCATTGTTCTGTTGTTAGACTGCTGGGGGGGAAGGGGGTGATATCACTCCAACTTGCAGTAAAGAGGTTTATCAGAGCACAAGTCACATGACTGGGGGCAGCTGGGAAATCGACAATATGTCTAGCTCCATGTCCGATTTCAAAATTAAATATAAAAAAATCTTTTTGTTCTTTTGAGAAACGGATTTCAGTGCAGAATTTTGCTCTAACAGTGAATTGGTGTGTTTTGAAAAAAATGTCCCCATGACATTTTCCCTTTAAAGGATAAGCAAACCCTTGCTACTAAAATACCCTAACCTACATAGACCCCTGCCCTTCTAGACCCCCCCCCCCCAGCCTAGGTGTTACCTTTGCTAAATGCCCCTAACACTTTACTTGCCCCTCAGTGCAGATTCTGTCCAGCAGAGTTCATGGGCGCCATCTTCAGCCGACCTCGGTAATCTTTGGGTCTTCAACCAGCGCTTCGGAAATTTCCTTGACTTTTGGCGCATGCGCAGTTGTCGTGAAACAGAAAATTGCTTCAACTGCATATGCGCCAATTCGGTGCTTACTTCCTGAAGATTACCGAAGAGAAGAAGATGGCTGCCTTGAACTCCGCTGGACAGAATCTGTATCTGGTAAGTAAAGAGTTAGGGGCATTTAGCAAAGGTACTGCCTAAGCTGGAGGGGGGGACCAGGGAGGGGGTCTGTTTAGGGTGGGGGATTTAAGTAGCAAGGGTGTACTTCTCCTTTTAGTATATAAAATGCATCACAGGTAAAGTTTAATATTGATCCCATGGCTCCCTCCAATCACAGTTCTGTCTGTTTTAACCGTAAGACTTCTTTTGGCTACAGTGAATAGGCTGGACTCCTCCAGCTTTAGCTGAATAGCTTTACTTCTCATTATTATTATTAATAACACGTGTTGTATGAATCCAAAATATGAACAATTCATGTACATTCACACACAAGTTGAATTTGCCTTCTTAGTAAAAACAAAACAAGTACAAAAGACATATTATTGTGTAAGCATATACATTATGAATGTCTTTCTTGCAGCTTTTGAACTAATCCCCACCTTGAATATTGAATACTAAATATGTGAAGCAGGTGTTGTTCAGACTTGGGTATTTATGCATTTTGCAAAACCTTCCAGAAAAGCATTATGATTGAGCAAGTCATTTTCTTTCAAATCCGCTGCTTTATTTTAAAGGGGTTGTTCATCTTTAAATTCACTTTTCATATATTGTCGAGACTTAATATTCTGAGACAATTTGCAATTGATTTTTATTTTTCATTATGTATGGTTTTAGAGTTATTTAACTTTTTACTCAACAGCTCTCCTGTTTGCAGTTTCAGCAGTCTGGTTGCTAGGGTCCACATTACCCTAGCAACTCTGCATAGATTTGAATGGGAAACTGGAATATGAATAGGAGAGGGCCTGCATAGAAAGATGAGTAATAAAAAGTAGCAATAAAAATAAATGTAGCCTTAGAGAGCATTTGTGTTTTAGATGGGGTCCGTGACCCCCATTTGAAAGCTGGAATAGGTCAGAAGGCAAATCATTGTAAAACTATAAAAAAAGAAAATTAAAGGCCAAGTCAAAAGTTGCAGAATTAGCCGTTCTATAACATACTCAAAGTTAATTTAAATGTGAACCACCCATTTAACAGTTACATGTTGTATTTGATATGTTGGGTTTGGCACGTGTTTTTGACAGATAATCACAGCTGGTGACATTGCAAAAAAGTGTGTATGTTTAACTTTGTCTGGCTTATAATTTTTATTCTGAAAACATAGTAGTCTTATTTACTTTTATACCTCTGCCATATATGATTATTATAGACTGCAGATCCACACACCCCTAGTTCAGCTTGCCTCTTTTGAGCTTTGCCACTTTTTTTCTCTCTATATATGACTATATGGTTATCACCAGTTGACTGTATTTTTCTCAACAGGTCTTTACAAGATGTCTGGGTTTTTTGACACCTTGAGATGCTCAGAATGCATTGATTGGGGCGAGAAGAGAAACACAGTGGCCTCTGTTGCAGCTGGTGTTCTAGTAAGGGCTATGTGTATTGTATAACTGTAATTGCCTGTGCAATGTGGGGCTAAGCATTAGGCCTATGGTATACAAGGGTTCTCAAGTGGAGAACATCAGCAGTCAAAGAAATCCATTTCCCATAAAATATAAGGATAGATTCTTTTTCTATGGTAGAAAATGACAGCGACAGGCAAACCCTTCTTAAGCCAGCCACACATTTAGAGATTCGCTTATTTGGAGACCTCAACTCATCCATGCAAGAGGCCTCAGGCAGATCCAGTTGTTGGCTAGTGACCAACAATCAGATAATTCTCTGGGATTAATCTTTGGGTCCATGTCCATGAAAACAGCATTTTCATACTTGTTGATAGATATCTGATGGTTTTCACCCATCTTCAGCCCCATCTTTAAACATGCTCAAAATGCTATAGGCGTATTGGTGCAAAAAAGCATTTCCATGAATGTTTTTTTGACTTTACCACCCGTTCTTTAAAAAAAACTGTTATAACTTCAACCGGCTATATCTCCAGTGAGCTGACGACTATTTAAGATCATTTTAACAGTTCAGTTGGGAGAACATAAAATAATATATGGGTGATGTTTCATAGGGCCGCATTTCCTTCTCCTTTAAATTAACTTTTAGAATGTAGTAGAGAGCCATATTTTGAGACTATTTGCAATCGGTTTTAATTTTTTAATGTATGTGGTTTATGAGTTTAGCTTTTTATTTAGGATATATATATATATATATATATATATATATATATAGAAAAATGTTCAGTGTCAATGCAATAAGCAGTAATGTTGGGGTTAACTTACCCAAACAAACGGGGGATCCAGGTGCACAGACCACAAAGCTTCAGCTCAGGAAGGCAATATAGCAGATAATAAAAAAGTGATGGGCTGACACAAACCGGAATTACACTCCAAAAATAGATGTAGTAAAAAAGTATTGTTATTAGAGCAAAAACATCACAACAAAGGCCTTCAGCGTTTTGTGCCATAAGGGCCCTTAGACATAGGCTGACTAAGTGCACCTATGGCACGAAATGAGTAAGGCTTTTGTTGTGATGTTTTTGCTCTAATAAAAAGTAGGGATGCACCGAATCCAGGATTTGTTTCGGTATTCGGCCGAATCCTTGAGCCTGGCAGAACCGAATACTTAAAATCATGTGACTTTTCGTCACAAAACATGGAAGTAAAAAAATTTTTATCACTATTTTTCCCTCTCCCTCGCTGGATTCAGTGCATCCCAAATAAAAATACTTTTTTTACTACATCTATTTTTGGAGTGTGATCTGGTTTGTGCCAGCCCATCACTTTTTATTTAGCTGCTTTATAGTTTTCTATATCAGCACTCTGGTTGCTGGGGTCCAAAATACCATGGCAACCATGCCTTGATTTGAATAACAGACTGGCATCTGAACAGAAGAGGACCTAAATAGAAAAATGAGTAATAAACAATATTGCAAAAACAATAGATTTGTAGCCTTACAGAGCATTTTTTAGATGGGTTCAGTGACACCCCTTTGTAAGCTGAAAAGAGTCAGAAGAAAGCAAGTAGTAATTCAAAAACTTCAAAATGAAGGCCAATTGAAAATTTGCTTAGAATTAGTCATTCTGTAACATACTAAAAGTAAACTTAAAAGCGAATCACTGCTTTAAGCTGTTTCTGGGATGGTTGACAGTACATGTATGGATGCTGATAATGTTACTGTTCCTGTGCATTCTATGTTTTCTGAATGAGGTATTTGTTCAGTTCTTTACAGGTTGGTGGATCGTTATTGATGCTGCTGTCAATTATCCTGATACAGAAAGGTTGAATCACTCGTATCATGCATGTGGTGTTATAGCCACTGTTGCATTTTTAATGTAAGCCATTTATTCTTGACATCTGTTATATATTGTGTTACTCAGCTTCTGTCTTGGTCTGTTGTTGGTGCATTTTAATAGTGGCTTATGAATTAATCTAGGAGACAGTTTAGACTCCTGCTGCTTTTTTAAAATTATTTTCTCTTTGTCATGTTTATCAAGTAAAAATATAATGTAGTAACATTTATATTTTTACTTGATAAACACTTGACAAAGAGAACATGTTTTTAAAAAAGCAGCAGGATTTCTAGAGGGGAGGTGAACAGGCAAGGGATAAAATTTGGATTAACTCTTTGAGATGCTGCTGTCATGGGAAGGCATTTTTAACAAAAAGGGGCTAATTGAACATATGTTCTGTATATCAGGTTAGCTTTGGCTGGTGGTGCAGATATGAAGCTCATTCATTTCAGCATTCAAGTGTTCAGTTGATGCAAGTTAAGTTACTGCCCCTAGATGGCAGCACTGAATTTCTTTTTCAGTTTTTTTTGTGATCCTCAATTGCACAGAAGATGCCCATCTGTGGGCAGCACATCGGCTCAGTTTCTAGCATTGCTGCCTTTTATGTTTACTTTTGACCAACAAAGTGTGTATATTCTCCAAGTGGCTTTGTTTTTACCATAACTCAAATTGATTTGTGCTTGTGCATACTTGGGACCTTAGATTGTAAGATAGATAGGTACTGTTATAACTAATTATCACCATTCACAATTATGACAATTCTGTGTAATCTGTCATACACATTTCTTTATTTGAGTAATTGGATTATGTGCATTTGTGTTTTACAAACCCAGAATGTATTTTATGTATCTGATCTTTGTTTTTGTGCTGACATAGGATAAATGCAGTGTCCAATGGACAGGTTCGCGGAGAGAGCTACAGTGAGGGGTGTTTGGGGCAAACTGGTAAGTAATAAATGTGCTGGGCTTCTTACTGGGGCAGTAAAATAGTAATTGTGCCACTATGCACATGCAACATGCAAATAATTGTTTCTGTATCTAATAACATATCTTTCACTCATTAACTTCTTTTTTCAGGTGCCCGTATTTGGCTTTTTATTGGCTTCATGTTGTCCTTCGGTTCTCTGATCGCATCCATGTGGATTTTGTTTGGCGGTTATGTGGCAAACGGTAGGTTATTGAAACATATTGCAATCTGAAAAAGTGTTGAAAGAATTGATTTTTCAACAGATATTTGAAAATTGTTTGTACTGTACTCCTTTCCCGGTTTTGCTAGCATTTTTGTGTACCTCTCATTGGGCCCATATACTAATTATGAGCCTAATGAGAGGTACACAAAATGCAAATGAACTAATGCAATCAAATTTTTGCTTTCAATGTTTTTCCTGCAAGTGCCTGAGCAAGACTAATCAAAGATAGTGTATGAACTGCTCCTTAAATTTAGCTGGGTTTTGCCTTCACTAAGGGCCAGATTTGTCAAAATGTGAGATTAGAGCAAATAACAGAAAAACCTCACTGAAATTCTTATGGGATTTTTTGAAGTGTATTTATCAAATGGTGAACTCTAATGTTCCCCCTTTGGTAAATATACTTCTAAATATCCCATAGGAATCAGTTGAATGTGGGTACGTTTTTCTGTAGTAAGCTCTAATCTATTACACCATTTTTCCCTAAATCTATTACACCATGGAAAAACATTTAAAAAGGTTTTTGTCTATGCTTGGCCTTCCACATGCAATATGTGATTTAATAGCCAGTTGACCCATAGAAAATCACCCAGTCACATGGAACCATAATGTAATGCATTCTCCAATATAATTGGGTGATTTGGTCATCTGAGTTTACTGTTACTACTTTTAGACTTCATTTAATTGGTAGATTTCTGTTATATCTATGAAAATCTCTCTCCATTTCACAGGTAGTGCAGTGGTATATCCAGGAATTGCCATATTTTTTCAGAATGCTTTCATTTTTTTTGGGTGAGTACATGTTATCTTGCAGATATTTTAACATATACAACTAATACTTCTGGTTGACATTTCACATTTTGGAGACTGACTAGCACTTCTGTAGGCCTTGTGTGCAAATTGCACTAGCTTTCTGTTCTGTAGTGTGCCAGTGATTGTGCCTGACATGTTTCAGAGGTCGGGATATACTTTCCAGTCAGAATTGTGCACAGCTTGTACAACACTGGAAGTTCCATCACTTGACCCTTTGAACATTAAGTAGTGTCAATATAGTTATGTTGGTATAATTTAAGTAGAAGTAAATGGTTAACCACCGAGGTAACAATATAATTGCTAGCCTCAGCCTCAGAACTTTTAAGTAAAATCCAAACTTTTAATTTCTTACACATGTGCACAGCCCAGTTTCTGTTAACACAGAATCTCATTTGATATAAAGCATTCATTTTGCTTTATAAAACCGTTTGCAGGTATATAATACATTTTAAATGTATTACTGTTAAAAATAAAAACAAGTGATATTTCTCATATGGGAGCATATTTAGTTAGGGGAAAATGATAACTTTTGGAGGACTATTTATCATGCGGTGTAAAAAGTGGAGTGAAACATTACCAGTGATGTTACTCATAATAGCCAATCAGATGTTTGCTTTTTTTTCTCTCTTAAAATTGCTGATTGGTTGCTATGAGCAATATCACCAGTAAAGCTTCACTACCCCTTTATTCACCGCATGATCAATAAGCCCCTTGGTGTCTTATTGCCAAAACTAAAATTTGCCACAACATTGGCAATTTAATAAGATACGAGTAATGCAAATGTTGGCCAATTGCATTTGCAATAAGGAACTTACCATTTTGCTACCACTCCACTGTGAGATTCACTGCCTGTAATATCCTTTTGGTCACTGGTATATGTCAGTAATTCATTAGCATATTTTCTCTATTTACCGTATATACCCGCGTATAAGCCGAGTTTTTCAGCATCCAAAATGTGCTGAAAAAAGTCTACCTCGGCTTATACGCGGGTCAGCGGTACCCAACTTGCCGAGATTGCAGTCACTTTTAATCATTCCTATACCAACAGTTCACTTGGGGAGAGACTGCAATATCCCACAATGCCCTCTGTTGGTTATATGAAAATAACAGTGCGCCCTCTGTTGGTTATATGAAAGATTAACAGTGACTGCAATATCACACCGCGCCATCTGTTGGTTGTATGAAAGAATAACAGGGACTGCAATATCACACAGTGCCATCTTTTGGTTGTATGAAAGAATAACAGAGACTGCAATATCACACAGCGCCATCTGTTGGTTGTATGAAAGAATAACAGGGACTGCAATATCACACAGTGCCATCTGTTGGTTGTATGAAAGAATAACAGGGACTGCAATATCACACAGCACCATCTGTTGGTTGTATGAAAGAATAACAGGGACTGCAATATCACACAGTGCCATCTGTTGGTTGTATAAAAGAATAACCGGGACTGCAATATCACACAGCACCCTCTGTTGGTTATATGAAAGATTAACAGTGACTGCAATATCACACAGCGCCATCTGTTGGTTGTATGAAAGAATAACAGTGACTGCAATATCACACAGCGCCCTCTGTTGGTTATACAAAAGATTAACAGTGATGGCAATATCAAACAGCACCCTCTGCACATGGTAGTGGGACAGTGGGACAATGCACACAGTAATCCGTTTGGCAATTCTCTGTCACCATCAACTTTGCAAAGAAGTCCGGTTGATCGCTGGGGGGGTCGCTTTGGCAGAATGTGCGCTGCTGGGAGACGGCTGTAGTTGTGTCTAGGCTTATACGCGAGTCAATAAGTTTTCCCAGTTTTTGTAGGTAAAATTAGGTACCTCGGCTTATACACGGGTCGGCTTATACACGAGTATATACGGTAAATCTTATGTAGTTACAAAAAATATTTATGCTAGCAAAATTTCGGCATATTTCATGAACCGTGCCATCATTTAGATATTTAGTAAATAAGTGATATCTCATTGAATTATGCTTGGCGAATTTATGTGAACTTTGGTGGTGTCTGACGAGAACAACATTTGTATCTTTGTAAAAATGCCACGTTATCTGTTTTCTGATTTGAATATTTATTTAATTAGGCTTTATAACTTTAGACAAAAGTGGTGGGGGGCTGCTGGAGCATTTCAGAGCTATGTAAAATACAAATGTACAAGGAAAGTGTCGCTGATCGGGCCAAGTTAGCTGCAAACATACAAAAGAGAGGGGATTGATCAATGCACATCCCCCTTGTGCCCTTTTTCATGAGTAGTTAAGTATCCATACAAGAATGTACAGTATATTTAAAAAAAACGGGGTTTTAGTTACAAGTTATGAGCTTGTAATTGACAAGCCATCATATTGGGTTTACCTTGACGTTGTATAGTGGCTTGTCCATTTTATGATCATAACTTTGTAAGTGAAAACCCCTGTTTTTGAAGTATACACACTTGCATGAAGATAGGCAGGGGAAAGTATCTCAGAGCTCATGGATAGTGATATTGCTGATATGAATAATTTCTATGGGTGAGATAAATCCAGACTTTAGTTTGAGCTTCTGCCAAATACCAGCTCCAGAGAAGTCAACCTCCCAGGGGTAATAGCTGAAATTTGTCATAGTTGACAAGGGGACCAGGTGCACATTCCTTAGGCCTTCAGCAAAGGGAGCAGACTCAAAAACTGGACCATATACAATTAGTTACATTAACCTATGTGACTAGGCGTTATTCTATACAAGAGTAAACTTTCTAACCTGCTACATTTTGTTTCTGCCAGATTTTAATATCTATGAAGGTGTCAAATTTTTGATGCAGATTTGTCAGTTGCACGAAAATATGAATATGCAAATTAGGATTTTGGTTCAGTTTGATACTCCTCAAAATCCAAATATAATTTGTTCTTCTTTGATAATTTCTGCTTATGTAAGATATTAAAAAATGATGTTTTCATTATAAAAATAAATCAATATAAGTAACTTTTATTGCTTTCCTTTCAATACTATTATTTTAATCTTTTTCTAGGGGATTGGTTTTCAAGTTTGGCCGGACTGAAGATTTATGGCAGTAAAATGACTTCAAAGAAAAGTCTCCCCCTCCCCTTTCTTAAAACATTCCTACTTATAAACCATTTCGTTGAAATACACCCTTATTTTTCAATAGTACTGGACATATTTACCACTGAATACTTTATTTTAAGCTTTTGCACTTTTATTTGTTTGGTTAACAGCTGTTTTTATGTTTTATAAATTTGTCTTTGAAGTAAAACAGTTCAACAAAACACATGTAAATGCATTTTCTTGTTGTCAGAGTAACATATTTCTGTATTTGTAATGTCTGTTTAACCTTTATAGCTGGTAACTGGGATGTTTATTGAAAAATAGGTATATTTTTTTTAGATGTTAAAGAATGTGCTCAATTATCCCATAATGACAGATCAACTGCCAATTCTAAAACATAACTGTCAACACCAACTTCTAGCGAATGCAGGCTATGGAAATTATGGTCAAGAATTCATAATAGTTTGAGAGCAGCAGCTTAGACTTTTCCCTAACGTCTTCTGTATATCTAGCTAGATTAAATTGTGTCACAATATTATTTCATACACAAAGGCTGATCAAGTTCAAGACTTTTTCTCTTATACAGAAACTTGCTATCCAGAAAGTTCCAATTTACAGGAAAGTCATCTCCTACTCCGTTTTAAGCAAATAATTCTATTTTTAAAAAAAGCATTTTATTTTTCTCTGTAATAAGAAGGCAGTAGCTAATACTTGATGGGAACTAAGCTGCAGGAGACTAAATTAGTGGCAAAACAATCCTATTGGGTTTATTAAATGTTTTCTAGCAGACTTACAGTCTAGTGATCCAGATTATAGAAAGCTCCTTTTTCGGGAAAGCCCAAAGTCCCAAGCATTTTGGATAAAAGGTTCTATACCTGTACATACTTAAACTTCTTCCTTGTGTTATGCTGACAGTACCATATGCTCTAGGTCTGGATTTTTTTAAAGAATGTATCTCATAAATAAGCTATGGTCAGGCTGTTCGTTATAGGACATAAGGCTGACCCTAGGCTTATTATATACTCAAACTTGATAAGGTAAATTACTTGAGTGAACATGAAGCAGTGCAAGATGATGTCTGGCAGTCTTCAGAACAAGGTACAGCAAATGGCTACATTAAGGGGGCCTTCAGTGGTGTGGTTTGGGAGGGCTTTGGAGGGGGCCCCAGTTATTACAAATGCATTAGTTCTTAAAGGGGTTGTTCACCTTCCAAACACTTTTTTCAATTCAGTTGTTTTTTAGATTGTTCCCCAGAATTAAAGACTTTTTTCAATTACATTCTATTATTTATTTTTTACATTTTTTCCAAAATCTAAGTATAAAGTTGAATGTCCCTGTCTTTGGTGTTTGAGTCTGGCAGCTCAGTAATTCAGGTGCAGAATCTGAACTGTTACAATTTTGCAACATTGAGTTGATACATTTCTCAGCAGCATCTCTGGAGTATTAGTAACTATTGTATCAATTCTAACAGCTGCCTGTAATGAAACCCAGAGATTCTGCTCAGCAGGGACAAAGATAAGAAATGTATCAACTAAATGTATCAATTTAGAACAGTTTACAGGATCGGCGACCCCCCTCCCAGAGCTGCTTCAGAAGGAGAGAAATGACACTTTACACTTCAATATTAGAAAAACCGTCACACATAGAAAATAGAAAGTCATTGGAAAAAGTCGTTATTTCTGGTGATCTATCTGAAAACAACTAGTTGTTTGAAGGTGAACAACCCCTTTAAAAGCTAGCCAGACATGGGCAGATATTGACTGACAACTGCTTCTGTAGACCAAGACAGCATCCTGTTGCTCAATCTATGGAACAAAAAGCATGAGGCTAGATAAGATATTGATAAGAAAGGCTAGAAAACTCCACCTAGTGAGTACCTAGTTGGGTTGTGAATGTGGTCCTTATCTGATAAGGATATCAGTTATACAGTTAATAATCCAGATGAGGTCTTACCAGGGACCTATAAAGAGGCATAATTATGTTTTCATCCCTTGAGTTAATGCCCTTTTTTATGCAAGACAGAACTTTATTTGCTTTAGTGGCGACAGAATGACACTGCCCAGAATTAGACAACTTGTTATCTACAAAAATCCCTAGATCCTGCTCAGTTAAGGAAACTGTAAACACACTACCATTTAGTGTATAACTTGCATTTATATTATTTTTGCCAAAGTGCATAACCTTGCATTTATCAACATTGAACCTCATTTTCCAGTTTGCTGCCCAGTTTTCCAGTTTAGACAAATCACTCTGCAAAGTGGCAGCATCCTGCATGGAACCTATAGTTCTGCACAATTTAGTATCATCTGCAAAAATAGAAACCGTACTTTCAATGCCCACCTCCAGGTCATTAATAAACCATTTGAAAAGCAAGGGACCTAGTACAGAGCCCTGCGGTATTCCACTAACAACACTGGTCCAATTAGAAAATGTTCCATTTACCACCACTCTTTGTAGTCTATCTTTTAGCCAGTTCTCTATCCAGGTACAAATACTATGTTCCAGGCCAACATTCCTTAATTTAACCAGTAACTTTCAAATGCTTTAGCAAAGTCTAAGTAAATCACATCCACTGCCATCAGAGAATCGAGGTCCCTGCTTACCTTCTCATAAAAAGAAATTAAGTTAGTCTGGCAAGATCTATTATGCATAAAATCATGCTGGCACAAACTCATAGTATGATTTGCTATGAAGTCCAGTATCTTATCCTTTATTAACCCTTCAAAAAGCTTTACTACCACTCAGACTAACTGGCCTATAGTTTTAAAGCTGAGAATGGGATCCCTTTTTGAACAGCGGCACCACATTAGCAATTTGCCAGACCTCAATGAATCCTGAACAATTAAGTAAAGAGGTTTTGTAATCACAGAGCTAAGCTCGCTAAGTACCCTGGGATGAATACATCCGGCCCTGGACATTTGTTTATCTTAACATGGTCTAGTCTAGTGTGAACCATGCATCATTAATTGTTTTACTAGAATTGGGAGGAAACCTTTATTAACTGACATAGATCAGGCGGCACTCCGGATAAAAGAAGAGCGTCTTTATTGCAACAGGTCGAGGATTTACATTGCCTGACGCCTTTTCGGAGAAACACCCTTTACCATAGGCTTGTGGCAACTTAATTTTGCCTACCACTTGGTAGGCCAATAACCCATAAAAGGAAAAAACCTTGTGAGTAAGCACCACAATTGTACTTTCCTATTGTTTTGCCAAACTAACCATAACTTTAATTTTGACACGAAAAAGCAATATGTCAATTAAATTCTGACAGAAAATAGTGAGATAGTCTTGCTAAAGCACCTAATAGGAGCGACAACACATTTTTGCACTTTTAATGTTACTTTCTCACTATATCCTTTATTTAAAGCACTGCACAATATGTTGGCGCTCTAAAACCTGTTTATAACCATAAAGTGGCATGCATTTAGATTATAAAGTATGAAACAAGTTCCACTTGGCATCAATAGAGTTATACTTTCTCTCACACAATAGATGTCATGAATATAACAACACATTCCACACCCAAGACAGATAAGCTATCAGACTTTATACAAGAACAAAGCATTCTAATTTTGACTGTTTCAACTGGGAATCTCCACTTGTATACCTTCTTGTTTGTCATGTTTACAGATGAGAAGCCAAATGGGGAAACTGTTGAAATATAAATGATATTAAAGCCCAAGAAACCAACATTTGCTACCAGCTGATTTTATTTCTTGAATGCATTATTTAAAAAGCAAAATCAAGTTTAAAATAAATCTGTTTAAAATAAGGCTGTAAGGCTGCAGATTTGATATAACCAATCCAATGTAAGTAAAATTTAAATTATTCTGGCTGATCAAAACAGATATTATAGGTTATGACTGCTCCACAGAACAGATGTTCACAGATCCCTGTAATACAGTCTGTATGAAGACTAGGGGGCACATTTACTAAGGGTCGAATATCGAGGGTTAATAAACCCTCAAAGTAAAATCCTTCGAATACCAAATTCGAAGGATTTACCGCAAATACTACGATCGATTAATCAAAGTAAAACGATGAAATCCTTCTAATCGAACCGTTCAATGGATTTTAATCGATCGATCAAAGGATTTTTCTTTGATCAAAAAAAACTTAGAAAACTGATGGGGAAGGTCCCCATAGGCTAACATTGTACCTCGGTAGGTTTAAACTGCCGAAGTATGTAGTCGAAATTTTTTTAAAGAGACAGTACTTCGACTATCGAATGGTCGAACGATTTTTCGTTCGAATGGTAGTTGAAAGTCGTAGTAGCCTATTCAATGGTCGAAGTACCCAAAAAAATACTTCGAAATTCAAAGTTTTTTTACTTCGAATCCTTCACTCGAGCTTAGTAAATGTGCCCATAGAATTCATGGCTAGTACACTTAGGGGCAGATTTACATAGGGTCGAATATCGAGGGTTAATTAACCCTCGATATTCGACTGCCGAATGTAAATCCTTCGCCTTCGAATATTGAAGTCGAAGGATTTACCACAAATAGTTCGATCGAACGATTATATCCTTTGAATCGTTCGATTTGAAGGATTTTAATACATCGATCGAACAATTTTTCTTCTACCTAAAAATTGTTAGAAAGCCTATGGGGACCTTCCCCATACATGACACCTCGGTAGGTTTTAGGTGGTGAAGTAGGGGATCAAAGTTCTTTTTAACGGGACAGTAAGACTATTGAATGGTCGAATAGTCGAACGATTTTTAGTTCGAAGTTTTAGTTCGAGTCGAAGGTCAAGTAGCCAATTCGATGGTCGAAGTTGCCAAAAAAAACATTCGAAATTCAACATTTTTTTCATGTTCTATTCCTTCGCTCGAGCTAAGTAAATGGGCCCCTTAAAGAAGAACTATACAAATACAGTACTTGTAACAAGAATACTAATGTAAAGGTAAATTGAAATGATAATGATAATTGAGGCAAACTAGAGGATTATATTGAAAAATTTGAATTTCTAAATGATTGTCTTCATACTTCATTGGGCTTTTATTTTAAAATGAATTTGAGGATGATCTGTTAGGGGATCCCTGTTCACGCATGAACAATCATAGTAATTATCTTACCTCCCAGTAAGGTTGATCATGAAAAAAAATGCCATTCCTTGGGAGCCTTCCATAGCCTACACTTTAACAGGAAACCTATTTTAAAGGAAAATTAGTTAGAACCGTAATAGCACGTTTTATATTAATTTTGAATATTTAAAAAACAGCTACGTGCACATGTATGTCACTGATACAAAGCTGGTCCATTATTAATTGTAGAAATAGATGGCTCTTGTGTGTTTTATTTAGCTGGAAGTCACCATTATCTGGGTTACAGTGACAAATAAATATTGTTTTGGAGGGCTTGTACACTCAGGTGATTTCTAGGACAAATAGAACAATAATAGGATACTATACATTTGTGCAAAGTATTGTTTAGTGATTGGCACTGTTGAGTTTAGAAGGACATTTAAGCCTTTAGGGAGGAAAATAACTTGTACTATGTCTACTTTTCCTTATAGTGAAAAGATTGCTTGCCTTGGGTCCATATTCTGGATGGTTTATCCAGAGGGTTTATTTTGAACTTCCCCACACTCCATCCGTTTAATTTGCTGCCTCTAATATGAGCATTAATACCCATGTGTATTTGTATGTGTGTTTTCCCTACAATGCAATTTTATATGGTCCTCCTTATGGCAAGGCATATGTTAGATGTACCCATGGAAGCAGGCTAAGGGGCATAGTTACAAGTAAGAAGACAATTCCCCTAACCTTTCATTATTGTAGGACTTATTTCTTTTAGGACAAATTGTATGTTGGTATGGTATTTTGTAAGGAAGGGTCTGGAATTCAAGAGAGCATTCATTACTGGCTTACTGGCTGGCTTGTGCTTACAGTTACTATGGCATTTAAATATGATGCCCAGTGACAGAAATAAAAACATTTTTACACATTATTTTTCTTTCTGCATTTTACTAATACAAGTAATGCTAAACTGTAATTAGCAAAATGCCAGAAATAACACTAACCTGTAATAATTCCACTGGAGAGACTCAGAGCCAACGTTAAGCAGATGCATGCAACACCAACCATTGCTTGATAACCCAGTCTACAGGAAGAAGTGGGGTGTACAATATATTTACAGAGTAAATTTAAATATATTTTGTTAAAATCAGCTGGGAAAACAAACTATATTACTTGTATCATAAATTAAGAAGCCAAATTTGTTCTGAGATTAGGTGCATTGTTTCAAATAAAAAAACAAACAACATCCATAAGGAAGAATCTAATTAAAAATTGCAAGCAATGTTTAAAATGGCATTTTTGCAAATGTTTGGCTCTGCTTTGGAGGTTTGTTAAATATTTAGTCGCAAAATTCGCTTCGTGATTACAAATGTTCTCAAAAGTCATTTGGTTGTTGAGGTCTGTAATCCGTCAAAAAGGACACAAACATGGTCCCTAACATTCGGATAGGTCTTTGCAAACGATTTTTGGGCTAATGAAGCATGTTACATTCCCCCAATAGTATATTATCTATATTATTATTGACCGAACTAAGAAGAAGTGAATGTTCCAGAACAATGCCCACATGACAGTGCCAGCAGCTACAGTGTCAAACTGGCTCTCATACTGTAGGTTCCAAAAGAGAACCGGTCGCCCTGGAACCATACAGCAATCAGATACATTGCAAAATGATTTAGGTTCTTATATGGTGCCGATAAGGAAGTAGCTGATGGAAATTCTTCTAGGCTATGGCCCAACAGGAGATACTCTGGTAGGACTGTCCAACACTGGAGTATCTACCATAGGCAGCAATATCAAGTTTATATAAATGGGAAGCATCTGTAGATGGTAACAGGTGATTTGATGACTGTGGTTCTTTTGGAAAGAATTAAGGATCGCCCCATTTGAAGTAAACCCTACAGCATACCTCCATCAGAAAGCATCTACATGTATTTGCCCCAGTTAACTAATCACAGGTATTGCTTGGTGCAAAAGAAGGTACTACTAGCATGACCATAATAAATCTCTTTCATGATTGTACTGTGGATTTCTTTTTTGTTTTTATGCAGAAAAATAAACCCTAAAACATATTCTAAACAGCTAAAATTCTGAAGAAAATAGTCATATATAACAGGAAATCTAGTACACTTAAATTCTTGCTTCTCATGCTAGGTTGCTTCCCATGCGCATGAATGTCCCATTAGCCACAACTAATGACTGAAAATGCTTTGCGCTGCTCTTATTTGACACATTTACACAGTATTAAAACGTACATTGCCATGCTTGTGAAATCTGCTGTTATGATTAATAATATGTAGGTTATACTCCCAAATAATCCAGGCAGTCCAAACGTGTAATGAACTCCACAGGTATCGTGTACAAATGAGACTGTTTTTAACGGTCCCTGAAAAATTAAGCATTTAATCAGATTCAATTGCCCTCTTTAGTGAGAGTCAACATTCACTTTTGATTCATGAAGAAGTACATGTCCAGCAGAGTAGAAAGAATAAGTATAACTCTTATATATGTTTAAAAGCCTTTAATGTAGGACGCATGTTGTCTGTCCATAACTCATAATGTACAATGTATATTAAATGTAACTGATAATATACTAGGCTGGTTAGTTCAGATTATCATTACATGGCAGCATAGAAACCAAAACTTTACTTGGCACCATATGAAGTATACATGTACAAACCCTTTATTGCAAACAAGCCTTTTAAATCTTTGGACAATAGCAATGTTCCAGACAGGGCCAAAATTAGGAGAAGGCAGAAAAGGCATGTGCCAAAAGCTTGTCTGTTACCCCTAGTTAGGGTCCTGGGTGAGTAAAGTGCAGGTCCTGCAGATCTTTGCACTGGCATTTTTAGACATCACTCAGCCAGTGGCACCAGAATGTGAGTTGGGGCTAATAATAAAAAACAATACCTGCAAGTAATGGAAACCTAGTGTAGAGATGAATCCAACAAGAAGTCCTATGATAATTGCAATCCATGGGTACTGAAGCATGTATGCTTCAGTATCCAAATCGTTCTATCAGGACTCAAGTTGCTATTCTTACATTTAAGGCATACTGTAATCCCTATATAATTACATTTCCATTTCCACGGTGGGATTTCTTAAATGTGGATGATTTATTCAGAAGGAGATTAGCTTGATCATAGTGGTGCTGGTATATAATTGAATAAAGTCAGGTGAGCATGCAGACGTCTAGCAATATTGTGCTGTCATACAGCAGCCCCCTCACTCTTAAATCTGATGTTGGACAGCACTGTAACATGTGCCAAGGAGAATTTTTCATCCTTGATAGCAGCTATCTGGGACACCCAACCTAACTGCCAGCTCTGATAAATATTGTTATGTGTATTTGTCCCTAGACCATTCAGAAGATGAGTCTAGCATTCTTGGTTGAAATGGGTGACTGTCTTGTTTAATATAAAAAACGTTCCTGCCATAAACTACACAACAATGCCATTTTGCTACATACATCATATTCTTTGCTCTGGCTGTGAGTTGGATGCATGATGTATATCATGCCCTGCAGGCGAAAGGTTGGCAAAGCATGTTAAATAGAATAGGTAAATTAAAGGATAAAGCACACTTACATATATATTACATATAATCATCATTCATTAATGCGGCCAAGTTTAGGGCTGCTTACCCAAGGCACTGACATAACAGTCATAACAAGGAATCAAACTTAGACTCCTATCATTTCCAGACTTTCTATCCAGAAGCAAGGCAATTAAATTAAACTCACCATTTGAAGCTTTCCCTTTGGGCTGAGAAGCACTGATAATGAAAATACAGTAACTGCACTGGGAAGGCAAGGGAAAAATAAGTATTGTAAATGGCATTCTTTCTTTTGTTGTATTTTTCAAGCCATAAAGAGTTATAAGATGGCCAGAACATCCACATGAACAGTGTTCTTAAGCAAAAGAACAATAATGGAAAAAAAATATAACAATCAAATCCCTATTTCGATGGTACATGATAGAACCTTACCACACATTAGAGCTGTTGCATTTTTTGGAAGGGTTAGTTTAGTCTGCATAGGCTTTAATACAATCTAATGCTACTGGAGCTTGGGATGCATGGGAAAATATGAGTTATAGTGCTCCTTTGTGTAGCAACTGCTATAACTGATAATTAAGGGACAGGAGCACCCTCCTCTTCCATCCTGAAATCCCTTATAGTTGACATCCCCCCATAAACATTTCAATCTTTTAACAATAACATAACAATGGTGAAGGCAAGGAGTAAAACCATGCTCATTTTAAACCAGAGTGGATCCTATAAACCCTCTTCTACAGTATTTCTCTGTACATGGACTGTGGTGGGGCTGGGACGAGCAATACTGTCAACTCATCTCCAACTATTTGCATTGTTGTATATTCCCCATGCATATAGTGGGATATGGTCAGTGGCATAACTAGATGTTACTGGGCCCCACAGCAAATTCATTTTAGGGCCCCCAAAATATCCAGAGGTCGTCCTTTTTTACCAAAATATGTTGAAATTGTTCATTAATTAGGGCCTTATGGGCCCCCCTGCAGTTGAAGGGTCTGCTTTCTCTATAATTATGCCCCTGGATACAGTGATTTATATAGAATGTTGACTTATAATATAGAACAAATGAAAGCACTCACAGCATAGATTTGAAAAAAAATGGTTCATTACTCTAATCTAAATATCAACTTGTTTGATTCTCTAGGGACTGTTGTCAGGATGACATATATATGTGAGTGGCTTTGCATGCTGTATCACTTCAATAAAATGGCCCCATTGTGATTGACTATGTATACTAAGGGGTAAATTTACTAAAGGGCGAAGTGACTAGCGATGGCGACAATTCGCCAGCATTACCGTTTTTAGGCACTTCAGGTGAGGCATAACTCCGCTAGCGAAAGTAACAGACGCTAGGGCTCATTCGCACTCTATCGACAGGCGAATTTTCGCTCTGGCGAATGGACGTTACTCCACAAATTCACTAAGATGCGGATTTTACTGAACATTACCTCTTTCACCAGACTTGCCCTCACCAGCTCAGACCAGGCGAAGTGCAATGAAGTACATAGCTCTTCCTCATTCTTCTGTTACTTACAAGTCCAAAAAATGCTGGTGTCTTTTTTTCAGAGTGATAGCCTGCAAAAGTCCTTAAAAAATTTATTTTGGGTAACCGGGTTCCTCCATACATATGGAACATTGACTATGCAGTGGGCTCATGTGTAGGGCATTATAACAACTCTATTGTCTTTATTAAGGTTCCCTGGACTTGTGTAATGTAGTGTTTTTGCTGCAACATATACGTCCATTCACCTTTAAATTTCCCACCGTATGTAAATTAGCCTGAGCGAAGACCCCTAACGATGTTGCGCTAGGATTTGCATTGCCAAAGTAACTCTAGAGAAAATTCGCCAGCGTTCGGTGTCCTGGATGAAACTTTTTAGTAATCTAGCACTGTCTGAGCGAATTTTCGCCTAGTGAAGTGTTGCGATGGCTGCGAAGCCGTCGCTGGTGAATTTCCGCCGCTTAGTAAATGTACCCCTAAGTATTTATAACCATTTGAATACATCCTCTCTTTGCTCCATCAAAGCTTATGCTAGGTTTTAAAATAATTCAAATCTCATTTGAAATGAATTCTTATGATATTCCTTTTGTCAGGAGTAATTGTAGTTGGTGTGGTTGCTACTACCAACATTTTTTGCACAAAAAAAGTATTGTTTTCCCAACTGGAGTGTGGACTCTGTTAGCCCAGAACTCCAGTGAAGGAAACAATTTACCCCCATGTGTCCTTCAAATCAAGGGTTGAACTGTCTGAGGCTAAATTAAAGCCGAACTTCAAATACAGAAAAATAAAAGAACACAATGTTGTACACTACAGAGTAATTAAAAAGCCACGGTAAAAGTAGCAATAAATAAGAAAACAACTGACCTATAAGCACTCTATAGTAGTATTGAAGCAGAACACCCAACTTGACACTAACTAAAGTATTAATCTGGCATTGAACAAGTTCTACTACTTTCCCTTTAGTTGAAGGTACATTTTTTGTACTCAATGCAATCTATTATGTGTTTCACACAACAGGATCACTTTTTTAAATTGTGTTTGAAAAATTTTTATAGTATCACTAACCCATCTTAACTGGTGCTGGCCATGTAAATTACTATTATTTTTAACAAAACAGAAATGCAAAAATAAAGAACACTATGTAAAGCAGTGAAGTGTAGTGTGTCAGACAGGTGCAACCATTTTATTGGTAACATTTCAAAAAACTTACCTAGCACTGAAAAAATGTCTGAAATGGCATCAGATTTTTCTTTCTCTTTATTGACTTTGTTACTGATTGAAGGTGGGGTAATTAACCATGACACTGCTAATCCAAAATATTCCCCAAAAATATGCACATGCATCATGCTCACTTGGGTTTCCATCTGAGATTTCAACAAGATAGATAAAATATTAAAAAAATGTTCTTCACGAGATGAGAACCACTACTTAATTGTAATTTTCAATTTATATACAATTGTATGCTATTATTAGTGGTTAATACCCGCTTTCTAACTGCTCTTGAAACCAGAATGATTCATATTAAATCAAATGACATCTGAAAGCTCTCATTATCTATATAAAAATTCCCAACTTCGCCCTTCAGCAGTTAAACTTCTGGGGTATATTTATCAAAGAGTGAAACTAGAGCTCACCACAGTTTGCCAGAAGGAGATTTTATAGCTCTTCATTCACTTGTCATAGTTTTTTAAGAACATACATATCAAAGGCTGAGAACAGAGCAAACTTTCACTCACTGATACATATTCACCTAAAAAGCCTATAAAATGAATATAGCTGGGGAGTACTGATAAAGGCATGCTGGTTTAGGATGTTGTTATATTAGGGTGGCACACCATCACCACTAGCTTTCAAGTTCCAAGAATTTATTTAGAACCTTAAATGGTTATGCTTAGCCTTTATACCGTTTCATTATAGATAAAACCTTTGCTTGCCATCCCATAACTACTTGCTGCGAAGAATGGATTTTAGGCCTCATCACAGTAAACCCCAAAAGGGTTGGGCTTTAAATGAGAACCAAACCCTTTATATTAAAATCCCCTACTCCCCTACCCTACATAGACCCCCCTCCCTGCTCTCCCAAGCCTAGGTGTTACCCTCGGTAAATGCCCCTAACTCTTTATATATATATATATATCTGCCCCTCATTGCAGATTCAGAGCATCTGAGTTCACAGGCGCCATCTTCTTCTCTTCGGTAATCTTCGTGCAGTAAGTGCCGAAGTAAGTATCGGCTTCTGCGCAGTTGGAGCAGTCTTCCGGTTTTTGACAACAATGCATGTGCCGAAAGTGATGGAAATTGCTAAAGTGCCGGAAGAAGACCCGAAGAAGATGGCGCCCGTGAACTCTGATGTGCTGAATCTACAACGAGGGGTAAGTAAAGCGCATTAACCGAAGGTAACACCTAAGCTGGGGGGGGAGCAGGGAGGGGGTCTATGTAGGGCAGGGGGGTAGGGGATTTTAACATAAAGGGTTTGCTTCTCCTTTAAAGAAAATGGGTGGACTTATAAATGGAGACTGCTCATAACTCACCTTCAAATGAGTTTCCATAACATATCTATTCACACTATATACTGGTACTTCAATGGCTGCCATGACCAGCTGCACTGGATCCACCTTTCCAAGAACAACCCCAGATGAGATTAAAACTGGCATCACATCCATCAAACCTTTGCATAATCTGGAAATAAAGGAATGCTTTTATTTACATTCATGCTGCTTTGATAATAAATACAGTAATACTCTGAGGGCAAACCATCAGAATTTGCATAATTATCATGTTTATACATAGCATTGACATATTCTGCAGTGCTTTTCTGAGATTATATGCCCAAACACATTAGTCCTTGGGCAGGATTCCCTGATTCCCTATGATTGACGCGGCAAACAGCCAATCCCCTGCAGTCACAGATCTGCCCCCATTTTGTCATGGTTCCGTCCTCTTCCTGCATTCAACCGGGCCAAAAGGTGGCAACACTAGTGAGTCTGGACAGATAGTGCAGTTGTCATTTTGTACAAGATGCATAAAGTTTGTCTGAAGGATAATAGCATGTCACAAAACAGCAGTACAGAGAAGTTCTTTATTGAATTCAAGAAAAATGGAGGAAATGTGAGCTCTTGAAAATAATACACAACTAGTGATGGGTGAATTTCTCCCATTTCACTTCGCCAAAAAATTTGCACATTTCCCGCGAAACGGCAAAAAATTTGCGAAACTCGAATTTTGACGCTCACATTAATTTTGATGCTCGCGTAAATTGTGGCGCGCAATAGGAGTCCAAATAATGTTAACGTGCGATGGTTTTGACGCAAGCAACTTTTCCGACATGCGTCCAAAATTTTTGGACGCCAGCGAATTTTCGTGGGACTTTATTCGCCGGTGGCAAAGTGCAGAAATTCGCCGCAAATTCACGCCTGGCGAATTTATTCGCCCATCACTATACACAACATAAAACTAGAAAGCAGGGAATATTTGAAATCTTTGTTATAAAAAAAATGCAGAATGTTAAAATGTTCATAGAAATCAGGTAATTAACTTTCATTGAATTAATATGTCTCACTATAATATATTACTTTTCCCACTACTGGTGAAGTCACTAGTCATTTTTTTCTTTTGCATTTTATTGTACAATGTGATTATATATTAATTTAATACTTACGCAAATAATAAATAAAAATAAATGAACATCTTTAGCTGTAATTTTTATGTGGAAATATATAGGTATGTTTATTTAAGTTATGGCTTGTTGGGAGGAAATTACTGCCTGGCGTTCAGGTAACATAATGCCATATTACACTGATTAAAAATAACAGTCTATTTTAGGGCAGACCATGCACTGCAGGGAGTTTGGTCTCACCGACAGTTAATGGATCTTTACAGGGAAGCTATGTTTCCACTAGAGATGTATTATAAGCTATTTTGCTGAATAATTAGGCATGGTGGAATATATATATATATATATATATATATATATATATATATATAGGGAAATAAATAATATCAGTGGGTGTTGCACAAATGAAACTAATGACTTCAAATGGCTTATTGCTGTGGGTTAATACAATTAAAAAAAATTGCCTTATGTCTTTAGTGAGTAATGTTAATGGGTCACTTTTATTTAGAATTCATTTATTAGGTATTGAAGGCAAAAATAACATGACCCAAATAAACAATAGAAAAATAGTAGGTTAATTCTAGGGGAAATGTAAGACAATAACCACAGCAGCAACAAAAAGCAGTACCTGAGTAAATCAATGGATGGCTTGCTACTTTGAAAAAGGAAAGAATTCACAATGATTGCCCACTGAATTCCAAGGGCTGTGAGGAACTAAAAACACATTTCTTCAAAGACCCAAAGAAAAAGCCAAATCCAAGTATGAGGATAACATTGACATCTTGAAATGCTGTGGGTGAGAAAAACAGATCTTATCTTAACAGGCGAATCATCGGCAAATCCAGAGAGTACAGATTACAGTAGAGATGACAAAAAGGTAGATCATGATCTAGGAGTAGATCTTGATCTGGTGACCAGTAGATAACAACAGCCCATAGTTCATACATAATGTGTTTTTCTTTTGGCTAAATGTATATAAATAATTGTAAAAATAGGTGGCAGACCCTGATATGCTAAATTTGCTAAGAGTAGCCCTCAATCTGTAAAGTTCTGGGCACCTCTGAATTACACGACTCCCCTATCAGAGACATAAGAAAGAGGTATAGCTGTTTTAAACATGGATATTAAGATAGTACATGGCCAGTACTGCAGGAGCACTTGTAACAGATGCTTTTTGAAAGAAAGTTGCATTTGGACCTTTTTCTAGGATATTTAAGGTCAGTGGAGAGGGGATGGTTAATTCCTTGAATGATACTCAGCTATAAAGTAGCCTTGGCTCAGTCTGCTATAAAGTGTAAAATGTTAATCTGTTCTAAAGGTTTGGGGGAAACTTATTGTAGGACCACTGAATATGCATTACAGTAAAAGCCTTCTTAAAGCAAAAACTTGGCATGACCTACACACTATAGCATTGTCTTAATATATATATATATATATATATATATATATATATATATATATATATATATATATATATATATATATATATATATATATATATATATATATATATATATATATATATATATATATTTATAATTCTTATCCATAAATCCAAATGTACAGCCTTGTTGAGTTCTACTAGATTTTAAAACTGCAAGACTTAGGAACATGGCTTTTGAGGTTTAGGATGGAAAAAAAAACCAGTAAGGAGTTATGAAGTGGGCTAAAACCCCTCGTTTAACTTGCAAAGCAGCTTTCCAGCACAAAATGTTGCTTGACTACGTTTCCCACATTATCAATTACATAAGGGTTAGAAATGGTGTAGTTCAGCAACCATAAAGTTGCTGAAATAAAAATATATACTTTTTAGAATACAGTCCAAACTTTTCTAGACTACAGCTCCCATCGCACTTTTAATCTTGTTGGATTATACTAGAATTTGTAGCCCAGCAACATTAGTGGAGAGTGACACTGTTACGGAGATTTTACATTACCTTTTTACTGGAAAGGGATCAGCAAATGCAAATCCTTTTCAACGGACTGTGCCCTTCTTTCTAAAATTGCTTTGATTCTCCACATCACTGCTATATATACAATGTAATTAGATTTGGGGAAACCTCAGGGTGTGTGTACAGTCCATACTATAGTTTCTTTTCAACACACACTGTGAAAAACAGGCATGGTTAACGTTTTAAGATTAACAACATGGACGCCTGGGCAAAACTGATAAAGCTCTGGTCATGTTGTATGCAGATTTATTCATTATTCATGTCATTAGTCGTCACAGTCATTGTGGTTAGAACTGTAGCCATTCAGCACAGTGAGGCTGATAGCTTGTGCTTTGTAGAAATTCAATTACAATGGAATACAATGTAAATGGCTCACAATACAATATAAATTCAGCAATATAATGTGTTATTGATTGCTACCTTGGACCCACCTGCTAATTGCCATTCATTCACTTATTATTACACATGAAATAAGAAAAGTGCATGCCCATCCTACAAAAGCATAGTCTTCGTGGTCATTTTTAGAAATAGTCAATTTATTATAATTGGATTGGGGTTGTGGTTTAGTGGCTGCTAAATTGTGGGTATAGCTTCACAGGCAATTCTATGGAATTTTGGATGTGCAACACTAGGGGGCCCATTTACTAAGGGTCAAAGTGAATTTTCGAATTCATAAACTTCAAATTTCGAAGTAATTTTTTTGGTATTTCGACCATCAAATAGGCCAAATTCGACTTCGATTTGAATTCAAAAACTTTGAATATTCAACCATTCGAACATCAAAGTACTGTCTCTTTAAAAAACTTTGACTTTGACACTTCGCCACCTTAAACCTGCCGAATTGCTATGTTAGCCTATGGGGACCTCCTAGAACCTATAGCCAACATAAAATCGTTTGATCGATCAATTAAATCGTTCGAATCGAAGGATTTCATTGATCGATCAAATGATTTTACTTCGATCGAATATGGCCATATTAGATCAAAAAAAACTTGTAGGTTTTATCTAAAAATGGTATAAACCAGTGAAAATGGAAAGCCATTTTTAGATAAAACCTTGGGGGGTTTTTTTAATAAAAAACGTTTTTATAGTGATCTGGGCGCTTTTCTCTGCTCAGATTATAGGAGATTCCTCATCTGTATTCCTGTTTTACTGTTTTCACTATAAGTGCTCTGGAATTTGTGTGTTTTTTAGAAAAGATAGCTTCTCAATCTAGCTAGTTAAAATAGAATTGAGACCACAGTTCCAGAAGCACTGACTTCTCCTTTGTGGGGTCCCGCAGTTAGTAAAACAATCAGCTAGACAATATGGGACTTCTCCACCCTTCTACCAATTTCCTTTTCCTACCTTTACTTGGAATCAGAGATATTTATAATTGCACTTTAAGTAATTTATATGTGAATCGATCATATTTGGTGGCACTTTACCACCCTTATTGGTGTTTTAGCTGGTTGTTAGTAATTTATTAATTAAGAATTGTTTATAAGTTAGAAATTACCAACTACACACAATATTTAAAAGGAAAATTAATTGTGTTTTAGTTTTACCCTATTTAATGTTAACTTATTGAGGTTAAGCACTAGCACTTTGTGAGATAAATTATTTAAACAAGGGGGGGAACTCATAGATACTGAATCACGTGACCTAATGGTTTAACTGAAAACAAATCACACAGTGATAATATATATTCTTTTGTATTTTTTCTGATTAAGAAGACGGGGATACTTTTCTTCTTTTCTCCTATACAAAATTAAATACTGACGGAAGTCAGATCCCCTCCTTTTAGTCAATTTTATGTATCTGAAGTTAGATCATTCCTTTTTTATTGATATTGTAGGGTTTACCATACACACTATGAATGAATGGACAGGATTAGAGCTGGTGCTTCGCTGGCAGAAGCCTCTGAAAGTGTGGCTTTGACTATATGTTTCTGAAAAGGAAGGTAGTCGTTTAGTGTGTATATGCAGTTGTGCCTCATTTTATGTAAGAAACAAGTTTCTGTACATTTGGCCATGATTATCAATAATTACTGTAAATATATTATTTAAAAAAAACACATATTTCTCCTTATTTTGTGCTGTTGCAATCCCTGCTCAAAAGTAGTTACTCCACCATCAAGCTTTAAACAGACTACTACAAGTCAGAAAATGAAAGTTAACAATTTATTGTTTTTTATGGGAAACTTCACCTGTGAAAACACTTATGGTGTAAATCAGCTCCTCACCCCATCCCAGCATACATATTTTATACCCAGCCCTGTCCCTCACCTCTGTGCATGCTCATTTGTACCAAACAGAACTTCATACTGGCAGCCCTGGAAACTGATAGGATATTTTGACATATGTTTCTCTCTGCATATGTGGCTAAGCGTTTGCTGCCCCTAAACTCATGCCACCCTAGACTCAGGCCTTTGTGGCTTTTATGTGCCTGAATGGGACTGTATAAATTAATAAAAAACATTTTCTGTAGTTGAGACAATGTATGTGTCCACTCTTTATAGATATATGAGTTATATCAGAAAGGTGAAATCACAATCTTTCGGTTAATGATATTAGCCAAGCTGAATGCCCTTATGTTACATTATGTCTGGCAATTAGAATCTGCTCTTCCATCATCCCTGGAGTCGGGGAGGAGAGCCTCCTGTATGCATGTTTGCTTATGGGGCAGACAACACAATCCACGCTTAGTTTTTCATCGACGTGTCCTCTTTGTTATTGTTTGCATTATAGGCACATGTAAAAAAAAAAAGAATACTTAGCTTAGCTTGTCTATTCTGGTGTAGACTATGAAATGCAATATTAATGTGCCTGGTCATCGAAACAATCTCCAACAGAATCATCATGCCTGCTATAAATAATACAGCTTCAATGTGGGCTACTGAAATTCCTACCTTCACAACTGACATGGGACCCATATCTTTTAAAAGTCTAGTATGATGACTCCTAACAGGTTCCACGACATAAATATGTGTTTTTTAAAGGGAAGAATTCTAATTTTTGTTTTAATGAAAAAAGAGATAAACTCAAGTTTTAGTAAATATCCCCTCATTCTCACAATGTGACCTGTTTAAAAACAAAATGCAATACCACCTACATTGTTCAATTGGTTGCTATGTCAACATCACTGGCGAAGTTTTTCTCCTGTGTTTTACACAGCATTACACAGCACCTGCAACAGCGTGTTTTAGTGATGTGCGGGTCGAGTTTTTCCCGCCCTCACCCGCCTGATATCCACCCTCCCTCCACCTGCCCAAGCCCGACTTCCGGGTTCCTTTTATAGACCCAAGCGGGCCCATCGATGATGTCACAAAAGAGGTGGGGCAAGCAGGCGCTCGGCTATAAAACTCAGACCTGCCCACCACCAGCAAATGGGGGAGTGCGGTCAGTCCGAACCCCACCACCCTGTGGGTAAACCCGCGGGTCCTGCGAGTATTGTGCCAGTCCACACATTAATAGTGTGTTCCCTGGAGTGTTAATTCTGCCATTTACTACAAAAGTTATTTTGTACCACTTTTCGTGTACCCTCTAAATTTTGTCAGAACTGTCTGTTCTATTTACTCAATGACAAGTACTGTAGCAGGACATATCAGGCACTTACTGTTCATAGATTAGAATAGTAGTGATTATGTTTTATGAACTGGAATGTATTGTAGTTAATACAGCAGATCAGATTATTAGTGTTTTATCTATGCAGTTACATCTATGGATCTATGGAGTTACATCATCAGATCTGCAGATGCCCTCTAGAACCCCGGTGACCCCTTATACTAAAGTACCCCACTTTGGTGGGCTTAGCAGCCTGGGAAGGTTGAACTTTGAATTGGATGAGGTACTGTGCAGGGTCTTCACTTTAGTGTAAAGGAGGGGGTTGCTTTAGCGGCATGACAGGACCAGGCAGTAGGGACTACAATGGAAGCTGGCATTGGGGAATTAACAGAACATATTTCATACTCCCCTTCAAAAATGGGAAATTACTTCCCACAATTAAAAACAGCCACTAAACTAAAGTTATAACTAGTTTTAGGTTAGTTATAGCAAAATTGGGTTGCACAGCTAAATTTGGGTACCCTAAAATAAAGGTAACATCACACCACTTAAAGCTTTATTGCTTAATTAAATGTACCCCAGTTCTCCAGGGCAAAAGAATCCCTCAGATGACACCACTTCGGAGTTATGATGATGTCACTTCTGGTCAATTATGCTGGCATTTCTAGCTTCATGGTAACCAGGGGATATCTGCTGTAGAAGAGCTGAAATTTAATTTTTACATCTTAAATTTGGCTCTGTAAATTACCAGACTCTGCTTTCTGCCACTCCTGATAATTTGCAGTATGCTTCTGCCTGAGATAAGTTTCTTAAATTCAAATAACTTCAAGGCAGGAGTGCCCGTCTGCCAGAGTTCCAGATTTCTCAGTGTACCCATACTCTGCTGACCCCAGTCTGAGACAATTCCCAGGAGACCTTTTTTTTCCACCATAAGCTTATATAACCTGTTTTATAACTTTATATAACAAGACAATTTACTGTATATTGTCTCTGTCCATTGGTGCAAATAGATGATCCTGGACCCTGCAACAAATTAATTTTAGGGCCCCCAACATATACAGAGGGTGACAAGTTTTACCAATGTTGAAATTGCTCATTAATCAGGACCTCATGGAGTTCTCTGTACCTCCTGCCCCCCAGTGGCCTCAGAGCCTACTTCTTCTGTAGTTATGCCTGTCTTGATCTGATTACATTGAGACTGGGCCCTAGATGTCAGATTCTTTAGTGGGCCTAGGGTTGCCACCTGTCCGGTTTTGACCCAGACAACCCGGTTTTTTGAAGGGCTGCCTGGATCAAAACTGCCTGCCTGTTTTTCCAAATTAGGAAAACTGGGCATGATTCCCTGTGATTAACACGCCAATCAGCCAATCGCCACTTCATAGCCCCAGATGACCCGCCCACCCCTGCAATGTCACAGTTCCGCCCCTGTTCCATCATGGTCCTACCTCCAGTCTGGAGTTTTACCAAAAGAAAGGTGGCAACCCAAAGTGGGCCCTAGGGTTGCCATCTGGCCAGAATTTTGCTTTATTCCAATGTCATTAATAGGGAAAAATGTAAAAGTATAGGAAGGGCTGTATTTTTCTCTAGCAAAGGTGTCAACCCCATAGGAAGGCCAGGCTAAAACTGGTATTTAAATGAACAGAGCCTGTTTCCCCCACACCTTTTTATTTAAAATCTGAATAATGGGCAATCTATGGAGTCTGGAAAATGCCAGCTGGACTGCTGTAAGATGCCATAGGCAGTCACTATTCATTGAGCATGTGGGGGGAGGGGATGGCTGGTTGGGCCTCTGGGATTTTGAATCCCAGTCTGGATCTGATAATGGGCAATAAACAAAGGATAATCTAATGCAGGAGTGCCCATACTTTTCTAATGCAAGGTCGACTTTAAGTCATGATTTCCCAACTATGATCTACATCCATAAAAGCATTATTATCATTCTGTTCCATGGAAAATATTACTTAAATATTGACTGATGAGAAAACGTATACTGCTGTATTTAACAAAATATGTGACCATAACATAATAAATATGTAAATGTCTCGAGAGTGACTGATCATTAGCTAAAGCTCTACTGATAGATCCCCATCAACATTTTGGACACCCCTGATCTAATGGAAGTGTTTGTGAGCTGAGCTGAACTTCTACCACAAGATACATCTACATGACGCAGAGATCTATTAGATCACAATCTGCCTTTTGCCCTAAATTCACAGAGACTTATAAGGCGTTCAGGTAAATCATCAGTAACATGTCATATATGTATAGTTTACATTAGGATCATAATGGGTTTTATCCGAACTTTTACAACTACTCATTTACAAAAATTGGAAAATTCCATGTGTGAACATCCAAAATAACAATTTGAATCAAGTTCGCTTGATCCATGTGCCGTGCTCACAAGACAGGTGTCGTAAACTGATACGCCGCTGCCTACTTGCGCTTTATAAAAAGACTGTTTATTAATAGCCCCATAGGCTCCATTCCCCGAGATGGTGCAGTCTCCCTCCTTTTCGACAACCGGGACCGCCCCGCGCACACCCCTTGCCTCGCAGAGGGCTGACAGACCAGCCCGGCCCTTCATCTTGCGGACGTGGAACCCAAAACAAATCCGCCCAGAATACAGTCCCAAGGACCAGCTATAGCCTCGCCCATCTCTTTTGCTATAGGCCACACCCTGTCACCCTTTCTGAAAGTCACTTTGTTATTGGCTACCCTTTCTAACACGCCACACCCCACTGCTTCCGACAACCTGGCTTCCCGCTGCCGACACTTGTTTTCCACTACGACCGTCCCACTGTTAGCTTGCTTTATTCTTATTGGTCCCTTTCTTCTCCGTTTATCCACCCACTTTCTCGGCTTCTCTTTCTAAGGCCACCAAGGCTCCTATAGAACTCTCTGCGTCATTATTGGCAGCTTGCCCTTGAATCCCAATGGCTGCGTCCCTTGTCACTCAACACTATCCGGCTTCTGATTTGCCCTTTCTCGCGTCAATCATGATATGGGCCAGGTTACATCGCTCCCGCCCCTGGCTGCACCGTTGCTGTGGGGAGGAGGGGCCTCCATCTTTATTTCTTTGTTTCAAACCTTCTAAAGTCGATATTATCTATCTCTTTTTATGTGTGGCGCGATCCCGCTCTGGGCGGCCGGCCCCCGTTAATCACGGGGAGCAGTGTCAGCGACGCATAGGCTGCGGGGAGGAAGGCCTCGGGTGGCAGCGGCGGACGGAGGAGGAAGCAGGAGGCGGACACCGGGAGAATGAAGCGGCGGAATGCGGACTGCAGTAAACTCCGGCGGCCGTTGAAACGGAACCGAATCACGGAAGGCATTTACGGCAGGTGTGTGACAAGCGTCCACCCGTGTATTCATACCCTGCAGTACTGTGAGCGGGTAGGCCGCAAGGAAATCCACGGGCTCTCCTGATGTCACTACTACAAGGGAACAAACTCCCCCACTGAATGCTCAGAGTGCTACAGCAACACTTGTGTTCTATGACACAGGCAGTGTCCCGTGCCACACATTCATTCCTGCCTTTTCTCTTTCACTTCTTAAAGTGTCATCCCCGGGACAGCCCACACTTTCTGTCAGTTTGCGTGCACAGTGACACTTGACAGCTCCCACGACTTGTCGCGTTAAATGCCGTTCATAGTGCAGTCATCTCAAATAAATGATGTTCCTTAAAGTTACTTGTAAGCAGTTGGCTCCCTCATGTCACTAGGTGACTGTCAGCAAGTCCTTGAGGGGTCCATCTAGCACTAGAGTTGTTGAATGATTTCCAGAAAAGTTTATAAAGGCAGCATCATGTTTTGGAAATGTCAGGAGTAATACTGAAACAATTGTTATATTGATTGGCAGCCGGTGCAGACTTGCCTCAACCTAGAAAATAAGGCTTCTGATATGAAAGTGGTGGCAGCTGAAAAGGAAACCGTTTGCACTAAAAATGTCACTGCCCCTTGGGTTTGGAGGTGCAGTTCATCTGGAGATCTGCTTGTTGGCTTAAAATAAATGTACCTTGTTTGTAGTCTTCAGCATTAGGGTTTTTCAACTATGAGCGCAGGTGGAATGCTTTAAGTTGTATTCCACCGCGGTTTGCGGTGTCCCGCAGCTGCAGGCTATGTTATGTTATGAGGGAAGTAGCAGCTCATGATGCAGAGACTTCCCAATGGGCTGCTGATGTGTGTTTTTACCTTTTTTTGCTTTATATACAGGTATGGGACCTGTCCTCCAGAATGCTCGGGACCTAGGGATTTCCGGATAACAGATCTTTCCATAATTTGGATCTTCATACCTTAAGACCACTAGAAAAGTATTTAAGCATTAAATAAACCCAATAGGGGGATTTTGGTTCCAATATTAATTAGATATAGTGAATAAAGTACTCCCTCTTGTAAAATATAAGGATATTATAAGTTTTTATACAGGTCATGGAACTCCGAGGTAACTTCTAATATCCTCATATTTTACAACCGGGGGTACTTTATTTATTATAATACACACATTTCAGTGAGTCATGTGACAGAAATGACATCAGAACTCACTGTTTATAACTGATGACATCAGAACTCACCGTTTATAAGATATTCATGGCTTTTGTGTATTATAAAAGTATTAATTATATCTTAGTTTGGACCAAGTAGAAGCTACTGTTTTATTATTATTATAAAGGAAATCATGGTTATTTTGATAAAATGGAGTCTATAATTCAGATCTGTCTGGATAACAGGTTTCCGGATAACTGATCCCATTCCTGTATATAAGGTATTTCCTTCTAGTATTTGTGGTTATAGCCTTGTATGGTACTCTATTGGTTTTGTTTTTACTCGAAATCTAGTTTTAGAATCTGTAACTAATATCCAATACAATTTTCCGCATTTACCATGCTCACAATCTATGTTTTTGGCAGAGGCTTCATTCACATTAGCATTGTTGCATGATTAATTTTGTAGTTTGGAAACCAAATTCAGATCTGATTCAATAATGCCCAATTTTCTTGTTAATTTGAGACAATTACAGAAACAAAATTGGTATTTTTTTCCTTTTTTTAACTGAACATTGTTTAATTTGGTGCCACCTTTCTAAACACAAGTAGTAGGTTTTTTTTTTTCAGAAAACACATGGCTTGCTAGACAATTTTCAACTTTTGTAGAGTTTTGCTGTCCACTATTAAAGCAACAGTAAGGGCAACAATATTCCTTTAAATAGAATTTACTTTTAACGGTTATATGTTTGCTTTAGGAACACGTAAGTTTACATAAATAAGCAAAGGGCAAAAAAGCATGTTTATACTACAGATAAGTTCTACAGAATACAATTGTTTCAGTTCTTAAACAGGAAGATAAACAGAGTTCAATGCCATTCATGACGCTGAACAGGCCTATAAAATGAAAACCTCTCTCATATAAAATAGATTTTTTTTTTTTTTTCTTGACAAAAGTTTCTGTAGGTGATTGATAATTAGATACAAACTTTAAAACAAATTTATTTTTTTTTGCTGTTCCTGATACCTCCTAGGGGCCCAGGAGGTATAGGGTCCCATGAGGCCCTAATTCATATAAGATTTCAATAAATATTGTTAAAACAGATCAACCTGTAGACATTTTGGGGGCCTGAAAAATGATTTGCCGTGGGGCCCTGTAATATCTAGTTAAGCCACTGCTGTCTACCTATATATTTATGGAGTGTGGGTAGAGACTAAAGTATGTGAAGGAAACCCACTGAAGCACAGACAATACATATAAACTCTTTGTGGATAGTGGCTTGATGAGAATTAAATCTAAGACATCAATGCTTTGGAGCAGCAATGCTAACATCTTAGTCAATTAGGTACATTTCTAGATCAGACTTTTGGTGGTTGTAAGTTGTTTTATCTGAATATATTTTAGCCATTCGTGTGGACTGTTTACACTGTTGTAACGAGGGCCACAGTGTGAGCAACATTACAATTCAGTACAGGTATGGAACCGGTTATCCAGAATGCTCAGCACCTGGGGTTTTCCAGATAACTGATCTTTCTGTAATTTGGAACTTCATACTTCTAGTAGAAAATCCTTTAAACATTCAATAAACCCAATAGACTAGTTTTTCTTCCAAGGATTAATTATATCTTAGTTTGAATCGAGTACAAGATACTGTTTTATTATAGAGAAAAAGGAAATAATTTTTAAAAGTTTGGATTATTCGGATAACATCAAGTCTAGATATTTATGGATAACTGGTATCCGGATAATGGATCCCATACCTGTGCGTATATTTAATGAAGATGTAGCTGTTTGTTTTGTGTAGATGAGCAATATCACAAGAGCCGTTAATATCCTGTAAATTATATCCTTATAAATGTTGCTTAGTGAAGTCATCGGTTATAATTGGAACTCAGTGATGCCATTTCTGTCACATGACTCTGAAGCTTGTGTATTGTAATAGATAAAGTACCACCAGTTGTAAAATATGAGGATATTAGTCACCTCAGAGTTCCATGACCTGTATAAAAACACTCGGTCTTCAGCCTTGTGCTCAAAGGTTCTAAAGGTTCCATCGTATCCGTAACGTTGGAATGCACTTTGAGTAAAATAAAATACGTTTTATTTCAATAAATGATGCGTGGTTCCTTCTGCTGATACCATCACAGATGCTGGCTTTTGAACTGTATACTGTGAAAGAATTTCACATTTTGATTGGCCACATACCCTGGCCAGTACTTCTGTTAGCAGAAAACTTGCCAATGGTTCTTAATGGTACTCCTCAGGTGTGCAATAGAGAGAATAGTTGATTTTTCCTGACTATACCTCATCGCTGGCCCAGATAAACAGAAGAAAGAAGAAACCGAATAAGATCGCTCTTTGGTCTTTGTCTTAAATTGTTTCATTATCTTGTGTACTGTAACTACTGAAATCCCCAAAGTGTTTGCAATTTCAGTTTAATAAATGTTATTGTTAAATTGTTCTCAACCTCTCCGGGATCCACTCTCTCTTTAGCTCTCTTTTGCTATTCAAGCACATTCCCTGTTGCCATGGTTTAGCAGTAACTGTGCAGAAAGTTACTTTTTTTACAAGTTGCAAGTTTATTATTATAAAATTGGTTTTGCTGCTACTACTTTCCTTTGGCATTATTTTTTTATAGTCTGGCACCTGCCTAGTGGGATCTTTTTTCAAAAATGAAAAGTAAACAGATTCAGTGTTTCAAGCAATAAGCATCTGTCACTTTACAGCAACAGTCGATTCCTATGGAGGGCAATTTTCTAGCGTTTTGTACCCCTTTCTTGGAGCTTTAAAATATTTGTCATTGCTCGGTGTGCAATTAATTAATTAAAAGGCAGACTGATTATATTCTGTTTTGCACTTAACTATTGAAGTATGGCACATGCAAGTCTTGAAGATGTGATCTATATAATGCTAGCATAGTGCTTATTCTAGTTTACGGTTAATATAGCTATCTGATAAGGTTACAGGTGTTTTTATTTTTTTGATTGAGACACATATACATACATCACTGTTAATTGACTTATATTTTTCCCTTGCAGTACTTTCTTGTATCTAAAGTTCTTGGCTGTTTGGGCGCTAGTATTACTGGCAGACTTCGTCCTGGAGTTCAGATTTGAATACCTGTGGCCATTCTGGCTGTTCATCAGGAGTGTATATGATTCATTCAGATACCAAGGACTGGTATGTATATTATATTAAAGCAAAAGTTGGGCTAGCTGAATGTCAAAAAATACTGTACAAAAACAGTAATGTTCAAAACTATTTTAAACTGATCATACATGGACCAATATTTTCAACTTGACACTTGTTGATCTATGTATAGGGTCAATGTTAATACTTATGTGACTGATATTTGGCCAGTTGATCGGGATATAAAATACCACTAAGCAGACCACATGGGATAGTGGAGAACCCTCCATGTCTGTGGCTGATTTAACAGTGTATGTTAGGGAGAAGAAACCTTAACTGAAGCAAAATGAATGATTAAACTGTATAAATTCTGAAATTTTACTCATAAAGTGAATTCAAAGAACAAAACTTTATTAGAGAGAAATTAAGTGCAGTTGTAATAATTTTTTTTTTTTACATTTCAGTAATGGAATACTTTTGTTACAATACATGAAATAATTTTAAATACCTTTAAATTAACTTTGTTAGGCAGTAATTTATGGTTTTTCATTTATTTAACTATGTTTAGCAGCTTTCCAGTTAGTATTTCAGCAGATACTCTATTGCTAGGGTCTTATTTACCCTAGCAACCATGTAGTGGTATGCATGAAAGGCTTGAATATAAATAGTAGAGGGACTGAATGGGAAGGTAAGGAGTAAAAAAGTAACAATAACATTATAACCTCACGGAGAACTGACTGGTGTCTGACCATGTTCCCTCTAATTCCTTCTCAGCTGTGTGCACAAAAAAATTCCTAGCGGTGTCGGTGGGCAATTTAAAAAAAACAAAAACAAATACTGTTAGCTCCAACCGGAGTACGGGCTCTATTAGCCTACACCTTTGGTTGGGGAAAATATTTTCACTTAACAGGTGCCCTTTAAACTTTAGTTCTCCTTAAAAGTGATGTTTGGTTTAGTTACTGATATCTTGTTTATTTTAACTGGTTTGTAAAATCTGACACTTTTTTTTCTGTTTTGTTTCAGGCATTCTCAGTATTTTTCGTGTGTGTAGCATTTACTTCAGATATAATATGTCTTCTATTTATACCAGTACAGTGGCTGTTTTTTGCAGCCAGTACCTATGTTTGGGTACAGTATGTTTGGCACACAGGTAAGTAGCACAGTTTTAGTATGAAAAAAAACAAAACCTCTACTTCAGGCTTCTTAAACTGCAAATGAAATGTATTTTGGGATGATCATTAAATCCGACATTTTGAACACCAACTGGGCTCTTTCTCAAGGATAACCCTTGAGCACAGTTGGTGTTCGCAACATCTAATTTTATTTCAATAAATCTTGATTTCTTTTTTCACAAGTATTCCTGTTGAGTACAGTACTATGTTGCTTTATTTACCTTCGGGCAAGTTGCTATACACATTTAGGTTATGGCCTTTATTAGCATTTTGCTTTAAAAAAAACACATTCCCCAATCCGCTCTGGCATGTGTTGTCTACTGCAGAACACAGAGGTAAAATACATATGCACAGAAAGGTAAAAATAAATACAATGTTAAGACAAACATCTGTCTTGTTGCATTTAATTTTAAGAAAATGTATATGTTTCAACTTGCATACAAATTTAACTTAAGAACCGCCTATTACAAAATCATGCTAATATTAAATAAACCCAATAGGCTGGTTTTGCTTCCAATTGGGATTAACCATATCTTCGTTTCGCTCAAATTCAAGCTAGTGTTTTATTATTAAAGAGAAAAAGGAAATCCTTTTTACAAATTTGGATATTGCACTATAATGATTTGCTGCACTGGAACCTGCAAATCTCTTGTTTCACTAAGGGCTCTTACTGACTAGCATTTTTACCTGCGCTCCCCTGCGTTCCATTTTTCTGCGTTCAGCCGCAGGGGAGCGCAGGAATAGACGCATTTCATTTTTTCCAATGGGGCTGTACTCAGGCGCATGTAGGTGCCGAACGCAGGTTGAGACGCAACATGCTGCATTTTTCCTGCGTTCGGCGCCTACACGTGCCTGTGTGAGTACAGCCCCATTGGAAAAAATCTAATGCGTCTATTCCTGTGCTCCCCTATGGCTGAACGCAGAAAAACGGAACGCAGGGGAGCGCAGGTAAAAACGCTCGTCAGTAAGAGCCCTAAAGCCTATCTCTATGTTTCATACAACAAATGAAGTGTATCCCATGTTATGTTCTGATTCCCTTGAGATAAACCTCAGAAACTTAGGTTAGGTTAATTAATGACTTGAAAGTTAATTTATGTGTAATAATAAGAGTAATTATTTAATAACTAGTTTTAAACCTTTTGTTTTTCTTTTTTTTTTTTTTTACAGAAAGAGGGGTATGTTTGCCCACTGTCTCACTATGGATACTGTTTGTATATATTGAAGCTGCAATTAGGTTTAAAGATCTGAAGAATTTTCATGTAGACCTATGTCGTCCTTTTGCTGCACACTGGTAGGAATCAAAAATCAAATGGCACGAATTATTGATCTGTGGGTAAATTATTGCATCCATAGGTTTATGGAAATCAGATTTTTAAATGTAATTTGAAGACATTGTGCCTTAAAAAAAATAATGAAACCTAGAATTGTTTTGCTACCAATGTGGATACATGCTAGCTTAGTTACCATAGTTAGTTACAGTTTTATTACAGAATTGTTTTTTTAATTTAATTATTTGCTTAACATGCCCTTCATGGGAGATAGGCTTCCTTTAATTCAAAACTTTCAGACCCCAGATGTAATCCATACCAATAGATACAGCATGCACTCCCAGATCCCACAACTGGGCACAGTAAAAGAAAAGTAAACATTTATCGGGTACAAATAAATAGCCTTGCACTCTTTATGCAATGCTGCACTTAATCGTTGTGTAGCAGAGCAAATTGGAAAGCATTAAAAAAAATAATTGTTTGCCTAATTGGGAGACTCTGGAGCATTCCTGTAATTCAGCTTTCTCAATAATTGGCTTTCAGGGAATACAGAACTGCGCAATATGTTGGCGCTGTAAAAATACATGTTAATAATAAAATAATAGCCATACCTGTACCCGTATTCCAAAATACATAAATGGCAGGATCAACAAAAAGATTATTTAATGTCTTTGTGTTAAATATTCTATAACCGACTTGTTTTTTTCCTATCTAGTATTGGTTATCCTGTGGTCACGCTGGGCTTCGGTTTCAAAAGTTATGTTAGTTATAAAATGAGATTAAGAAAGCAGAAGGAGGTGCAGAAGGAAAATGAGTTTTATATGCAGCTTCTGCAACAGGCACTGCCACCAGAGCAACAGATGTTACAGAGGCAAGAAAGGGAAGCAGAAGAAGGTGAGTATAATCCATACAGTATCTACATTATGACGACATTCTATTTTTTTTTATTTATTTATTTTTTTTTTAATATCTCTGCTGCATTTGTTATATAGTTAAATGTATGTATGTATTTTGTCCAGCTAGCAGGTGATAATTATATTAAAATAAGATGATAGTAAAATAAGATTGTCGCCCAAAAATATATTCGGTTAAAAGCTACTTTAGTACTGACCCCTTTCCCCATGTAACCTTAGTCCTCTTCACAGGGGACCTATCCTATATCTTGACCCTCTCCCTGGTGCATGGCATATCAGGTGAATTGTTTTTCTGCTCAGTAATCCATTTATTTTTCTCGTTAAATCTGCAGCTGCAAAAGGCTTATCTGAAATGGATTCTTCAGTAATGTTACAGCACAATGGTGGACTTTCTTCAAATAAAAAAATACCCAGCACATTACCAGAGCTGGAATACAAAGAAAAGGGCAAAGACAAAGATGTAAAAAGACAGAATTTGGGTATTAATAATAATATCTTGCAGCCCACAGACTCTAAAGTGCAAGAAATTGAGTATATGGAGAACCATATCAACAGCAAACGATTAAATAATGATTTAGGGAGTACAGAGAACCTCTTAAAAGAGGATCCATGCACAGCTTCCTCTAAGAACTACAAGAATACAACGGGGACTGCAAATTCATCCCCTCGTAGCCACAGTGCATCTAATGGGAGCATTCCTTCCTCTTCATCATCTACCAAGAATGACAAGAAGAAATGCAGCAGTAAGAGTCCAAACACTCATAAAGACCCCACAGAGAACTGCATTCCCAACAATCAGCTTAGCAAGCCAGACACCTTAGTAAGGTAAGGGAGACCATGCAAAAAGCGTGGCCAACATGAAATGATTGCTTCCTTCTTAAATACAGATCCTTTAATCAAAAATGCATATAGTCTGTCAGCTTGATAAACCAAGTGTCAACCTTCTGCTGTTTTGTGAAACCTTTTGATGCCCTTTTGACATTTGTTTGCAGCAAAGAATGCCTAAATGTGTTTGCTTATTTGATGACTTGGTAATATGTAGATTCTGACATTAAATAACATCCCGCTGAAATCCGCTGGGCAGATATTGTTGCAGTGAGTGTGGTGTCCTGCTGCTGTGTTTATCTTTTGTTTTTCAAAATGCCTGTTGTCTGCAGTGGCCTGTGTCACAGTAACAGAAGAGACTTAGAAGGCCAATGTAGGAATTTTGAGTCATGTATTTGGAAGAAATAGTGAATAAAGTACCCCCTCTTGTAAAATATAAGCATATTATAAGTTACCGAGGAGTTTCATGACCATATAATCACACGAGGCCGAAGGCTGAGTGTTTTTATACAGGTCGTGGAACTCAGAGGTAACTTTGAATATCCTCATATTTTGCAACTGGGGGTACTTTATTTATTATATAACACAAGTTTCAGTGAGTCATGTGACAGAAATGACATCAGAACTCACCGTTTATAACTGATGACATCAGAACTCACCGTTTATAACTGATGACATCAAAACTCACCGTTTATAAGGATATAATTTACAAGATATTCATGGCTTTTGTGTATTATTAGGCAATATATCCTAGAAATGTTTTAAATGATTTCTCTAATAGGCCTCATCTCTTCAGCTTTGCTGTTTTCAGTTGATTTGTATGACTCTTAAATTATATGTATCCAATATCTTGCATAGTGATCTAACCTTGCCTATTCAGAATGCATAATATCATGGTGATTGGAAGGGTTAGTTTGATAGCTAAACTAAGAATGTTAAGTGGCAATTTGTCTTTTTATTCTGTTGTTTACAAACTGTTTCTCATGGAGTACATGTTGTCTTTGCACACCGTGGTATGTTCAAGGATTCTGCAGTTAATAAACTGAGATCTAAATATATGTTTACTATCCACTGATAGCCAAATGTGTTATCCTTTTACTACAGGTATGAGATCTGTTATCCGGAAACCCATTATCCAGAAATCTCCTAATAAAGGAGTCTCCCATAGACTCCATTATAATCAAATAATCCAAATTTTTTACAAAAGATTTCCTTTTTTTCTGTAATAATAAAACAGTAGCTTGTACTTGATCCAAACTAAGATATAATTAACCCCCATTGAAAGCAAAACCAGTTCTTGGTTTTATTTAATGTTTAAATGATTTTTTTTTTAGTAGACTTAAGGTATGAAGATCCAAATTAAGCAAAGATCCCTTATCGAGAAAACCCTAGGTCCCCGAGCATTCTGGATAACTGGTCCTATACATGTACAATAGTGTAGGCTGTCCTAAAGTGTAAACCCGTTTTAGCATCTGAGAATATTGAGAAGAAAGATAACAAAATTAATGTAAAGTCGGTAACATTACTGCCTATTTTTCTGTATTGCTGAATTCAGCAGATGCATGTGGTGTCTCTCCATTGTCTAGTACAGCAACCAACTGGGAGTTTTTAACTGTAGTAAAGCTAGATACAGGTAAACCATGGTCCTTGCCTAAATGTATAGTTAAATATTAGGGTTCTGAATAATTGCAATGGAAAAAAATAGCACCAGCCGGACCAGGGATAATTCAGTGCATCTGTCATCTTAAATATGTACTGTAGTACAAACCATCCCTGTTTTCTTTAAAGGGTTGGGCATTTTTAGCAGGTCATTCCGCTCAGGGAATTACTTAATTTCTTGTATACAGGAATGCTTGTGACCTTGGGGTTTTCCGTAATCTGGCTCATTTATTTAAAATCCATTTAGACATTCTATAAACCAAATAGATTTTTTTTTTTGACACCAATAAGGTTTTTCAGTTTAGTTACCATTAAAGGAACAGTAACATCAAAAAAATGTAATTGTTTTCAAGTAATACAAATACGCAGCGTTGCCATGCACTGGTAAAACTGCAAGTGTTTGCGTCAGAAACACTAGTATTGTTTCTATAAATAAGCTGCTGTGTAGCCATGGGGGCAGCTATGCAAAGGAGAAAAGGCTCAAGTTACACAGCAGATAGTAAAACATAATGGTGTTACCCGTTATCCACAATTTATCCTGTGCCATATAGCCTTTTTTCAATTTCCGCCATTGCTATTTAGATCAGATCAGTTTTACCAGTGCAGATACTACATGATATTTTCTTTACTTTCTTTATTTTCTTTAAAACACTTTAATTTTTTGGTGTTACTGTTCCTTTAAGTACAAACAACGTACTGTTTTATTATTGTTGAGAAGAGGGGATTAATTACAAATTTTAGGTTTTTACAAAATATAGGTTCTGACAGCAGTTCTGTCACCCATAAACGCCTGAGGTGTAACCTATCATTACGATATCTTATCTTATTATCACAAGGATAATATCCATTGATTGCATCTTGCAATCTTGAACCCTTAACAAAATTTCCAAAGCAAATGAAAAAACGTGTCATTTTAAAATGTGAGTTTATGGTAACTGGATACACCTATTTAGAAATAGAAAACTGCCCATCACTAATTGTCAGTTAAAGGGCACTTGTTGGGTAAAAATGTTATCCCCAACCAAAGGTGCGGGCTAATAGATCCCGTATTCCGTTTGGGGATAACCGTTGTCGTTTTTTTTTTTTTTTTTTTTTTTTTTTTAAATGCCCCCCGCCAGCACTAAGCTACCCGCACTGGGAGGGAGCTCTCGGTGCAAGCAGGCGTGTCTGGTCATTCGCATGTACATAATGAAAAGCTGGCCTGAATTGCTCATTATGCGCACAGGTGTGACGTCGCATGCATTTTATGTGCATGCGAATGACCTGACATGGCTGCTCGCACCAGAAGCTCCCTCTCAGTGCGGGTAGTCTAGTGCTGGCTGGGGGCATTTTTTAAAGAAAAAAAAAACTACGGTTATGCCCAACCGGAATGCAGGCTCTATTAGCCCACACCTTTAGTTGGGGATAACATTATTACCCAACAAGTGCCCTTTAAGTGCTGTTAAAATGAAAGAAAGAGGGAAATAATTGAAAATTGTCTAACGCATATTGCTTTTAGAGTTGGCCAATTCGAGATGGCTATGTTCCCTCAACGGTGTGTGTGTGAGAGCACACAACTTTTGAGGCCAGAACACAACAAATTGCGGTGCGCACAAAGAATTTAATTAATTCTGAACTGAGCACACAGTTTTTAATAATGGCACGCACACAAGCATGGGCGTCCGCAGAAAATTTTCCAGGGGGGGGCAAGGAAGAAAACGTATAACATAAATTACTTGTACTCATAATTTGGTTTCCACACAAACCTAACAGCTTTTCTATAAATACTGTATGTATAAAGTAGTAAATGGTGCACGTGTATAGCATTGCCATTCTATTCGTGACACAAGCTCCTTATTGCAGGAAACCTTATTGGAAGCAAAACCAAGAATCCTTAATGGAAGCAAAACCAACCTATTGGGTTTATTTAATGTTTACGTGATTTTCTAGTAGACTAAAGGTATGAAGATCGGTAATCCAGAAAACCCCAGCTCCCGAGCATTCCAGATAACCGGTCCCATACCCGTGCCAGATTACAGTGCCAGTAACCTCACTTTGTGCTAATGTCTTGATAATATTTGCTGACCCCCTAAGATTAGTTTCTCCATTATCAGAGTACAGTGAGCAAATGCAGTGCCACTGGTGCACAGAAGGTGGCGCATCAAGATCAGGAGATGGGGATTTGCTGTGAACACCTTTAAAAGGCACATTACTACATTATTTATCTGGATATCTTGCCAATGATTTGCAAAAGTGTCTATGCAAATGTCCACTGCAAGAAAAATACTGTATAGGCATGGGATCGATTATCCAGAATTCTTGGGATCTTTAGGGGATTTCCATCACTTGGTTCACTATACCAGTGGTGTTTGCCAAGTACAACTATTTAATAGTACAACATTTTCAGTTATAAATCCTTTTTTTGTTTTTTTTTTTTTTTTTTCTCCAGTGGACTGTTCTATCCAAAGTCATTATGGAAGAAAAATCTAAAGTTATGACCTTCCGTTTCATTTATAAAACCTAAACTAAGATCATGTTAACCGCATGATCTTGGTCTTTGTTGGCAAAGGAAAGGAGCAAATGAACGCACACTGGGAGCTGAGACTTTTTTTTTAGTGATTTATCTGCAAAAATCGAAGAAAATAAAGAAACAGGGCAGATATACTGAGACAAAGAAAGCGGTGTTAGATTGAAATAAAAGTGTGAGAGGCTACAGTGGCACCTAATAAAGCTCTGATTTTCTCCACTAGGACATAACCATTTAAAATGAGCTGGACGAAGCACTTGCAAGGCTAAGCAGAGTCGATGCTTAGAAAAAGAGCATTTAGTCAAGATTGTCCTAAACATTTGTTATAAACATAACATTGAGAAAGTAGAAAGTTGGAAGAGAGAAGAAGGGTCTCAAGGGCTAGACAGTTTTAGCCTATACGGGGTAAAGTATACTCTGTTGAGGAATTTGAGTTTTATAAACCTGTCTGAGATTATCTCAGGGTCTTGTTGTAGGGTGTCCCTCCACATTTCATCATCCAATTCAGGTATATTCCTTATCCAATTTTGTTTGGAATGTACTGGGACACACCTGCAATAAAATTGTATAGCACCATGATAGTGGTTTTCTCAGGCCTGCTTGCAGCAAATATTTTTCTAGGGTTGTTTCTATAAGTTGTATCATTATAGTGGGGAATTGTGCTAGGAATGCATGTTTCAGCTGAAGGTAGCAGAATATCATGTTGGTAGGAAAATTAAATTCTTGTCATAGAATTGGAAACTGTTTAAGTTCTCCTCCTTCCACTATGTCTTTTAGGACTTTAACGCCATACACGGCCCAACAGCTAACCTCTGGGATAAGTTGAAATTGGGGCAGGTTATTATTACCCCAAAGGGGGGTCCAGACAGACCGTATTGTACAAGGGGTGCCCAGTGCCATGGTTAGGGCTTTTTGAAAGGCACAAATCACCGTTAACATAGGTATTGTGGTGCTATGGTGTTGAGATGGACCTCTATATAATGAACTGGTCAGGGCTTCAAAGGAGCCCACTGCTGTTGCCAAACAGAATTTCCTTAAATGGATACTGTCATCGGAAAACATGTTTTTTTCAAAACGCATCAGTTAATAGTGCTACTCCAGCAGAATTCTGCACTGAAATCCATTTCTCAAAAGAGCAAACAGATTGTTTTATATTCAATTTTGAAATCTGACATGGGGCTAGACATTTTGTCAATTTCCCAGCTGTCCCTGGTCATGTGACTTGTGCCTGCACTTTAGTAGAGAAATGCTTTCTGGCAGGCTGTTGTTTTTCCTTCTCAATGTAACTGAATGTGTCTCAGTGGGACATGGGTTTTTACTATTGAGTGTTTTTCTTAGATCTACCAGGCAGCTGTTATCTTGTGTTAGGGAGCTGCTATCTGGTTACCTTCCCATTGTTCTTTTGTTTGGCTGCTGGGGGGTAAAAGGGAGGGGGTGGTATCACTCTAACTTGCAGTACAGCAGTAAAGAGTGATTGAAGTTTATCAGAGCACAAGTCACATGACTTGGGGCAGCTGGGAAATTGACAATATGTCTAGCCCCATGTCAGATTTCAAAATTTAATATAAAAAAATCTGTTTGCTCTTTTGAGAAATGGATTTCAGTGCAGAATTCTGCTGGAGCAGCACCATTAACTGATTCATTTTGAAAAAAAATTTTTTTCCCATGACAGTATCCCTTTAAATAATTTGGTGCCTCCGTAATCTTTTTATGCCGGGTGGTTTGACATGACACAATCTCTTTATCCGTGAATCCTTACAGTTGTAAGGACATTTGGATATGTAAACATTACATACAAGTTAAATTGCAGTCTATATATTATACAAGTATGGGACCTGTTATCCAGAATGCTTGGGACATGGGGTTTTCCGGAAAACGGACTTTATTGGGTATTTTTAAAGCCATGTTATGATTTTCAGTGATTTGTTGGCTGTCAAAGGACAATATGGCATGCCTAAGGGCTCTTATAAACAAATCAAAAAGCATTTTGCATTTGAACTTTTTTTTTTTTTTTAATGCACTTACGTGAGAAAATGCAACCATTTAATCTATTGTCTTTTGAGGCCATGGCAAGTGCTAAAAAATGCAGCATGTTGTGTCTAAAAAATACAATGAAACGTGAATGCAATAAAACACAACTCTGAACAGCTAGGCAGAATATAATGGAATTAATTAGCTGATGCATTTAGGTGAGCTCAGATTCACAAAAAAACAACCATGTGAATAATTAGCCCTAATTGTGTTTCCACATGCAGTAAAGCTGTTTTTATGCAAATCGGAAAATGCATATGCAATATAGGCATTTTAACGCACACTTTACAATAGTGCAATATGTGATCTGAATATTTCTTTTGTCAAAAACCTAAATTTCTAATTTCTGCAAATCTAAATAGATCATTGTAACTATAGAGACCCCCTTTAGGGCTCTTACTCACTGGCGTTCTGACCTGCGCTCCCCTGCATTCCGTTTTTTGGCGTTCAGCCGCAGGGGAGCGCAGGAATAGACGCATGTCATTATTTCAAATGCGGCTGAGTGAGTACAGCCCCATTTGAAATAATGACATGCGTCTATTCCTGCGCTCCCCTGCGGCTGAACGCCAAAAAACGGAACGCAGGGGAGCGCAGGTCAGAACGCCAGTGAGTAAGAGCCCTAAAGGGGGTCTCTATAGTTACAATGATCTATTTAGATTTGCAGAAATTAGAAACTTAGTTTTTGACAAAAGAAATATTCAGATCACATATTGCACTATTGTAAAGTGTGCGTTAAAATGCCTATATTGCATATGCATTTTCCGATTTGCATAAAAACAGCTTTACTGCATGTGGAAACACAATTAGGGCTAATTATTCACATGGTTGTTTTTTTGTGAATCTGAGCTCACCTAAATGCATCAGCTAATTAATTCCATTATATTCTGGAACGCAGGTCAGAACGCCAGTGAGTAAGAGCCCTTAGATTAGCTATACAAGTGTTTGATTAGTCAGCCACTCTTAATTATGCTGTTCAATATATTACTCACAAAATCAGCTGCAAGTGACCTTGGAACCCACGGGCACCTATAACTGCGACTGTTTAAATCACCTTACTGCTGTATTTAAATAGATTGTATATGGAAAACTGTTTGAATAAATATTGCTGGCTTGATGGTCCCATAAACAAAACTTGTATTTAAGGGGTGGTTCACCTTTAAATTATTTTTTTAGTATGTCATAGCATGGCCAATTCTAAGCAACTTTTCAGTTGGTCTTTATTATTTATTTTATAGTGTTTTAATTATTTGCCTTCTTCTTCTGACTATTTCCAGCTTTCAAATGGGGACCCTGACCCCATCTAAAAAACAGATGCTCTGTAAGGCTACACATTTATTGTTATTGCTACTTTGTATTACTAGTCTTCCTATTCAGGCCTCTCCTGTTTATATTCCAGTCTCTTATTCAAATCAATGCATGTTTGCTAGAGTAATTTGGATCCTAGCAACTAGAATATTACTCTCTACATCATACTAAAAGTCAATTTAAAGGCAAACAACCCCTTTAAATATGGATATTAACAAATTCACAAATCCTTTACTTGTTAGGTAAAATGTTGTTTTTCAATGTTTAAATGTTAATTGCTACTGAATATCAATATCTGTATGCCTGGCTTACATGTACCCTTTCCAATAATGTAACTAATGTCTGTAATTAAGGAGGATTAGAGTTCTGACTGGATGCGACTACAGTGTTGTGCAAAACTATTTGCCCCCTTCCTGATTTCTTATTCTTTTGCATGTTTGTCACACAAAATGTTTCTGATCATCAAACACATTTAACTATTAGTCAAAGATAACACAAGTAAACACAAAATGCAGTTTTTAAATGAGGGTTTTTATTATTTAGGGAGAAAAGAAATGCCATTTGTGGATAATGGCTCTCACTGTGGTTCGCTGGAGTCCCAAAGCTTTAGAAATGGCTTTATAACCTTTGAAATTGAACTCAGGTGTGATAAACCACAGTTAAGTTATTTTTTAACAAGGGGGGCAATCACTTTTTCACACAGGCCCATGTAGATTTGGAGGTTTTTTTTCTCCCTTAATAATGTAAACCTTCATTTAAAAACTGCATTTTGTGTTCAATTATGTTATCTTTGACTAATAGTTAACGGTTTTTGATGAGCAGAAACATTTAAGTGTGACAAACATGCAAAAGAATAAGAAATCAGGAAGGGGGCAAATAGTTTTGTACACCACTGTACTTCAACATTTCATTTGGACATCATGCCATTGAAAATTGCTTAGTATAATTGTTATTTTGGGGTGTACATTCACTTTCATTTTTAACAAAATATTAAAGCAAAGACGATATTTATAGTGTGGTTTTTTTAATCTTTTTATTTTTTTCCCCTCCATTTCAAGCACTGTTTATTTGCTTTTCGCTCAGGTGCTTGTAGAAATTTTAAAACTATTGCATATTCATTACAGAGACAAAAAATGCAGCTGGGACAATATCCTCATTAAATATTGGTAGCAAATGGCCTTTACACCAGTCCTTGGTGCTATTTGCCTTACTTTGTCCCTGGGAGAGGCACAATTGCACAACTATTTGTGTGTTTTTAAAAAAAAAAAAAGTAATCGCTGAACATTTTTTGGGTGGATTGTCCCACTGACCTCTCAAGATTAAGGTTTTATTCGTTTATTTTTTTTACTGCATTGTCTCTTGTTTTCTAGGCTTGAACAAGATGTAAAGAAATTAAAAGCAGATCTGCAAGGGAGCAGACAGGTTGAACAAGATCTCCGAAGTCAGATTGGTTTACTAACAAGCACAGAGCGGGGGATTCGAACCGAAATAGGGCAACTGAGACAAGAAAATGAGCTGTTACAAAATAAGTACGTTTCCCTTACAATCGGTTTCCCATGATAAAATCATGCCCATGGCGGAATCATCCAATTGCAGTGACTTAATTTTTGTTGCGTTTTGAACCAAGGTTGATTTTAAGGGACCTTATTGATCAGTCTGTCTTATTCATTCAGATTACACAGTGCTGTCCAAATGAAGCAGAAAGACAAGCAGACGATCAGTCAGCTGGAGAAGAAGTTGAAGGCTGAACAAGAAGCTCGAGCTTTTGTAGAAAAACAGCTTCTGGAAGAAAAGAAAAGGAAAAAATTAGAAGAAGCTACAGCAGCAAGAGCAGTTGCATTTGCAGCGGCCAACAGGTATGAATTGCACTAAACTGTATTTATTAATGTTGTTCTGAAGTAATCAGAACTACCTTTTCTAGGGGCGATGCTGAAATTTATATCTGAATAGATATACGGAAAGCATTTTAGGACATCCTCAGGGGAAATCGCTCTCCTGCATACAATCTTCTAAGGCAGAGCAATGGAGCATCACCTGCTTTTTCTCTCACCACACCTCTGTCCTGGGTCCTCCCTCCTCAGCCTTCAGCTATTCCTCCGCAGCCCTCCCTCCTCAGCTATCCACCATGAGCCTTCCCTCCTCAGCCATCAGCCTGACTTTGGAGCCGAGGCCTGAGGAGGGAGGGCTGAGGATGGAGAGATTTTTTTTTTTTAACTGAGGACAGAGGAGGGAGGGCTGAGGAATGAGCCACAAGGGGGAGATTGCAACAGCATATGTGGGCAGCACGGAGGTGTGTCTGCAGCTTCTTCGTTAGGGGAGCGCATGCAGGAGCGTGTGTTCTCCTGATGATGTCCTAAAATGCATTGCATATATATATATACAATCATATGTCTGTTTGTAGATGACAATGTAATTATTATGTTCATTTAATGTCACCATCTGCTTGGTTAAATAGGTTGCTTAAGGATATATAAAGAATTACACCAATGTAACACAAACAACCTGTTTCATATTGACTGTATTAGGGAGTATTTAACTGTAACTCAGGCAGGCCTGTAGCCCTGCTTCCCCTAAACTGGTTGATAAAACACCACTTGTACCACTTGGACCTGTTATCCAGAACGGTCTGGACCTGGGGTTTTTCAGAAAGAACATAGACATTAAATAAACCCAATAGGATTGTTTTTCCTCCAATAAGGATTAGTTATAATCAGTTAAAAATATCTGTTCATAAATAAATATCAGTTTATTGTTGTAAAGTACACATTTGTCTTTCTGCATTAAAAAAAAGTTACATAACTTTGCATAGAGTAGTGCAGAGGATACGTAAATGGACTGTATATATTAATGCCTTGTCACTCAATTGCAGAGACTCTGCCTATAATTTGTAAAGTTAATTTTTACCTGCTAAGGCTCATCTTTATTTTGAATTTAGTAATAACTTATCCTTTCTCTGTTTATGTTTTTTTTTATTGTTCTTTTCTTTTTATATTAACAGAGGTGAATGTACAGAAACATTAAAGAATCGAATAAGAGATTTGGAGAGTGAATGTAAAAAGTTGTCTATTGACATGAAATTAAAAGAAGACCAGATAAGAGAGTTCGAGATAAAAGTACAGGTAATGTATGCATTTTATTTTTCTTGGAACCTATTCTAGAGCATGGGATAGGCTAACACTAGCAAATTTATCTGCATTTTGAATCTGTTAAGAAACGATATTAAGAGTAGGGACAGCAACAATATTTTTGGCTTGGTTTCCAGTCACTAGACAGGTCATCTGATATGACACTCTTTCATCATGGCACAGTAAAGCCAGTTTTAACCCAACAGTATAAATATGCACAATACGTTTGAACACAATGGGAGGTGGCAGGGGGTAATGTTAGGTGTCTGAAATATGTGATGGGCAAAATATTTGAGACGTAAACCCTTACAGGGGTGGTTCTCCTTTAAGTTATATTTTAGTATGTTATAGGATGGCTAATTCTAACCAGTTTTTCAATTGGTCCTCATTATTTTTTATAGTTTTTGAATGATTTGCCTTTTCCTTCTGACTCTTACCAGCTTTCAAATGGGGGTCACTGACCCCATGTAAAAACAAAAGCTCCGTAAGGCTACAAATGTATTATTGCTACTTTTTCTTACTCAACTTTCTATTCAGTTCTCTCCTATTCATATTCCAGTTACTTATTCAAATCAGTGCATGGTAATTTGGACCCTAGCAACCAAATAGCTGTAATTGCAAACTGGAGAGCTGCTGAATACAAATCTAAATAACTCAAAAACCACAAATAATAATAAAAAAAATAATAATAATAAAAAAAATGAAACACAATTGCAAATTGACCCAGAGTATCACTCTACTTCATAGTCACTTTGCATTATATATTTTTTTTACTGTTTTTCCAAGATCTAAGTATAAAGTTGAATGTTCGTGACTCTGGTGTTTGATTCTAGCAGCTCAGTAATTCAGGTGCAGACTCTAAACTGTTACAATTTTGCAACATTTAGTTGATACATTTGTCAGCAGCATCTCTGGAGTATTAGCAACTATTGTATCAATTCTAACAGCTGCCTGTAATGAAACCCAGAGATTCAGCTCAGCAGGGACATAGATAAGAAATGTATCAACTAAATGTATCCATTTAGATCAGTTTAAAGGGTCGGCGACCCCCCTCCCAGAGCTGCTTTAGAAGGTGAAAATTACACTGTACATTTCTATATTAGAAAACAGTTGACACATGGAAAATAGAATGTAGTTGGAAAAAAGTCATTATTTCTGGTGATCTATCTGAAAAAAAAAGTGTTTTTTGAAGGTGAACAACCCTTTAATATTTAATGATCATCCTGTCAATAAATTACAGCAAAAGAATACCATCCATTGTGAAGGCAAGTCTGTGCCATGTGAAACACTTGCTATTTGCATTTATGTTGCATCTTAATTAACTCTTAAAGGTATAAATGGAATAAGCCATCACAACATCACCTGACAGGGCATTCCACAAATGTCACCATGAATAACTAGTTTTATTGTTTCAAGTAAAAATTCTGTTCCACAGGTCCAAAGTGAGGGAGGCCTTTTTGTTTTTTGTTGTTTTCTATGTGTATTCATAGCCCCTGCTATATTTTCTATAATGTCCACTAATGCACTCTGATAGTTGCCTCATGTCATGAAGATATAAAAATGTTGCTACTAAAATATTCGAAGGAGAACCACATAAATGTGTGTGTTTAGAGGAGGAGCACTCCTTGCGGGAAAAGTGGCCAGGTGCATGTAAAATATAAACACAAGATTTTAAAATGACATGCTGCACTCCCATGCCTAAGTCTTGCTGGCTGTATATTTTGGCATATGCTGTACATTTTGTCTTTGAGATTTCTTTTTTTTTTTTCTTTAAATCGACGATCGTGTGCTGGTGATGCTTGCTTTAACTGCTTTGTTTTTTTTCTCCCCTTCTTTTTGTGCATTTTTATTCTGACCCTATTTGGTAATGTGTATTTCAGGAGCTACGAAAGTACAAAGAAAACGAAAAGGAAACAGAAGTTTTAATGTCTGCACTTTCGGCCATGCAGGATAAAACACAGCACTTAGAAAACAGCCTCAGTGCAGAAACCAGAATTAAATTAGATCTGTTCTCTGCACTTGGTGATGCAAAAAGGCAGCTTGAAATTGCCCAAGGTAAGAGGAGTTTTGAACATTCTCACTTTGGATCCCTTTACTGGTAATATTTATTTATTAGTGGTAGTTCTGGAAACTCTTGGTTCTCTGTATAAATGCATAAAAAATAATGCAGCAAATCGGTAACAGTGATGTTTTCATAAACCCCTTCTTCTGTTTATTTGTTACAAACTAGGCAAGATATTGTTTATTTGTTGCCTGAGTGCATAACGGCTATTGGCAAATTATTTATATATATATATATATATATATATATATATATATATATATATATATATATATATATATATATATATATATATATATATATTGCTTGGTCTTGCAAAATTCTTCATTTATAGAGAACAAAATGATTGCCTGATGGAACTGTGTAAATATACACCCTACTTTTTGTGCAGTTATTATTGCCCCATGGAAAAGTGAGCATTCTGAGCTTTCATTGTTCAGCAGGGAGGAAGCAGGCAAACTTGGCTGTGCAGCCTATCATTTACTTAATTATTTGCCTTACACAAGCAATAAAGGGCAGATATTTTACAGAAAGATATGCACTGTGTGGCATAGTCCTAAGGGCTCTTACACACGGCAGTTTTTCCTGCGCTCCCCTGCGTTGCACTTTCTTCCGTTCAGCCGCAGGGGAGCACAGGAGTAGACGCACTCCATTATTGTGAAGAGGGCTGTAGTCGCACAGACACATGTAAGCGCCAAACCCAGGTGGGACACAGCATGTTGCATTTCACCTGCGTTCAGCACATACATGCGACCGTGTGTGAGAGCCCTAAGGGCAGTCACACACTTCAGCTTTTTGTCTCTTGCACAATTGACTAGCATAACTAGCACTCAAAATTGCTTCCTATTCCTAGTAGTTTAGGCATTTGTTATTTGGAAAAGCAACTGTTTTCCTAGAGTGACAATTGCTTGACCCATGAGTGCACTTGCTGGTCCAGGTGACTGCCATTTAAATCAATAGAGAGTGATTACAAACGTGTTTGTGGATTTATTTCCAAAAAAATGAAATAGATCGTTCAATTCTATTAACAGGGATTCTTTGTGGATAAGTTCTCTGTAACTATATTACAGATCATCCCATAATTCACAGGTTCTGTTGCTATACCTGAATGCAAATGCATTTGAACTTTGACATCTTTTGGATTGTGTTGTCTTCATACTGTTATACCCTAAACTTCATAATGTCATACTACAATATCCACTCTGCTTGTCTGTTTAAATGTGTGAGTACACTCAAATACATATACATTGTTTGTTTTTGTTACAGGACAAATTCTACAGAAAGATCAAGAAATCAAAGACCTCAAACAGAAGATTGCAGAAGTTATGGCAGTGATGCCCAGCATTGCATACACTGCAGGGACAAGTACCCTAAGCCCAGTCTCCCCACATTACTCTTCCAAGTTTGTGGAGACTAGTTCATCAGGGCTGGACCCCAATGCATCAGTTTACCAGCCACTCAAGAAGTGAACACTAGCTGCCACCAACTCACCAATTTTGCCCAACTCGAGTCAACATGCGAAACAGTTGCCATTAAAGATTAAATTGTATTGTACGAGAACTGTGTTTGTTGTGACTTGCACAAAGAAAGCTGGTAACAACAGGATGCCAGAAAGGAAAAGCTAAATTTTGCCTTTTGTTTTCCCTTATTTGAAAAACCTCACAGAATTTTGCAATTCATTTACCTGGCCAAAATGCAGAAGGGTTTCACTTTTATTTAACATTTTTGCCCCATATTTTCTGTCTGTAATTATAGTCTCCCTAAAGAACATAAGGTTCACATGCAGATCTGATCTTCTCTCTTAAAATTGGCAATTCTTTTTGAGACTTAATGATTTGAAGATCAAGGCTTGAAAAATGTTTTATGATCATTGCAATTGCAACTTCTTTGCCCCTCTGCATGTTGCATACCTTGTGTTCATTTGAAAGTACAGAGATGAAAAACACATGCTGTGCAAACATATCCAATTAAATCCTGCTTCGTTTTGAGAATCTGTATGATTCTTTGGATCAGTATTGAAATTATATTTGAAAAGCACCTGAAATTATTCCTCCTGCTTCCCACTGACTTGAATTAAGAAACACTGGTGCTTTCAGACTTTTCTCATTCAAGTTAATGGCATGTGGCAAAGTGGGGTCAAGTTTTTTGTTTCTTTTTTTCAGCTGGCTAAAACGTGACCTGGGTAAAAGCTTTTCAGTATCACTTCTTTGACAGTGCTACAAAAAAATGGTCATTACCGAAAGTACATAAAACATCTTTTATCCAAATGAAAAAAGTAATCTTTTCTCCCGGCAGCCCTTTATAGAACTAAAATTGGCTCTTTAAAAATCTATTTCTGGGAGATGCTTAACATAAAGGTTATTGCTGTAAAATAAAATGTAGTACTGCTCCTCGCCTGGCTACCGGTTTTTCCTATGTGGCATCCAAACAGCACTGCACCTTTTCTCTTCGACACAGCAGATTTGAAATGGAATAATCTTTGAATGATGCCTCTCTCAGAAATAGCAGATTTCTTGGAATCTACACATTTTTGTAAAGCATAAAAGCGGATGACATCACTGCAACCAAAGAGATGAAAAAAAAATGATTTAAAGAGCTTTCTCACAGAATTGCAAAAAAAAAACAATTAAACACAATTAAAACAATTTCAGTGTGTTGTTGCCCCCCCCCCCTTATTTGGCACTCCCAGCTGTGATAACTTTAAGTGGCTACGCATCACAATATTAGAAATAAGCTGTTTATTTGACCTGTGTCTTCTGCATGAGCACATTACTTACAATAAAAGCTAAGGATTTGGTATCCTAATAGCATGGCAGGTTTCCTTCTAAAAACAGTGGAAGGATTTTGCTTGTTTAATCTCTCATCAAAATGATACATGTCACACATATAGTCTCCTATTTCAAAAAGTAGTACAACTACTAAAAAGAAACCCGTGAAGCACTGCACAACAGTCAAGTCTTATTGGTAGAGAGAAGCATAAATGCTGTCGGTTTGCTACTGTTTTTAGTTTCTGTTACTGGCTGTGACTTGACTGTGTTTTAAGTACTTGGTTAAAATCCAGCTTTTTCATGTAGAGGATAAAGAAACTTCACCATAATGGAAGGGGCTAGGTACACCTCCCTTTGAACCTTCAAAGAGGCAAACCTATAACTGAGCTGCAGTCACATCGATGCTTTACTGGAAGTGCAGAGCAAAAGCCTTATGTATTTTATGCCATGTGTGATACTTGTAGACTGACTATACACTTGCCTTTTTACAATCTTAAAGCAGTACTAACCAGTTATGAATACTGTACTAAGACAAGTGTTCTGTAGCATGTTCTATATTAGGCTGCTGTGCACCTCTTAATACATTATCTATGAGCATGATAGGCACCTGGGGTGATCACCTTTTATTGTCTTTGGCTAAACACTTTAGGGTATATTTATCAAAGCGTGAAGTTAGAGATCACCACAGTCCTCTAGAGTGAACTTCTGCCACTCCATTCATTTATGTAGGATTTTTAAAAAAGTATTTATCAATGGGTGAAATTTCATCCTTTGATAAATACGCCTTTCAAAATCTCATAGAAATGAGTGGAAAGAGGTGGAATTTCAGTCTAGAGGACTGTGATGATTTCTAACGTCACTCTTTGATAAATATACCCCCTTGAGTCCACATTAGCATTAGAAGGTTATCATCTGTTTTTGATCTACCTGATCCCTATAAATATATTTCTTTGCAAATTACTACAGTCTTGTTCCCCCTCATCTAAACAGTCCATAGCGGTGTTACATAGTAGATCGGATCTTTAATTGCCTTTGAGATTTCCAAGTTGATCTTTCATCACAGTTATCACTGATCATTGGTTTCAATAGCAGATTGACTGATCAAGAATTCCTCCTGCTATGAACATTTTGTGACATCCAAGAACATTGTTCATAGGGTTTCTTGCTTCATTCAAAGAATGAAATGTTTGCTTAATTATTACTTTACAATACATTTTACGTTACATTAGGAACAGATGCTAAGAAAGAGCACTACCCTGCTGCAATTTCTGATCCAATGTTGTCCGACCACACCAAATTTTTATTTAAATACAGTATTTTATATAGAAAAAAGATTTGAAGGTGAAAGAGTTACAGTAGAAGCCAGTCTACAGTGTACTTCTTAAACAGAAAATGGACTCTTTTGCCAAAAGGAACTCTATGAAAATGTTTAGTCAATACGTTCATAAATCATAACCTTCACACAATCTCAGATTTGGCTGATGTAGTAATTCAAAATAAAGAGACCTTAGATTATATCCTTATTTATTTGTAAGACTGCGTCATAGCTGTTTTAATCATGGGAAGGCTGTTTGTTATTTTACCAATCTCCACTGTTAACTGTCATCTTAAGGGTAAGGGCACACGGGCAGATTTGGGGAGATTAGTTGCCTCAGCGACAAATCGCCTCTTCTTCAGGACGCCAATCTCCCCGAACTGCCTTCCAGTCGGCTATAATGAAAAATCGCCACCGATATTCCAAATTCGGAAAACGAAGCGTCGCGAGTGTCATACCACTGACAATTTTTCATTATAGCCCGGGGAAGGCAGTTAGGGGAGATTGTCGCCCTGAAGAAGAGGAGATTTGTCGTTGAAGCAAATAATCTCCCCGAATCTGCCCTTACCCTTAGGGCAATAGTCCACAAGGAGATTTATAAATCTATAAAACTGAAGCATCACGAGAGTTTTACCACCAGCGATTCACTTTATCGCCGGTGGGAAAGCATTTACAGGAGATTAGCCGGCCGCAGAAAAGATTTATCACTGGCAATGAATCTCCTGATGTGCCATCAGCCTTAGAGAGGATTTTCAAAACCCATGGTACATATTGCTTGTGATCACTGCGGTTATCAACACTGCTGGATCTACTTGAATGGGACTATGCTGGCTAGACCACAGGATAGGTTGCAGTCGGCACATTTTCACTCTATGGAACGTATCAGCAGGCAGATGTTTTCAGTGGTTTTCTTTTCAAGTACCCAAGTGTTATGTGCCGTTAACCTTTATCCTTTAGAAATCTTTTGGGCTAGTGATTTCAAACGGCTGACTGGTTTATTTTTATACAAGTTCTAGCCATGGTTCCCTTTAATTTTGACATTTTGATTTTGTGTGCACATTTTAATAAATGGCTGTGTAGAACAGGGTGGTCTAGAACTGAATTAGTGTTGAAGTACTACATTTTCTGAGCACTCCACAGCTTAGAGAGAACATTGGTCCCAGAGTTCCTCTATAAAACTGATGTAGGCATGTGAGTTTTTTTTTTTCTCCCCATGTTTTTATTTAGTGATGGTTGCCCTATACATACCGTATATACTCGAGTATAAGCCGTCCCGAGTATAAGCCGAGGTACCTAATTTTACCTCCAAAAACTGGGAAAGCTTATTGACTCGAGTATAAGCCGAGGGTGAGAAATGCAGCAGCTTCTGGTAAGTTTCAATCAAAAAATTGAGAGTTTCTGCTCCCATTGGAGGTGCCGGCGTCTTGTTTTTGTATGCCGCCGACTATTCTTGGACGCCGGCGAATATTCTTGGAGACTATTCTTGGACGCCGGCGACTATTCTTAGACGCCGGCGACCGTTTTTGCGCTTGACCCGAGTATAAGCCGAGGTAGTGTTTTTCAGCATATTTTGGGGGCTGAAAAACTCGGCTTATACTCGAGTATATACGGTATTACACAAGTTTATAAAGACTTGTATGTTGCATGCCCTCAGTGTGAAGATAGGAGTTGCTTTGGGAGCATTGCCTTTATTTCCGGTTTAAAAAAAAAAATAAAAATCCTTCTAAAATAGAGTGCACATAAATTCTTGACTAAAAGTTGTAAAATGTTAAGGCTGATGCTTGTGTTTTGCAGGATATTCTGCATCAGTGAAATACAGTGTGTCCAGGTGATTAGAGGCAATTTCAGTGCATATTTAAATCTTTAGACAGTTGTATCTGATCATTGGTTGTGACAAGGATTTATAATAATTGTAAAGGAAAGAGTTCTTGGGAAATTACATCCAAAATTCACAGCAGTTTCTCGTTATATGCAGCTCTTCTGAGATTTCTGTATTGGCATCTTTCACAACATACATTTAGAGCAAACAAATTAAAAACAATAGAAGTATTGAAGTTTTTTGTTTTTCAAATTAATTTTGGGGATGAAACGTCTAGTTTTAGAAAGATGTGACTGTTGCGATCATTTTGCATTTCTTTGAACCATCTTGTGTAGCTGTCGCCATGAAAGTGTTACTCAACTATGTCTCAGTTTTTTCAGCTTTGTGCAAAACATGGAGATACATTCACTGACTTTGTGTTTAAACCCCTCCCATTTTGTTGCCTTTAAAGGCACTTTTTTTGTTACATGGTCTTGGCTGCAATTTTTTTTTCCTGTGGGGTTTACAATGAATAAACATTTTCTTGCAGATATAATATTGTCGTCTTTTTCACTTAATTGACTGATGCTGAATGTCGGTTTGTAAAGAAGTAAGTCAATGCATTCCATTCTGAACGGGGAGAAAAGGACTATCCAGGTGATGATTCTGAACACACTCGCACTTTCAGTCCTTCCCAAAAAGCTGTTCCTTTACATTGTCAAGTGTATAATCTAGGCATATTACAGCAGAAATCCAGCAATGTAAAATTGAGGTTTCACTGTATACATAAAGGAGTGTAAAATATTTTAATCATACGGTAACCTCAATTCCAGGACAGTTGGTCATTACATCACAAAAACACAAGCTTGTCGTTTAAAGGCAATGACGCATGTAGAACTTGGTGTTGGTTGGAGACAAAGCATCCAAAAATACTTTATAATCCCAAATATTGGTAAACTCCATATGGAAAACACTTTGCATGCAGTGATCCAGCTTAATCCAGCAGGAAACATATTTTATTTCAAATAAGCCAGAATGCTGCATGTAGAATGGTTACCTGCAGGCGTTTTCAGATGTTCAACACCCGCAGGAGAGGTGATCTCTCATTGTACGTTGGACAGTTTGGGAGAATTATGTGAAATAAGTGAAATGGCACACGGCAATTAGTTGCTTGGTGAACAGGGTGCTGAATGTTTGAAATTGTCTGCCCTTTACTGATATTTCAGTTACTTGGAAGCATGATACACTCTGGTAAATGGCGACTGACCTCTTTCCAGTGATGGCTCCCAAAAGTTGCACAATGGTGTTGGTGGCCACCATGTTTGGCCCTGGCAGTTCCATTCTCTGTCTGAATTGTAGCAATCAGTGATCAGCACTATGAGCATGGGCCTGGGTTCTAGTATAGTTTGTGTAAAAAATGACTGCAACCTGCTTTCCTTAGTTTGCTGCAATTCCCTGGATTTGCAAGGAAATCTAATTATGCACCCTTCTATAGGTACAGATAACCATTTTTCCTACTCTATTCTCTGGAAATCTGTTTGTCAAGAGAGCTCAGAAAAATATGTGTGTGTTTCTAATAAAGTTAAATGAGTGACTGGATGTCTAACATAATAGCCAGGACACTACTTCCTGCTTTGCAGCTCTCTTGGTTTCCACTGATTGGTTACCAGGCAGAAACCAATCAGTGACTTGAGGGGGGGCTACACGGGCCATAGCTGTTGCTTTTAAATCTGAGCTGAATGCTGACAATCAATTACAAACTCACGGAACAGTAATATCCCATGTGGCCCCTCTAAAAGTCACTGACTAACTCAGAGATAAAGAGCTGAAAAGCAGGAAGTAGTGTTATGTTATGGTAGACATCTAGTCACTCCAGCCTTTATACATTACATATTTGGCTAACTAACTATATTAGAAACAGTTTTTATTTTGCACAGCCTATTTACCCAGTTATTTTTACAAGAACTGTTCCTTTAAGTATAAGTACCTTGCATTTAGTGTTAAATGTAATTGCAATTTAAACAGTTTTTAAACATACTAATGCTTAAGGTATGGGGCTCCACATTATGGAAAGACTTTTTTCCAAAGAACCAAAAATTTCACATAATAGCACACATCTGTACTTCCTGTATTATTGATTTGGATATGAAAATGTTAATTTGAAATTGCCTATTTTAAGACTAAACACAAAGTGGAGAATGACCTTGGATGCACTTACTTCCATGCTGATTTTTTAAATCTTATGTTAAAGGGGTGGTTCACCTTTAAGTTAACTTTTAGTATGTTATAGACTGGGCAATTCTAAAACTCTTCAATTGGTCTTCATTGTTTATTTTCTATAGTTTTTTAATTACTTGCCGCCTTCTTTTGACTCCAGCTTTTAAATGGGGGTCACTGGCCCCATCTAAAAAACAAATGCTCTGTAAGGCTACAAATGTATTGTTATTACTGCTTTTGATTACTCTCCTTTCTATTGAGCCCTGCCCCTATTCCTAGTCCAGTCTCTTATTCAAATCAATGCATGGTTGTTAGGGTCATTTGGACCCTAGCAACCAGATTGCTGAGATTGCAAACTGGAGAACTGCTGAATAAGAAACTAAATAACTCAAAAGCCACAAATAATAAAAAATAAACGAATGAAAACTAATTACAAAGGAATGGCTGAGTATTTGGGTGCTTTAGGGTTGTCATTGGCTCTAAAAAAGAAAAGAAAAAAATTATCAAAGATTGAAATTCAAATTATAATACTCTTTTCTACCACAGATCACAATTTTTTGTGGAAAAATTAGAAAGCATTCTTTCATTTTTATAAATCTCCCCCATTGAATATAAGCTTCCATTTCAGTTGGGAATAGGGCAAGCTGTGAGAGGCAGAAACACAGATATCATCTAGTTACATATACTTTTTTTTTTTTTTTGAGAAAAAAAAAACAAATCCCCTTGAAAGACGATCAGGAATAAGTTATTCCTATTAGGCTGCAAAAGATACCGTATTTAGCCACTATCTGTTAATTCTGTCTTCTTGAAATGTTGCACCAGAATAAAGATTTTCCTATACAGCTTTGTTAAGAATGTAAAGATAATCACTTGCAGATAGAAGATAAACATGTTGTTTTTATACATGTTACTGAACACGGAAAATTACATCAGTGGATGTTGTGTTGGGCTCTTGTCATTTTAGGCAGTTGAATTATAAAATAGCAAAATGTTAAAGCATTTTCTCCTTAAAACCTATTCCTATATTTCATACGTGTCAATCCAAAATTTTCCCATAGCATCGATTTTTTTATAATGGTCTAATCATGTTATTGACATTGAAAGCTCTAATTTATCTACACTACTTTCCCCATGCTATCGCACTTGAGGATGTAATGGTAGGAGGCTTGTGCTTTGTGTTTGTTACATTTTGGCTTTTCCTGTTAAGAGTGGCTGCTACATATTAGAAATATATATACAGTATGGGGCAGATCTACTAAAGGTCAACGTGACTTAGTACTGTCTCTTTACACATAGAATAAAAATCCTTCGATCATACGCTAAAATCGTTCGAATCGTTCGATTTTTATTCGACCAAAGGATTGCCAAATTTATTGAAAAAACGTTGAATTCGAAGTTTTTTGTACTTTGAAATTCGAACCTTGATAAATCTGCCCTATATGTGTGTATATATATATATATATATATATATATATATATATAGCCTTAAAGTAAATGGAACCATGTGTATAATAGTACAGTGGATAACCAGTATAAAATGTTTACTAGGAATCCCCTTTGAGTCACAGTCTGACATTTAAAGGGAATCTCATTTTACTGATTGCATGCAAAACACTTTACTATTAATAATGTATCTTAATTAGATTTTCAATTAAATGTTACTGTATAACAGTTTATGCATTTTTTTTAATCTTGCACATCTCTAATACATTACATAACTGAGCAATTCCCAATCAGTCTATGCGTCATCTTGAGCTGACAGCAGCCTCCCTTAAGCAGAACAAACAGTAATGTGGTTTGTTCTCCTGAAGACTGAAGTATCAGTGAGTCAGAATCTACTCTTCCTGTTATGAAGGCACCTGTATACATACTGTGTATAGTAACTTGCATAAAATAGATAGAATCAAAACTAAGAATGTATTGTCATTAGGGTTGTCACTTTTGCTGGTGGCTAAACCTGAACAATTGGGGCGGGGAAAATAGCATTGGGGGTGGAGCAGTGATCTTGGGGTGGGCGTGATGATGTCAGGGGTAGACACAATGATATAGAGGAGTTATGAAGCTGGGTCAGGGTTATTATATCACTTATATGCAAATTGCTGGATTTCTGTCCAGTTTTCGCTATGTTTTGAACAGACAGCCATTTGAAAACTAAGATGTCCAGTTCAGTTGAAACACACATGGCTGGAAACTCTACCTCTATCTATTCTGCCTGATGAGTAAGACCACAGGTATGGGATCTATTAAACAGAAATCAGTTATCCAGAAAGCTCTGAAATACAGCATATAGAAAAAACAATTTTTTTTCAATGATTTGCTTATTTCCGTTTCTTTAATAACAAGAAATTAACCTCACTTCATAATAACTAAGCCATGTTAATGTGAATATTTTAGTATTTAATTGGTTTTCGTTTGACCAGATTACAACAGGCCTTTGAAAAACCAAACTGTTCGGGTCAAAACCGAACAGTTGCCAACCCTAATTGTCATATAATAGATTTCAATCTAAATATTGCTTTGGCAAAAATGGTTTAAATGTAATCCGCACAGGATAGATCCCTTTAATAATATCTAGTTTACTGTAAGCATTGTACTTTACACAATTGTACATAGACATCTGATTTTTGCCAGAATTTTAGCCAGTTTAATACACCAGCCCAATCGATGAATTCTTAAAAGGTAAATCTCACTAACAACAACTATAAAACATTTTAATTGGGGATTTTAAGGCCAAATACAGCCACAGGGGCAGCATGGGAACATACTTCAGAAATAGCAAGAAAAAAATGTATGTGTATTGTCATCAGCCTTCTAATAGCAAAAATATTTTATACACTTATTTCTGAGTTCGAAAAGACTGTTATAAGTGTACCTGTTATTGACACAACAATTCCAGGAGGCAGAAAACAAATAAAAATAGGACCCTAGGTTTAAATATAAACAAAATGTTTAACAGGAAATTTATGGCATTTAGATCAATTTCCCACCCATAGTAAAAGGAAGCGGTAGACGACTGCAGAGAATAATATGCCACAGGGAAGGAAATGTGGCAATGGCCGGGGACTGAACACATACATTTTTAAGCAGAAAATGCTCAACATATTGTAATATATATGTGAAGAACATGTTGTGTTATTAGTAGAAAATAGTTTATATTTCCTAAAATAAACAGGTCATTTAAAAAAGAAGTAAACTTTTTTTTTTTTACTATTTCTTTACATATTGCTCTAAATAGTCCTTTAGAATAACCTATCTGAGCCTGCTGTGGTTTCTGCATAATCAGTTGAAATCTCCAGCTCATTTCACTTACTTGCTGGTCTAGAATGAAGCCCCGCCCCCCAGGCCTAGATTGTGGAAAGGCCACCTAGGCCCCAGGCCTAGGGGGCAGCATACTGCCCAACCACACCCACATTGGTTCAAAAACACTGGTAATGCACAGGAGATACAATCGTTTTTTTTAATTCCCATGCGCCAATTCCCATTGCTCCAGTCCAGATGATGAAAATTTGCATGAATAAAGGGGAGGCGACAGGGGCGAAAATGGCACTGGGCCTAGGGGCAGAAAGAATCCCAAGGCACACAGGATAATTGCAAGCAAGCTGCCTTGCGTGTTTATTGCGAAGGACCTAGGGGCGCCCACTACGTAAACCGACTCTTGCACTTGCAACTTAATTGATTCAACCGTGGTGTTGAAATATAACTCTCTGAACTTCAAGTTGAACCTTTTTTGTACATTTTTTTAAAAAAATATGCCTGTTCTTTTATTGAATATACCGTACCAATTTTGTTCCCTGAGTTATTGGTCTTGGGGAAGTGGGGTTCAAAGAGTGCAACTTACTTTTACTAAAAGTTTTTGGGTTCTCTCTGAAGAATTCTCTCTCCAGCTATTGCTGTACATACCCCTTAAGTGCCATGCACAAAAAACCTGTGTTAGCTTTGATACTAGCTGCATGTAAACCTGCTGCCTTATATGCCATAAGCCAGCGAGCTAATGAAGAAACCATGTTAAAATAACAGCTTTGCAATGGGAACAGGTATGGTATCCTAGGAGACAATAACAGCAGGTAGGAGAAATAAAGATTCTATTTATATCTACTTCAATCATAGTCCGCTGAAATAACAACTATGCCTAACAGATTGAGAAGTTCATCACAAGGGCATAAAAATGGCACCACCATACCTTGGGACTGCTGGGGGGCAGGGGCAGTGTGGTTCTTATTCTTGCTCATCAATTCCTGGACTAGGGCCTACGTGCATCAAGTGCTCTGGGAACAAATACGGCTGGGCAGCATGCCACCCCTAAAATAGTGCTACCTTAGGCCGGGACCGTCGTTGCCTTCCTACAAGCCTGGGCATGATTTGTAGCTAACAAAACATTGCCTTTAGGCTACCCTGTAGGCAGAGTTTGAGATCCTCTACATTCTTGAAACTACATTTTGCAACTGATTTATAGCCCAGATTTCTTCATAAAATCTTTTTTAACAAAAGGGCCAAATGTTGCAAACATTGGTTCTCTTCACCCCTGTTTCTTCTTGTTTTAACTGTGTAGCTAAAGCTGCAGCCCAGAGAGGAGCTGTAACACTGTGTCATGCACTGAGCTAATATTTAAATTGCAACGGTTAGGAATTGTATAGAAGGGCAATGGGTACATTGCTATCAGACATAATGACTGCTATAGCCATATATAGACCAGGAGTGGCCATACTTTACTAATGCGTGGTCTACTTTTAGTGATGTTGTCCCATTATGATCTACATCCATAAAAGCATTGTTAGCATTCTGTTCCATGAAAAATATTACTTAAATATTATATTAATTTATGAGAGCTTTTATATTGCTATATTTAACAACTATATCTTATGTAACCTTAACATATTAAATATCTAAATGAAAAGCATGAATAGCAGGTTGTTGTTGATCACCAGCTTTTTTTTTTTTTTAAAGCACTGATTTGTACCAACTATAGGGAAAAAACAAATGACACAAACATATACAGAAGTAAAATGGAAGTAGCATTAAGCTATAAATCTGATTTTTACTAGCAGGGACTGGGCTTTTTACAAAAACAAATGTAATTTTGTATAGTGAAAAATTATGCAGCAGGACCTGTCTCAGCCAGCTTGATGCAGCTTACTAAAGCTTAGATGAAAAGTACGCTAGTGTTGTGCGGGTAGACAAAAGTTCAACCCTAACCCTCCCGCTCCTAATCCGTACCTGACCCAACCCTTCCTGGCACTTGTATTTATAGACCTGCACCCAACACCACCCATTTCTGATGTCATGAAAGGGGACAGGGCAGGACAGACGTGTGCCTATAGGTAGATGCTGCCAGAAGAAGAACAAGCCAGGAAGCTCACAAACAGGGAGAGTGGAAGGAAGAACCCAAAGCCACTGCACTACGTGTGGAAATTGGCCCGATACCAGGTGGGTCCCACTTCATCTTTCAGCAGGACAATGATTCAAAAAAACAAGTCCAATGTAATACTGGAGTAGCTCAAGAAAAAACATGTGAATTTCATTTAATGGCCACGCCAAAGCCATGATCTCTTGAATCAAGAATATGTGACACTGTTTGAAGATTGTGTTGCACAAGTATCATCTAACCTTAACAGCCAGTTGGGCCAGTGTAAAAGCCTTCAGGAATTTCAGGAACAAACACAGACTTTCAGGGAGGATCAATCATAGTTAAAATTTTGTTGACCCCTAACAATCATTAGTAAATCTGCTGCCAAATCTTTCTGGAATATGCTTGCAATTACATTAACAGAGTTGTCTTTGTGTAACATTTATGGGTAGGTCAGAGTATTCATTGCTCGCACACCAGTATTTCATATTCATCAGACTAAGAATACACCACAATTAATGGTACAGGACTCTCCATTTTTAGCAAATATGCTGATATTATTTTATCAGATGAAATGGAAAGCTCTTGTTTAAAATATAGTTTCTTTCTGCTGTGTTCAGTCTCAGCTTGATTAGGAAGGGGTTAAAAAATGTTGAACTGAATAACAACTGGAAAAGCACAGGGAAAATTCCTGATTTATACATTTCCAAGGACTCCCTTTCTGAAGCAACTGAGGGTGATGACAATGATATGTTACAAAACATGCCTCTTGTATTTGTGACCAAAGATAGTTTGTAATGTTTTGACAATCACCAATCTAAACCCCAGTGTGTAACCACATCCCACCCGTGACCTGCACAAAACAAATAAGTTGCCAAATAAAAATGAATTGGAAACGATAACTCAAGGAAATAATGTGATGAAAGTATTTTGCTCTCAAGTATATGTATATTGGATTATTGTGATCGTTTTTGTTTTCCTAAAATCAATGTAATCGAACAGATGGTTAACAAAATGAGCTGCCATGGTCACTATTTGCTTTTGCAGGCTAACATGTTTTCGTAGAAACACCACAAGGTCAATATACTCTGCAAAGTTCTGTTAGAACATGTCAGTCATCGAAGAGTCAGTGGAGCTATACAGTTCCCTATCAGAGGTCAAAATTAGCAGTACATGCAAATATGGGTGATATGGGATTCATTGATTCCAAAGACAGACGGCCATCAATAGTATTGAATCTAGAATCATTTTGAATCTAATGACTATATGATTACATCATTAGATTTCTTAACTCTATGGCCCACTGGAATCTACTGGTTCATTGCAGTATATAGGTGAGGTGTAACTAGCTATTTTAACAAAGATCAGTATGGAAGCTCTACCTATCTTAAGCACAAATAAAAGATGATTAAGAACAAACCTTTATAAATACACATGCTTTTTCTTTGTTAAAAAGGATTTCAAAAACTTCTCTCTAAAGAGTTTGATTTATAAAGGGTTGCACTTATTACTTTATTTTTGTGTATTCATGTGGATTTTACCAATTTTACTGCTGATATAAACTCAATAATAAACTAAATATAACTTTTTATTACTCATATTTCTGTTTAGGCCCTCCCCTATTCATATTCCAGTCTCTTATTCAAACCAATGCATAGTTGCTTAGGTAATTTGGACCCTAGCAACCAGAATAACCAACCAATGCTGAATAAAATACCACAAATAATAAAAATTAAAACCAACTGAACATTATCTCAGAATATCTATATCATCATCTACATCATACTAAAAGTTAATTCAAAGGTGAACATCCCTTTGCCTTAGGGGTCACTTATCCCAACTAAAAATAGATGCTACAAATGTATTGTTATTGCTACTTTTTATTACTTGTATTTCTGTTCAGTCCCTCTCCTATTCATATTCCAGTCTCTTATTCAAATCAATACGCAGTTGCTAGGATAATTTGTACCCTGAGATTCCTTGTAACAAAACACTGCAGATAAAGGCAACTATCACAAGGCATGCCACAAAAATCAACAGTATGATTAGAGCTCATTAAACCCCATCATTTTCTGCAGCACTTTACTGAATGTAAAGGAGACAAAACAAACAAGCATTGCAGCAAGCCAGGAACAATGAGAGATGTCCAGTCAGTAAGATTAAAGGATTTTTATACAGATATGCAGAACACAAAATTGTCTATACACCACAATGAGGCATAGCTCTTAAGAGTTCCTGAAGACTGTGCCTTTTGTTATTCTAAGCTGCTATAAATATGAATCAGTTGGCAAATGTACCATTTCATATTATTTTGCCTTATAGGAGAAGGAAAGGCTTGCAGCACTTAGGGGTGCCAAATGTTAGGCCCCCCCACGTGATTGTATTGACTTACCTGAAACCCGGGCTGGTGCTCCTAACAGCAGAAAACTGCCCCGGCCCAGGGTTATACCAGTGAGTACCACGGAGCAATCCCCCTATGCTCTAAGTTTTAAGTTTTACTGCAAGGAATCCCTAGGAAATTTTAAAAAAATGCAGATATTAGAACATCAGATAGATGAGATTATTAAGATATGACGTGGTGTGTTCCTTCTAATCCCCAGGGCCGGATTTACATTGTGGGCACCCCTAGGCCCACTGCTGTTTGTCTCCCCTATCCCCTTCCCTTATTTGTGCAAATTTACATCATCTAGACGGGAGCAATGGGGATTGGCGCACGGGAAATTTAAAAAAATTATTGTATCTCCAGCGCATCCCCAGCTTTTTTGAACCAATGTGGGTGTGGTTGGGCAGCATGCCGCCCCCCTAAAATCCTGCCACCCTAGGCCTGGGCCTAGGTGGCCTTTCCACAAATCCGGGCCTGCTAATCCCTTTAATGATCCTCCCCTTACCAAGGATAGGTCAGCTGTGTTGAATATCCCATATCAATGATCATGTTATTGGCCTGATCAAAAAATGCTTCGGCTAATGGATTACACCCTGCCGCTCCTAAGACAAGTACTAAGCAATGACGAACTGGGGGGTCTGGGCCTTCTATATGACAGATCCCATACCTAATCTTTTTAGACAGGCATTATATGATTTTTTTGTGGCTAGTTTTAAATGAGTAATAGCTTAGTTTACACTAACTATTCATTAGAAAAAGAAATCTTAGAGTGATATTTTTAGAACAAGTCAGGGCCAACCAATTCACATTCCTCCAACTAGAGCTAATAAGCAATGCAGAGCAGTAAGGAGACAGGCAGTGTATGGCAAACGTGGTGGGTGGGACAGGGCAATGGGAAGCCTTGAACATACAGGTATTTCATGCTAGAATAACTAAACACCCTTTGGTGAGGTTTCTAGCTAGTGGCCAAATAATCCAGCTAAGTTCAGAAGGTTACACAGCACATTTAAAAAGATGGCAAGTTACATTTTGCATCACACTTGACGTTACTGTGTCCTGAAAAATGTATTATCATTTATTATGATTAATAAGGAATTATATTACATGTCTCTGCTCCAGGCTATACCCCCTGCATTAAATGGAGGTTTAATGGTAGTTAGGAGAATGGAGTATAGCTTAGTGACAAGTTTCCAAGTGGAGGTTGCTCTAAGGGCTGATTCTATCTTAGTAGTTTTAAGGTCCATGGTGAGCCTTAAAAATTGGGTATTAGTGGCCTATCTCAACTGGAAGCAGGAGAACCAGGGGAGAGCCTCCTAGGTTTGAACATGTTTTATTTCATTCCTGGAGCGTACCATTCCATCCTTAAGCAAGTCCCCTAGTGAACTCAGATTTAAAAGCAACCTAAATGAACAGTTATGTCCCATATGGTCCCCCTTCAAGTCATTGGTTGGTAACAGGTTAGAGAGCTGCAAAGGAGGAAGTAGTGTTCTGACTATTACGTTAGACATCTGTTCAGACTTTATACATTACACTTTTGGATAACTAAGTATATTGAAAACATTTTTTTTTTTTATTTTGCACAACTTATGTATTTACCAAGTTTCATTTTTATAATGAACAGCTCCTTTCAGGTTCCTTTCCACTGGAACCAGGGGCCCAAAGGCAAACAGTAATATTAGTATCATAGGTGGAGGGTGACGTTTGAGTTTGGGAAGGCTAATTAAAGATCGCCTATCACCAAAAAAATTATTTCTCCTACCGGAGGTGCAGGCTAACAGTGCAGATGGGGGAAACAATAAAATTTTTTTAAGAAAAGTCCCCTATAGAATGCTATAGCCACCTCACTCATTAAGAAAATGTGTGTGCCCCAATGAGGCCTTTCATACCAGGAGGTCCCTCCCAGTGAACAGGCCACAGTGCTTGATAGGGGAAAACTTTACCCCCAAAATTAACATTTGAGCAACAGATAGTTTACATCATATTAAGTGGCATATTAAATAATCTTATCAAACTGGTCTATATATTTAAGTAAATTTTGCCCTTTTACATCTCTTGCCTTGAGCCACCATTTTGTGATGGTCTGTGTGCTGCCTCAGGGATCACCTGACCAGAAATTCTACAATGCTAAATGTAACAGAAAGAAGTGTTGAAGCAGAACTCTGTCTGTTAATTGGCTCATGTGACCTAACAAGTATGGTTTGTTTGGTATGTTTGAGTGCACAGTGAATCGTAAAATCCCAGGGGGCGGCCCTTTTTTTTCAAAATGGCAATTTTCTATTTATGATTACCCAATGGCACATACTATTAGAAAAGTATATTATTATGAAAATGGTTTATTGACATGAAGCAGGGTTTTACATATGAGCTGTTTTATGCAATATATTTTTGGGGGGTACCTATATTGTTTGGGAGGTATAGCTTTCCTTTAAAATAGAACTGAACCTTAACACTAAATATGGCTAGAAATGCCATATTTTATAAGATAATCTCTATAGCACAAATAATCCAGGACTTCAACGTTGTCACAGGAACTCCCTATCTTAGATTTTGTTAAAAGAGTCTTTTACACGCACATGCTCCGTGAGCTTTGAGCAGCTGTTTAGAAGCTACGCTTCCTGACGATGGCTCCATGTGAGTCGAAACGCGTTGATGCACCATGCACTAATAAAAGCCCTTTGATATATATTTGAAGAGTCAATGCCGTGAGTGCTTTCACTGGACTGATATTTATGAATTTGGTTAGCACCCGGCTCTAATAATATTCATAATAGTATGAATGGTGGAATGGAATATACCATATATTTATAGTATTTTGTGTGTCTTTCTCTAAGCGTGCAGTGAATAAACAAAGATGATGGGGAACTGGGGTATCTTTAAAGACACAGATCTTTCCCACTAAAGGGCTATGGTTGCCTTGGGCTGGTACAGAAGCCCAAAACATAATGTACAGCATACATGCCTTTTGACTTGACCCCCAAAAAGGTTTCTTTGGCTATTTCCTTAATCCTGAGATTGGAAGAGGTCACTGAGGATTCTATTGTCCTGCCCTTACGACAAGAGACCAAAGGCATTGATTTAAATTCCTGTACTGTAGGATAGGCATTACTCAAAATACATGCCTCCCAACTGTCCCTTTTACAGAGGGACAGTCCCTCTTTTGACAGCTCAACCTGCAGTCCCTATTTTCTCTGCACTGAACAGCCAGAAAAAGATACAAAGTTTCTAACTTAATTCGTTTTTGGTAGAGAGCCCAGAACACCTTACAGGTGCAAATAAGATACTTTGTAACAATTTTGAGATACGAAAATAAGTAATTGTAACAGTTGAGATAAGGAGAAATATTTTCAAACTTTCATAACCTGCCAAATTTTGTAAAATGAACATGGTAATTAGGGGTGTGGCCACAAAAATGGGCGTGGTCAAAAATTGCCGCACTACGCCCGCTAAATGTTTTCCTTCCAAAATGTTGGGAGGTATGAAAATATACCAATGTATTCGTAATGACATGGACTCCCTATTGCGGATCCACAGTAGACTGAATGGTATGCACCCGTCTATTACTTTTTCTCTTTCATATGATCTCAAATACATACATTTTCTTGATGTGTTGGTGTTTAAGGACCAGAAAGGACAATGGGGTACCTCAATGTATACAAAACCTACAGAAAGGAACCAGATTTTACATGATGAAGGGTAGGTGTTCCCCCCCCCCCCGAAACATTGATGTTTGGTGGCTAAATAAAAGTTGATACTCCCCGACAGCATTAATCAGAGTGTGTGCGGATCTGTTTTTCTATACACATACGTTGCTAAGGGACCCGGCCGGGTCTATGGAAGAAACGCACCACCAGTGCAAGATTGGGGAACTACAGGTGTGCGGTAGGAGAAATTACATTGTATTCAAGTTCCAGTATAGAGTTAGTCATCCAAGGGTTAAAAAACCACAGGGAGGACGGATACCGTTTGTGACACAATTTTCTTGCAACGATGACTCTGTAAGTAAGATATTATGAAAACATTGGTATATTTTGAGTAATGCCTATCCTACAGTATAGGCATTTAAATCAATGCCTTTGGTCTCTTATCGTAAAGGCAGGACAATAAGATCCTCAGTGACCTCTTCCAATCTCAGGATTAAAAAAAAAGCCAAAGAGCCCCCCTTTTTGGGGGTCAAGTCAAAAGGCATATATCCCTGCTTGAACTGCACCCAATGTCCTTTTGTGTACAAGGGAAAACAATTTGTTCATCCCTTGACAGGACATAGTGTGCAGTTATGGGATTATTACACATGTATTTCCAAATTTGTGATATACGCGCTGATCTTTCTGTGTGGTCTCATCTATACAGGTGAGACCACACAGATACAGAGGGCAGTCTCTCTAAATAAAAACACACACCAGTGTTTCCTTGCTCTATTTCCCTCACTGTCCCCCTCCCTGTACTCTAGTTTTATCACCAGGATTCCATGTAATAAGCACTTCTTTACATGTCAGTCAGGGCAGGAAGGGGTAAAACTGCAGCAAGCTGATTCATATTAAAAAAATTCTAACCATGGGATAAAGGGAGCTTCAAATACATGTTATACACAATACACAAATAATTGTTCCCTTCTCATTGCCTAAGTCTCTGAATGTATGTGAAATCTTTCAGCGATATAATAAATATATATATATATATATATAGATATAGATATATATATATATATATATATATATATATATATATATATATATATATATATATGAGAAACTGGCAACCTGGTTTGTGGAATAAATACATATTTATAACTACTTGGGAACTTTTTCACTCACTGTAGTCCTGGAGATGCTGCACATGGCTACACCTGAGCTTCTATTTAGCATGCAGTGCTTTTTTTCTCTGAGTTCTGCAGGTCCAGCCCACTCCCCTCCTGTTCCTCAGTCAGCTGATCTCTCAGCCTGTGTGTGAGACTATGGGAGCTGCAAGTGAAACAAAGTTACTGCTTTTTATTGCAAGGCATCGCTTGAATCACACACAGTGAATGTTATGGAATTCAGAATGGAATACACTATTTATGTGGACAAACAACATGGCCCAACTACTTCTTCCATCAAAAACAAAAGTGTTTCTGCACTAATGGTTGTTATACATTTCTTTATCCAGTTTAGATGATTTTGTTCAGGGAGCAGCTAATCAGGCAATTACCATCTGATAGATTGCAGCAAATGTAAAGTTTGGTGATACCTTTTATTGGCTAACTGAATAAGTAAGATGTTCTTTAATAGTTTAGCAATATGAAAATAAAAGGAATAATAGTGTCAAAAAGATTGTCTCACTGCAACGAAGTAGGTGTAAAACTAGCGGTCCTCCACCTGCGATCTGCAACTGTCACTTTTCTTCAGTAGCCAAGTGGAGGCAACTCCAAGGAGCTGTCCCTTTAACAGGTCTGTGCTGTGAGCCCCAAGGCGAGGAGGGCGTGTCTGTGCTCGGGACATCTGATCCTATTTACATAAATATCACCTCCCTCCCCACAGACGTGATCATTCATCGACCCTGCTGACAGGGAGGGAGAGGGAAAAGTTTGAGGGGCTTGGAAAGTTCGTGAGTGGAGCCGAGCGGGGAGATGGATGCGCTTAAGTCTGCTGGGAGGGCGATCATCAGGAGTCCGAGCATTGCCAAGCAGAGCTGGGGAGGAGGCAAGCACAAGAGTAAGTGCGCGGGCAGTTGCTATTATGTGTATTCGGATACTCTCCCTAGTTTGACCTGTTGTTGCACTACTAACTAAGCCAGTTAAATACTACATACAACAGTCCCTTCTGGTTTCTATTAGAGTTCCTCTCCCGCCCCAGGCACACACTCCCCACATATCTATGTGTGAGCCCGGCTGCTGCTGTTTGGTTAGAGAGTTGAGCGCTGCTGTGTGACTGTGATCAAACACAACCTAAGTCTTGTCTTGTCCTGTACGTGTTCCTTGCTCAGTCCCAGCCGGTGAGGCGATACATATTACAATGACTCCTTAACAAACTCGCTGCCTTGACATGTGTAATAATAATAATAATGTTGCTTTCTACAGTCCTGGTGTATCTATGTGATGTGGGGGTCATTGGTTTGCTTGCTCTCACTTTCCTGTCACAATGAGCTCAGGCTGAAGTCACATGAGCACGTATACAAACTGCTAACAGCTCGACTGACTGACGAGGAGTGTGGGCCTGTGACTGGCACTGCTCTTGCTGCACATCCCCCTGTCAGACCTCTGGATTAGCTGCAAACAATCAATTAGTCTTCTTGTCACTTTGGTTCTTTTGTACCCAGAATGGCTACTGTGTGGGGCACGAGCAAATATTTTCTGTATCTGGGAATGCAACTTCCTGGGATGTGACCTTAGCAGACCCCAGAACTTTGCATAAAACACGTAATAGCAACAGCTTTACAGTCAAACCATAATTTTACATTCTCACATTTTGTTTTTCCTGGATGTATTTTTCCTATGTATTTATCTTTTTTTATCTTGGGATCAACTTATCATTTTACCGGCCAGGCCAGTAAAATACCAGCCAGGTGGCAACCCTAGTCTCAGCATGGCTGCCCCTGCCCACACCAGGATCTCCTTTGCAGTGTGAGTGGTATAGTGCTCACTACCTGGATATTTTTTTTTTTTTTTAATAATTTTGCAAATCTTTATTGTTTCCCCTAACCAAGTAGGTCTTCTTTTAACCCACACCTCTGCTGATGGAAACCATTTACCGAATAGAAAGGATGCCAAACACAAAAGTTGGTGTAGCGGGGAGAACCCCTGCACATTTATTCAGTCACTCGATGTAACATTTCGGGGGTGTACCCCTGAAAGAAATATAAAGTTTCAAGAAATATCAACTCTAAAAGTAACACTTTGTGCTTGCATATGAGCTGTATTTCCTTTTACGTTACATGTGTGGTTTCCTTTCTGTCCTAAAGCACCAGTTTTGCCTACCCTATAGTAGGTCTTTACTACACTGCTGCATGTAAAGGTCTGGACAAATCTGAAATCTAAAGAGATCAAATTATTAAAATCACAATGATTCTCTCCCACTTTTTTTCTTGTGTTGTAGAACATATTTATTTTGCAAGCTGTAGTTGCAGAACTTCTGCATACAGGTCTTATATACTTCTAACATGGAAAAGTCCCTATGGGTATGGCACTCACTATGAACTGATCACAGCTATCTGTAATACAGTCTATCATTCTCATACTAGATCACTTGAAAATTCTGGGACATGGCTAAACTTTTCAGGGCAGCAAGCCACCATAGGCAGCTTCACAAAGTTAAACAGGAAGAAATGTCCTGTTGATATTTGGCCCTTAAGTAACATTAAACATACCTCCCAACTGTCCCTTTTTTTACAGCTCAACCCGCAGACCCTCACTTCTACTGGATTTTTCTCTGCACTGAACAGCCAGAAAAAGAAACCATGTTTCTAACTTAATTTGCTTTTGGCAGAGAGCCCAGAACAGCCACAGCTGCAGATGAGATACTTTTGTTATTTGCTATTGCAAGCTCTTGTATCTAGCAGGTTAGAAACCACTTATGGTTTTCAAATATCTTTGAAGGAATTTGCTTTTTTAGCAGGTTAAAAGGAGCTCTATCAAGTTACTTACACAAAACTGCTATTGTTTTCTTGGCAGCACAAATGAGGCGGAAAAAGTAGGACTACAACTGATCTAATGGTTCATGGGTGATTTTTATCCGATTTCGAGGTCTGTGATTGCATTTCATTTACTTTTTTTCAAACAGACTCTAAAGAAAAAAAGTCTGCGTTTCCCAGCAATAACTGTGTGGGCTGTGTTCTTCCGATAATGCTTGTTGCTAGACCAAAGCTAAGCCAGCAGTCTACATTGCCACTCATAGGCAATATTGGTGGATAGCCAGACTCCTTATGCAGACTGCATTTTATTTATTTTTTTGCAAAACCAAAGTAGCTCTTCTCAAATATTTTACACCAACAGGAAATTTTACCACCCATGTATCTTTGTTCTATGGTGTAGCAGAACCTTGGGCCTATATTTTAAAATCATTGATGGGGTAGTAGGAATGTAGCTGTAGCGCAACTGGACTCCTAGTCACATTGACTGCTTCTTTCCCCATCATATCCCAATACAAAGTGCTGTATTGATGTGTTTTACATTAATGGGAATGGATGGCATTTTAACTGCAACAAACAAAACAAAGTTGTTGTTTCCAAATAATTTTTAAATCATTAAGCGGGAGTGCAATGAGGCTGTGACCACAAAATTTACACAGACAAATATGAGGTCCTCTGCACTCAACCCATGATCAATATATTTAGGACATTAACGAGATATGGACATCAAAAAATAACCTTTTTTATTATCCATCATAACATTGTCTTTGAATGCTATTTATAATGTTGCCATAAATATTTGCCTGATGCTTTTACATTGCCTTTCTTACTACCCTGTTCCTGTATGAGGGGGCTGCCATATTTGTGCAACATGAGTCAGTTCGTATTAGAAACTTTAACCAACAGGTTAAGAAGAGACAGTCAGGTTTAGGAACTACAAGTAACAATTACGAAAGCAGAACAATCAGCGGAAAACTATCAACGTGACCTATAGGTAACTTTTAATGTAGATTAATATTTTGAAAAGAGAATTTTTTAGTGTCCATATCACTTTAAGAAATTTTTGGGGTTATGTTATAAAATGCACTTAGCAGGTAGCTTTACTGGTCACTTGTTTAAAAGTAAACCATCTTATTGGTTGCTATGGGTTACGGTTCCTGGGCAAACTTATTGCCTTTTATTGCATATAGGGGTTAGTGCCTTAAAGGAACAGTTCAGTGTAAAAATAAAAACTGGGTCAATAGGCTGTGCAAAATGAAAAAAAAAAAAAATGTTTCTAATATAGTTAGTTGGGCAAAAATGTAATGTGTATAAAGGCTGGAGTGACTGGATTTCGAACAGAACCCAACTTCCTGCTCTTGAGTTAGTCAGCGACTTGAAGGGGAGCCACATGGTACATATCTGTTCAGTGAGTTTGCAATTGATCCTCCGCATGCAGCTTGGGTTCAAAAGCAGTTATGACCCATGTGCCCTCCCCTCAAGTCACTGATTGGTTATTGCCTGGTAACCAATTAGTGGAAACCAAGAGAGCTGCAAAGCAAGAATTAGTGTTGTTGCGATTATGTTACACATCCAGTCACTCCAGCCTTTATACATTACATTTTTGCCTAACTGTATATTAGAAATTTTTTTTTTTTTATTTACACAGCCTATAACAATTCCTTTAAGCTAGTGTAAATTCTTACCCTTTAAACAAAACAGCGATTGTTGGTCCATATATGAATATATTTAAGCTGGCTAACTATGTATGTCATCCTTGGTATGGCCAGTATAGGGCTAATTAATTGGTCCCAAAACAGAGGGGCTTGCTCCACTACCTGTGGGTGCTATTTAAAGGGGCTCTACCTTTTGTAAAGTACTACCAAAGTGGTAGGACTTGGCAACAGAACTACTTTTCCAGATACAATAGTGTAGCAAAAAACGGCTCCACCTCCAGAGAATATACGACCCCCTTGGTCAGATATTGGCGAGGGAAACGCGTTGGAGAGCCCCATACACTGTTCTATAAGCTGCTGACTTCGTTTATTGGGGCTTTTATCGGCCGGTGTATGGCCACCTAAAAGGGATACTGTCATGGGGGTCATTTTCAAAATTCATCCGATAATAGTACTGCTCCAGCAGAATTCTGGACTGATATGTTTCTCAAAAGAGCAAAGTTTTTTTTTTTTTTTTTTTTTTTTAAATCTGAAATGGGGCTAGACAGTTTCCTAGCTACCTCAGTCATGTGACTTGTGATCTGATAAACTTCAGTCACTCTTTATTGCTTGACTGCAAGTTGAGTGGTACCACCCCCTCCCTTTATTTAAACATGGAACCCAAATCTTTTTTTTTTTTTTTTTTTTTTTTGAGATTAGACATCCATACCTGTTATAAAGGTATTTACATATCTGAGCTGTCAATCAAATATTACCTGTCTGCCTCTATGCCTGTGGCATAGAGATGTGGCAGTCAATTACTTTCACTTCCCATTCAGCTATTCCTAGATGTCGCTACACCAGGGCTCTGGAGCCGGTACATAAATCCTTCGACACCTCATTTTTATGGTACCTTTAAAAGAACTGTAGCGCCAAACTGAAAGTGTATAAAAGATTAAAATATGATGTACTATTGCTCTGCATTGGTATTTATAACAGAAACTTTTAAATTGTGTAGGGCACTGTGCACATGCATTAGGTCCCCCATTCTGGTGCATACACAAGATTTTGGGGTGATACACTTGTCTTAATTGTCAACAAAATAACAAAATGGTGCCTGCCTGCTTGCTTTGATGGTATAGTTCCAAGACAGGAGGAAACAAATTTTAAATCTAGTGTGTAAGTAAAGTTTTGTGGGGTCTTACATTAGATTTGTTCTTTGTTTTTTTTTTTTTTTTTTTTTTTTTTTTTTTTTTTTTTACATTTTGCTCCACTAACATGATAGAAAAGAATTTGGAATATTTTTTTAGGCTGACCAGTTCCCTTTAAGCTGCTTTATAGAAACAAAATGTGATTTATCATATCTCAATGTTAAGTTGCAAGGCAGAGAAGCCTTTCTCTAGTGCAGAGCAGGCTGTATGAGGCTCTGCAGCTGTCACGGTCTCCCAACATCAGCTGTTGGGTGAAGCTAACTTGACCGCTGGAGAGCTGCACAGTGCATTTCCTGCTGTGGAGTAAAGTCATTTTATGCCAGTGATTTTTGTGGGTTGAAACAGTGGATTCCAGATCTCTGTTAAAATGAGAGAGACATGAAACCGAACTAGATGTTGTTTTTCCTGTCGGTTTGCTCAGAAGACTACATATTCTATATGACAGGCTCTGATGTACAGCGTTTGTGTTCTCATTTTAAAAATGCAGTAGTAAAAACTTAGGTGATTTTGGTTAAAAATGTTTTGGCCATAGCTTTTCATATTCTGACTATTCCGCAAAAGGTTCAGGAATGAGGAAATTGGGGCAAAATCACATAATTTGAACAAAACCTGGATCAGGTTCAGTTTTCCAGGGTTGTAAAGTCACTTGAATTTAAGCGTTTGTAGTATGTTTACCCCAGTCTCAAAACAATTCTTGAAATCGGTGTATTCTACTTGTGGTACTAAAGCTGGCCATACTTGCGGATCTCTCACCGATCTGCCCACCTCCAGGTTGGTGATATTGGGCTGATCATGGACCCAACGATTGGATCACAACAATGCGAAAACGGGTGGGCAGATTGAGGACCATCAACATTACGATGTAGTTCTTGACCCGATGGGATTTATAAGCCTGGCCGATCGACAGCTGGCCAGATATCGATCGGGGAAGCTTGTTGAAGGGCCCCAAACACTGGGCAACAAACTGCTGACTTAATCTGTCAGCATCTTTTATCTGCCTGTGTATGGGGGCCTATAAAGTACCATAAATCTCGCCACCCCCCCAAAAAAAAACCCCATAGAATGACATGCCTGCTACATGATTTTAATCCCCTTTCTGGGTTGGTTAAGGCTACTGATAAAGCCCTTTTTAGGCAAGGGGCAACTAGGCTTGCTGTGCCTGTAAGGACTGTATTAACTTTTAATGTTAAGGATTCAATACATGAGCAGGATTTAAAACTAGTTCCCCGTTTTCTAGTCCTAATGTGTGACAATAAATAGCAAAAATGATTTTATCTAACTAGAACTGACTAATGTATTTAAATAGTGATGATTAGACTGTGGCATTTCCTCACCCAAGGATAGGAATTTCAGGCATGCAGCTCTTAAGTTACCACAATAATTTGAGTTTATACTTGACATTCTGGGGTTTTCCTCCCTCACTTTAGAGCTGGCAGCAAACAGAACTGTACCAGTCTGCACCTTCTGGCTGGCACCAAGTAGCAGATGTTGAGCACTAAACCTTCGTTATAGCTCTGTCAAAATAGATCATAACTTGCATATTTCTGAGTGTTCTTAAGGCTTCTCAAGCAGTACATTTCATAACATTCTCTTTTTGAAGTTGATGGATATCTTAAAATAGCTTTCAGCTTTTTCAATTGTGTAGTGCTTATGTAAATGCGTTGATTTACATTATTTTGCGTTGGTGTTTGTAAAGGTATGGGGTTAAGCATTGCAATCAAACTAAACGCACATGAATAAAGATGAAGTATTTTGCTTATCTTTCTCTGTAGGGCTTACATGTTTGTATTTCGTTCTGGTAGCAGTCGTTTAGAAAGCTTTGATTTACAGAAAGTTTGTCTGCCATAAACTTTATTTTAGCCAAATTAAGTTTTTATTTTGCATTTTAACAAATAGAAAAAAGGGAGTGACCCCCTTAAGAAGTAAAAGGGGAGAAAGCGAGAAGAAGTTGAGCTGGGGGGGATTACCAATCTGAGGACATTATACATAAATTCTCATGGCCTCAGTCGTATTTACTTTACTGGGGCTTTGGGGGTGATCGTATGTTGGGGAGCATTGGTCAGTGTGGGTGTAGGTAAGTACCTCTCTCCAAAATCCCTGAACTATTGGGCATTCCCGGAAAACATGGAAGAAGGCATCTGGGACACTGGTGAGAGGTCCCTGGATAGATCCTAGCTAAATAATTTACATTTTTAAAAATGATTTCCTTTTTTCTCTGTAACAAGTACAAAGTACTGTATTATTACAAACTAAGATATAATAAATCTCTATTGGAAGCAAAACCAGCCTATTAAAGGAGAAGGAAAGCTCCAAGACAGTTTATTGCCAATAGAATAGCCACCATAGTGCAAGCTAGAACGCTATATTTATTCTGCAGAATGCTTTACCGTATCTGAGTAAACCGCTCTAGACACTGTCTGTTTGTTTAGGATAGAAGCTGCCATATAAGCTTGGTGTGACATCACTTCCTGCTTGAGTCTCTCCCTGCTCACTTACAGCTCTGAGCTCGGATGGGAGGAGGGAGGGGGAGAGGAGCAAACTGAGCGTGCTCATGGCCGTGCCCTGGAGGTTTAAGCTGAAAACAGGAAGTCTGATACAGAAGCCCATGAGTACACAATAGAAGGAAAGAAATGTGCTGTTTCTTTTGACAAGAGGACTCAGAGCAGCACTACTTTGAGGGTTTACTGGTGTATTTATATAGACCTTTCTGATAAAGCTTACTTAATTTTAGCCTTTCCTTCTCCTTTAAGTTTACATGATTTTCTAGTAGACTGAAGGTATGAAGAGCCAAAGTATGGAAATATCTGTTGTCCGGAAAACCCCAGGTCTGAAGCATTCTGGATAACCGGCCCCTTACCTTTTTCAGGTATTCAGGTTGTTAGTGGTTTGGTGAGTTTAGCAGGGAACTAGAACTGCCATGTGTACAATTGACAGTGCTGAACTTTGCATTGAAGTGTAGAGTGGCAGGTTGCTGCTGTTGACCTCAATCTGGGAATGTGTGACTTCCACTTTTGAATCTATTTAAAAAGCAAGTTGGTGCAAATGCCCAGGACTGCTGCTTGGCTTCACTGCGCATTTAGCTTGTCACTGTTGATGGAGCTCCAAACTGGGAAAGCAAGCACAATGGCTGTCACCACCAAATTTTCCAGCTGTGCAATTGGCACTAGTCCATCTATTACTCACTGCTACTTTTCAAGCCTGACAGTTTTTTTTGTTTTTTTTTTTGCCTGACTACAGTCAGACTTTCTATAGTATTAATTGGGTCCAGGTAGTCCATGCTGAGCCTTTTAAGCTGTGTCAAACTTGTAACACATTTGGCGGTTGTGTGCTTGGCAGACAAAGGACTTGCAAAAGTGTGTGTTTTTGCACATATAAAAGGTTGTGCTTTACCAAGGAAGACTACTTTTTAATTTATTTTAGGGCTTAAGTGTTCCCTCCAGGAATGTTTCAATAAATTGCTGGAGCAAAGTGAATGAAGACTTTATTTATTTATCTTTTTAATATTTTCTATGTTTTTCTATGGGTCTATGTTTAGAATACAGATGACACTCAAAATAGTATCACTGCAACCTGTCTGTTAAATGTTAGTTCTGTATAGTAGTTATGATGCATTTACATATAATGGTTATGCTGCTAGTCACTAATTGCTTATATTCAAATATAAAGTACATGGGAGCATTTGGACACCATTTAGCCAATCAAAATATGTTTGAGTATAGTCCTGTGCCATATGTTTAAATGACTGCTAAACACAACAGAGCTGGTAGCTGTATCACAGCTGCTGATCTATAAAACACCAAACTGGAAAATACTGAAGGACTCCCATCAGTTTGGTGATATTTTACTGGCTGTCTGGAACAACTCATCCTAGCTTAGGCTCCAGAACTTCTACTTCAGAGAACTTTTTTCTATTCCTGCAGCACAGTGTGTTGGCTCAAATTTTTTTTATTTTGCTGATCCTAATCCTTTAGAAGGAAGTTTTTGCCTTGCAGGTGAACTTTGAAGTTGACAGTGTAGTTAAAATATAATTTGAACTCATGCTCGTACCCATTAGATCCAAGATGAGGCTGGACAAGTGCATAATAATTAATATTAACATGTATTTTTAGAGCTCCAACATATTATGCAGCACTGGTATACATGTATATAGTTATCTAGAACAGTCAAAACCTGTCCCGGAAGGTTCAGTACTAGATCACTACATACATGATCCAGGCCCTGGCTTAATGCAGCCTTTTTCAAACTATTCCATTATATTCACAAAATAAGCGTCTTACTTACGGTACTCAATCAGGCCCGGATTTGTGGAAAGGCCACCTAGGCCCGGGCCTAGGGTGGCAGGATTTTAGGGGGCGGTATGCTGCCCAACCACACCCACATTTGTTCAAAAACACTGGGGATGCGCTGGAGATACAATAATTTAATAAATTTCCCGTGTGCCAATCCCCATTGCTCCTGTCCCCCTAGAGGGGACAGGGGTGACGACCGGTAGTGGGCCTAGGGGCGCCCACTATGTAAATCCGGCCCTGTACTCAATGATAGAAATCAAGCCTGTTCATGATCACTCTGCCAAACCATGGTCAGTTTGGCTTTGTTATTAAAAACATCCCCTCTCATATCGAACGGGTACAAACCCAGGGCAATGAAACCAGCGCTGTTCTCATGAGGCATGAAATCTATCCCCTCTATTTAATCTGACCACATACTTTCCTCGGATTTCCATGTATCTCCCACTGTGAAGAAATTATCCTTGTTAAAATCAAACTAGCAAGATTCAAAAAATTTTTGGTTTTGTTCAAACAGATCTAAGCAGCCTTGATATTTGTATTTTTTTTTCTAAATAGAACTACCAGAAAACTGGACTGATACCAGGGAAACACTCTTAGAAGGAATGTTATTCCATTTGAAATATTTGGGCATGACATTGGTGGAACAACCAAAAGGGGAAGAGCTGTCCGCAACTGCAGTGAAAAGAATTGTGGCAACTGTAAGTCTTACAAATCATGTTGAAACTCCATTCACTGTAGGTGCAAGAATGTATAGCCACTTCTGAATGCACCTCTCTTCTTATTAAAAACAAATCGTCACAAAGCTTGCATTGTACCCCATATATGCTCCATGTTTTGTAACATACCATAATAAAACATCCTAAATAAGCATGCCAGGGGTATACTGAACCGTTTGATGCCCAATATGTTTAGATTTACCAAACTATGTCGTACAGAAACCCCAAAATGGATATACAGCAGGCAAAATTTCCATGGAAAAAAACAAAACAAAGTAACAAAAAACAATGCAGAATTCAAAAAAACACTAATCATTTTCTCCTAGTATAATAAACAATCAGAGTAACAATTTGAGTAGTTTAGCGTGGCCAAATAAGTTTTACGTACATCTACATAGAACTGAAAATGCAATAAAATGGCTAAAAATGCACCAACAATTTAATATAATCACCGAAATAACAAACCAAAGGTATTGTTTAGTGCCGTTAGTGAATATGCTATTCGCAATGTAAAAAAATCAGTATGTTCTGTGGCACTTAAAAGGGTTAAAGATGCAGGTATGGCAATTGTTTGTGCTCTAGAGGAAAACACTTTTGCATTGTTTTTGTGTTTATTTGCAGTACAAATAATCCATTTTTGTAGCAACCTCCAGACAAGGCAAAAATTATCACGGTTGTTCCACTTTGCTGCTGCTTTTGATGGGAGCATGTTGTGGATCACTCATTCTTCATCTGAATTGCTGGAAAGGCTCTACATCCTAGATAAGCTTGTGCTTGATGCTATTAACTATTTTCATTGTGCTGTGTACACCACACATTACATGTGGTGATTGAATCTTGTTAAAAGGGGAAAATGTTTTCAGGGGATTTGTTTTCCTTGGTTGTGTGCCCTTCCCTAAAGCTAGAGTGTGTGCTGGCTTTGTCTTTTTTTTTCTTTATAGTTTTACCCGTGGGATCTTTGCATATTAGATTTATTTTTCTCCCTCAAAGGCAAAAGCAGGTGGGAAGAAACTGCAGAAAGTTCTTCTGAAAGTATCACCACGGGGCATCATTCTGTATGACAGTGCAAGCAACCAACTAATTGAGAATGTTTCAATCTACAGGTGAGTTAAATTGGGTACAAGATTTCTTTAGTTATGTGACAGAAAAAAAATGATGGCGTAGATTACCCTTCAGGTCACAGTCTATGGGCCAAGTTTTTCTTTCTAGAAGCAACAGCAGGGTATATGTAAATGGAATTAGTGTGGGTTGGTGGGAATATTTTAGAATTATGACAAACTTCTAAAGGTCATTTATCATGGGTATTCTTATTTACTAATTTATGACGGAGAGCATAGTCACACTCACATGGAACATGATGATGTTGTCTGACCATTATTACAATGTTTAAATGTAGACCATCCATATTCTGAGCTGGTTGTCTTATGGCCACAGAATAGATGACTTGAAGCCAATTTCTGGTCTTGTTCATGGGTTTTTGAGGCCACCCAAGGTTTGCCCCAATCTGCATCTATTGCAATTCAGCAACAGAGACTTGGTTTTTCAATCTTTTTATAGATTTCAACTAGATTTATTCTATTTATAAATGCTAAGATCAATTCTGCCTGTGTAGCTACAGGGACTGTTCATACTGCAGAACAGTATGATTTCTGAAAAACAATTGCAAATGCAAAGGAAATGGTGTATTTATGTTATTATTGTTATGACTGTTGTGTAGTTGTGCTGACTATATATAATTCATCTTTTCTCCTCTGCAGGATATCATATTGCACAGCTGATAAAATGCATGACAAAGTTTTTGCCTACATTGCTCAGAGCCAGCAGAATGAAACCTTGGAATGCCATGCATTTCTTTGCACTAAGAGGAAAATGGTTGGTATATTGTGTTTAAACTTGCTTTTATTCAAAAGGACATTAGTCAATTTTGCCTCTCCGAATCAGCAGTGTTACACAATCCTGGGTCTACCAATGCAGCCCTGAGAGCAAGGAAATACTTCCTGTTTTTAAATGACATTCCTTTAAAGGTTTATGGGGGCCCATTTATTAAATATCAAATTTTTCTGATTGTGTTTTTAAAGAACTCAAAATTTTAGTTTTTTTTTTTTCCTCCTCTAAAAATTAGAGATTTATTATAGCACAAAGCTGCTTAAAATCAGGAAATACTCCATCTAAAAACCTGTCAAGATCATGTAGAAGTCAATGGAAGTTGTTTCTTGACGTTGTGATCCACAATGGCTTTCGAGTTTTTTTGCGCATCAATCGTACGTTTTTAATTGACACACATTTGTTGCAATGTTTTTACGTTGTGACCTTTTTAGAGATAAATGAGAGAAATTTGTGGAAGGGAGTTAAGTTGCATACGTTTTAATAAAAAAACAAAAAAAAACAAAACTAGAGTTTTATTAAATAGCCCCCTAAATGTGGACAGATGAACAATGTTTCTGGCTCAGAAGTTACAAGTGGAGCAAAGATTCTGGAGCCCCTCTAGCTCTTCAAATAAGTACCCCTTAATTACAGATGCAAGAGATTTCTTTGGTTAGGATCCTCCCCACCAGCAGTATGCCACTTACTTAATTAATTTTTTCCTTGTCACTTTTGTGCTGTAGTGAAATTTCACAATTGTAATAGTGCCGTTTAGGGGTAGTTCGGCTTTAAGTTAACTAACTTAAACCACTATGGTAAACCACTACCTGTTTGCTAGAGGAATTTGGACCCCAGCTACCAGATAGCTGCCAAAAGAGAGCTGCTGAACAAAAAACCAAATAGTTTAAAAAAAATTGCATTTTTTTTTTTTTTTTTTTTTTATTCAAATCCCACTCTGCGGTATAAGCCACTATAAAGGTGAGCAACCCCTTAAATGCCTTTGGCAACAATAATATGAAGGACAGGGTTAAATGTTCATAGTAGGCATTTAAGTGTGCGCATTAGTCCTGTCGTATTATGGAGCACTTAAAGTGATAATGACAGGTTCCTATAAAAATCATAGAAACGTGTCCGTATCATGTAAGTGGTGCAGCAGACTGGCTGACACCACTAACAGATCTTCCGCGTTGCTTCTGTGACGCTGGGCTGGGGGGTGGAGCGATCCTTCCATAGGCTGAATTCCTATGATTTTTATAGGAGCGTGTCAGTATCTCTTTGAGGGCCACCAGCTCTGTTAATACATTTGTGTTTAGGAATCTCTGTCACCATATACCTATGGTCTCCGAACTTCACCTTCATCATGCCTCAACCCAAGATAATATACTGGAAATTGTAGTCCATCAGTATATGGTGAAGGTATACTGCCCCTATGTAGACTTCCATAACTATTCTTTGGAATGTATCCAGAATTACTGCTGAGACACTGGCCAAAAGCTCTCGGCATTCTGCTAATCTTTGCGCCATATAGTTAAATTCCCTGTACAGATATTGTGTAGCAGAATGTGACCCCTGATTTCAGTAGTCTGTATTGGAGGGTGGGCTGGGCTGCAAATAAAATGTACTATAAACTGATGCAGATTTATTATCTCCAGGCACAAGCAGTCACATTAACGGTGGCTCAGGCTTTCAAGGTAGCATTTGAGTTTTGGCAAGTATCCCGAGAGAGTAAGTATACCTCACATCAGATATTCTATATTATTCTTTGCTAGTTTGATAATTTTTAGTGCTGGCTGAAGGTTCTATTGTCTGTGGCAGGTAAGTGGCCAGTTGCTGCTCTGCTGGGTTACACTTCAATATTATGATGGGGTTATTTTATTCTGTCTCTTTGATTCTCATATGGGAATGCTACATGCATTGAGATTGTCTGTAAAATCGATGAACCCATTGTAGTTCTGCTTGTACAAAGTATTGACCTTTTAGAACATCTGCTCATTAACCTTGTATTTTAACACGGCACGGTTTTATGTATAAAAGCATCAAGATGCTTCATCTCAAAGAAAAATTCTATTCTTACCCAGCAAACTTGTTTTTTATAACAGTTCTTAGTCTTGCAACCAGCATTTTATCCGTAAAGAATATGCAAGAAGAAACCTGTTCAAATCCATTTTAAAAGCCCATCCTGAGCTCAAGAATTCTCAACCACTTATTTTTTTTCTCGCGATTAAAGTTACACTTTTTTTTCTTTTTTCCTTCATGCACTGTCAGGAGTATCAAGATGAGCAATGTTATGCAACTTATTTTATCTCCTTTCTAAGATAAGGACAAGAGAGAGAAGTCTGGCTCAGATGGAGAGGGGGCAAGTAGTTCTCAGTCTGATGGCTCCTCCAGTATCACCAGCCTTAAAGCATCAGGTATGTCCACAAAAAGCAATATTGTGTTTCTTTTGTTGACCCAGCTGTTTAACTTTGCAATCGACACAATTCGAAGGCTTTATAAAAAAAATAAAATTTGTACTGTTCCCCTTTCTTGTATGCTAAGAAAGATGATTTGTTATTATTATGGGTAGTGTGTGTTTTGGTTCAGGCCTCTACACATTTGTGACTTCTAGCTACCCAAAATGGTTCCAAATGCTCTCCTATAAAATTATAGGCATGCTCTCGCAGAAGACTTACACCGCTTGAAGAAACATTTGTGTATCTTCCATGTAATCTACCATAAGGGGAATTGCATAGAGGAGCACGGAGACTTGGCACATGTGCAATTACGCTATCCGTCCTCTTCCCATGCAAATCCATATACCTAAAATGGTGACAGAATTTAACCTTTTAAAAATATTCAACTACAGCAATGTTAATTGCTTCGGTTTACTTGCAAAAAAAAAAAAATGTTTTTGGAAGTTAGGGTGCAAAAACACTTTATACAGAAGTCCAACTGAATGAGCTCACATCAATATCCATCTAACCTATTCTATTGTCCCGTTCAAAATAGCATCTGCAAACCTTTTGGATTTTGAAGACTGTACCAAAGCTTTTGATGTGTTAAATGCCAGTGATAATCATATTGGAGATATATTTAGGCAAAATTCATCCAATGAGAACAACAATATTGTTTGGGTAAGTGTTGGTTTTTCTCTTGTATAGTCAAAACATGTTTCTGACCTGCCTTGTGCTTTTGGTAATAGCACTGGTTTGGGGTATACGCTGGGTCTGGACCAGCAAGCCTAAAACTGTGCTGTAAGCTAGTGAAATGTGGCTGGGCCGGCTACAGCAAAAAAATCTTTGGGTCACTTACTTGAGCTCTCCACTCCCGCGGCCTCACACTACCGGCTTCTGGCCTTTTTATAGACTCGGCCTGTCCTGCCCTTTTTGTGACGTTGGCGCAGGTCGATAAATAGAGAGGATGGAGTGGACCAGGTTAGGGTTCGGGAGGGTGCGGGTTCAAGGGAAAACTCGACCCGCACGTCACTACTGTAAGCCTAATTAGTGGTTCTAGTGGAATATGGCAGCTACACAAATCGCATTTTGGGATTGCTCATTAAAGGACCAGTAACCTCAATTTTTTTTTTTTTTTTTAAAAAAAAATACAGTAATATACAACGAAAAAAACCCACGAAGACAAATTAAACTTTGAAATCGTTAAAGTCTTTATTAAGAAATAACTTACCGAAACTCCACTTGCGCTCCTCTTCAGAAAAGGCAATCCATCGTGTGGCGCTCAATTTTCTCCTCCTTGGCTATCTTCTATAAGGAAGGTAGGGAGGAGAAATTGAGCGCCACACGATGGATTGCCTTTTCTGAAGAGGAGCGCAAGCGGAGTTTTGGTAAGTTACTTCTTGGCAATTTCAAAGTTTCATTTGTTTTTGTGTGTTTTTTTTTTTTTTTTTTTTTTTTTGTATACTAACAAATTTTTTTTAAATAAAAAAATGGATGTTACTGGTCCTTTAACTCTGGCCATTCCAGAATTATGTAACAGACCAATGCTTTATTAAATACCACTTAGTACACTTTAGCCCATATTTGTACAGATGCTTATTTAGGCAGAAAAGAAAGCTATGTATGCTGTGCTTTTTCATCTAAATGTAATCTGCTAGTGTTCCTGGTGGCTCTCCCTGAACACTTTGTATGTATCATAAATAAATTGCAATATTATGAGGTTTTTGAACAAATATTCAATTGCTATTGATGTATTGGACAAAGCTTAAAATGGTGATGGGGGCGATTGACTTCAGTTCAAATCTAAAGTTCATTTGCTGCATTCCTTAGTGTGTTCAGGGTCCTCCTTTTGAGTGAATAACTGTTTTTTATCACAGCCCAAGGAGAGGGATCTGGGACTGTAGGTTTCTACCTTCTGCTGAGTCTGCATGCCTGTCTGTGCTTGCTTAGGGAGGGGCAAGCTGACTGGAAGCATGTTAGGAGGGTTGGTTGAGGTCTCGGTCTATAAATCAATGGTAGATTGCTCATGTAAAATGGCCAACATTTCTGTAAATTTCAGGTGACATCCAGTGGCAAGCTTGGTATTCTAGCAAGCTGATTTATTTGTAGCTCTTATGTCTCGCCTTGTAACTGCATCAAGGGCATCCCTTCTAGCTTAGCTGGCACACAGAGTAAAATGCAGCAGTACTGCAGAATACATGCTGGCTAATAGTTTGGATGAACTGAACTTTGCTAATGTCTCGTGTGCCATTTAGTAGCTCGTAAAAGCAAGTCAAAAGGAAACTAGTAGCTTGCTTAAAGGGTAACAATCACTGTATTTTAAAAATCTATTAAAACTAGTGGATTTTTATAACATTTTACAGCTATTTGTGAATTCCTCCAAAACATTTGCTTTCCACCCGCAACCAACCATTCTGATAATCGCTCACTAATTTCCTCTATTCTAATTGAATTATTCCAGTGTCAACCAGCAGTTGCAGTGCACAGATGACACCGCATGGTGAAGTCATTTTTAGAATGAAAAAATTACTTTATTAGTGTGCTTTGGCAACCTAATTTCACTTCAAAAACTAGCCCTTTTTAAATGCTTTGTTTTAAACTTTTATATTTCCACCCCATAATCTAGGAACTGGATGATGGACTGGATGAGGCATTTGCAAGGTAATTAATCAGCCTAACATTAACATTTAACAGCCTAAATTAAGAGCTCAATTAAGAGTTAAGATCATGGTTACATACTCGGTGTCCTTTCTATATTTTGAGGTTTATGCATGCAGGTAAGAGCTGTACACTTTTCTATTTGGGACTTGGATTACATTATGTTCCAATATTGGGCATGGAACCATGTACAGGTATTGGTTCAGTTATCTGGAAACCTGTTATCTAGGAAGCTCTAAATTGCGGAAAGACCATCTCTGATAGACTCCATTTTATCCAAATAATTCACATTTTTCAAAATAATTGTTTTATCTGTAATAATAAAACCGTACCTTGTACTTGATCCCAACTAAGATATAATGAATCATTATTGGAAGCAACCCCAGCCTATTGGGTTTATTTAATGTTTACATGATTTTTTCTAGTCGACTTAAGGTAAAAAGATCCAAATCATGGAAAGATCTGTTATCTGTATAAGCAGCCCCATACCTGTAGCTGAAAACCTCCATTGTAGCAAAGCTTCATAATTACAGGAGGTTCCTGAACATCTATTATTTATATTGGGGCTTTCAAACTGTGCCTCCTCTTCAGTTGCAGTGGGGGTCAGAATGTCCTGCAAGTGTTAGTTTTATTTATCCCTTAAATGCTTCTATTTATATTCTGGGTCTCAGAAATAGAATAGTAATATTTTGGATCTTATGGATTTCCTGCTTCTTTTTATACCTGATATTTATTCTTTGCTTTTTTTAAAAAAAAAAAATACATGAAAAGCCATTTGATTATTCTGTATTTTCCCCAGACTTGCAGAATCCAGAACAAACCCTCAAGTCCTTGATATTGGATTGACTGCAAATGACCTTCAGTCTGAAGAGTGCTTGTCTCCTACCAGCTGGGATAAACTGGAGTTGAACCCTGCAGAAGCAGATGAACTATTTATGTTCTGACCTTTCTGAAGCTACCTGCCAATTTTCAGTGCAATAGTCCTACCATCAGACTCCTGTGTAGTTGCTGAGAATCTATACACCTTGAGGTGGGATTGGAAAACCAAAGCTTTACCTGAGACACTTTATTTCCAAGTTCATCACAAACAAAAGGGAAGAAAAATATTACTGATAAAACCGTATGTGTTTCTTGAATATTCCATTCTGAAGCAAGACCGGAAAACCAGCAGGCTATATTGTAGGGGTGCGCAGTACTCAAGAATTTTTTGGAACATGGATTTTGTATGTGGAAAGTTGCTTTTTTTTTTTTTTTTTTTTTTTTTTTTTACAATTTTGTACAAAATACTGGACAAATACTTCATGTTCTAAAGGCCCCTTTTCCATATCTTTCATTAAATGAGCTACATATTCACTACCATAAGATATACTTGTGTTTATGTTGCGCTTAAAATTTGCAAGTTTATTCACATCGGTGTTCCTATTAAAGCACCATATGGTATCAGTCCTGTATAACATTCTAGCACCATTTCTTCCGTTTATGCTCATCTGCTGTTTTGTAGGGATGCTCATTGGCTATAGAACATCTGATTTTCCTCCTTTCCTTGTCTAAGTGGTTACTTTGTGACCCTAATATACTGGATAGCTAATTAGAGCTCTTAATTTATCCCCCCATAACAGATTCCCCGCTCACTCACAAAAAATGTTTATAAAGTCATAACACTAACCTAGCCTGCCTATCTTATCCATATGTTCATTCCTCCATAGTCCAAAGTATTGCCAGTTTATGACATTCCCAGCTTGCTTTTCAGTTACATACCATTCAAATGAGACTATTGTGGCATCTTGCCATCAACGGTCTGCACAGTATTATGAAAAATATGCATATTTGTCTGCACCGAGTTGACAATCATTTTGTAATGGACAATATTTAACCCATATTTTGTTTTGTCTGCAGTTGTTTAATAGAATACTTTTTTTTTTTTTTAAATTGTATTCTTGAAAAAAATGTGTGCATTAACGTGTTTGTTAGAATATTTTCTTTTTGCGCTATTCTAAATCTAAAGTGGGCATTTAAGGGTGATATGAATGTTTCTTTGTGCACTTTTAAAAATTTGTATGGAGTTTCTTTGTACGCCAAGTTGTTAACCATTTTCTTTCATGGATGAAAGGATTTGATAGTCTTGTTCTCAAAGTATAATATATCTACTTATAATACACCAAAGCCATGACTATCTTGTAAATTATATCCTTATAAACGGTGAGTTCTGATGTCATCCTTTATTAACAGTGAGTAGTGATGTCATTTCTGTCACATGACTCACTGAATCCTGTGTATTGTAATAAATAAAGTACCCCTGTGTTGCAAAATATGAGGATATTCTAAGTTACTTCTGAGTTTCAACTCCTCAGTAACTTATAATATCCTTATTTACAAAAGGGGGTACTTTATTCACTATATCTTATGCTACCTATTGCTATTCAAGATGGCTGTGGGTCGAGCTGTGACTGGAGGTGGCAGTGGCAGAACTACCGGGGGTGCGAGCGGGCCAGGGCCTGCACCACTTCAGGGGCAGCCCATGCGCCACTCAAAATGCGAGCCGTACGGAGGGGGGCGGCTGCGCGTCACACACCAGGGCCCGCCCCCTCTAGTTACGCTACTGGGAAGAGGCATTGGTTTTCCTAGGTAAAATGTCCTGTTCCTTCTGTTTCCTGCAACCAACCAAAGAGATTTCTATTTTACTAATTCTCTGCTTGACTATTAAATAACAGCATGGCAATTCTATTTCAATATAAAGCTATATTTAATGGCAGTGAAAATCGGCCACAGTTTGGTAAATCCATTTTGGGAAACCTAGATGTGAATGGTAAATTGTACACCACATTTTTAATGTAATTAACATGCACATTATTTTAACGACCATGAAATGCGCATTAGTATGTCAAGAGTGCCTCTGTGCAGATAAAGTATTTCATTTGTAGCTGAATACACCCAGGCCTCGTGCCTTGTCACTCGCTGATTTACATACACTGTAATCTTGCCACCGGAAAATGAAAGTGATTAGGTTTCTGATGCAGTTAGCTCGTTGGAAGGTTTTTTTGTTTTTTGTTTTTTGTTTTTTTTTTTTTTTTTTTATTCTTATACATTTCATTACAGACTTGGTCTGCTATAATGTCATCTGAAGAGCAAAAACAATTTATTGCTTTCACATGTCAGAAAGCCGATTTTCACAGGCTAAGTATTAACAGATTATTTATTTAATACCAAGTGGCTTCATAAATAAATTACTGGTTTAAAAATCACAGGTAAAAACAAAACTTATGGCTGAACCGATGGAGGGCTACAGACTTCATGTATTAGATCAGTTTAGGAAGCACCCTAAATCTTTTATGTTCTGAACGGTTACAAAATAACAGATTTGTTTAAACACCTTTCACCTGTGTTAGTGCTCTCTTTCCATGTTAGGTTACACCAGCAAACCAATATAAATGCTTGCAACAACAAGGAATAGGATGGGGCACAAGATCCGCAGACTCTGCTGCAAAATAGTTTATTTGATCAAATGCATCAGATCCTATTCCTTATTGTTTCTAAACTGTTACAATATCTGGTTTGTCCTTAAACCATGCAAAAAAAATATAAAAAATGACAGTAAAAACCACAATGTTAAACAGAGCATAGGGGGGTAACTATTTTTTTTATATCATCATAGCTTCCAGATCTCCAAGTTCTACTTGTACTGTAAATATTGGCAATATTTAAAATGCTATTGACAATGTATCAGAAACCAGAATAAATATTCTTGGTTTAATGTCCAATGTACTGTTCTTGTTCTTCTCAAATGCAAAGAAAAAGTAATGCTAAGCAGCTTTCTAATATACATTAATGTAAACTTTGTTTTTTGAAGCTATTTGTAAATATAATTGCTATTGAAAGCAGTATATTTCTGCACTGTTGGTTCTGGCTTCTCTTCAAGAGAACAAATGAATCGAGAAATACTGCTTTTAATATTACAAATTTGGTGCTTAGAGAAATGTTATACTCCTGGACCGTTCAAGGTTAATAAGAAAAAGAACTACTGTTAAAGGGAAACTAAAATCTAAAATAGAATAATGCTAGAAATTCTGTATTATGAATACTAAATGTAAACTTGAACTTACCGCACCAGAAGCCTAATAAAACAAATGATTTATGCCAGAGGTGTCCAAACTTTTTGCAACGAGGGCCAGATATGGGTAGGTGAAAATGTGTGAAGGCCAGCTATTCACCCTGACATTCTGCGAACCATTTACATCATTTAACTCATTTAAACAAGGAATTGAAATTATCAAAACACAAGTCAAATAATTTCTGCTATAGAAGCTAATACAGCAAGACTGATTAATAATCAGAATAAACAGACTGCACTGGGTCTGTGGATACAAAACTTAACAGGTCGCTGGCTGCTGTACAGGGAAACAAACAAAGCTGCTCCAGTTCTGAGAAGTGGTAGGGGGGGGGGGCTGCCGTTTGAAAATATGATCAGTTTTCCTGCAGAGCAGTTGGGACCGTCTGAAGTTTCCTATCTGCAGCAGTCCGAGCAAGTAAAAGAAGGGAGAATTTCACTGCATACAATCAGGTTTCTTATAAAAAGCAGTACACATTTTGTAATTGAAGTATATTGGAGATAGATTTCTTTTTCATTAAAGGGAAAGTAAAGTCTAAAATAGAATAAGGCTAGAAATGCTATATTTTGTATACTAAACATAACCATGAAGTTACTGCACCACCAGCCACAAATAATTTATGCTTTCAAAGTTGGCCACAGGGGGTCACCATCTTGTAAATTTGTTAAACCTCTTTGCAAGACCAAGACTACGCACATGCTCAGTGTGGTGGTCTGGGCTGCTTAGGGATCGTCAAAAATGATCAAAACCGAAACAAAGCTGCTTGAGTTCTGCATGGCTGGGAAGTAAAGCGGGGGCTCCCCCTGCTGTTCATAAGTATGATTGTTTCCGAGCAGTTAGGGACTGTCTGACAATTCCTATCCACAGCAGTAAATGAAGGGGGAGAATTTCACTGCATACAGTCAGGTTTCTTTTAAAAACGTTGCACATTTTTTAATTAAAGTATATTGGAGATAGGTTTCTTTTTCATTAAAGAAAGTAAAAATTGGATTTTATTTTTTTGCCTTTACATCCTCTTTAAGTAGTTTACAGTGATGCCTCCAGGAGCAAGCTATATCTCCTGCAATTTTTGTTGGCCAGATGGGAATTTTCACATCCTTAATTGACAATCCCTAGAACGGAGTGCCTAGGCCTGCAGTTTGGAAATCTGCATATCCTCTAAATTCTGCTGATGTGCTTTTGTGCTTTACTAATATCCCTCCAGGTAACATCTGGTCAGCTGTGTGGAAGAAAAACCTCTGTGGTTGCTATGGGTTACTAGACCAGGGCAGATGTTGTCCCTGTGCAACAGATTATAAACTGATGGCAGGCAAGACTTCTACACCATACTGGCAAATGATAAAGAAAGGGTAGGATGCTGATCAGATATTGCATTTGAGGATCCTTTGTTCAGGTGCATTCTAGAGCTTCTCCTACTATGTGGGTTTATAAATCTTGTTATATGTCTACGCTTCCTAAATTAAAACCGCCTGAGGCTTATTAACAGCACAGGCTTCTGATTCTAGGGGTTTTTTTTAAGTGACAATTTAAGTATTGACTCCAGTCCAAGAAAAAAAACAAAAATTCCATCTTTTCTTTCATAAAATAATGGTCACCTGTAAATTAAATCACTTTGCATTTATGAGCGCTGGAGTTACAGTTGCCAAGAACCATCTCTAATTATGGCCACATTTATATTATGCCTGAGGGAAGGCCGCACAGATTTTACAGTCACTACATTGTTAAATTGTTTGGCAATGATTATATCCCTAGCTAAAGTGAAGTATTCTTATTCGCTACAGTTGTCTTTCTTTATGAAAAGAAGAATTTGTATAGTCTGACTGAGGTTTTTGAACATCACAATGAGCCATCAATAATAAGAATAACAGCCCTCCGGCTTCTCTGCGAATATGAGAAGAGTAAATGCATTATGAGAAATCTAAAGCATTAGGGTACTAAAACTTGAAATTTCTTGCTCTGGTGAAATGTGTCTACTAAAGGTGACCATACATTATAAGTTCTGCATGTTTGACAAGGTTGATAAATGAGCAGATCTGATGCAGTCATCGATCCAAGGGGGGGGAGGGATCAAACCTGCCAATTTTTGTCCAGCTATCAGTCAACAGGGCCCCATTTACAGTATATAGGCAGATACAATTAAATCTGTGTGTATATGGCCACCTTATCTATGGAGAAGTATTAATACCAGAAAATAGATCATCTACAATACAATGTAAAAGAGTGCCATTATCTATACAATGTGTGTTCAAGGAGACATATATGATAAATGAAAATCCCCTAACTTTGTAGGAAATTATACGTAATATATGGTGTTGCTTTTACATGGTGCTAAAATTTAATATTATATTTAAAAATCGCCCCTTTATTGGAGCTCCCTATAGATGTTCTCTGATCCCTGTCTGACTTTCAAATGAGGGGTGGGAGTGTCCTACTGGTCCCTGCCAGAAGCACAGTAGGAGGGGGACAGCCAATCATTGCCCTGCAGTCACACAAGCAAAGACAGGCTTCAGTTCCCTATCAGGTCCTGCTAGCTGCTGATTGTCTCCTGTTCTACAGTGCACTGAGTTGAGTGATGCCAGCTCCCCTGCACAGCCTGGGAATTCACGCAGCAGGAAGTGGAAGAGATGGGAGGGATTATTGGGTTTTTGCGGAAATATTTAATAAATCAGCCTTTTAAGCACAATTCTTCCACATCTAAATGAGTATAATGCACTGGTATGTTCTTATTTTTTACACAAAATCTATTTTCATGATTAGAACATGCCTTAAATGAACAGTTCAGTGTACAAATAAAAACTGGGTAAATATATTTTATCTGCAAAATAAAAAATGTTTCTAATATACCGGTAGTTAGCCAAAAATGTAATTAATATAAAGGCTGGAAGTCGTGTTCTGGCAATTATGTTAGACATCCAGTCACTCCAGCCTTTATACATTACATTTTTGGCTGACTATAGTAGAAACATTTTTTATTTTGTACATACAATCTATTCACCCAGTTTTTATTTTTACCCTGAACAATTCCTTTAAATATAGCAGAACTGGATGTTCTCTCCCGGTATGGGATCTGTTATCCAGAAAGCTCTAAATTATGGAAAAGCCATCTCCCGCAGACTCCATGTTATCCAAATAATACACATTTGTAAAAATTATTTTTCTGTTTTTCTGTAATAATAAAACAGCAGCTTGTACTTGATCCCAACTACAATATAATTCATCCTTATTGGAAGCAAAACCAGCCTATTGGGTTTATTTAATGTTTACATGATTTTCTAGTAGACTTAAGGTGTGAAGATCCAAATAACGGAAGCATTCATCCTTTGGAAAACCTCAGGTCCTGAGCCTTCTGGATAAAAAGAGACAAGTGATAATTTCTCACATCCAAGTAGAACAGATCTAAATAGTTCAGCAACATAATTATGCTTCATTGAGCATTTAGCCAAGAATGTCACAAAGCAATTATGCTAGATGGTTCCACTCATGTAGATGTAGAAGACTAAGAATAACTTTATTAAGTATAAATGTAAATGTACAGTAAGAGAGAGTTAAAGTAAAGTATGGATTTTTATTCAATAATAAATTCTGACAAATGTACAACATCTTAAAAAGAATAATAGCTGATACAGGCACTCCCAAGTACCACTTCTGCAAGTTCATTTTGATCCACATTTCTACTTTCCATGTTAAGGCTCTCCTTGTTGTGGCTATACACAGGGAGATCCGCTCCTTGACTTCATATAACATCGAAACAATGTTGCCGTAGTCCAGCCAAGATCCCAGTTCCCACAATGCTTTGCATGTTATGTGATTGACAGACCCATGAAAGAAAAGAATTATAGAAGAACTGTTTAAAATCTGGCCTTGGTCAAAGGAGAGCTGACTACTTTAACACTGTTTCAGTAATAGCCAGAATCTGCAGTGCAGAGAACAGCAAATGGCAAATGACAGATACTGCTTTCTATAGCAATTACATTTATAAGTAATAAGCATTTGTTTTAAAGGAAAGCCTAAAAAATGATTATGGCTAAAAATGCCACATTTTCTATATTGAACTTATTGCACCAGCCTAAAGTGTCAGCTTGTCAATAGCAGAAATGATCCAGAATTTCAAACTTGTCACAGGGGGTCACCATCTTGGAAAGTGTCTGTGACACTCACATGCTCAGTGGGCTCTGAGCAGCTGTTGAGAAGCTAAGCTTAGGGGTTGTAGCAAATTATCAAGCAGAAAATGAGGTTGTCTTGTCATATAAGATGATGCTACAGGGCAGATTATTAAATTCTGATGCTAATTGCACATGTTTCTGTGCTGCCATGGAGTAATTATCTGTATTCATTACTAATTGGCCTTATATTGTGACGTTGTGTTCTGTATATTTTGAGTCGGTCCCTAAGCTCAGTATGTGACATCAGCACAGAGCATGTGCAGTAAAAGAAAAGAAGATGGGGAGCTACTAGGGCATGTTTGGAGACACAGATCTTTACTGCTAAAGGGCTGTAGTTGCCTTGGGCTGGTACAGAAGCATAAAACATAGTGTTAAACATTTCTAGCTACTTCTTTAGTTAGGCTCTAATTTTCCTTTAAATGTATACGGAAATGTACATTGTACTGATTTTGCTTTTAATCTGCAGGATGCCAGGAGAACCAATCAGATATATTTTTATTCATTGCTTTAAAGGGGTGGTTCACTTTCAAGTTAACTTTTAGTATGTTAAAGAATGGCAAATTCTAAGCAACTTCTCTATTTGTCTTTATTATTTATTTTTCCATGATTTGCAGTCGCATTCTGACTCTTTCGAGCTTTCAAAGGGGGTTCACTGACCTTGTCTAAAAAACAAATGCTCTGTAAAACGATGAATTTATTGTTAATGCTAATTTTTATTACTCCTTTTTCTATCTCAGACACCTGTTCATATACCAGTCTCTTATTCAAATCAATGCAGGGTTGCGTCGGTAATTTGGCCCTAGCAAGCGGATTGCAGAGATTGCAAAATGGAAAGTAAAAGCTAACTAACTCAAAATCCACAAATAATAAAAAATGAAAACCAACTGCAAATTGTCTCGGAATAACATAAAAAAGAAAAAAAACAGTATTGGATGCTGGGGGCAACTGTACTGTTGCAAATGAGCCATCGTATGTGATAGTGGCTTTATTGCCTGAGAACAAAATATATGGCAAGCACTGAAACAAAACAAACAAAATAAAATGTAAAAATATTCCCAAGCAAGAAGTCTATTTGCTCATGCCTCACCTGTGCCATCCACATTACTGGGTTTCATGTTCCTTTGATTTTCCTTCTGTGCCAAATGCCTCTCTTAGCTGAATCCTTAATGTGTAGGTGAATGGTGAACACGGATGAAGCAGTGATGTTTCAAAATAAAACTTGTGGCCTTTAATAAAAGAAAAATGTTTAAGAGATTTTTTTTTGTATTGTAAAGGGAGTGCAGTTAATGAATCCATCCAACCTGCCACTATGCATCAAGAACCTGCTCTACTGGAAGTAACAGGATTTATAGTTGAACGACAGCTGAGTGGGTTAGCACCACGGCATAAACTTTTTACAGCAAATTTACACTCAAAAAAACACAATTTATGTATGTATTTATGCACAAAATTGTACCTATGGGGAATTCAACATAGAAATAGCACAGTGTTATTTTTCAACTGTTGTAAATATTGTTTGTTACAAGAAATTTGAAAAATACATTGAGGTTGATATTTTCTCTGCTAAATCTTCTGGACTAAATCTGCAGTTTATTGCTTGAGTCCTGGAAGTGTTACCTCTATAGTTTCTAGCCAGCTTGTTTCCAAACCATGATGTTCCCATCTAAATTGTACATAAGGGACCCTAGGCTCCATCATTACTAATGGACCCTACCAGTTCTATGACACCCACGGGGGTTTGCAGCAGCAGAGCAAAAATGGAACTGGAAGTGAATGTTTTTATCCACTATAAGGCTCTGGAAACAGCCTGCCCAGAGGATGAACTGGAACTCAAGTGGTAAACACACACTCGCTTGGACGTCTCTCTCTATCTCTTTACAGACCATTAGCTCCAATTGTTGGAATAATAAACTGTACCTATGATTAATACTCATAATAACGGTATATAATAAACATGCCTTGCATAGTACAAGTATATTACGGCCATCAGAGAGTTGTAGAACGATTGTATCTGACTCGCCTAGTATACAATCATGCAATCCAATTAGACCGACTCGCCGCTGCTTCGCCTCCTCCCAGAAAAGTATGAACAAACTCATTGAATGTTATGACATTATTTTGTTCCTGTTGAAACATGCTCAGTGCCAAGTAAAATAATGAGAGTCGGATCAAGGATCAGAAATTTAAATTGGGCCCTCCGTGTTCCGTGTGTAGTGTGAGTCAGAAGGACAAAAAAATGTATCTGTTCCCTGGCAACTAAAAATAATGACAACCAAACAACCACTTGATACAACAATCTGCCACTTTCCATCTGACTGATCATCATTGACCCTTTTATCTCTCCATTATCTCTCTAGTGTTCCAGACACTGCCACTGAAAAACTTTTTTATGTCTAGCAGTCCGGTGCTGTAACACTTTCTTTTTTTTCCCCACAGTAAGACCTCATGCCTTGATGCACTTATTTGTCTTAACTAAAAATGTGTCCCTTCTGTGCTATCCTGAATCTCGTTGTAGACAAAACCTGTCTTATGCAGTCATCACTTCTTTTCTCCAATCTGTGCTGACAAGGATAGAGTATTCACTATATAAACCCTCAGGCTATGAATAAACCACTGCAGTGAGGGATTTTGTTGCAAGAGATTGCAGATTGTTCAGCCAACTCTAAAGTCAGCTACAGACACCAGACATTTTTAAATAATTTTGCAAACTGGGGTGCATTTTTAAACTGGTAAATATATAATAAATAATGTACCTCCTATTGTAAAAGATATTATAAGTCACAGTGAAATCCCATAACTATATAGATGAGTGCTTTTCATATAGGTCATGGAATGGTATTGGTCTGTATGGTTTTCCTCTGGGTACTCCGGTTTCCTCCCATACTCCATATAGGCAGAAGGCAGGTTAATTGACTTCTGGCTAAAATCAAAAATAGTTTGTATGTATGTGATAAGGACCTTAGATTGTAAGCTCCACTGAGAGATGGTGTTATGTAAATATCTTATAGCATAAATATCTTTTAGCAGACCCAGGGGTGTATTTATATTAAGAATATTAAGGTTCCTCGAAGGCCTTTGGTTGCCTAAAAATGTATTTTTTAAGTTAAAAAAAACAAACAAAAAAAAAAATTCACAGATTTCCATAGGAAATTCAGTGAAAAAGCTTGGGGGGGGTGAGGGGTAGGGAGCTGGGTTGGTTGACGGAAGTGACGTCACGCGCCATGCACTCCCGTGACATCTGAGCATGTGACACCACGCGCACAACGTGCTGGCTTCACACCCCCCACGTATGGATCGTGTTTAGGTCTGGTGCCTAGGGCAGCATTGGACCTAAATACAGCTCTCAGCAGACCCCAACTGGGTGGGTGGCTCATCATCTATTTGTAATGATTTCTACACCCTCTTTTGTAAGAGCATTCATACACCAATAAAATTGTACTTGTAAACAATTTTGTATGCCATTATTATTATGTTTAAATTGTATCTTGTCAGCATATCCCACAGAATGCCCATTGGGGCTTAGAAACTAAGGTTCCTATCATATTCAAAGCCACATTATGGTTATTTTAATTAGGGGCCTTGTGTTTTTAGAGTGTGATATATTGTAACTGTCTTACTATAACACTGGCAACTTAACTTACCCATACGAGACACAGCAGCAGAATGAAAAGAATGGGCAATGGGCTGGGTCTGTGTAGGATGTCAGTCAAGGATGTAAGTGCTGATGTACAGCACAGGCTTTAAAGGGAAACTATTGCCAAAATGAAAATGTAATATACTGAAATTAGAAGTTTTCTAAATATAATAAATTAAAATTTATGTACAGTTTCTGAAATAAATGTATCTTCACTATCTCTCTCTCAGCACCTGTTTCACTTCATTCTTTCTTTATGCAGCAGTTGGGTGTCAGATGAGTGATCCAGTATATCTTATAGGGGGGCTTCATTTCCTAGCAGATGTATCAGAGCTCACTCAAATAACTGATTCCAGTTCAAACAAAATAACTGCCTTTGCACAAATTCTGCATATGGAGAGACTGGGGCGCAAATTCACTAAGCGCAGAAGCGCCGAACGCTAGCGTTAATTCGCTAGCATTTGCCATTTTTCGCTACTGCGCAAATTCACTAACGAACGCTGGCGTAATTTCGCTAGTGTTACTTTGCACCCTTACGCCAGGCGAATTTTCGCTAGCGACGTAACTATGCAAATTCACTAACTTGCGCAGTGTACTGAACGCTACCTTTTACGCTAGACTTCCTTCGCCACCTCAGACCTGGCGAAGCGCAACAGAGTAGATAGGGATTGTTTCACAAAAAGTCAAAATTTTTCCCAAAAAACGCTGGCGTTTTCTACATGATGGGTGATAGGCTGAAAAAGATCGAAATTTTTTTGGGGCTCCCCTCCTTCCCCCCTACATCTCCTGACTCATGGCAACTTACCTAGACAGTGGGCACATGTGTAGGGCAAAATATAATTTTTATTTGCTGATTTGAAGGTTTTCTAGGCATTTGAAGTGCTGATACGTGTTCCTCCATTGAAATTTGAATTTCGCACGCCGTATGCAAATGAACCATCGCTAGCGAAACTTCGCTTCACTTGGCTAATTAACGCAAGCGCAACTTCAAAAACTTACGCTACCCCTGTGCGCAACTTCGGATTTTAGTGAATTTGCGGAGCGCTGGCGAAGGGCGAAAATATGCCTGGCGAAGTTTGGCGAAGTGCGGCGAAGTTGCGCCTGGCGCAACTTCGCATCTTAGTGAATTTGCCCCATGATGTCTGAGAGTGAGCTCTAATACATCTTCTAGGCAAAAAGCCCCCCTATAAGAGATATTGGATCTAACTGTCAATGATTATCTGACACCCAAATCCTGCATGAAGACAGAATGAAGAGAAACAGATGCTGAGAGAGAGATAGTAAATATAAACGTGATTATTTCAGAAACGGTACATCATTTTTAATCGTTTAGAATTATAAAACTTCTTATTTCAGTGTGTTGAAGCGTATATTAAATTTTCATTTTCGAGATAGTTCCCCTTTTAAGGTCATTCACACTGGGAACATAAAATGTGCTAGCATCATAAGAACATCTAATCTCTCTTAGCTCTCAATGTATACTCTCTTTATTGCTTTCATAGATGGTGTATTCTCTCTGGCAAAATAATTGCAGCTGAAAAGTCAACATTTTTAGGAAGCCTAGGTATAGCTTTCATGTCAGTCCCTAGGGGTCTTTAGCAAGCCATTTTGTCTTTCAAGACTGTAAGTTGCACAGGAAAGCAATTTTAAACAAGTGATTAATAGAATGTTCTGAGACAGGAGATTATACTACGCTGACTAATATAAATCAGGCTTGACATAATAGACCAGTGGTTCCTAAATTGCATGGATGGGGGGGAGGGAGGTCGTGTAATGACAGGGAGAGCCTGCATCAAGGCCAGTTAGGTTGACATTTACCATAAATGTTTATTTACTCTCTTAGATATTCTTTGAATACTACTCTGAATTCCAGCTAGACTAAGATTTAATATCACTTATTTGTCTTAGATATTATTGAAATTATATCAAGGCCACTGAGGCAACAATGTTTTTATATATCTGGCTTTGTTATCCATTAAGGGGGTTATAAAAAAAAAAAAACTAATATATGAAAAAAACATTTAGATTGTAAGGTAAAACTATGTTTTGACGATTGAAGAGCTAGACTCCCCTTCCTAGGTAAAAACATTCTTTGCAATGTATTGAATAGAAATAAAAGTGGTATAAACAAATACCATCCTTAATATAAAAAAATATCCATCTTTAAAATATCCCCATTTTATCCTCTGCAGCATATGCACAGAAGAATACTGTCTGTAAAAAAAAAACAACCCAACACCAGACATTGAGACTCATTCTAGAGAAATAAAAATGTAAATTGATAATCTGAAATAGAATGCATAGCTAAAAATAATCTGGTCTTGTCAGTGTAACCTGAGGTTGTATTTTTAGCTATGACTAATAAATTTAGCAGGGAAAATGTGCAATAATATTTGAAGATTTTATCTGCTGGCTGACAGCACACTCAAATATTTAGCAGTCTCGGACTGCACACAGTTAATGACACAGAAAGACCAGCAGAACAATAATATTAGGACAAGCCTATCACAGAGGCTTTTATGTGACAGCCAAAGCCTTCTTATGTTCAACCAATTACAGTCTTGTTTACATCTAGGCTAGGAAACTGGCTTACATGATGGGTTTAAATCTGGTATCTTAGACTGATTCTCACTGTGAAAGCAAATCAGTTGCCTTTCTTCTTTCTTCTGCAGTAGGCTAAAATAAGGCAAACAGTATCATTTATTTAATTCCAGTGTATTCGAGGTACCTTTTATTTTTATATACAACATGGAAAAAAAAGATTTTTTTTTTTTACTGAGACACACAAGGCATTTGTGTGCTGTTGCTGAACGATGAGGTTTATCTGGAGTCCCGAGTTTTTGTAAATCTATCGCTGCAACAATGCATCATCAGTTTAAACAGTGTTTTAGAGGAAATCATGGATGATATTTCCTTTGAATCGTACAAGAAGAGATAAGCAGATGAATGGATTGTTGCTCGTAGGAAGAAATAGATTTTGCTGATGCAGACGTACAAGCAATATGAGTCCAGGTAAGTGTAATATACTATTATTTTTTTGTGGATTGGCAGCTTTACACAGACACTGCTCAATATTGTCTATTTTCCATGTATTTCTAACAGAGCCCATCACTAACTTGGATACATTGCCAATAGCGCTGATTTCCTCTCTCCATGGTGCTGAAACAAATCTCTGTTCTACTGTATATTTCCTTTGTAAAATCCTGAGATTCAGCCAAAACCCATTTTTCATTGCTGTTTGCCATACAGGTGAATTACTGCAAAACTGTGCAACCTGTGCCTTCGATTCATATGTGTGTTTTTCTTTTTATCCGTAATATATGCACCAATAACCGTAAGATCTGTGTCTGTCGGCATGATACATAGTTAACTGACAGCTTTGGATGGCAGGGTTAATTGTGCAATGTTGCATTTTACATTTCAGTAAAAATGGATATTGTAGGCAAATTGTTCATCTAATTGGTACACCATTTTTTTAAAAAAAAACATTGTTTCTTATGGCACATAATTGGAACTGAAATTAAGCTTTGGAACTATGAATAAGGCAGCATACATGACTCATGAGTATATCTATTGATCCAGGAATACAGTACGTGGTAATTGTGTGTCTTCAGAGAGAAATTCTCAGCAAGTCACAGCTGGTCCCTTCCCCTTAATCAATAACTGACCAATACTGGAGCATGATGAATAGGGTCCTACCTTGGGCAAACTAAAAAAAATGCAATGGTTTTTATACTAGCCAGACTGCCCCTATTAATAAGTAATTGCTATTTCTTAATTATCTTATTACTGAAGAATACAGGAAAACTAGGGCCCCAATTCAAGAAAGAAAATAGTATTCATAATCAGGATTTGTAACCTGCAGTCCCCCAGCTGTTGTTAAAACATAATTCCCAGCATCTCATGAGCGATAAAGGAATTGAAGTTTAAAGGAACAGTAACACCAAAAAATGAAAGTGTTTTAAAGTAATGAAAATATCATGTAGTGTTGCCCTGCACTGGTAAAACTGATCTGTTTGCTTCAGAAACAATACTATAGTTCATATAAACAAGCTGCTGTGGAGCAATGGCGGAAATTCGCACAGGTTAACGAATGGATAACAGATAACACCATTAGACAGATAGAGCTTATTTGCTATCTGCAGTGTAACCTGAGCCTTTTCTCCTTTGAATGGCTGCCCCCATTGCTACACAGCAGCTTATTTATATAAACAATAGTAGCATTTCTTAAGCAAACACATCAGTTTTACCAGTGCAGGGCAACACTGCATTATATTTTCATTACTTTAAAACACTTTTATTTTTTGATGTTACTGTTCCTTTAAGCAGTTAGCAGATTAGATATTTCTGGATTCAACTATTTTTACTTGGAATGGGGCAGTAGTGTACCTGCAATGCCAGGGTCCCCTCCTCAAACTTCCTAAAAAAAAATGTGCCTTAGCCTTAACACCTATCAACCCCATATACATATATTATATAACAATAATATTTCAAATTGTGCAATGTAGCAGAAATCAGTCATTCCCCAGTCCAGAGAAAACAAACAGCCAGGCAGAGAATGCTCTCAATAGCAATTATATGTACAAATAACTTTAAAGCCACTAAAACTTTCCAATTAGTGTACATTAGTAAGTTCTTAGAATGACATTATTCAAAGGGTTGAAGTCATGAGGAACAAGAGTTTTATTTTACAAAAGTTTAATCATTCCAGCACATAATAATGTGACCTTATTCTTAACTGCAAATTCCCCTTTACAATTAAAAGATACTTATTAACTATGACCTGAAGTCATGCAGCTTTTTCTCCACTTTGCTGTTTACCAATGTTGCTGTGTTTAACTGTTAGCACCCCTTTTCCATTGCAAATCTGAGAAGCTGTTTTATGTGGCTGCTGCTGTTGCATTGATTATATTTTACTGGTCATTGGCTTCCTAGACCGACACTCACTGGTCCATTGGCTTGACAGACTGACATTAACTAGGCTGACACTGGATTATCAAGCAAAGATTTATAACAAGGTTTGCATTGGCCATAATTGCCCTGTTAGTACCAGAAGGCCTCAAATGGATACCTATAGCATCTTCTGCATTATAGTATGAAGCTTTTGATGATCAAGGTAAATATATTATAGGAAGATAAATGTTTTACTGGGTCTTCAAGTGAGTATGATTTCTTATTTATTTATATCTCATAGATGTTCATCCTATTATACAGCTAAATTGCAGAATTATGCTAATTTAAGGTTTTACAGTGATGTCAAGCTAGAGATTTATTATGCAGTTAATAGGAGCTAATTGTGCTGGGGCCTGCATACTGAATTGTAGCAGAAGTCTATTTTCTATTAAAAGCACCAAACACTTCATTAAGAACAAAAGCATTCATAGCATATAATATTTATTGTGGTCAGTGGGTGAATAATTGGATCCAGTCAGGAAAATTACAGATATACATTACAGAAGAATGTTAGTGCTTGTAGCTGATGTAGTGCTTTAGCCTACTCTTAAATAAACAGATATTAATGGAGAAATGTGATAATCTATGCAAGTTCTAATAACCTATAACAACCAATCAGCAGGCAGTATATGCTGCTTTCAAAGAACGTGATGGGTTGGTATGGATTACTAGACATCAGTGGAGTAACTATACACAAGATCTAATCTGCTAACCGAGGGGGCCTCCGCTTCTGCTGCATGGTAGTTCTCTGTCCCCAGCCATTTCAGCCAAATTTAAAACTTTGCTGGCTCGCTCATTGGCAGTAGGCTATAGTTTGGCCTGCAGGGGGGTGGGGGTAGGAGGCTTGAGCTTGATTGTGCCTCCAAAGATTTTATTGCAGGGGGGGTCTGGACCAATCAAGGTATGTTACTGCTAGACATAAAGAAGATGTCATGCCTGTTATTACACTACCTATTAAAGCTGGCCATACACGGGCTTATAAACTCTGCTGTTGTCAGTTTATTGTCCCATGTACATGAATCTCACCAGAAGGATCTAATGTAGTAGGTGCACAACTCAGACACGTAGATGTTGCTTTTACAAAGAGCAAAGCTAGTTCCTACCATATAGTTAGCTGACCAAGTAAAATGCATCTGTTTAAATTAATATTACAACTTTTTAGTTATTAGTACAGTACATACAAAGCACCTGTGTGTGCGTATGTGGGGGTATATCTGAGGTTGAGTAAGGATTTATTTGCAGCATAGATATGGGGGACTTCGAAAAACAAAATGATTACATCATTGTTGATTAAAATCAACAGCAAATAAAATGTAATTTACAGTTGCAACGTTTGCACCAGGCCTAGTAACCCATAGCAACCAGTCAGATGCTCAGTCCATGCTGTGTCCTTGCTAGTGTAAACATTTACTGGCAGTATCTTTTAGAGCAGTATTAAAATCCAACATGTACAGGTTGCATGCTGGCTGATCTGAAAACATGTGACTAATTCCTGGTATAGTATATCTAACAGGATAGTTCATAAGAGGAATATGCAACATCCATTTAATATAGAACAATACTTGCATATAGGGGCATGTGAGCCCTAGCGCAGACTAGCTGACAGGTTATCACAGTCCAGTTAAAGGAACATAAATGGGGGCACAGTTTAGTCTCTTGCAAAAAAGCCCACAGCTATTGCTTCCTTCTTCAATGTACCTCCTATTTTATGTGAAGTAGCAAGTACTTGACACTTGATAGATCTTTACACAGACAGGTGTCAATAACGTGCAATGGTACTAGTATTCTACCAATGGCAGCTTGCTCACTGGGGCACTCTCAGGCTATTGCACTGGAAACTTCAAAAGAGGCTGGCACAAGCCTGGACCCACGAAGTAGTAAAGCTGGAGTCAGATTTGTAAAAGGGTTAAAAAAGCTTACATTTTATTTTCATAATTAAGAACCATGGGCTGACGCATTTCGTGTCTATCTACCAAGGACACTTAGTCATAGGCTGTGTCCTTGGTAGACACGGAATGTGTCAGGCCGTGGTTCTTGTGCCAGCCTCTTTTTAAGTTTCCTGGTGTTTGCTCCCTTTGCTGAAGGTAGGGTTGCCACCTTTTTTAAAAAAATGTACAGTGGTGGGGGCGGTTACTAAATAGGCGGGCCATGATGTAAAAAGGGGTGGAATGTGGGGGCGTGATGCAAAATGGGGTGGTGCCACGGAGGTCGTGATGCAAAAGGGAGCGGGGCAGAAGACTAAGAAAAGGTACATTTCCACCGAAGGGCCTAGGGCTTTTGTTAAGGGTATTACAAATTACTGGCAGCTACATTGCCTGTAAATTGTAATACTGGCCCGGCAGGTGTTTTACTGGCTAGGCCGAGTGGCAACCCTAGCTGAAGGTCTGGGGCGTGTGCACTCGGCCCCAACGTATATAGCGGTAAGCTCATTCAACACATCTAAACGTAGCACATACTGGTTATATATTTGTGTAGTTTGTATATCTAGTGCACTGGAGGTAACACCACTGCAACTATTGGACTCTAAACAGCGGCATCATTCATTGTCTGGGCATCTTGCAGTTTGGCAAGCAATAGGACATTCTATCTCCTTCCTCTCACAATTTGGTCAATGGAGGCCCTTTATAGTTTCTGGGTGTCAAATACAAATTCCTTTTGTCTCGCCTTCTTTTTAGAACATCCTCCAGCATGCCATGTATTTTCAGCATGCCCAGAAATCTACTGACCCTGGCAAAATGGCATTGCTCTTCCAGCAGTGAGACTGAATGGGGATGTTACTAATATAGAGTAGATGCCCTCTGGGACAGGATAGCCAGGGGAAACAGCTGGAGGTTTGCTCAATATAAAATGAAACACACAAATAACCATGTCTTTACTTAATGTGCAGCGTAATCTAAGTCACTGCTAAATAGAGCAAAACACATAATATTATATACATAATAAAACAATACATATGTATAATTATGATATATACATAGATATAATGTATATAGAACAAGGAGTTCCTATATAAATGTTTTTTTCCCTAAACAAGACATACAGCTTCTTTGACTCCATACAGTATATTTACACTACAGTATATTGACACTACATACTCACAGGGTAATATCATTGCTATAAAATAACTTTCACTGCCCGCACCATCATATTTCTCTAACTCTCTTTGTATTCATTAGAAATAAAGACATGTAAAAGCCATCTGTTCACTGAGCTGCAGGTTAATTTTCAGCGCATGTGAAATATCGACCTAGAAATGACCTAGAAACATGCACTATATTTTTAATGTAATTAGTGCAGCTAAGCAACTTGCATTTATTTTTAAGTGACCTGGTAATTTTACCATAAATATTCTCTACTATTTACGAGTACCCAAATGTAGCCCACTGTAGCATAGTACTGTAGCCCACAGCAACCATTCATACATTTGCCTTCACAATTTTTAGTATACTAGGTTTAGCAAAGCAAAGTATTGATTGGTTGCTCTGGGTTATAACACTGGCCCAAATGTCCACCAATTATAGTAAATGAACTTTATGAAATGCTCACCCAAAACATTCTAGGATCATTCAAAATCCCCAAAGTAGCCTACTGACAGCTTTGGGGCCGCTGCTATAGTGCAGTCCTTTTGAAAAGTACTATGGTTGTGTTAACACATTGGTTGGAGCTTCCTTCTGATTTTCTATGGTACTTAAAAGCAACAGGTGTATCACAGATATGATCATTCATATACAGGGCAGGTATATACAAGTTAAAACCAAGATAAACCATAGCCATATATGATGGCAAAACCATGTCACATTTAAACATCCCTTAATGCAACTTCCAACTGGAGGACCTTTGGCAGCTTGTGGCCTCAAAAGATTTTTGTTGCTTAGCTTGAGCACAATCTCCACAGACCTCTTTGTATGACACAAACACGTGAAATAGAAGATAATTGTTTTTCAAAGCAATGCCCAATCTCAATGCAGTATCCCGACATGCGACAAATAAAACAAAAAAAGGTACCATGTGTAATGTTGTGCCATCCATTCCTGTGAGAATGATATGTGCTTATTTTAATATGCATTAGCAGCTCAGTACTGGGTGGAGTAATGAGAAAGGTTGTGGATACAGGAAGAGGAAGTGAGGGGGAAGGTGTGGTGGACAACCAGGAAATATAAAAAAACAGAGTTCTACCCTGCAGTCTGGCATCTGTGTAGATTCTTCTAGTTCTGCAACACCCTGTACTGGATCATCACACCATGTTCACTGAAATGTTTTTTTTGTAAAAACCCACTGCCACTAAAAAACAAATAAAGAATAAAGTATTAAATTCAAGGGTCTTTAAGACTTCTTCATAGCTGTGTGTTCAGTGCTTTGTATGATAATCTTACAAATAATCTTTCATCTAAGACTCCCGTTGTTATTAGAGAGAGTGGGCTCTCCCTTTCTAACACAAGTCGGTGTACAGGGTGTAGTAGTCCATATAATTAAAGAGATCTGCCTGTCTTTTTTTAGTCTTATTCTCAGAGCTCTTTAGCCAAGAGCTTTTTACTTTTGCATTTGTGAATCAAGCTTGTTTATTTCTACTTTCAGAGCAGCACAATAAAACCATTAATATGCTTAATGAAAGTAAAACATAGGTTTTGTTATGGGGGTTTAGGTTTCTACCTATCAATAACAAGATTTGCACATCACCTTGGCTATAGATTTAAACATGTCACTAATAGAACCTTATATTCTACAACTGTAACTGAAACTGGTTTGCTCACAGCAAGATGACACTTAATTGAAACGAAAACTGAGCCCCTCCTGCAATACACTCCAGTGACTCTTGTTTCATTTCAACTAGGTTTTCAGTGTATTGCATTTGGAGCAGAATGTGTGTATATATATATATATATATATATATATATATATATATATATATATATATATATATATATATATATATATATATACTTCAGAAAAAGACCAGCAACACCGAGATATTTTGTGAAAAAAGTTCAAAATGTATTCAAAACTTGCATGAACAGCCAATGTGCCTTTTGAAAGGTTTGAAACATCCCGTTGGCAGTTCATGCAAGTTTTGAATACATTTCAAACTTTTTTACAAAATATCTCTGTTTCTGAAGTGTGTATAAAATTTACTGTGCACCGAGGAGTGTATTTTAGCGGTGTGCAGCCCTTATGTTATATATATATATATATATATATATATATATATATATATATATATATATATATATATATGAATATTAAACCAATTTACCCTTCAATTTACCCTTCAGACAGGCATTCTGGTAATATCATGGCAGCCAATGAGTATTCATGCCATATCCAATCATAATAAGGTTCAAGGCAGCACCTTCCAACAGAATGGCCAGCCCCACAGTTTGGCAGTCTGTGTTAAAAATTATGTATAGGAGGCCAGTGTGGCCTTGACTGTTACTCTGCCTGTTCCTGTAAATGTGCTTTATTTCTGCTTGCTTTTCTTTAAAGAAGAAGTAAAGGCTTGGTGCACTTGGGGGTGCCAAATGTTAGGCACACCCAAGTGATTGTATTAACTTACCTGAAGCCCCAGGCCGGTGCTCCTATCAGCAGAAAACTGCACTGGCCCTGGGTTATACCAGTGAGCACCACGGACTGATCCTCTTCTGGCTTCCTCTTCCTCTTCCCTTTGCGCAGTAGAATGAAAGAGGAAGATCCATCCCTTTACAAACATTATATTGAAGTGTGGTAAGAAGTGGTCATTACACCGCTTGGCCAATAACTGGATATGTAAATATAACACTAGATACATTGGCTTTTGCCCAGCAACTAGGGAAAAGAAGGATAGGTAGGGAATTAAAGCCATAGAGGCATACTAACCCTATGGAGTGACTTTCAGCAATCCCAGTAAGGATTAATTATATTTTAGTTATGATCAAGTTCAAGGAAAATGGGAAAAATTAAATGAAAAAATGAAATAATTTTTCAAAATGTGAATTTTTTTTATTAAAAACAAGTCTATTGGAGAAAGCCTTCTGTATAACTGGTTTCTGGATAAGGGATCCCATACCGGTACTACTTAAACACTTTGGCTATTTATGCTGTACAAATGTATATACTGAATTAAAAAAATGTCAATAATTAATTTAAAAAATAGAATATGAATGCCTCATATATAAATTGTTTTTATTTGTTTTATACAGAATTGTATGACATATAGCTATCAACAACAACTAAATTTGCTTTTATGTCTAGCAATAAATGCCATAGGGTAGATCCAGTTCATAGGCACAGATCTTCATTGCAAAAGGGCTATCGTCACCTAGGGCTGGCAAGATATAAGGACTACCATAAAAACTATTATGTTCATAGTAATAAAACTAGGATTTGGTGAGTTCTATTTTCATGAAGGCGTTTCAAAAGACAGAACAATATCTAATATCTAATAAAGCTATGAATGAATTTCATTATCACCTGAATTATTTTTGCTTTGCACAGATTTGTCTCTACATTCTGAAAATCTTTTTAGGAATCCCTATATATTACACATATTGTCAGTCTAATTTCCTTTGTGTCTTCCAGATGGAATAATCAAATAACTGCATGGTCTGAATGCAACCACCACGTACAGAAGAGAAAGAATGACTATCTATGCAATGACAACTAATCATTATCTAAATGATTACAATTCACATTAGTGGAATCATTAAAATCAAACAAATATAATGTTTCTCCGGAAAATTTCTGGGATATTCCCTGCTGGATTTGGACTGCGTCTCTCTCAGAAATTTATATTCCTGTTATTCTTGTCTGGATTTATTACACTCTGTTTCGGAACATTGTTTCTTCTTCCAGACACATCTAAATTCAAGAGGATATTTTTATCAAGCGCACATAATCAGAATGTAGAAAAATTACACAGTTATGCTGGTAAAAAGATGAGTAAGAAAACTGTCGAAGACCAAAAGTCTATAATACGTAATTCTCAGCACGAGAAATGGAAATCCAAAGATAAATTTAATATGGATGTGCCATCTTTTGGAGTTATAGCTAAAAATAATGACAGAGCTGAAAAAGAAAAGATTTTTATAAACAAAGAGCACATAATCGCACAGAAGGACCAGTTAAAGTCAACTTTTGATTATGAGACTTTTAGAAAAAATCTTAAATATCCCCCCTTGGGGAGTGAACATGAGCCAAAAAATATCGAAATGCAGGAAAAAAGGAAGAAAGTCAAAGAGGTATGTTATCTTTTATAATGACTACTACTGCATTATTGTTTTTCATATCAACAATCTTTATAATTATATATTTTTATATCTAGTTTTTCTGCAATTGCTACTATTATTTTTCATAACTGTACCTAATAATGCTCTTTAGAGGCAGATGATGAGATAGACTTATTCTAGAGTGTTTATAATGGTTTGCAAAGCACATAGGCTTTCAGATCCATTTCTCTGGATTCAACTGTAGACAGGCCACTGTGGTGGCACCATGATGTAAAATGCAATGGCTGTCATTTGCAAGTCACTATGCCTTCCATAAGGTAATACGCATGGGCGTTACTACAGAGGAAGCCTATGATTAAGTACCCCAGTGATATGAAACTCGTCTGGCGTCAAGCTTCAATTTTTAATCTACTATTTTTTCTGGTCTGATCAATTACGTGAGTCTGCCAGTGTGCTCGGCACCAACATTTACGCTTCTGTATATGGATTGTCTGCTCCCTTGAGCTGAGGGCCTGGGGCTGGAGCACCTGGGCCACGTTTCTACTTTGGCGAGTGATCTTACAACATCTGCCTTATGCTTGAAAAGTTTTTGGCTCGTAACTACAGAGGAAGCAGACCCTGTATTGGTAATACAGTTCAACCTCTAGACATTTTGGGGGCCTGAAAAATAATTTGCTGAGGGGCCCAATGATATCTAGTAACGCCACTGGTAATAAGAATACCTATATTTAGCCATTAAAAGGGGAACACCATTAAGAAGCTGTTGTTATATTTTAACTGGTTTCGATTTTTCCAGAGTTCCTCAACCTAGCTTTTTTTCCAGCTCCAAACACCACACTCATGATGTGAGCCATGCACTAATTCCTTTGTTAAGCAAGCTGCTTCCAGGAGTGAAACATATAGAGATACTTACATGTTCGTGTCCCAGACTCTCCCCTTAAGCGGGCATAATTTCGATTGTTTTTAGGCACTTACACAACTGGTCTCCGCTCCATGCGCAATCACCTGACGCGTTTCATGCCTCATTCTGGCACAAAACATCATGGTGATTGCACATGTCATTGTCCAGGAAGTATGTTTCACCAATGATACCTGTTCGTTCTTTTCAGAGAAAGCTTGGAAATAAAGTTTTTTTAATTTTAAACTTGCTACTTAAGAGACACTTTTATAACTTTTTGCAGTAAGTGGAGTATACTTGCCATGATTTGCCATATACATGTATCTAATAACCTAGTTGTGTCAGGTTAAGAGAGCACATTAGCATATATCAAAAACTATCTGTGATGGAAATTTTATTGCAATAACAGTTCCCCATGAATAAAAGGGCCCCAGTGGAAAATGGACCACGAATATATGATGTTAAAAAGAGACAGGAAAATCAGAGTTATCATGTTGTTATCCTTCAGCATTAAACAAGGCTAAGAAAATGTTGCATCCTGTCTGTGTTTGAAAATCCAAAGGTGAAAAGAGTAGACGGATCTAGTTATTGATCAGATAATGGAGACAGATCTGAACATCTGAAGCTATTTGCTGTTTCTGAGTCAATGCCATTGCAAATGCTGTGGAATGACATTTTTCTAAAGCTGAAACATTCTGTATTCATACAGCATATAAGGGAGTAGAAGGGTCATTATTATTGAAATTGGATGCAAAGCTCCCTCTTAACAAAATGACTTCATAAATGAATAGATTTGGTTGTCTTGGTGATAATAACCTGCAGGGCCAATAGTGGTTCAGCAGGAAGATGAAAATAATCTCTAAATCCTTTTAACCAAATGAATGTTAAAGACTGGATTTTGAAAGAAAATTGGATGGCACAACAGTGGCATTTCCCCATGCTTCTAACAACTGTAGGATACATTCAAGCATGAACGAACATGGCCCCTTCAGTAGATGTTTCTGCATACTGTAGTGTAGTGTCTTCAGTCCTCCTCTCTACAGTTTAATTTAGGGGAACTATACCTTTGAATATTGCAGATGCACCTAAAACACTGTTTCATACAAATAAAGCTGTTTCATGAAAAATATATATTTTTTTCTCATAGTTATTGGATAATGCCATATAGAAACACTGCTAAAGTGTTCCATCATAGTAACATAGTAAGTTAGGTTGAAAAAAAGACACACGTCCATCAAGTTCAACCTTTCTAACTTTATTTTAACCTGCCTAACTGCTAGTTGATCCAGAGGAAGGCAAAACCCCCATCTGAAGCCTCTCCAATTTGCCTTAGAGGGTGAAAAAATCCTTCCTGACTCAAGTCAAGTCAAGTGGATTTTATTGTCATTTCAGCCATATACAGTAAATAAAGTACATAGTAGAAATGAAATGACGTTCCTCCAGAACCCCCCAGTGCTATACAACAACTCTAGTACATGGTCATGCTGGGCAAAGTGGACATTTCAGTTCAGTCCTTGGGAGTTGAGATACCAAGATGGCAATGGGATTAGTCCCTTTATGAACTTGTACTATGAGTTATCTTCCATAACCCTGTATTCCCTCAATTGCTAAAAAGCCATCCAACCCCTTCTTAAAGCTATCTAATGTATCAGCCTGTACAACTGATTCAGGGAGAGAATTCCACATCTTCACAGCTCTCACTGTAATAAAAACCCTTCCGAATATTTAGGCGGAACCTCCTTTCTTCTAAACAGAATGGATGACCTTGTGTCAGCTGGAAAGACCTAATGTTAAATAAAGCATTAGAGAGATTATTATATGATTCCCTTATATATTTCTAACTAGTTATCATATCACCCCTTAAGCACCTCTTCTCCAGGGTGAATAACCACAATTTATGAGGTATGACTTTACTCACATGCTAGGTTACATCAGTCAGTGATTTTGAATCAGTGGAGCACTTGGTACTAGCAGGTCAGACAATGGTAATAGTATTAGTAATGACTTTACAAGAAGAAATCTTGCCCTTTTTTGACACCTTATGTCTTTTTTAAACAATGCTTTTGGAAGTGGAGAAATAATGGTTTCATATAGTCATCAAAAGCCTTACACACAAAAATCAAAACTTGCTTTGGTCATGACCCCAAACAGGAATGAAAGCAAGCCAGATTAATTGAGGTTGAAAAATAAACACAAGTACGTCAAGCTCAACCCTTTCAAGCCCCTTTGCAAGTTAATCTAGAATAGAGAAAATAAAAACACACTTAATGGGACAGCTGCCAGTTCAGCCCCAAGGGATGGAGGGGAGGATAAATTATTTTACAACCAACAAAATGTAATTCCGCAATGGCTGGCCTTGGAGTTAATGGCTACCTGTATAAACAGTTTCAAAACAATCACGCTACATTTATCATTTTAAGTGGCCCTGCTGACGAAAATGCCATAACATATTTTTGTTTATAGGATTTATGTTTTAGTTTGTATTGAGATGTTCTTATCTGTTCTTTTTTAATAAACCTTTTCGAGTTATATTTTTTTTAGATAAAAATGTGCTTCCCATTTATTTTATTCTGGGTTCTGAGCAGTGAGCAGTTATGTTTTAGATCTATGGCACACAGGGCATTCTGAGCAACAGGGCAATAAAAACATCCTAGGTGCCATAAGCTGGAGACAAAAAGGAACACCAAGAGCCCCAATAGTGTAATATGTTTTTACAGGGAGTAATGGTAGAGTAAACAAGTTAATACTCACAAACCAGGGTTATCGATAGGCAACCACTGTATAGGCAGGTGGGGAGATTATCCTGACCCCACTCAGGAATAAAACGTTGCTCTCTGTAGAAAAAGAAAAAGGGGATGATACCCCTCCACTCGGGGTGGACTCGATATAGTAGTAAGACAAAACAGAGGCGCAAAAAGGATAAAAATAGCTAAAAGCACTTAAAAACCCAATGGGTAATTCAGAGGAGGTAGTAATAAACTTACCTCCTCCAAGCAGACACCAACGAAAGTGGTAATTTTCGATAATAGTTTATTCACCAAACAGTATTGAAACGCGTTTCGCAGGAATTTCCTGCTTCATCAGGCAATATGGAACGGGAGCAAAAACAACTAAAAAAACAGACAGGCAAATTTGTAAAATATTATTGTATACAGCTGTTCGGATTGTGGGGAAGTGTGGATACTGAGTGATGCCCTTGGGCCAAGTATATGAGGGGAAAGGGAAACAAGGGGAGGAGAAATAGTTCACAGCATGGGGAAACAAGTGCTGATGGACATGGGGGATAGGCTGCTAGTATATATTATCTAAATTGGAAACATAATAGGAGACATAAAATAGTAACATAATAAAGGACGTGACCTAAGGTATATTTAAAGCCAGGGGATGTAGCACAGATGACGTAGCACTCTTGCCATAAGCATTCTTGTTGGCACTTGGGTCAGAACTGATACAAAGACATAATAATTATGTAGTGAGGAATATGGTGTCTCCTATAGTAACTGAGACAAAAAGTGCTGTTTAGGATAAGAAAGAAGCCAAGGCTACAGTCAGTTTGGACTACTGCCAAACCACCTACTCTCTCCATAATGTTGGTGGTTTTTCTCAAGATGGTGGAGTAAATTGAGTATGATTTGGGTAATGACTTCTGCTCTACCACTGACTGTTGTATGGAGGGGAATGCCTTGTAACTGATGTCGGTGTGTGTTCTTGAATAGAGTCTGTGATCTGTTTTTATCTGGGTGAGGGATGAGGTGCTTATATTTGAATTCCAGGCTTTGAATCAAGTTTTAGTTGCATAAAAACCAGATGTTCTAGCAAACAGCGTTTGGTGTAGGCTGCCAGTGCACATAGGGGCTACCGAACGGCCAATCACAGCCCTTATTTTTCAGCTTGTGTTGCTCCCCAACTCTTTTTACAACTGAATGTTGCTCATAGGTAACAGCCTGGGAAATCCCCAACATATGGTAAGTGGATTTACCTTTCTGATATTCATCAGTATATTTAACTTAGAAAAAAACACTCCAATTAGTTTATTTTCTTTGCACCACTGAGAACTTATGTGTATTAGGTACAGTTACAGTGAAGCATGTGTTATGGTTTATGGGCATTGAATATTTAAAAAATAAATCTTTTGTTCTGTCATTCCTTACTGTAAATATATCTGGTCTGCAGCAGTGCTTGGCTGCTACTTTGGAAAATAACACTTGATAAAGGGCTGCTTAGCCCGAAACATGTTGTGAATAAAAGCACTTTGCAGCAAGCTCTGCATGTCGGCTGACTTCCTGAGTGAACCATTTGCAACTTTGGAAAATGCTATCACTACATCAAGTTAATGCATTGGCTTAAATTTGGAAGTGAGCTCAAAATTTGTAAACATGGTATGCATCCAAGCTTGTGCATCCCAATGATTAAAAAGCACTCCCTGTTTAACGTTATGCATCTGCAAGGAAAGCCCTGTTTATTTGGCTCATGCTTAACATAGGTGTATATTACCCAGTAAGGGGCTTGTGTAAACCATCAGGTAAGCACTATTATTATATGTCTGCAGAAGATCAATTTACAGTAGTGACTAATCAGTTGGTCTTTTATTGCTGAGGTAAGTTTGACTTGAGCTCAGCAGCAATACTAGTGTTAGTGATTAGATGTATTATGGGACATTATTGATGACATGGTAACACACCATAATGAATTGTTATTGCCTGAGTATTGCAAAATCGAAATATCTAGTAGGAATATGCATGCATGCTCATAATATGTAAGATAGGAGCATTCACAGCCAGCTTCATCGCCCCTGATAATAATCCTAGCATTCAGCAACACATATCAGTAACTAGATATCAGTTCTGAGCATGTGTATCCAATGACACAAACTCTGCTATAAATCTTTAAATTAATGTCTGCAATGTTCTCATCACTAGGTATTTTAATTCACTTTAAACTTGTCAATAATTAATAAGAACAATAAACCAGGGATCAGCTACACTTCCATAGTAAGAGGTGTGATAGTGGGTGAGGACAATTCGTATTTTAGATCATTTGCACTTTCAGATATAATAAGTTATATAGATTATACACTTTGTTTTATTAATTTACTTTTGTCTTTCTTTTCAATTGTTTTTATTAGCATTTTTGAACAGAAAGAATAAAGAGCAGCAAAGCAATATCTTAGCGTAACATTTGTCAATCACATAATAGGAAGAAATAGTATGCAACAATTCAATGTTAGCAAAACAACAAGTAAGGACAATAACAAAATTCATCAAAGAAAAACCAAATTATATAAAATAAAATAAGATATGATCTTCCTCTCTATCAACCAAACATAACAAATTATTTACCCAAATAAAAACAAAATTAATTTACTTTTGTAATGAAATTCAGGAATGAAATGAAGTCCCACGCCATGGTAGAGCAAGTGGAAACTGACGCTTAAGCAAAAGCATTGTTTGGGTTAATAAAGTAGTTGGTCCATTTATTAAAGTGCATGTTTGTTAATAAATAATGCTAAATGTAAAGTATGTTTAGTGTATATTAAAGGGCATAGGTGCACTGTTAGTCAAGGTTTCTGAGAGATGATAAATAATAAGCTGTGTGATCTATTACAGAGGGCTGCTTGGAGGTGCTGAGCTGTGCAAATCTATTAAAGGGGGATGATAATTGAGATGAGCTGTCCTGATGCACTATAATGAATCAGTTATTGAGAGAGTTGAGGCTGATTTGTAGACTATGCTACGTTAGATCATACAGTACTTGTAGCATGAAGTGTTGAAATCTAGGCAGCACCACATTAGAAGCATTCCTTTTTTTAAGTTGCCAGTATTCCAACTTACATTGAAATTCTACTGCAACTGCAGCAATTTCTAGTATTTTCATTTTCCTCAGATTGAACAAAATCTTTTCCAAGGGTACAATACAAGTGTAAATTTGAACTGAGTGTGACTCGATAATACAAAAATTAGCCCAAATTGTAATTTCAGGATGTGGCAGTCACGGTGTTTCAGTTCCACTAAGCCAACACAACCAGGCCTCAAAAGACCTCTGCATTCTAGTGATAAAGCAGCATCAAAGAAGCTTTATAAACGCTGCATGTTTATAAAGAAATTCCATCGTTTGTGATATTTTACTGGAAAATTGCTTTCCAGGACATCTTAGGATAGAAATACATTTGTGATGTGCTTAGGGCTTTTGCTAGTTTTAAGGCTATGTCAAGACTCTACTGCTGTTCACAAGAATATTTTTGTATTTGCATATTTTGTTTTGCATAAAAAGAAATGTTATCAATGCATACACAGTCAAGGTGAAAAAAGCAGGAGAAATAAAGTATGACTGAAAATGATATGTAACGTGCAGAAAGCCTTTTCCTTTGTTGATGATGATGTGTCCCTTAAAAAGGAATGGAAATATAATTGTCCCTGCTTTATGGCTTTTTTAGACTCAGCTTAGAAGTGTAAGATATTACAATGATTGCTCTCTTGTATCCAGCTTCTATGCTTTTCAGCCATTGTCAGAGAGTAGATTTTCTGGCCTTGATTACCTTTACTAGTGCAATAATTATGTGCAAACTCATGTGTGTGCAGGGCCCCCGCACCACAAAAATTTCTGTCCCCCTGGCCCCCCCCACCTACGAGTAAAAAAAAACGTGGTGGTCAGCCCCTACAAGTTAAAAAACCCCATTGGTGTCCAGACGCCACCCTCCCACAAGTTATAAAAAATTGGTGGCCAGTACCCCCAAATAAGAAAACATTGGTGGCCATGGTCCCCTTACAAGTTAAAAAAAAAAAAACATTAGTGGCCAGGGCCCCCCCCACAAGTTAAAAAATAAACATTGGTGGCCAGCCCCCCATACAAGTTAAAAAAAAACATTGGTGGCAAAAGCCCCCCCCACAAGTTCAAAAATAAACATTGGTGGACAGCCCACCCCCCCTCCAAAAGTAAAAAAACATTGGTGGCTAAGGCCGTCCTTACAAGTTAAAAAAAACATTGGTGTTGAAGCCTCCCCATAAAAGTTTTAGTGGCCATAAAAGTTTAAAAAGAACAGTAGGGGCAGGGTTCCCCCATAAAGTTAAAAGCCTTTAAAGTTTTCTTACCTTCTTCTGCTCCCTTTGTCCCTTTGTTGGCTTTGGCTTCCTCAGTGGCTATGGCTCCTTTTGGCAGCTTCAGGTCATTTCGGTGGCTTTGGCTCCTAGGTGGGGTAGCTAATCCAAGAAGAGCATCATGTCTGGGCTACCCTTAACAATTAAAAGCAACCGGCCCTGGGACTATTGTCCCTCCAGTACCCCCTTATGGCAGCCACGTGTGTCTTCCAATCCAACATAAAGAGTTAAAATGCTCATTTACCATGCAAGTGCAGTGTGCAAAGTACAATTTGTGACACTAATTGCTTAGTTTTATTTAAGCATCAAAGGGTATGACTATGAAGATTTTCATTCATCCAGGTCATAGTATATCTAGTATAGGTCAATCTAAAAACAACTGGACTTGCTGAGTAATCAATGAAGACGTTTCACTACTCATCCGAGCAGCTTCTTCAGTTCAACTGACTGGTGCGGGAAGTTCTCGGCATATATGCCGAGAACTTCCCGCACCAGTCAGTTGAACTGAAGAAGCTGCTCGGATGAGTAGTGAAATGTCTTCATTGATTACTCAGCAAGTCCAGTTGTTTTTAGATTGACCTATACTAGATACATCAAAGGGTATGAGAATTGAGATTGCATTGTGCACATCTCAGAGTCAATCTGTAAAAGTCCTGCATTGTTCATACTTGTAATACTATGTACTTTTCATACCTTTAAGACCCTGTATTGTTCACACCTATAAGGACCTCCATTGTTCACACCCTGCACTGCACTAATCACACCTCACACTGCCAGTACACACATTGTTCACCTGGATGCTCTACTCTGCTTGTTTGTGCCCTACTGTACCTGTCCAACTCTGCCTGTGTGTGCCTTATTCTGTCTGCCCTACTCTGCCTGTGTGTGCATACAACATGTTTTAAGCTAGTGTGGCTCTTTATCAAGTGTTGATAAAGAGCCACACTAGCTCGAAACATGTTGTGTTAAAATAAACTTTGCAGCTCAGTATCTGCGGTTTCTGAGCCTGTTTTCCACATACATCCGGATTTTGTTTGATTGACATATGCTTCAATTTGGGACAGAAGCAGTGGAATGGGCACTCTACTTGCTACTGGTGTGAACTGATTTGTTTTCATGTGTGTCTCTTACTCTGCCTATGTGCCATACTTTGCCTTTGTGCCATATTCTGCCTGCCCTATGCAGCCTGTGTGTGCCAAACTCTGACTGCTCTTTGTGTGTGTACCCTGCCCTGACTGGGGGAGGTGAAATTGGCAGGGGGTTGTTAGCATTTGAAAATACTTGTTAAGGGGTCCCCAAGGTGTTTAATCATGTGCTGGGGGTCACTGTGTTATCCACAGTGGAGGAGGAGGCACATAGATTTAAGAATATGTCTTAATAAACTTTATTCACGAGTGCTGGGTGCAGTGAGCACCAACTGCACCAACTGCACCAACCATTTTTTTTTAGTTTTTTGGTGTGAAACCACCATTTATGTGGGTATTATCTTAACATTTCTTGTGATAATATGGGCTTGGTTTCAAGTAGGTGTAATTAAAACAGGGAGTGGTCAACAATGGCTCCCATTATTGGCCCAAACAAACAAGTGAGAGCAGACGCACACACGCAACACCCTCCTGTAGTGTAGCCCGGTGCTTGGTAATGGAAGTTTCGTCAGCTTCCTATTCAATGTACAAAGAGAAAATTTACCAGCACTCACCGTCTTAGTTTGCAGGAAAACCTTGCTTTATTTCACCGCACTGAAATAAAGCAAGGTTTTCCTGCAAACTAAGACCGTGAGTGCTGGTAAATTTTCTCTTTCCCATTATCAGCCATCCACCATATAGACCAGAAAAATTCCATCCCTCGGTGCCACAGAAGTTGGAAAGCACTGGTCTAGGCTGAAGTCACAGCACTCAAGGGGATCAAGCGATCCCTATACTTTTCGCCTGCCATTGACAAGTCATACAATTTTGCACTGAATTCATTAAAATATAATTACATGCACATGTCCCACCTATGACACATACAAGAGGACCTCTGCCCTCAACCCACTATCAATATATTAAGGGCATTAATATAATTGCCTTGAGCTACTAAAAATGCCTTACCCTTTAAACAAAACAGGGATTGTTTAACCATATATTGCAACAGGGCCGGCCTTAGGCCAATTGGACCAATTGGGCCCTGCACCTCTGGGGGCCCCGCACCACAGGGCAGCACAGATAATATTTCCCTCAGCACATGATGCTGCCTGGCCTGCCCCCAACTTTGAGAGTCCAGCCCATCCCCAAATCCATAGGTCCAGCCCACCCTCAACTCTGATAAGCCAGCCTATCCTCCAACTCCATAGGTCTAGCCTGCCCCCAACTCTAATAGGCCCAGCTTTCCTCCAACCTTGATAGGCCCTGCCTGCCCCCAATCCAACCAAGCCTGCTCCCAAGCTGAATCGGCCCAGCCTGCCCCAAACTAATTGGCCCAGTCCACTCTCCTATTTCCTCCCTCTCTCTCTTACCCTGTGTGCCCCTATTATGTGCCCCTATTTCATCCCTCTCACTCTCTTACCTTGTCTGCCCCTTTCCTTTCTATTTTGTGCCTGTATGCCCTTATTTTCCTAAATACTTGGTGTGTCAGTAGCCAGCAACACTTTGTCTAGGGGCCCCGCCAACATGGTCCCAATTGGGCCCCACATTTGATAGGATCAGCCTTGTATTGCAATATATTTAAACTGGCCAAATACGTCAAAGTCATCCCTGGTATGACCAGTCCTACACTCAACTTTCATCTGATTCATTAAGAATACTATAGCTTCAATATACATTATACACAAGGACTAAGTTTTACCTGCAACTTACTAGCTGCTTTCATGGCTGAAACTCACAAACTCGGTTGCCATTTTATTGGCCACCACTGGCACCACCTGACTATAGTTGCCCATTTTGGCAGGGACACAACTGTGCATGAATTAATAACTTGACCACAAACAATATTCACCTTATGCCCCCTATAGCATTCCTGTAGTGAATTCTCAGTAGTAAACCTACTGGCATTCCTTCTGTGTGCCCTGAGAGTGGAATTCTGACCCAGCAGAGAGTTGCTATTCCATCACAATGAGATACATGAAATTGGGCCAACTGCATCATTTTGTTGTCATATGATACATGATCTCCCTCTCCTAATGTAGTATGACTTGGTAGTTTAAACAACATGGACTCAGTTGCCTTAAAAATTTTGGTTTTTTTGTTTACAAAATTATTCATGCATTGTTCTCTTTTATTGATACAGATGATGATGTTTGCATGGAATAGCTACAAGCAATATGCATGGGGAGAAAATGAGTTAAGGCCACTAACAAAAGATGGACATTTTGGGAGCCTGTTTGGTAAGTTCCGGAGTACTAAAGATATCCTGCTGTCTTATTGGCATTAAACTGGTATAATTTATCTCTATTTTACATTCTTTTAAATAACAGCAACGTATAAGGTTTTCTAACAATCCCTGTAAACAGGCAAGGACCACTCAGTTTTTTTAAAAAAAATAAACATTACCAATGCCAGTGTCTGCGATAAGCAGAACATTCCACATTGTTATGAATAGAAGATAATGTGTGTGTGATTGGTTTGACCACTGTGGTTCTTCTGGAGAGCACCATGGCGATCAGAGGGAGTGCACCCTGTTGAGGTTTTTTTTTTTAAATAGAAAGGCTATTTTTTATTAGAAAGTCGTCTGCGTGTTAAAATGTCACTATAGAGGATATTTAACATTAGCAAAACAAATAGAACTTGTGCTGAAAATATATTCTGTCTAATCTTGTTTCTTTGTCTTTTTTCCTTTAACGTAGATAGTTAATTTTGCTTTTGTACTCACTAACTCCCCTGAGTTTTTAAGAGATAAGTGTCTTTTTTTTATAAACAACCTCCTTCCTTTAGCCCTTTGTTGTTACTGTTTTGGCTTTTAGATAAGAAGTTCATTATTCAGGAGGTTTACCTTTCACAGATTGTTATCTAACTAGCCAAAACCAGGAAGTTTCAATTTCATTGTTTGTTTATTTCATTACAGAATTTGATCAGATTTTGGTCAGTAACTATGTTTGGAGACTGAAAAGGTGACCATGTTTGCATCTTAATTGGGAAGGCAACAATTTATTATAAAATATATCATATATCTTTTTAGCCATACATTTTTATACTTTGGTAATACATTTGGTGAAGTATTGTACAGTAAATAAATTTATTTGAAAAAAACTTAACACAATAACAATGGGGTCTCTGACTCCATGATGGTTATGTGCCAATTAAAGCAAGATTCCAGGCTATTATACTGCAGAAAAATCTTTGTACAAGGCATTCTGAATTGAGACAGCCAGTCGGATTATTGGCAAAATGTCTTCAAAAGATATAATACAGCAAGTCCAGTTGATTTAACGTACTGCTAAAGATATACCATGACTTGGATAAATGAAAACCTTCACAGACAACAAAGCTTGCTTATTTACTTTTGCATAAGAGATAACAAAGTGTTAGTTACAGGCTTAAACTAGGGATGCACCGAATCCACTATTTTGGATTTGGCCGAACCCCCGAATCCATTGTGAAAGATTCGGCCGAATAACGAACCAAATCCGACCCCTAATTTGCATATGCAAATGGTGGCAAGGGGAAAATATTTTTTACTTTCTTGTTTTCTGACAAAAGGTCACGTGATTTCCCTCCCCGCCCCTAATTTGCATATGCAAATTAGGGTTCGGATTCGGTTCGGCTGGGCAGAAGAAAAAGCTCAAAAAGGCAGAATCCTGAACCGAATCCTGGATTCGGTGCATCCCTAGCTTAAACCCTTTGAAAATTATATCAAAATTTATAGATTAAAGATTTTTTCTCAACTCCTATAAGAAACAGAAGGACCTTTGATACTAACATTGATACTTACATTTAATTGGCCCTGACCTGTATTCTATAACTTTGGATAAACATAAGTCTCCTCCGCTATGGTTGGACAATAAGATTTTATCCAGAATTTCTGTTTGTATCAATTTAATTCATACAAAAAGAAATATGCATGTTGTCATTACACGGTCAAAATAGGAGGTGTGGAAGCACTCTAAAGGCTAAGTAATAGTATATTTAAGTATAACGGAAGTGCTAGTTTTAATGCATATTCCCTAGTCCCCTGTCTCAAAAGTTTATAAAACAGGGGTTTATAGTTACAAAGTTATGATCATAAAGTTGAAAAGCCACCATACCACGTCAAGGTAAACCCCAGATGGCGGTCCATAACTTATTTGCCTTTTGGCCATAGTATAAAAAGTCTTACTGCATAGTAGCATTCTGTGTAATCGGTGTTTATTGAACCTTGGTTTCAGTGTAAAGGATCTTTCCTCCCCCATCAGTATGTGGCTTTTAAGGGAGAGGAATTGTCCAAACCAAGCTCATTACCCGGTCAGCAAAGGAAAAGATCAACATACACTAACTGTGTGATAGGTGGAAAGGGATATATAAAATGTTATGGACAAATGTCATAATATCCATTATAATATACCACAGCCCAGGGGCGATCCTGGCCCCTCCGCCGCCTGAGGCAGCAGCAGTTGCAGCAGTTGCTGCTGCCCCCCCTCCCCCAGAAATTTGCTCTTAAAGTACCAGGAGCAGCATTTTTGCTGCCCCTGGTACCTAGTGGGGTGCTGCTGCCTGAGGCGACTGCCTCAACTTGCCTCATTGGCGAAGCAGCCCTGCCACAGCCTGATAATGTTCATCCAGGACTAAAATGAAAATATCTAGTAGGACTTAATGAAATAGCATGTGCAAGTGATACTGTTAAACAGAGAGGATGTTTTACTTAGTATGTATTGGGAAAACTATAAATTTAATTCTGAAAGCACTTGAATCCTAAAGAGAATGCTACTTGAGAAGTGCTATGTCTATGTGTAGTCTGATCAATAACTATTTTCAAAAAGTAAAAACAGCATTGGCACGGCTACTGGAGTCCTAGCAATATAAAATGCTGTGTCTCCACGTTTGCTATCCTTAAAGGGCATGTAAAGGCAAAAAAATAAAATCCCATTATTACTTTCTTAAATGAAAAAGAAACCTATCTCTAATATACTTTAATTAAAAAATGTGTACTGTTTTTATAAGAAACCTGACTGTATGTAGTGAAATTCTCCCTTCATTTACTGCTGTGGATAGGAATTGTCAGACTGTCCCTAACTGCTGAGCAGGGAAACAATCATACTTATGAACAGCAGGGGCAGCCCCCGCCTTACTTCCCAGCCATGCAGAACTCAAGCAGCTTTGTTTGTGACGATCCCTAAGCAGCCCAGACCACACTGAGCATGTGCACAGTCTTAGTCTTGCAAAGATGTTACAAGATGGTGACCCCCTGTAGCCAACTTTGAAAGCATAGATTATTTGTTTGATTAGGCGTGTGGTGCAGTAAGTTCATGTTTATATTTAGTATACAAAATACAGCATTTCTAGCCTCATTGTATTTTAGACTTACATGCCCTTTAATACTGTATTGGTTGAATAAAGCTGTACCAACCATTCTAGATATAATACATTCTAATGAGTTATGTAGTTTCTCTTTAGCTTCAGTTCTCTGTTACACTTTGCAGTTGTTCTGCCTTGTCATAGTTGTGAACATTCTGAAAAATTTTCAGGGACACATTTCTGTTGGGCACCCAAGGCAAGTCCCTAGCCTCATTCACCCCTCCCCCCCCACCCCAGCAACTCTCCTACCAACAACTCCTCTCTCTCCTCCACCTATTGCAACCATTGCTGCTCCCCAACAATCCCTTCTATTCCCCCTTGACATTCGCTACTGCTGCTTTCCACCTATCTTCCACCTCTCCTCCTCCCTCCACACTAGTAGTATCAGAGATTGAAGATGCAGGAAAGGTATGTTCATAGGGTAACTAGTGTGCTGTGCCCCCCTCCTCGCAAAAAAAAATGTTCGGAGTGGCACAGAAATTCCTGCCCAGTCTACCCACTCCCCGTCCCCCTGACTGTCCATTTCCCGTCCTGTATGTCTGTCCACTTCCCTTCCCCTGCCTGCCCACCCCATAGAAAGAGTTCTTCAGAGCTATAGAGGAAGCACCCCAGGGTCTCTATAGTTACACCACTAGTCCTAGCGCCACCCATCATTGATGTTCCTTTGTATAACTATTTGGGTTTTGTAGTTTGAATGGTGGGATTTCTCTGGGTAGAAGAGTGAGGCCGTGTTTTAAATTATATGTATAAACTGTATAAACAAGCTAGGTTTATTTTTCATAAAACAAAAGAAATGTTAAAATAGCTTAAAAGCAGCAAATCTGTCAAAATCCTTCATCTTTAAACGATACTATTCAAGAGAATGAATGCACAATGCAAAGCGATACTTTATTATTCATTCTCTAGACTAATTCTAAAATATGAACAGTGCAGTTTGTGACAGCAATAATTGCAGACACTATTCAAAGCAATTTTAATAAAAGTGGCTTTAGGTCTAAAATTCTCAGCTACTAAATAATTGTTAGACATCAATTTCATGAGCAGTGTTATTTCTGGGATATTTTATTGGCTGTTCTGGCTGACATTTTAAAGACATGATTTTTCATCTGTTTAAAAACGACTGTATGCTAATATTATGAACCGAGGCTTTAGCTTTGTGCCTCTATTACTCATTTTCCTTTTTTGATCTTGCTTTAAAATTCAGCCTGAAAAATATACCGGCAGGCTCTGATTGAGGATTACTCTATCCATTGCTTCTTTTACACTGATGACTTTCATGCACTTTGGTCATATCTGTTAGCTTGCCCTATTAGACTGTCGTTAAAAAGCCTAAAGATTTCTGTGAACATCTGTGGGGCCAAAAAAAATTAAGAATTTGTAATTGTTCCTAACAACAAACCTTTTGTGGGTGAAGTCATGCATATTTTGGATATAGGTGGTTTCTTGCAGCTGGGAGAGCTTTGTAGATGACTGTTCTCAGCAGTGGCATAACTATAGGTTAATGGGCCCAAAAGCAAATTCATTTTAGGGCCCCAACATTTGCAGTGGTTGTGCTATTTTACCAATATATGTTGAAATTGTCATTAATTAGAGCTACATGAGGCACTTATACTTCCTGGGCTCCCCTGCAGCCGAGGGCCTGCTTCTTCTGTAGTTACACCTCTGGTTCTCAGGCAGAAACAGTAAGGGGCCGATTCACTAACTTCGAGTGAAGGATTCGAAGGTAAAAAACTTCGAATTTCAAAGTTTTTTTTGGGCTACTTCGACCATCGAATGGGCTGCTTTGACCATCGAATGGGCTACTTCGACTTCGAATCGAAGGATTTGAAGTAAAAATCGTACGACTATTTGACCATTCGATAGTTGAAGTACTGTCTCTTTAAAAAAAACTTCGACCCCCTAGTTCGCCATCTAAAAGCTACCGATGTCAATGTTAGCCTATGGGGAAGGTCCCCATAGGCTTGGCTAACTTTTTTTGATCGAAGGATATTCCTTCGATCATTGGATTAAAATCCTTCGAATCGTTGATTCGAAGGATTTTATCGTTCGATCGAAGGAATTATCCTTCGATCGAACTATCTGCGCTAAATCCTTCGACTTCGATATTCGAAGTCGAAGGATTTTAATTCCTAGTCGAATATCGAGGGTTAATTAACCCTCGATATTCGACCCATAGTGAATCGGCCTCTAAGTGCTTAGTAAAGGTAGAGATTAGCAGAGCTGATAAACATATTGCGCTGAGGTATTACTGTGGGTTAATCCCACCATGGCTCCTTGTTGTGGGTTTATCCCACCATGGTAGCTGGGCATATTTATAAACATATATTTTATGTCAAAATAATGTGAAGCTTATGCAATGAAATACAGGTATGGGATCCGTTATCCGGAAACCCATTATCCAGAAAGTTCCGAATTACGGAATGGCTGTCTCCCATAGACTCCATTTTATCCAAATAATCCAAATTTTGAAAAATGATTTCCTTTTTCTCTATAATAATTAAACAGTACATTGTACTTGATCCAAACTAATATAAACTAATATATAATTAATCCTTATTGGATGTAAAACCAGCCTATTGGGTTAATTTAATGTTTACATGATTTTATAGTAGATTTAAAGTATGAAGATCCAAATTACGGAAAGATCCGTTATCCGGAATACCCCAGATCCCGAGCATTCTGGATAATAGGTCCCATACCTGTACTTAATCACAACCTTGCAATGCTTAAACTAAACTTACATTTCTATGCTATATTATAGGTTGCTATGGGTTACTTCACCTGGGCAAACTTCATGTATTGTATTACATATGGGGAATTGAGACTACCCTAGGCGTATTCCATGTTCTGTGCTTTCTTACTGCTGGCTTATAGCCACGTCAATGCATGTATAATAAACTTGCTTTTACACAGCAATGAGTTATGTAAGAAATGGTGCAGAAAAGTATATTTGTATTCAGCTTTATAAATGTTCCTCCTAGGGCCATATTTTTCAAAGGATGGACAACTAACTACAAAATTCTTAGAAAGGTACTACAAAAGTAGCAGAAGTAGCAGAAGTTTTTGTCTCTTTTTTTGGTGCTCACATTTTTTTCTCAACCCTAAAAATCGGTACATAGGCAACTAATTGTCTGTGCTTTATCTGTACACTTCCTGGATTCAATTAACCCTAGAGATGCCAATTCTCAGTTCATCCAAAAATCTGGTATTAGCAGTCTAAAAAATACAACCCTACTCAAAAACCACGATAGATAGAAAATGAATGAAAATAGCAAAAGTGTTCAAAGAAACGCTCTGAATTAGTTTACATCAGTTTTTTTTGGGGGGGTGATAGATAGATCCCCTTTTAAAAAACCTTATGCCATGAGCTGAGCCTCGATGCCTAAAAATTTTAACTAGCACAGGCAGTTAACTTATGCAGTACTGGTTTACTTTATCTAGCAGCCCTGACAGCAATACATGTTCTGCCTATGGAATAACCTGCGTAAATTCTAGTTTGGTGTTAATTAATAAAAAATGAACCTTTAATTTCAGCCACCCAATCATTTTTCTTAGGATTGTTATCCTATAGTAATACAACTAAAGCTAGTTAAATAATTAATGCTCATGCTATGCCCAAAGCTTCAGACCTTGTACAAGCAGTACATTCAGTTGTTCACGTAATGTTGAAGCTGAGATATTTTATTCATTGTTCATAATATATTAATGTCTTATATTTTTATATTTTTTTTTATACAGGGGGCCTTAAGGGGGCCACGATTGTTGATGCGCTGGACACACTTTTTATTATGGGTCTGAAGGAGGAGTTTGAGGAAGCTCAGAAATGGATAGAGACCAGCCTTGATCTGAATGTGGTAAGATATTGTTTGCAAAATTTACTGTAAAACAATATAATGTCTGCTGTACTGATTGATCTTTGTAGGATTTAGATCAGTTTTAGAGGTCAGATTTGTACGTTTGTTAAACAAGGCTGGAATTGATGTGGCATGGCCTAGAAATGTGCTGCAAAGACAAGAAAGGGTTTTGTATTATTCATATCTAACCTTTAGGGGCAGATGTATTAAGGGTTGAATATCGAGGGTTATTTAATCCTCGATATTCGACTGCCGAATTTAAATCCTTAGACTTCGAATGTCGAAGTCGAAGGATTTTGCGCAAAGGAATAATCGTTCGATCGATCGATTAAATCCTTCGAATTGAACGATATGAAGGATTTTAATCCATCGGTCGAAGGATTATCCTTCGATCAGAAAAAACTTGGAAAGCCTATGGGGACCTTCCCCACAGGCTAACATTGACTTCGGTAGCTTTTAGGTGGCGAACCAGGGGGTCGAAGTTCTTCGACTATCGAATAGTCGAACAATTTTTAGTTCGAAACGTTCGATTCGAAGTCATAGTCGTAGTCGAAGGTCGAAGTAGCCAATTCGATGGTCAAAGTATTTTTTATTCTATTCCTTCACTTGAACTTAGTGAATGGGCCCCCCAAGGTAAGATATTTGGCATATCATTAATACTGATTAGGCTGATGCTTAAACTCTGTTGGGCCCTACAGCATTAGGACTGACAGCTCCAAATATCCCCAAACAGCTAAAGGCTGGATATGGAAATAAATGATGATGATGATATGGAGTTGTAAACTGTTTGACTGCTCTGTGGAACTGGTGACTTCTGCCTGTATGTGTATTTTAAAAGCAAGAGCTTTTTTTTTTGAAAGAGGTGAAAGGTTTCTTTTGAATAGATTCTGTGTTCTAAAATGATCTTTATACATATGTTGGGAAATGAATGCCTTCTTGCTAAATCTGGTCAGCTGCTCTGCATTTCACTCAAGCAGCAATTACACTCTGAAATGCTGCATATAATAGACAGATATGCTGAGAGACAAGGTCCTGAATAATGTACATTATTGGAGTATGTTATTCATAAACAATTACAGATTTGTGTTGTCAGCCAGAGCAGTAACTGGAAAGCTTGTGATGGCATTCTGCCCCTGGCACTGTTTGACAGATGCCTCTATCGTGCAGTCTTCTGTGGACATCCATCTCTCCAGTGTATAACTAGGCAGCCTTATGTTCTTTCCTTAGTGAGTGGACCAACAAAACTGCAGCCTGGTTTTTAAATAAAGAAAAAGTACACTTACTGATTAATAATATTTTGGTCCTTATAGAATGGAGAAGCCTCCCTGTTTGAAGTAAACATCCGTTACATTGGAGGATTGCTTTCTGCATATTTCCTTTCAGGAAAAGAGGTAATCTAATAACAGATATGGAAATTAAATTATGACAATGCTGTTAAAATATATGTTATTTATAACATGTATTAATATATAATTAAAAGGATACAAGGCAAAACAATCAGCATGGGCACTCTAAAGCAGTTTATACTGACCAATGCAAGGTGTTTTCTAAAAATGTGTTTAACGGGGCTTGCTGATACCACTTCACCTATTTATATTTATCAAAGAGTGAAGTTAGAGACCTCCACAGTCCGCTAGAGTGAAATTCCTCCCCTCTCCATTCATTTCTATGGGATTTTAAAAGGCGTATTTATCAAAGGGTGAATTTTCACTTTCACCCATTGATAAATACTCTTTTAAAAATGCCATAGAAATGAATGGAGAGTGGAGAAATTTCACTCTAGCGGACTGTGGAGATCTCTAACTTCACTCTTTGATAAATACACCCCTAAGTGAGTGACAAGAAATAAAGGGGCGGATTTACTAAAGAGCGAATTGTCGCCAGCGACTACTTTGCCATGAGCAAATTTGTTACCACAATGCCAGTATGGTTTAGTATTCACTAAAATGCGAAGTTGCGTCCTGGGCGCCAAATGCTGGTGACTTTTCGCTAGCAATACTTCTTCAGTGCGAGCATTTCATAGCGTTCGTTTATGCCTAGCATAAAGTCGCTAGTGATCTTACGATTAGGTCAATTTGAATAGGACGGGTACAGTAAAGTTGTTTGGGCGTCTTTATTAGAAATATTGGTGCAAATGCTTTAAGTGGCCACTTTTTATTACTTATGTCCAAGGAACCTTAATAAAGACAAATGAGTTCATATAATGCCCTAGACACGAGCCCACAAATTAATGTTCCATGGCCCTCAAATCTCTGGGGAAAAATATTAACCCAAAAAATTTATGTTAGGACTTTTGCAGGCAATCCCACTTAAAAAAAATGAGACAGGATAGGATGTAAGCGACATAAGATTGGGGAAGATGTAGATTCATTTTAGCAGTTCCTGGTCTGAGTTGGCAAAGTCAAGTCTGGCGAAAGAGGTAACGTTCAGTAAAATCCGCACTTTAGTGAATTTGCAGAGCAAAGACCATTCACCTTAGCGAAAAGTCGCCTGGGATAGAGTGCGAACTAACACTAGCGACGGTCTCTTTCTCTAGTGAATTGTTGTCTGCACCTGTTAGTGAATTGGTGATGTCCCTGCAGATTGGATTTCTGGCAAATTTTGGCTAGCGACAGCCACTTTGCCCTTTAGTAAATCTGCCCAAAAGTAGCATTAAACAGGTCATAATCTGTTCTGGCAGAAATCTTAAAACTTAATGATATAAGTAAGAGCAAGTAAAAGCAAATGCTGAAAGATCTAGATCCAGATCTAAAGGGCTCATTTACTATGTGCAGGGCAGGGTGCAAAAAAATGGGCATACACCATCATGTTTTTTGCATCCTGTGCCCAAAGAATATTGTTGCAGGTCTCCGTGCTCCAAAAATGGGGTGCATTCAGACTATGGCAGGCAATAAAGCCAATAAAGTCAGGGCTCACTGGCGTCCACTATCGCTGCACCCTGTACCTAAAGCCACTTTCTTCTCTTCCAGGGTGACTCTTACTGAAGCTGTAAAATATAGAACTCAACTATGGGAGGAAACCAGTTATCCAGAAAGCTCTGAATTCTGGAAAGATAGATGGACAGACTCCATTTTATCCAAATAATGATACCCTTTTCTCTGTAATAATAAAACAGTACTTTGTACTTGACCCAAACTAAGATATAATTAATCCTTAATGGAAGCAAAACCAGCCTATTGCGTCTATTTAATGTTTACATGATTTTCTAATGACCGTAAAGCAAGAAGATCCACATTACGGAAAGATCGGTTATCCGGAAAGCCCCAGGTCCCGAGCATTCTGGATAACAGGTCCCATACCTGTACAAAAAATAATTGCCTGAACCGTTTATCACTACAACCCATTCACAGATGGCCAAATTATCAGGGAATTGTATAATTCTTAGTTGGATCACAATACACATTAAAATAACTTTATTTTCCCTTAGAATATATGTATTCATTGTGGTAAATCCATAAATCCCATCTCCTTTCCCCTTTCAATGCCAACATCTTTGGACCTTTTTTCTTGTGCCAGTAACCATGTGATGCAGCAAAGATCAAGATGCAAGCTAAAATGCAGAATGTGCAGTGCTGCAGAACCCTTTCAAAGACTGTTAAGCTTTATTTTGAGGAAGTCACTATTGTTGGATGCTGGTGACTTACCTACAACCCATATATGCACACTGTGCCAAAAGCCATTGCCAGGCTCTAGCACTGAAAATCAAAGTAAAAAACTAAATAAAGCACATCAATAGTATAACATTTTCTAAACTACTGTATATTCATTGTAGCATTCTCTTTAGAGATGTCCTGCCATATAGCATTGAGCATTTCCTATTAACGAATAGTTGCATTTGCTTTCACTGTGAAAACGTTTCAGACTTTTCCGCTGCGATGCACCTGGAAAAAAACTCAATATATATCAGTGAAGGAATCCTTTCACTCAGCTATATTCTATTCCAGAAATTGTGCATTTTTTACCATCCATCCATTCATTTTATTTGCAGTCATATGGGATTTAAAATTGCCGATGTTTTCCCTACGCTGTTCACAAAGACAAGGAAAAACAATGTGTTGACAGCGCTATTATATCTGTTTCATGGACATTTTTAGAGAACAGCAAACTGCAATGAGTCCATTTTGCAGATGTCATTAACCAGCTATAAATGTACATTCTTATGAAATGTGTTCTCTTTTTATTTATAGTCCAGTTTGCCTAGTAATTCTAACGACAGAATCTGGATTTCAGGTCTTCAGAGACAAGGCTATAGGCCTTGGAAATAAACTGCTGCCAGCGTTTAGCACTCCCACTGGAATTCCACGTGGGATCATCAACCTTGGGAAGTAAGATATTTGTTATTGCATCTGAGACTCAATTAAAAAAATATCTGGTCTTTCTTTGTTATCCAAACTAGTCATAAATTTGCTGTGGGAAGTTCCCACAAGAAATATAGCAGTTTCATGGGGAAAAAAGGTCACAGCTAATCTGTTTTTTACGTTGGCAAAAGGTCCCTTTCAAGGAATGATTTTAAAAAATGTTCTTCAGATTTGTAGGGGGAGTTCCTAAACGTATGTCATGTGACACAATGCTTAAAATCAGGGCCGGCCTTAGGCCTATTGGACCAATTGGGCCCCGCACCTCTGGGGGCCCCGCACCACAGGGCAGCACAGATAATATTTCCCTCAGCACATGATGCTGCCTGGCCTGCCCCCAGCTTTGAGAGTCCAGCCCATCCCCAAATCCATAGGTCCAGCCCACCTCCAACTCTGATAAGCCAGCCTATCCCCCAACTCCATAGGTCTAGCCTGCCCCCAACTCTCATAGGCCCAGCTTTCCTCCAACCTTGATAGGCCCTGCCTGCCCCCAATCCAACCAAGCCTGCTCCCAAGCTGAATCGGCCCAGCCTGCCCCAAACTAATTGGCCCAGTCCACTCCCCTATTTCCTCCCTCTCTCTCTTACCCTGTGTGCCCCTATTATGTGCCCCTATTTCATCCCTCTCACTCTCTTACCTTGTCTGCCCCTTTCCTTTCTATTTTGTGCCTGTATGCCCTTATTTTCCTAAATACTTGGTGCGTCAGTAGCCAGCAACACTTTGTCTAGGGGCCCCGCCAACATGGTCCCAATTGGGCCCCACATTTGATAGGATCAGCCCTGCTTAAAATAACAGAGGTTAGCAAAATTAAAGTGCTGGCACCTACTTGCATTTCTTTGTACTTGCACCATTGCATGTGCTTTGCAAAATATGGTGTGAAGTTCAAGGCGCAGCACACTTTATTGCAAGGAAGCCCTGTCCTTTACACCTTCCAGGGTTGCATTTGAAGGCTATGCTTATAGGCAATAGGGATGTAGCGAACCGCCGCCGATGTGTTCGCGAACGCCGTTCGCGAACACCGGCAAAATTTGCGAACAGTTCGCGAACTGTTCGCGAACTTCGATCATCTGAAAATCGTTCGATTCGAACGATCGAAGGATTGTAATCGTTCGATCGAACGATTTTCGTTCGAGTCGAACGATCGAAACCATTGGATCAAATGATTTCTTTCGATCCAATGCTTCGATCGTTCGATTCGAACGAAAATCCTTCGATTTTAGCGCTCGAATGGTCGAATGGTCGAACGATTTTGACGCGAACGCCTATTGGCGAACATCGCACGACGTTTGCGAACTTGCGGCGGACGCGAACAGCCGATGTTCGCGCGAACAAGTTCGCCGGCGAACAGTCCGCGACATCCCTAATAGGCAATCCTACTTAGCAGAAACACGTTTTGCACCCATATTGAGAAATCTTATACAATTTGTGTAGTGTCATTTTCCTGGAATGTTGGGTAAAATGCGTTTATTATTGGTAAAAACATAGCGACTTTTGCCAGATTTTTGTGCATTTCTTGGCTTTATTGCCTAAATCCAGCTGCTTTTAGGCAGAACACTTACATTTATGACCCTCTCAGATTTGAGTTCCGACCAAAGCTGAAACGTAACTCTCAACACACACAGGGGCACATTTACTAAGCTCGAGTGAAGGATTCGAAGTAAAAAAACGTTGAATTTTGAAGTATTTTTTGGGTACTTCGACCATCGAATTGGCTACTACGACCTTCGACTACAACTTCGATTCGAACGCTTCGAACTAAAAATCATTCGACTATTTGACCATTCGAAAGTCGAAGTACTGTCTCTTTAAAAAAAACTTTGACTACATACTTCGCCAGTTTAAACCTACCGAGGCACAATGTTAGCCTATGAGGACCTTCCCCATCAGTTTTCTAAGGTTTTTTTGATCAAAGGAAAATCCTTCGATCAATTATATCCTTTCGAATCATTTGATTCGAAGGATTTCATCGTTCAAACAAACGAATTTTCCTTCGATCGATCGTAGGATTTGCGGTAAATCCTTCGAATTCGATATTCGAATTCGTAGGATTTTACTTCGAGGGTTTATCAACCCTCGATATTCGACCCTTAGTAAATGTGCCCCACAGTGTTTAAAACAATAAAGGGCAGTAGTGATTCTTAAACCAAATAAACAATATAGATTATACTGATCCTTCTAGGTAGATTCAATATTTGCAGGTACAGTGACACACACAGAGTTTTCTTGGGGGTTCTACTTACACACTGCAGGTATGGTCTCTCAGTGTCTCACACTAACTCACGGTTGCACCAAGTTATAAACGCAGAATTCCCTACTTACTTACGTCCCTACACTTAAGGGGTTATTTACTATACTCCGAATGCTAAAATCCCGAACAATTTGTGTTTTTTTTTTAATAAGATCAGAATTTTAAAAAATCACAAATTTTTCAGAATTTATCAACCCGAGGATATAAAAGCCCGAATTAGAAAATACACCATCTCAGACCTGTCAAAGTTGTCAATGGGACAAGTCTCAAAGTTTTAAGTGCACTGGGTTTTGTGCAATACCCTGTTTTCGGGCAAAAAAATCTGAGTTTTCAGGTGAAAAATCCGAAAAAATCGTGAAAATCTGATTTTTTTCTGGAAAATGTAATTAATTAATAAATTAGCGTAAAAAATCCGAGCAGATTTGATTGGAGTTTGTTTATTAAAATAATCCGAATATAAAAAAGAATAAAATCTTGGAACTAAACTTGAATACCTCGAATTCATGTTTTACTCACCAGATGAGTTTTAGTAAGTTCACAAATCATGAAAAAAAAATTAGGAATGTTTATAAATAACTCCAATGTGATTAGTTTGACTACAATTGATGTTGTGTTCCTTATAATATGGTATGCATATATAATTTCCCTCTGCCACCAGCATATAGTTAGCATTTTATGTACATTTTTTACTTATTCAATTTTGTAGATGCTAATGTGATGTTTACTACACCTTTTTGGATCGATTAAAAATATATATTGTAAATATCTTATTCCTGCAAGCCTACAATCAAGGGCAGGGACGCCTGAAATCAGACTGCAGTGTTTTATTTCTGCCTTTTAATGTATACTAATGAATTTTACTGGACTCAGAATAACTACGGTTAATCTCCTTATTCTCCACTGCCTGAGATTATTATTATGGTCTGTAAAGTCATCATTATTTTCTTTTAACAAGAACTGTATAAGCAGATATAATTGCATAACAGTCATGCCGCTGTATCTCTTCCTTCATTCAGGGAGGTTTAATTCTTCATTTTAATGAGACAATATAAATAGTTATATTCCCCGGGCTGGGAACCACCTGGGGCTAATTTTTCCGCAGAAATATTGAATAAAATGGAAGTGATATGTATTTAGCAGAAATTACAGTATTTTGCTTTTTTCAGTGATAGTCTCACCCAATTTAAACAATAAGTCACATGCCAAACACTTATTTTTGGATTTGAATGCAAGAATGGAAAAATGTACAAGCAGATTTAACAACTGCATTTAGCATTTTTTACCTCTGATGTAACTACACTTACAGCAGACCCCGACCCCTCACCAAAGCATGACATGTGATCTAACTACACCCCCCCACACGCATTAATATAGCATGCAACTAATTTTTAGCTGCTCAAAGTAACAAAACACATTCTAACAAATTGAAACATTTCTGAAGCAATTAAGTGGTCCTTATAAGAGAATTCTTATTTATTTTTAGTGGTTTAACCTGGAGCTGGGGTTGGGCCTCAGCAGGAAGCAGCATTTTGGCTGAATTTGGAACATTGCACCTGGAGTTTGTGCAACTAAGTGAACTATCTGGAAACACAATTTTTACTGAAAAGGCAAGTTATAATCATGTGTATTTAATGGATCAGATGGTTCTTATGTGAATGATTGTCACCTTTGCATTTCTTGTCCTTTCTTCTTAAATTAAACAGTGGCACATTACTTCTATTCCACACTAATGTCTGTAGTACTACCTGTAGTTGAGGGGGCCATTTTAGATTCAACGTTCTTTCTGGGAGAAATGATGATTGTATTATAAAATGCTACTTTATTGTTTATTTACCACGTGGATGTTTTCAGATTTTTGGGGTTTAAGCTTTCGGTTTTGAAGTACAGCATTTCCTCTGTCCCCTTATAACAATGTTAAGAGATATATAGATTCATACATAGACAACATGTTGCCATAGTAAAATTGAATGTACTGTAGTAAATAGTACATCATCAATAATACAAAATGGAACCCTAGGGTCGGACTGAGCCTGCGCAAGTCATCTTCCTTCCCGCCGACCTCCTTGGGGTCTGGATACTGCTGACTTAATATATAATGTTTCACTTCACAATTGTAGCACAGTGCATCCTGTGTCATTGCTAGTAAAAGGTCGTGGTAAATACAGGTCCCCCACATGCATTTTCTCTGCCTGTGTTGGATAAAATAAGTAGATTTGTTTTAATATTGCCACCCTAGGCCTGGGCCTTTGTAGCCTTTCCACAAATCATGGCCTGACTGTATGCTCTTCTCAGTTTATTTCTATGATAACAATTCTAATTTACTGGACATTCTGCTTTAATGTACAATTTGGTAAATTTAATAGAACTTGTGTTGCTGTAGTGTATGAGTAGAATTTCTTTTACAGATACAATTATTGTTAATAAATGGCAAGGTGTATTATATTTCTTTCTTGCAGGTGAATGGAATCCGGAAACTTTTAAGTAAAATTGAAAAACCGAATGGATTATACCCTAATTATTTTAGTCCTGTCAGTGGAAACTGGGTACAGCGTAAGTACAATTATAGTTTACTGTTATCAAGTAGCAGTCAGTTTACCATGCCTTAAATATTCTTCAAGAGCTTTCAACAAGACAGTATCATAAACCACCAAACACTATAAACCACAGATTGCTTTGCATACATAAGCAGTGGCATCAAAATATTATCTTGTCTTTTAATCTGTGGAAATTGTATTACAGAGCTGTAGAGTTAGTTTGAATGCCACAGTGAGAACATTTATATGTCACAGGGAGACTGGAAGGGTGGCCATATTGAAAAATCTGCTTGTTTAGTAGGGTCGCCAAATAAGCCAATCTTTTCCTGATGTGCCCATCCAACATCAGACTGATCTGATCACAACAATGGGAATGGAGGCCATCGGGACAAGGGCCTCATTTTTAAACCTGCCTATCGGTTGAGGAGGCTCAGCAAAGTACCCCATTCACAGGCAGATAAGCTGCCAACTCAATCTAAAGGGGCCAAATCAGCATCTTAAATCTGCCCCTGTATGGCCACTTTAACGGGGGAACTTTTGCGAAAATGAAAATGTAATATTAGCTTCAGCATACTGAAATAAGAAAATTACTAAATACAGTCAATTAAAAATTCTATACTGTTTCTGAAACAATCAAGTTCATCTTCACTATTCCTCTCTCAGCATCTGTTTCTCCTCATTCTGTCTTCATGAAGGAGTTGGGTGTCCGATAATCATTGACAGTTAGATCCAATATATCTTAAAGGGGGGCTCCTTTTGCCTAGAAGATGTATTAGAGCTCACTCTATTAAAATCACCACACATCGGGGCACATTTACTAAGCTCGAATGAAGGATTCGAATATAAAAAAACTTCGAATTTCAAAGTATTTTTTTGGGTACTTTGGCCATCGAAGAGGCTACTACGACCTTCAACTTCGACTGGAACGATTCAAACTAAAAATCATTTGATTATTCGACCATTCGATAGTTGAAGTACTGTCTCTTTAAAAAAAACTTTGACTACATACTTCGATAGTTTAAAGCTACCAAGGTACAATGTTAGCCTATGTGGACCTTCCCCATCACTTTCTTAAGCTTTTTTTGATCGAACAAAAATTGTTCGATCGATCGATTAAAATCCTTCAAATCGTTCTATTCGAAGGATTTTATCGTTCGATCAAATGATTTTTACTTTGATCGATTGAACGAAGTATTTGCGCAAAATCCTTCTAAACTTCGAGTGTTGAATTCGAGGGTTAATTAACCCTTGATATTCGACCCTTGATAAATGTGCCCCATCATGTCTCTCTACATGCAGGATTTGTGGAAAAGGCAATTATTTTGTTAGATTTTGTTTATACTGGAATCAGTTATTTAAGTGAGCTCTAATACATCTGTTAGGAAAGGGAGCCTAATATAAGATACATTGGATCATTCATCTGACACCCAACTGCTGCATAAAGACAGAATGAAGAGAAACAGATGCTAAGAGAGGGTAGCACTGTATTGTGTAATTATTGACGTTCTAACACAGGGTAGTTTTAATAAATTTATTACAAGACATGAATAATCACCATTTATCCTGGTTAAAAAAATGAGAAAAAGGAGGGGACCTCCCTCTATAAATTTATATTGAGAGCAAGACGTGATGGTCGTCTGTTTAAAGCAAACATCTCATCGGTTGCTATGGGTTACTGCACCTGGTGAAAGTCTGCCTTTTATTACATATGGGTTACAATGTCTATTGTATACATACCACCAAATATTGTTTAGGGTGAAGTACCTAAAACATTATTTTGAAAAGCAAGCACTAGTAGTAAAGAAGAAACTTTCTAACAATTTTCAGATTATTCAAAGTATAGAAAATGTATAGAAGATGATTAGGCAAATATGTTAAATGTTTCTGTTTTTTTTAAGCTGGAAATTTGTATCTGTTTGTGTAGACAGCAGAACTGCCCCACCCCCAAGCTCAGTAGACACAGATGTGCCCTTGGCTTAAGGTTGATGTGCATTCTGCGTGGAGCAATAACATGGAATTCTTTGTTAATATTATACAATGCACAAGATGTTTTATTCTCTCTTTGCAGTGATCATAGTTCTTGCTACAGGACACACACACACACACTGCAATTTTGAGATTTGCGATAGCGTGACGATCCGCGCATGCGGACCTATTCGCCCACGAGCGTCTACTCGCATGCATGCACCCAGACTCGCTGCAACCGGCCAGGTTGACTAGGGTGCCTGGCTGGATTGGCCCGGCTCTGCTGTTGCGAACCCAGAAACTGTTTAGAGACTATTTCCAACAGTGGAAGAAGGCTTGCAAATTTTATTGTTCGCACCATTGCGCAGTGGATGTAATAAAATGTCTTACTGAAAAACTTATGTTTGCTCCAAAAGATTCCGACACCTTCAAGCACTTCTTAAAAGTGGGCAATGCGCAATGAAAATTTGCAATGTAATAACAGTTTAAGGAAGAATATTACATTGTGAAATGTAAATTTTAATTCTTAATTGTGCAAATTGTTTTGCTCTTTGCAACTTTTATTACATTCCCCCATATATTTCAAACCGAATAAACCGCTAAAAGCTCACCATCCCATTGGCTGCTCCTTTCTATCCCTGTTTGGTACTCAGTCCGCAGCGTAGGGCGTTGGATTCTTGTAGGAGCCTGCAATAAATTTTCTATTTCCTTGAATGGAGTGCCGTCCATCTGTTTGGTATTGATTCCCCCATATATGTGGTATCAGTCTGTTGCCAGTACAGTGTAGATTAACAAAAGACCTATAAGGCCTTAAAAGTTTTGCCAACCCTAATTCTCTTGTTTTCAGTTAAGTTAACCTATTGTGTTATGTGATTCTGTGTCAGCACAACACAACTCCTCCACTGTTTCAGGTGCACGTTCAATGGTGGCCACCCCACACCGTAGACAATTCAGTATAAACGAGAACAGCACCTTCTTAATATAATGAAAAGGCCTTTATTCAAACATGGCACAGACCAATAGTAGCAAAGTTTCAAGCCATCTCTGGCTCTTTATCAAGCTGATAAAGAGCCAGAGATGGCTTGAAACGTTGCTACTATTGGTCTGTGCCATGTTTGAATAAAGGCCTTTTTATTATATTAAGAAGGTGCTGTTCTCGTTTATACTCTATTGTGTTATGTTGCAGATGTGCTTAAATGGGCAGTATACCCTTCTGTTGCAACATAAGTTCAATGAATAGGGCTTGAGCTGCACATGCATTTTACCTTTTTATTTAATTAGGTAATATGTATGGTTTATAGGGTTGCCACCTGTCCAGTTTTGAACTGAACAGCAAGGTATTTAATAGGCTGTTCATTTCCCTGTGCCTTTTTTGTCATCGTCCTGTCCCTCTGTCCAAATGTTGAAGCTGGAAAAAGGTGGCAACCCTAATGGTTTGTGTTATTTTTTGCACTAAACAGGGCAAAGTTGAAGTGAAAGTAAACTTGTACTCTCTGTTAGTGATGGGCAAATAAATTTGCCAGATGTGAATTCGCCGTGAATTTCCACGTTTCAATGCAATCAAAACTGCGGTAACAATTTGCTCCAAAAAAAAAAATCTAAATTGTTGCACGCAAAATTATTCGGACGCCCATTGACTTCAATACGTTTTTCAATAAATTTTCGCCCATTTTGCGAATTTCGCTGTAAATATGTGAAATTTTCGCAGAAGCAGCACAGATTTGCCCATCACTACTCCCTGTTTGTCTGAGCACAATCACAGTCCAATGAGAAACCTCTCTATAATGAGTCTAACAGGCTGCAGCTGAGAGAATGGAGGGGGTTGTTTATATACTAAACAGGAAGTGGAATATGATTTTACTTTTAATTTCAGATGTACACATTCATAATTATGTAACACCTATTTGGGCCACTCAGGGTTAATTCACCAGCTAGAACACTAGAGCATGGGTTACACGTGACTTACACCCAGGGCAGGGCCTTCGCTAAGTGGAAGTGTTCCCTCTATGGTGTAGTGCAACTACATCCCCCCCAGGCTACTGTGCACACAAAAACAACTTGGGGGCCAGGAGGTTCTTAACAATCAGGAACGGTTTATTATGCCAAAAAGGGCAAATGACCACAGGTTTAATACTCACACAGGAGCTTGAGGAAAACAGCATATTGAGAGTTCACACAGATCAAAGGCAGGCTCACATAGAGAGTACACAGGCAATTGCAGTACAACCTTTCCCTCCTGGAAGTTGTCAGGCAAGCAGCTTCTACCCTACAGTCCCTCCTCACTGAGGTCCCTGACTGGAGGCAACACACAGAGCCTCTGGGAAGCTACTCCCTTTCTGCAAATCCTTGTTGGAGCTTCAGTTGCTCTTTCTCTCTATCCTATCTGTCTTTCTCTCCTAGAGAGACTATGACAAGTCTGCCCTAGTATATCTATTCCTCATTCACGGGGTTGCCTGGTCCCAGACTTGGACACATGACTTCTTCTGGGCCTATTACACTCAGTCCCCCTGAGCACATCCAGCTGGAATCACATCCAGAGGCAAAAGAGGAAGAGGCCACACACTATATAGGAGTGAGTCAGAGCAGTGTCATCAAATCTCTCGGCCTATCACTGTAAAGTTTATTTTGTAACAGGGATTCTACCCAATAACCCAAGGAAATGGTGAAAAGATTAACTCTGTAGGGCCTGTATCCCTATAGGGCCCTACAATTACAACAATGGGAAAAAAGTATGTTCACCACAAGCCCTATCATTGAACAAGGAATGTTGAAAACGGGGAGTATATTAGAACTTATATCATATCATTGAACACAGTAGCAGTGATTTTGTGGTATAGGCCAAGACCCATCTATTATTTACATCTCTGAATGTATCCCTTTTACATTTATTTACCCAATCTAATAAGTTATTTGTCTTGGACAGCAAACCTCTAGGTCGTACAGTATGTTAAACAGCTGCTTGTTTTAATGATGATGAATTGAATTACTGAAAGTGAAAATAAACAATAGCACTTAACATTTGCCTTTATTTACTACTTAGTTCACAACCTAACACTGATTAAAACAAACTTATCGAACAAAGCTTACTGTATGAAGACACATGACTCAGCCTCTGTAATTCAAATTCCACTAGGCTAGATTGTTTGATAACTGTTATGTCTTGTAACATTTGCACCGGGTAAACAGTTTTGTAATCATTGTGTAATGACAAAGTATTTATCTTAGATGGTTAACATCAAGGATTTTTACATGAACATTAACAAAATGCCAAGCAGAGGTCAGTTTAATCCCTCTCCTACAAATCCTGTGTCACTTCTCTCTCTGCAGACCATGTTTCACTTGGAGGACTTGGTGACAGCTTCTATGAATATTTAATCAAATCTTGGCTGATGTCAGCAAGACAGGATAATGAAGCTAAGAGCATGTACTATGATGCTTTGGAGGTACAATATGAAATGTTGTAAATGTGATTTGCAAACAATGACATTGTTCTGCTTAGATTATTGCCAAGTACTAAGATGGCATTTGGCCTTCAAACACTAAAGCCCTGTAAACAAAATATATCAGAAAAAGCCAACGAAGGACTACAATATGCATATATTCTGCAATCTTTTTGTCAGCTGATGGAGACCCAAAATATTGTTTTAAGTTTGGCATGAAGTTGACAAGTTTCTAATCATTTACTTTTACTCTGCAGCTTTCCATTTAAATTATTGCCAATTATTAAATAACAAGGCAAGGAATTCCATGACCCTATAAAAGCATGAGGCCGAAGTCATGGAACTCTGAGCCGACCTAATATTAACCGATCTAATATCCTCATATTTTACAACAAGGGGTATATGTGTTTTTATAATACCCAATAATCACTAAGCACAAAGTATAACTTTTAAACCATTTTTAAGGATAACATTTGCAGCATAATCATGGCTCTTCACTATTATAAAGATATAATCATAATAAAAGCAAATATTAGTAAACAAGTATGGATTTATTATCATGAAATCTGTTCTTAAAAAAGCTCCAAATACAATAATTTCCTATAATGTTCTTTTTTAATTAAACTTCTCTTGATCTTTGACCAATTTGTTTTATTCGATACTAAAAATGCAGTTCTAGGGATGCACCGAATCCAGGATTCAGTTCGGTATTTGGCCAGGATTCGGCCTTTTACAGAAGGATTCGGCCGAATCCTTCTGCCCAGCCAAACCGAATCTGAATCCTAATTTGCATATGCAAATTAGGGGTGGGGAGGGAAATCACGTGACTAACTCTGATTCGAATTACCCCTCGACCCTGGGAACAACTCGAATTCGAGTTTTCAGGTCATAATATTCGTTCAAGTTTTTTTAAAAAGGAGAAGGAAAGTGTTCTTGCACTTGTGGGGTGCCAAATGTTATTATCCTTCAACATTTTTATTGGGTTTTACAAAGCATAAAAGATTTTAACAGATGCCAAATGTTATTCACCCCCAAGTGAGTGTATTGACTTACCTGAACCCTGGGGTTCTTCCAGTGAGCACCATGGAGCGATCCTCTTCCATCTTCCTCTTTCTTTGCGCGGCTGCGCATACGCAGTACAGCAAAGAGCCGAACTTTAACTAAAAAGTCGCATATTTTGTTCTACTATGCATGCCTCTTGCCCGGAAAAGTTTGAAGACAGAAGAAGCCAGAAGAGGATCACTCCGTGGTGCTCGCTGGAATAACCCAGGGCCAGTGCAGTTTTCTGCTGATAGGAGCACCGGCCCGGGGTTTCAGATGAGTAAATAGTCACTTGGGGTGCCTAACATTCCTTCTCCTTTAAATAAGATACTATTTCGAGTTTTGAGGTAATCTGAGTTCATTCGAGATTAAAAAAAACTCTATCACTCAAACTTTAATAAATAGGCCCCTTAGTATGTTTTTTTTTAATTTTTGAGTGTTTTTTAAGGTTACTTTACAGGGACCTGTAGTGCCAATAGTGAAAGTATACCGTTATATTAAATCTGACTGACTCTAGCATTGAGATAGTTCAAATTCTAGTACTGTATAAAGAAAGATAATATTAGCAACAAAGGGAATGAACGTCAGCTTTAATGTGAAACATAGTTTGTTCTTTCATGATGATGTATCTTTAACCTTTGACATAATGTAAGGGCGAGGTGGTTTATGTTGTGTTATTAAAAACATGCAGCCTGAGCATAAATACGCACAAAATAAATCCCTATTGAAAATAATGGAATATGCACTATAGCAATCCCCACATGGCTGCTTCCAAGCCAACATTCGCCACGCAACGCCACTTTTTACGTTTTTTAGCAGATACGCCAATACACCAAGGAAATGCCATATTATTGATCTCTATAGGATCTGCAGGCTTGGAAATACACTGCTGAAATATGTAGCATATTTGCAATGTGGCGGCCACACTCTCACGAGATGGATTGTGCATATATGTATTTGCTGCGTTGTATGCTGGTGCCATAATTACATTGCGTAGTGACGATCGGTACGGCTAAATTTTGCATGTAAATTGCATTTCGGCTTGGAATTCTTCACAAAAGTTTACTAGAATTCTCCAGAGTGGAATTGTGGGGAACAAGAAATGCATGGGAAAATGAAACTACAGGCTGAAAACCGCATATTATCATGTGTGTATGGTTTCATTGCCGTATTTATGCTTGATTACATATTAAAGGTTAAGCCCTACAGGCTGTATAGCATAGATTGCCAATGTGCACCCATTAAAAATCTCAGTTTTACTGGTTACTTCATTCTGTTACACTAATACTTTCAATTTTTGCCCAAGTACAAGGGCCAAGGGCCAATACTGCTGTATTGTTTGAGTTCTTTTGAACTTCCTTCTGTCATTTACATTCATTAGTTGAGTCTAAGAACATTGTACGTATTAACAATTCATATAATATTATGGAAGTGCTAAATGAATAGCTTTCAGGAGAGTCAATTAAATGGAAAATACTTTAAGTGGCAAATTAAGTCCTTTATAGCATGTTCATGCCTACAATTGCCAACACAAAAATGTGTCTGCTTTACATTATGCAGCCATATCTAGATATTAAATCAGATCTTACTAACCTTAAAACAGATATTCTGTCCATTTGCAGATTGAAGGATTAAAAAGTGGTGCAGCCTTTGAGCCAAAGTGCTAATATTTGGCAGAAGTGCTCAGTTCTTTTTTCTCTCTCTTATGTAGTCTATTGTTTCAAATTCAAGATCAATTTTGCTCCTTTTTTTAAATCAAATAATGTACAAGAGACCTGTTTAGGCCAAGTTAAATTCTATTAATTCTTAGTTGTCCTAAGTTGGGAAATTCTATCTTACAGTTACTAAAGTTGTAGTTTAACAGCTACACAAGTATCCCTCTGGTGTGGATTTAGAACACCCCACCCAAATATCACATTTTGTTGGCATTACCAAATTCCACAAATGAAAATATATATACACTATATGGATAAAACTATCTGGACAAATTCCCAATTGTCTCAGGCAGCGAAAGGAAAACATAATAACATAGTAACATAGTAAGATAGGTTGAAAAAAGACACACGTCCATCAAGTTCAACCTTTTAACTTTTTTTAACTGCCAGTTAATCCAGAGGAAGGAACAAAACCCCATCTGAAGCCTCTCCAATTTGCCTCAGAGGGGGAAAAATTCCTTCCTGACTCCAAAATGGCAGATCTAGTCCCTGGATCAACTTGTACTATGACCTATCTAAGAAAGCAGTCGTTTGTGGAGCACAGTATCAAACGCTTTGGCAAAATCCAAATAGATCACATCTAAATCCCCCCACTGTCCAGCATCTTACTTACATCATCATAAAAAGCAATCAAATTAGTCTGACATTACCTATCCTTTATAAAGCCATGCTGATTGCTGCTTATAATGTCATTAACTAGGACAACATTTTGAATGTAATCCCTTAACAAGCCTTCAAATAATTTGCCCACCACAGATGTCAAACTTACTGGCCTATAATTGCCAGGCTGAGATAGTAATCCCTTTTTAAATATTGGAATGACATCAGCTTTTCTCCAATCCATAGGCACCATACCAGATGAAAGTAAATCTGAGAAAATCAGAAATAAGGGCTGCTCTAAAACTGAACTAAGCTCTCGTAGAACCCAGGGGGTGTATGCCATCAGGCCCTGGAGCCTTGTTTACATTCATTTTTAATAAAAGCTTTATGGATCATATCCTGAGTAAGCCACTGACTAGATTGAGCTGAGCAATCAGTGCAGCTATGAAGTAAACTCAGACTCCTCTATTATATACACTGAAGAAAATAACTCATTTAGCACATTTGCCTTTTCGGTAACTGTTACAACCATACTGGTACCATTATTTAATGGAGCAACACTCTCAACCTTTTTAATATTAATGTATTTATAAACTTTTTGGGATTAGTTTTAGCCTCTGCCGCAATGCACTCTTCATTTCCTTTCTTTGCCTTCCGGATTGCTGATTTACAACATTTATTATAGTGTTTATATTCTTTAAATGCAGCTTCTGTCCCAACAGACTTGTAGTTTTTAAATGCCTTTCTCTTCTTCCCTATTAACTTCTTTACTTCTATATTAAGCCACATAGGGTGATTCTTAGAACTTCTACATTTATAAACTTGTTCCCATTAACTGATCTAACAGTATTGTTGCTCCAGTCAATATCTGGGTAATTAAAATCCCCCATTTTCATTACTTTACCCAAACTAGCAGCCTTTTCTATTTGCATCAGGAGCTTAGCCGCCTCCTCTTCACTTACATTAGGGGGTCTATAGCATACTCCTACAATTAATTTGCTGGACTCTTTACAATTAGTGAAGAACTCCACCCATAAGACTTCTGCCTCCTCATTTTCTAACATAACCTCCTTCTTTATATAAGCTTAATCCTGCCTAACAAACAGATATACCCCTTCTCCTTTTCTATTGCCTCTGTCCCTCCAAAACAAAGTATAGCCGCTGATATTAACTGTCCAGTTATGCGACTCATTCAGCCATATTTCGGCCATACCAATCACATCCTAGTTTCCCTTTAGCACCAGCACCTCCAGCTCTCCCATTTTACCAGTCAGACTCCTTACATGCATTTAATACTGGTACCATATTCAACAAATGACATGTGGTTTTCCCTATCCTTAACAGTACCCCCAACCAAATCTCCTCCCTCATTTTCCTTTCCTTTGCCCACTATCTCATCTAACCTGTCTTCCACTGAATCTTTTACTGAACCCTACCCCCCCCACGCCTAGTTTGAAATCTCCTCCAACCGTCTAGCCATCTTCTCCCCCAAAACAGCTGCACCATCATAATTGAGGTGCAGCCCATCCCTAGCAAAGAAACCCTCCTCCCCACACCCATCTCTCAGCCATGCTTTAATCTCCCTAAGCTCCCACTATCTTCTTAGCGTTGCTCGTGGCACAGGTAATATCGCTGAGAAAATTACCCTGGAAGTCCTTGCCCTCAACTTTACACCTAGTTTTTTTTTAAATTGTTCTTGAGGACTTCACCACCTCCTCCAACTTTGTCATTGGTACCTATGTGTACCAAGACTGCCGTGTCTTCCCCAGCCCTTCCAAATAATCTGTCCACTCGTTTTACCACATGCTGAACCCTAGCACCAGGCAAGCAGCAGGGTCCTTACGGCAGGTTACCCTATCCACCTTTCTAATAATTGAATCCCCTATAACTAGAACCTGCCTTTCCTTCCTTGCACTCCCCCAACCACCCGTATTAGAGCCACTGCCACTCAGGGGGCTCTGAGAGTCAGCCTGCTCCATACATGCCAGTTCAGAGCTTTCCTTCCCAGCATCTTCAGCCAAAATGGTGAATTTGCTGTATTGAACAAGCTGTGGACCAGCCCCCCTGCCCTTCTGTCTCCTACTTCCCCTCCTGACTGTCACAGACCTTCCTCCATTCTTAGCCTCCACTGCCCCTTCTCCTCTCCCCACTCCACTAGCCTTTGCCAGTGGTTGCTCTGCGAGTCTCCTTTCCTCCCCCTCGTTTGCCGCTGCCCTCAGTGCTGCAAGTTCCCCACTTAGAACCTGCAGTTCAGATTCCAATTCATAGGGAGAAATAGAACAAATGTCACCACCATTGGAAACTGCTATCTAGAGGGATAATTGATATTTCACCATCTGGCAATCTGACAGAAAACTTGGGTTTATTAGATACGGATCAGCTGTTTTTCGTCCTGCGTTTATACGCAGGCCAAGAAACAGTCTCAGCCTAAATTACACAATGACAGTCCTGACAATTCTGTCATTGGTGTAACTAGACCAGACCAGCCCCCCCCCACACACACACAGAAATAGCCGGGGAGGGGAACTACAACACAGCAGACCCATGATCTGAGCCTCTCAGGCACTACTGTTGGTGCAGAGTTTGCATGGTTACGTTATTGGTTTACATTCTTCCATTCTTGTGACGAAAAAATTTGGAAAGGCTCTTTCCTCTTTCAGCACAATAACAGAAATGTATTGTGTACAAGGTCTGTACAGAATTAGTTTGCTGAGATGGGAGTGGAAAAACATCAGAGACCTGACCTCAACCAAAAACACCTTTGGGATGAATTGAAACTCAAAATTTGAGCCAAGCCTGAGCCCTAACATCATGCTACTAATGCTTTTGTGGCCAAATGGAAGCAATTTCCAAGAACAACATTCCAAAGTCTAGTGGAAAGCTAGGGGAGGACTAACTTTGATACATTAATACCTTGGGTTCAGGAATGTTGGACAGGCATATGTCCAGATACTATTCGGCCATAAACCGTAGTGATTCTGGTGAGGCTTGGGAAACTGGGCAAGAAGGGGGTGGCATACATTTTATGGTAGGAAAATGTGTTTTTCTTTTTTCCATCACCTCAGAAGCTCTTGCCAGCAATCCACATGCAAATCTATGGAGGTAGTTTCAGGTAATTTGGTGCCATATTTTTGAGGTACTGAAAACTCAGTACTTAAAGTGTCCATACTAATTTGGGTTGAAAAAGACCATCGATTTCAGTCCCTCCAAATAAACCCCAGTGTTCATGCATCACGCAAATACACAGACCTGTCTAAAAAGCAATACTAATTGCAAACTGTCTTAGTACACTTTTGTGTCTACACCATACTAATTATATATAAGTATATTTTAAATTATGACCTTTTACTTATTTACCCTAAACACTTTGGGGCACTGCTGCACATTACAACCCACTACGATTAAAAATCTGGTGAAAAGTGCAGGTGGGTGCAATGCAGCCCTGTACTTACATCCTGTGGGTGCTCATTGAGGGGCAGGGTGCAAAACATGAAAAACATGGCAACTTGCATCTTTTTTTTTTTTTGCCAGATTTGCTCCCTGCCCTGCAGTTTGTAAATGACCCCTCAGATCTGAATGGCCAATGCTGAAAATAAATGTTTATTATGTTTATTTATAAATACAGGCATTTACAATGCACACATTTTATTAATGCATTCTGCTATCTAGCTAAGGACTTTTACATTTTTATACAAATATAACACATATTTAGAATAACTTCTAACAGCTTTTTAATATTATTTTAGGCAATAGAAACACATCTTATAAGAAAGTCTCCTGGAGGACTAACATACATTGCTGAGTGGAGAGGTGGGATTCTGGACCATAAAATGGGGCATCTAACCTGCTTTGCTGCAGGAATGTTTGCTCTTGGGGCAAGAGATGCACCTGCACAGAAGAAAGACCATTATATGGAGTTAGCAGCAGAAATTGCAAATACATGCCATGAATCTTATGCACGTACAGGTATGATTTTATTATCTCAGATTCAGTGCTGTGTGCACTTAGCAGTAGTTACATGTTGGTTTTCTCTAACTTCTTGGTATATGATACAAATGAGTGCACAGGAAGTACAAGTTCGTGCTCATAAACATATTTGTTATCTGTATGAATCAGTGCAGAATTTGGGCTGTGTGCTTGTGAAGTGTTCAGCACAGAACTGAAGTAGAGTAGTTACTAGAAAATGGTTTGAAACACTGAAGTTCTGAATCATGTCAAACTGAAAGTTTTGCTATTGTGCTACCAGCTACAGTGTCACTAAGGGGGTAATTTACAAAATATGTATAGGGATAGCACTTTACAAGTCTCCATGAAGTCTTGGGTCTTCATAAACCTAATGGTCAAGAACTCCATGATGAACTCTGTGGTCCCTTTGTAAGCACCATCCAATGATGGCTCTGGCTGTTTATACAGTATAAAAAACTTCTTTATTTATCTCACTTGATGCTTTGTACTTTGAAAGGGCAATGTACCCCCTTGTTCAAGGTCAGTGCAATAAATAGGGCTTTAGCTGAACATACTTTTTGCCTCATGGTTTAATCATTTCAAATCCATGTTTTTTGTTATTACCATAGACTACCAGTGTACAACCCGTTTGTTGTGACTGCTTTGTGCATTATGCAGGGTGGTTACAGTAACATAAGGGGCTCTAGTATTGTAATGATCTGCCTTAGTTTCCCTATTTGCCCTGTTTGGCACAAGAAATAAAAAAATCATATAATTCATACAGGGGTGAAGCAAGACAGCACCGGACCACCCCACCAAAAAAAAAAAAAAACTCGGAAGGGTGCTCATTACATCTCCCACTCTGCTGGCCATACTACAGAGAAAGCCCCTCTGTTCCCCAGGTGCCCCAGTGACATGCGGTGTCTGCTTCCTCTATAGTTACGCCACTGAATTCATGATTAAAACAATAGGGCAACAGTATGTTCAGCACAAGCTGTATTCATTGAACTTATGCTCTGCACTTTTTCAGCACATACATCTTTATCTTTATAATCAAATGAATATAAAAATATACAACTTTGTGTGGTTTCCAGCTACTACCTGACAAACTTTCGAGGGCAGAAGTACTAACTGATCCCCAGATTGTTTTCTGCAGTCAAAAGCAGGGAGTTAGTTATAGCCATAGAGCCATATCAGCGAACCGAGATAATAATGTTCAGACACTTTTTCTATTACTATATAAAGTGAACTGGATATCAGAGAATCAATACTGGGCAGAGTGGTTTTCAATTACTGCAGTCTAATGAAATGCTTAGTAAAAGTGTCAGAGTGCATTACATGAATATCTAAAGGTGGTGTTAGCCACAGTGTCATCTACAGTGGTATTGCATCTAAAACCTCAAAGAGGTTGCTTCAGAAACACTACTATAGGTCATAAAAACACGCTGATGTATAGCAATGGTGAAAAAAAGTCTTTATGGAACAGGATAAATAGTGGATAACAGATAAAACCATTATTAATCTACAGCATTTATCTGCTATCTGCTGTGTTACTTGAGCCTTTTCTTCTTTTAATGGTTGCCCCCATTACTGCACAGCAACTGATTCATATAAACATTAGTAGTGTTTCTGAAGCAAACACCGCAGTTTTATCAGAGCAGGGCAACACTGCATTATATTTTTATTACTTTAAAGGAGAAGGAAAGCTACAGAGGCATTTTATTGCCAATAGATTAGCTGCAATAGTGCAAGCTCGAATGCTATATTTATTCTGTAGAATGTTTTACCATACCTAAGTAAAAAGCTCTTGAAACTCTCTGTTTGTTTAGAATAGGAGCTGTAGTATTAATGTGGTGTGACATCACTTCCTGCCTGAGTCTCTCCCTGCTCTGGGCTCAGATTACAGTAGAGAAGGGAGGGGGTGGGGAAGAGGAGCAAACTGAGCATGCTCTTGCCCAGGGCAATGAGGTTTAAGATGGAGGCAGGAAGTCTGATACAGAAGCCCATGTGTACACAATAGAAGGAAAGAAATGCTGTGTTTCTTTTGACAGGGGACTCAGAGCAACATTACTTTGGGGGTTTACTGGTATATTTAGATGGACCTTTCTGATAAGGCTTACTTAGTTTTAACATTTCCTTCTCCTTTAAAACAATTTAATTTTTTTATGTCACTGTTCCTTTAAAATAGCTTATCCCACTAAATTCGTAGTGCTGTACTTTCATTTGATTAACCAATTCTTCCCCCACACAACTTAATGCCTTAGACTAGGATTGTGGCACTGTATTCACTCCTTTAGACAAATTACAGCCCCCCCCCACCCTGTCTAGTGCATTCGCAGAATTTCACTTGTAAGCCCTGTTGCCCACTTGCCAAGTCCTGTCTGTTTTCCTAATGCACTTGGAGCATATGAATGTGTTTTATTCTGGAGCACCTACGCCCATGCCAAGTGGGTGGAAAAGTACAAAAAACATGATGATTTGTGCCCACTGCAGCTTGTCTTGTGCCTTGAAAATGAGGCCCATAACATTTAGTAAATTGTGATTGTAAATACACAAGCCATGAATAAGTGATAACATATATAATTATAAAGAATAATTATATATTATGCTTAGTGATGTAAAAAAAAAGTGCTCAGCTTGCAACCATGTGTCTTGATAAATTTATTAATGCATTTTGTTTAGATACCAAGCTGGGACCAGAAGTTTTCAGGTTTGACTTTGGAGCTGAAGCCACAGCATCACGATTAAGTGATAGATATTACTTGTTGCGGCCAGAAGTGGCTGAAAGTTATGTTTACCTGTGGAGGTTAACGCACAATCCGAAATACAGAGAATGGGGCTGGGAGATTGTACAGGTAAGGACGTCTTCAAGATACTTACATTTTTTGCTATTTTCTTTAGAAAAGGCTAAGAGGTTTGTAGTTGGGATGTTGAAATTTCATATTATTGGAACCAAGTCTGTAAAAGTGCATTTGCAGCATCATAAAATAGGAACTCATTTACTAGTGCCACATTTACTAGCCACAAGTGTTGTCACTTTAACATATGTTAAGCGTATTGACAATATTCACTGAAGGTACTTCAACATGCTCCTGGCACCTCTGTATACTGGTACCAAGCACCATTGTGTCTGTCTTCTGGTGAATCACGTGCATGTATGACTATTGATTATGTGGAACCCTGAAGCAAAAGAAACCATAAACTTGGTCACTCCAGGGTTCCTACAGTGGGTTGTATCAATAGACACAGCAGACTTGTTACATGAGAATCACCCACTAGGACCTAGTGCTGCAAGTGACACATTCTTCACTATGAAAATATTAGCTGCAACTTGCAACATTAGCATCTTATTGTTGCTGCTTCTAAGTGCTAACACTAATGTTAAGATGAGTCCATAACCAGCTAGAGGAAAGGGTGTTTACCTGTTTCTGAATTAACATAGCTATATGTTACAGTTGACATTTTAACAGATGGATACTACAATTTGGTTATTGCACCAATAATATGTGTAGCGCTATAGTAAATTGAGTGCACCTAACTCTACTATACGCTTCACTCCCAGCACATATGCTCCGGATGAGACCTTAAAATCTTAGGGAGTGAGCCTTTGCAGCGATGTGGAAGCAGGGTGTAGTGCAACTGTAACTGTATTCAGGGTGCAAAGAATTGGGCGCCAGTGGTTCTTATAACTTAACCATAGAACAGATTTAGTGATCACACTATGCAATCCTCAGTGGAGTGTACATAAATCAGAACATTGCAGGTTCATACAGTACATTGAATAGGCAGTACTCACAGCACCTTTGGTCAGTATGATTCTCCTCAGAGATAGGAACAATACATGCAGCTTTGAGGAGGTACACCCAGTTTTCAGCCTTTTCCCTAAGTGGAACCTGAGGGGAATCTATCTACCCTAGGTCTGTACACTTAGTCCCTACTTCTGGGCAATGAGTACCCTGGGATCTTAATCCCACTACAATCCTCGTAGGAGCCTCAAGCTGCTCAGCTAAATAATCTGACTGACTGTCACTCCTAGAGTGATCTATAAAGGGTGAGTAGCCTATTCTTACTAGACCTGACCTGTCTAGGTTCCACTCGAGCTCTGCCTCCTGCACAGGCTAGAGCCAGCACAAGATGGACCTGAAAGCATGCTTCAGAGCCTTTTATACTCTAGCACAATGCCATCTACTGGTCACTGTGAGAAACAGCAAGGGGCATAGCTTAAATCAGGAAGAGCAAACAGTACCCCTCCCAACTGTATTTTAGGACCCAGTTAGGTGTCTATAACACTGGAGGGACTGCCTGCACATAATACTAGGGGTGGCTATTTTACACATCCCTACATATGTAATCTCAAAATGTATTTTATTTTTTCATCAGGCACTAGAGAAATATTGCAGGATAGAAAGTGGATTTTCAGGCATCAAGGATGTTTACAGCAAGAGTCCAAACCATGACAATGTTCAGCAAAGCTTTTTCATGTCAGAAACATTAAAGTAAGTATTTTTATATATTGTTATATTATTATATAAACTATATTTACATGATCTGAGTGACTTCTTGTTAATAGTGAGGCTAATTCAATAAAATAAAGGGTCATAGTACCCTAAATGTTTCTACTAAATTGTGCCTTGTATAGTATAGGGCAATATTTATGCAGGCATAGTTTTATGGTATTTCTCTATTCAGTCAAACATACCTAATAGTTCCTTTCTTTACTGTTCCTTGATTACTTTATCGGTTGTGTTTATTCAACTAACCATGCTCCAATCAGAACACATCCCCAGGTAGCTAGGCAATACAACAGGAGGGATGTTCAATGTGTTAAGAAGGTAAAAACCAAGTTAGAGCACAGTAGCAGGGCAACTATCAGCGTGTACAGGTGGTACAAGTGTAATTAGCTGACTCATGGCTAGAGTTCTAAAAATCATAATTAAGTATTTTTCAGTAGGAAACAGGGCACTAAATGTTCCTCCAGTAGATACATCAGTTTCTGATGATGCCCTGCATGGGAACTTAAGTTGGCCTTTTATCCTCAAATTCAGTTGGTAGATTGACTGATTTCAACCTTACTGTGGCCACCTGTGCATATATTGTATAGTCCTTTGATCCTTCAGTCTGTCCAGACTATAGCTGACCATAGATGCATAGATACCATCATACGAAACAAAGTTTCGTACAATTTTCGGGCCGTGTGTGGATTGTCCCAACATTTTTCGTACCATGGCGATCGGACAGGTTAGAAGATTTCTGTCGGCTAACGATAATATCTCTGCATGTATTGATGATATCAGTGGGAGACTGTCACTACTATTTGTCGGACAGAACTTTCGTATGATTGCTGTCTATCAATTAATGGCCTGTGTGTTTGTTCTCTTTACTACTTTATTTATCTGAATGGTTAGTTACAGGTAGGAAGATTGGAATGGATGATTGTTCGTCCAACATAGGCTATAATCTGCATGTCTATGGCCAGCTTCAGAATTTCCCCTGCCAGTGCCCCATCTCAGCTTACAAATTGGGCATTGGCAGTGGCAGATGAAGGCACAGCTCCATTTCACTTCCGCTGAGATGGTCAGAAAAGAATGATGCCATCTGAAGAATGCAGGGGAGTGCCTTAAATTGGAAAAATTTTAATTTTTCTATATATTCCCTAACCACAATATTATGTAGAGTATATAGTAAAGAATTGGCATCTACTAACGCAAGTGAATATAATTATATTAGCAGATGGGAGATGAAATTAGGAAATACTATTGCTAATGAAGCAATATAGAAATCAGTGTGAACCTTAGTAAATCTTACCAATAAAGTTTTCTTTTTAATGCATCTACATTGGTTGGCGTGCACTGCTGAGGTACCACTGCTGTTTGGTCTCCCATTAGTCATTAGGAAAACCAGCAGCTGAAAAAGACTTTGCATTCCTGATGCTTTTTTTTAATTCTTCTTCTTTCTTATTATAGCGCCAACATGTTATGCAGCACTTTAACGAAATTGTTAAAGGAACAGTAACACCAAAAATGAAAGTGTTTTACAGGACAATACATTGTAGTGTTGTGCTGCACTGGTACAACTGGTGTGTTTGCTTCAGAAACACAACTATAGTTTATATCAACAAGCTGCTGTGTAGCCATGGGGTCAGTTATTCAAAGCAGAAAAAGGAGAAAAGGCACAGGTACATAGCAGATAACAGATAAGCTCTATAGTATAATGGGATTCTTTCTGTGCTTCAATGGCTGCCCCCATGGCTAAACAGCAGATTGTTTATATAAACTATAGTTGTGTTTCTTAAGCAAATACACCAGTTGTACCAGTGCAGGACAACACTACATTATATTGTCATTCCTTTAAAACACTGTTCATTTAACAACTCTCAGTGATTGCCCCAGTGGAACTTACAGTCTAAGAGCCATACCATATACACACATCCATACTATGGTCCGTTTCATTATTAAGCTGCCTATGTGTATGAGGAATGTTTATGAAATGAAATATTTCAATTCTTATAAGACAAAAGTCTACTTGCATGCTCATGTTAGTTAGCCCAATGTGTACATGACAAGGTCAAAGTCTACAAGCCAGGATAATATTGAAACTTGCTTTTCTAGTGTTTTCTAGGTCTCTGCTGACATAAATATTTTCTCTCCAGATTGTCATGCAGTACATGTGTGCCACACACACTTGTGTTTGCTTATGACTCGGCTAGTTAACTTATATAAACATGTGGGTTTAGCTGCCATGTGGATGATTTTTTTGCTATGTACATAAATTAATTTGCCAAAAATTGCACAGAACTGCAGTATCTCAACATATGTTTCATTCTACTGAGATGGTGTTTATTGTATACTATTAAGTCAAAGTGGCAACACTTTTTACAACTCATCAATAATTTTTTCTTATATATTCTACAGATACCTCTACCTGCTGTTTTCAGAAGATGATTTACTTTCACTAGAAGACTGGGTATTTAACACAGAAGCACATCCACTACCAATTATTCATCTAAAGTCAAGCTGAAGCACAATATTACAGTACACATCCAGTCAGAGTTTTTATCAGAAGCTTAAACTTTCGTATGAGATAAATTCTATTTTATGAGATTCATTTGGGATAACAGGAATGAAAAAAAAATCTAAAAACAGTATGAAACTCTTATATTTAGAACTAAAAGAACAGTGGCCTTCTGCAGAAAAAAAATCTGCCTGCGTTTGCTTTTTTTTTTGCAAGAACAAAACGAATATGTGAAGGGATACATCTATGTTCCTTTTTTAGTGCAGTATCTCCTTCAACACCTGGTTTGTCCAACGTGTAGCCTTCCAAATGTTCTTGTATAGTAGCTCCTCATATCCCTGTTAATTACGGTACAACAACAGCTGAGTGGTCACATATTGCATGTTTCTGGTTATGGCAATGCATTGTTGTCCAGGACTGGTCACAATTCTTAATTTTCAAAGCCAAGGCAGCTTGGAAATGGAACTCCTCCCCAAATATTTTTTTCCTTGTAATTTAATCTTGTTTTCATTTAATCAGAGATCTCAGAGCTGCAATATTTACATGCAGCTATATTTTGTGCAACTCCAGCAAATGTGAGTGTTGAAGAGCAATGAATTTGCTTTACAGATGCAGTGTATATATGTATATGTATGATTGCTTCAAAAGTGCTATGCAGAATTATGACATTTGAGGCACGTTTTATCACAGCAAAGTACTGTGCATTAGTTTAGTACATTCTTGTATTTCTAAATTATTATAGATACAGTTATTGTTGTTTGTTTTTAAAACCATTGGCAAACTTTATTTTGTTGCATGAGGATTTTTGAGTTCTAGTGGGTTATTTACTAAACTCCGAAAGCAAAAATCACGAAAAATTTGTGTTTTTTTTTTTTTTTTTATAAAATTGGACTTTTAATAAAATCACGAATTTTTTGGAATTTATTAAACCCAGAGGATGGGAAAAGTCCAAATCTGAAAATCTGGCATCTCAGACCTGTTGAGGTTGCATATAAGTCAATGGGAGAAGTCCCAATGATTTTTTTTTTCTGGCAAAATTCGGAGTTTTCGGGTGAAAAATGCGTGAAAATCGGATGAAAGATCCGAAAAAATCGAGAATCGAGAAAATCTGATTTTTCACGATTTTTTCCTGCAAATAAAATTTTCGGGAAAGTGTATTAATAAATAAGCCCAAAAAACCTGTGCGGATTTGGATTTTTCATGATTTTTTCCTGCAAACAAAATTTTCGGGAAAGTGTATTAATAAATAAGCCCAAAAAACCTGTGCGGATTTATTGGAGTTTTTTTCAGAAAATCATGAGATGAATTCGAAGTTTGATAAATAACCCCCTTTGTGAATGCTTTTCCCCCCTCACTGCAAAAGCTGAAAGCAAAAGATCATTTTTCAGTTTATTATAGCTTAGATGATTTCCCACCACTAAGGAGGGGTTTCACGTTTACTCTGTGTCTCTTTATGTAAAGTTTTTGGGACCCTCACAGGACTAGAATGAAAAGCAATTTAATGAAATACACTGAGCTTCTCATCCATGTGGCTATGAAATGGCTAGAAAAAAAACCATTTCAGTAAATGTTGGTGAGATTGCAGCCCCACGTGCCATTTAAACAGTATTTTTAATGGAGGGATGTATTTTTGCATTGACTCTGTTAAAGGGGCGGATCACCTTTGAGTTAACTTGGGGAGCCCCATTTTAGCCCCCAAATTTTAGTGCTATTAGAGCTTTTTGAAACCACGATTAAACTCTATTTCTCTAAAATTATGAATGCCATGAAAGTTATTAATAGATCAGAATAAAAAAAAAGTAAGAACAAAAATAGCTGTTGAAAAAATTCAAAAACCCTGAATTTTTCATGAACAAACTAAAAATATGTACGACAATGAACGTTTTGACCCCCGAAAACCTCTAAAACCACAAACAAAAGGCTGATCTTTGAAAGAAAAGAAAGGGAACTTCCATTGACTTCTACATGACTTCAACAGCCTTAACTTTCATACGTATTCAGAGATTTTATGCTTTTTACACCTGATAAAATCGTGGATTAGGTTACTATAAGAAAAATGTGTTTGTTTGCACTAAGAGAAATCCATGTTCAACAAACTTTAATAAATCAGCCCCTTACTCCCACATGTAATAAAAGGCACTAAGTTTGCCCAGGAGCAGTAACCAGTAGCAACCAATAAGATGTTTGCTTTTAAAGGGCATGTTAAGTCTAAAATAGAATAAGGCTAGAAATGCTGTATTTTTTATACTAAATATAAACATGAACTTACTGCACCACACGCCTAATCAAACAAATAATTTATGCTTTCAAAGTTGGCTACAGGGGGCTGTCACCTTGTAACTTTGTTAAACATCTTTGCAAGACTAAGACTGTGCACATGCTCAGTGTGGTCTGGGCTGCTTAGGGATCGTCATAAACAAAGCTGCTTGAGTTCTGCATGGCTGGAAAGTAAGGAGGGGCCTCCCCCTGCTGTTCATAAGTATGATTGTTTCCCTGCTCAGCACTTAGGGACCATCTGACAATTCCTATCCACAGCAGTAAATGAAGGGAGAATTTCACTGCATACAGTCAGGTTTCTTATAAAAACAGTACACATTTTTTAATTAAAGTATAATAGAGATTCTTTTTCATTAAAGAAAGTAAAAATGGGATTTTATTTTTTTGCCTTTACATGCCCTTTAAACATGTGGCCAGGAAATTCTACCTGGTGATTGGTTGCTATAGGTTACTGCCCTGGGCAAACTTAGTGCCTTTAATTATATAACCCCATTAGTATGTTGTAGAATGGCTAATTCTAAGCAACTTTCCAATTGGCCTTCATTTTTTTTATTTTTTTATATTTTTTAATTATTTGCCTTTTTCTTCTGTTAATAGCTTTCAAATGGGGGTCACTGACTCCACTTAAAAAAAATGCTCTGTAAAGCTACAAATGTATTATTGCTACTTTTTATTGTTTGGCTTACTATTTATTTAGGGCCTCTCCTATTCATATTTCAGTCTCTCATTCAAATCAGTGCATGGTTGCTAGGATCATTTGGATCATAGCAGCCAGATTGCTGAAATGTCAAAAGCTAAATAACTAAAAAAAAAACCCACAAATAATAAAAAATGAAACCAATTGCAAATTGTCTCAGAATATCCCTCTTTACATCATACTAAAAGTTAATTATAGAAATATATTTCATATCCAAAATTGTATCATACGCTCTCTCCCCAAGGTCCAAAGAAGATGCCCATTTTCTGCAGAGGGCTTTCCTCAATTTAAATATTTAGCAAAAAGGCAAGCAAAAAGTATCATTCTGGTAGGGTCTCCTAAACAATGATTCCTACTTTTGGTTACTAAACGTTATTATTAAATGTATTTTATAGTGCAGCAAGTTTTTTTTATATGTTGACATTGGACCATACAGTGATGTATCAACACAAATTCTTTAATGTTCTCCTGCTAAGTATATTTATTAATAGCATTGTTAACCAGAGGGTGTAAGAATAAGAGCTTAAGCATGGCTGGGAACTTGCTGGTGTCACGGTCGGTACCCTAAATCCAGAACTAATCCTAAGCACCCTGTTCTCGGCTCTTGCTTCTGCCTTTAACAGCCGCCTTTCACCTCGGGAGGAGCCCTCGGATAATTAGATGCCACCAGGTCTTAATAAGAGAGGTGCCAATCGAAGGGTTCTGGACGAGCAAAGGGGCACAATGGTAAAGCAAAGTCTTTTGGGCAGAAGGTCACAATACAAGGCGTAGGCAGAACGTGTAGTCAAATCAGGCCGGGTCGGGTCATGCAGAGTAGAAACTGAGTCAGACAAGCAACGGTCAAACCAGGAGATCAATCAGAAGGGATACAGAAGACTTGGTTACCAGGCTGGGTCAGGATTACAGTAGTCAGAATCGTCAAAACAGGCAGGGGTCACAACAGGTATCAGGAAACAGGCAAAATTTGCAGAACAGAAGCACCAGGAACTCAATACAGATGTTCCTATAACGGGCAGTAAGAAACTGTATTATGGCCCTTTAAATACTTTTAAACTTCGCGCCAGCTCGCATGCGCCTAAAAATAGGAAGAATGCACGCCGGGGCACGTCCCCGCCGCACCACTGGACCACCAGGGTAAGTTGTTACAGCTGGACTCCCACTGGTGCCAAGCTACCACTCATGGGTCTGAGTTTGATCATATGCATATCTAAGTGCCATTTACCATAATTATATATTTTTCTTTTATTAAGTAGGCTCATTCTATGCAGAATTTAACAACACTAACTGATATCACAGATATGAACATGCTATTTTTTTTGCATTAGAAAAACAAAAAAATATAAGTATTGTGATAAACATTGTTAATAAATACAGTCTATTTACATTTTTAAATGTGACTTTACTAATGTCTTTATTTACCTATATTGGGCACATGTTGTGGCTGCTTTGTGGTGTCTGAATATAGATATAACCTACACTTTGAAACTAGAAGTATCTGTTATTTCTAAAGGTTAATAAACAAAATGACTCCTCTGGATTTAATTACAAGTGCCAGGTAATGAGAATAATACATTAAAAAAGCATTATACACCGGTGTTCAACATCTGGCCAATAATTAAAGCTTATGTTGAACATGTGTTTTGCTCAATATTCTTATACTTCATTCACACCACACAAATTGTTATCTGATTTTGCAAAGAACATTTGTAGTTGACAAGCAAATTCTGAAATGCACAGATCTTAATGCCTCCTATGTGTGAAGCGAAAGAGCGATACTTCACAAATTGACTAAGATGCGGATTTTACTTAACGTTACCTCTTGCGCCAGACTTGCCTTCGCCACCTCAGACCAGGCAAAGTGCAATAGAGTAGATAGGACTTCCTCAAAAAATAATTGAAAAATTTTCTAAGTCCCAAAAAATGCTGGTGACTTTTCAGTTTTTCAGGGTGATAGGCTGCAAAAGATCGTAAATTGTTTTTAGGGTAAGCGGCTTCCCCCTATATTTCCTAACATGTGGCACATAAACTATACGCTGGGCTCATGTGTAGGGCAATATAACAACTCTATTTTATTTTATTAAGGTTTCCCAGGCTTCTGTAGTGTAATATATTGGCTGCAACATATACGTCCATTCAACTTTAACTTCCTGCAGTATGCAAATTAGGCAACGCTAGTGTTGCTTCGCCGCAGTAACGCTATCGCTACTTCGCCAGCGTTCGGCGCTGTGGACACAACTTCGGATTTTAGTGAATTAGTGTTGTCCTGGCAAATCTACGCCTAGCGAAGTGTTGCGGTGTGAGAAAAGCCGTCGCTGGCGAATTTTTGGAGGTTAGTGAATTTGCCCCATAGACTCCATTCTAATCAAATAAATCAAATTTTTAAAAAAAATTTATTTTTTCTCTGTAATAGTAAAGCAGCACATTATACTTGATCCTAGCTAAAATATAATCCATCCTTGTTGACTGTAAAACAATCTTATTGGGTTTATACAATATTTAAATTATTTATAGCAGACGTAAGGTATAGAGAAATATTCCTTATCTCGAAAAACCCCAGATCCCAAGTATTCTGGATAGCAGCTCCCATACCTGTTATTTTCTTCATATACAGAGTTTGCACAGACAAAAGAGGTGATATACTTCCATATACCTCTCTCATATTAATCTATAAAACTACCGGCTTGCATTTGGATCTAGCAACACTTTCTGTGGGAAAAGGGATTTCTGTGTGATGGATTAGCTGGTAGAGACACATGATCTTTCTGTGTGCAATGTGAGGAAGAGAGCAAATATTGTAGGTGGTGCTTATTAAACAGCAATATAACTTTAAAGGAACAGTAACACCAAAAAAAAGTGTTTTAAAGTAATGAAAATATGATGTAGTGTTGCCCTGCACTGTAAAACTGATTTGTTTGCTTCAGAAACACTACTATAGTTCATATAAACAAGCTGCTGAATAGCAATGGGGGAAATTAAAAAAAAGGCTATATGGCACAGGATAAATTTTGGATAACATATAACACCATTATGTTCTACAGAGTTTATCTGCTGTGTAACCTGAGCCGTTTCTTCTTTGAATGGCTGCCCCCATGGCTACACAGCAGTTTAATTATATAAACAATAGTAGTGTTTCTGAAGCAAACACAGCAGTCTTACCAGCGCAGGGCAATGCTGCATTATATTTGTATTACTTTAAAACAATTATATTTTTTGATGTTACTGTTCCTTTAAGGGAGACAGGAGTTAAATATGTATCTCTAATATCACACTGCGAGGTATTCGATTAATCTGGATTAGGGCAAGAGTCGTGGGGTTTAGGGGTCCTAAGCAACTGAAAAACTAAACTAAAATGGGAATGCCAATTTCTTAAGCCTCAACTAGGTGTGGTACATATGCATTATAGTACTTCCTGTGAGCTTATTGTACTGTGCAAAGCATACCTGGAACCAGACAAAAAATGGCACACATTGCTCCGAGGGAAAGTAAAAAGTAAGCAATTTTGTCGCTGCATTAACAATTGGTCCCTCACTTTGATGATTTTCACTCTCAGTCTCCTTCAAATCTAGGTGTAACATATATTTTTCAACCTCCCCAACTTTAGACGCTGCAGCAATGAAAAAGAAGTCTACAGTTATGGAATATCATGCTGTAAAGCTACAACTTTTAAACTTTTTATACAAAAGTTAGCCTGCTTCAAAGTAAAAACTGACACAAGTCTTAATCAGTTAATAGTTTCCTTTAAATTCAACTATGAATGTGCCATTGTGCAATCTACTACTTCCCCAAGGTACACAAGAGTATGACAAATCCATCTGAATGACCAGTAGTGGATGGGATATATTGATCTTCTAGGCCAGTGAACCCCAACAAGTAGCTCGTGAGCAACATGTTGCTAGCCAAACCCTTGGATGCTGCTCCCAGCGGTCTCAAAGCAGGTACTTATTTTTGAATTCCTGGCTTGGAGGCAAGTTTTGGTTGCAAAAAAACAGGTGTACTGCCAAACAGAGCCTCCTATAGGCTGCCAGTCAACATAGGGGCTACCAATAGCCAATCACAAACCTTATTTGGCACCACCCAGAAATATTTTCATGCTTGTGTTGCTCCCCAACTCTTTTTCCATCTGAATGTTACTCATAGGTGAAAGGTTGGGGACCTCTGTTGTAGGCACTAGCTATTTTGTTGAGCAATGTGCTGCAGGAACTGTGAAATAATAAATAAACCACATGTGCAAGACAATATAGAATGTATTAACAATGAAACTACATTTAACAACCTGTCAGGAAACACAGACTAAGCAATATGGGGTCTACATTTAGCAGTGCATCTGTGGTCTACTGGTTATCTCAATTTAGTTTTTGGGTACACTCTGCAATGAAGAGGCAGTATACACACTGATCTACACCTATACTTAAAATTAATAGGAAATATATTCTAAAGCAAATCATTGAGTAGCTCTCATGTAATCCCACATAGAGGAGTGTTTAAAAAGTGCTGTGAGGGTAAGAAATGTTTACTCACACGTGTGAATTTATACATTGCCTTATGAGTTTTTGTTGTTGTAAATAATCATAAATCTTACCAATTGTGTGGTAATCTTTATTTGTTTTTACTATGCTTGTCTTCCTGGGACAACATGAGTTCATCAAGTGCAAAGTTTTGCTGTTGACTTAGCATCCTTTGCTGAAGGTCTGGGGCATACAAACCTGCACCACCATTATACATGATGAGCATTTACTGTTCTTTGACCAGCATAATATCCTGTTTTCAATCTAACTGGGAAATGAATTTTGCCTGGGATCAGGGGACATGCTGACCAATCTATGTCACATTAATGCACATAATTAGCAAAAAAAGCTTAGAAAAGTGCTGGGGAAGGTCCCCATAGGCTAACATTGGACTTCGGTAGGTTTAAAGTGGAGAAGTATGAAGTCTAAGTTTTTTTAAAGAGACAGTACTATCGAAGGATCGAGGTACCCAAAAAATTACTTTATATTTTTTTATTCGAATTATTCACTCGAGCTTAGTAAATCTGCCCGATAGTTTCTGTTTTGCATATAAATAGCTTCAGGAGGGTTTTCTAACTTTTTTTTTATTTGTGTGTGCGAGTGTGTAAGGCTATAGTAAAATGGAGCAGCACCTTTTCACCTGAGGTATAAGCTTTACCATAAATCTGCCTGGATGAGATTCTTCTCACTCAGGAGTGAGCCCTCTCAATGGTGTGAAGGCAGGGTGTTGTTGAACTACAATTATATGCAGAACACAATAAATGGGCAGCAGTGGTTCTTGTAACTTAACCATAGAACTGACTTATTGGGAATATAGTTCACATAGGAGTTTATTAGAAATAAAGCAGGACAAGGAACATTTGTGGATAGGCATATACTCAAAGCACCAATGGTCAGTATATATCCCCACAGGGTAAGAGGGATAGAACACAAGAGCTTTACAGATGCACACTGAGCTTTCAGGCATTGTCCTAAATGGAACCCCCATGGGTATCTCTCAAAATGGACCTTAAGTGCATGTGTGCTTAGCTTATATTATACAGCATCAAGTCACCTAGTGGCAAACTATAGAACTCTATGGGTCATGCTTTGTCCCAGGAAGAGGAGCCCAGCTCATCTATAATCTAAGGGACCCTTTAACGGCAAAACTTAAGGGGATTGCACTATAAACAGGGAAACTATTTATCAGTCCCCCTACACCAGTGGGCAGTTTTGCAATGCAATAGGTGATCTAGTGGGTAGGCTGGGGATGGAAGCTCATCTGGGAAGAGGATAGAGGTAGGGTTGTCACCTTTGTCGGCAACAAAAGTGGTCAAAGCTTGCGGGTAATGATGTCAGAGGCACAATCATTGACATCATTCACAATCCTAGAAACCGGACAGCTCTTTAAAAAAAAAAAAAAAACAGCCTCCAATTCAAAGCCAGCCAGGTGGGAAACCCTAATTGAGGGTACATTTAAAATATAGAACTGAAAGGATTACAATTAAAACAAATATGTTTCGTTAAGTCTAAGTCACACCTAACATATATTATTCCTTCTTGTATGCAATTCTTGTATGCAATTCTTTCCTCATGCCAACATTTTAAGGAACAACCACAAACCTAAGGTTATTTAGCAAGTCTATTCTATTCAGTCTGGACACTAAAATATTTCTAAATTAAAACAATAAAACTGCGCCTACTTAAAAATGATAAGTCACACTAAGATAAAGTTTGTCAACAAACAAAATGGCCGCGGTTAGAGGGTGTTTCTCCTTGGCTTTTAGGGAGGAGACTTGACCTTAGCCGGACCGTAATTTCTTACGCGCCCGCGGGTCTCCCCAGTGATGACGTTGTCTAGTAGACGCCGAAACACGTGACGCTGGAAGTGAGTGTGCTCTGTGGTGTATGTGTGTGATGCCTACGCGCGGCAAAGGCGAGAGAAGATGGCGGACGGGAAGGGAGAGTCCCGAACGGGGCTAGCCAGCCAAGACACACCATCTTCTTCGCTCTCCGCTGCGCGAACCCACCGCTTAGCAGAAGACCTGAGGGAGCTACAGGACATACTGAAAGACGACGATGTCTCTGCGCCCTCCTCTGCCGTATATTGCGGTCGCTTCTGCGAGGTGAGTGATGACTGCGTTGGGTAGAATAGAAAGGGGAAATAACTGCACAAGAGCTGCAGACACAGTCTCTGTGTAGCTAGAGTGCAAGACTAACCATACCAACACATTAATGACGGGCTGCGCCTCCAGCCGAGGCTTGTTTGGGTCTAGCGCAATGGTTTTATTTTGGTCTCTGACAGTGAGAGATGGGGGCGGGTTTGTGGGAGGGTTAATGCCCTATATAGCCTAATCCACCACTACCGTCATTCATTCGCATTGGCTCTTGCGCTAGTGTGCTATGTTATATACAGAATATCTGCCTGCCTTGCACACACACCAGTGGGGCCCCTGGTTATTGGAGCTGCCTTGGCAGGAATGGCGGCAGCAGGGGGCAAGTGAGGGCCCTGACCGCTCCCACAATGCACAGCGTCGGGTAAGTGCGTTCTTGGTACTGCAGTCAGTGCTCACACTTAGTACCAGAATGCACCGCAGGGTACTTCATTGGTTGCTGCTGGAGCTCTGGGGGAGGCTACTGGAAAGTTTCAGGGGGCTCTATGTCGCTGGGCCACTCAGACCTCCTGCTGTTTTATGAAACTTTCAATGAATTTGATTTTAATTGTACCTTGGATGGCATAATTATTCTTTAGCCAATAAAGCAATCAAAACATTCTACCCCATAAACGCATTTCCAGTTTATTTTTATTAAATATTGTCACTGTGCTATTATACCTCTGCCAAAGCAGTGAATGACTGGCGGTTTACATACTCTGCACTTCTGCTTCTGACTTGGAAAACCCTATTGCAGAAGTCGGTTTCCTTCCTATTTGTTCTTCTCCTGCCTCTGCTACCGTAACTTCAAAACATTAACGGTGTTCAATGTATACTGGAAAATGTTTTAGAATGTTATTTTCTGGCCTTATTCAAAAAAGACTTTCAAAAATAGCATTGTAAAGGAAATATGGCACAGAGAGGAAACACGTTCTGTTTCGAACGGTTGTGTTAGCAGCTTGCGTGAAGTTTGACATGGCCTTGAACAGTTACAGTCTTTGTAATAAGGACCAAGTTCACCTGTAGGCCCAATGGTAGAATGCTGCTCTTTGCTAGTTTTTATGGGTACAGGCTGCCTATGGACTCCATAATTATTTTGTATGATGTTTAATTAGCAATGTGACATGTTGAATATAAAATAAAGGGCCGTCTACTTGGGAAAAGTTTGACAGCACTGCCATAAACTATCACCCACTAATCAAATGTGTGCATTTACACAGTATTATTCAGTTTTTAATAAAATATTCACTTTAAGTTTTACATTTTTCAGCTTTTGTATAATTTTTTTCTGGTTTGTGAAATAGAAATACCTGGGCCTCTTTGCAGGCTCCGCAAAATCACAGGTCCCCACACACTCTATCTGCAGTCGGGGACATAGCCCCTCATTTTATTAATGTATCACTACAAGGATCAACGTTTCGGGGGGTTCAACCCTAAACCTTAAAGGAGAAGGAAAGCTACGGAGGCATTTTATTGCCAATAGATTAGCTGCAATAGTGCAAGATAGAATGCTATATTTATTCTGTAGAATGTTTTACCATACCTGAGTAAAAAGCTCTAGAAACTCTCTGTTTGTTTAGGATAGGAACTGCAGTATTAACATGGTGTGACATCACTTCCTGTCTGAGTCTCTCCCTGCTCTGGGCTCAGATTACAGTAGAGAAGGGAGGGGGTGGGGAAGAGGAGCAAACTGAGCATGCTCTTGCCCAGGGCAATGAGGTTTAAGCTGAAGGCAGGAAGTCTGATACAGAAGCCCATGTGTACACAATAGAAGGAAAGAAATGCAGTGTTTCTTTTGACAGAGGACTCAGAGCAGCATTATTTTGGGGGTTTACTGGTATATTTAGATGGACCTTTCTGATTAGACTTACTTATTTTTAACCTTTCCTTCTCCTTTAACATGTAAAATGAAGATGAGAAGCAAAGGTTAAGTATTTGAAATTATTATCCCTCAACAGTATCAGGCACTAGTTGTTTGAGCTTCAAATAATATTTCAGGTACGTCACGGTGGTGGTGGCGGCCAGGGGCACCTATCAAGCAGTTTTGCCAATATGTAGATTTTGAAACAACCGTTGTTGAATTAGTTAGAAAACTCTTAAATTTTGAGCAGATCTAGTCATTTTAGGTCTTGAGATAGATCATTTTAATGCCAGCTTGGTTTAAAATGAGTGAACTGACGCTCACTATATCAGTTTGGCTATTGTCTTATAAATGTATATTATACTAGTAAATTATTCATACAGACATTTTTTTGTTTTGCTTTTGAACCTTTAAATGAACCAAAAGCCCTCCATGGTGGCACAAACAATTCCATATATTTCCTACAAAAGCTGTCCGTACATAAATTAATATTAAACTGACAAGCCCCCAGCAGCTGTATGACCAATCTGATTGTATCCCCATTTCACAGCTTTGTTTAAAGGTGAAGAATATATTTTTTAACATGAGTTCAATAAATAGGGCTTGTACTAAACATACGTACAAAATAGGTATTTTACCCCTTTAAGGATTGGGGAGTTCTCCTTGCCACATATTTGAGTAATCATATTATTCACAATACTTTTGATATTTTATTTTTTTTTTGCCTATTGCGCAAAAGTTAAAATGCGGTAAACTGCAAGGTTTTTTGTTAAATGTCTAAAAGTTTCTAGTAATTGCTAAATTTAACAAAAGTTTGGTAGTTTGAGGTAAAAAAATGTATGGTTTTATTGAGGGTCTCTTACAGTTTCAGGCTGTTGCACACTCAAACTGCAGACTGCAAGCTTTGTTTCTGCTAATCAAAGTGCTGACCATGAAAATAAGATAGCAATATTTTGTTACACTATGAATATCTGGCATCAGTATACTCATAACCTTTTTTTGGCTCTTATAATTTGTCATTGTATGCAAGGGAATGTCGGCAATATAGTGATGTATATGACTCTTGTGTTCACATTGATTTTGGGGGGGTTTGCTATATTTGTCAAATAGCTGATTATTTGTAATGCTCTGTTTTCTGTGTAGTGGGATGTTAACCTCTAAAAGGCATTTTTGGAATTTACTGTGTATTTTATCTTTTAAATATATTTATTTCAGTTTAGATACAATGAGTATACTTTAGTTCCATAATCATTAGTTGCTACTTGGAAAGGGCGGTCGTGGGAGTGCTTCAAGGCTGAGCAAAATGTACAAGTACAATGGAAGCGAGACTGATTTGTACAAGCCACCATACCACGTCAAGCTAAACTCCATATGGCGGTCCTAACTATTTTCATCAGGTCATTTTTTGTAGGCTGGCGCCTCCCTGCATAGTAGCATTTCTTTGGATACCGCAACCCTGCAACCAAACTCTTATTTAACATAGTAATTTTAGAATCCCGGCTCTGTTGGACTTGGCTGGAGGAGTGCTGCTTTTTGCTGTATTGTTTTAAGAGTCACAACCAGCAGTGATTACAGATAATAGAAAGGGACAGTGCGAAACCAATACTTTTGCAAAGATCTTTAAAATGACTGAAAATGTATATTTAACATATGGAAAGCTGCTTAGAATTCCAGCATCCTGAAGAGAGAAGGTTGTAAAACCAATTAAAGCATTAGCTGATAACTGCTATATGAACTGGTGTATGTAATATTCGGGACTGGGGTGTTTTTTGTCTACGGGAACTTTCCAAGGTTTCCAGCGTTACTAAAATGAGAATCTTTCAGTGCATGGGAGTAGTTCTGCACATCCTTAAAATCTAAATTCAGACAGACTTATTATCTTGAAGCAACAATCTCACGCTTGAAAGCTGCAAGCTTGCATTTGAGCTATAGACATGCACAATATAAAACACTAAATAATGTTTTTTATGTACCACTGCTCATGATTAGGTTTTCTTGTCATTTAAAGGATAAGGAAAGTCTGAAGACAATAATCTGATCAGGGAAAGGCTTGCCACAATGCTGTGTATAAGTGCTGTCATTTCGCTCTAGTTCCATGTCATTTAGTATATCCAAAGCAGATTGTTTCACAAAAATGCTTAGTATAGAATAAAGTAAACCCCACAATGCATCAGTCTATCTTCAAGACCAAGACTGCAACACATGTGCTAGCATACTATTTGGATTAGGCACATGCGCAGGAAATATTCTTCCTGTTTCGACTTCTTCTATATGAGCAGGGTTGCTTCCTACATTAACACACCTATGCCCGCCCACTTCAACCAATTGGGAATTGCTAAAAGAGGTTGCTATAGTTACCCGTGCCCCTATCTCTTAAACTGAAACACCGATTTTGATCTGTATTGTTTTGATTCTTGATTAGCGCTGATCGGTGTCTGCTTTGCATACTCTGGAAGCTTGTGTCCTGCCATTTTGTTATGTAATACATTGCACGACAAACTATTATTATGCGCAGGAGATCGGACGGGGAATTTTCTCACATGCACAGTCCGTCTGAAATGTCGCTCTTTGTGGCATAGGCATTTTAAAGATGCCGTATGCGAAGGACTTAGTAGGTAAAGAAAATTTCCAAGATGAAGTTACTACTTTTAAAAAAGGTATTTGTGAAAATAAAGTTTGCTATATGAGAGAGCAAGGGGGTACTATTTGAATGAAGCTTGGGGAAAAAGGATGTCCTTATTCTTTAAGGGTAGTGGCAGATGGGGAGATTAGTCGACCAGCGACATCTCTTCTTCTGGCGACTAATCTCCCCGAAATGTCTTCCCGGCGGCAAGAATGTGAATTGACGGCGCAATGGCATTCGGATCACATTTCGAAGTCCTCAGAAGTTGCCTCACAAGGAAGCTTTGGCCTACTTGGGAAAACCGAAGCGATCCGTATGCCGGCCGGCAAATAACATTTTTATAAGGGTATAGTAGCACTAACAGCTGGCACATCAAAAGGGACGACTTTTCAGGAAGAAGCTGATTGCATAAAATGAGGTGTCTGCTTGGGGGAAAAAAGCAACCTCTGTTAACACAGCATATTACACACGCTAGACGTTCTTTACTCCTAAATCTTTCCTGTTGAATTTTGCCTGGTCCAGATTACTGTAAAATAGTAGTATAATTCTTACATATTAGCCTGGCTTAACTGGACTTTATGAAAATGCTGGATATTAACTATTCTACACCGCTCTAAAGACAGTAACATTTTATTGACTTGATAAGTTTCTGGGCAATTGGTGAATGAGATCCTGTTAGCCTTCAAATGAGCAGGTAATGTAAACATAGGAAAACGATCCCCTACCTTAATAAGTTTTAATTGCGCATGGATACCTAAGGCTAAGGCCACACTAGGCGATAGCGCCGCGATTTGACTCGCGGCGACTTTTCGTCGCGACTTTTAATCCGCAATCGCTGGGGAAACTTTTGCGCTGGCGTCTATGGGGAATCGCCAGCGTCAAAACACACGCGGCGATATTTTTTCTATTGTCGCTCGAAATCGCCTAGCGAGGCAATTTCGAGCGACAGTAGAAAAAAGATCGCCGCGTGTGTTTTGACGCTGGCGATTTTTCGCGATTCCCCATAGACGCCAGCGCAAAAGTTTCCCCAGCGATTGCGGATTAAAAGTCTCGGCGAAAAGTCGCCGCGAGTCAAATCGCGGCGCTATCGCCTAGTGTGGCCTTAGCCTAAAGGTGCCCATACAAGGGCATATTTGGTTGTGTGAAACAACCAATTTTAGCACGATCTGATAAAATAATCTACCTATAGTTAAAATAAATGGATGCGAACAAATTTGTCCCAATAGTCGAGGCAGGTTTAAAAAATTTTTGTCACAAAACAATAAAATTGTCAGTCATCCCTAAACAATCCCTTCACTGTGCATGCCTTTTGTGAAAGTAAACAAAGGTACAGACAATCATCAGTTAATAGATGTGAGATATTGCAGCCTACCTGACAAAGTCGTGACCAAAATCCGATCATAAGATAGTTTACAGAGCACCTACTACATCTGCCCGTGTATGGCCAACTTTACTTGGGTGAAAATGTCAAGGTCTGTACACTTTATATACAAACCGAAAACATTACTCCTTATTGCAGAGATAGAGAAGTGCCTGTAGATGGTATCAACAGTGCATAATAGTGTTCTCACACTCTCTCTCACACAAACACTTTCTCTTTCACACTCTGTCACTCGTGTCTTTCTATCTTACAGAGAATCTATACAATGTGTCGATGAAGCTAATGCTAAATCTCTGTTTCTCTAGATACAGTCACTCTGGGAGATAGGGAAGCCATTAATTTTACACATTAGCCTTTAGAAAACATTTAAGGTTTACATCCTCATTAAAAGCCTTTTAGGCAGTGTTTAATTTTATTATATGGGTATTCCAGTTTCATTTTACACTCCAAAAACATACAGGTAGGTTATTTGGTTCCTGATAAAATATGAGTGTGAATGTGATAGGGACTTTAAAGCTGTCTGGGGAAGGGATGGATATTATCTCTGTAAAGCGTTGCAGACTATGATGGTAAAGAATAATAGTACGCTATATGACTTCTTCCTCTTTGGTAAAAGCAGTGTAATGTCCCCACTTTTTCATTTGTGCTTATTTTAAAGACCTGCCATCTGAGTTGCTGAAGTATATGCCTGCATTCTGTATATGTATATGTTTCTTTATCTGAATTTATTATGCTAATCCAGTATCATGAAACCAGTTATTCAGAAAGTTCCGAATTACAGGAAGGCCATCCACCATAGACTCCATTTTAATTATTAAATGTCTTTAAAAACATTTCCTTTTTCTCTGTGAGACTAAAACAGTGCCTTGTACTTGATCCCAACTAAGATACAATTAATCATTAAATCCTTATTGGAAGCAAAGCAATCCTTTTTTGGTTTATTTAATGATTCAACTATTTTTTTTAGTAGATGTAAGGTGTAGTGATCCAAGTTACGGAAAGATCCATTATTCGGTAAACCCCAGCTCCTGAGCATAATGAGCATATAATATGTCCCATACCTGTACAACGGTCATTGAGTCTTGTGCTATTTGAACATGTGATCCGACAGTCTTAACACCTCAGTTTAAAAAATAAAAACCTCGGTCCTCTCCATGATCCCAACTTCATGACACTCTTTTAAATTGATTGCAATATATGTATGGGATCTATTATTCGCAGTGTGATTCATATTTTGAATCACCATACCATTAGTCTGCAAAAATCATTTAGAAATTGAATAATCGCAGTACAATGTTTTGCCACCAATTAGGATTAATGCAGTTTAGTTAGGATCAAGTGCAATGTACTGTATTATTATTATTCGAGTATAAGGAATTAATTTTTAAAAATTAGAAATTGTTTATTGTATATTGTCTATGGAAGATGGGCTTCCCCTAATTCAGAGCTTTCTGGATAACAGGTTTTGGTGGAGGCATCCCATACCAGTACTAAATTCCATAAGCACAAATACCACTAGAGTGTGCAGTTGTATTTTTTAAGGAGCTTTAAAAGGGATCTAAACACTTAAAACAAATGCTAAACACTTACAACAAAATCTAGTTGCAAACGTGTTTAGAAGGCAAATTTATTTCAAGGGTTTAGATCCCCTTTAAGTGCCACATGTCTGACTTCTCCTTTTTACAGTGAGGTGTAAAGAGGCTTTGACCCATGCTTTGCATCAAGTGGAAAGGGCTTATTCCTGTCGATCAACAGTGACCGAACAGTGTGGGAAAAGTGCTTGTTGACTATTTTACATATTACTTTGGTCACGGTAAGATACAGCAAGCTGGTGGTCCTAGAGATGATTCTGTCAGTTTGTCTCTAAGTTCTAGTTCAGCAACTTCATTGCAAAAAGACAACTGAGATTTATGCATATTGTAAGCATCTTTATTGTAATATTTTGTAGGCTTTAGAGCAGGGCTGTATACCTTTTTCCAAGTGGTGGGTGTGGCCCTTTCTCCAGATCGACGATGGATTGTCAGGCAGGTTGGAAGTGAGGGGAACGGCACTGCTGCATTATTTAGAAAGGAACTGCGGTCTATCATTATCTAATACGATTCCATTGGACTGACCCACAGGCAGGAGAGTTGGGAGAGGTAAAAGTCCTTAAACTCTTAAAAGAATAAAATAAAATTGTTAATAGGTTTCTGAGCAAATCAATTTCAGAATTGGCTTTGTCTTTGCTGTCCTTTCCCCATTAAAACTGCATCTAGGTAATGGCAGATGACATTGTCCATCCTTCATCTCTGCAGGAGTTGGCATTTACATCTTCACTGTAGGCTCTGGGATGGCAAGAGTTCTGTCAACAGTTGTACTCCAGCCTACCTGAACTGTCAGTGTGCCTACTGGATGTCAGAATACTAAGATACATGAAAAGGGTTGCAGCCATAAAAATGTATTGCTGGGCTGGTAGGATTGAAAGAGGATTTCTGTAAGAAGCAGAGATTTCTGCATTTGAGGTTATAACATGATTCCACCTTAACACACACACACACCCCATGCCAGTCACCTTTCCTGTAGCTGTTCGTCAGGAGTTAATATGAAAGCAAAATGTAAATAAGCCCTTTCTGACAAGCCAACTTTTTTTTTGTCTACTGATTCTTAGTCGTAATGGAACCTTTCTAAGGCATTTATGTTCACAAATTTTTTAGGTCCCTTTAACCTAAATGTTAACATTTCCCTGAATTAATCGTGCTGTTTTTGAAATGTTTGCCATGGACTTCTGAGATAAATTAAAATCAAGGACTCACTGTAATAATAATGCATGTATATAACAAAGGCAGATAACCATGTCTGAGAAACTAGAAGGTTACAAACTTATTTTTGTGCTATGGTTTTTTGTTGTTCATTTAGATACTAATGAAACATACTGAAGAAAATGCAACTTCAGAAAACCTAATTCATTGTGCAGTTGTTTATGGAACTGCTTTGCAGAGCTTTGCTACTGCTCGCCCTTACCTCACTACTGAATGTGAAGATGTTTTGCTTCTTCTCGAAAGGCTTATGTTGTAAGTATAGTATTATTTATACACTTTGTCTTTACTATGGTATGTTTACAACAGATGTGTGCACTGTTTATAGTAGGTGAACCAATAAATTGTTATGTTGAGTATTAAAAGGCATATTACGACATCTCTCATATATGCTGATAGGTGACAGACTGCAGGGTAGTCGGAAACCTTTTTTGTAGCAAGAATAAATGCAATTAATAAAGCAAAGAGACATGGTTTCTCTGAATGTATCTGTTTTAATTCAAAGTTGCTTGATATGCCGGCCCAGCTAGCGCCAGAAAAAACTTAAGTATCCAGTTACCAACTTTATGTCCTTAATAAAGTATCTACTCAATACTCTGGATATAGGAACAGAAACTCCAATGCAGAAATTATGCTGCTACATTGTTTATTCAACACATGTTTCGAGGCTCTTTTTCAAGTGTTACATTTCCAAACCAATTACACAGATGTATTAAAGGTGTATCAACCCCACCCCCTTAACCCCATAGGTGCAGTGGGGGGCAACTGCTGTGGGGAATATTTACCAGCCTTGCCTCTTGTAGTTGTGCAAAAGTTCATTGAAGTTTGATGTCCAAAAAGTGCATTAACGATTACACTTGTCCTCAGTATTGCTTCTTGCCTACTAGAGTCCATAGTTCATACATATACACAATCTCATCATGGACAAGGCATGACAATTAATATCAGCGGGGTTTGTTTAGCCCATAATGCAAAATCTACACTTATTAAACATAAATATGCAATACATGTTATAACAGAAAACTATGCTGCCACTGTAAACCTGTGTTTTACCAGGTATGCCATTCTATTCATGTACAGGTCGCAACAATTCTTTCTCACTGAAAAGAAACAAAAGGAATATTAGCAACATATCAACAGTTATATTCATTACATAAAGCTCACTATGCTCCACTGATCATTCATACTTACTGTGGATAAACTTTGTAACTTTTTTTTATCTTTTGTGCTTCCCTCTGTAGTAACAATTGTTTCTTATTGCCACCTCTCTGTGGGTTATCCACTACTTCCAACACTAACCATTTCAACTGGGTAGCATTGTGTCTATTTGTATAGAAGTGACAAGATACTGGTATATCAGTTGAATTATTAGCCTTAAAATTTCTTATATCACACTTATCTTCTTTAATGCGTTCTTTGACTGCACAAGCTGTTTGTCCCACATAAACCTTTCCACAGGGGCATTTTAACATATGTTATGTTTTAATAACTTTTTCATATCTTCCAACTTACTTGTAGGAGCTGCTTTGAAGTATTACTTTCAATGACTGAAGATGATTTCTCATGTGATTATGGATTGCAGTTAAAGAAATCTATTATGGTAAATGCATTTCATTTTTATGTTGGTTTCTTAGGCTAATGTTATTTTTCTTGTGAAGACCCTACACTGGTTGCAGTTGATAGACCACAAGAAAGAGACTCCTAGAATCTTGCATAATAAGAATACCCTGGCAGTTACAGGACCATTTCCCTTAGTAATTGTTAACATCAAACTTTTATCCAAAATGAAAGCAAATAGAATTCACACTGTCTGGATCAAGTGGACTTTGTGTTTGGGAGCAAGGCACAGTAATAATAATGTCATTACAGGTATGGGACCTGTTATCCTGAATGTTTGGGATTTGGGACCATTAAAATACTAATTAAACCCAATAGAAAGGTTCAGCTTGACATTCAGTCACAGATGGAATCAACGTGAGCGAATATTTATTAAATAACTACAAAATATGGTTAGTGAAGGGACCTATAGTTTGTGCATTTATTCAATAAAGACTCCCTGAAATCATGTGTTAACCTAAAAAAGGCAGGAGTTTGATATGTCACATATGTATACTCCTATACTTAAATGAATGGCCAAAATACAATTGAGAGCCGTTCAGTCACCCCCCCCCCCCCAACTTACACAATCTTATTTATATATTGCTTGCTGACCCCACAATACACTTAAGAAAAACTGATATGGGACAGAATCTGTCCTAGGATGACCCCCAAACAATGTCTAAAACATATGTCTTCTAGTTCCTGGTACTTCAGAATACAGTTTTTCAATGACAAGATACTGACCAGAAGGTCTTGTTTCCACATAAACTCACAGACCATTTTTTCCTAATGCTGTCAAACACCTGCAGTGATTGGTAATCGTTTACATATTTGTTGGGATTGCAGCTATTACTTATATGTTCTTCAGTGCTAGGAGGGACTTTACCGGATTTACCGCAAGTACTGTTGTTTTGTGATAGTGGTGATTATCCTCTGACAGGCACAACTCTTGAGGAACAATTATTTAAATGCTGCCATATTACTTGCCCCACATGTTGGGGAAAAAACTGAAGCCTCCATTACCACCTAAAAAGTGGCTAGCTATAGCTTATACAATAGCCAGATTTGTATAACTGGAAGGATTATAGAGGTATGGTTCCTATATAAAAATACAAATAGTATAAGCATTGGCTTAGAAAATTAAAAAAATACAAGCCAATAATTATTTTATGGATGTAAGTACCCCTTCCTATGGCTTGTTAATATCTGCCTGTGTCTTCCTACATAGTGCCTGAAGCTCCATACCTTTGGGCTTCCACGGTGGAGTTAAAACTCGCTTATACCATATGCTATAATATACAAAGAGTTGTTCTTTGAATAGAAATATGCCCATTGCATTTTTTTCAGCATTTCTTTGTTAGTATTATCATTTGAATTAAATTAAAAATGGGGAAATAAAAAGTTATATTACTTTATTACTAAGTTATATTGATAGTGTATGGCAGGGACCCCCAACCTTTTTTTTACTCATGAGCCACATTTGAATGTAAAATATAGCAACACAAGCAAGCAATAATTCCTGGGGGTGCCAATTATGGGCTGTGATTTACTACTGGTAACCCCTATGTAGACTACAGGGGGCTCTCTTATTTCAGTTCTACCAAAAAGTGTGGAAAACTTTCCCCCCAATCCAGGAATTAAAAAATAAGCTCCTCCTTTAAAGCAACTGGCAGCAACATCCAAGGGGTTGGTGAGCAACATGTTGCTCACAAGCCATTGGCTGGGGATCACTGGTCTATGGTTTGGGGAATCTGACAAAACTCCAGTATATACTAAGATACCTTTGAACTTACCATCCCCTTCTTAACAATTTTCCTGAAAATCATTACTTCTATAATTTTCCATTCTGTTTTCCCAACTAGAGTTCAGATAAATACATGTGTATAAAATAACTTTAACACTTAATAAAAAGTCTAAAAAGCCATCCTCTGCAAACATTTAGCATGTAGGAACAACACATCAAACTAGAGTCTACTAGGTAATCAAGTTTGTAACTAGAAAACAGAGTGTTGCTGTCAATAGATTTCAAAACATTAGCTTAACTTGTATTTTTATGAAATTTGTGTATTTATTTAACAGGATGCGCATAACATAATAGTGGAATTTGGAAATAACGATTTACAGTTATTGATTGATGTTGTCCAAAGTGGAGGAGCTTGGAAAAATCATGTTCTAGTTAAAATATTATCTCAACAACCTGTTGAGCCAGAAGAAGGTAAGGCTCATTCTCATACTATTATACTTAAAGGGCAAGTCAACCCCAAGATTAAAATTTGTCTAATAAAAGAAAACTTCATTCTAAGCCACTTTCCAATATACACTTATTAAACATTTTCAGTGCTCTTCAAGTTTTATTGTAAAAACAATTTCTATTCAAAGCAGCATATGCATATTGTTGCAAAAGTCTTAGTTCCCCAGCAAAGACAGGTCTGTTAATTAGCAGCCTTGTCTTACTTTGTTTAAAAATTCTGAGCCACCAAGGCAGGGAATAGAAAGGGACAGACAAAAACCACTTGCAATAGCAAAACATATACAAATAACTAAAAAACCATGGAAAAGTTGTATAGGATGTTTATAACTTGCTTCAAATTTTGTTTTTTTTATTAGGCACATTTTTATTTTGGGGTTCACTTGACTTTAATTTTAAAAAATTGGTCACGTTCTCAAACACTTCTGTTCAGAAATCTACTTGTGCTTAAACCACACATCAAAAATTGAAAAATATATTCCCAGTCAATTCTCAAAGTTAAAAAGTCACTTTTTATTCATCATAAATATTAAAAAAAGGCATACAGACCAATTGATGCTTTGCGAAGCATCAATTGGTCTGTATGCCTTTTTTTAATATTTATGATGAATAAAAAGTGACTTTTTAACTTTGAGAATTGACTGGGAATATATTTTTCAATTTGTGATTTGGGTGCCCTTTGGAGTTGGGGGCTATATTCCAGTGCTTTTGGCCCTTTTTGACAGGCCTGTATAGACTGCAGCAGTTGAGTAAAAAAAATTTCTGGACTTAAACCACACATGCTCAAGACTACAGAATCATTCTAACTCTAAATCTGGCCACAGACCATCATACAAAACAAAGGTTTGCGATTTTCAGCCTTGCCTTTTAAATCTCTGTAGTAGTACGATTATAAGCATTTGTTTGTCATAGGCATTAAAAATTGCAGATGACTCCTTATTGAATCAATAGACAGATTTTTAAGGAGCAGTAAGTGTTGACCTTTAGCATATTCAGCCATACGCTAATAGAAACCCTCCTACGTTTGCAGGTGCCAGATTAATTCCCCTCTCTCTCAGACCCAAGTCTTTTCGACAAAAGTTCTGTTTGTATAAAAAAAAATTTTTTTGCATATTATTTTTTGTATTATTTGTAATTCTATAATGAAAAATAAACATTTTCTGTTTTTTGTTAAAAAAGTTGTTCTCCTTTTTACCAGTCCAGAAATGGATTTCACAAGAGGGGTCCTGTTTTCTGCAGATGCGAATTAAGCACTTGATGAAATCAAACTGCATGCAACAAGCAATGATCTTATCAAAGATTTGTTCAGACTCCGCAGAAACGTTGAATGATTTCTTTTTTCGTCAGTCATTTATCACATGCCTGTGTACTATGTTACCCAATGAGGAAGCTTTTAAGGAGGTAAGTGAAACTTTACAATTTTGCAACATTTAGTTGATACATTTCTTAGCAGCATCTCTGGAGTATTAGCAACTATTGTATCAATTGTAACAGCTGTCTGTAATAAAAACCAGAGATTCTGCTCAGCAGGGACAAACATAAGAAATGTATCAACTAAATGTTTTAATTTAGAACAGTTCACAGGGTCGGAGACCCCTCCCCTCCCTGGGCTGCTTCAGAAGGTGAAAAATGACACTTTACACTTCAATATTAGAAAAACATTCACACATAGAAAATAGAAAGTCATTGAAAAAAGTTATGTCTGGTGATCTATCTGAAAACAAGGAGAAGGTGAACCACCCCTTTAAGTTCATGCCTCACAATGTTTTGATCACTGAAATGCAGCTACTACTCTTACAAATAACTAGAATTAGAAATGCCATGTAGCCCAGCACCCGTTATGCATTTTTGCAAGGTGGCAGAAGGGCGAAACTACAGAGGAAGCAGACCCTGCAGGGGGGCCAGGGATGTTGAGGGCCCAGCAAGACCCGAAATATTGAGAAATTTCAATATATTTTGTTATAACAGGTAAAATTTTTATTGTTTTAGGGCACTGAATTAAATTTTCTGTAGGGCCTAGTAACATCTAGGGGCATATTTATCAATATGTGAAATTAGAATTCAATACATACAAATTCACCCTCTTTCTATTTGTTTCTGTGAAATTTTTAGAAGAGTATTTATTAAATGATGAACTCTGACTTTTACCCATTAATAAATACACGATTAAGAATCCAATTGGAATGAATAGAATGTGGGTGAGTTTTTCTGTGGTGAGCTCTGATCTCACGTTTTGATAAATCTGCCCCTACTTATGCCATTGGTGGTAGAGGTTACTAGAACTGTGGTACTTTGCTTTCAAATGAATGGGATGACTGGCATTCATTCATTCATTCTCCTTTGAGTAGATACTTTTTAATATCTTGCACTAAACACAGCCAAATCGCTTTACTGTGTACAAATGTACAGGTATGGGATCTGTTGTCTGGAAACTTATATATAAAGCTCCGAATTATAGAATGGCCATGTCCCATATACTCCATTTTATCCAAATTTTTAAAAATGATTCTGTAGTAATTAAACAGTATCTTGTACCTGATCCAAACTAAAATATAATTAGTCCTTATTGGAGGCAACATCAGCCTATTGGTTTTATTTAATGTTTAAATGATTTTCTAGTAGACTTAAGGTAAAGATCCAAATTATGGAAAGATCAACAATCCGGAAAACCCCAGGTCCCAAACATTCTGGATAACCGGCCCCATAATTGTACTATTCATTATTTCCAAACATACTGCCTATGTTCTAAATATCCTTATGCCATGCACACAAATTAAATGAGTTTTTAATATCGTATAGAATATCATATAGAATAAAGTTACAATTGTTGATATTTTCAGTAAACCAGATTTATGAATTTATTTATTTTAAGATTTCAAAAATGGATGGAAAGGAGGTATTGGATACAATATGTAATCTGGAATCTGAAGGACAAGATAACACAGCATTTATTCTCTGTACTACTTATCTTACCCAGCAACTGCAAAATGAAATTACTTCTTGCTCCTGGTAGGTGTGTTTCATTTTTTTTTTTTTTCCAATTGTTTTATTCAACATTGCTATTTTACCAGTAAGCCTAATTTTAAAACTTGGTAATGGGTACTTAATCTTTGGTTATAGTGCCTATAAAAATTAATTGCCCCATGGAAGTTTTTTTTTTTTTACTTAGAACACTCAATTACAGTGGGTTTCATATTGTTTTGTTTTTTTAACTGATCAACAAAGATAGTCTTTCATGTCAAAGCTAGAACAGATCTCTGCAAAGTGATGTTCACTTAAAACAAAATGAAATCCACTGATTTTTTTTTTTTTCAAAATAAAGATTTTTAAATTACATTTGGCATGGAGCTAGTACATTTCCAAGGTCCCCCAAAACATTTGAATTGTGCTCTCAAAAACTTCAGTCATTCTTTACTGCTACACTACAAGTTGAAGTGATATAACCCCCCTCTCCCTCCATTGGCTGTCTGACACCTCTGCTGAAGAATTCTGTTTGCATGTGGTAGACATGAGAATAGCACCCAAGCAGGAAAAACATGGGTCATATTGAAGTACAATGAGAAGGGGAGAAATAATGTCTCAAAGCGGTTCCATCCTCAACCGCAGTTTCCTGTAGTCCTTATATGCAAAAAATAATCTACTTTAGGCAAGAAGTGTATAGGTCCGTGCAATACTGAATAATAAGTCTGTGTATTCTGTTTCTGTGCACTCCCAGATCATTTTTGTGTGCCAGTGTCATACCAAAAGTTGAAAGGGGTTTAATAAATGGCTATTTCATTCTTAGAACAGAATGCGTTTTTTCTTTTTTTTGCAGGGAGCTGACCCTGTTTTGGAGCAAGCTGCAGAGAAGGATTGATCCGTCTTTAAACACGTTTCTTGAAAGATGCAGACAGTTTGGAGTCATTGCTAAAACACGCCAACATCTTTTTTTTCTTATTAGAGTTGTGCATACTGAGGTATGTAAAATGCGTTAAAGGGATACTGTCATGGGAAAAATAGTTTTTTTCAAAATGAATCAGTTAATAGTGCTGCTCCAGCAGAATTCTGCACTGAAATCCATTTCTCAAAAGAACAAACAGATTTTTTTATATTCAATTTTGAAATCTGACATGGGGCTAGACATTTTGTCAATTTCCCAGCTGCCGCAAGTCATGTGACTTGTGCTCTGATAAACTTCAATCACTCTTTACTGCTGTACTGCAAGGTGAAGTGATATCACCCCCCCCCCCTGCAGCCAAACAAAAGAACAATGGGAAGGTAACCAGATAACAGCTCCCTAACACAAGATAACAGCTGCCTGGTAGATCTAAGAACAACACTCAATAGTAAAAACCCATGTCCCACTGAGACAGATTCAGTTACATTGAGAAGGAAAAACAGCAGCCTGCCAGAAAGCATTTCTCTCCTGAAGTGCAGGCACAAGTCACATGACATGGGGCAGCTGGGTAATTGACAAAATGTCTAGCCCCATGTCAGATTTCAAAAATTGAATATAAAAAAATCTGTTTGCTCTTTTGAGAAATGGATTTCAGTGCAAATTTATATTTATTATTTAAAATAACAAAAAGTGTGTTCCACTAGCACTTTGGGACCACACCTTGATCGAATATGATTATTGCTTATGATTCATGTGAGTGAAAGAGGATGGGCCTTTTGGGAAATAAGACCATATACTTGTGGGTTGTGGACACCGTTTTGTCTGAGAAGTTATGTGATATTGTCTTTTTTCTTATTTCAAAATTGAAACCCCTTTTTGTGCTTTTTGTTATTTAATTTGAAATACAGCCATTGTTGCTCTAACAAGAAATCCTTATCCAAAAGCTGTAATGATACTTACCACTGGTAACGTTTTTCATGACAATTAAAAGCATTGGGCATTTTATCTGAAGGAAAAAAGCATTGTTTTACAGAGCAAGAGGGACTGCATCACAGAGGCAACTTAGTTGTCAGATGAAGGTAGCTCTAAAGAGGAGCTTTACACTTTGAATCCAGCATGCTTTGAGCAATGATCTGTATATTTTATAAAAATTAAACAGTGGTTGTTTGTGTTCATACAAAAAATATTTGTATGATAGCGCCACTTTTTTTTTCCTAAACGAATTTAGAGATGTTTTTATAGTTTTCAACTTATGTCAGTGCTTTATATTCTGTGCTTTAGGCTTCCTTTCTGTTACACTGTGATATCACTGTGATTTGGCAGTTAGAGGAATTATTCTTATAGTTAGTTAATACAGTTTTGTTCAAGGAACAGAGCATTTGCCAGTGCACTCTATGGACTCCATGTGGCCTATGTACTCAGCCTTAGGTTAATGTCACACAGTGCACTTTAAAGGGATCCTGTCATCGGAAAACATGTTTTTTTTTCAAAACGCATCAGTTAATAGTGCTACTCCAGCAGAATTCTGCACTGAAATCCATTTCTCAAAAGAGCAAACAGACTTTTTTTAAATTCAATTTTGAAATCTGACATGGGTCTAGACATTTTGTCAATTTCCCAGCTGCCCCATGTCATGTGACTTGTGCCTGCACTTTAGGAGAGAAATGCTTTCTGGCAGGCTGCTATTTTTTTTTCTCAATGTAAAGGTGGCCATACATTGATAGATCCGCTCGTTTGGCGATGTCGCCAAACGAGCGGATCTCCCTCCGATATGCCCACCTTGAGGTGGGCAATATCGGGCAGATCTGATCGTGGGCCCTAGGGCCCAACGATCGGATCCTAGCATTAGCAAATGGGCGGTCGGATCACGGGCCGCATCAACGAACAGATGCGGCCGCGATCCGACGGGGTTTTTAAACCCATCCGATCGAGCAGATCTCGATCGGGGAAGCCCGTCGGGGGCCCCCATACACGGGCCAATAAGCTGCCGACACAGTCTGTCGGCAGCTTTTATCGGCCCGTGTATGGCCACTCTCAGTGTCTCAGGGGGACATGGGTTTTTACTATTGAGTGCTGTTCTTCGATCTACCAGGCAGCTGTTATCTTGTGCTAAGGAGCTGTTATCTGGTAACCTTCCCATTGTTCTTTTGTTTGACTGCTGGGGGGGGGGAAGGGAGGGGGGTGATATCACTCCAACTTGCAGTAAAGAGTGATTGAAGTTTATCAGTCACATGACTTGGGACAGCTGGGAAATTGACAATATGTCTAGCCCCATGTCAGATTTCAAAATTGAATATAAAAGAATCTGTTTGCTCTTTTGAGAAATGGATTTCAGTGCAGAATTCTGCTGGAGCAGCACTATTAACTAATTAATTTTGAAAAAAATGTTTTTTCCCATGACAGTATCCCTTTAAGCATCAGTTTTTTAGGCAGCCCAGTCCCAAAGCCCCCTACTGACTTACATTTTTATTTTCTGGAAAAAGTCTACTAGTGCTATTCTAGTTTTATAAATGTCTGAAAGTAACTAGATTTTGATTCTCTTCTAGGCTGGAGACCACGGCGTTTTGGTTTCTATAGTGTTGTGCATAAGAGCCCTTCAGATTCCATCAAATGAAACTGATGCAACAAAAACTTCTGTTTGCAAAACAATAGCTTGCCTTTTACCACAAGATTTGGAGGTGAGGCGAGCCTGCCAACTCACAGAATTTTTATTTGAGCCAACGTTTGATGGACTAAATATATTGGAGGAGCTGTTTCAGCAACCTGATCAAAAAAATGACGAAGAATCAAGTGTTATTTCAAACTCCCTGCGCTGTGAACTTTTGCTCGCTTTAAAGAGTCACTGGATGTTTGATCCTGAATTCTGGGATTGGAAAACATTGAAGCGGCATTGTCTTAAACTTCTAGGGAAAGAAGTATCTGATGAGGAGGAAGAGAATTTTGATAATCCATTGGTTAGTGAGACAGATGTTTTAAACTCCACATTAGGTAGCTATGAGGACTGCATCGAAAAAGCACAAGCATCTCCAGAATATGTTACTAATGAACTAGAAACCACTAAAGTGAAAAAGCCAGTTGGATCATCTGAAAGGTATAAAAGGTGGCTTCAGTATAAATTTTACTGCTTAATCTGCAACAGAGAAGTAATTGAGGCCAGGATTCTCCATCATTCAAAAATGCACTTTGCTGATGGTATATACACTTGTCCTGTTTGTATTAAGAAATTCAAGAAGAAGGATATTTTTGTACCTCATGTAATGGACCATATGAAAATGCCCATGCGGCATCGACCAAAAAAAGACAAAATGCAGGAGCTGAAACCTGATATGGACTCTGCTGAAAGTGCATATGATGCTATGGGTTATATTTCCTTTAAAACGATACAAGATAAGCAACTTCAAGACAGAGATGTTTACCCATGCCCAGGCACTAGTTGTTCTAGGGTTTTCAAGCAATTTAAGTACTTAAGCATACATCTTAAAGCTGAACATCACAATAGTGATGAAAATGCAAAACACTATTTAGAAATGAAAAACTTGAGAGAGAAATGTGCCTTTTGCAGAAGACATTTTATTACTGGATTCCATCTAAAGCAGCACATGAGAATTCATATAGCATCACAGCCTTTCTTATGTGCTTCCATAGACTGCAATGCAAGATTTAATACTATTAATGGACTACTCATTCACAAACAGTCACATCCTGACCCCCAATACAAGTGTGAATTAGAAGGTTGCAGCTTGGTTTTTGGTGATCTGGGCCTCCTTTATCACCATGAAGCACAACATTTCAGAGATGCTTCATATGTATGCAGTTTTTCAGGTTGCAAAAAGTTCTATTACTCTAGTACAGAACTCCAAGAACACCTTGTAACCCACACAAGTTCTAATAATAGCAAAGATGCAATTAGTGAAACAACATGCAAGCAAGAAAATCGGCATCTTCCTCACTTAAATAATCAAGCATACTCACTCAGTAATTTGGACAAACTTTGTGGCAATAGCCCCATGCTTCAAGATAGAAATATAGTGCCTGAAAAGAAACTTCCAACAGAGGCTGGGGATATTAATTCTAAACAAATACATAAACCATCTGAACATTTACCCACATTAACAAACTGCTTAAAAAATTCAGAAGGTGTGCACTGCACTTGCAAAATAGCAAATACAGTTAAAGTCAGTCTCCAAAGGATTAACCCTCTTCAGTTTTCACAGAGCTTGGCTGGACATGATACAGTTAATACCACAGATGGAAAATACAGTGAGTCTGCTGTAGCGGGCACTCAAAAAATTCCCTTATTGCCTGAAACTGAACACTTAAACTGTGTTTCAAGTTCAGACAAAACAAGTTCTGCAAAAGACGGTGGTGAGACACATTTCCCCTCTGGATGTCAGAGATCAGCATCAGAGAACACCATAAATGAACTTCTGACTAGTTTGAAGCATTTAAACCTAAAGAACTCTAATTCATGTATAAACACCTCTGGTGCTCAAGATTCCGAAGCAAATGCCAGCTCATCCATTGATTGTGCTGTTTCAAAAAACCCTTTTCCACAGAAACATGAAAAAGTATTCAGTCAGTATCTCACCCAGTTATCTTGTAAACCGTACTTCTGTGAACTTAAAGGATGCACGTTTGCTTTTGCTACAAAAGATGCTCTTTTACTACATTATGTAAAGAAACATCATTACACAAGGGAAAAAGCTCTTAAGTTGCAGATATTTCAAAATAAATGTACTCCATTTCAATGCCATATCTGCAAAACGGCATTTTCAAGGAGAACTCTGCTTCGAATTCATTACAAAAAAATACATCACCTATCTAAAGACAGAGCCACCTGCCGAACAGGAAGACGAATGCTGGAAAATAAAATTAAAATGCACATTGATGAGAGTCATAGCAATTATATTAAATTCCAAGCAAATGAGGCCAACACATTGACTCAGGACAGGAGATCCCTATTCCAAGAAGTCAATAATGAACCTTACACTGATTCGTTATCTGATGAAACAGATGCTGGTAATGGAATCGGCACATCCGAAAGTCATGCAGACAACTTTAAAGTCGGGGAAGGAAGAGGTAGAAGACGTGTTGTGGCCCAAGGAAAATTGTGTTACATATTAAATAAATACCACAAACCATTTCACTGTATCCATAATGCCTGTAATTCCTCTTTTACATCCCAAAAAAGCTTAGTTCGTCATTACCAACTGGTCCATCAATATAACAAAGAATCTTTATGCCTAGAAAAAGACAAAATCAATACTAGAAGGGAGTATGGCAAATGTAGAAGAATATATACCTGTAAATATAAGCAGTGTAGAAAAAGTTTCATTTGTGCAAGAGCACTTTCCAAACATTACACAGAATATCACAACCATAGTGAAAATGAAGAAAAAGAACTTGATGACACATATGCAGAGAACAGCTCTAAACCCCAAACAGATGATGAAAAATCCAGTGATGAAACAGAAAGTGATGAGTCTGAAATTTACTGTGATGTAGAAGGCTGCAGTGCAATGTTTTCAGATCATGCAAGCTACACTCGACACATTTTATCCCGTCACAGAAGATATAAACTGTATCAAGGACTAAGAAAAAGAAGACTAAATGTGGAGCCAGATGACATGCAGGGAAATTACATTGCATCAAGGCATGGAAGTAATTTGATGTTTAATAGAAAAAAACGTAGAGTGAGAAAAAAGGAAGACAAAAAGGAGTCTGTTGAATTAAAATCAAGAGGAGAAGCCTTACAAATGTGTGCTCAGAATATTGATATCACTCAGTTTCCGTGCATGGTCCATGGTTGTTCTTCAGTTGTAAAATTAGAAAGTAGTATCATTCGGCATTACAAGCTAACGCATAATCTGTCCGCATCTTATGTTGCCGACAGTATTCCAGAACTGGTGTACTGTGTAAAGAATTTCCCACACTGTAAAACAGAAGAAGACTTTTCATCTGAAGCTCCTGAGACCAGTCCAGAGATGCATGATTTATTTCAAGAACATAAAATACCTAAATTACTCTTGCATGGTGATATCCACAATACATGTAATGGAGAAGAGCAGGTTCAGAATAATAAGTCAGACTTGTCCAGTTCAGTGGAGAGAGGCACTTTAAATCAAGATAAAATGTTACATTGTTGTTTAAGGCAACCTGGTATTCATTCATCTCCAAAAGAATGCACCAGTTCTGGTGCAAGGCCATCTTTTGCTAATTTTCAGTCGTGCAACATGGATAACCATGGACTGCAAAATTCCGTGGACTCGGATTCATTTAATTCCCAAACTGTAGATATTGAAAGACAGTTAATGTTGAATTTAAAGGCTAGTTTTAAGCCAAATGAATTTGAATCCTCATTTCTGAAATTTGTACAGGAGACTAGGGATTCTGATGATGAATGTGAGGATACGGAATGGAAACCGCAACAGCACTGCAAATTGCAGAATTCTTTCCAAACTAAAGAAACTAGGAGAAATCACCATAAAGTATGCTTACCCCAAGACCAACACATAGGACATGATGATCTACAAGGATTCCAGCCTTTGTTGTCCAGTAATGTTCAGACTGCAACATCAGTACCTACATTGCAAACTCTAAGGGCCATATTGGATAAAGCATTAACAGACTGTGGAGATCTCGCTTTAAAACAACTCCATTACCAACGGCCTGTTGTAGTTCTGGAGCGATCAAAATTCAATATCCCCCTCATAGGCTTGTTCTCAAGTAAAAAAACTGACAAACTGTGTGTGGGGATTTCCTGAGAACTAAATTAACCAAAAAGTGTGCCAGTATTAATTTGAGGAATCCAGGATTATTGATAAAAAAAGACTTGTATTATATAGAAATTTTGTGCAATTAGATGTATCATTTCCTGAATGTATTTTATCTGTTCACAAATATACATTTGTTTATCTTCCCAGATTAAAAAAAAAAAAAAAAGTTGGTGCTAGGACATCAATATAATTGGGCTTCCTTTGGAAATACATGTGCATGATTGTCCTGGGATTTGGATAATACAAATTTTTCATACTTGAATGAATATGCACTTATGGGTGCTTTCTGTAATATATTGTACACTACGACCTCTTATATATTTTTTGAGTTGTGTTTCAATAAATTGCAAACTTTCACCTGTTCTGATGGTGCATTCCAAATATATTTTTGTTTGTTGTAATATAGGATTTTTTTTTTTATTATTGCCATAATTTGGACTTTCTTTTAAAAGCATCAAAAAATGTATAGTCTGGGCTACATTTTCTGCACTAAGTGTAGGTTTAGCATGTCTGTTTTTAGCGAATATTTTTTATCATCTGTTAAATGCTTTTGATTTAGCCGAAGTGAAAATTTTGTGATGTATGCAGACTGAGTTTAATAAATTTATTTTCTACAAATTGAGGTGCAAACGTTGAAACCTTAACGTCAACATATTTGCTGAAATTTTATGCAAGGCAGGATCTTTGAACATTTTAAAATGTGTCTCATCAAAGGCAAGGACTACATTTTGATTACTTTTAGTCATTCAATTTTAATGTGTAATGGTGTAACTAAATCACTGCAAGCAAAATGTGCAGATGTACAATTTTTTTTTTACTTTATCAGCAATGCGGTGCTCCCCCCCCTAAAATGTCATTGTATTTGTTGCCACCTGCCAAGGTGCAATGCATCTACTGCACCTATATGGATATAAATTTGTATCAGGTTTTGGAAATCCCACACAAATGGAAGCATGTTTAACATCTGATTCAGCCAAGTCAGTGGGACCCCTGAATGTACCATCAGGTCCATGCATTTTTTTTTGTGTCTTTGTGTAGAGTAGTGTTTAATTCATGCAGGCTAAAAGGGCAGATTGGCGTTTGCACAAGTTGCAAATATGTGTTTGTGGAACTTATAGTGGATAATAATAGAACTTAATAATAGTATTAATGCATGTTCAATTGTGTGTCCATTATAGCCCTTAAGTCATGAATGAATGTTTAGGCTTCATACAGCCTTATTCTAACCTCAAAATCAGATGATGGTGGTGTTTGCCTTTTTTATGCTATGTCTACATTATAGCAATTGGGTGGATTATTGTAAAGCAATTTTTGTATTTTTTTTTTTTTTTCAGCACTTGTTCAGATGGCTCAAAACAAATATTGATTTCAGTCTAACAAACATCTAGTTGATAGGCTTGTGCATGGGACCAAAATAATATTTTCCAGTGAAAATCTGATTGGCATGTTTAAGGGATACTGTCACAGGAAAACGTGTTTTTTTCCAAAGCACATCAGTTAAAGGACCAGTAACATAAAAAATTTTTTTTCCAAAATTCGTTAGTATAGAACGAAAAATAAACACCAAGGCAAATAAAACTTTTATATTGCAAAGCCTTTATTAAGAGATAACTTACCAAAACTCTTCTTTTAAAACGGCGAAAGGGCGACCATCCATAAAGCGGTGTTAAATTTCTCCTCCCTGGCTATTCTAGTGACAGTATGTGAAGGAGGCTGAGGTCCACTCTGCAGCACTTCCCCTATTCCCAGCAGCAGCAGTAGGTACTGGGAGAGCCGAACCACTTGTTCCAGTCGATGTGCCCATCTGAGTTTGCCTAGGGCTGGCAGTCCCTGCTGCTGCAGGAGATGGCGGAGGAGCCATGCAGGCAGACTCCGGTTGCTGCAGAATCCATGGATGAGGTGGGAGAGCCAAACCACTTGCTCCCGGTCGATGCGCTACCATTCTGCAGACAGGCTGAATGGTAGTAGTAGGCTGGATGTTTGCGGGTAGCAGTGACCAGTGTATTTAGTAAAAAAAAAAGCCGGTAACACTCCCTGCTCAAAGGCGGAGCGGAATGCCAAGCCAAGGTTTGCAGGAGCTGTCTAGCGCTTCAACATCCTCCCGGGAGAGTGCACTTGGCCTCGTGGAAAGCAATGTAGTTGATTGCCTTGAGCTTGTGCAGCTCCTCCACGTCGCACTGGTTCTTATTCACTTGCAAGTGATCCATGCTCTTGTGCACCGTAGTCCTGGGGATATTCTTCAGCAGATCGGTGCACCTGCATGGCTCCTCCGCCTGCTACTACTACTACCATTCAGCCTGTCTGCGGAATGGTAGCGCATCTACCTCATCCATGGCATCTGCAGCCAACACTTGCCGCCGGAGAGGCAGAGGCTGCCCTCCTCCTCCTCTTCTTCCTCGTCGGAGGAGGAAAGGCTGGAGTCAGTCCGACTGCTGGTAATAGGGGAAGAGCTGCAGAGCAGACCTCAGTCTCCTTAACATACTGTCACTAGAATAGCCAGGGAGGAGAAATCGAACACCGCTGCATGGATGGTCGCCTTTTAGAAGAGGAGCGGAAGTGGAGTTTTGGTAAGTTATCTCTTAATAAAGGCTTTGCAATATAAAAGTTTTATTTGCCTTGGTGTTTATTTTTCATTCTATGCTAACGAATTTTGAAAAAAAAATGTAATGTTACTGGTACTTTAAAAGTGCTGTTCGAACAGAATTCTGTGCTTAGATCTATTTTTTTTAAACATTTGGCATGAGGCTATACACACTGTCAAGTTTCCCAGGAGCCTTTGGGTTATGTGACTTGTGCTCTGAGAACACTTGAAGTTGGATTGATATCACCCCACCCCAGCAGTCCATCAGCAGTCTATCAACAGAACAATGGGCAGCTAACCAGATAGCGGCTACATGGCACCTCTGCTGAAGGATTTGTTTGCATTGCTAAAAGTGCTCCCTAGCCTCATCTAGTGGTAGACTTGAGAATAGCACTAAAAGCAGTAAACCCCTGCTTTTTTCCTGCTTGGGTGCACAAGCACTGCAAGCACTACCTAGGGTCCTGGTATAATACAATGGGAAGGGGAGAAACCATAGTTGTCTCAAAGCAGTACCATCCTGAAGTGCTGGCTCCTTCTCAAAGTTCAGAATCAGGCACAATGCACTGAGATGGCTGCCTCCACACCAATATTACAACATTTTAAATAGTAGGGATGCACCGAATCCAGGATTCGGTTTGGGATTCGGCCAGGATTCGGCCTTTTTCAGCAGGATTCGGATTCGGCCGAATCCTTCTGCCCGGCTGAACCGAATCCTAATTTGCATATGCAAATTAGGGTCAGGGAGGGAAATTGCGTGACTTTTTGTCAGAAAACAAGGAAGTAAAAAATGTTTTCCCCTTCCCACCCCTAATTTGCATATGCAAATTAGGATTCGGTTCGGTATTCGGCCGAATCCTTCGTGAAGGATTCGGGGGTTCGGCCGAATCCAAAAAAGTGGATTCGGTGCATCTCTATTAAATAGTAAAGTGAATTATTTGCAAAGTAAACAGTGTAATTTAGAAATAAAAAGTAAAATCATGACCAAATCCCTTTAAAGGAAAACTATACCCCCCAAAATGAATACTATATCAAATTACAGTAAGTGGCAAATGAAAGAATCTTACCAAACTGAATATATATTTAAGTAAAAACTGCCCTTTTAAATATCTTGCCTTGAGCCACCATTTTGTGATGGTCTATGTGCTGCCTCAGATCACCTGGCCAGGGTGCCAGGCATGTAACGTCTGCCTCAAACCCTTAGTTCGATATCCTCTCATGGCTCTAGCCAGCACGAGTCCTTTTTGACACGCATGTGCACACTTATTGGGTGCTGCGACCGGCTAGGGTGTCTGGCCCGGCACTGCAGAGGGTGCATGACAGCCTTTAAACAGGGGTATATTTTTTTATTTAACCTCTTCTCTATGGCTAGTGCCAGACCAAGCAGACCTCAACCTGCATTTCTCTACAGATTTTGTGTAATGAGAAATTTTCCATTTTGACACAAATCTTCCACAACTGACTGCACCTTAGTGGAGTCAGTGTTTCCAGTTGCAGACAGTGCAGAAGCAAAGCTCACCCTGCATTTTTCCTGAAGCCAGGATCCAAGATCATTATTAAAGGGGTTGTTCAATTTTAAATTACGTTAGTAATTCTGAGATTATTTGCAATTGGGTTAATTTCTTATTTTTGTTTTTTGAGTTATTTAGCTTTTTGTTTAGGGGCTCTCTAGTTTGCAATTTCCACAATATGGTTGCTAGGGTCCAAATTACCCCAGCAACCTTGCCTGAATAGAAAGATGAGTAGCAATAACAATAATACATTTGTAGTCTTACAGAGCATTTGTTTTTTTTAGATTTAGATGAGACAGAATGGCTGTAATTCTAAGCTTCCTTTTAATTGGTCGTCATTTTTTCTTATAGCCTTCTATAACATACTAAAAGTTAAAGGTGAACTACCCCTTTTACATCACTGTTGAGATCTTCTATAGTTATATCATCCACAAACTGGATAATATGGTTAGAACTAAACTGTGCAAAGCAGTTATGTGTCATTGTGAGGAGCAAGAGAGAGAGCACACGTACCTGTGCCAATCTAGTACTCGGCTTAATGGTGCTGGAAATGTTTCTGCCAATCAGAACTGACTGTAACTGGATATTGAACTTTCTTATGGCTCGACCACAAAGTGATATATTTAATTAAAATCTGGAATAGTTTCCTTCCTTAATTCCTTGCAACATATGCATTGTTTGCGATCATCAAAATGATATTTTGAATTATTAGTGGATATGCCTGCTTTGCTGTTTTAATAGCCTGCAATAAGTTTACCCTTGTTTTACTGAGAGGGCTGTGTTATCTCATCTTTATTTTCTCTTTATTTATATAGAAAACTTGGGCTCTGGGTAGCTCTTAGCAGTGAAATCTTCAATACATTTAGTTAAATAACATGTCATAGTATATCACTCCAAGTTTACTATTCCGTCATAGGTAGCAGCATCTCTAAACATATTCCAATCTGTACACTCAAAACAATCCTGCAGTGTTGATATAGACCCTTATGGCCACACTTTGATCTCCTTTACAGCTGTCTTGGAGCCTTCAGACAATGGTTTATAAGTAGGAATCAGTTCAACAGAGATATGATATAGGAAACCAAAGTTCAGCTGTGGTACAGACCTTAAATGTTTGAATAGACTAGATCTAAAACATTCTTGCCTCTTGTTGCAAATTCAACATACTGGTAGAATAAAAACTCCATCAGAGTGCACTGTTTGCAACACGTTTATAGCATTGTATAGTTCAGCTAGTGCTTTGATGACATTTGCGATGAAGCACATACACAATTATCATATGCAATTGTCAGTATGAAAATTCTTTTGGAAACTAAAATGGTCTGTATGTTACTATTAGAAATTGTACCAACTTTGAACAATATTTTAAGATGGTTCACATTCATACAGCAGCTATTATAAATGTATAAAGATAGATGGTTGCCTTGGCTCTTGCCACACAACTCAGCACTTCTTTCCACAGGAAAAGTGGGCAGAATATCTAAATGAACGGCTAGATTTTCCCTTGAAGTCAAGTTTCAGTAATCACAAAAACACAACATTCCCTCACATTTGCTTTTAACTTAGCTTGGATGTCAGCTCTCTTTCCATGCTTCTGTTTTCTCTCTGCTCTCCTATGATTTTTCTTTTGCCCAGCATAGGGTTGCCATCTGGCCGGTATTTTACTGGCATGGCCGGTAAAAATGTGGGTTGATACCAATGTTATTAATAGGACAAAAAGATAAATATATAGGAAGGCCGGTATTTTTTTCCAGAGAAGGTGGCAACCCTAGCCCAGCAGCTAGCCTCAGCATCCTGCAGACACATAAACCTCTTCTGCCAATAACCCTAACATGCACAACTTTCCTTTATCCCTGCTTGAAGCTCCATATCTCCTTCTCATGCAGCCATCTCTAGCACGAGCACCCATCTGGCCCCAGGAACCTGAAACCAGGCCCAGAGAACCCAGCAGCAGTCGCAAAGAGCCCAGCTGCAAAGAACCCAGCAACAGATTGAAGTAGTAACAATGGAGGATCTTGTGAGAAGAAATCAGGCAGAAACCGCAGCTCTACCACCTCTGCCATCTTTTTTATTCCCCAGGCCAATATTCATTCATTTAACCAGTAACTTTCTGTGTGGTACTGTATAAAAGGCTATAGTAAAATAAAAAGTAGATCACATCCACTGCTCCCCCCCACACACAAAGAGTTTAGGTTTCCAATCACTTCCTCAAAGAAGGCTATTAGATTAGTCTGGCAAGATTTATTACACATAAAATAAATGAAGTATTGTGGTTTCTAATGTATTCAAGTATCTTATCCCTTATTAACCCATCCAAAAGCTTTCCCACCACTGATGTCAGACTAACAGGCCTATAGTTTTCAGGCTGAGAATGGGATCTCTTTTTGAATAGCAATTCACCAATCTCTCTACACCAGTGATCCCTACGGTTGCCACCTTTTAATAAAAGTTCCACCGGCCGGTGGAGGGGGTGGGAACAAAAGGGTGGGCTGTGACGGCAAAAAGGGCAGAGCCACGGTACGTGATTGGCTGGAATGGATCATGATATCAAAGGGGTCGGAGCCTCTGCGTTGCTATTGACAAGAAGCCAGCAAAAAAGGTGAGTTTGGGGGCAGGCCACGGGCTTTTGTTGGGTGTATTACAAATGTACCGGCAACTACATTGCTGGTAAATTTATAATACCGGCCCCAGCAGGTGTGTTACAAGCCGGGTGGCAACCCTAGTGATCCGCAACCAGTAGCTCTTGAGCAACATGTTGCTCTCCAACCCTTTGGATGTTACCCTCAGTGTCCTCAAAGCAGGTACTTATTTTTCTTCCCAGCCTGGGAATTCAGGGAGCAGGAAGTGGAAGGGAAGTGAAGGGATTATTAGGGTTTTTGCAGAAATGTTCAACAAATTTAGCCTTAAACACTACTTTTTAAAGGACAATTCTTCTATATCTAAATGAGTATAATGCACTGGTACATTGTTATTTTTTACACAAAATGTCTCCTTTAATACATCTCTATCAGAGCACAAATCCAGCGTCCATTTCAGAACACCTATGGACCAAATGCAAGTGTGTCCTGCCCTCTCTCCCTATTGCCCCTTATCTTGCCTCCCTCACTGCTGGTAACATCTCCCCTTGTGCTGACATGTCCCTTCTGCTCTTTGCATCTCTCACTCCTGTCTGCCTTTTCAGTTACGCGATCTCCTCTTACTTTGTGCTGACAGGTCCCATCTTCCCTATTCATTCTCCTCCCTCATTCATGCGACATCATCCATTGGCCCGCCTCCATTTGACGTCATACCTTTCCTCCCTATCTGCAACCCTTTCTATATGTTTGTAGCAAGGCGAAGGGCAATTGAACTGCCGGTATAACGGAGCGCGGCAGAATAGCTCCATTCACCACAACACAGCCCTGTGAGCAAACCCGATTATTTCTATCCCTGCTCTATGGCTTCATTAGGTGCAGCTGCTGAACCAGAGAGGAATCTTTTTGGCAAGGACGAAGCTGAGGCCTATGAGAGTCCTGAGGGGCGGAGAAGTGGACGGAAGAAGCGGACCAAGGTGAGGGGAATGGGCTGTTCCTCTATATAGTATGGGCGGTGCTAGGGCTTAGTTGCTAGCTGTCAGCATACCTATGTATTATACTGCGCATATATTTAGGTGTGTGGCTAGTTAAGGAGGCGTTAGTTTATTGTCTTTCTCATCATTTGTTCTCTCTCTCTACTAAGTGTTAGCAAACCACCTCAGGCAACATACTGTCATGAGACTGGCTATTAGCCAAGGACTACATGTTAGGGCCGTGTTACGCAGTATGTATGTAAACCTTTCTAACTGTTAAATGGCGCAAAACTCCAGAGACCTTTCTAATTAACATCTCAGTAATAATGACTGAAAATATCTGCACTCAGGCGTATTGTTTTTATATATGAAGCAGTTTTAGTGCTCTGTGTGAAGTTTTACTAAGTTTATTCGTTTTTTAACGTGATGCCATTTATTGGCTAATTTATGTCACAATGCAAGTTTTCCATGAAAAAATTAAAAATTACATTTCTTCATCAGGCATGTTCATGATGTTATATTATTTTTTTGTAGAAAGCTTGCATTCGTACTTAGCCGAAAATGGCATCACATTACAACAAAAAACATTTTTTTTTGTTTCTTTTCCTGAACCATGGCTAAAACAGTAGAACACTTACTACAGGTATGCAATCCCGTATCTGTAAACTTTTTATCCAGAAAGCTCTAAATTATGGTAAGGCCTTCTTCTCTAGAGTCTATTATATAGTGAATAAAGTACCCCCTTTTTGTAAAATATAAGGATATTATAAGTTACCGAGGCGTTTCAGCCAAGTGGTTTTATACAGGTCATGAAACTCAGAGGTTACTTCTAATATCCTCATATTTTGCAACAGAGGGTACTATTTATTATAATACACAAGTCTCAGTGAGTCATGTGACAGAAATGACATCAGAACTCACCATTTATAACTGATGACATCAGAATTCACTGTTTATAAGGCTATAATTTACAGGATATTCATTGCTTTTGTGTATTATAGGCAAATAATTAAAATTTCTGAAATCATTTTGGCAAGCATTTTCAGGCCGACCGCTCTGCTCTGCTGCATGTGACTGCATGCAAGTGGAAGCGGTTCAAGAAATGGGGCATGGAGCAGAATGGAGAGACACACTCTTGAATAAAAACAAACAGAAGACAGAAACACAACAGGGTACCGAAAATCCATATCTAAACATTATTAGAAACATAGCCATAGACCTGCAAACCCATGCTCCTTACAGATCCCAGACTAAAGAAAATATTCCCTGAACTACTTCTCTTGTTTTATAGACAACCTCCTAGTCTGAGGAAAATTATTGTTAAAGTGATACTGACACTAAAAATTTTCAAAATATTAATCTACATTAAACGTTACCTATAGGTGATGATCGTTTTTCGCTTATGTAATTAATTGTTACTTGAAGTCCCCTCTCAGCTTGTCAGAGTTTCTAATGCTAACGGACTCCTGCTGCACATATATGGCAGCCTCCTCATAGAGGAACAGGTTAGTAAGAATGGTAATGTAAAAGCATCAGGCAAATACTTTTATGGCAAAATTATAAATAGCATTCAAAGACAATGTTATGATAGATAATAAAAAAGGTTATTTTCTGATGTCAGTATCTCTTTAAGGTCCCCGTAGACGGGGCGATTCTTCTTTGGTGACCGACCGATTTCAGTGCAGTCCGACCAATCCGTCAAATTATCGTGCGGTTAGTGGGATTTTAACGATCGTACATCTTACGATTTTTCGGCCGACATCTGTCAGAAAATTGATCGGCCAGGTTTAAAAATCGATATTGTTCCCAGTGCAATTCCATCTATGTTTGCAGGGCCTAGCAAGCAGCTACTCTTCAGCCTGAAATGGTCTTTCCCTCATGTCCCTTGGCAGCACTTACTACAGAGAGAGCTCCTCCTTGGGTAGGAAAACATCGCCCAGCATAATTAAACACTCCTCCCCATCCTTCCTATAAAGGTACCTTCCCCCAAATACCCCTCAGTGTTTTTTTCCTACCGGTGAAGGATACGTTGTTCCAGCTGTCAAGAAGATTTTAGAGTTTATTAAATAGAGTACGGGCGTCTTTCAGATGATTGTCCCCCGTCATAAATGTGGAATAAGGAAGTGGAGGCCTTTCAAATGAATGTGCCTCCGTGTTAATAGAGTGGGAAACAACCGGGCTACTCAGTTGAATATGCCTCTGGGAAAAGAAAGCTGCCTGTAAGTCTAGGGCGCTGATCAGATGGCCGGCCCCCGGCTTCTGCGCACAGTAAACCTGGGGAAGCGCAGATCGCGGACGAGTAGCGTAAGTGACGTTGATTCGCTTCACTTCCAGGTTATCGGCCATATTACAGCACACGGCATGGCGGCAGATCGTCGCTCCTGTGTGTACACACCGCTGTCTCGGTCCCCAAACTCTGCTCACTTAAGGCACAAGTAAGTCTCCTTATATGTATGAGTGGAGAATGAAATACTTTAGGGCAGTGCTGTCCAACTTCTATTGTACCGAGGGCCGGAATTTTTCCAATCTACATGGTGGAGGGCCGATAACAGAAGCCAGTGTTAGCCACTCCCTGTTTTTAGACCACACACACTTTAAACCACACCCATGATACCGCAAGACCATGCCCACATATAATAGCATACCAAAAAACCAAATGGTTGGTGCTCACTGCAGGGATCAGGGCTAGAACTAGGGGTAGGCACAGTAGGCGGCTGTCTAGGACGCCATCATTGAGGGGCGCACTTTTTTCAAGCGTTTATTTAATAATTTGTTTCAGTAATCATGGTCAGCCAGTTGGGTGGAATCCATCTCCTTCCCCTTCTCCCTCTTGGCGGCAATTAATAATTCCTTCTGTGCGGTGCACCGCGACGTGCATACACGCGTCAATGACGTCACTGATGTTGGGTGACAGAGAGAGAGGCAGAGAGCTGCTGGCCTGCTTGGTGTGGCTCTTGCTGCTCTCAGCCTTGCACAGTTGCACTGAACTGAAGACATTCTTTCTATTACTGTAAAGTGTGAAGCTTCCTGCTGGCACAGCCAGGTACAGATGTTTGCTGTTGCTGCTGGGATGGGCGCTGGCACAGGTACATAAATACTTCGGGGGCAATATAATGTGATCAGATTTATTTTTGGCTGCTGCTGGCACAGGTAAAGATTGGGGGCAATATGATGGCTGCTGGAGGGCTGTATGATGGATGGCTGCTGAGCTTGCTGGTACAGGTACAGGGGGCAGTAATATAAATGAAAAAGTGTTGTACATGTTCTTGCTCTCTTTATTTAAAATATTTACCATCATGGTAAGGAGGGAAATGCAGGACAGGGGGGCATTGATTGAAGCTCTTGTCTAGGGTGCTTGTGCCTGCCTTGTCTAGGATGTCACTCATGGGAAGAAAGCTAATTCATATTAAGACATACCCACAAATCCATATGCCTCCTTCTCCCCTGTGTTTAATACAGTACCCCAGCATATGATTAAACACCTTAGGGGCCACTAACAATTTTTAAATGCTAACAAACCCCCAGAACAAATACCAAAGTATGACACACACAGGGAGCATAGGGAAGGCAGATCAGAGCAGGAGACAGGAATCCGGACCAGTCTAATATGTACTACATACAGTGACACAGTGCTGGTGCCCCATTAGCATTTTGTATAAGGTGTGAACAGATGAACAATGTGGGCAGTTTCAGTCTGGTTCTCAGGTGTGAACAGTACAGGGCTTTAGGGGAGTGAACAATAGAGGTGTCACAAGCATGAACAATACAGGGGGATCACAGGTGTGAACAATGCAGGGGATTAGTCTGAATTTGTAGTTTAGACAATGCAGGGGGTATCTAGTGATACCTTTTAAATCTTACATAAGGTAAGCAGACACAGCAGGCAGTTGGACAGCCCTGCTTTAGGGTATATATTATAAGGCCCGAGTTTGCTTGTGTCTTTCAGTATGGCTCACACTGCACTGTAGAAAGGGGAAGTGAAAGGCGAAAATAAAGATACCCCAAATGAGTCGTCTAAGGATAAGAAAGAAATTGCTAAAAAAAAATTGTAAGTTACTTGCTTGGGCTGTGAGGGCAATTTTTTGTCCACTGAAACAAATAAATTATGTGAGGCTTGTAAAGAGAACATTAAAAGTCCAACAGGCACTGCAGCTGGTTCTGAGGAATTAATGTCTTGGATGAAGGATGCAATGTTGCAAGCTTTTGTATCTTTTAGCCAGGTTAAACAAGATAAGATACACCTGCTGAAGATTGCCTTCTTTTTGACAGTATCTCATCAGATGAATCTGTTGAACCAGGTCCATCAAAATGTAAACCAGATTCTGAGTCGGAATAATCAGATTTGGAAGATTGTTTTCCTATTGAAGACATAGATTCTCTGATATTGGCTGTAAGAGAAACAATGGGATTGGAAGATACTTCAGAACCACCCAAAAAAATCAATAAACATAAATAAACGTAAGGTATGCTTTCCACTGGATGAAGCTATTAAAGGGACAATTTAAAATCAGTGGTCTAATCTAGATAGGAAATTTATTCTTCAAAGGAAGTTTAACATGTTATTTCCTTTTGATGTGGCTGATTCTAAGGTTTGGGGTAATGCTCCTAAATTGGATCCTCCAGTAGCACAAACAATTAAAAGAACAACGCTTCCCCTGGAAGACAGCACAGTTCTCCGAGATCCGATGGACAGGAAGGCTGATGGTGCTTTACGAAAAGCTTTTCTAGCAGCGGCAGCAGGATTTAAACCAGCAGTGGCTGCAGCTTCAGTAGCAAGATCTCTAAAGGTATGGATCACACAACTAGAAAAGGCATTGAAAAAAGGGGTGTCAGGAGACAAATTATTGCCAGATCTGCTTATGTTGTCACCAGCAGCTAATTTTCTCACTGAAGCAGCTTTATCCTCAATAGATATCTTGTCTAAATCTACAGCATTTGCAACATCAGCCAGAAGGGCGATAGGGTTAAAACCATGGATTGTGGATATAGCATCAAAGAATGGCTTGCTTAATCTTCCATTTGAGGGAGAAAAATTGTTTGGATCCAAACTGGAATTATTAGTGGAAAAGAAATCCAATGATAAGGTAAAGTGTTTGCCTCAAGACAGAAGGATCTCTAAACACTCCTTTTGAGGGTTCTGTACCTCCTATAAAGGACTGGAGAGGTCAAAAGACGCCAGACAGGTTGGGGGGAGACTCAAGAAGTTTGTAGCAGAATAGAGAAAAATAACATCCGAAAAATGGGTGCTACAAACAATAGAAAGAGGTTATGCCATAAAATTCGAATCATTTACCCCAACAAAATATTTAAAAACATATCTTCCAAAAAGGAAAAGAGAAAAGAACGCTATGTGTGTGCAGGGATTCAGGACTTCAAAGATCAAGGCGTATTAATTCAAGTACCTCAAGGAGAAAGAGGTGTGGGAGTGTAATCTCAAATATTTTTAGTCCCAAAACCAAAAGGCAAATACAAAGCAGTCATAGACTTGACGTATCTAAATCATTTCCTAAGAAAAAGAAATTCAAGATCTATGCGATCTACAATACAAGCTCTTCAAGGAAATGGTGACACTACATTTACAGAACGCATATTTGCACATACCAATAAGACCATGTCATCAAAAATTCTTGAGGGTGGTCATAAGAGGTTCTACGGAGCACCTTCAATTTTCAGCACTACCGTTTGGGATATCAAGCACGCCAACAGTATTTATAAAAGTACTAGTGACCACTGTGGCTTTTTTAAGAACACAAGGAGTCTCAATAATACCATATTTAGACGACTGTCTTATAAAAGCAGATTCTCAGTCCACCCTGGAAAAACACATAAATCTAACAGTACAAGTTCTCCAATCACTTGGTTGGATTATAAAATGGGAAAAATCCAATCTTCATCCTACAACAAATATAAAGTTTCTAGGCATGATTCTAGATACCGAAATAGGCAAAGTTTCTCTACCGTTGGAAAAGGCTTACAAAATCAGAAACAAGGTGAAACTGTTGCAAAAAAGAGAAGTGTCTTCTATAAGACAAGTAACGGAAGTTCTCAGACTCTTTTCAGCAGCCGTAGTAGCCGTTCCCTGGGCCAAGGCTCATATGAAGAAGTTTTAGGAATTTCTAAATACAATACGGGATCATCAGAAAAAGTCTCTAAACAAAAAAAGTTCACTTACCAAATCTGCAGGACAGTGTCCAGGTCAAGCTTGGTACACCCAGGGAAGTGGCTTTTGCAAGAGCAGTCTTAGGTGCTGTAACTAAATAACCCTCCCATTTCTACTGCTTATCAACTCTCTGTAGTAAGTGCTGCCAAGGGACGTGAGGGAAAGAGGGAATTTAAATTTCCCTCAGTCCTGAAGGCAGCACGTTTATCCCTCCCTTATTAAAAAACTTTGGCATTCATGATGTGTATTGCTTGTTAATCACTGAGGGTATTTGGGGAAAGGTACCTTTTATAGGGAGGAAGGGGAGGAGTGTTTTTATTATGCTGGACGATGTTTTCCTACCCAAGGAGGAGCTCTCTCTGTAGTAAGTGCTGCCTTCGGGACTGAGGGAAAAGGAATTTACGTTAAGCAATTTAAATTCCCTCTTTTTAGTTGATGGAAACATTGTACATTTAAACGATCATTTTGAGTTAATCGTGGTCTCACAATAACGATTGGATCTTTTAAAAATCTTTACATCTATGGCCAGCTTAAAGGTGGCCATAGACACACAGATCCTATCGTACGAATCAAGGATCCGTACGATTTTCGGATCGTGTGTGGCGTGTGCCGACATCTTTTGTCCGGCGGAGATCGGTCGTTTGGTCGATCGGTCAGGTTTGATTTTGACCCGACCGATCCCGTCTGAGCCCATGGCACATTGTAATCGGATCGTTTGGCCATACGGCCAAACAATCAGATTACCCACGATATAGCCATGCTTGTTAACGGCATATCGGGGAAAGATCCGCTCGTTTGGCGATGTTGCCAAACGAGCGCATCTTTGCGTCTATGGCCACCTTTAGACGTGCTCTTCCTCAAACATTTCCCTGCAACAGATGTGAAACTTGCAAAGAGGCCCGGATTTGTGGCAGGTCTACAAATGCCAGGGCCTACGCCCAGCTGCACCTGAACTTACTTCACATGGTGGCACTTTTTGGGGTCTAGCAGTACAGAAAACCTCTGCCCTTCTTGACCCTCTGTAAATTCAATGGATGCGCTTGTGCGCGATCGGAGGGGGGTTGTTGCTAGCGATGCACTGAATCCAGGATTTGGTTTGGGATTCAGCCAGGATTCTGCCGTTTTCAGCAGGATTTGGATTCGGGCGATTCCTTCTGCCCAGCCAAACCGAATCCGAATTTGCATATGCAAATTAGGGGCGGGGAGGGAAATTGCATGACTTTTTGTCAGAAAACAAGGAAGTAAAAAATGTTTTCCCCTTAGCTGTGGGTTTATTGTTAAACCCTGCTCTCTTAATACATAAGACCTAATTTGGACCCTAGCAACCAGATAGCTACTAAAAAATTGCAAATTGTCTCAAAATATCTCTCTCTCTACATTGTACTTAAACTTAATTTAAAAGTGATGACTGTGACCCTCTGTATTACTTCTGGGCAGCTGTTCCTACCCAGACAACCCAAAGTTGGTTGGTCTGCGGAGGATGTTGGGAATAGGAGTAGCTGGGCTGGGAACATGTATCATGTACTAGTGATGTAACTGCTGAAGGTTATGTTATCGTTAGCAACGCGGGACTCTCTTTGGGCTGACATGGCTCTGTACACATCTCCCTTTGGATTGATCCTGCTGCCTTTTGAATCTCACTACCTGGTACGCGTTTTACTTTAACTGCTTCTATACTCTCAGTACTACACAGAATCTGTACACTTAACTGTATTCTTTTTAATACCATGATCTAGTAAAAGTGATATCTCCGCTTCTCACGACATTGATTTTAATGGTTCACTTGTGTCACAGGGTATTTACACATTTTGCATCTGCTAATTCTCACTATCCTGGTGAGATATCACATTGAGATGTAAACATGTGGTTGTTTCCTAGCAACCACATAGAGAACTTTGGCGCCCCTTTCTGAATGGCGACTGTAACCTTGACAAAGGTCTCAAAGGAGATTGAAACTTTGGTTCATAAATAAACTTTACACTTATTACACTTTCACAGGACCTATGAGTGCCTGGCTTTTAGCTTTTTTATGTTACTAGCTTAGTGTACCCAGTCATTCTTTGAGTGTAGCTACCTTTGTTATATTACTATCTAGCTTTCAAACTCTCTTAGAAATTTCTGCATAAATAAAAATTAAAACATGAACTGTATTCTCACAACTAGATAATGAGTGCCCATTTGTATAAAGGAGTCAAAAACATAGTGCTTATAATTAAGGAAAATTATATATTTTTTTTATGTGAACCTTTGCTTTACTAACTGATGTGTCCCTCTTAGGCAGCAATAACTGCAACTTAATATATCTAGTAATTGTTGATCAGTTCTGCACATCGGCTTTGAGGAAATTTTAACCATTTCCTCCTTGCAGAACAGCCTCAACTCATTTGTGGGCTTCACTTCAACTCCTTCCACAACATTTCTATATTATTGAGGTCAGGACTTTGATTCATTGGCCATCCTAAAACTTTAAAGGAGTTGTTCACATTATATTACATTTTAATATGGTGTAGAGGGTGATACTTTGAGACAATTTGCAGTTAGTATTATTAATGCAAAACTTTAACTTTTTATCCCCTACCTTCTTCATATGACATATTCTTCTGTATAATTAGCAAATGAATCTGAATCATTCCTTTTAATAGAAGGAATAAGACTTGATTTTCCAAGCAATACGTGCTCAGTAAGAAAGACTGTGCTTGCTTTCATTTTAATTTAAACGTGGCTTTGTTATGCTGGCATGCGCAGGCATTTCAGATAGCTGTGACTGAGAATGTGCGATATGTATCGCTGATGCATCAACATATATAATTTTTGCACACACTTATATAAAAATGTATATTTATTTTCCAGATTGTACCAGTATGGGAGAACAAGCCATGTGGATCTTCACGTAGCCTGGTCAGGAGAATTGGGTCTCACCTGCCACTGAAGCCATGCACTCGAGCCTGCTTTGAGGTAGTGCTTTTTGTAGTGGGTTCTTTCTGATTTTAAAAAATAACAATAGCATAGTTGTTTTTTTTTTCAGGACAAAGCAATCATAAAAACTTTGGTGAATGGTGACATAGTTATCTTTGTACTCTTCTAAGGCCAAGGGCAGACGGAGAATTGGCTCCACTGTTTTCAGCCTGGATCTGTTCTGTGCCCCATCTCGATTGAAAGCAGCCATTTTCAGGCCAACCTTCACTGCATGTAACTGCATGCATGCAGATCTTATTCAAATCAATGGAGCTGGGGCACGGAGTGAATCCGCTTCTGGCCTTGGCCTATGGCTAATGCCAGACTAAGCTGTTTCTCAGTCTGCACTTATACAAAACAGCCCCTCCACTCACTTCTGCTCTCTTCTGTGTCTGCATGCAGAGCCACTGCGTCAGCCTGGATGCAAACACACTAAGCAAATTTCAGTTAGAAACCATGTGTATGTGAGTGTCTGTTACTATTACAAAAATAGTGGGGAAAAAACAAAAAAATGTTGCCACAATTGAGATTTTCCAAATAAAAATTGTAAAAAAGAATAATTCTCTCACTACCTAAACTTGCACGCTTTAGAAATCCTCTCAAATTGCAATCATATTGCAGCAGCAGATTATGTGACAATTACAAATGTTTTATTGTGACATTGTTTTGTGGTACAATTATTTTGCTTTTTGCAAAATTAAATCCCCCACATTATAATGTCTTTAGAGCTGGTATTCTAGGATAAATACATAGTAGCTTTGCTTGGAAGTAATTTTGACCCATTTGTTTAGCAGGGTTTCTTCATCCTATTCTGATTAGTTGAAACTTTTTTTTTTTTTTTTTTTTATCGTTTCTTACCAAACTTAACTTAAGTTCTGCATTTGAAATATTTCTCTGCATTTTGTACCACATTCTTCCTTCTATAACATTGTACCAAATCAGTGACTGTTATCTTTTCTAGGCTCTACCATCTGCTTCTAACTTGTATTTAACTGATACACCAATGGTCCCAACACTAGCTGACATTAAGTGGATTGCTGCAGATGATGATGAGACATATGCAAGAGTGAGGTAATGATTTGTCAGTTCAATTGATTGTACACATTTCTCAGACAGAGTCAACAAATATTGATGGCATATAGTAATGCTGAAAACTTGGTGACCGGAGTACCCTCCAGTCTAGTTGCAGGCAGTCCCACATTTCAATTTTACCATCAGTTTGTTTTGCCAAATGTATAATCTGGTATTTTATTCTGCAAAAAAAAAAAAACTATTTCCATTGCATAAAATTACTGAATTACTCTCTCCACATCTTCTTTTGGAAGGCCGTTCCTTCTGTTCATGTTTTGTGTACTTCCTTATGTTACCTAAGTTCTCCTATCTCCAATATCATGTTACATAGTTACATAGTTACATAGTTAAATTGGGTTGAAAAAAGACAAAGTCCATCAAGTTCAACCCCTCCAAATGAAAACCCAGCATCCATACATACACCCTCTACTTTTAATTAAATTCTATATACCCATACTAACTATAGAGCTTAGTATCACAATAGTCTTTGATATTATGTCTGTCCAAAAAATCATCCAAGCCATTCTTAAAGGCATTAACTGAATCAGCCCTCACAACATCACCCGGCAGTGCATTCCACAAACTCACTGTCCTGACTGTGAAGAACCCCCTACGTTGCTTCAAATGAAAGTTCTTTTCTTCTAGTCTAAACGGGTGGCCTCTGGTACGGTGATCCACTTTATGGGTAAAAAGGTCCCCTGCCATTTGTCTATAATGTCCTCTAATGTACTTGTAAAGTGTAATCATGTCCCCTCGCAAGCGCCTTTTTTCCAGAGAAAACAACCCCAACCTTGACAGTCTACCCTCATAATTTAAGTCTTCCGTCCCTCTAACCAATTTAGTTGCACGTCTCTACACTCTCTCCAGCTCATTTATATCCCTCTTAAGGACTGGAGTCCAAAACTGCACTGCATACTCCAGATGAGGCCTTACCAGGGACCTATAAAGAGGCATAATTATGTTTTCATCCCTTGAGTTAATGCCCTTTTTTATGCAAGACAGAACTTTATTTGCTTAGTAGCCACAGAATGACACTGCCCAGAATTAGACAACGTGTTATCTACAAAGACCCCTAGATCCTTCTCATTAAAGGAAACTCCCAACACACTGCCATTTAGTGTATAACTTGCATTTATATTATTTTTGCCAAAGTGCATAACCTTGCATTTATCAACATTGAACCTCATTTTCCAGTTTTCTGCCCAGTTTTCCAGTTTAGACAAATCACTCTGCAAAGTGGCAGCATCCTGCATGGAACCTATAGTTCTGCACAATTTAGTATCATCTGCAAAAATAGAAACAGTACTTTCAATGCCCACCTCCAGGTCATTAATAAACAAGTTGAAAAGCAAGGGACCTAGTACAGAGCCCTGCGGTACTCCACTAACAACATTGGTCCAATTAGAAAATGTTCCATTTACCACCACTCTTTGTAGTCTATCTTTTAGCCAGTTCTCTATCCAGGTACAAATACTATGTTCCAGGCCAACATTCCTTAATTTAACCAGTAACCTTTTGTGTGGCACTGTATCAAATGCTTTAGCAAAATCTAAGTAAATCCTGAAAGAAAGAAACCAATGTGTTGGTGCACATAAGTTCCTGTAGTTAGTACAGTACACATCAGAGGCTAAACCAAAACAATATTGCGTTGAAGTGCTGTTCATATCTATCAACAGTATACAAATTGTAGACATCATCTCTGTCCCGCTTAACTTCACTATGGATATATGAAACATGGGCACAGTGGTTACCCTGTTATAGTTTCACTTGTATCTAAAATACATTGTAGTAAGCATGCAGCCTGATTTGGCATATTGGTGGCCCCGCTTTCCAGTGTGTAGGGCTCCTCTCCGGGGGAGTTACTGCTTACCGTATATACTCGAGTATAAGCCGAGTTTTTCAGCCGCCAAAATATGCTGAAAAACTCTACCTCGGCTTATACTCGGGTCAAGTGCAAAAACGGTCACCGGCGCCTAAGAATATTCGCCGGCGCCTTAGAATAGTAGGCGGCGCCTTAGAATAGTCATCCAATAACGAGATTGAAACTTACCAGAAGCTGCTGCATTTCTCACCCTCGGCTTATACTCGAGTCAATAAGCTTTCCCAGTTGTTGGAGGTAAAATTAGGTACCTCGGCTTATACTCGGGACGGCTTATACTCGAGTATATACGGTATATGAGTGATTTTTGCTTCATATAGATCTTACTTCATACAGATCTTACCATGTTGTGGAGGGGATTTCCAAAAGTTATTTTTTCAAGGAAAACTATACCCCCAAATTGAATACTTAAGCAACAGATAGTTTGTCAAATTAAGTGGCATATGAAAGAATCTTACCAAACTGAAATATATTTTTAAGTAAAAACTGCCTCTACATCTCCTGTCTTGAACCACCATTTTGTGATGGTCTCTGTGCTGCCTCAGAGATCACCGGACCAGAAATACTACAACTTTAACTGTAACAGATGTCGAAGCAAAATACAGAACTTTGTCTGTTAATTGGCTCATGTGACCTAACAACTATCGTTTGTTTGGTATGTTTGTGTGCACTGTGAATCATACGATCCCAGGGGGTGCCCTTATTTTTTCTATTTAGGATTACCCAATGGCATATACTACTAAAAAAGTATATTATTATGAAAATGGCTTATTTACATGAAGCTGGGTTTTACATATGAGCTGTTTTATGTAATATCTTTTTATAGAGACCTACATTGTTTGGGGTATAGTTTTCTTTTAGGTCCAGGGACATTTTGACAAAGGGAATTGTTGCTTTAGAACCTGTAGGTCAAATGTTGTTCCTATTGGAACTTAAGTGAAGAGTTGGTGCCCATGATGAAGAGCAGGAGATCTGGGGTTAATGCCTATTATTTCTCCTGGATACATCTATAACAGCAGCATGGTGGCTGTTAAAAAATCATTTTATTTATGTTCTGTTTAGGACCAATATATTAATTGTAAAGGGGTGCCAAACATACAGATTCTGTAAAGTTGCAAAGATTCAGTCCTATTTTAAATAACAGCATAGTTTCAGATAACCTAGTCTTGCATAATTCACCGAATATCATTTAAAACTACTGCTTGAGTATATTTTGACTTTACTGATTGTTTCTCTCATACATTTTCTTGAAAAGGAGTTGTCGCTATTTTATTATTTCCTGCTACAAATAAAAGAAACTATAATAAATGTGACATTTTCTCCTAGATAGAGCTAAAATACTACGACTCATGATACAGCTAAAATACTACTATTCATGAGCAGGTTTGTCTAGTGAAAATGTGTTGCTTATCGATAATTCTTTTATTTTGCATTAGGAGTGACACAAGACCCCTGAAACATAAATGGAGGCCAAGCCCACTTTTAGTGATGCAGAGAAATTCTTCTGTCCCCAATCTGAAAATGAAAGAAGAAAAAATGTTTTGTTTAAAGAAACCTGGCTTGTCCTTAAACAGGTCTTCAGACATACAAGAGGAGCTTAGCATTCTGAGAAGTCAGATAGCAAGAATTGTTGCTGGTGATTCAGGTATTATTACTATGACATGAGAGCTAAGAATGCATTTGAAGTTCACTGTATACTTTTATATGTTTATACATTTGCACTGTAAGTATTTGTAAATGACAAGCACTACCTATAGCATTGCCTTTAGTTAAATAATTATACATGGCGTAAATTGTAGTATTGGAAGAAGCCGATTTCTAAAACGATACTCCAAACCTCTTCATACAGAGCATTTGTTCTGCTCACATGTTGTTTCTCCATAGCACACTTTTAATTTCTCTATATTATCATTCTCCGCTAGCTGTCTCTGTGGTTTAACCCATTGTGTGTTGGATGCAATTATTCTTGGCAGATTTTAATGAAGGCTTGGGGGGGGGGGTGAGACTGACTCCTGTCTGTAAGCTAACTGGGTGTCTGTAAGTTTTAGTTTGGTTGTGTGTATAAGTGTATTATAGAGTCTGAGCAAGCCATTTGCACTTTCTGTGTTTCCCATTTATTAAAGCTGATGGTGATAACTGTAGCATGCTGTTGAAATAACCATAGCCTAGAAGAATAAAAACTGGTGTTTTATGCACATTATTTTGCTCTTCTTGGAAAATTTTCTTTTTTCTTTGGCTACTATCCATTGTGACATTACCTTTAGGAGACTCGTCAGCAGGTTACTCTCTAAGAAATATGTGAAAACTGAGTATAACTCTTGGCAGCTAGAGAACAGTGGCATCAATAGCACAACTCAACATTTAGGTAATGAAGAAACCAATACAGCGGCAACAACAATTGACAACCCACAGGCCAGTCTCTTCTGGATGGTTATAGGAGAGTTGAAGCTGTTGGTTCCACTCACAGTAATGAAGGAAATAGATGCCCTGTGTGGTTATTCATTTGCAGCTGGTAGTAAGGTGAATATAGGGTGTACTTTCAATCAGTTGCACACTGACATGTAATCCAGCACATGTACAGGCTGCACAGTATAGTCCCACAGGGTATGGTAATGTTTCCCCAAGATGTGCCAAGCACAGGGGGCCCTGTAATGTGTAGGCACAGACTTGACACAGTCACTGGCACATATGGTGCTGGTAGCACAAATCCAAGAGGGTGATATGGAGGAGAAGGCAGCACTTTGTCCTTATTATGCTTTCATATTGGGATGATCTGTGGGCTTCATGGAGCAGCCCATTACTGTCACTGACCTTAAAGAGATAGTGACACCAGAAAATGAACCTTTTTTACATCTACCATAATACTGACTTTTGCAATCAGCATGACCTATTGGTAACTTTTAATGTACATTCATAAGTTTTTCTTTTAGTGTCAGTATCACTTTAAAGGGTTTGTTCACCTTCCAACACTTTTTCAGTTCAGTTGTTTTCAGATTGTTCACCTTCCAACACTTTTTCAGTTCAGTTGTTTTCAGATTGTTCACCAGAAATAAAGACTTTTTGCAATTACTTTTTATTTTTCCAAACTCTAAGTTTAAAGTTGAATGTTCGTGTCTCTGGTGTTTGAGTCTGGCAGCTCAGTAATTCAGACGCAGACTCTGAACTGTTACAATTTTGCAACATTAAGTTGATACATTTTTCAGCAGCATCTCTGGAGTATTAGCAACTATTGTATCAATTCTAACAGCTGCAATGAAATTCAGGGATTCTGCTCAGCAGGGACAAAGATAAGATACAACCCCCCCCCCCCCCCCGAGCTGCACAGAAAATAGAAAGTAATTGGAAAAAGTGTTTTAATTCTGGTCGAACTGTCTGAAACCAACTGAACTGAAAAGTGTTGGAAGGTGAACAACCCCTTCCCCCTGTCACACTCTTATGAGTCTCTGTGTGGGACCCACCCGTGCCCCTGAGTCTCCCTCATTCTCTATGTGCCAACTACATCGCCGACCTCCTCTCTCTAGATGTAATTTCCTCATTGTCTTTCCCCACCCTCAGGGCTGCCTCTCACTGGGATTGGCCAGTTGGGCAGAGATGACTGTTCCTGACAGGCAATGATACAAAAAAAAGTTTTGTTTGAGTTCAGGGATAAGGTGATGTGACTGTCCAGGTAAACATCACATCCATGAATTTACACTTTACACTGCATTCATTTTACTATGTAATTTTAGGGTATGATATGGGACATTTTAACATTATTTAACCTGCCATGTATTCCTTGGCTATTGTACATTAAATCTGTATTGAATCTAAACAATGACATGTTCTATGTGTTCTAGTATAATGATATCACTCTGCAATGTGTTCTTGTAGTATTATATATTCTTTTGTAATTGTATTCATCCTATCATGAGTTGTTAGGCTATTATACAGGTGTAGGGTATTATACATTGGACTGTTATTGCATTTATAATGCAATTCATTCTGGAGTATTATACATTAATTTATCCTGTCATTCAGTATGTGTGCATCAAGTTTGCATAGTACTCTGCCCATTGTTTGGGGTACAATATGTATCCTCTTGTATATGAGTTTATTCATATTTTTTTTTTCATGCCTAAGCAAACTGGGAGATGATTTTTCTACAATATTCTAATTAGCCTTCTCAAACACCCTTCGACTATGCAATTATTGCTAATTAAGGTGCTTCAACCTCTTCAGGAGCAGTTACATTTTCACATGGGTGTTTGGTAACTTTCCTAAATACAGTAGTTTAAAAACTGTTTAATCATGCTCCATTTTTTTCTAATACATTTTGTTTAAAGATGTGAAATCAGTCAAATATGCAATTATAAAACAGGAAACAACAAATACTTTTCTTTTGCCTTACTTATTACTTCTGATATATTTTTGTTTATTATGAGAAATATGACATCCTTTACCTTGTTACAGAAGTGCAATTCCACAAACATTCCAGCAGATTTGGAAAGTTTGAAGTGCCCTGAACTTATATAGTTTTCCTAGGTAAACTAATGGGGGGAAACATTATTATTTTGACCAGAAAATGCTCTTGCTACATGATACTCATGCACATAATGGATGAGTCTCTCAGCTCGCTCATTATGTGTATGATCTCAAAGGCATGTGCATAATAACAAGCTGGGACACTCCTGTACTTAGAGTCCCAACATTACCATCTATATCGGGAGCTTCCCCCCCCAGGTGCATGGAGCATAGCATACTTACTAGAAGCATTTTCTGGCCTAAAGGATATGTTTGCCCTAACCTTAGGTGGAGGAAACAGTTCTAGCATGACAGGTGCCTTTTAAGCCTTTCTTGTGGGATGCCCTGTCAAATAGCCTTTTCCCTGTTTTCTTTTTCAGTGGTAGCATTTCATCTTACCTGTTTGGCTTGAAGCCTACAAGTGTATTTGTTGATAGCACGTTTGTGATTCGCTACATATATTTTCGTGCAGCACTGGCCCAGCTAGGTGTATTGTTCATACCCACCTATTATCCAATAACACATTTTACTGAAATTATATGGAAGCTATTATACAGTGGGCCTTTCTCATTTCTTGCCTTTGCAGTTTCCTCCTGCTTGGGATCCGATTCCATACCTGTAAATGTGGATCTGGAAGCCTCTCTTCCTGACTATGGCCCCTCCTATCAATCCACCACCTCATTTGTAATTAGTGATATCACAGAAGAAGATGAGTTGGATGTATCTGAATACTCTTCTGCTTCACTAGTTGATTCAACCATAAGCCTGCAGCGCCAAATAGAAACCAATATGTCGGATGATGACGAAGACTCGATGTGCCTATCAAAATCCAATAGTTTTGCAGACATGATGGGAATTTTGAAGGATATCCACAAGATGAAACTAAATAGAGATTGGTACATTTTTAAATATATTATCTGCTATAAATAAATTGGTGATTGGGGTTATAAATGAAGTGAAATGTTTAGAGACCTGCATTCCACACTAAATAGCATTCTTTCATATGTAGCTGAGTGTTTCACTGCACTTTTAATACATTATAGTAGATGACAAACCAGGAAACATTGCAGAAGAGGCCTACGCCTATATGACAAATGCTGTAATTAGCTTGTATATATTTGAGCAAAATGTCAGAACTAGCTATCAGGATAAGATAAAGTCTTTTATTTAGTTGAGCGGTACCTTCTAAATGGTGTGCTCCCTTTCTGGTTAGATGAACTACATATTTACGTATATATACATTTATAACATTTTTCTTTTCTTTTTTGGTCCAGGTCAAACAGAAATCAGTGTTTACACAAAGAGGAAGATCCAGTGAATCTTATATCAGAAGTTTTAAGGCAAAAATTTGCACTTTGTGATCCTGATAATGTTAACAATGAATGATTAACCAAGTACTTTAACTTATTATTTAGTAATAACATGTCAAGTTCACATATTTTGTTAAGAAAATAGCCAATAGGCACAAAAACATAAAAAAAAGGTTTGTTTTCTTGAGTTTTTTGTTACTATAGGTTACACTATAAGATCCACTCGTTTGGCGACATCGCCAAACAAGCGGATCTTTTCCCTGATTTGCCACTAACGGCAGGGCTATATTGGGAAATCTGAACATTCAGCCATCGGATTACGACAAGCGCAATAGGCTCCGACGGGTCGGTCAGGAGAAAAATCAAACCTTCCCGATCTATATTGTGTCCAAATATCGCTCGCAAAGACCAGTGGGAAGCCTCCATACACGGGCAGATTAGCTGTCAAATTGGTCTAAACAACCGATATCGGCAGCTTTATCTGCCATTGTATGGCCACCTTAAACCAAAGGAACAGTAACATCAAAAAATGAAAGTGTTTTCGAGTAATGAAAGTATCATGTAGTGTTGCCTTGCACTGGTAAAACTGATCTGTTTGCTTCAGAAACACTTCTATAGTTCATAGAAAGAAGTTGCTGAATAGCAATGACGGAAATTGAAAAAAGGCTATATGGCACAGGATAAATTGTGGATAACAGATAACATGATGTGTTATCTGTTATCCAGATACAGATAACACATAAGGCCTCTTCCCCTTTGAATAGCTGCCCCAATGGCTACACAGTAGCTTATTAATATAAACAATAGTAGTGTTTCTGAAATAAACCCAGCAGTTTTACCAGTGAAGGGAGAAACTGCATTATATTTGTATTACTTTAAAACAATTTCATTTTTTGATGTTACTGGTCCATATTCTAGATTGGAATGGGTTTGTGTTCTTAGTGGAGCAACTGCCACTGATTTGTGGTCAAAGTGAATGAAAATTGTTAGATTTAGCTTGTTACACTGGAAATGACTTTAACAGCAGGCTTGGCATAGTACCTGGTATATCCCTCTCCCATGGAACAATTTGTGAGAAACCGTTTGTTACCAGCATTAAAAAGGAGCTCCAGAGCAATTTCTTGCATGAACTCCTGACTGTATGTTCTGAAAAGAGCAAAAATGTGTCAATAATATCAGAATGGCTGAATACTGGGGGAGATGATAGTACTCAAAACAAGATAATATGAATGGCCTGTCCTGCCATTGAATGGCCTTAACTGGCCACATAAGTAGTAATAGTTATAGGTCAACTTTAAATATGAAATAACTTGCACATTTAAATAAAATATGTTAACCATTTTTTAACATGAGCTGTTTTTCAGGTTATTGGACTGTTCAGCCTGCATGTTTAAAAAGATTGTGTATTATCTCTGGACAGACTTGATTTGGTATTACAGAGACAAACTACCTAGTCACATTTGTCTACATATGACAGTCTTCACAAAATGTATTCTTATGTTGAAAGAGATAAGCTATGTATATTTTGGGGTCAACACACAATAGCGCACAAATTATTTGTCCATATAAGCTAAAATGTCTGCAACGTCTGTAAAATTATTAAACTGCTTTTTTTATTGTTTCCCTTGATCTAGATTTAGGAGCTTTGGCACATACAACATTTTAAAATGCAGCTACTTGCGCTCTGGTCAAAACTTTCTTGTTGCCATCTGTACACTTAAATAGAAAATGCAGCATGTTTTCCTGCACTGGTATATTATACTTGATAATGTTCACTGGTACACTTTTGAGACATAGTTATAAGTAGTGGGGGTATATAAGTGGTACAGGTATAGGATCCATTATTCGGAAACCCATTATCAAGAAAGCTCTGAATTAGGGGAAGGACTCCTCCCATAAACTTCATTATAATCAAATAATCCAATTTCTAAAAAACAACATTTTTTTCTCTGTAATAATAAAATAGTACCTTGTACTTGATCCAAACTAAGATATAATCAATCCTTATTGGATGCAAAAGCAGTCTATTGGGTTTAATTAATGTTTACATGCTTTTCTAGTAGACTTAAGGTGTGAAGATCCAAATTACAGAAAGATCCGTTATCTAGAAAACCACAGGTCCCAAGCATTCTGGATAATAGATCCCATACCTACAGTATACCCCTTGGTATTGGGTGTGTATCGGCTTAATGGTCGGCTTTAGCTACAGTTAGGCCCATAAATCTTTGGACAGAGACAACTTTTTTTCTAATTTTGGTTCTGTACATTACCACAATGAATTTTAAATAAATCAACTTAGATGCAGTTGAACTGCAGACTTTCAGCTTTAATTCAGTGGGTTAAAAAAAAAGATTGCATAGAAATGCGAGGAACTGAAGCCTTTTTTTAACACAATCACTTCATTTCATGGGCTCAAAAGTAATAATACAAATTAAAAAACTGAAAAGTAAATGTTCATTTCTAATACTTGGACATCACCAGATTCTGGGTTTCCTCATTTTTATTGCTTTGTCCGGGCTTTACTGCAGTGGCTTTCAGTTGCTGTTTGTTTGTGGGCATTTCTGTCCTTCAACAAGTAAAATGCATGCTCAATTCAGATCAGGTGACTGAGTTGGCCATTCAAGAATATTCCACTTCTTTGCTTTAATAAACTCCTGGGTTGCTTTGGCTGTATGTTTTGGGTCATTATGAATCGCCTCCCAATCAATTTGACTGCATTCAGCTGGATTTGAGCAGACAGTATGTCTCTGAACACCTCAGAATTCATTCGGCTACTTCTGTCCTGTGTCACATCATGGATAAACACTAGTGTCCCGGTACCACCGGCAGTCATGCACGACCAAGCCATCACACTGCCTCCGCCATGTTTTACAGATCATGTGGTATGCTTTGGATCATGAGCTGTTCCATACCATCTCAATACTTTTTTCTTGCCAACATTCTGGTAGAGGTTGATCTTGGTTTCATCTGTCCAAAGAATGTTTTTCCAGAACTGTGCTGGCTTTTTTTTTAGATGTTTTTTTTTAGCAAAGTTCAATCTAGCCTTTCTATTCTTGATGCTTATGAGTGACTTGCACCTTGCAGTGCACCCTCTGTATTTACTTTCATGCAGTCTTCTCTTTATGGTAGACTTGGATATTGATGCACCTACCTCCTGGAGAGTTCACTTGTTTGGCTGTTGTGAAGGGCTTTCTCTTCACCATGGAAATGATTCTGCAATCATCCACTTTGCGTTGCTGAGTTCACCAGTGCTTTCTTTCTTTCTCAGCATGTATCAAAATGTAGATTTTGCCACTCCTAATATTGTAGCAATTTCTCAGATGTTTTTTTTTCTGTTTTTGCAGCTTAAGGATGGTTTGTTTCACCTGCACGGAGAACTCCTTTGCATGTTGTTTGTTCACAGCAAAATCTTGACATACAAGCACCCCCTCTCAAATCAACTCCAGGGCTTTTATCTGCTTCATTGATAATGGAATTGCCCACACCTGCCCATAGCCTTTGAGTCAATGGTCCAATTACTTTTGAGCCCCTGAAATGATGATGATGAGAATCTGCACAGATAACAGTATAATCTGAATGCAGAATGCTATTTTCCTTTCTGATCCTGTCTTTCAGTCAACTTTAACAGAAATAAGCAGGTTATCTTATAGAGCATTCAAACTATTACTCACATCCCAGAGATTAAGAAATCAATCTAAATAATAAATAGTATATTAGGTACCAACTTTTTAAAATTACATTTGCTCTCCTATATTAAGAATCAGCATAGGTATAAGTTAGTTAAACCATAAAATAGTAAAGAGGCAGATAAAGCATGTCAAGTGATCTTTGTTTAGTGTAACCCATGCAGCTTTTAAATGTCGGCCTCCTATCAAAGGGGAACTATCGCGAAAATGAACATTTTTAATGTCGAGGAATTGTGTTTATGTAAATGAAAATGTTTGCCAACTGGTGTATGTGTCATCTTGTTCTCTGGATCGTAATTAGAAATAGAGTATTTATGTTCCCTAATCCTTATTTTGATCTGTCTTGATGTTTGTCCAATATACATTTTTCCACAAGAGCATTGGAGTGCATAAATGACTGAGTCTGAGTTGGAAGTGTGGTAGGCTTTTATGGGGATCTCATAACCTTTCTGTGGGTGTGTAATTGTGTCACCTTTGATTATGGAACTGCAACTCCCACATCCCAAGCAGGGGAACGTTCCAAATTTTGGAGTACTTAATAACCTTGTTCTATTGTCACTCATATATATCTGTTTTCACTAATTTGTCTGCCAGTTTTCTTCCCCTTTTGTAAGAGAACAGTGGAATAGATTAACAGTGTTTCCCAACCGTCGGGTCTTTCTGAGTTGCAGTTCCATAATCAAAGGTGATAGCATTACACACCCACAGAAGGGTTATAAGGTACCCATAAAAGCCTATAATATAATATATATATATATATATTACAAATACTTTTATATAAATGTATATTAATGCCTATCCTTTTAAGAGGTTGATTTAAAAAAACAATGTAGTATGGAAGGATTCATGCATTTGAGGAAGCTGGATACAGTAAAATGTGCTAAGCATACCATCCAATTTTCAGTACTAGTCAACAAGAGTTACAAATGAAGAGAAGAGATAGGCAGCTTTTCCTCTAGTTGGGAACGGTTTCACCCTGCTGGGTTGTTAGTGCTTACATTGTTCTGTAAGTGCAACTTTATAAACTTGTGTTGGTTAATAGCTGTTTTACACTCTGGGCTCCCTGGAGCTATGCTGGTGTTTATGAGGTGGATGTTTAGAAGTTGCAGAGGTTACACTGACTATAGATTACTTGATATGTTTCATATGTATATTTACTTTGTAATGGTTTATCTCTATAGGGGGGAGGGGGGGTTTCCTGTTAGTATAGCTAGCTGATGAGCCAGTGCTGGTGATGAAATTATAAAAAGTGTGCAGTGACATTATTCGTAAATTATGCCATTTTTTTGTATGGTATAATAGACACGGAGGGACGGAAGTAGAAAATCACATATGGACTGATGCATCACAAACTTTTAACAATAGTTATTTTATACTGTTTAATGTAAGAAACATTCATACATTTTTTCATTACAAGTGTATGTACAACAAGGTAATAAAGGAAAAAAATTCAATCCAGTACAGAGGATATATTCTTAAGTGGGATCTTGATTTTCAATGTATTTTTTTAAATATCAGTATAGACAGTGGGTTGCATATAGTGTGCCCAGCTGAAGTAAGTATAATAAAACAGTGCCCCTATGGCTACATTTTCTTACAATTATCAGTGTATTGTCTGTTTTCTAAGCAGCAACTTTTAAACTAAATCATTTTGAAGGTGCTGTTGGCTTAATGTTCCCCTGCGTCAATAGGCATACTTGAACACAACTTGCAACAGAATGTGGGAAGGACTTAGAGGTGCTGAGTGCAAATATATGGAAGTTCAAGAAGCGACTTTGAAGTTAAATTTTTGAATGTTATGGAATGGCAAATTCTAAGCAACTTTTGGCCTTCATTTTTCTTTTTTTTATAGTTTTTGAATTATTTGCCTTCTTCTTCTGAATATTTCCAGCTTTCAAACGGGTTTTGCTACTTTTATTACACATTTTTTTAATTCAGGCCCTCTCCTATTCATATTCCAGTCTCTTATTAAAAGTCCATCACTAGATTCGCACAGTGACTGCATCAATTCTTGAACAGACTTCAGCACGAAAATTCTTGCACACCTACCCCCCAGACTTTTTATTCTAAGATCATGAATGGTAACATGCTGATAAGCCACTGCTGTTTTCTGCACTGACCTAAAGCTACTGAAAAGCTACCTAAATACTTAAAGGGATACTCTCATGAGAAAACATGTTTTTTTTTTCAAAAAACATCAGTTAATAGTGCTGCTCCAGCAGAATTTTGCACTGGAATCCATTTTTCAAAAGAGCAAACAGGTTTTTTTATATTCAATTCTGAAATCTGACATGGGGCTAGACATATTGTCAATTTCCCAGCTGCCCCAGATTTCAAAATTGATGAAAAAATCTGTTTGATCTTTTGAGAAATGGATTTCAGTTCAGAATTCTGCCGTAACAGCTCTATTAACTGATGTGTTTTGGAAAAAACATGTTTTTCCATGACAGTATCCCTTTAAAAAAAAAAACTTGTATAGAAAGTGAAATATTATAGTGAGTGGTTATAATTTTTCATTGTTAAAATGCCAGTCTATTGGCCAGTAGTAGTAGTAGTTTAAAACTGGGCACACCATTTCTAAAAATATACTTTTTTTTAATATTGGTTTTTTTAACTCAAAAAAGGCATTACTTGAGACCTAACTCTGGTATGAGAGTAGAGCTTATACTAGCTATATAGATATATAGAGCAGATGTAAGGCACAGCAGAATCTGTTGTCATTAACAAATGTAATTACACAGAGGCGGTATGTTCTAAATTACAATAAAATAAACTCATATTTGCATTTGTTTTCATTTTCCATTTCTCAGGTATTTAGGTATGTAAAAAATATATTTGCAGCTATAGATTGCCTTATTATGATATAGCTAACTATACAGAACTATACATTATTTTTGTCATTCTAACCTCAGAAGATAAGGCATTTTGCATGTGTTGCAGTCTATGAAAGTTGTTTTAAAATTATTGTAAAATGGGTATGGCAGAAATGGTGTGTCACATAAATTATGTAAAGTGAACTGGGCACATATAGTACAGTACTATAAGCACCCTTCTTTACATGTTTTGCATAATTATTGCTTCACACACTTGCTATAATTGTATACACTATAGCATGATGGAAAAGCCTAAGCTGTGATGAATACATTTATCTACTGATGTTCACCCACAAGAACAGTGCCTACATTTTGATGAAGTTCTTTATAGTTTATAAGTTCTTTTTTCTTATAGTCCTATGCCATTATGTTTAAATGTTTTGTTTGCTATGAGCCTGAAAAAATGTTTTTAGGATTATGACCATTTGTCCCTTTTGTAATGCAGTAGAACCTCAAATTTTAATTTCTCTGGGGAGATATTTGAACTGAAGAAAGATGTAAATCAGAAAGTTTGAGGAAGTTGCCACCTGTGGGACCTAGCAATAAACATGTAAATTGTGATAAATGTAAGTAAATGTTGTTCTGGTGCACATTATAAATAAGACCGGGACCATTTTTACCCTTGCTAATCAAATTCAGTCATTGGTCCAACATATTTTGGCCCACACAGGAATTGGTATGTTTGTGGCCTGTTTATAATTGAGTGTTGGATCAGAACCCCAAGGAATCCATTTTGGCAGAGGATACATACTGTAAGAAGTCTTGGTAAATCCATTTCAGTTTCTCCTAATCCTATAACGACAAAGAATAAAGTGTAGCAACCAATAAAATGCCTGTAGTACATGTGGCCAGTACATGCTATGAACTATTATACCTGGTGCAATCTTTGGGTCTTTGGTTACGCACCTCAAAAGGCTTTTATTTATTTTTTTCTTAAGCATGTGCTATATATTATTTTTTGTAAATAAATATTTCTGTTAAATGTTCTATGATTGGCATTCTACTATAATTTTTTTAAAAAATGTTCATTACTGCAATTAACCTAAAAAAAGAGCTAAATTACTTGCATGTAAAAAAAAACAAAAGCTGTATTCATGCTAATGTTACAACAAACTACTATAAAGATACATCACATAGTTTGGAATAAACAAATTGAAAACAGAAAAATGTTTTGTTTGTTATTTTTAATAGAAGCACTGCAGGAAGACCACTGAACTTATGTGTGTGTGTGTGTATGTATAAATAAATATATATATATATATATATATATATATATATATATATATATATATATATATATATATATATATATATATATATATATATATATAGACACATACAAGAGTCCTCTGCACTCAAACCATTATCAATATATTTAAGACAGACATTTTGTGCATACTGCTACTGAAAAATGCCTTACCCTTTAAACAAAACAGGGATTGTTTGTCCATATATTGTAATATATTTAAGCTGGCCAACTACGTCAAAGTCATCCCATATCTGGCCAGTCCTACGCTTAATTTTCATCTGATTCATTAAGAATTTTATTGCTTCATTATACATTTTACAAAAGGGATATATATATATATATACATATATATATATATATATATATATATATATATATATATATATATATATACATATATATATATATATATATTTCTCGGTCATCCCTAGGCAGCACAGGGCACTCGTGGGGTTAATACACCATTCCCTTTAGGAGGCAGGATGGAACTAAACCTTCGATCCCTCTGAGGGATCCTCCTCTTCCTTGTATTTACCCCGCCTACTTCAGTTTTTTTCCATCCTGCATCAAGGTAGGATGTGTGGGAGCTGAGCTCCCATTCATTCTCAAGTTTTTTTATTTATCTTTTGGAAGGCAATCTATTACAGGAGTTATCCATCAGGATAAAAAATGGGGTAAGCTTCAGCGCTGCCCTGGTTGGCTTCACAATTTATGACATAAAGGCAAGCTTCAGCGCTGCCCTAGTTGTTATACAACGTATGTCTCGCCCATTTACAAGGCAAGATTCAGCGCTGCCAAGTACGGATTAGCGAGAAAGGCATGCCAGAACGCCGTCCCTCATAGAGAAGCCGCATCAACCGGCATTTCACTGAAGTCAAGTCTCGCGCCAAACGTCGCGCACTTCCAGCCGCAATTTGATATACCTAGCCGCGCGCCCATTATCCACTGCCAGCACTGCAGGAGTGACGCGTCGGAGATTCAGGGGGAACTATTAAAGTAACGGCTATCATCCGGTTACTACTGGTACAGCTTATATTATCTCCTTTTCTCTGTACTACCCCGTTTTCTCTCTATCTTTTATTGGCACATTACGAACAGCCCCCTACCAGCCCACTATAAGGTAACTTTCTATGGAACCATACAGCAGCCCCTCTGGCATTTGCCAGAACCCACAGATTGCCAGTCCGGGTCTGACCCTATGGCTGGAAGAAGCGTTATCAGGCTGTTCTGAGGATTCTTTTGACATGTATGGTTATCTCTCAAAGGTGCTTAATGCGGCACACTTTTTATGCGATGCCTCTATGGACTCCCTTCAATTACAAGCCAGGGCCTCTGCCTTTTCAGTAGGTGCTAGAAGAGCACTATGGCTCAAATCTTGGAGTGCGGATCCAGCCTCCAAGAAAAATTTAGTTACTCTGCCATTTTCGGGGGCTTCACTCTTCGGGCCGGAACTAGATACTTTGATAAATAAGATCACGGGAGGAAAAAGCAACTTTTTACCTCAAGACAAAAAATCTAAACCTCCAAACACTCAGTCAAGAAGACCATTTAGGTCACCGAATTTTGGGAGACCTTCCCTGCAACATTCCAGACAACAAACATACTCTAACCAACCCAAGGGTAATTTTCGTCCCTCCAAGAAGCCCTCGTGGAACTTTCAGAGACGCACTACCACGGGAGCAACAGACAAGACACGAGACGCATGAAGGGGCAGCCTCCCCCGATCTTACGGAGGCGATAGGGGGGCGCCTCTTAAAGTTCAGGGAAACCTGGCTAACCACAACTTCAGACATCTGGGTCCACAACATATTTTCAATGGGCTACAGGATACAATTTCACAGGTCACCCCCCCAACGCTTAATTCGTTCAACCCTGCCATCCCTACCAAATAAGAAGAGAGCTTTAAAATTGGCAATCCAAACTATGCTCAAAGCCAAGTCAATAATAACCGTTCCCACAGATCAATGGGGACTAGGGTTTTATTCAAATCTTTTTCTGATACCCAAAAAAGATGGTTCACAACGTCCTGTACTAGATCTAAAATTTCTGAACAAGTTTCTCTATGTACCCTCATTCAAAATGGAATCTCTGAGATCCGTGATCGCAAACATGGAACAAGGAGATTTTTTCACGACCATAGATCTAAAGGACGCTTCAGGGTATCCACTACCAGTTTCACGCTCTTCCTTTCGGCCTCGCAACGGCACCCAGGGTGTTCACAAAACTTATGGCAGCTCTAGTGGCACACTTAACTTAACTAGATATTGTGGTGCTACCATATCTAGACGACCTGCTAATTCGGGCACCTACATACACAACGGCCTTAGCCCACACAAACCTCTGCAAAGAAGTTTTAGAATCTCACGGCTGGAAGATCCACTTTTCAAAAAGTACTTTAATCCCAACTCAGTCCATCATTTTTCTGGGAGTCAAGTTCGACTCTCGGCAGCACAAGGTTTTTCTAACGACTCAAAAGCAACTCAAGCTTCAAGCTGCGGCAAGTCAGGCAATATACCAAAGGTCAATCTCGGCCAGGGACTGCATGCGTCTACTAGGACTTATGACCTCAGCCATAGAGGTTGTACCTTTTGCTCAAGCCCACATGAGAAACCTCCAGATGGATTTTCTCCAAAAATGGCGCAGGGATTACAACAATTTGGACTATTCAATTTTTCTATCAGAGGCAACCAAAATTTCTCTTCAGTGGTGGATTCAAAGAGAAAACATCAAGAAAGGAAAACTGTGTTCCATTGCCAACTGGACAATAATCACCACAGACGCCAGTCTCACAGGCTGGGGCGGCGTATTCAACCACAGGTCTGTACAAGGTCGGTGGTCACAGAAGGAAACCTCGCTCCACATAAACGTACTAGATCTACGGGCGGTTTACCTGGCGCTAAGACACTGGTCGGATCTTCTAAGGGGATACCCAGTAAAAGTCAGGTCAGACAACACGACAACGGTGGCGTATATAAACCACCAGGGAGGCACTCACAGCAGTGCAGCATGGAAGGAAGTGTCCCACATTCTACAATGGGTTGAAGACAATTCGTGCAGACTAGCGTCCATGTACATTCCAGGCCAGTTGAATTGGGAAGCAGATTTCTTAGGCCGAACCACTCTCGATCCAGGAGAATGGGCACTGCACAAGGAAGTGTTTCAACAGTTTACCATCAGGTGGGGGACCCCACAGATAGACCTGATGGCCAGCAAGTTCAATCACCAAATTCCGGACTATTGTTCCAGGTATCACGACCCAAAAGCTTGGTCAGTGGATGCAATGATGTCAGATTGGGACTTTCAACTTGTCTACATTTTTCCACCCATACCAATGATTCACCCTGTTCTCCGTCGTCTGTGTCTGTTTCGAACAATAGCACCTTTTTGGCCCAGGAGGGCTTGGTTTTCAGATCTAAAGAGACTATTGATTGCTCCCCCATGGCCACTTCCTCAACAGCCAGATTTGCTTCAGCAGGGCCCCTGTTGGCACCCATCTTTGGAAATATTATCCCTGACGGCTTGGCTATTGAAAGCTCCATATGGAAGGGTAAGGGGTTCTCAGACAAAGTCACCACCACTCTGTTGAGAGCACGCAAACCAACAACAAGCTCTACCTATCACCGCATATGGTCATGCTACATTGACTGGTGTAGACAGAGACGCTCTGATTATCAAACGTGCACAGTTCCTCTAATCCTGGAATTCCTTCAGGATGGCATGGATAGAGGATTGGGAGTCAATTCACTTAAAGTCCAGATCTCTGCATTATCAGTGTTCTTTCAACTTCAGCTGGCGTCGTTTCCTGATGTCAGGACTTTTATCCAAGCAGCCAGTCATATCAGACCACCATATAAAAATCCACTACACCATGAAATTGGAATTTCATTCTACAAGTACTGCAGGGTCGACCTTTCGAACCTCTAGCTTCTATAGATATGAAGTTTCTTACTTGGTGGCTATCTCTTCAGCGAGACGAGTTTCGGAAATTGGAGCTCTCAGCTGTAAACCACCATTTTGCATTTTCCACGAGGACAAGGTAGTACTCCGAACTATCCCATTTTTCCGCCCCAAGGTGTCTTCTGAATTCCACCTCAACCAGGAAATTGTCCTCCCTTCATTCTGTCCAAAACCAACATCAGAGATTGAAAGACGCTTACACACGCTAGATGTGGTTCGGGCGCTCAAATTCTATTTGCATTGTTCTCTATGGTCCACACAGTAAGGGGAATACAGCTTCCAAGATGTCCATTGCAAGATGGATTAAAGACTTAATTCTGTACATTTACAAACTCAAGGGTCTAACCATGCCTTTAAAGGTAGGAGCCCATTCAACAAGGGGCATGAGTGCTTCATGGGCTCTTTATAACCAAGCTTCCATGGATCAAATTTGTAAGGCGGCTACCTGGTCGTCTTTGCACACATTTACAAGGTTCTATAAGTTCAACGTTTATGCTTCAGCAGATGCCAGTTTTGGCAGAAAGGTTCTACAAACAGTTATTAGCAAGTAAAGGTCTTTCGCACATGTTAGTGCCTTCCAACTTAATTTTTTTCAGTCTCCTCTTTATTACTTCTCTTTCCCACCCTTTCACTTAGCTTTGGGACTAACCCACGAGTGCCCTGTGCTGCCTAGGGACGACCGAGAAAAGAGGATTTGTTATCATACTTACCGATAAATCTCTTTCTCTGAGTCCCGTATAGGCAGCACAGGGAGTTTCCCTCCCTAATTCTTCACTGTTCTATGCTACTTATAAGCTGTGCTAGTCGAAACTGAAGTAGGCGGGGTTAATACAAGGAAGAGGAGGATCCCTCAGAGGGATCGAAAGTTTAGTTCCATCCTGCCTCCTAAAGGGAATGGTGTATTAACCCCACGAGTGCCCTGTGCTGCCTATACGGGACTCCGGGAAAGAGATTTATCGGTAAGTATGATAACAAATCCTCTTATATATATATATATATATATATATATATATATATATATATATATATATATATATATATATACACACATACATACAAGGATTTAATTACACATTTCAACTCCAGTTACCTACAGGGACATTGTCATGGCAAAACGTTTTTTTTCTCAAAATGCTGCTCTAGCAGACTTCTGCACTGAAATCTTTTTTCAAAAGAGCAAACTGATTTTTTTATATTTAATTTTGAAATCTGACATGGGGCTAGACATATTGTCAGTTTCCCAGGAGCCCCCTGTCATGTGACGTGTGCTTCACTCTTTACTGCTGTACTGCAAATTTGAGTGATATCTCCCTGCTCCCTGACACAAGATAACGGCTCCCTGGTAGATCAATAGCGTTCAATAGTAAAATCCAGGTCCCACTGCGACCCCTTCAGTTACATTGAGTAGGAGAAACAATAGTCTGACAGAAAGCAGTTCCATAGTGCAGCACTGGCTGTTTCTGAAAGCACATGACCAGGCAAAATTACCAGAGATGAGACCCGAGCCTGCACACCAATATTAACTAAAAAAATACACTTATTGGTTCAGGAGCAAAATTTTACCTGGTAGAGTGAATTATTTGCAGTGTAAACAGTGTAATTTAGAAATAAAAACGACACCATAAAAATCATGACAGAATCCCTTTAACATAACAGAGACATTTTTTTGCATCTACACATCTTCTGTAAGGTCTGTGTCCTTGAGATTGAATAAAGGAGACATTTACAACCTGCATGAGTTAAAAGGCTGATTTAAACATCATGCAGCTACTGTATATTCAGTGTCCTTGCAGGACCACAAAGAGAGTTTGTCATATAATACCACCAAGGATGAGGGTTATTTGCTACCTTCTTTTTACTGATGGTGTGCCTACGAATATTAACCTCCCCTTTAAAAAAGAATCCCATTCTGTGTCCTGAATGGCTGCTAAATGATGATGATGGAGTAGAAGTGCCAATCATTGGTTTCACAGAGATATGTATATTTATTAAGTGTAACTAGATTTCAACACTATTTACCAGAGTGAAATATTAACACTGTCCATATAATAGTAAAGAATTCTTAAGGACTAACTAACCAATGGGGAAAAGAGTAGGGATGCACTGAATCCACAATTTAAGGATTTGATCGGATCCCAAATCCTTTGTGAAAGATTCGGCCGAAATCCAAACCCTTAATTGCACATAAATTAGGGAAACAAAGGGCAATGAGAACTGCGTGCACAGTTAAAAAAACATTTGATGTCCTTGTTTTTGTGACAAAAAGTCACATGATTTTTTGGATTCAGCCAAATCCAAATCCTGCTGAAAAAGGCAGAATCTTGGCTGAATCCTGAATCTGGTGCATTCCTCGAAAATATAGTGTTGTATATTTTTACCTTTTGATAAATATGCCTCAGTGGTAAATCATATGCGGGCTTTGTTTTTCAGAAGTTTCCACTGGAGGCAACACCTCTCTCCTTCTGTCCTCCCCACTCATTACTACTATTCACTCTTGCATCCATGACTTTTCATCTGCTGCACCCACCCACTGGGACTCTCTCCCCCATCTCATAAGACACTCTCAGAACCTTTTTAAAAGTTTTTTTTTTTTATTCAAGCCTATAATCTGAGCCCTCAAAAATTACCCACATAACCCTCTTAACCTTCACTTACACTCATACAAATCAATTGGTTTTCCATTTTTCCACTATACACTTACCATTACTATGCCAACCACAAAGAACCTTACTGTATGCCTCAATTCTTCTCCATTTTAGATTGTAAGCTCTTGTGAGCTGAGCCCTCCCTCTCCTAATGATATGCAATTGTACCTGTGCATCTGTTCTATTAAAAATTGTTGTCTGTATTTGCCATCTATTTTGTCTTCCATTTATTTTCCCTTACTGCAGTGCTGCAGGAGACCATGATGATGTAGAAATAATTATTAAAGTCCTTTAATACTAACCTGTAAATATGCTTCTGTGCCACCAGGGGGAAATGGAAATCTTTTGCAAGGCAATTTTTGAATTTCGCTTGTAACTGCTTTTATGAAAACAGAATTGCACTATTATAACCATACTGATTTAGCCTTTAACTGTAAACAAAGTAGAAAATACAACCCTCTGCAAAAATTGCTAAATGCTAATAATAAAGATTCTATATTCCAGAGTCCATTCAAATTAAAAGAAAAAACATATTGCTAATGGACACCTCCATTATGGCTGACTGGCAGTCAAACAGTTAAGCATGTCCTATATGTTTTAGATGTGAAACATCATGCCTCCTTTTCTATATATATTCTTGTATGGTACTACTGTAATTGAAAGTCCTGGAAGTGACCCTGACTCTGTTTTAAAGGGGAGGTTCGTCTTTAAGCAGGCCTGGACTGGGAGCAGTGGCATAACTACCGGGGGAGCAGGGGGTGCGATTTGGCCAGGCAGGGCCGGGCCACGCCGCATGGGCGCCCAAGGCAAGCCGGGCCGATGCAGCGCCGGTTCAGTGCAAGTGCAAGTGCAAGTGCGCATGCGCGAATTGGCGCTCGCGTGCGGTCCCCTCTCTGCCCAACTGTTTCTGCCCTTTTCTTTTCTGCACTACTGAGCATGCGTGCGAACTTGTGTTCGCGCATGCGCAGAAAGAAGAAGAGGGCAGAAACGATCTGGCAGACTGGGGACCGCACGAGAGCGCCAATTCGTGCATGCGCAGAAAGAAGAAAAGGCCAACGAGAGTTGGGCAGAGATGTGAACGGACTGGGGGTAGGCAACATAGGAGGTACGTGCCTGGCGCCCTCCCAGCTTTGCGCCCTAGGCACGTGCCTACTCTGCCTACCCCTTGGCCCGGCCCTGCGGCCAGGACCCCCGGTAGCTTGCGCACCACTGAGTTCTTTAGTAATTTTGGCCGTACGGAGGGGGGCGGGGGCCCGGCTGCACGTCCCTAAGTACACAGAGGCCCAAACAGCTCCCTACCAGCCCACTATATTGTAACTTTCTATGGAACCATACAGCAGCCCCTCTGGCATTTGTCAGAACCCACAGATTGCAAATTTATCGTTACTGCCACGTTTTAGTAATCTCTTTTTATTCAGACCCTCTCCTATTCATCTTCCATGCTCTTTTTAAAATCAGTGTATGGTTGCTAGGGTAATTAGTACCCTAGCAACCAGACAGACCAGAAATTGAAAACTGGAGAGCTGCTTTGCAAATATTTACATATAAATTTTAAACAATTGAAAATGTGTAATAAATGTATATTAGAAAGTTGGTTGAATTAACGTCAAGTCACTTAGTCCTTGTTACATTAGTTACTGCTAAACTGAGCGCCCTTCAAAGCTTGCTCCTTCAGATTATGATAAAATAATACGATAAGTGCTTTTTCCCTTGGCCAGACTTCCATGCTCTTCTCTGAAACACATACAGTACTTTGCACTGACTGCATCGCAGTTTGGCATTGTATTTACATGCTGGGAAAAAGGCAGAGATTGTTAATTTTCTTTCTGATTCCTTATCAGTTTATTTTGTGGCTAAGGGAAAAATAAGAAGAAAAGGAAACACATGAGAAGTATTTAAACAATAAGATGAGAACTTTCAGCAAATTACCCCTTTAAAACCAAAACACATACTGTATGGAATCCACAGTCTGCATGGCTAATTAGCAATTCATTTAGATGCATGGCTGCACATAAATTAGTTCAGTCTGCAGCATGCATCTAATGAATTGCTAATTAAAGGGGAACTATCGCGAAAATGAAAATTTAATATAAGCTTCATCATACTGAAATAAGAAACTTAGCAAATACAATCAATTAAAAATTCTTTAACATATCAAAAATAATAAGTTTATGTTCACTATTCCTCTCTGTTGCTCTTCATTCTGTCTTCTTGCAGCAGTTGGGTGTCAGCTTATAATTGACAGATCCAATATATGTACAAATTACATTACATGTTAATGCTTCAGCTTTAAGACACTGGGGGGTTCAGGGGGCACAGATTTTATTGGTGGGGCCCCTACAGCACCTTCCTTGCCGATGATTTTGTTCACACAGTAGGGTATGGGTGTTTACTTACAATACATTCTGGGTGCAGTATATTTAAAGTTAAAATAAACTTTGTGTATTTGCAGGCCCAGATTTGTGGAAAGGCCTCCAAGGCCCGGGCCTAGGGTGGCAGGATTTTAGGGGAGCGGCATGAAGCCCAACCACACCCGCATTGGTTCAGAAAGTCTGGGGCTGATCATGAGATACAGTCATACAATAGGTTTTTCAATTCCTCATTTTTCAAATAGTTAAGTTTCAGAAACCTTGTAACTTTTTCTGAATATACAAAGTATACATATATATACAAATTTCGCTAAGTGTCTGCACTCTATTCAGGTGATCTTCGGGTGCAAGGTCAATTTCTTAGACACATAATTCAATTTAGGAGGTCACATTGTTTTTACCAGGTTTTTAACCATAGCAGCCTGACAGATATTTGAATGTTCAAACAGGTGACAAGTAAATGCTACTTTCCCTTATCATAGGAAAGGTTACACTAAAAAAACAAATGCCACCTCTTTGTGTCTTTTATATTGTAATTTGGCAGGTGGCAGGGGAAGCAATACTTACCACCAGGAGTGGTAAGTCACGATTACATTTTTGTTTTAGATATACCTTGCCAAGAGTCCCCTTAAAACTTGTTAAAACTACTGATCTCAGCGTTCAGGTCACTCTAGTGTGGGGTCTGGCATTTAGTAAATAAATTGCCTAGATCACAACTGCATTGGTATACAAGCATACAATGTGCTGCCCTGTCAGATACTTACCCCCACAGATCTAAAAAGGATCAGGAATATTTTTACGAATCAGGTATTTCTCATTATACCTCACTCCTATCCTGGTGCCTACTTCTCTACACAACACATACTTTGGAAATAGGTTACAAAGCCCCAACTTACCACAATTATTTGATCACTCCTCCTCCCACTTGGCTCTCCCATGTTAACTTACTAGGAATGCATCCCCATCTGTCAAGCACCTTTGTTTATTTTGATCCCCCCCTGGTGATCCTGATCCAGAGCTTCAGCTTCCTGATCCCTTTCTTTGCTTCAACCAACCTGGTGTAAAACAACTTCCACACATGAAGAACCCATACTTCAAAAGCCAAGTGCACCAGTAAAACCTGGAAATGTTTTTAGTGGCCTTGGTTAAGCTACTCATCTGACCTTTAGGCTTCACAAGGGTTGTTCCTATTGATGGTCCCATTATTGTGGTTGCTGCAAGTCCAATATGCAAAATCAGTAGCCATTGAGATGTCATTTAGATAGTAAAAGACCCATTCCTTTGTCTGACCTTGATCCTTACAGCCCAGTGCAGGACAGTGGTAGGGTAGCCCTCTGACAGGCACAACTCCAGCTAGAACTTGAAATGTGCCTGGCCCATAACCTCAATGCCCACTCAATGCATGCATGGCCTATTTGAATGAGGATCATATTGCTGATACATCACTGCTCCATATAAAAAATGAAAAGACAATAGATCAACCTAAAGGAGACTTGGCCTTTTTTTAGGAGCAAGGCACAAAGGTGGTACTCATATACCTTTGGCCTCCATCCTAATTCTGGGAAAAAAACATCAAAGTACTTGTAATCATTCTCTCTTCATTCAGCTACTATCTGTCCCCTTGCACCCTCTGCTTTTTCCCAATGTATTACTTTGTTTCCTCACTTATGTTTTGGTGCCCCAGACTCCTGTTCCCTTCCTGTTTCTACTGTCAATCTATTGTGAACCTTTGGAAGGATGCCATCACCCTTTGCTTGAATAATGCATTTCATATAATGTTAAAGAGTTAACTGCTTTTGAAAGCTGAGGAGTATAAGCCTGGTGGCAGTGTTCATTATGGACCGGAAAGGTGACAGTCTCTGGCGGGGACACCAGCAATCACCTGGTTGGTTGCCATGGGTTACTACACAGGTGCAACTTTGCCCAGTGTTTATGAATGAGCCCCATTGAGTTCTGCAGCTGTACTAATAAAACCACTGCAGTGAAAAAGTCACTGTGTAATAGAATACAGGTATGGGACCTATTATCCAGAATGCTCTGGACCTGGGGTTTTTCCAGATAATGGGTCTTTTCAGAATTTGGATCTTCATACCTTAAGTCTACTAGAAAATCATGTAAACGTTAAATAAACTCAATAGGCTGGTTTTGCTTCCAATAAGGTTTTATTATATCTTAGTTTGGATTAAGTACAAAATACTGTTTTATTATTACAGAGAAAAAGGAAATCATTTTAAAAATTTGGATTATTTGGATAAAATGGAGTCTATGGGAGACAGCCTTTCTGTTATATGGAGCTTTCTGGATTATGAGTTTCCGGATGACAGATTCCATACCTGTAAATGTAATTCATTGCCTCTGTCCCCTCCATACAGTGAGTGACTTAATGCATGATTTGAATAATGTAACATTTCAGTCTCTTGTCGTGGGCTTCTGCTGTATTTGACCCCCTGGTTTGATGGAGAGCAGTAGTCATGGTCAGGCCAAAGTCAAAAGCATAGGAGATGAAGATCAATTCTAGAATGGGCTAGAGGTCAGCAACAGGCACTCAGTAGATCAGATACTCACAGGGCAGGCTGAAGATCCCTTAGCACATGATTTTAAACACACAATTCTCAAGGGCAATGACATCAGCATCATAATGTATGGTGAAGTAGGGGACCTCTGCATATCAGAGTGAACAAAGCATACACACATAGAAGCATATGTACTTACTCAAGTCCTACACATGCTAAATGCAAACAAGAGAAAGCAGAGATGTACCTGCATGACCATGCAAACTGAGAACCCCTTTATCACTGTTTTAGAAAGCCTAGGGCCACCAAATGCTATTTTTGTCAGAAAAGATTCTGTGGCTGTCAAAAGGTTAATTTTGGCATAGTGCTCTTCTGTTAAGATGATTTTAGAAGTGCTTACCTGTTGGTATTGGGTATACCTGAGAGATACCCAAGCACGAGACAGAGGCACAAAACCTAGGACACTGTGGAGCAGTGATCACATCTAGTCTCAGTTTGCTCACCACTGTGAGTGATGGGTAATTAGAGGTAGTTTGGAGAAGCTTTGTTTCTTGCCTGATAGATATTGTCTAAACAGACATCTTCAAATCTCCAGACTTAAGTAAAATGTAGGAGAAATGAAAACAAATGATGTTTCAAAACTGTCAGTTTTAGAAAAAGACATCTAAACCTGGCATTAACAGCAGACAACAGACAACTGCCTGGGGGCCTCAAGTTTGCTTGTTCTTCTGGATGAGCAGTTTAATATACATGCATTTGTTTTCAGCTTGTCCATGATGTTTCCTTGCATTATTGTAGGCAAGACAAAGGCTGAGGTTGGAAAAGTTCCCAGTTCTATGAAAATGACTGTTGACTTTATGCTTGTGATGAGCCTGTACTTTAACCCTCACTTCCTTGCTTCCGGCATTTTCATCGACTAAAGACAGGCAACTAAAATTCACTAACAGCCAGAGTGATACCAATTGCATACCTCCCAACTGTCCGTTTTTTAGAGGGACAGTCCCTCTTTTGACAGCTCAACCTTCATTTGTACTGGAAAGTCACGATATTCTCGGCACTGCACAGCCAGAAAAAGAAACAAAGTTTTGAACGTAATTGGCTTTTGGCAGAGAGCCCAGAACAGCAACAGCTGCATATAAAATACTTATGTAACAATTTTGAGATAAGCAAATAAGTAATTGTAACAATATAAGATAACAAGTCCCTTGGGAGCAGTTAGACTCACAGCTTAAAGGGCAATTCACCTTTATTGGCAAAACTGTAATAACTGAAGAAAAAACACAGAAATATGCTCAAACTTTCATAACCTGCCAAATTTTGTAAAATGAACATGGTAATTAGGGGGTGTTGTCACAAAAATGGGCGTGGTCAAAAAAATTATACACGCTACGCGCCCCAACTATTTTGTCCCTCTTGCGATTGTAGAATCTTCATATATACACACAGCTATCCATACTATTTTGTGAGCTTGCTTTTTCATTTTAAGCACAAACAGTATGCACTACATTAATCAGCTTGTAGTGAGAGTATTCACACTCTATTGAAAATATGGTTACCACTCATCTACCGACATTTAATGACAAATTCAAATGTGTAGATGCCACGTGCTAGCTTTTTAAGACCTGTGCTTTCTTAGTATGGCATTGATTTGTGGCTATCACCTGAAATTCTGGGCAGTTACCTATGTATGTATGAAGAAGTAGAGCAGAAATGATTAATATTATGTTGTAGGATTCTGTCCTTAGCAGTGAGGATCTGTGCCTCCGCATATACCCCCAGTAGCTCCCCATATTCTTTTCTGCTGATTTACTGCACATGCTCTGTGCTGTTGTTAGTTACTGAGCTTAGGAACTGATGCAAAATATACTGGATATATAGAATAGAAATGTCACAATACAGGTTTGATTAGTAAATCATTCAGATTCTCATTGCATGGCAGCTCAGCCCTATGCAATTATCATCGGAATTTAATAATCAGCCCTGTACCATCAGCTTTTATGACAGGCCAGTCTCATTTTCTGCTTGACAGCCCCTAAGCTTGACTTCTCAACAGCTGGCCAGAGTGCACGGAGCATGTGTGTGTCACAGACGCTCCTAATGAAATCCATGATGGGAAACTCCTGCAGAACTTTGAAGGACTGGATCATTACTACTAAAGACATTCTGATCCTTCAGGCTGGTGCAATAAGCCAGCCATATAAAAAAGATGTCATTTTTAGTGTTTCTTGCTAACAAAGTGTTTTATCTTATGTCTTCTGCTAAGTGTAGTAGAGCAGTGGTTTCCGACTTTTTGTCTGGAGTATTGTCCAGCATTTTTCCCACCTCCTGGCTCCCCTGCGGCCTCCACTGCACACACCCCTGCCTTCTACATATGGGTAACTATTATATTTTTTGCTTTACAAGTTGGTAGGTCTGTGACGTGTACTTTATTTATAAAAACACACAGTACTATTGGCTTATGCAGAAAATGCTCTAAGGCGGAAGAGGTGGGGGAGGCACATAATTATTAATCTTTCTTTTTTTTTTTTTAGCTGGGGAGAACTCTGAGAAGTCAAAAGTTCTACAGCCATAAAAAAGGCTTTATGTGTTTGCACTAGCCACACAAGTCTAAAGCTGGCCATAGACGCAAAGATCTGATCATATGAATCTCCGTTTCGTGCGATTTTTGGGCCGTGTGTGGAGTGTCCTGACATTTTTCGTGCTATGGCGATTGGTCGTTCATGATTGAACAGGCTAGAAAATTTCTGTCGGCTACCGATATCTGCATGTATTGCCGATCTGACGATATCAGTGGGAGACTGTCACCAGCTTTTGTCAGACATAACTTTTGTACGATTACTGTCAGGGCAGAACATCATCTGATCTGTTCTTTTACTAATGCCCTTAGGGTAAGAACACACGGGCAGATTCGGGGAGATTAGTCGCCCCGGCGACAAATCTCTTCTTCTTTGGGGCAACAATCTCCCCAAACTGCCTTCCCCTACCTTCTCGTCGGCTGTAATTAAAAATCGACAACGTGATGGCACTAGCGGCAGGAGAAATAAGGTATCAGCCAGATATCAGCCAGTTGCAAGATCATAGGTCTACAGCTCTATTTATTGGTATATGACCACCTACAGACTGTCTGTTCCCTTTTTTACAAGTATGCTCAATGGTATTCTGTTGGAGGTATGGGATGTTTTAGGTGGGTGGAAAGATGGCACAGATGACTCAACGTCCCAGGATGTAAGCATGTCATACATATCAGTCATTGGCTGGACTGCAGAAGGTGAGCAAACTCTGAGCCCTGTCTATCAGATAGTTTTAGTAGGAATTGGAACAGCAGGCTTTTAAAATATAGACAGCTTACAGACCCTGTACATGGAGTACATGTAACTGGATTTTCTGGAGCTTATGTGTTGGAATATTTCTATACTTCCCACTTTTAACAAAGACAACACAGCTCTCTATTACAAAAAAAATTGTTGTTCAAAGAGGCTGCAGGACAGCTGTCAAAATCTGCTTTTATATCTCTACTGTACCAAGCCTTCCCCAGCCTCAACATAATAGTTTATATGTTGTACATTTTTCTGCATCTTAGCGTACGTGAAAATATCCTTATAATATACAAAGGTCATGAATAAACTTTAAAATATGTCCTTAAAAATATTTCCCTATGATGTATTTAGTTATGACCAGTGCTTAGGGTTGTTATGTCAACTTGCCTAAAAAGTGTTTTTGCAAGCAACATTAAAGCTAAATTTATAATATGAGTTTTAGGGTTTGATTTGTAATCAGCGAAAGCATTTGAGAAGGACCCAGCATTACGAAGAACCAAAAATATAGGGATTTTGCATTAGGTCTAAATAATTGCCTAGGTCACTCTCTTACAGAGCCTTGCTTGTACAAACATAAACTGTAGGAATTTGTATGATCACCTCTTTCTCGTTTCACATGACAGCCTTGTCAAAAGTTTGAGAAAATGAATATGTGAAAGAATATAAATGCATTCAAGCACAAATATGGTTAGGAAAATGTTGTTTCTTAGAATCTTGAGAAACAAAACACTAAAAATGCTGCAGCGTTTATTATTTTCTTGTGTCTGTTGAAGGTGCTATTGTTCTGCCATCTGGTCAATAGTGTAACAAGGGGACATAGAAATGCTAGCAGAACTGTATAGGTTTAAACATATATACAATAAATTATATATATATATATATATATATATATATATATATATATATATATATATATATATATATATATATATATATATATATATATAATTCCACTTCTCTTGGTTGGTAACAGCACTCACGCTATATTCTCTCCTTAGATTGTCTGTGGTGCACGTCCCATTGAGGTTTTCCGGTCTTCCCTCGTTATATATAAAAAATGCAAGGATAAACAGCACTCACAAATATTATGCAAAAGTTTGTATTAAAGTGAAAATATTCACATTGTTCACATGGCTTGAGAAAGAGCCTATATTGGCTCGAAACGTCGCTACATTATGTGCACATGGTGATGTATATGCGTTTTTCACTTTAATACAAACTTTGTATGCCACTGCACATGTTATAGTTCACCTTTAAGCTAACTTTTACGGGCAGATTTATTAAGGGTCGTAGTGAAAATTCAAATTTTCAAAAAAAAAATTTGGTCAAAACTCTCAAATTCAAATTGTGCATTATCCAAACTCAATTTGTGTTTTAATTTGAATTTTGAGATTTATCATACTCTGGCCCTTGAAGTACTTGATTCACCACCTTAAATCTGCTGAACTGCTGTATAAATCAATGGGAGAGGTTCAAGGATCACTTTGGTGATGTTTGAGCCTTCCTGACATTCGAGTTTTTTTCAGAGAAAAAAACTCAAATCAAGTTCGATTTGACTTTTTATAATTGACATTGAATTCGATCCGAGTTTTGGGTCGATTCAATTTGTCCGTGCTGAGAAAATTCGACTTAATGAATACATTTTGATTGGTCAAATTTAGAGTTTATGGAAGTTTTTAAAAAACTCACATGAATTCGAAATTCAACCCTTGATAAATGTGCCTTTTAGTATGTTATAGAATGGCTAACTTTTCAACCGGCCTTCATTATTTATTATTCATAGTTTTTTTAATCATTTGCCTTCTACTTCTGACACTTTACAGCTGACAAATGGGGTTGCTATTTTTTTATTCAGGCCCACACCTATTCATATTCCAGTCTCTTATTCAAATCAGTGCACGTTTGCTAGGATTATTTGTACCCTAGCAACCAGATTGCTGAATTTGCAAACTGGAGAGGTGTCGAATAAAAAAGCTAAGTTATTCACAAATAATAAAAAATTAAAACCGATTGCAAATAGTCTCCGAATCTCTCTTTCCCAAATTATAGTTAAAGGGATCCTGTCATCGGAAAACATGTTTTTTTCAAAACGCATCAGTTAATAGTGCTACGCCAGCAGAATTCTGCACTGAAATCCATTTCTCAAAAGAGCAAACAGATTTTTTTATATTCAATTTTGAAATCTGACACGGGGCTAGACATATTGTCAATTTCCCAGCTGCCCCTGGTCATGTGACTTGTGCCTGCACTTTAGGAGAGAAATGCTTTCTGGCAGGCTGCTGTTTTTCCTTCTCAATGTAACTGAATGTGTCTCAGTGGGACATGGGTTTTTACTATTGAGTAGGCAGCTGTTATCTTGTGTTAGGGAGCTGTTATCTGGTTACCTTCCCATTGTTCTTTTGTTTGGCTGCTGGGGCGAAAAGGGAGGGGGTGATAACACTCCAACTTGCAGTACAGCAGTAAAGAGTGATTTAAGTTTATCAGAGCACAAGTCACATGACTTGGGGCAGCTGGGAAATCGACTAAATGTCTAGCCCCATGTCAGATTTCAAAATTGAATATAAAAAAATCTGTTTGCTCTTTTGAGAAATGGATTTCAGTGCAGAATTGTGCTGGAGTAGCACTATTAACTGATTCATGTTGGGAAAAAAATGTTCCCATGACAGTATCCCTTTAATGTATACATGAACAAGCCATTTAATAATAAATATATAAGGTCTGAGGTTGCTTGTTCTAGACTTATTGTAGCCTGAGTGGGCACCTGTGCTGGGAGCAATCTGTGCCAGCGTGGGAGGAGGGGAAGGACAAGAGATGGGATCGGCACATCGCCTTTAGGTTGATGAGTAAGAGTGAGCAGATGGGGCCAGTATGTTTTGTGTTTTTAAAACTTTTGTTTTAAATGCCTTGTACGCATTTGCATGCATGCACAGCCTTTTAAATAGATGTTCACTTCTGTTCTGCCGCAATGAGGCTGGCAACTCCCTATTCAAGTTGGCAATCTGCCAGCCACACGGTGACGTAGATTTGAGGAGGCTTTTCACACGCTTAACAAAACGAAAAGCTTGGATGCAATGAACTGAATCATTTAGCAGTGTAAAAATGTTTGAACACGTTTTATTCTGCAAAGCCCTTCAGCATGATAAACTCCATTACTTGAGACAGGCTCTTTGCTATGAATTGGCTGAGACCTGCCTCAAGCCTGTCCTAACAAAGTAGTACAATAGGACATATATCCTCCCAATAATCTCGGGTAATACTAGAATCCCCACTTCCTAAACTTATAGTGGCAGATTTGCACATGTGTAAACTGGTATGTCAAGCTGTTAAATAGTCTATTCTGAGCCAGATGACTCAATAACAAATTAAGGTATAACTAAACTTCCGGGATAGGTGAATATATCCTGGACTTCACTTCATTAAATGCCCCTAAACTTACAGGGCCCAGAAGCAAATTAAAAAAACAAAGATGACATGTATGTCTGCTTCGATAAAATAAGTATACATGTACAGTTTACCAAAAATATGTCACCATGCGGTCTTGCCGCAAAAAAAAACCCCAGTCCAAGAGTTGCCAAAAATTGGAAAAACTCAAAGTAGGTGAAAGAGATAAACAATTAATAAATGCAGTAGCGAGGTATTAGTAGTATTTAAAAAGTATTTCTTAGAAAATGTATAGCCTAACCTGTTTTTTGCCAAATGAGCACTTATAGGCAGTCACACAAGCAAAGACAGGATTCAGTTCCCTATCAGGTCAGCCTAGTTGTGGGTTGGTTCCTATTCAACAGTGCAGTGTTCTGAGTGCCGCTGGCTCCCCTGCACACCCTGGGAAAGTAAGCAGCAGGAAGTGGAACAGATGGGTGGGACTAGTTGGGATTTTGCAGAAATTTTCATTTAATCAACTTGAAACACTATTTTTTTCAACAATTTGCTTCTATATTTAAAAGATATGATGCTCTGGCACATGCTTTTTTTACATAATATTTCTCCTTTAAATCAGAGTAATGTTTTCATTTACAGCAGAAACTAATTAAACAACAAAATAAGGGCTGAACTAAATGGGAGATTTTGTAGGATGGTGTCAGATCGACAAAATGCATGTAGTCACATGGCTCAAACTATAATGACTAATCCAAAAACCTGATTTGGAAAATGTTCCATTTGACGTGGCCCCACTGTCGGATGGGAATGCAGCATGCTGCATCTTCACCCATTGAGATAAAATCTGATGGGGTCTGATTGACTTTTTTGTTGTATGTAGATGCATGAACAAATGACACCATCCAACTTTATCTGATCCGACCTTACCTTACACATCAGATTTTGTACGATCCTACAAATCTCGCGCTGTTGTTGCATGCTGTTGCATGGCAAGATTTTTTTTATTTAAAAGTTTTTATTTTTGCATTTTAGGTTAACACAAAACAGCGATTTAGAGAGAAGAAAGCAGGAAAAGAAAGAAAGAAGAAGAAGTGGAGCAGGGAGAGGAGAAGGATGTTCATACAATCATACATCACATGTCAAAGTTGGTTATGTTAAATGACAATAGTCGTAGTGTTCTCGTCATGAAATGATATCCAAGTGCCCCAAACTGCAGCAAACTTCTGCGGGCATCCTCTAGCAAGATATGTCAGTTTTTGGTTAGACAATGAGTTATTTATAAGATTACGCCAGAAGTTTAGCGATGGCGGGTCAGTAGCCTTCCAGTTTAGGAGAATGGCTTTCTTTGCGTAATAAAGAAGTTGAAGATAACACAGTCTAGTGTGGTTATTTATGTTGCATGGCAAGATTAGATAAAATCAGACCCACAAAATCTGATCAAAATCTCCCATGGGAAATTGGCCTTGGCAAGAATAATGTTTCTATACACAAACCCATCAGCAAGACTTAAAATAAATGGAGTTCTCACAAAGCCATTTCAAATCAGAAATGGGACTATGCAAGGATGTCCTCTATCGCCATTGTTATATGTATTGACCATGGAACACCTATCAAATGCGATAAGAGGGAACCCCAATATTAAGGGATTCTCTCTATCAGGGGTCAACTACAAGACGGCAAGTTATGCAGATGACCTCTTGCTATACATTACCCAACCGCTAACCTCACTGCTAGAAATAATGAAAGAGTTAAGAAGATTTGGAAAACATAGTAACTTTAAAGTCAACATAACCAAATCGGAAGCGATGTCTATAACTCTCCAAACAAAAACATTAGCAGAGCTGAAGAAAAACTTCCCATTTATCTGGTCCCAGTCATATATTAAATATCTAGGAGTTAAAGTACCAAAGATGGTGACAGATGCGTACGCCTTGAACCACAATAAAATGTTGGACCAGATAAGAAAGGATCTAGAAGAATGGGGTAAAATACAGCTTTCTTGGTTTGGCAAGGTAAACGTAATCAAGATGAACATACTTCCTAGACTATTGTATGTAATGCAAGTACTGCCATGTCAGATTCCAAATGTATTTTACGTAGAAACACAGAGATTATTTACAAAATTCATAGGGGGAAAAAAGCTGAGCAGAATATCGAGAAATATCCTGATAAGGCCAAAGGAGAAGGGGGGACTAGGCCTCCCAGACCTTAAAACCTACTCTCATGCTATCACAATGACTAGGATACTAGATTGGCAGCATCACAAAGATAACAAAGATTGGGTCCAGATCGAACAATCCCTGGCTAAAACGACCCTGGCATCGCTCCCCTGGATACCTAAACCAAATCGTCAACCGTATGATAAATACCCGTTAATAACAAGATACACTTTAAGACATTGGGATCAAATAAAAAGACAATATGATGAGATCATAAACTTTGAAGGCCCAGCCTTGCCGATAACTGGGAACCCTCAGTTCAATCCAGGTATAACAACTGGAGGATTTTTAAATGCAACGGAGGGGAAGTGCTTAAGAGCCTTTGAGGTGATGAACGAAGAAGGATTGATACCTTTGAACAAATTAATTACACCACTAGAACAGAAACCAAAACATAGTTTCCAATACGCCCAATTGATGCATTGGTACAAGAGGTCGTTAAAAAACGAGATCAAGAAAAAGAGTGCTACTCCCTTTGAGAAACTGATACAAATTAAGATACCTCCATCACATACTGTTTCATTAGGAATTGAAATTATAAATCAGATTAAGTTTAAAAACCGCCCAACGTATGCCACAAATTGGGAGAAAGAGATTGGAAGAGCGTTTACAGACAATGAGTGGCAAAAGGCCTATATACTCACTCACAAGATGAGTACGGCGGTGAAGATGCAAGAAACTAATTTCAAAATTCTAACGAGGTGGTATCTATACCCAACAAAACTAGAAATTATACCCAGCAACTACAGACCACTGTTGGAGATGCGCCACGGAACCGGGAACATTTCTACATATCTGGTGGACGTGCCCAAAAATAAGAAGGTATTGGGAGCAGATCAATAAACATTTGACACAAATAACGGGGGAACATTTACCAGAGGCACCGGAGGTGTGGTTATTGTCCATGTTCCCAGACGCTATAAAGAAGATAAAAAACAGTTTCATAAAATTTGCTTTACAAGCAGCAAGAGCAGTGATACCGAGGAAATGGAAATTGACCCACCCTCCCTCAGTAGAGGAATGGATACGGGAAATCGAATCCATGAGGAAGATAGAGGAAATGATCTCCTATGACAAAAGTACACAGGAAAAATATATCGCTACATGGTCGGCATGGATAAGGTATAAAGATACACCAGATTATAAAAATGTTATGGATGGCTAGAAAGGTTATACAAGAGAACTAAAGTTAAATGCAATCAAAAAATAAATTGAATTTTAAAAGATGACGCAAATCGAAAAGGGATGAGATGACTACATGTCCAGGGGTTTTTCCTTTTTTTTTTTTTTTCTTACTACTATCTCTCTCTTCTTTTTTCTTTTTCCTTTCCCTGCTCTCTTTTACTTTGTATTTGGGAATTATATTCTTATGTAAAAATAATGAAGTGGAAACCAAGATGTTTTGGACTATGTACATAATATAGACAAGTTGTGATATTTTTACATGTTGTAACTTCCTTTTACAATGGAAAAATCAGAAATAAAGATAAAGTATATAAAAAAAATCTCCCATGGAATTAAGCCCTAACAATTGTCATCAATTATTTTTTGTCCTGTCACCAATTATTTTATCTCTGTGGCGGAGCTATGGGACATTGGCAATCCTGGGGCTGCTGCAAAAACATCGCTAGTGCAATTAGCGCTCTCTGCAGTGGCTTAAGTATAGAGGAAGCAGTCTCCATTTTGAATTTTACCTTTGAAAGGGGGATGCAGACTACTTTGCCACTGAGAGGGAATGGGCCGGCAAGAGTCAGGAGTGGGCGTTGCAGACAGGTGGGTGGGTTGGGCAGTACAGTGCGCCAAGCCCTCTGAAAGTTTTTTTTTGCAGGGCAGCCATCAGGGGGGGACAGGGGGAGAGTTGTAGGGGGCCCGAGGGTAAGGGGGCCACGCCACACTTACTTGGTTAGCCAGGCCTCCCATTTTTTTGAGAGCTGCTGACTTCGGGAAGGCATGGACGTTTAAGGGGCCCTGGCCACCAATTTTCTTATAATGTGTGGGGGGGGGGGCTGGCCACCAATTTTTTTTTCTCATGTGGGGTCCTAGCCACCAATACTTTTTAATGGGGGGGGCCCTGGGCACAAATGTTTTTTTATGGGGGGCCATGACCACCAATATCTTTTTATTTGTTATTAACATGTGGGAACCCTACCCACCAATATTTTTTTGCTCAGACAACCTTCTGACTTTGCCTCGTGGCCCTGGTTAGGGGGTGGGCTGATGCCTAGGGAAGCACCAAACACAGATACAGCTCTTAAGCTGGCCATAGATGCAAAGATCCGATCGTACGAATCATCATACGATCGGACTTTCCCATCTCCCGACCCGCCACTAACCATTCAGATCAAAGTCTTACCAATCAGATTAGTTAAACAACAGATCAGCAATGTTCTGCCCCTGACAGCAATCGTAAGATATCTATGTCCAACCAAAGCTAGTGACAGTCTCCCACTGAAAATCGTACGATCGGCAATACACGCAGAGATATTATCGGCAGCCGACAGAAATTTTCTAACCTGTCCGATCGACCAAACGACCGATCTCCGCTGGACGAAAAATGTTGGGACTCTCCACACACATTCCGAAAATCGTAAGAATCCTCGATTCGTACGATCAGATCTTTGCGTCTATGGCCAGCTTTAATTTAACTCCCAAAAATTTGAATCCCACTTTTGAGAATTCCTCCCCAGTGTCCTGATTTTGCATTAGCTGAAGTGACAGCTGTGAAAATCGGTTACTTGGACTTCTTTATGTGCCACAGATTGGATTACTCAAAAGACCTCTGGCATTTGTATTTACCTATGGGAATGGGTATTTACATATGGGTATTCCGGAGAGAAGATGCAGTAAAAAAAGCCACTAACTGTAGCAAAGCTTTGAACTTTGGCATGGACACATGTACCAATTTTATATGAGGCCTAATACTTTGCAAAGAACATACCTGTCTTCGGGAAACAAAGTAGTAAAGTGTTATTTTGAATACCCTGCCATCATATAGCACTATAGACAACACTACAATGCGACTGTGGCTGCTATTGTTTGTTTGTTGTTGTTCATGTGAATATGGGAGGCACTCAGCAGGACAGCAGTCACACAATGCTTTCAGCAGACATAGTGATGCCATTTAGGACAAGACATGTGACAGGCAGCACAGACTGTTAATAGTCAGGTATGGACACAGACGCAGTTAAATGAGGGACTAATATGAAAGGTTCAATGCAGGCAGTACTGGTAAAGTCAGACAGAGATAGTGCTAATGTAGGGTCCCAATGCAGTTCTTACACTGGAAAGACATCATTTGCCCTTGGACCTTTATTTAACCCTTCTTCTCTGGTTTCGAGAGGGTTAATTGTGGGCCCAGTCAGTCAGCGGTTTTCTGCTTAATCCCCGATTTAACCTATTCCCTCTCCCAGACCTGCCGACTACGTTTCATCACGTCGTGACTCCCTGTTCAGTTTATTTGAAGCGTCAACGCCGTGTGTCTGATCATAGGGATAAAATATCAGCCCTTTTGAATAATGATTTTTGTCAGAACTGCGCCCTACTCGTCGCATGTCCCACACCCAGCTTCTCGCCCTTCCTATTTTCTTTCAGTTCTCCTGCATTCCCTGTCTACCTCTCACTCACACACGTCACTTACTGCTGAATCACACTTTTAATTCCCTCCTTCCCCCTCCTTCCATTCCCACCGTGTCGCTCTCTCCCGCATCATTTCTCTTTGATAGTTCCTTCCCCCAACCCCCCTGTTCTCTTGTTTCGTTCGCCCCCCTCATTTCCTCCGGACTTTTCTTTCCCTCTTTCCCCTGCTCTCCTTTTGGCAACCCCTTCCCCGGGGCTCACTGGGCCCCGCCTTCCTTGAGTAAAAGTGAGGAGTCAGCCCAGACTGTCCTTATATGGAGTGGGACTGACGGCAGCAGAGTGGAGGTGGGTCCTGCAATAGGGAAGCCCACCTTACATTGTTACTATCCTCTGCCTGGAATGTGCTGCCTGATCCCTGCACTGCGGGGAAGGGAAGAGAAGGGGGAGAGGAAACGACTTTACTAAGGGACTTGCTCTGCTCCATATTCCGCGCTAGGACGGCTGATCATCCCGTGTCACGGTAAGGAATGCTACCAGTATCAAGGCAGCTGTTTGGGCTCAATCCCAGGTGGATACCGCTGTCTCCATGAAAGTTTTGCTGCAGTAGCAACATGGATTGGCCCTCCAGCTGCTGAACAGCACCCAGCCCACCCGGACAGCCCGTGTGAGTTGTAGTTGAACAAGTGCTGTGTGTTTGAGCATTGCTGATCTCTGTCTGGAGAAGAAGAGGTGTCAGTAGGTTTCCTGGACGTGTGAGGTTGATCCCAGGCAGAGGTTAGAGAGGGGAGAATGACTGCAGTAACCTCCTCTGCAGTGAGGGGGGATGATCAGGTGGCTGCTAGTAGCCCATTGCTTTCTGCTAGGAATCTGCAGGGAGACCTCATTGCATATGGAGGAATTTAAGGCATCTCTATGAAGGTTTTTTTTTTCAAGGAAGCCATCCCTGCTCCTGTACTTAACTCTTCATCTGCAGTACAGCCCTATATCGGTCTCCCATCTTTGGCCACAAATAGGTGGACTTGCTCCAAAACCCAAGGCCAAAGTGCTGAACATTAATTGGGGACTCCTTAAGGTGGCCATACACGGTCAGATTTAAGATGCCTTTTCCAGGCCTTTATACTGATTTGTCACCTTATCTGCTAGTGTATAAAGCCCACCAACAGGCCTCCCAGACTGATATCTGACCAAAAATCATCAAGATTTCGTTTGGGCAGGTTTGATTTTCCTGCCCAATTTAGGACCCCATTGGCTACTTGATGTGGCCCTCGTCCCGTCGGCTGGTATCCCCGTCATTGTAATCCAATTGTTTGGCCCTAGAGTTGATCTATCAGATTTGACAATATTTTCCACTTTTCAAGATATGCTTGTTTGGCAACCTTTCCAAATGAGCAGATCTTAGGGTAGGACTACATGGACGTTTTCGGCGCGTTCCTGCGCTCTGCAACAAAACGCCGGCGTCAAATTGCATGCAACGGTAATAAGGTAAGAAATGGAAATGTCAGATGAAGTTGCAGCATTGATCTTATGGGACACAACTGCCGGATGTAGACGCAGCACGTGCATCCGACAGTCGTGTTGCGTCGGATCAATGCTGCGACACCATCCGACAATGCATTCACTTACCTTATTTCCGTTGCATGTGATTTGACTCAGGTGTTTTGTTGCAGCGCGTCGGATTTTGCGGAAAACGTCCATGTAGTCATACCCTATAGTGTATGGTCACCCTTATTCTTGGCAATGTGAAAGGCTGTACTTTGTCATTGTGTGGGATTCTACCATTGCATGTCCAATAGAGGTCAGGTTTTCTTGTATGTTTTATTCGAGGACATTAAAAGGATGATTACAAAGATGGATGGGTTGAGATAAGCAGCTGGCATTTGTCCTACATTAGATGTGTTTATAGTTGACAAAAAAGGTGCAAACTGTTTTGCTTCTCTCAGTTCCGATTAAAACACACAGGGTTCATTTACTGCTGTACGAATGCACCAGTGCAGCAACTCATAGCAACAAATCAATGATTACCTTTCGATTGGTCTAGGGAATTTAGATGAATGAAAGCTGGTGTCTGATTGGTTGTTATGGTTTGCTGCCCTGAGCTGTAAGAAATATCTGTACCTTATGTCCCCAGCAGGTTCAAATGAAACATGTATATTTCAGCGGTGCGGAAAGTGGTACATGGCCCTGAAGCACATTTCAAATAATATATTTGTCATGGGATTTAATGACCATAAACATCGTTGATTTACAGTACAGAGAGATGTATATAAAATTGCACGGGAAAGCATACTAAACCTATTATTATTATTATTATTATTATTATTAATAATGATAATAAAGCTATTGTTTTAGTACAGAAGACCAGTGGTATTCAGGGTGGTCTTTTCATTCCAAGTTTGAAATGTGTTATGTGGCTTTCCAAGTCTGTGCAGACATTTATATGGTTTTACTCATTGGACAGATTTTGTTTTGTGAATACGGTGATCTGCTAAGCCCAATGGGCTATTTTAAGTTCTAGGTAAAGTAGCCAACAAGGCACTGGAATGCACATCCAAAGGAATTCTAGCGTAAGCACAAAACAGATGTGCATAATTGTTACTTATTGTTTTGGGAGAATTGCGTGTCTGAATAATAATCTACTGTACTAAATTCCTTAATAACCTTATAAGTGAATAATTTTGATCATAATATAATACCAATATTGGCTTGGGTTCAGGGAACCTTTTACAGCAAGTTACAAAATACACCAAATTCCAATTGATTTGATTAAACATAGCTGATAAATGTTATGTATTCTTATGGCTGTAGTATAGACCAGTGCACTCTGGTTCTTATTTACTAGCAGTGAATAAATTTGCCCTAGTGCAGTAAAGAATCAAGCAACCAGTAAGAGATTTTCTTTCGTCAGCCTGCAGTTAGCAGAGCAAAGGATATTGTCGTGGGCTAGTTCATGGGGCAGGTTTGCCTATTGATTTTAAATAACCCTGTCTAAGCAATAGACTGATAGTGTCTGATGAGCTGCACCTTATTGCATTGACTATTGCATCAATGTTTATATCTTTGGAGTTGTATGGTGTCTCATTGTGACTAGTTGGATTATTAACTGATATTGTAATGAAAACCTCATGCGGACATGTAAGAATCGAGCCTCATCCAATTTCCAAATTAGGGAAAATCTTTGGGCATTTTTTTGTGTTTATATAATGCACATTTGTTTTTTTTGCATTACAATGGAAGAAACTCAAGCAAAAGCTGAACTGAAATCTGTATGTTACTTCCTTAATAATAACAATAATAATAATAAACTACTTCCTGTTTAGGATTTATAATAGTAAATCAGTTAGGTCAGTGTTTCTGAAGTCAGAGGGCAGACGTGTGATAAATGATTGTGTGTTCATATGCAAGAATTATACTGTGTGTTCCTATGTAAGAATGTGTATGTACAGGTACATACATACACACACGCACACATTTAACAACATATCCATTGGGGTTATAGAGACCTGCGTACCACACTAAATAGCATTTGTTCGTATGTAGCTGAGTGTTTCACTGCACTTTTGATACATTATAGTAGATGACAAACCAGGAAACATTGCTGAAGAGGCCTACGCCTATATGACAAATGCAGTAATTAGCTTGTATATATTTGAGCATGATGTCAGAACTAGCTATCAGGATAAGATCTTGTCTTTTATTCAGTTGACCCGTACCTTCTAAATGGTGTGCTCCTTTTCTGGTTAAATGAACTAAATATTTTGGCAAGGTGAGTAAGGTCCCAGGTAACAGTGTTATGTTTTTCGAGGAGGATTTACAGATAGGGTTGCAACTTTTGACCTCTTTATCAGCCAGGTGGTAGCCTTACATGGGCACATTTAAGATGTCAATTTGATTGCGCAGTTATCTGTCCGTGTATGGGGCCAACAGACCCACTTAACCAATATGTGGCCTACAATCATCCAGATATCGACCAGACAGGTTTGATGTTCCTGTCTGATCGAGGACCACATTGTTTAGTTGATGCCGTACTCGCTCTGGTTGCTCCTATTCCTGCTGTTGTAATCCAATATTTCCCGCTATAGGTGGGCATATGGGGGAAGGATCCACTTGTTTTGCAACCTCTCTAAATGAGCGGATTGTGTAATGTTCGGCCACCTTTAGTTGCATCACTGTAGTGAACAACCTACTGTATCATTAATCATATATTGGATGTCTTTCTAACTAGATTGTGCAAACTACCTACTGATTGCTTGCAGTAGTAGTTTAAAGTTGAATTCTCCATGGTATATTAGATACAGCTGTTGATGTACCGACTGACCTGCAAATGCAGCATCTTCCCAATAATGTTGCAATAAAACATTGTGTGATATTGGCATAGACTGAAACGTAGAGGGTAAAATGTATGTTTGGTATAAGCCCTGTTAAACTTGTGTTGAACAAGGGGGTATACTGCCCCTTCAACTTTGTGTCTCTAATCTTCTATAATACTGTGACCCTTGATTCTGGGAGTTGTAATCCTTCAATATCTGAGGACCCACGGTTAACAATGTTTAGTGGCAAATTTTACTGCATGAATACTTTGACCCTTGATTCTGGGAGTTGTAGTCCTGCAATATCTGAGGACCCAAGTTTAACAAACAATGTTTAGTGGCCAATTTTACTGCATGAATACTGTGACCCTTGATTCTGGGAGTTGTAGTCCTGCAATATCTGAGGACTAAAGTTTAACAAACAATGTTTAGTGGCCAATTTTACTGCATATACCAACCTGTGACCAGCACTGATTAAGGGTAGCCTAAGTCCCACAAACACATGAATATATGAATAGTTTAGAGCTGTAGCCATATCTATATACAGATATATGTGTTACATGTTGCTGAAGTACCACCCAGCTGGAGAGGAAGAGTAATCTAAAATGTTACAAAAAATGTTGGGAATGTGCTTTTCTTTTTACTGTTGATGAGGGAGAAACCAAATCCATTTACTGGTAAGAGTATCTAGTGATGTCCCTTAACCAGAGGACCAGCTTTAAACAAATGAGTTCCATGTGCGAAATGAGTACCTCTCCCTCCCCCCACTAAACATATATTCACTATTAAAATATATGTTCCCAAAAATATTGACCGTACTGGACATTCCTGAACAAAGAGGATGTGCTTCAGTGCAGTGGCCAATATCAATAAATTACAGTATGACTTTATTAAATCTAGCTGCATTTCTATTAAAGGGCAAGTCACCCCCAAAATAAAAATTTGCCTAATAAAAAAAAAATATATAATTCTAAGCATTTTTCCAATACAGTAGAACTCCCATTTAACATTTTTCCGTGGACCAGAAAAAATGGTGTAAAATCAGGGAAATATATTATGCATAATATATAGGTAGGACCAAAAAAACAACAATGTAAAAATAGGGAAAAAACTTAAAATCAGGGGATGTAAGATTGAGGTTCCACTGTATACGTTTATTAAAAATTTCCAGCGCTTTTAAAGTTAATTGGTAAAACAATTGCAATTGAATGCAGCATATGTTTTCCTGGTTGTTACTTTTTAAACAATGTTGCAATAGTCTTAGTCCCCTAGCAAAGACAGGTCTGTTAATCAGCTGCCTTGTCTTACATTGTATCAACAGTCTGAGCCATCAGGACAAAGAATAGAAAATGACAGATAAAACGCTTATTTCAATAGCAATACATATAAATATAGCTTAATATAGCTTATATAAACATATAAACATAGCTTAAAACCACTGAAAATGTGTTATGAATGTATGCTGGAAAGTTGCACAGAATTATGTTTTCTTTTATTAGGCAACACATTTTATGGGTTTATATTCCCTTTAAAGGTGATCTGATAGCATAAAATAACCTAATTTATACACCACATAAGCATACTATAAAAGCAAAAAAGAATAAAAAGTTCCTTTAACAGTGAGTTACATTATGTAGAAACTGTGCTTTTTTTATTGTTGAATCAATATAAATTGTTGCATCCACAACTTTCAATGGAAACTGAACTTTTGTGTAAAATAAATGGCACACTAGTGAGATCTGCTGCCCTTTGTGCTGCCTGCCAGGGACTTAAATGGCAATCACTTGTCACTGTGCATACTGGTGGTTTTCAGCCATAAATGTGAGGATTTTTTTGTGCTAAAGTTCACTTGCTCACAGGACTGTCGGTGCACTTGTAAAAAAAAAAAGAGTAGAGGCCACACCATACGGATCTTGGCCTGCGGTGAAACATATGATGTGGCCCTAGCCTAAGGCTTCCTTTGCCATTTATATTGTTTTGTTTTTATAATTCCTCCAAAATAAACAGTCCCATTAGTGATTATTGCCAAGTAGGTTCCTCCTTTTCTTCACTTCTGCAGTTTGTTTGGTGAAGAAACTGAATTTGAAGAGAAAGGGTATATTTTCTCTTGTGATTAAAGGAACATTAACACCAGAAATTGAAAGTGTATCAAAGTAATTAAAATATAACGTACTTTTGCCCTGCACTGGTAAAACAAGTGTGTTTGCTTCAGAAACTCTACAATAGTTCATATAAACAAGCTGCAGTGTAGCCATGGGGGCAACCATCCAAGCCCAGGATACACAGCAGATAAATTCTGAAGAATCCCACTGTATACTACAGTCCTTATCTGTTGTGAATCCTGTGCCTTTTCTCCTTTTTCAGCTTTGAATGGCTGCCCCCATGGCTACACAGCAGTTTGTTTATATAAACTACAGTAGAATTTCCAAAACAAACCAGCAGTTTTACCAGTGCAGCACAACAAAACCATATTTTCATTCATTTTAAACACTTTAATTTTCTGGTGTTATTGTTCCTTTAAGTCTTTGTTCTTGAATGTCTTGAGTGACTAAATCACTATATCATTTTAGCCCTTAATGACTGGATGGGTGTAATTTACCATGAAATGTGACGTATGCTATCTTGGGTGTAAGCAGTTAACATTTGTGATGGTCCTAGGCCAGTGGCTCACACAGCACTTTTTTTTTTTTTTTTTAAATCAGCCCATCAGTGTGTACATGTAGAGGATTTCATTAAGAAAATGCATATTTAAGCACTTCCGTGTGGACCTGCTTAAGCTCCCCATAGACGCGACGATTCTTCTTGCCGAACGACCGATTTTAGGGAAGCCCGACCAATCCTTCGAAATTATCGTGCGGTTAGTGGGATTCCAACGATCGTACATCTTATGATTTTTCGTCCAACATCTATCAGGAAATTGATCGCCCAGGTCAAAAAATCTTTGTCGGTCCCAGTGCAATCTGTCTATGTGTGCAGGACCAAGCAGGCAGCTCCCCTTTGTTTTCCTGGCAAATTGGTCTTTTTAGTTGATGGTAAATTCGTACGATCGTTCTGAGAAGATCGTGGTCTCACGATCGGGATCTGATCTTTTAAAAATCTCAACATCTATGGCCAACTTTAAAGTGGACCTGTCACCCAGACACACAAATCTGTATAATAAAAGTCCTTTTCAAATCAAACATGAAATTCAATTCCTATTTTTTATTAAAGCATTCATAGCTGTGGTAAGCTCATTTAGAAATCTCAGCTGTCAATTAATATTGTCTGCCCCTCCTCTACGCCTTAGAGGCGGGCAGACAATTCCTTTCACTTTCCACTCACACTTCCTAGATGTCACTGCTGTCCACACATTCCCCCCCGTTCTCTTCACCATTTAATTGTGTAGCCAGGGCATTGGGATGGTCATCGGGTCCCCCATTCTGGTGCACAAACACAATTCTAAGATGATGCAAGGCTTGTCTTAATAACTGTGTCCACAAAATGGCTCCTGCATGTGTTTTATAATTATGAATTCTCAGACTGAAGTAAACAAGATTCAAATAATTTATATAGTGTAATTAAAGTTCATTTTGCTTGACTAATGTGATATATTGAATTTTGAATAATTTTTTTGGGTGACGGGTCCCCTTTAAAACATTAGAGATTTACTGCCAGAGATGCCCAAAAAGCCTCAATTTGTCCACACGTTCCTTAAGAGACTGAAGAATTACTGTGATATTAGAGATGTGTAAATAAAATTACCCAGCCCCCAGATGCATACATACAAAGGACAGAAAATTTAAGGTTGGGCTAAGATGGATTTAAGTGAATCAAAAGCACAAAAAATATTGTAAAATGATGTTAAACTGGAACAGGGGATCCAGCATGGGAAATAAAGCACAAGCCATAAGCTCATTGGGCTAACTGTTTCATGTTTTTTCACAGATGAAGATATATTTAATGGAATGTGCTGTAAAAAAAACACCTACAATGATAAAAATCCATCTGTAATTACCTGCTTGTTTTTTAAGCAGTACTTAGCCATGGAAACACCACAGATAAGATTCCTGTAGTGAAACTTTACCTTAAGGCAGATGCTGTTTTTTTTTTTTCAACTTGACTCTGTGGAATGTCTTGTGTTTTTGAAGTTGAAAGGATGTCATCTGAGTTATGTTTAGTGTCAACTAAAAATTCAGGCAGTCCCTTCAAATAGTTTTACATTTGTGAACCAGACAAGGCCCGTGCTAGCTGTTTGTACAGTCTCTAGCTGCATTGTTCTCATGACTGGGTCTCTTGACAGAGGTCAGCTTGGGTGTTCAAGTCACAAAAAGATGTTGTTTACCTGCTAAGCCTAATGGTAGGGGACTTAAGATTGTTTTTTTGGGAAGGAGTGGGTGCTGGTATAAAATGCATAGAGCTTTTTTTAACATTTGAATCCATGGCTTTGCTACCATGTTCCTATATCCCATAAAATTGGACATGGGGTTGAATAGACATTGATGTTAAATCGAGAGTCTACACCCACTCAGATGTAGACTTTTCCATACCCATGGTATAATGAGTTGCATTGTATTGAGGTCCAGCATTATATATCCTGAAAATGATTCCGGTTGAGGTAGGCATTTAATTTTCAGTAATAAGTGTAGTGAAAACGGAAAATCCTTCCACATTTATTGGAGGCCTGTGGCATCTGTAGATTTTTCAATTTGGTTCGCTAAACGTTCATGTACTGTTTAATGGAGCAGACGGGCTATGACTGAGCCTAAATTACTAAGCGTGACCATCTGATAAATTCTGATAATAAGATTCATCACAATTTTCAAGACTCTGTTCAACTGAATTTATTGAAAAAAAGCAAGGCTGCTTTGTGAACTGCTCTAAGGGCAAGGCCAGACGTGGCGTTTATGCAGCATTTTTACGTTGCGTTTTTAAAAAAGAACAGCCAGGCGTAAATACGCCACTGAAACCACATGCGACTGTCAACATGCGTTTTTCAGCACATAGGATTCTTTTCCCAACATGCACTTCTCATTGTTCTTATTGAGAATTTGGACGCCATATTTAAAATACGCGGCGTATTTACGCAAAGTGTGGTTTCAAACGTGCAGATCCCATAGAGTTTATTGATTTAGTAGTTTCTTGACGTATTGGCGTTTCTGCTAAAAAACGCCAATACTGGTGTCCTGTGGTGGATTTCAACTTGCAAGCCCCCTGTGTGAATTGCCATAGTGCGATTTCCATTTGTTTCAGTGGTAGTGCAGTTTATGCGTATTTACGCCTGGCTGTTCTTTTTTAAAAACACAACGTAAAAACGCTGCAAAACCGCCACGTCTGGCCTTGCCCCACTGCAATTTCTGCTCATATTGCCTATTTGTGTTTGATGTCTAAAGAGAGAATCTTTTTCTACATCTGCAATTAATACAGGGAATAAAAACAATTCACTCCAGTAATTACGATGCTAGCAACATTACTACATCTGTTGCCGGTGTTTTTGTAAACAAAATAACAAAACCTTTGAAAAATAAGTTTCCTGTAAATGTCACAGAAAAACTTGTACGGAAAGAACAAGCCTAATCAAATCCAGGAAACTGTATAGACAGTTTACTAGCCAGAGTAGGACAAAGATCTACATGGCATTCACACCTAAATTTTTCATCTCTCATCTTGGCATGCATCATAATGATCTGTAAAGAGAGGTCTTCTTCATAATTTATGGTAATATAGATTACTTGCTGATTAAACTGTGGCATTAGCGTTCATAATATAATATTGTGCCAATCCCTCTATTTCCACCACTTTTAGGGATGCACCAAATCCAGGATTCGATTCAGGCATGATTCAGTCTTTTTCAGTAGGATGCGGCTGAACCAAATCCTAATTTGCATATGCAAACTAGGGGTGGGGAGAGAAATTGCATGACATTTTGTCACAAAACAAGGAAGTACATTTTTTCCCTTTCCCACCCCTAATTTGCATATGCAAATTAGGATTCGGTTTGATATTCGAGTGTTCAGCCGAATCCAAAATAGTGGATTCGGTGCATCACTAATGTTTTTATTACTGTATCCATATAAATACAAGTACATGTTTTGAAGTCTACCTCTTCAATTTCCAATTGAACTAAATGTACAGATTGCTGAATCCATGTCTATTGGATTTGTCCAAATGCCAAAGCTCCTCAAAAGATTTAGCTGAATGCCACACCATTTGAAATTTGGCACCATTTGAAATTTTGCTTATTTGAATTTGTCCATAGTTCTAAAGTTACTTGAGACAAGGGTTTGGATTTGCTTTGGCTGAACCAAATCCTGCAAAAGTGCTGGGATTTAGACAAATCCAATGTAATTTAGAAATAAAGAAAAGCTGCTATTTTGTCCTCCCACACTTTGAGTGGGCTAACCAGTACTGTCTGCTTGATAGATAGGATAATGTTGGCACTAAAGGTTTAACTACCATCAGATATATACTGAGGAGCAACTTTACTAAGTTCTGTTTATAAAAAAGCATAGCCATATAATAATTTAGCTGCTACCAGATCCTAAATATTGTCATATAGTAAATTTCTGTTTTTTAGAACTTTATTTAAATATTATACAGTATATTGAGCTATGTCGTAAAGTTGTTTGTAGATGGTACTGAATTATCTGAACCGACCACAGCATCAATGCATGTACTATACATATCCAAAGATGTATTATGATGTATTTTATGACACTTTATATATCAGTAATGTTTAAGTATGCAAACATCAATAATTCAGCTTCTGCAGGGAAAATATATAAGAACAGCTAACAGAGAGGCCTGCCAACACTACAACCATTTAAAATTGTGTCTGGCAGAAGCTTCCAAACCCTTGATCAGTTCTGCTATTTTACTGAATAACAAATTCTATAATAACATTTATTTTAAACAACTGGAGCTCCAAATCATTTTTTTATTGTGACATTGTTTTACATTAGGAAAATTATAAAAAATTATAAAAACTTTAATGTGATTGCATAAATATTCAATCCACATAACTTGCCTTTTGTAGCAAAAACAGCTTTGGGGGAATGTGAAAATAGGCACAAAGTTTGCCCAGGTTTATTTTCGAGTGCGAATCCGTGTAAAACACCCGAAAATCAAGAAGGCAAAAACATCTTCAAATGGTTAGAGACCTCTGCCACTGACTTCTACATGACCTCGACAGGTTTTAGCTGAAATGTTTTTGGATTGGGCTTTTAGCAGCTTCAGGGCATAATAAATCTCGAGGTGTTTTATTTTTTTCCCTCGAAAAATTTGTCTTTCAAAAGAGGAAATTCAACTGAACTTTTAATAAACAACCCCCTTAATGTTACCTATGGATTAGTCGCTGAATTTTAGCAAACTTTGCACCTTTTATTGCATTACCTTTACTATAAAGTATGCACCAGCTTTGCACACCGTTTGGGGATTTATTTTGTCTTTTGTTTTCTTTTAGACAGGTCATGTTGGATTATACTGGTGTACATCAGTTTTTCATAGTGCCAATAGATTCTTAGTTTGATTGAGAAATCTCCTGTTGTGTTATTTAGCCACTCCATTGTTAATTTGTGTTCATTGTTCTGACAAAAGATGAATTTACACCCACACTATAGTTTTGTAACAGACTGAAATAGTTTTTCATTCATTATTTTTATATTTTATCCATTTGTTCCTCTGCTGATGAAAAGCAGCACATAATAATAATGATTCTACCTGCCCTGTTAAAGCTCTGCTTTTAATGCAGTTTAGAATTTGTGGCCCTATATGAAAAGTAATTTTACTAATCTGAAAACCCCATGGCATAGCTGCCTGGAATGTTGTCAAAATCACTCCTGTACATGGTTGTATACAGGGCCGGATTTACATTGTCGGCGCCCCTAGGCCCACTGCCGTTCATCGCCCCTGTCCCCTCCAGGGGGACAGGAGCAATGGGGATTGGTGCACGGAAAATTTAAAAAATTATTGTATCCCCAGTGTTTCTGAACCAATGTGGGTTTGGTTGGGCAGCATGCCGCCCCCCCCCTTAAATTCTGCTGCTCTAGGCCCGGGCCTAGGTGGCCTTTCCACAAATCCGGGCCTGGTTGTATAAGTCTATGGCACATGGACGTTTTGACTGCTGTTTCCTTTTGGCTTTCAAAACTCGACTGTTCACCTATCACTGCTTCTAATAGCACTGAATTAAAAGTACATATTGAATGCACACAGAAAAGTAACAACTGACCTTTGGTACTTAAATGAGAGTTTTCACACCTAGGTCCACCTGTCACTGCTCCGTGTTCATTCAGTAAAACGCTTTTCTTTAACAAATAGCAGGTGTGGTGAAAGGCAGACAGTCGTTTTGTCTGCTGCTGTTTTCTGTTGGATGACAGCCACAAATAAAATGCCCTGTGTACCATAGCCCTTTAACTCGAAGAACAGTAATTTAACCTGCACGACACAAAGTGTAAATCTGGCCATAGATGTTACAATTACGATCTTTCCTGGAAAAGATTTTTCCAGGAAAGATTATTTGTTTCAATACACACGTGTAGAGCTGAATCGTCCGATATAAAGGTACAAACAATAGAATTCTACCAGTATCTGACGATTCAGGTTCAGGTTACTTTCAAAGGCTCCCCATCAAAATTTTCCGGCCAGGAACTGATAAATCTTTTATTTCAAATTTGATCCCAAACCTCTGATACAATGAAGTCACTACGTCGTGATCCATGTGGAACATTAGTGCTGCCATCTTGTGTGAAGAGAGCCATTTGGCACTTCTTGACCTTTTGCATATTTATATATGATTTATATACAAGTCATAAGGATTCATTTTTGGTTTTTTTACATTGTACTCCTTTGTTCATTGAGCATCTTATTTGACAAGCCAAAGCCACCTAAGACAATAAGGATTTTTCATCAATTTTTTTTTTCAGAAGGAGGTAAGGGGTTATTAGAAGATATAGTGAATGAAGAATTGTGGCATTTTATTACAAAGCAGAATTTGCAACAAAGCCATATCTTGACAAGAATAATTCTATATTCCTCTCTTCATATAAGTTTTAGAAGAATATGAAGTGCAACTTGTTTGTGCATGGCCCTGTGTCTGATGTCATCAGAGTGATTGGAGAATGCTATGAGAAGCTTTATTGATAACAATTTACACTAATTGTAACTATCCCGTGAACATTGGGCAACAGATTGGACTTTCCATTGTCACAAACAGCATTATATAATGGGGTTTGGAGGCTGGATACCATGAGTAGTACTCTATGAAGGAACATTTTACTGTGCACAGTGAATTCCCTCTTTATGAGCAGTTCAATACATATCCATAATATACCGTTTACCTAATAGTTGTGCCCTGTGTCTTTAATTTATAGAGCAGACCCATTTTTATCAACTTTGTGTCCAGGCAAAATAACACTGTGGGATTTAATGACCATCTTCACTGGAGTATTTGTTCTTGTCTACAGACACTCTAGTTATTAAAAAAAATACCTGGTTTTTATTGTTCGAGCCACTTGAGGTTCCTGCTTTACACTTCCCACATAGTGTTGCCTCAGGCTCACCCCATATGTCTGTTTTGCATGCCAGCTGCACCTCAACACTCCCTGGTGTAAGGAATAAATTGCATAAAGCTTGAAACTTCTGTACCTCTCCCAGTGTCAAGTGTCCTGGAATATCCATTTTAATGAGTGTTAGGAATGTGTAAGCCTATTAGTCCTATTCAGGGATGTAGTACAGGTATATGGTGCCCTGTGCTAAGTTATAGCAAGGCTTTCTTAATACAGTACCTGAACAGAAGTGTGTTTCTGGAATTTTAATTAGGTTATTGCAGCTATATTCACCATACATGGTAACACCTGGAATATATATGCTCCGCAAGATACTGCTTTTGCATCTGTTGTCATATGAGGAGTGGTTTAGACAAGGCAAAGGTATATGACAGCTCCCAGTCCAATGTGTAACTGTGAAAAGCCATAAGAGGAATGTCGTATTTTTCCAATGCTGACTGTTCGTTTGCGTGACAAACACAAGTGAATGTTTATTCAGATGCAGAGACTGAACAATTTTTAAAGATCGTCATGCAACAAAGACTTAAAGGAAAAGTTTTGAAACAAAAAAGAAAAGGCGTTAATCGAGCTATGCAAAAGGAATTATTTCAGATCTGCTAATGTTTAGCGTTGAAATGTAGTCAAATTGCATTCAATGGGGACAAGAGCAGACAAGCTTATACCGGGAGAGGTAGTTTATTTTCCCCCGTGGCAAATTTCATTGTGAATATTGTTAAGTGTTAACATTTTGAAAAGGGGATGGAAGTATGTAGATTTGGATAATACTGTACATGTTCCCCATAATGTAAAAAAAAAAAATCCTTTTTTATTATAAATTATAGTTTAATTGCTAATGCTGGGAATACGAGAACCCTCAAGCTGTAGAGCACAACGGTTTGACTTTTGTTACTCAACCCAGTGCTACAATTCGATATTTCATTGTATGGGCATCACATTGTGGTAGATACTTACTTCTGTTCAGGTATTAACCCAAAGGTTCTTTCACTCAATAGTGACAGGAGGACCAGTGATGCCCTCCAAGGTTGTATTTACGGCAGGACAGGTTCTATACCCAACCCAAGGCCTTTCTCTAAGTGGATGGAGATTACTTTGTCGACTCTGCACCTAGGCACATTAATGTTTTTTTCGAGAGTGCTGGTATTACAGTTGAATATATATATATATATATATATATATATATATATATAATTGGTGACACACTATGTGGAAAATGCTAGCTAGAATACTTCCAGTGTATCTAATATTATATGTGAGTAAGCAACAGAATATTGAGTAGCTATTGGTCCTCCTTAGTATGTGATTCACAAGCTATGAATGCAGGTGCTCTCTGTTTTTGCCTCTCTGATATCAGACTTTCTTTGCAGCTAATCTCTCATTGTTATGCCAGATCATTTCACAAGGTATAAGTAGCCATGTTTACTAAATAACCTGGGTTGCTTGTGTATAGGCTATAATATTCAGTTTCCCCACTGGTGTTACAATGGTAACTTTTCCCTGCTCTAAAAATAGTTCCGTTGTGTGATTTATTATTGATAGGAAAAGAAGGATGGTATGTCTGTAGTCTTGACCGTGGTATTCATTTGTTCGAAGTCTTCAGTTGGGACATTTCAAAGTACAGCAATTATGACATTTCCAAATGTTATTCAACTGTTCCCTTTGAAAGTGGTCTAAATTGTGCAGTCCTTAGTTAAAGTAAAATTCTCTGCATTCCTTTGGCATCTCATCAGCTGCTGGGAGTTTTGGTTCAGCAAAAGTCAAAGGACCATTTGGTTGGATATCTCATCTTCTCTCATAAATATTGTTGCATGCATACCGGCTTAACATGAGATGCGTTATCTGAAGGTGCTAAATCTGAAGAGCACATTCATATGTGAAGCCTAAACCCTTGCGTTTTTAATATACTGTGTTTTCCACCTTCCTCAGCTTGGTTGAGGATTAGATAAGCATTTATTATGAAGATAACTTTGAAGCACTGGACTTACAACTTATATCTGTTCATAAAAAGGTATAATCGTTTTAGAAAAGTTCTCCCATTCTGGAAACCACTTCTTTGCTTTTCTAAATGTCAGTTTTTCTCTACAAAGGAGTGTACAGCTTTAGGTTACTGTAGGAAGCTTAAAGCTAGGCTTCTAGCTAAGCTTTTTTCATATTCGGTCTGGTAATATGTTTATCCATTCGCAGTGTTTGGACGCTTTTGTTTGGGTGTATGTTGTACAAGTATGGTTTGACCCTGTAAAACAGAAGGGTAACAAGAATGTCATGCAGAGGAGGAATGACTGTGTGTGTTTGCGATACTCTGGTCAGCAGCTTATCCAAAGTGTGGAAAATGTATTTGTCCAGTATTGTATGGTTTAATAAGCTGCTTTTGGAGCTGATGGTAAAAAAACACATATGCTTGGGAGGAAGAGAAACCATTTCCTTGAACAGGAGTCGGTGGCTTCTCCATGTCCATTAAGAACCTCAAATACGCCCTCAGCTTTGAAACTGTGAGGTGTTGTGTTTGTTATCCTAAAGAGATGATCTCAGCTGGATAAAAATGTTCACCTTGTGAGAAGCTTTGTATTACATTGTAAGATCTGGGTGGGGTAAAGAATATTGTATTAAAAGAAAAAAAGTGACAATTCCTGCTTTGCTAATCCTGCCTCGTCTTGTCTTGTCTTGACGAACAGACAAAAAAAAAACCTAGGCTTGTCTGTTCGCTATGATTCGAGTGCTGCAACAATGTAGATTGCATCTACAAATTAGTGTGTTGTTACTTCCATTACCTAAATAACTTCAAATAAACGTTTTTCTCGACCCGCACATCACTATTCAGCAGGGCTAAAGAAGATAAGAAATGTATCAATTTAGAACAATTTACAGAATCTGTGACCCCCCCCCCAGAGCTGATTCAGAAAAACATAGGAGAAGGCAAAAAATTAACCTTTAATGGCCAGAGCACACGCTGGCATTTCGGGAGAACAAATCACTTCTTCAGGCGACTAATTTCCCCGAACTGCCTTCCCGCCAGCTAGAATGTAAGGGGATCATGGAGACCCATATCTGAGCCTTTGCCCATAGCTTAAGCATTCCTCATATATTTCTTCAATACTCTCTTTTCTAACCTATCACAATAAATGTAAGCAGTAGTTCCACTGTGATATATTCCCAGCCATACAGTATATGGCATTTCAGAAGCGATTGTTGTGGTTTTGCTGTACCTGATACCTGTTAAGGATATTTATGTTGTAAAATATTTGGAGCTACATACACCCCAGTAAAAGTACAGTGGTAGAGGAAAAGGACAGATACACTCTACAAACATGCTTTAGAAACTTGCTCCAAGCAGAGCCAATTACTGGAAAAGTAAGCATTTAAAAAAATAATGGTGTTAAGCTTTTCATTTAGAATATAAAACACATATTTACGTATTTTATATTTTTTTCCTTAACCTTCGTAAGAAATGAAAAAATATATAAATATAAAAGCGTCTGGTCTTCATATGCCTGCACTCAAATATCCACAGAATGTTTTGATTTTGATAAATTGTTCTATTTTGGTCTGGGGAAAAGGAAATGTTTTCATTTCATCTCCATCCCTGTGAGTTGGAAAATAGATTGGCATTCCTATTCAGTGTTGCATATTTCTCATGTGTGTTTAGTTTCTTTATTTTATTTGTTAGGTTTAAAATGGGAAGAAAACTTCTACTTTCAGCTATAACCAAGTTGGATGTTTTTTTTTCATATTTGTAATACCTCACAAACAGGACACGGACTACTCTACATTAAAATATAGTGATATCATATTTCTTAAAGAAGATTAGGCTATAGCTGACACGCACACACACACAATATGAGACACACCTACACATACAATAAGACACACATATACTAACAAATGCATTTGAAATATTTTCTTTCTTACTGTGTGCCAGTGTGGACCATATCTTCATAGTCTTACTAGCATGTAGAGACCTTCACGTGGCCAGCACAAAATATGATTGCAGATGTTTTGTATGCTCTACATGGAATTGCGTACAGCTTTATAATATACTCTGACATTTCAGTTTTTCCACACTCCTATAAACTCATAGGCTTTTCCACCCCCATGTCCTAGCTATTTGAGATTACAGTCTGTCATTTGTCATATATGAAGTGGTTTCTATGTGGGAGAGAGTCCAAGTATAGCAATTAATGTTATAGCCATACCATAAAATTATTGGAATCTTTAGATAGTGGCACCTGTGTTTTCTACCTGGTTCCAGTTTCTGTAACTGTACTGCTCCTACTATACAACAGCTGAAAGTCCTTTTGTTTGATTTATGTACTTTAAATAGTTTAAAAGCTACAAAGTACAGCTTCCAACAGTTTCTGCTTTTTTTTTGGGGGGGGGGGGCTGCAGGATCTGCAAGTTGTAGCTCTGTTAGGTGGAGGACTGCATATATGGTATCCATTGGCATTCCTTAATGGATTAAAGATATATTTGGGAGTGGATATGTAGTAAATGGCATTAGTACCATAGGATATTACACTCAAAAATACAGCATGTCCATTCATCTTGCAGTGTGGAGTTGGAAAATCCTCTGTGTGAGGTCATGAAGTATACTCCAGATCATATACAAAGCTTATTGTCCCTATATAGGGGCAGAACTACCTCCCTGACCAATCTCTTTGGAGGTTTGCCCAATATCTATCGGATGCTGTTGAGTGATTTATACATTAAAACTATCGAAGTTTTTTTCCCTATAGGCACTACCTTAATAGACGCTAAAATCCAGATCCAGCCACAAACACTTACAGGCACGAACACTACAAGAAGTTTGTGAGTAGTTCCATTTTGCAAAACACTGAGTCTATGTTATAGGCTTGCTGCACTATCAGGGATTGCTTTTTCTTTTCAGATTTCGAGATGGCTACACTTTTGTTTTAGCGTGCCTTCTCTAATTGATTTCCTTGGTGACAGTATTCTGTGTTTTGATGCTTGAAAGCAAGCTTAGGGCTTAGATCACTTGGTAGTGAGCACTTGCATTAATTCTGTATAACCAGGGCATCCACAGACAGGCTAGGGTTAGACACCTCTTTGACATGCCAGCTGTCTTGGGGAAAAAAACTCCCAGCTACCCTTGTTAGACACCTCTTTGACATGTCAGCTGTCTTGGGGGAAAAAAAACCCCAGCTACCCTTGTTACCTGCAGATGTTCGGAAACCTAGTTTAGCAACAGGCATGTTGGCATTTATTAATTTTCCCTGGTACACAAATAGTTCACTAGAACATCTTGTTAGGGCCAAAGGCTATGCATCTTGTTTTAACAATCATAACATTTTATGCTGGGGGTATATTGTTTCTTGTGACTTCACAAATAATTTGTATCATATGTTTGTTACATGACAAACAATGACATGTCTGCATTAATGCAGTCTAGATTAGTTCATCTGAACAGTTCAGTCTAGGAAATTATCTCTCACTCATCATATCCTTATACTTTGAATGGCAGCAGGGTACCTTGTCAACATAGGACTTGATTTTAGGAGTGTTACCCTTGCTCAACAAGCATTACACAAAAGATTGATTCCAAATCTGAAAATGTTCCTGTTTTATGAAAGTGTAGGCAGCAAAAACTACCTTTATCTTGTGTGAGCTTTGCTCTTCTGCTGCTCAAGTGATAAGCACTGCTTGAAATATTGATTTGAAACTGTTGGGAGAACATAGTAGTCATGGTGAAAAGAGCATGTGATCATTTATGAATAATTACTTGTGCTAGTCTTCTAGTATATGCAAAAGTCTAACTGCTATTAAGAGATGGAGTAAAACTCTCAGGGCATTCACATTTAGTTTTCTAAATTCAGCTGTCTGGCATCCTGTTGCATCCAGCTCTTTAATGATGTAACTGTTAGTTGCATCCTGAGATCATCATGATCACATCCTTTTCTAAGGAAAGACACTTTCCTGTAAAAATATAGAATTTATAACTTAAGTGGACATCAATTATTTTTCTGTTCGATTCTGAACAAAATGACTGGTCTGATAGAAAAAGCTGCAACATTCAGCAAATATTGTGCTAACGCTAAAGGTAGCCATGATAAAAACTGCCAACAGACCAAGTCATCGGCTTATTGGCCAGTTCATGGGGGCAATTCGGTGGGCTTCCCCGACTGATATCTGGCCAAAAATTGGCCCGATAGCGTTTAGGCAGGTTAAAAAATCCCGTTGGATTGAGGACCGCATTAGTTTGTTGATGCAGTCCTCACACCGACCTCCTACATTGCCCTCATCACCCGATTGTTGGGTCCTAAGGTCCATGATCAGATCAACCCAATATCATCAACTCAAAGGTGGACGTATCTGGGCAAGAACCGCTCATTTGGCAACCTCTGCACATGTATGCTATGTCGGAAAGTAACTGCAGAGGCAGTTACAGCTTCCATAAAGGGTGTTTCAGTAGACATGCTTTAATACTGTATTCTCTTGTATAAACCAAGACAATCCTCTTAAAGGAGAAGGAAAGGCTTCATGTACTTAGGGATGTCAAATGTAAGGCACCCCCAAGTGATTGTATTGACTTACCTGAAACCCAGAGCCGGTGCTCCTATCAGCAGAAAACTGCACTGGCCTGGGGTTATACCAGTGAGCACCATGGAACTTTCCTCTTCTGTCTTCCTCTTTCCTTTGCGCGGCTGCAGTAGAACGAAGAGCCGAACTTTAAAAAGTCGGCTATTTTGTTCAACTGCGCATGTGTTTGCCCTGGGAAATTTAAAAAAAGGAGACGCCGGAAGAAGATCACTCCATGGTGCTCACTGGAATAACCCTGGGCCAGTGCAGTTTTCTGCTGATAGGAGCACCAGCCCGGGGTTTCAGGTAAGTCAATACAATCACTTGGGGGTGCCTTACATTTGGCATCCCCAAGTGCATGAAGCCTTTCCTTCAACTTTAATAAGTTGCTTAAGTTTTACTTTTCTTCTAGTGACTCGTGTACAGTAAAAATTCTATTTCCTTTTGACAGCGTGTGATCAGCTTGGCAGTGCACAGAGCCTCCTGGTAGTAGGACTTTATTATTATTCATTACAAACGCGCATAGGCACTTCCCAATTTAAATATTTCTATCTATCTAGCTATAAAATCTATTATCCAAAATGCTCAGGTCATGGGGTTTCCTGGATAATCTTTCCATAACTTGGATCTCCATACCTTTAAGGTGACCATACACGTAGAGATCCACTCGTTTGGTGATTTCACTAAACAAGCGTATCTCTCCCCAACATTAAGGGGTGGATATTGGGCTGATTCGATCGTGGTCTCTAGGGCCCAATGATCGGATCATAATGTAGCCACAATGGGCGGCCAGATCACGGGACTGCATCAACGAACAGATGTGGCCGTGATCCGACGGGATTTTTAACCCTCCCCAATCGTCACCGGCCAGATATCGATAGGGGAAGCCTGTTGGTGGGCCCCACACATGGGCCAATAAGCTGCCATGTCTGTTAACTGTCTATTAGCAGCTTTTATCAGCCCGTTAATGGCCACCTTAAGTCATTTACACATGGTATAATCCCAATAGGATTATTTTGCCACCAATTTGTTTTTCTTAATGAAGAAAACCTTTGGAGAATTAACTTTTTTGCAGTGGTGAAAATTTCCCCTGCATAAATGAACAGCTCTTTTCCAGGTGGCATTTCTCCAGTGAATATTCTCCAATTTACTAAGAGCAGAAAGAACACTTTTTACTCCAGATTCAGGCTGGCAAATTACTATTATAAAACTAAAGCAGCCACTATATCACCCCCTCTATGCTAATTTTGCCTATACGTAGAAAATATACTGGTCAATTTTCACAAAGAATTTACACTAGAAGAAAATTCACCACATTTCTTTTGAATGATTTTTAGTGAATGAGATGTGTTATGAAAATATACCTGTGAACTGAGGTGAACGATGGGTAGAACATTTACACTTTATGAAATGTTCCCTTATGGGAGATGGCCATCTCTTAATCTGGAGTTTTGTGGATAACAGGTTTCCAAATCGTTTATGGACACAGCAATGGAATTAATACGAAAAAGGGACTTTAAAGGTTAGAGTAATAACTCACCACGATGTGGAAGAGGCCAAGGTGCACCTCCCTGAGGCCCTCAGCATGGGGAGCAGAAAAAACAAAATGCAATTTGAAGCAGGCACTCAAAATAAAGGCATTCTTCCACCAGGAAGTAGTAGTGAAGGAAAAAGGTCCACACGTGTTTCGTGTTACAAACACTTAATCATAGGCTGTTTATGGACAAAGGCCCGGATTTGTGGTGAGGCCACAAAGGCCCGGGCCTAGGGTGCAAAATTTCAGGGGCAGCATGCCGCCCAGCCGCTTTCTAGGGAGCAATGGGGACCTGCAGTGATCCACATGGGGGGGGGGTGACATGGCAGGCTAGGGTCGCTGAAGGAGGAAATCCGGTTCTGAATGGACAGTTTAAACCTGTGGAAGGATAGATAATATGATGCAGAATTTATTGTGGGCATAGATGTGTTGCGCTGTTGCCTCAATCTTTTAGCCCTGTTTACAGGTTGCTCTAGTTTGAGGGCTGGCTGCCAACCTTCTTACTCAATACTATAGAGCGGGGGCCCCCAACCCTTTTTACCCTTGAGCTATATTTGGATATAAAAAGAGTGGGGGTAGCAACACAAGCATGAAAATAGTTTCTGAGTAGTGCAAAATAAGTGCTGTGATTAACAATTTGGTCGCCTCTATGTGGACAGCCTATAGGAGGCTCTGTTTGGCAGTACTCCTGGTTTTTATGCAACCAAAACTGGTTGGGGATCACTGGTATAGATTAAAATTCTAGGGGTACATCTACAGAAACTGAACTGCAGGTGGTTCCATCTGGTGATTCCTTTGAATCCATATGGTGCATTTTAGTGTGTCCCGTGTAATTGTGCTGTGTGGTCCTAAACCTTGCTGAAGAGACATTCACTAACAACGGTTATGTTACCAGGCCTACAGATCTTCTTCTAAATTCAGTTTGCATTTGTTATTTCTTCATCAGACTTGACTGTTCTTGGAGTTTATGTTATCTGTTGCATTTCACTGTGGTCCTGAAAAAGTTTAAAAGAAAGTAGTTATAAAATGTGTTGTTACATACAAGTAATGTTCCAGACCCGTTGAACAAAACACAGCTTCATATCTATTTATAAATGCCTAGGCCGGCAGTAATAAAATACACATTAAAACCACTGTGGGAGGATAATATAAACTACATTTAAACCTACTGAAAGAGTGAAATTATAAATACATACTTGGCTTAAAATGCAAGGTAACCTCAACTGCTGCCTAGGGAGTTAGTGTTCGGCATTCAAGAACATAATAATACAAATGATAGTTATATGAAGAAACATGAATACCAAACGTTATTCTCTTTCTGGCAGTTTTCTCGTTTTTGCCTTTTATAACTTTTTTGCACTCCACCCACACATTCTTTTTTACATAGACTTTCTTTAGGACTCATTAACAACTGCAACTATGCAAAAATGGATGCATCCATTAAAAGTATTTGCATTCATTAAAGGTATTTGCATTCTTCAAATATGATCCTTGCACTTCCCTATAGTTGCACTTGACTTTTGAATCGTGCAAATATGTGCCTATTGACACATGGGAACCCTGGAGCTACCACTACCACCTTCAGTATTTTGTGATTCTTTAGATTTACTGCAGATGTAATATTTACGGCAGGCACCAGAACTGAAACCGTTCTGACACCACAAATCTGAAGCACAATTAAGCACGATAAATCACATTTTGACACACTGGGCACAATCAGGTCAGATGCAACTCCCCCTTGCAGATGCAATTATCTGGAATTGTGGGGAAAACCCTGCACTGTGGGTAAAAAAATGCTGAAGTTTTTCCAAACTTGCACTTGTGACTATAAAGGTTGTGGCACACGGTAATCCCAGTATGTATGTTTTAGGGAATGCGAACGTGATATGGAGAGAGAGAGCATTTGCTTATTTATGGGGACATTTAGTTGCCTGCGATAAATATTCGATTCTGTGGGCTAACAATCTCCCCGAAATTCATTCCCACTGGCAAGAATGTGTCAGGAGCACTCGGTTGCGTAGCTTCATATCCAAGATGGCTCACACCGATTGATTGCAAATTTTTCCAATGTTTATAAATGAGCCCTACTATTTATTTTATGAACACTGGGCAGTTTTGCAGCAGCCCATTTACCCACAGCAGCCAACCTGCAAATAGAGTTGAATAGTTTAGTGCAAGTTAGAAAAGGAAACCCAATGTTTAAATACTTGCTATGGGTTTCTGCACTGGTTCAAAATGGCCCAGTATTTATAAATAAACCCCCCGTGTGTATTTTATTTTGATCTCAAAAACCAGGATTCTGCCCATTGTTTTAATAATGAAAACACTGTTTTTTTTGTTGTTTCTTCAGCTATACATGGCAAGCTGGGTGGCTGAAGCTTTTCCATGTTTGGTTCTTGCAAGGTAAATAATTAAATGACACCCCCACCTTCAAGAATCCATTGTTCGGGGTTATTTTCTGAGCACTGGTAATTTAATTTTCCTGCTGCTGAAGCAGCACTGAGAGCATACCTCCCAACATTTTGGAAGCAAAAAGAGGGACAAAAAAACTTTTTTCCGCACGTAGCGCAGCCATTTTTTGACCACACCCCTTTATGTGGCCACACCCCCTAATTACCATGTTTGTTTTAGAAAATTTGGCAGGTTATGAAAGTTTGAAAATATTTTTCCTTATCTAAACTGTGTTTTTGTGTCTCAAAATTGTTACAAAGTATCTTATTTGCACCTGTTAGCTCTCTGCTAAAAGCCAATTAAGTGAGAAACTTTGTTTCTTTTTCTGGCTGTTCAGTGCATAGAAAAGAGGGACTTTCCAGTACAAATGAGGGACTGTGGGTTGAGCTGTCAAAAGAGGGACTGTCCCTCTGAAAAAGGGATAGTTGGGAGGTATGCCGAGAGCGTTAACAAAATGTGCATTTTAAAAGGAAATTAATCACTTCTAGAACAAAGCTTAGTAGCTGGAAAAATATGCAGACGAATGTTTCAGACCAGACCTTAAAACTTCCTGCCCTGCCAAGTCTTTTCTTAGATATTTAAATGTCTTGTTAACAAATGAGCAGAAAAAGAAATGGGACGGGTGTGAACTTAACTGTCTGTTGCACAAGAAATACATTCTATTTACACGCGGTTTAAAGAAAGTCGCCGTAACTAGAGAAAAGCAAGGGCCTGCTGTGTCCGCCTTTAGGTGTTTATTTTGTTTGAAATACCGGTGTGTTTGTTTTGGTGTTTATGGACTTAACACTTTACCATGTTTATAAATGTCTTTGCCTTGGCTGTTGCAGTGTATCATGTAACCATCCTCATACATTCTATTCTTGCCATCACCCCAAATGTTTTCCATGTGTGTATATTCATATTCGGAATAATAATTGCTTTGAGAGAGGGTGTGCGTGTTTGGTACAAATTCTGAACAAGAGTCAATAGCCCTTAATTAATTGCTAAGACAAAGAATTACATTTAAAGGTAAAACAGCCCATGTGATTATGTTGTAAAGAATGTAATAGCTAAAGTGCCATCTTTTCATGGCCAACTGTTTTTGTGCCTAAGGTGGATTTTCTCTGCTAAGAAGCATTTTATGAACTTCTTTTCATATGCATAAATGGCAGATGTCACAAAAAAGCTCAGTATGCTGCGTTTTCATAATTTACTGCCTGTTTGGTAGAAACTAAAGGAACAGTAACATCAAAAAATGAGTAATAAAACCATAATGCAGTGTTGCTCTGTGGTAAAACTGATCGGTTGATTTCTGAAACACTACTATTGTTTATATAAATAAGCTGCTGTGTAGCAATGGGGGGCAGCCATTCAAAGGAGAAAAGGCTCAGGTTACACAGCAGATAAGCTCTGTAGAACATAATGGTGTTTGCTCTTCTCCACTATTTAACCTGTGCCATATAGCCTTTTTTCTATTTCCGCCATAACAGCTTGTTTATATGAACTATAGTGGTATTTTTCTAGCAAACAGATCAGTTTTACCAGTGCAGGGCAACAGTACATGATATTTTCATTACTTTAAAAGACTTTCATTTGTTGACGTTACTGTTCCTTTAAAGAGCAAATCAACCCCAAAATAAAAATTTCACAAATTAAAGAAAACCTAATTCTTAGCAACTTTACAATATACATTAATTACAAATTTTCTATATTTTATTTGTACATGTATTGCTATTGAAAGCAGTGTTGTCTGTTCCTGATGGCTCAGACTGTTGATACAATGTAAGACAAGACAGCTTAACAGACCTGTCTTTGCTGGGGAACCAAGAATTTTGCAACGTTGTTTAAATGTAACAACCAGGAGTTAAGCAAATGCTGCTTTCAATAGCAATTGTTTTTCCAAACAACTTTAAAAGCACTGAAAAGTATTAATACATGTATATTGGAAAGTTGCTTAGAATGATATTTTTCTTTTATCGTACAATTTTTATTTTGACGTTGACGTGCCCTTTAAGCTTGTTTTTTTTTTGTTAGGATTATGTGAAAAATAAACTTTTCAACATTTAGACCCGAGAGTGCCTCCATGCTCTACAAACTTTATATATATACATATATATATATATATATATATATATATATATATATATATATATATATATATATATATATATATATATATATAGCAAAACCAAAAAATGAGGTCACACTAGCTTGGCCAACACCTCCTGTGTGTGCATTATATGAAAAACATCCTTTGAAACTGCATTGTATCAGACTATAAATATCAAGCTTGAGTGTCAGAATGTACTGATGTGTCTTCTGAGTGGACAAAGATACCTTTGTTTGGCAACTACTTCAAACAATTCTAACATTCTGTACTTTGCCAGTTTAAGGCACCAAATAGTGTCCATATCACTATAATCTTGAAATACTGTTTTATTTTGTTTTTGTTTTGTTTTTTAATCTCTAAAACTACAACCTGCACAGGGTTCTGTGCCTGTTTTACTCCCTAGTTATAAATCATGGGAGTTCTAGCCTCCCTAGGGCTTCAAGCCTATAATTCCCATGCAGCTTGAGACAAAGTCCAGAGTTTTGACCAGACAGCATTAGCTAATTGAGTGATATCATTGCTGAAAGGGGAAGCGTAACACAATCTGAAAATTAAAATTTCTTTTCATGCCAAGATAGGTTGAGTTTTAATTTTTTTTTTTTTTGGTAACTTTTCACTTAAGCTTTTTAAACGTGTGAATTTTAAAAGTTTGACTATATTTATTTATACATAATTGTTCATAGTCTACATAACAATTGTATATTTGAGCTCAAGTATGGGATAGTGCTATGCGTGGATGAACAATGTTATGTATCTGCAGGGACTGACCCACCTGTACTCAAGCTGTGATGTCTGTAGGCAGTGCTGGACATTGCCATTGTTCTTTGGAAAGCAGTCACTGGAAATGAGGATGTGATTTCTTGCTGTAACTCGCCTTTTACAATTTAATAACTTCCCCAGTCCCACCCTTTAATTCAGTGCTGAAGACGATTGTGTCATGATGAAATTTGGGAGTGAACTAGTGAAATACAAGTTAATGAAGTGTGTGCTATAAAACCATCATTAGCAACTAACCCCAATTTAGATCCTTTTAATAATAAGCTTGTTATTGCCTCTTGCGTTAGCTCACATTCAGTATTACTCTAACTCTTGTCCATTCCACCCCATCCTGGGACACTTCCTAATTACTGAGTTTTAGGGCTCTTAGAGACGAGCGTTTTTACCTGCGCTCCCCTGCGTTCCGTTTTTCTGCATTCAGCCGCAGGGGAGCGCAGGCGTAGACACATTACATTTTTTCCAATGGGGCTGTACTCACACAGGCACATGTAGGCGCAGAAAGCAGGAAAAATGCAGCATGTTGCGTCTCAACCTGCGTTCGTCGCCTACACGCGCATGTGTGAGTACAGCCCCATTGGAAAAAATGTAATGCGTCTACTCCTGCCCTCCCCTGCGGCTGAATGCAGAAAAATGGAACGCAGTGGAGCGCAGGTAAAAACGCTCGTCTGTAAGAGCCCTCAGATATCACTATGCACATATGGAATTTAGGGATCCATTATCCTGAAACCCGTTATCCAGAAAGCTCCGCATTACAGAAAAGCTGTCTCCCATAGACTCTATTTTATCCAAATTTTAAAAAAAAATGTTTTTTTTTTGTACTAATAGCAGTACCTTGTACTTGATCTAAACTAAGTTATAATTAATGCTTATCAGGTTTAATGCTTATATCATTTTCTAGTAGACTTAAGATCCAAATTACAGAAAGATCCACTATCCGGAAAACCCCTGACAAAATGTAAAAAGTGACTAAAATAGTTTTGATTTGAGATTGTTTCTCTGTAACTAGTGTTCTAAGTAAGTAAGTAGTGTTCTGGCTATTATGTTAGACTTCCAGCCACTCCAGACTTTATTACATTTTTGGCTAACTATATTAGAAACATTTTTTTTTATTTTTCACAGCCTATACATTTTTTATTTTTACACTGAACTGTTCCTTTAAGAAGCCTATATTGTTGTGCATTAGTATGGGATATCTCTATCAGCCCAGAAACAGAGACATCATAATATTCACTGTGGGAAAAATGAGCAGAATGTTGGCGTTGACCTAAAGTTTAAGGTCGAGATGTGGCACAGGTCTAACAATATTATTGGCACAGAGTTGTAACTTTGCATGTGTACAACATGGTCTGGTACCATAATTGGTAAATCCTATTAAATACCAAAGGCTATACTAGATGAGTGTTATTTTTCCCTTCAAGAAAACCCTGAAAACTTTAGTCATGTGAGGTCAGATACACTAACAGCATGTCTTGACTGGCTTGTCAATTGGGAATACAGTTTGCAATGTTTTTTGGAACTTTCCTTTAGTACTTGCACAAAGTGTCTTCACTTGAAATTAGTGTTGCTCACTACTCACAAGACAACGTCAGGGAAAGTAAACTTTAGTAGCTGAGACAGCAATGTATTTTTCATTGCAAAGCGAAAAACCGCTTACTAAGCCTAGCGTAACACATCAAAGGTACATTTTCATTATATTGTATTTAATATTACTAAATCATTTCCTTATGATACTGACCCTTTGAGCTGTGGCAGTCGCTCTCGGCCAAGACACACAAATAATGGAAAAGGAGAAGAAAAATAAAAGAAAAAAACAGATCATTAGTAGAAGAGTGAAGAGCTGTTGTGGTTGAGATGTGGGAAGAAGTAGGTGCGCAGGATATGTAACTTGGCCAGAGGCATTTTGCTTTTTCAGGAAGCCTTTGCAGCACAATAAGTAGAATTGGCTGCTTTACATTATAATGCCTGAGAGTATGCACTTGTGCACATGATTATTAGGTATAATGGTGCTCATACAGCACAATCCCCATGATTGTAACTGTGGTACAGTTAAAGGGGACCTGTCACCTAAAATAAATTATTCAAAATCCTATTTTATCCCATTAGTCAAGCAAAATGAACTTTAATTACACTACATAAATTATTTGAATATTGTTTCCTTCAGTCTGGGAATTCATAATTATAACAAGCATGCAGAAGCCATTTTGTGGACACTGTTATTAAGGCAAGTCTTGCATCATCTCAAATCCTTGTTTGTGCACCAGAATAGAGGACCTGATGTCCATCCCCATGCACTGGCTGCACAATTAAACGGTGAAGAGTACGGGGAATGTGTGGAGAGCATTGACATCTAGGAAGTGCTGAATGGAAAGTGAAAGTAATTATCTGCCCCACCTCTATGCCTAAGGCAGGAGGGGCAGGCAATATTTACAGCATTTTTAGCTTACAACAGCTATGCATGCTTTAATAAAAAATAGTTATTGGACTTCCATGTTTAATTTGAAAAGGACTTTTATTATACAGCTTTTGTGTGTCTGGGTGACAGGGCCACTTTAAATAATTTCCCTGTGTTGTGTGAATGTAATTGACAAGATAAGGCCAAAAACAGAGAAGGCTAACATTTGCCAGTTGTAATATCCACTAAAAACAACAGTTAAGTGAAATCACTTACATCTAGGATTAGGTTACCTATTGATGCATTTTTCCTCATCACAAATAGCTGTTAGATTTAGGGCTGTGAGATTCATCACTGTGGCTTTTCGTAGTAAAATACATATTTTAGGGTTCTAATCTTATGTATTACATATGTTTGGGTATATGAATGTTATTTTACACAGTCTTAAAGGGGTTGTTCATCTTTGCATTAACATTACATAGTGTGATGTAGAACGTGATATTCTGAGACAATTTGCAATTGGTCTTCATGTTTTTATTATTTGTGTTTTTTGAGTTATTTAGCTTATCATTCAGCAATATGACTATGAACATTTGCATTCATCCAGGTTATGGTATATCTAGTATAAGTAAATCTAAAACAACTGGAGTGGCTGAGTAATCATTGAAGACTTTTCACTACTCATCCGAGCAGCTTCTTTGGTTCAACTGAAGAATGTGCCCTTATGATTGGATTAGTGGAAGAGTTTGTATGCGGAGGACTTCCCACACCAGTCAATTGAACTGAAGAAGCTGATTGGATGAGTAGTGAAACGTCTTCAATCCAGTTGTTTTAGAATTACTAATTTCAGCAATTGGTCCAAATAACTCTAGCAACCATGCATTGATTCGAATAAGAGACTGGAATATAAATAGGAGAGGGACTGAACAGAAAGAGGAGTAATAAAAAACAATAACAATAAATGTGTAGCCTTACAGAACATTTGTACTTTAGATGGGGTCAGTGACCCCCTATTTGAAAGCTAGAAAGAGTCACAAGAAGAACGCAATCCAACTACAAAAAAGAAAAAAAATGAAGGCCTATTGAAGAGTTGCTTACTCTACAACATAGTAAAAGTTAATTTAAAGTAAACCACCCCTTTAACTGTTCTATAATAATCTGTCTCCCCCCCATGCATGTGAAATAGTGGATGATTGGGCCAGGGCATGAAAAATCTTGGAATAGCAATGTATCAGCTGGATCTTGTTTCTAGTTTCTATTTTTCAGTTCCTACGGTTTGATCAGCCATTCAAGGTGATACATGAAGTGTGAGACTTGAATACATTATTAACAGCTGACCGCATTATTGAAGTTTTTTGTTGCACTATTGGAAGAAAATTATTAAAAAAGAATTGCATATAACTGGCAGATTGGCAGGATTATACATTAATTGATACATTACATATAGGGCTGCACAGGAATGACTGTCTGTGAACAAATATAGCCCTTCAAGGATCTACTTCTGGAATATGTTAAAAGAGCAAAAGTACAGAAAAATCAGCAGACCGATTACATGTAACCACTTCCTATCTACAGTTACATTTTAGGTTTCTTTGCCTGGACGTGGCATAAAAATTCCTGACGTCTCCCCTTTTGTTCCTTGCATTCTTCTCCATTCTCTGGTATTGCCTAACAGGAAGGCCATCTCCTCTATATGAAAAAGGAGGGGCAGGATGTATGAGGAGGCATTTTGTAGGATTTAACCCTTTTTGGCTCAGTTGGCGGGGGGGGGTGTGTGTGTGTTTAGCACTGCATTAAACATCTATGACGCATTGCAGTAAATGAGAAAAAAGATTCAGAGCAACGGCTAAAAAAATTCAGTGTGAGGATTCATCTAGAACTGCACCATTTAGCAGAGACAGAAAAATGCCACAGTGTTCCTTATTATACCTTCCCATCCCATCTCTTCTGGAAATACCTGATTCTGTAGAGCCTTGTTTCTTAGCTTAGCTGCTTATTGCTATAAAGAGCATTTTGTAAAATTGAATGTATATATATATATATATATATATATATATATATATATATATATATATATTTGTATGTGGTTAAAGCTGATATAGCTATTGGTGTAAGGTTGATTTGAATGCAGGATGTGGGAGCTAGAAGTAATGCACCTCTGAGGAGTCACAGGAGAAGCACCACAAAGAAAATGAGGAGGGAATGTACCCCATGAAAGGTTGACGTGGGAAAAATGTGCCTGTGGTGGGGGCAGAGAAATATCCCAGGGCACTTGCAGGAGAAACTAGAGCAGAGGAAGGGAGGTGATACTGTACCCATGGATGATACGGTAAGCAAGAATTGTGCCTAGGGTGCTGGGTGGAGAATGCTGGCAACAGACACACCATCTAAGATATACAGTTCAGTAATTTTTCAGCTACATCACCAATTTGTGCTGATAAATGTACTGTAAAGAAAAAGAAGCAGCTTGTGCCATTCAGAAGACTTTGCAATTTCAGGACTGGATTGCTTGCTTCCATGTGATCACCACCAGGCAGCAGCAGTACTTGCCATAGCATTTCATCTGCATGAGAAGCTGCTACAGGTGGAGGGGATATTTGGGGTGTGTTACTTCTCTATACTGCAGTGGTTACAATGCCATACAGTATGTGCCGTTGGCCTTAATTTTATTATTGCAGGGACCGTGTAGTTGGAGGAAGTAACTCACAAATGTAATAGTGTTTTTGTTTTTCTCCCTTTGTTGGATTTGAATCTTTGTTAGTTGTGTTGTTTTTCTTCTTATAGTTTTAAACAAAAACAATTTGCTATAATGTGCATGAAAATAAACTCTATTCATTATAAAAATGGGGAGAGTCCAGTGTTGTTGCTACGGAGGTTGAGCCATAGTTCTCTGCAATTGCAGCACAATAGTCAGTCAGTGGGTTTTGGATCACTGAAATTTGCTTTTGTACCACTATGACAAAGATAGCTACCATTCCATCGTGTGTGTGTGTATGTATATATATCAGTCCAGTGAGTATCCACACTCCAAAGAATTTCTCGACCCGCACAAAGTATATCTAACTTAAAAATGTTTTAACGTGTTATGATTTGTCAGTATGCAGCAACCATGGGGTTAGTACAAGAAATGTCCAAATATGACAATAGCAGCATAAACCTGAAAAAAAACAATTCAGGTTGGGGGGGGTTAGGAGTATGTACTAATTGTGATGAGTAAAAAAAAAGCTTAAGAGGTTAATTGCAAGGGGTGGATGTGTGTGACAGGGCATGACCTCTAAAAGGAAGGTTGAAATAGCAGAGGAGAAGTTTAGTGTGCAGCCTCTTCGCCCTCCCTTCCACCTGAGGGAAAGAAAAGGTGACGAAAGTGGATACAAAGGAGTCTTGAATACTGAGGCTGGTGTAAAAGAAAAAGGGATGGGATAAACAACAACATGAAGGAAGTATAATTCAGTAATAGTTTAGAAAGATCTTTTATCAAACCGTCGTGCAAAGTTCAATAACTTCTCCTCCATCCTGTGGATGTTTAGCTTCCCACAAGACCATTAACTGGTAACTATGTCAAAAATGCTAAACACCCAGTGCAAATTTGCCCCCTGTTGGGGTGGGTGGAGTCTAGCTGCCGACTGAATAGCTTTGTGTTTCTCATTTCTTTTTATGTTGTATCTAACCTGCTAACAGTTGCTGGCTTGATGTTATCACAGACGCCCAAGTTGTGAGCTGAAGTGAGGTCACGTAATTGTGTAGGACTATAAAAATGGGATGGTGTGTCTAGGTGTTACAGGACAACAAAGTTACAAAGCTCTGTGCCTTATTTACTCATGAATAGCCTGGAGGGAAAAGGAAAAACACTTTGACAAAGCTTAAATTGTCAGCTGCTTGATAGAGGTACAACCTAAACTTTTCAGCATAAATACTGCTAATTTGATTCTCTGTCCTCTTCCTGAAAGAAATTTGCTTTGGGGAAAAAGTGGAATAACGAGAGAGAAAATAAAGAGATGGAAATTCCAAGTGTCGCTTCTTGACTGATAAGATTAGCACACATTTACCAAGAAGCTGATTTTTATTGTTTTGTGGTAATGCCACTCATTAGGAGGTTACAGACCTATTTACAGAGCACCTGACTGAACTATCCCTGTAACCCTATACCTGTCCTACACACCTGTGGTGCACACAATGGATTATCCAAGACTTCTGTATCCCTGGGCTGCAGTTAGAATTTGGCTAAATCTGTGCATGTGAATTAATACTTGTTGTATTGTATTATTTATGATTAATGTTCCGCGAGAATTATGGTAAGTGCAGTGCGGGGGGGGGCTGTACTTATCTTGACAAGTCACTGAAAGGTCACTAAACCCTTTCATAAAATCTAAGGGATAAAATAAGATAATGAGTGTCAAAATACACATATATATATATATATATGCTTCACCGGCACTCACCCTCAGTAAATCGAATCCCGGGTGCTCCTCAAAGAAGAACAAATAGATGCAATTAGGAGCACTCACGGTTGTGGTGATAAAGGAATGTCTTTTATTGGACTGTTACAAACTACCCCACATCAACGCGTTTCGGTTCTCTCAGAACCGTCGTCAGTATGGTTCTGATGACGGTTCAGAGAGAACCGATACCCTATAATGTGGGAAACTGATTTCCTCCCTATGTTTGCCTATAGCAGTGATCCACCAGGTGTGCTGCCAAACAGAGCCTCCTGTAAGCTGCTTGTCTGTAAAGGAGCTACCTATAGCCAATTACAGCTAATATTTTGCAACCCCAGGTCCAGAAACTCTTTTTTCATGCTTGTGTTGCTCTCCAAATTTCTTTACATTTGAATGTGGTTCATCGGTAAAAAAGGTTGGGGACCCGTCCTATAGTAATGTCGAGCAACTTAACTTCCATACTGAATTGGGTTATAAATGTTGATTTGCTCATTTAAAGTGTCAGCGGAACTAAAGTCAACTACAGCCTGGACCTGGTGGCAATTCCAGGGTTCTCCTTGTGGGTTGTGTCTATTGAGGAAATTGATTTTTGTCCAAATAATATAGACTCCAGTGGTATCATTGACATGTTGGGTGTAATGCACATATGCTGGAAATGCTGCCTGGTGGTTAAAAGACACTGCATAGTGCACTTGATTAGTAAATAAGCCCTAGTATTTCTTTAATAGACAGATGCAGCATGTCAGGTGTAGACCTTCACTTTGGGAGGCCTGTAGATGGGTAAACAGATGGGGCAGAGTCGCTAAAATATTTTACATTATATTTTTGGGACAGAGTTTGCATTGCACCACTTGTTGCACCCTCATACTGCTAAAAGCTGTGCTGAAATCTGCACTAAATACATTGAACAGTAGACCTATCTGAATGCTCCTGTAGTCCAGGAATGCTACATAGATCAATGCAGTGACCAAGATAAGAAGTTTAGTCTTACTAGGGTCAGACTACATTATTTGTGTTGTGTTATATGTACTGTAGAACCTCAATTTTACATCTGATTTTCAGTTTTCCCTCATTTTACATTGTTGTTTTGTGGTCCCACTTATATATTATGCATAATACATTTCCTGGATTTTACACAATTTTTTTCTGGTCCCCTGAAAAACGTAAAATGGGGGTTCTACTGTATTTTTATACAGAGGCAGAGCTGGAGTTGTAGCTATGTTCCTGCTTTTATGCAAGATTATATTTTGTTTTGCAGGGATGGGGTCAAATAGTTAACCTGTCTGATGCACTTATTGTTTTGTGGCTCTTGTCTGAAATGTAGTTCTTTCATTTTTTTGTCTCTGCAGGACCAGGTATTTAGAATAGCTGATGTGTGCTGGAATGGTTTATGAAGGGAAATATTACTCTGCATCTGGATGTGGCATTCTTGAAAGGTGAGCACAAGTAATGTAATTGCAATAATAATACTAAATAAGCCAAAACATCATAGTTCTTACAGAAAAATGTAGCAGCAATATTTTTTGAGCACCAAATAAAATTATATTTTGTATTCGTTTAAGGTTTAGCCTGTTTTTTTAATTTATTTTTTTAATGGATGCTTCCATATTGTCCATCACTAGATCAACCATTCAGACATAATCTAACTTTACTGAAATTTGTGACCTCCGGTGATTAGAAATGACATAACGTCCCTCTGTCCCATCTGTCTACCCAATTATTTTTGTATTGGGTGTTTGGGAAGCAAAGTGTTTCATTGAGAAAGAAAATCTTTATAAAAGATATTTATAGTCTTAAAAATTCAGACCTAATCTGTATAATTTCACTAAAACCCCACCCCAGGATGAGCAAACAAAGAGTATACAAATGTTGCTTTTTTTTGCTTTAGGATTTGCCTTTGCTTGATTAACAAAAGGTAAGCAAACAGAAGCCATTTATGTATTACACCAAAGAGCTTCTGTAAAGAAACATTTTGACATATTTTATATATTGTGTAAATAATATATGACTTAAACAACATAGACATAAGGATGAGTTGGATTATGTATTTCTGTAGGGTTTGCACATGTATATTCTCTTTCTTCCCTATAACATGGGCATTAAGCATCATTTTTACTGGCCAGATGGTGTGTTTTTTTTTTTTGTTTATTCTAGAAAGTGCTTGGGAGATTTTTTTGGCATGTTTACCTCTGGCTATTCTATACTTAAATATTTTTTCATGATAGAATAATGCTACTTAACTTTATATTTTTTCCAGCGGACCATCAGTCTCTGTCATAGAAATCAGTGGAGAAAGGTCATTTGCCTGTATAAAGTCTTGCAGAAGGTCAGGTACATATAGATGCCCTCATAGTAGTAGTCCAGTTTAGGTTAGGGCATTGCACACAAATATTCAAAGATGGCTCACAAATAAGCTGGGTGTTTGTGTGAGTTTGGCCACTGTGCATGTTTGTTGTGCACAAATATTGCATCAATGGTAATTTTGCGAATATCAATTCAAAATTTGCAAAATCTGTTTCTGACAGAGTGTGTGCATAAATATTTGCAATTTGCGATTATGCCATATTTAAGAAGCTCTCAAGACCATCACAGGCATGTTATTCACAATTATGCTTACACATGTATGCACCAATCAGGCATTGGATGCACAAATCGGCACAGTTTTCTGCTAACAGGAGCACCAGCCTGGGGTATTAGGAAAGTGATTCCAATACCTTGGGGTGCCTTAACTTTTGGCACCAGTGTTGGACTGTGACACCAAGGGCCCACCAAAAAACTTTAGACCAGGGGCCCACCAAAAAACGTTCAACCAGGGGCCCACTCTCAGCACTATTTTCTTCCTCTCCTCACTCAACCTCTGTTCTTCTAGTCTCTCTTCTTTACATTCTATAATCTATTATTGCATCTATGTAGCCTCTTTGTTCTCATAGAAATAGTTAATTACCATGAAATAGGCCAAATGTTTAAAAGCAGGAGGTCCCACTGACACCTGGGCCCACTAGGAGTTTTCCTGGTTTCCCGGTGGGCCAGTCCGACACTGTTTGGCACCTCCAAGTTATTGTCCTTTATGCTTTGAAGCTGAAGCTATATCTATGGATGGGTAAAATAAAAAAAACTATTTCAAAACTGCCCTTTTGAATGGTTTCTAAAAGAATTCTTATGTTTGGTTGATTGACATTTCAATCCTTTTAACACTTATGGAGGAATGTAATATGTTTAGTTACGGCAAAAAACATTTGCAAATACCATTGTGAACATTAGCGACCAAGATTTTCATTATTTGTGTCCTTTTTGACCGACCTCAACTCAACATTCCCTCCTTTATGTTCAGTTGACCCTGTGTATGCCTGAATTCAATACTGGAGCTGACAATCTATGCTCACTAGTCAGGGACTGATTAAGATGATGAGAATGAAATGGTCAGAGATTGTCAGAAATCGGGGGAAGGCATGCAGTGATGGGAGACTAAAAGACAGCGGAAAATCTGGTAAAGCGGAAACTCCTGATAAAATAAGGCGAGTTTATAGTTCTGTATTCAGTAGGGAAGGTCATTCAAGTTCAGTGCTTTGGCTAGTGTTGTGATAACACCAAAGAGTGATGCTAGATGTAGAGCAGGGATTAGTGGCAATACTGTTCTGTATGAAATACAAAAGTAATCTGGTGCTTTGTGAATATTGTGCTTAGATTGTCTGTAAATAACACTTACATAAAACTGGTAACACTGTCCATGCCTCCTAAAATGTAAGTAATATCTTTGACAGAAATATGGTTCAATTTTCTCTATAGGCAAATTGAAATACCTTTAATGTTTAGTTTAGTTTAGTTTAAGGGTATTTAAGGAGATTGAAGACCAAAAACATTATTTAATGTTGGCCTTTTTTTGCAGCAATTATCTGAATTGTTTTACAGTTAACATACATTTTGAATTATTATTGGTTCTGAGATATTGGCTATATATCATGTTTTTAATGTCATCAACCCCATCTATGCATTTGTAGTATGGTCTGTTTACTTTCAGAAAGCTGTTAAGCCAAAAACCCAGTTTTAGCAGTCTAAAATGGTTAATACCACCTCCAAATACCTGAATTACTTTGAGTAAGTCTACATCAATTTAACATATTAAAGGGAAACTATCCGCACACATCAGCCAATAAATAGGCCAAGCTCTTTTGTCGTGTACTCCCATTGCAGTTGTTGCAGTTAGAACTGTATCAATGCTGTGCATTTCGGTAAGATTATTCAATAGGTCACTTAGCCAACAGATAATTTATATTATTATAAATATTATTAAGTATTCATTCTGAAAGTATAATTTTCCTTGAAAACAGTCCAAGAGTTTTCATTCTTTGAGGTGTCAGCGATTTCATATGTTTGGGTGCTTAATTATAAAAAAACAGTGATGTTAGATCTTGGCCATGCTGAGGGCTTTAATAAAACTGCCAATGAGGGCAGTATTGACATCTCTTATGTAAAAAAAATACATATGTGTGTGCTGTTAAAAGTATAGCTTGTTTAGATTAAATGCATCTTTTAATATATAAATGGAGTGTGAGGTATTGCACACTAAGCCAGATGTAGCTTTGTGGCTTAAAACAAAATAATAAAACCATCATGGATGTCTGTATAATGTGTAGATCCTGGGATAATTTGCAGGCTAACGGATGGTTGTGCCTGAGCTCCATTATAGTAAATCAGGCTCTAAACTCATTAAAGTAGGCCAGATGGGTAGCTTTTATGCAGTGTATAAAACTCTGTCTTGTTCAGTATGCTGAAGCATACCCAGCTGTACAGGCTTAAAGGCTTAACCTCCGTGAATGGGCAAAACGTTTTGTAAGTTATTAAACAGACATTTCTTTTTGTTGTGGTGTTTGGCTACTAATTTTCTCTTTACAGTAGATGATAGACACTTGTACACTGGTAGCTAATGGGCTACTGCAGCCCAGGATGCTTACATTAGAGAATACGCTACATGCTTTTAAATTATCATTAGAGTCACTTTAAAATGCATGTTTTGAAACTGACAAATGCTGTTTCAATGACTCAAAGTAAATGTTGTGGATTTATACTTTGCTAAATACACATATGTAAGCCACAGACAGTTTATACACACACGCACGCACACACCTGGTTTAGGAATGATCCTTCACTGATATTTGCTGTGCTACTGGTTTCTGAGAGTGCAGGTGTGTCTGTCTGCAGGACTGTACAGGTTTAAAATATTTTTTCCATCTCGTCACCCTAAACTGTTACTTCATTGTCTCATAAAATTGAACTGTTCTGGTAAAATTTCATTAATGGCTATATATTTTTATCCAGTTGGTCATTCTTGCTAAAAATAATTTAAACGCGAAATAAACCCAGTAGGATTTGTTTTGCCATCAATATAGTGTAGGGAATTCAGTTACCACTAAGTACAAGGTATTGTCTGTTAATATTTTGTAATATTCTCATATTTGTTTGTTTTCGCAAAGTGTATAAATTCAATTATATTGTTTAATTATTCACTAAAAATAATCAAAAAGGGGACGTGCAAATATATTAAATCTGATGTCCATATTTACTTTGTTTTGTGCCAGCTTAGGATTTACAGAGGGTAAAACCTGAATAAATTGTCAGTAGTAAGCCTTTCAGTGTCAACTCCCATCTGTCAACTCTGCATGTAATTGCTTGATAATTTGCGGTGTCTAAAAATGAATCCATAGCAATGATTTCTTGTAGAAATCATTTATTTATTTTAGTGGTTTCATTGTATTGAATAGTAGCTTAGAACTGGTTCATTCTTAGGTGACCTGAAAGTATGCTGAAAGTATTTCCAACATTGCCATCTGAACGCTCTGTGTTCCATCGCAGTTGTATAAGACTATGACAAATTTACATAAACATAGAAAAGACTTGCAGTCTGTTATTATCCATATTACTTAATCCCATGTCAGCAATTATATCTTCATAATGGACCAGTTAGATCAATTTTTTCCGTTGGTATAGAACAAAAAAAAAAAAACCACAAAGACAAATTAAACTTTTAAATCGCTAAGTCTTTATTAAGAAATAACTTATGAAAACTCCACTTGCGATCCATCGTGCGCCCTTGATTTCTCCTCCCTCCCTGCCAGGGAGAAGAAATCAAACGCCGCATGATAGATCATTGCAGTGTCGCCTTTTCTGAAAAGGAGCGCAAGCAGAGTTTCTGAGTTTTTTTCGTTCTATACTAAAAATTGATGTTGCTGGTACTTTAACTGCAATTGCCTCTTTCATAAAGCACACGCTACACATTCTTACTAATATGTTAAATCATGTAGTATAAGTAACTGCACTTTAGAATATCTTTCTAACAAACCAATTGTGACTTTTAGAATTACGTTTTTTTTTACATTTAATTTATAAAACTTGGTACATACATGCCACCAGCTGAACAAGCAGATCATTGGTCGCACACACTGGTAGACAAACTGCATAATACTGGGACTGATCAATTCCATTGTAGAGTTTAATGCGTATGCTCTTGTTGCAGGCCCACAAAAGAATCAGGAAGACCATTTATTACTCATCTCCCCCAATTGTCATGTACACAAGCCAAAATGTTTACCAGACTATCTGAGCTAAATCTTTCTGGCCTGATTTTAGGTTGTCTGACCATATAGGTCCAATCAGCAATTCAACCAGGAGTACTCCGGATAAAATAGAGGGGGTTAATTGCAACAAAAGGGTTTCTCTTGTTCTTCATTTGTTTACTTCCTGAAGTTCTATATCTCAAATGCCATGTTCCAATATCTTTATCTAACATGATTGAAACTGGAAACTAATTCATCTAACACCGGATCTCAGTCTATATTAACACAGAGATACAGATAAAAAAGGCTGCTTGTGCAAAAAGCACTTACCGCCTGCTTCATACCTCCCAACATTTTGGAAGTAAAAAGAGGGACAAAAAATTTTTTGCACATAGAACAGTGACATTTTTTGACCACGCCCCTTTCTGTGGCCACATCTTCTAATTACCATGTTTATTTTACAAAATTTGGCAGGTTATTAAAGTTTGAAAATATTTCTCCTCATCTAAACTGTTTTTTTGTGTCTCAAAATTGTTACAAAGTATCTTATTTGCACCTGCTCTGTGCTCTCTGCTAAAAGCCAATTAAGTGAGAAACTTTGTTTCTTTTTTTGGCTGTTCAGTGCAGAGAAAATAGGGACGTTCCTGTATAAATGAGGGACTGCAGGTTGAGCTGTCAAAAGAGGGACTGTCCCTGTGAAAAAGGGACAGTTAGGAGGTATGCTGCTTATTATCAAAATGTATACAGTGGCGTAACGTCTGGGGGGGGCCAGGGCCCGCACCCCCTCAGGGCCCCCCAGGAGCTCGCACACCATTCTCTTCTAGGGTAAATGCGGCTGTACGGAGGGGGGGCGGGGCCCGGCTGCAGGTCCCGCGCCAGGGCCCGCCCCCCTCTAGTTACGTCTCTGAATGTATAAAACAATACATTGTAAGTAATCCTTAAATGTTGGATACCATTTTTATGTGTGTATATTAGCACAAGGTATTAAACAATGGTCTTATTTTTATACAACAATGGTTTGTCTATAAATATCCATTGATTAGCACATGTTGCATCACAGTATTGGAAAACACATGATACAAAACACATTTTATTGAAGTCAAGATGTGATAGACTGATGTTTGCTCAAGTCGTCATTTGGTGGTTGAGTAGGGGTTTTTTTTTTTTCTTTGCTCACAAAATAACAAAAATAGAGTAAAATTGCAGCTTGGAGAGGCGTAGCTGGCAAAAAAAAAAAAACTGTACAGATGTTTTCTCGTTTTGTCTTAGAACATAGAAATTCAGTTTGCTAGATACAGATCAGTGTTATAAACCCACACAAGCTTTGAAGTTCATATGCAATCTTGCCAAGGAAAGTTTTTGCTAAAACTAAAGACAGTGTTTGTTTTTCATGTTTGAAATTGATCAGATTCAGTTTTGACCAATATCTTTGGCTAGTGTAGGCTAGAATGCTCGGTACAGGATTCGGCTCGGGATTCGGCCTATTGCAGCAGGATTCAGATTCAGCCGAATCTTTCTGCCCGGCCAAACCGAATTCGAATCCTAATTTGCATATGCAAATTATTTTCCCCTTCCCACCCCTAATTTGCATACACAAATTAGGGTTCGGTATTCGGCCAAATCTTTTGCGAAGGATTCAGGGGGTTAGGCCGAATCCAAAAAAGTGGATTCGGTGCATCCCTACTTATAGCTGCTAAAGTTTTTTGTGATGTTTAATATTGCATAATATAGGTGCATAGGGGAGATTTATGTGCAACAGAACCTGCGGTCTGGGCCCCCCATGCCCCTCCCCCTCGGCAGGGTCTGCTGCCTCTGTAGTTACGCCACTGTGAGTGAAGTTTTTTTTTGTATAGTCCTGAGGTAAAAACTTAAATTCCTTGCTGGATTTTTTTTTGAGATGAAAATGGTGAAATTTTGTAAGGTATTGGATGTAAAAAGAAAATGAAAATTCATACACATGTGACTAAAGGCAACAAACTTCTACATTGGAATTAATTGCAGTGTTATTACTGTGAGTTTCATTTTGCCTGAGGTGAGTTTTAGGAAGTGAGAAGACATCCAAGAGTATATACAGTAGCAGAGTGATAGACGGACACATTAGATATGACAAAGGAGAAAAAACTCTGAGAACATGGCAACACCAAGAATTTAATATCATCCGTATACATGGTACTGGAAGCTCAAAGAACTGATCCATTTGCTAAGAGTTGGAGTAAATTATGGAAAGCGTAGAAGTTCAAGGACAAAGCCTTGATGGTAAATCCAAATGCAGCCAGATACTTGGATAGGGAATAGCACCAATATTTATTAAGGTGGGAGAAAGATTCGGGCACTGTTATTTTACTGTATGGTAGATGCCTCTTTCAAGCCAAGAATTGACATTGACAAATTGGCTTATGTCTCTGCCACCTACTAGAGCAGCATAGTCTGTTAAAGCAAACACATTAGAGCCCTTAGGTGTCCCTGTCAATGGTCAGTAAGGTTATTATCAGGCAAACTACCAATCAATATTGTTGCTTGAATAGCCATCTTAAGGGCTTTGGCTGCACCAAAGGAATGCTACCTTCTTTTGTTCATTTTAGGGCAATCGTACACAGGCTTTTTAATGCATTTAACCGGTGTTTGAGGTGTAGGTTTGAAACTGTTATTTACCGCATCTAGATTACTTAACAGTTTATTTGTCCAAAAGTGCCTTCCAAGCTTAATGTTATAAAGCTGGCAACATTTTATTTTCATGTATTAGAAATAAATAAATGTAATTGTCCTTAGTAATTCGTGGTTTAGTGTTCCTCTTACATTAACAAACACTTGAAAAAAGATAGTTATTCGAGACCAAAGGTTTACATCCTTGCTTCTCATACTGTGAGGCTGGTCTCCTAAGAAAATCCTAAATCAGTGAATGCTTGAATGCTTGTGATGGGCAATAATGTGACATTTGGGGGGAGGGGGAATGTTTACTTACTTTTCTAGTTATTACTGGAAGCTCAGCTTGAAAAGCAGTTAGAATTAGGTTTATAGTGACCTTGTATTTGCTGCCCTAGATTTTGGAACGAGAGACGTAAAAATCTGTAAATGATTTATGGTGAACTAAACCTAGGTTTCTTAACCAATAAGGATTCAGATGCGTTTCCATGCTGTTTAGGATGGGCCTTCATGGTCTTTAATTATATAAAATTTCTTCTAAACTATGAAATATCTCAAGAACAATAAGCTTTTGGAAGAGATTCATTAAACATATATTACAGTTATTTTAATGTTACAGTTATGAAAAGGCATAATGCTATTTGACATATTTACTTGTACCAACCACACCCACATTGATTCAGAAACACTGGGGATGCACAGGAGATACAATAGTTTTTCTTTATTTCGTGTGCACCAATCCCTATTGCTCTGGTCCCGATGATGAAAATTTGAGTGAATAAATGGAGGGGAAAGGGGCGAAGAATGGCAGCAGACCTAGGCGTGCCCGCTATGTAAATCCGGCCCTGATAACATGTGAAATTAAAAATTACAAATCCTTGCTTAGTATAAAAATATGGGGAGGGGAGTCGTGTTTTGATTATAGTATTCTTGATATAGATCTTGATTCAAATGTAAGGGAATATGCTGCATATGTGTGCACTCACACATATATAGTAATTGTGTATTTTTTGGATGCACTAAATCTTAATTTTTTGGCTAAATGCTGAATCCTTCACAAAATGATTTGGCCAAATACAAAGCTGAATCCAAATCCAAATGTGCATATTTATATTTGAGTTAACACTCAAACGTGTTCTCTTTACATAGGGTATGGGATCCAGTTATCCAGAAAGCCACAGTATATCTGAATTCCATCTTCCACAGCTCTTATTTTTTCCCCATAATAATAATAAAAACCAGTACCTTTTACATGATTATGACAATGTTAGGGCACATCTATTTGTGTCACACTTTTTTCCCCTTATATTTAAATATTTTATTCACCTGGTCTGCGGGGAAATAGTATTATTTGCCATCAGTGGAAGTGTATTTCAGGGCTGATTTTAAGGTAGGGCTGTGTGGGTATTTGTGCAGGGTTCACAGCATTGTATTACATTACAACTCCCAGCACCTCAACACACAGCTGTTAGTGGATGTAGTAATAAATACTTAAACCAATGAATGACTACCTATTCACATAGTTCTTTCCTGCTGAAGATCAAGACTTTATGCATTGCCCAGGGTCCCTTTTCTTTTCTTTTAGCCTTTGGAATGGGAAATGGGCACAAAGGTCGCTCAATTTGATTTTTCCATTTTATTGCTAACATTTTACTGATGAATTAAGTAACTGAAAAAATGTACACTATATGCAGCATTTTAACTGTATAGAAAAATACTATGAAATTTTAAATGCTCATGGTTATCTTCATTTTGTTCCTCTTTTTTAAGGTTAAAATGGTGACTGGATGTCCGCCATGGTGTGCTTATCAAGAAGAGAAAGGATAATAATTGACTTGCCAAGGAACTCCTATTAGAAAAAAAATAAAGTAAGGGCTCTTGTGAGAGCCATCAATTTGCTGTAGCCATGGAACACACAAGCCGACATCTTCGATTTAAGTTACAAAGTCTAACCCGTCGCCTAGATGATCTGGAAGAAGCTACAAGAAATCTACAGAAAGCAGAAGACGAAGTTCTGGAACTTCAGGAAAAAATTGTCCAAGTAGAAGGGAACAACTCTAGCATGTTGACAGATGTTGAAGCTTTGAGAAAGAGAGTTGTTAAAATTGAAGGTAAAGATGAAGAGGCTAGAAAAACAGAGGACTTGTGCAGGCTTGTCAGGGAAAAACTAGAAAATCAAGAGAATATTACCAGAGAACTTAGATCAGAAATCGAAATTCTCCGAAAAAAGATGACAGAACTGGAGAAGCTAGAAGAAGCTTTTGGCAAGAGCAAAAGTGACTGCACCCAACTGTGTCTTAGTTTAAATGAAGAAAAAAATATGTCTAGGAAATTAACTTCTGAACTTGAAACACTTAGGGCCAGAATCAAAGAACTGGAATCTTCTGAAAGCAAATTGGATAAAGCTGAAGATTTTTTGACTAGTGAACTTGAAAAAATTAGGTCTTTGGCTGTTGGATTTACTAATGAAAGAAAATATTTTCTGGAGAAGGAAAAGCAGAATGAAAAAATAATTCTGGAGCTTAAACAGCAGTTAGAGTCAAAAGGTGAAGAAAAAAATGGAGACCAGACCAGAAATGAATCAAATATTTTGGAGCGGTCACCTGATCAGTTTGTGGAACACAATAAAATAAGGATTGAAGACAACCTAATATCTAAATTGTCTCAAGGAGTTGGTTTTGACTACATTAAATCAGAGAATCAAACAACTAGCGAAAATGAGAGGAATAAACGACAAGAAGACAATAAAATAAAAGATTTGTGTCAAGAAATTGAGAAACTCAAAAGTCAGATAAAACGATTTGAAGGAATTGAGGAAGAGCTCAAACAGTTGAGAGAGAAAAATGGAAAATTGCAAGAAACCTTCATCAGTGAACAGAATAAAGCCAGACATTTTGATGATGAGCTACAGGCACTAAAAAGACAGGGTAGTCTGCACCATGAAGTAGGAAATGGGGTTATCAGTAGTGATGAAATAAGTTTACACAGTAAATCGAAAAATGAAAGATCTAACAAGTCAAAAGGAGTAACACCTGAAACTCCTGTATCAAAATATAATCAGAGAGATTTGTCTCCAAAACAACTGAGAAAAGAGAGGCACCGTGACATGGATGTAGATATTTATTCTAAGAGACATTTATCAAGCACAAACAGCAAGAGACCTTTAAAACCTGCTTTATCTGACATGACTATAACCCATTCAAGGAAATCTGAAGAAAGACTTTCTTCCAGTGTAGTAGCTGCTAAAGATGTTGGAGCGCTACACGACATAAAGAAGGCTAAAGATCAGCCATCTGTATTAAGTCGGTATCCACCAGCTGCCCAAGAATGTAACACCCAAAAAACATGGAAAGCATCAACAGGAAATAAAGACATATCCACAAAACAATTTGGGGAAGACTATTCTATTAAAGTTACTCCTATTGTTGACAACTCAAAGAAAGAAAGCACATCTGAAGAAGAGGAAGATTTAAATGAGACTCCAGATAAAGTCAATTCAAATCTTGACGAAGAGGTGCAGTTGGATGAAAATGTTTCATCTGCATTGCATTCTGAACCCGTTACCTCTGGGTTAGAGGTGACATCTCCAGATAAATATACTGCAAAGATGGTGGAAGTCCAAACTAAAACTCCTAATTCAGACACCACAGAAATAAAGGAGACCATATCTCAGGATAGACCTTCCAGATACTCTCGTCTTAAATCGAGAATGGATAGCATTACACATTCTTCCGATACTGCTCAATCCCCCAAGCCACTATCAAGTAAAGATGAAAAAGATTTACTTGGCAATCAAAATTTAAATTCAAATAGAGTGTCATATAACAGAGAAAGACAAAGACCTTTATCATCTTTAAAGCCACAAATTCCTGAAAAACCTCATATTTCAGAATCTACTGAAAAGAAAGAATGGGACAAAAGAAATGTAACTTCAAGAATTCAGAACAGAAGACAGTCAAATCCTAAAGAAAAGACATCCATATTAGAACACAGGATTTCCCAATTTGATTTGGACAGCCATCCACAACAAAGAGATTCAATATCTGAAATATCCAGGAGAACATCTTCTGATATTTCAGAAAACATGGATAAACATACCCGCATAGAAATAAGGGCAAGATCATATAGCCCAAGAGAAGCTTTGCAATCCACCGTGATTATTAAGCCAGTTATTGTTGAAAAAGACACAAAAGAAAGTATGGGTGAATACAGAGCAAGATCCAGTGCGGAACATAGTAGATCACAAGTTAATACAACAACAAATAAAGTGACAAGTAGTATAACATTTTTTCCAACCGAATCACCTTCCTCTAGGTCGAACACAGATGAGATCATAAAACAAAGGCATACTTCTACTAGTAATATTCGGCTATCTGCCAATGACCAACCTTTGTCAAACAACATAAGTATTCCATTTGAAATATCATTCAATAAACAAGACATGTTAAAATTGGTGGATACAAATAATGACCTGGATCATAAAAAGAACAGCCACGCTTTTGACCCTGGTAATCTTAAAGAACAAATGAAAAACAACAATAATAGTGTTGGCCTAGAAAGTGCTTTGATGAAAAGTCATGAAATTGAAGGCAATCATTTGGATAATAAAAGTGTAAAGGTTAGAAGTTCTTATGGGCGCAATGTGTTTGGATCCACTGAAGAACTAGATATTCTGTCTAATCACAAAGATGTGTCAGTGGATACCAAGCATAGGCGGAGATCTGCATTTGAGGATGAGAGACCTGGGAAACTTCGTGCACGGGAAATTTATTCAAAGAACCGAAATTCTTTTGAAAACAGTTGCACAGTCAATGACATTGTTTCCAAAAGGAGCTTATCTGCAGTGGAGAATACAACAAGAAGACATCCAGTTAATGAATCTTCTGGACTTAGTTCCTGGAATCGCCTAAGCACAGAGGTAAGAATTAGCTATTTTCTTGGTGCTTTTATTGATTGTGTTTATTTTTTTTTTAACATATTATACTCTTAAATAATCATTTTAGGATAAAATACATTTGTCATAAGCAAATGTAGGGATGTGTAAATAGCACCCCTAGTATTTTGTGCAGGCAGTCCCTCCATGTTATGGACACCTAATTGGGTCCTAAAATACAGTTGGGAGGGGTACTGTTGACTCCCACAGTGACCAGCAGATGGCACTGTGCTAGAGTATAAAAGGCTCTGAAGCCAGATTATCAGAGTCCATCTTGTGCTGGCTCTAGCCTGTGCAGGAGGCAGAGCTTGAGTGGAACCTAGACAGGTCAGGTCTAGTAAGAATAGGCTACTCACCTTTATAGATCTAGGAGTGATAGTCAGATTATTTAGCTGAGCAGTCTGAGGCTCCTACGAGGATTGTAGTGGGATTAAGATCCCAGGGTACTCATTGCCCAGAAGTAGGCACTAAGTGTACAGACCTAGGGTAGATAGATTCCCCTCAGGTTCCACTTAGGGAAAAGGCTAAAAGCTGGGGTACCTCCTCAAAGCTGCGTGTATTGTTCCTATCTCTGAGGAGAATCATACTGACCAAAGGTGTTGTGAGTACTGCTTATTCAATGTATTGTATGAACCTGCAATGTTCTGATCTATGTACACTCCACTGAGGATTGTATACTGTGCTCAATAAATCTGTTATTTGGTTAAGTTATAAGAACCACTGGCGCCCAATTCTTTGCACCCTGATTACTGTTACAGTTGCACTACACCCTGCTTCCACCTCGATGCGAAGGCTCACTCCCTAAGATTTAAGGTCTCATCCGGAGCATATGTACTAGGAGTGAAGCCCATAGTAGAGTAAGGTGCACTCAATTTACTATAGCGCTACACATATATAAAGAAATACTATACAAGTACTTGCAAAAATCAAGTAACCTGCAAAATTAACATAGATAACCTAAACTTTTGGCCTTGTCTACTTACCTTAGTATGCTGATTGGCTTTTATTTTCCTGTAAGTGTGGTTCCTTTTTTGTACGTGTGAGCTAAAGAGCAGATCTATCTAAGTGTGAATTAAGAGCTCACCACAGAAAAACTCACCTAAATTTTTTTTTAAAAGCGGTTATTGATAAATACCCTTCTAAAAATGTTAAAGGAATGAACAGAAAGTGGGTAAGCTATGCTATGATGAGCTGTAATCTCACATTTTAATAAATCTGCCCATTAGAATAAGAGCTCCAAATCTTCAAAATATGGCAATGACATTTCCCATGTTGTCTTACGTGTGGTGATTGCACCTAACAGAGCCACATTAAAGGTGGCCATAGATGCAAAGATCCGCTTGTTTGGCCACATGGCCAAACGAGCGGATCTTTCCCCGATATGCCATTAACAAACATGGCTATATCGGGGGTAATCTGATTGTTCAGCCGTATGGCCGAACAATCTGATTACGATGTGTCGTGGGCTCCGGCGGGATCGGTTGGGTCAAAATCAAACCTGACCGATCGACCAAACGACCGATCTCCGTCGGACGAAAGATGTCGGCACACGCCACACACGATCCGAAAATCGTACGAATCGAGGCTTCGTACGATTTTCGGATCGTGTGTGGCGTGTGCTGATAGGATCTGTGTGTCTATGGCCACCTTAAGGTTTCTACACACAGGCTTGTTGTACTGTTTGGTATTTTCAACCAGATTGGCATGAAATTAATTCTTCCTTTTAGCTTACTGGTTAATCTGATCAAAATATATTTAGTTTTTAGTTTTGGTCAGTTTGTATGGGTTAGCAATTGTGTGATGCCATTTGCCAGAAAGTCATTCTAGCTGCCCATGTACACAGGTCACAGGGTCTGGCATCTTATATTTTTTTATGTTAATGCCCCAGCAGCAGAACAACACAGCAGAAGCTCTGTTTATTAGCACATAATATTAGGATCCACTTGGAAGTCTTAGCATCTGTGTATAGCACTAAAAGGACAATGGTTACTATGTTGTAAAGCACTCACTGCTGACCCCATCACTAACCTTTCTTGTCTAATTGGTGCACCTTTTTTTTTTAAAACATTTTCCTGCCCAGGTATCCTTCTTATACCCAGAGTCACTATTTTGGCATATTTCTGACTTGCTGCTCTCAACTCAATGCATCCTGTATACAGAGTCTAATAGGAGGAATGGGCAAATGTGCATGCGCATACTAGTTGTTTATTTGCCAAAATGGAATCTTTACAGGTAAAAGCCAGGCACCTACCTGGGAAAGGGTTAGTGACTGAAGTTACCAGAGGGTGCTTAACAAAACTGTACCCTCTGTATTACAGACATTCCTTTAAATAAGGGCATATATGGAAAAAAAAAAATATGTACAATTTTATGGCTTGTAGTACTACCACTGCTCATCCAAAACTGACCAGCAGGGTACTGGGAGCCCTAGAATTTAACATGGATATCCTATAAATAATAGGATAAGAAGCTATATAAGAACCTTGGTGTTTTGTGACCAATATAAAACACTTGCAGGAAAAAAGTTTTGTTAAAGGAGAAGGAAAGGTTAAAACAAAGTAATCCTTATCAGAAAGGTCCACCTAAATATACCAGTAAACCCCTAGTAGTGCTTCACCTAGTCCCCTGCCAAAAGAAACATTGCATTTCTTTCCTTCTATTGTGTACTTATGGGCTTCTGTATCAGACTTCCTGCCTTTAGCTTAAACCTCCTTGCCCCTTGCAAGAGCATGCTCCTCTTCCCCCTCCCTTCTCTGCTGTAATCTGAGCCCAGAGCTATATGTGAGCAGGGAGAGACTCAGGCAGGAAGCGATGTCACACCAAGCTAATATAGCAGCTGCTATCCTAAACAAACAAAGAGCTTCTAGAGCTTTTTACTCCGGTATGGTAAAACATTCTACAGAATAAATATAGCATTCTAGCTTTCACTAATGCAGCTAATCTATTGGTAATAAAATGCCTCCATAGCTTTCCTTCTCCTTTAAATCAAACAGAGCTAAAACTGCTAGGAATTTTTCTACCCCTGTTCAAAGTGTAATCAATTCGACCCATAGTTTTGAAGAAAATGGACCATTTTTATTTTCAGGTGTTTCTAACCCTTTAAGAAAAATATGGATGTAATGACATTGTTCTCTCCCTTTTCCTATCTCTCCTTTTAGTCTCAGAGTGAGTACAGTTATAGCTCTAGGAGAAAGGCGAACAATCATGAAAAACTGACAAAAGTCGACTCTTCCGGGAATAAATCTCCGCATCATCAGACAAGCATGGTGGAAGAGCGGATACGGCGGTTAGAGCAATAGCCTATAGGGAAATAGAAGAATAAGAAGGTGAGCTTTTGCAGTTTTGATCATAAATGGTATGTCACACTTGCATGAACATGCATACATTGATACTTAAAGGGATCCTGTCATGGGAAAACACGTTTTTTTCAAAACACATCAGTTAATAGTGCTACTTTTATATTCAATTTTAAAATCTGACATGGGGCTAGACATTTTGTCAATTTCCCAGCTGCCCCCAGTCATGTGACTTGTGCCTGCACTTTAGGAGAGAAATGCTTTCTGGCAGGCTGCTGTTTTTCCTTCTCAATGAAACTGAATGTGTCTTTACTATTGTTTTTACTACTGAGTTCTGTTCTTAGATCTACCAGGCAGCTGTTATCTTGTGTTAGGGAGCTGTTATCTGGTTACCTTCCCATTGTTCTTTTGTTTGGCTGCTGGGGGGAAAAAGGGAGGGGGTGATATCAATCTAACTTGCAGTACAGCAGTAAAGAGTGATTGAAGTTTATCAGAGCACAAGTCACATGACTTGGGGCAGCCGGGAAATTGACAATATGTCTAGCCCCATGTCAGATTTCAAAATTGAATATAAAAAAATCGGTTTGGTCTTTTGAGAAATGGATTTCAGTGCAGAATTCTGTTGGAGCAGCACTATTAACTGATTCATTTTGAAAAAAATTTTTTTTCCCATGACAGTATACCTTTAAAGGGAAACTATCACAAAAATGTAATATAAGCTTCAGCATACTGAAATAAGAAGTTTTCTAAGTATAATCAATTACATTTTCTGTGCCGTTTCTGAAATAATCAAATTTATCTTCACTATTCCTCTCTCAGCATCTGTTTCTCTTCATTTTGTCTTCTTGCAGGAGTTGGATGTCAGATAATCATTGATAGTTAGATCCAATATATCTTATAGGGGGGGGGCTCCTTTTGCCTAGAAGAAGGATTTTGGACATAAACTTGTTTTTTCAGAAACAGTAAATCATTTTTAATTGATCGTATTTTGAAAGTTTCTTTCAGTATGATGAAGCTTATATTAAATTTTCATTTTTGCAATAATTCCCCTTTAAATCAATATATTTAAACTTTTCTCTGCAATAACAGTAAGTGCAAACTGTTAAAACGACCATTCATGGAATAATCTTTATTATGCCCATGTGTAAACTCTTCAGCACCACCTTGTGTTACTGTTTTCCCACTCTGAGTCATTAGTGTCCGCAATCACCTTATAAAATCTGTTCTGGACTTCCTATTCCTATTGTGTTTTGCAGTACAGGGCGCTGCCATCTTAGGATCCATGTAGGATTTAGTACTGAGCAGAATCCTTGGTGAAGGTGTAGAGTGGAGGGGAACTTGGCAACTAAAGGCTGCCATCTCCAAAAGTGAATCGTTGCAGAGAAGTGCTGAAGTTTCTCCCCAGTATGACAGGACTATTGGATTTGAATTTTGCATGTTGTGGGTAATTTAGAGTCTTTGTGTTTGTCCATACATGTGCAACTTTTCCTTTAAGGACAAGGAGATAATCTTGCATTCGTAAAAATTTTACTCTCTAATTGTAATCTACTGCACATGCACTCTGCCCAATGTAGCCACAAGGGATTCCTGGGATAAGAGGCAAGATTGCATTATGGAGCACAATAGAATAATATTCTGTATTGGACCGAGTTTCCTTCTTGAATTGGTATTTACAGTTACAGTTACAGTTCGTTGTGTGCGCTGGCCAAATTTGTGTGTGAGCACACAAGCGCACACCTTAGAGGGAACAATGCTTCCCAGTAAGTACCAGCACTATTTGGAAAGTGAACCCATATTTAATAAGCAGGAACTGGGCTGTGAAAAATTGGCAGTGAAGGCAGAAAATGGAAACAACAGCCTACAGCAATTGTAGCGCAATGCAGTATAAATCACTTGAAAAACAATTTCACAATACAGTTAAAAACACCCACCTATTTTGCAATATTGTTGTGTTTGGGAGCTCCCCTGCAGTGTCCTCTGTATTTTAAAAGTATGCAACGCTGAGGCCCTAGAGCAGAAGTTGTCTTTCAATATGTGTTTTATATATATAACTCTAGATGTGCATTGTCATTTAATAGTTAAAGGGGATCTAAAGGCAAAAAATATAAACTGACAGTTATATGTACCCATTTCACAATATAAAACAAAAGTTCTTTCTTATTATCTATTATTAAAGCACTTGGGTACAGACAGGCATAATAAATAGACATGCTTGCAGTATTCTTGGATGGGAACAGCAGGACACAGAGAATATTTTATTTAGTTAGGATGTGCACAGAGCACAGTTTTCCCCAATGAACTCAATTTCAGTGCTTCACTCTAGGAAACTGTACTGATTTTTTAGTAAATTTATATTGCAAAATGGGTCCATATGATGTAAAAAAACACAAGGTTATTATGTTTTGCATTTACATCACATTTAAATGTGACATTTTGACAAAGTATCTAGTGGATAGCTAAAAAATATCGAAAAAAGTTGCCTCATGAGGAAAATGAATCGCCACGTGTGATTAGCACCGGCGATTTTTAATTTTAGCAAGGGCAGAGTGAGGGAAGGCATTCGGGGAGACTGGTCGCTGCAAAGTCGAGGCGATTAGTCGCCAGGCGACTAAATCTCCCCGAATCGCCCAGTGTGCCCTAACCCTTAAAGGGACCCATCACCCTGTCCAAATTCAAATTTTATCATGTTAGTCAAGCAAAATTAACTTTAATTAGACTTTAAAAAATTATTTGAATCTTGTTTCTGTCTGTCTGGGAAGTCATAATTATAGCAAGCAGGCAGGAGCCATTTTGTGGACACTGTTATTAAGGCAAGTCTTGCATCATCTCAGAATCTTGTGCACCAGAACGGGGGACCTGATGTCCATCCCCATGCACAGGTTACACAATTAAATGGTTAAGAGAACTGGGGGAATGTGGGGAGAGCAGTGACATCTTGGAAGTGCTGAATGGAAAGTGAAAGTAATTGCTTGCCCTGTTTCTATACCTCTGGTGTAGAGGAGGGGCAGGCAATATTTGATTGACAGCTTAGATATTTAAATTAGTTTACAACAGCTATGAATGCTTTAATGAAAAAAAAAAAAGAATTTGGATTTCATGTTTAATTTGAAAAGGACTTTTATTATACAGATTTTTATGTCTGGATGACAGGTCCACTTTAAATGGATGGGGTGGCACCTTCAAATTACATTATCTGCCTATAAAGGGGGTGTCTTATTAACAGATAATTTTGGATCATAAATGGCTAAACTAAAATTGTGAATAATGTTTATTTTCTTGTGAACAGTTTTCAGTCTTAAAAAACAGTCTAAAATGGTATATAAACCTTTGTTTCCTTGCTTTCTAGGGTTTTGAAACCACAGACCTCCAGAAATGCACACTCCATTAAAATCAGAAGAATGCTGCTCAATTGACTGTGTATCCCCACACGCTTCCTTCCAAGCATTGTATGGACTGTGATCATCTTGTATATTTTGTTAATGTATATTCCTTTGCTTATGCAGCATATTTTCAAGAGATGCAACTGCATGATCTCTCAGGGTAACAAGAAAGGCACAGATATTATAACTGTATATATACACATATATATATAAGTTCAGATAATGGCATTTGGGGCAAATCTATATATATAGAGTTTTTTCATATGCAGAAGAAAAAATTGGTTTGCATGGCTACTGCTCTAAAACAAATTCGGTACTAAAAGTACATTTTTCCCCTCTACCCCCTCTGTTATATTTTAAATCAATTTTAACTTATAAAGAATACTGGGGGCAGTTATTTGTGCAAATTCCCTGTACAGTGTAGGTTCTGTTTATTCATTCTGTGCATGCACCATTGTATAGATAAGAGATGTTTCTTACAGTTAATTATTGTATGTGTGTATATAGGTGCAAAAAAGTGAACTCATACAAGCATGTGATGAAAAACAATTTGTTTGCCTTTAACATTCACAAAATGTTGAAGATGGGACCTTATTGTGTACAGCAGCATTTTGTTTCTGCTTTCAACAAAAACCATCCCTCACTTTGATGTTTTAAACAGAAAATTCTATTTTAATGAAAATCAGAAATGTATACAAGACTACTGAATAAAATGTACCTGTTTTCTGTACCTTATATCAGAAAATATATTTTGCTATTACATAGACACTAAAAATGGCTGGGGATGATGGGAGTTGAATGAACCAAAGAAATTCCAGGAGGAAACCATTTGAAAGCACTTATTATTCATTGTGTCACTTTTAATAATCAACAGTATATGAAGCTCTATAGTTTTGCCATCTAGTTCATTAACTGACAATTTAACCCTCCAGAGGTTACAATTTAATAACATTTATAGAATCGCCTGTTGCCAAGGCCTGGCACTTAACACTTAGTTGTCACTATTTACATTGGAGAGTCATAATTTCTACCCTTTAAAAGTGCAGGGATAAAGAAAAGCGGATAGGGTAGGTAAATATGGCAATTTGTTGGACATAACTGGGGCATAGCTGTAGTATGTAGGACCATGACTTAAAGGAGAAGGAAAGTCCTTCTTACTTGGGTGTGCCAAAAGTTATGCTCCCCCAAGTGATCACATTTACTTACCTGAAACACCGGGCCGGTGCTCTTTTCAGGAGAAAATTGCACCAGACTGGAGTTATTCCAACAAACACCACGGAGCAATATTCTTCCTGCTTCTTCTTTCTTCAAATTTCCCGGGACAGACGCATGCGCAGTAGAACGAAATAGCCAACTTTTTTGTTAAAGTTTGGCTTTTCAATCTATAGCCACGAGAAGAAAGAAGAAAGCAGAAGACAATCACCCCATGGCACTCACTGGAAGAATCCCGGCCCGGTACATTTTTCTCCTGAAAGGAGCACCAGCACGGGGTTTCAGGTAAGTAAATAGGATCACTTGGGGTGCCTAACTTTTGGCACCCTCAAGTATAACAAGACTTTCCTTCTCCTTTAAATTGTCCTGTTTTCCAGCTGTGAATGTTGGTTGGAAGGTATGCATGAGCATGTAGCATATCTGTCTGTAATACAACCTCCAAGGTAATAGGGAGTGTACATATATACTGTATATAATACACAAAAGCCATGAATACCTTGTAAATTATATCCTAATAAATGGTGAGTTCTGATGTCATCAGTTATAAACGGTGAGTTCTGATGTCATTTCTGTCACATGACTCACTGAAACGTGTGTATTATAATAAATAAAGGACCCCCAGTTGCTAAATATAAGAATATTAGAAGTTACCTCGAAGTTCCATGACCTGTATAAAAACACTCGGCCTTCAGCCTTGTGTTTTTATATGGTCATGAAACTCCTTTGTAACTTATAATATCCTTATATTTTACAAGAGGGGGTACTTTATTCACTATAAAATTACATGCTGAGCATTAGAGATGGAATCTCATTGATCTGTTTGTCAGTGTGCATTGTAATATTTAAGATATGTACAAAATTGTTAAAAAAAATAGGACCAAATATATACACACTCCTTCTATTTAACATAGTTTCTATGCACTGCTGGCTGGTGTTCTACACAAATATAGAAAATGTAAAAGTTTGGTGCTACTTTTTATTGGCTAACTGAATAAGTAACAATTGCAAGCTTTTGGAGCACACAGACCCCTTCGGCAGGGTATTCTGCCTGACGAAGGGGCCTGTGTGCTCCGAAAGCTTGCAATTGTTACTTATTCAGTTAGCCAATAAAAAGTAGCATCAAACTTTACATTTTCTGCATTTTTTTCAATGGCTAACATGGTACTAAATCTTACACAGATATAGAGCAGACTGTATATGGTCATCTCTAGGCAAGCAAACTGTCTTAACCAATTCTTAACATGCCTTTTTGGGGGATGGTGTTATTTAAAGGGAATCTATTAGTAGTAACTGTTATACAATACATTTAAACTAGTTTTACATGGGGGAGTTCTAATATAACATCTAAAAGTGCCAGCTTTTTTTCTATTTTATTGATCTAATTCATCCTTGCACAGCTTGATTTTTTTTTTCCATTGAATACAATTGACGTATTGTCACATGCAAAGTAGCCAGTACTTGCTTTATTTTTTGCCAGTCCTATTATAACTTCCTAACTTTTGTTTGTATTCTGCAGCTCCCAGCTTTTCTAAGAGCTGAGTGTTCAACAGTTGCTGGATTCTGGGAATTGTAGTTCACATAGCTGGGGGTCACCAGTTTGACATTCCTGCTTTAAAGTAGATTGACCTCTAAATACATGCACAAAGGGCACATTCTGTTCTTAAGCAATGGCAAGCAGAGATTATGATCATGAATGTCACAATGCTTGCTTGGCTTAACTGAGCAGTTATTTAACTAATCATCATGTGGCTTTGCTTTAGATACATAAAAAGCCATATTTCATGACTATTTTTCTCAAAATCAACAGTTGATCAGTAAAATGTAACTACAAACCCCCAATCAACTACTGTTTTTCATGTAGTTTCTCTTTAAATCTCAGCTGTGCTTGATTTGTGGTGGCTATCCTTTTAAAACACACATTTTTAAACCAGAGTATGAGTCGTGTATATGTTAGAACTGCTAAAAAAATGTTATGCCAGTTAACTTTAATAAAGCCATTTTTTTCTTATAAACTGTATTTTCATTTTAATCTTTGCTTCCATGTATATTTCATATAACCTTAAGACTAGTGTAAGCAATTTTAGTTCTTTGGGCACAGTAAATAAATTAGCAGGGCTCTTACAAATTGTTTTGACATATATATATATATATATATATATATATATATATATATATATATATATATATATATATATATATATATATATATATATATATATTGTTTTTTATTTTTTTTATTGCTTTTGCTTTATGCTATGTAAACTGCTGCCTAATGGCTGATGTTTTAAGAGTAGAAGGGTTCTGGGAGTATAACACGTGTGCCCCGGTTGGTTAATCTCTGCGTGATTTCATTGGTGCTGAGGGCATTTTGGAGAGAGCTGTGCCCTGGTTGGCTCATTTTTTGTGATCACTTGAACCTTTTTGCAAACTGTGCTCTAAATGGGTAACTTAGAGAGTTTTACTTCAAATAAATCCTGTATGTGTTAAGTCATCTAAATAAATATGTCTGTGCATTTTATGTTTGTTAAAGTTTAGTTTGAACCAGGGGAGTATCTGTATAGGACAATGACTTGATTATGAAAAATATGCACCAGCACTGATTTACAGACAGTCTTATGGATACGGAATCTTGTAAAAGATATGTGTCGCAGTGTTCCTGTATGACCAACAAATGGGGAAGTGTATTTTTTTTTTTACAATGTTATTTTATTTCTGTTTAAAATTGTGAAACATTCCTCTTGCCCATAAATCCATTTATTTTCGTTGTGCCTGTCCAATATGAATCTTTGATAATAAAATACATTTGAAATATTACTTTCAGTTGCCTGGTGGTACCTAGATATGTATTTTAAATGTTTCCTTTTCTTTTAGACATTTTAGACTATCAGATTTTTTTTCAAGTGTTTTAATGTATAGGCCCAATAGTCGCCCTCCGAGTACCTGACTGGTGATCATTTTCCTATTGACTGATTTTGGAAATAGAATAAGTCCTCATCTGATGAAGAGTCCAATGATATCAGGAGAGCAGATTTCATTTTAATGAGATTGTTGTCCCGGTGTTTAAAATCTTCCAACAAACTTACACTATGTAGCTTTCAAGTAGATCTTTAGCCCTTTCAAACCCAGAGCTTTTTTAATGGACAATAGCATAATATATTCTCAGTCCATGAACAAATGATAAGGTGAGTGAAACAAAAGCAAGGAGCAAGAAATCCATTGAAGAAACAAAGCTGTGCACGGCTTCCTCATGCACTGTGTTGGGTATATCATGTAGAGAATTGTGGTATAAATAATCACAAGGTTTGTACATGATTGTAGGGTTTGGTAAATTGGCTTCAGGCATTCTTAAATATGACCGCCCAATCTGTTTAAAAGAGGGTTGTGGCATTTATTTCCTTTAAAAATAAAAACATATCACTTTAATTTTGTTTGAAATTACAGAGTGTTAAGATAAACTACCGTGGCTGGGTTCATAACAACTGGATCACTCTGTATTTTGAGGGTTGCTGTAGTGCAGTGATCCCCAACCAGTGGCTCATGAGCAACATGTTGTTTACCAACCCCTTGAATGTTGCTCCCAGTGGCCTGAAAGCGAGGGCCTGTTTTTAAATTCCTGGCTTGGAGTCAAGTTCTAACTTCACAAAAACAGTAGTAATGCCAAACAAATCCTTTTGTAGGCTGTCCGTTCCCATGGGGCTACCAAATAGTCAATCAAAAGCTCTTTTTTAGCACCCCATGAACTTTATTCCATGCTTGTGCTGCTCCTCAACACTTTATCCACTTGAATGTAGCTCACAAATATCAAAGGTTGGGGATTCCTGCTCTAGCGGGTTGTATCCATGGACTTGCATCAGGCAAGTTTTTGATGATGATGATGCACACGTTTGAGAACAGGTATGGCATCCGTTATCTGGAAACCAGTTACCCAGAAATCTCAGAATTACAGGAAGGCCGTCTCCCATAGACTCCGTTTTAATCAAATAATTACAATTTTTTTAAATGATTTCCTTTTTCTCTGTACTAATAAAACAGTACCTTGTGTTTGATATAATCCATCCCTATTGGAGGCAAAACAATCCTATTGGGGTTACATAGTTAAATCGGGTTGAAAAAAGACAAAGTCCATCAAGTTCAACCCCTCCAAATAAAAACCCAGCATCAATAGACACACCCCTCCCTACTTTCACATAAATTCTATATACCTATAGCTATACTAACTATAGAGCTTAGTATCACAATAGCCTTTGATATTATGTCTGTCCAAAAAATCATCCAAGCCATTCTTAAAGGCATTAACTAAATCAGCCATCACAACATCACCCAGCAGTGCATTCCACAACCTCACTGTCCTGACTGTGAAGAACCCCCTATGTTGCTTCAAATGAAAGTTCTTTTCTTCTAGTCTAAAGGGGTGGCCTCTGGTACGGTGATCCTCTTTATGGGTAAAAAGGTCCCCTGCTATTTGTCTATAATGTCCTCTAATGTACTTGTAAAGTGTAATCAAGTCCCCTCGCAAGTGCCTTTTTTCCAGAGAAAACAACCCCAACCTTGACAGTCTACCCTCATAATTTAAATCTTCCATCCCTCTAACCAATTTAGTTGCACGTCTCTGCGCTCTCTCCAGCTCATTTATATCCCTCTTAAGGACTGGAGTCCAAAACTGCACTGTAATTGCACTGTAATTGTTTTATTTAATATTTAAATAATTTTTAAATAGACTTAAGATATTGGGATCCAAATAAGATCCCTTATCTGGAAAACCCCAGGTCCCATACCTGTTCAAGTGACTGTCCTCACAATAAAACCTTGTCCTGTAGTTTGCACAAAATCATGAACAGGAGAAGCTATCACTTCTAGCAAAGTGTAACTGCTATTATACTGGATTTTGGAGGTGAAAACTCTACCTTTTGTGTTGGAAGTTTGTATCCAAATTAAGTATTTAGCGCTTTGCAATTGTGTTTTAAATGAGCCCTTTATACCTGAAATTACTACTATAGTAGGCACTATAGGGCTTTTATGAAGTTGATCCAGTCTATAAATGTGAAAGTCTGAAGCTGGAGAATCCACAAATTATTTGATGGAACATTTTGCAACTAAAAGCACTGTGACCTATCTGTGTATTCAAATAAAAAGTTATTTATAATCTTCCTTAAGTCCTCCCTTTGTTCCTCTGCAGTCCACAAAAAATGTGATGAAATTGTAAGTTACAAGAAACTCTGACCATTATGCACCTGTTGACTTTTTACGACCTAAGCAGTTCAGGAATTTAAATTCATCTTATACTAGTCTCTGAGATCCAAATATGGTAAGGTATTTCAACATTTCTAAATAATTCTGAAATAGAAAAAAACTCAAGACTGAAAGATTACGAAATCTAGGATCTATAAATTTGTTTCCAAACCCCAGATTTAGGGAGTTCCTTTTAAAGAATAGCAACTGTCTTTTTAAATATGTTTGTAAGTTGTGTTTTTAGAAAATAAATGTATATTTTAACTTGAGTATGTCTTGTACTGCAATAATAAAAACGATGTGGCTTTTTTTAGGGAGAGGAATACTAGAAGGTTGGGAAAAGATTTTAAACCAGAAATAGAAAGTGGCAGTGAAAAATACTGTGGTAAGCAGGTTAAAAAAGGTTGTGGGCATAGTAAAGGAAAATGGTAAATAGGTGATGAGGTTAGCCCTCATGATGGGATGGTGTAAGAGTTACACTACACAACTGGCTTTGATTTGCTAGACCACAAAATTTTGTTCAAATACACACAGTAAAACAAGTTTGTGGCTTGCTGCGACACCATCCGACAATGCATTCACTTACCTTATTTCCGTTGCATCCGATTTGACACCTACATTTTTGCAATTTCTTCCATACACATACTAAGAAGTCATCATAAAGAACATGCTAATAAAAAGTCTTGTACATAGAGTAGGGCTCTGTATTGGGTCCTCTTTTATTTAACCCATTTATTATTGACCTGGGGGTGAGCATTGAAATGAATGAATGAATGTATCATGAGTTTGCCAATGACATACAATTAAAAGTACCAATTAAATCCATCTAGTTTGTGTCCACGCAGTGAGATCTTGGCAAATTGGTGTTTTTGGTAGCCTTGTGGCAGATGAGATAGAGAGGCCTTATTTGTGTTTGTGAATTTTAGATTTTGCCTAATGCAAATAAATCTGAAATTTTACCAAACACAAATGTGTGCTTATTTAGTAAAAATGTGAATCTAAAAAACTTGATCAAATAAAATCATAAAAAAACCTCAAATGTAAAATTTGTATGTTACTCGTAATTTTTAATAGGTTTACAAAAGCTCAAAAAAACCCCTTGAATTTAAAAAAACATCATGTAAAATTTGCATAGGGCTACTTCCATTGACTCTTACATGAAGTCTCAAGCTTTTAGATGCCAACGTTTTTAAATTTTTTTGTGCTTCGTAAATATCGAACATTCAAGTTTTGTAAACGCTAATTTGAATTTTGTTTTAGTGCAAAAAAAATTGGAATCACTATGAAATTTGAATCTGAAAGTTGAAAATTCAAGAGTCAATAAATATAAAGCTGGTCATACTCTTAAAGATTTGCTTGATGAGCAGACATTTGCCCTACTTGGCCATCCACACACTACAGCAACAACCTGACCTTACTGCAAGACTACAGAGAACTCGCTGCTTTCTGTAAATTAAGTTCTCTTTTCATTGAGTCATTTGAAAAGCTCTAAAATCGAAAGCTGTTTTTTATTCTCTATGGTCTAGTTGCTGAGATCTTTTTGATAGTTCTGAAAAGGATCTTTTTGCTCGTTTGGGTTTTACAAGGGAAGCATCTGTTTCTACAGCTACTTAACTCCAGGAAATTAAAGTAATTCCTGTTTTTGTAATTCTAAGTGCATAATACTTTACATCCACTCATTGTACCTTTTTGCTTAGATTTTGCATTCATCCTTTGTGCTTATTTATTATCAGTACTGTACTTTGTTCATTTTTTTCTATTTTCAGTGGCTCTGCTTTGTAATTGGCTTGTTTATGGAAAATTAATACAAATGTTTAAAAAGTGAAGTGAGAATTCACTGCTAATCAAAATGAATGTTTTTGGCAAGATATGCATCTAGAGAGACTAAGTCAGCAGGTTTTATAAGCCCATGCGTGGCCACCTTAAAGGGGACCTGCCACCCAGACATAAAAAGCTGTATAATACAAGTTCTTTTCTAATTAAACATGAAATCTGAATTCTTTTTTTATTAAAGCATTCATAGCTTAAAAATCTCAGCTGTCAATCAAATATTGCATGCTCCTCCTCTATGCCATAGGCATAGAGGTGGGGCAGGCAGTTACTTTCACTTTCTATTTAGCACTTCCTAGTTGTTGTGACATTCCCCCTCTCTGTTTACCATTTAATTGTGTAGCCAGGGCATGAGGATGGACATCAGGTCCCCCATTCTGGTGCACAAACAAGATTTTGAGATGATGCAAGAATTGCGTTAATAACCGTGTCCACAAAATGGCTCCTGCCTGCTTGCTATAATTATAAAGTTCCAGACTGAAGGAAACAAGATTCAGATAATTTATATGGTGTAATTAAAGTGTATTTTGCTTGACTAATGTTATAAAATAGGATTTGGAATATTTGTTTTTTTTGGTGACAGGTCCTCTTTAAATTGATATACCTGGGTTTTAAAAGTAAGCAGCCTTCTCTTGTATCCATAAAGGATGCTAGGATCCACCCACCCCCTCCTAAGGCAAATGGGAACTCTGGATTAATTACACATTATGTTGGATTTATTTGAGTGAAAGGTTAGATTTAACAAGCATATGTCTTTCTATTATTTTTAAAGGCAAACTGAATTCCAGAAGAATCCCACCCCTTCTGAGGCAAATTGGAACTTCTGATTTTTTTTTCTTCTTTGTTTCAAAGGGGTGCATTACCTCTAAATTAACTTTTATTATGTTATAAAATGGTTAATTCTAAGCAACGTTTCAATTGGTCTTCATTTTTTCTTTTTTTTTTTAAATTGTTTAATAATTTGTTTTCTGACTCTTTCCAGCTTTAAAATAGGGGTCACTGACCCATACCTACCAACTGTCCTGTTTTCCGCAGGACAGTCCCAATTTTAAAAGTGTAGCTCGTAGTTCTGGTTTCTTACTGAAATATTCTGAGTTTCTCTTTGATCTCCTGAACTGATGTCAGAAAAAGATACACTGTTTCTGAAATGTAATTAAACAAGAGGCTTTTTGGCAGAGAACCCAGCGTACTCAGCAACTGCACTGAAATACATTTGTAACTATTTAAGATCAGCAAAGATACAATTGTAACTGTTTAAGATAAGCAGGAGTCTTGGGGAAACTATAACTTGCAGCTTAAGGGGCAATTCGCCGTCCTTAGCAAAACTGTGATAACACATACAACCAGACCCTAAAACCCCCAAAAATGTGTTAAAGTTTTCCATAACCTGCCAAATTTTGTAAAATGTATTTAAGGGTCCATAAAATGGGCGTGGGCAAAAACCATTCACCCCACTTAGAGTGGCATATCTTTTTGTCCTTCATTCTATTTTTCAAATGTTGAGAGGTATGCACTGATCTCATCTAGCCAGCTCCACATGGCTCAAACCCAGGGTCGGACCGGGCCCCCCTCCGGCCCCCCCACCTCCCTACTGTGACGCGCCAAAGGTGCTGCTCTGCACGCATGCGCGAACTGCGCCACCTCGGCGCTCATGCGCAGATGGAGCTATGACGCGCCAAAATATATATATTTTTTTTTTGAAAAGCCATCATCGGGAGAGTGGGTCTGGCCCGGCAGGGGTCCATGAGGGTTTTTTCCCGGTGTCCCGCCTGGCCAGTCTGGCCCTGCTCAAATCATAGTGCCTAGGGTACACTCTGGTCTGCCATAGATGCTGTCCTCTAATAAATAGAATAAACTGAAAAATTTATTAAAAAGGCTGTTGCTAAACACTACAGTTGCTAGGGTAATTTGGACCCTAACAACCAAGTTGCACAAATTACAAACTAAAGAGCTGCTGAATAAAAACAACAAAATAACTCAAAGACCACAAATAATAAAAAAAATGAAAACCAGATGCAAATTGTCTTAGTTAATTAATTAATTAATTGTTAAAGTTTAGCTAACAAAATTAAATCAAAGGTGAACAACCCTTTAATTAAATGTTAGGTTGGATTTATTAGGGTTAAAGATTGAATATTGAGGGCATATGTCTTTTTACAACCTCGTCAACTACATAATTCTAAAGAGGGTAAAGATGTCACAGGCATACAACATCTTATGGTGACATCATATGACATTTATAGTGATGTGTAAAGTTATTTATGAAATGGTCAGTACCTATAGGAAATGAAAATGCCTTGCTTTCTATTACAAATAAGTGGTAATTTACGATGTCCCTAGGGGAAGTGCAAAAATCACTTGGATCCTGAGCCCCTTGCATGGCAGGACTGTTTAATACAGGCTTCCCCAACAATAAGATGGGGTGGTGTAACCGAAAAAGCATAAATTGTAAGAACAATGAACAACAACTGAATAAAGCTACAAGATTTCCCACAGTGGCACCATGTAATTAAACAAAAGTGTTGTAAGTTTTACTAAAGTAGCAATCACATGCTCTCAAAGGTTTGTTTTAAGTTGAAAACAACAGTACTATTGATGTGTATCAAGTGTTTCAGGCTTTAATTCTACTTTATGAACAGGACATATTCAGGCTGTACCTGCCATCCTAGAATACTTGTCTACAATGAATTAAAAAAGGTGGTGCAGAACCTGCAACTAGGCAGAGCGGCTGCTGAAGGTACCACAGGCAGTCACTATGTATTGGGTCTGCGGGGAGCTGTTTGGGTCTCTGTGTATTTAAAATGTGAGATTCTATTTGTACTTGCAGTCCAGACCTGCCTGCAATTGCTGTTCTGCAATCTTCACACACTTTTGGAGCTGGGGGTCCATAATTTCTATTATACGACTAAATATCAATGGCTACAGCAGCTGATACTAAATGCTTTAGAGACCAACAGCAGAATTCAATGGTGGTGAATGTCACAGGAATATGTTACTAAAAATCACACATTGCAAAAGTGTTTCTATTGTATATGTCATTCTAAATCCAGGTGTTTGTCGAAATCTAACAAATTAAAGACATAATCCCCCCGAACTTGGAGAAAAGTAGAATTAGAAAATTGTAAGAAAAATGTCTAGGTTTCAAATCCACCTTTGTTCCTTTGTCCACCATAGGCACTGTTATCCACAAGACTATATAATAATTGGAACATCTGTTTAAAATCTGGCCACAATGCGTAAATGACTAAAAACATTGGTCAGAATTGTTTAGGAATGGGAAGTGATGTTGTTTGATGGAAGCATTTTGTATTGCTTTTCATTTCCTGTTTGCCTCTCTGTACTAAGAGTTTCTTTAAAAAAAAAGATAGTTGCTTTGTAAATTTCAACTAAGCAAGTACAATTGTTAACAATTCCTGGCAAGGCATACCATGGATGTAAGCCATATGTCTTTGCTGTGCAGTGTGTGAGGTATGTTGTTACTGGCACTGTAATTACTGTAGAGAGATAACTGTAATTACTATGGTGAATGTAGGAATGCTGCATGACCACAAATAAAATAGTTAAATGCATCAAACTAACATCAGAAAACCATATATATAATTTCTTTAATAACATGGCTTCCTTGTGTGCTCAAGTCAAGTAAAGTTTTAAGGCGAAAACAAACCTTGTTTATAAGTAGCATTTCATTTGCTCACTCACCCCTTATCAAGACAAGTGCATCATGAAGTCATAATTTATATGTGAAAATACAAAGTTTCCCTTTAAAGCGCAGCATAAAACACCAGTAGACAGGAAATAGATGGAGTTTTGCTATGCCCTTGCTGAACATACCCCAAAATGATTAACTTTTAAACTAATGCCAACCATCATTCTTCCTGGTCTTATAAAGTTGGTATTAAATGCAGGGCTGGAACTAGGGGTAGGCAGAAGAGGCACCTGCCTAGGGTGCAACAAAAAGGGGGGGGGGGCACTGGGCAGGTATCTGTCTTCTGTCTACCCTTAGTTTGCTGCTCTCCCCTGCCTCCCTCCCCTCTGACGCTCTCCCCTGCCTCCCTCCCCTCTGGCTCTCTCTCCGGGGCTCTTCCCTGCCTCCCCCCCCTCTGGTGCTCTCTCCTGCCTCCCTCCCCGCTTTCTCCATCCCCCCTCTGGCACTCTCCCCTGCCTCCCTCTCCTCTGGTGCTCTCTTCAGCCTCTCTCTCCTCTCTACCCCAAAATGATTAACTTTTAAACTAATGCCAACCTTCATTCTTCCTGGTCTTATAAAATTGGTATTAAATGCAGGGCCGGAACTAGGGGTAGGCAGAAGAGGCACCTGTCTAGGGTGCAACGAAAGGGGGGGGGGGCACTGGGCAGGTACTTGTCTTCTGTCTACCCTTAGTTTGCTGCTCTCCCCTGCCTCCCTCCCCTCTGGCTCTCTCTCCAGCCCCCTCCGGCGCTCTTCCCTGGCTCCCTCCCCTCTGGTGCTCTCTCCAGCCTCCGGCGCTCTCTCCTGCCTCCCTCCCCTCCGGTGCTCTGTGCATGTGTGTGCACACTGCGTTTGGGGGCATGAGCGCACGGTCTCGGTTGGGGGCGTGGTGGCTGGCCAGTCGCCTAGGGTACTTTTCGCCTTGGCCCAGCACGCATTAAATGGCAAGCCACGTTAATAGTTTATTAAGAGCACAACAAGATTATTATTATTATAAAAACAAACTATTCCAAATGAGTGAAAAGTTGTAAGAGCAATATCTGTATTGGGTCTCAGACTTTTTTTTATTAATGTTATTGTTGTGAAGAACATGAGGTGTCTATATTATTTGATGATGACACAAAATTATGGAAGGTTATTGGACCGCAGCTGAATATCTGGTGACAAATGAAAGATGGGGCACTTAATTTATTAGCAGTTATGGGCACCCTAATATGGACACTATGGTGGAAAAGGCAGGGAATAGGGATGTAGCGAACGTCGGAAAAAAAGTTCGCGAACATATTCGCGAACTTGCGCAAAAATGTGAGCGGTTCGCGAACGGTTCGCGAACCCCATAGACTTCAATGGGAAGGCGAACTTTAACATCTAAAAAAGACATTTCTGTCCAGAAAAATGATTTTAAAATTGTTTAAAGGGTGCAACGACCTGGACAGTGGCATGCCAGAGGGGGATCAAGGGCAAAAATGTATCTGAAAAATCTGCCTGTGTGTGCTTGGAAGAGATAGTGTAGGGGGAGAGCTGTTAGTGATTTCAGGGACAGATGATAGTAAGTTTGCTGGCTAGTAATCTGCTTGATACTGCTCTGTATTGGAGGGACAGAAGTCTGCAGGGATTTGAGGGACATTTTAGCTTAGGTAGCTTTGCTGGCTAGTAATCTACTGTTCTCTTTAAACAACTGCCATACGTTGACCTTGTAGGCATTGTTTGCCCAGTTTTTTTGGACACAGCCACTGAAGCACAGTTGCCAGAAAAAATATGCCATATAAATGCTGAAAATAGTCATTTTTCGCCATACGTTGACCTTGTAGACATTGTTTGCCCAGTTTTTTTGGACGCAGCCACTGAAGCACAGTTGCCAGAAAAAATATGCCATATAAATGCTGAAAATAGTAATTTTTCGCCATACGTTGACCTTGTAGACATTGTTTGCCCAGTTTTTTTGGACGCAGCCACTGAAGCACAGTTGCCAGAAAAAATATGCCATATAAATGCTGAAAATAGTCATTTTTTGCCCTTGTAGGCATTGTTTGCCCAGTTTTTTTGGTCGCAGCCACTGAAGCACAGTTGCCAGAAAAAATATGCCATATAAATGCTGAAAATATAAATTTTTTGCCATATACGTTGAGTCAACGTATGGCAAAAAATGACTATTTTCAGCATTTATATGGCATATTTTTTCTGGCCTCTGTGCTTCAGTGGCTGCGGCCAAAAAAACTGGGCAAACAATGCCTACAAGGTCAACGTCGTTGACCTTGTAGGCATTGTTTGCCCAGTTTTTTTGGCCGCAGCCACTGAAGCACAGAGGCCAGAAAAAATATGCCATATAAATGCTGAAAATAGTCATTTTTTTGGTCGCAGCCACTGAAGCACAGTTGCCAGAAAAATTATGCCATATAAATGCTGAAAATATAAATTTTTTTGGTTGCAGCCACTGAAGCACAGAGGCCAGAAAAATTATGCCATATAAATGCAGAAAATATGCATTTTTTTGGTCGCAGCCACTGAAGCACAGTTGCCAGAAAAATTATGCCATATAAATGCTGAAAATATAAATTTTTTTGGTTGCAGCCACTGAAGCACAGAGGCCAGAAAAATTATGCCATATAAATGCAGAAAATATGCATTTTTTTGGTCGCAGCCACTGAAGCACAGTTGCCAGAAAAATTATGCCATATAAATGCTGAAAATATAAATTTTTTTGGTTGCAGCCACTGAAGCACAGAGGCCAGAAAAATTATGCCATATAAATGCAGAAAATATGCATTTTTTTGGTCGCAGCCACTGAAGCACAGAGGCCAGAAAAATTATGCCATATAAATGCAGAAAATATGCATTTTTTTGGACGCAGCCACTGAAGCACAGTTGCCAGAAAAAAATATGCCATATAAATGCTGAAAATAGTCATTTTTTGCCATACGTTGACCTTGTAGACATTGTTTGCCCAGTTTTTTTGGTTGCAGCCACTGAAGCACAGAGGCCAGAAAAAATTAAACCAGTAGGGTTTGCACCCTAGTTTGTAACGGTGGCGGAGGGAGGAGGACGCTAAAGGACAGCTGTGTGTGGAGTCATGAGGCTTGAAGAGAAGGACAGCTGCATAGAAGTCAGAACAAGTCTTCCGGCGTGCAGTAACCCTCCGAGATCCACCCCTCATTCATTTTAATAAAGGTCAGGTAATCGACACTTTTGTGACCTAGGCGAGTTCTCTTCTCAGTTACAATCCCTCCTGCTGCACTGAAGGTCCTTTCTGAGAGCACACTTGAGGCTGGGCAAGACAAGAAGTTCATGGCAAATTGTGACAGCTCTGGCCACAGATCAAGCCTGCGCACCCAGTAGTCCAGGGGTTCATCGCTCCTCAGAGTGTCGATATCTGCAGTTAATGCCAGGTAGTCCGCTACCTGCCGGTCGAGGCGTTCTTTGAGGGTGGATCCAGAAGGGTTGTGGCGCTGCCTTGGACAGAAAAACATTTGCATGTCTGACGTTACAGACCGGCCAAAGGGCTTTGTCCTTGCAGGTGTGCTCGTGGCAGGATTACTGGCACCTCTGCCCCTGGAATGTTGATGAGTTCCTGAAGTGACATCACCCTTAAAAGCATTGTACAACATGTTTTGCAGGCTGGTTTGTAAATGCCGCATCTTTTCGGACTTGTGGTATGTTGGTAACATTTCTGACACTTTATGCTTGTACCGAGGGTCTAGTAGCGTTGCGACCCAGTACAGGTCCTTCTCCTTAAGCCTCTTGATACGGGGGTCCTTCAACAGGCATGACAGCATGAAAGACCCCATTCTCACAAGGTTGGATGCAGAGCTATCCATCTCCGCTTCCTCATTATCAAGGACTGCATCATCCACGGTCTCCTCCCCCCAGCCACGTACAAGACCAGGGGTCCCCAAAAGGTCACCACTAGCCCCCTGGGAAGCCTGCTCCTGTTGGTCCTCCTCCTCCTCCTCCACAAAGCCACCTTCCTCCTCTGACTCCACTTCTGGCACCTCTCCCTGCGTTGCAGCAGGTGCCTGGGTTCGTTCTGGTGATTCCGACCATAAATCGTGCGCTTCCAGCTCCTCGTCACGCTGGTCTACAGCCTCATCTGTCACTCGTCGCACGGCACGCTCCAGGAAGAAAGCGAAGGGTATTAGGTCGCTGATGGTGCCTTCGGTGCGACTGACCATATTTGTCACCTCTTCAAAAGGTCGCATGAGCCTGCAGGCATCGCGCATAAGCACCCAGTAACGGGGGAAAAAAATCCCCAGCTCTGCAGATCCAGTCCTACCACCCAGTTCAAAAAGGTACTCGTTGACGGCCCTTTGTTGTTGCAGCAGACGTTCCAACATAAGGAGCGTTGAATTCCAGCGAGTCTGGCTGTCAGAAATCAAACGCCTGACTGGCATGTTGTAGTGCTGCTGAATGTCAGCAAGGCGTGCCATGGCTGTGTAGGAACGTCTGAAATGGGCCGACACCTTTCTGGACTGGGTGAGAACGTCCTGGAATCCTGGGTACTTGGAGACAAAACGTTGGACTATTAAATTTAACACATGTGCCATGCAGGGCACATGTGTTAAATTGCCCAGTCTCAACGCTGCCAACAGATTGCTTCCATTGTCACACACCACTTTTCCGATCTGCAGTTGGTGTGGGGTCAGCCACCGATCGGCCTGTGACTGCAGAGATGACAGGAGTACAGATCCGGTATGGTTTTTGCTTTCCAGGCACGTCATCCCCAAGACAGCGTGACAACGGCGTACCTGGCACGCCGAATAGCCTAGGGGGAGCTGGGGGTGCACAGGTGTGGAGGAGGAGAAGGAGGACCCAGCAGCAGAGTATGAAGAAGAAGAGGAAGAAGACGAGGTAGAGAGCGATGGAGGAGTAGAGGTGGTGGCAGAACCGCGTGCAATCCGTGGCGGTGACACCAACTCCACTGTTGTTGTTGTTGAGCTACCCATTCCCTGCTTCCCAGCCATTACCAAGTTCACCCAGTGGGCAGTGTAGGTGACATACCTGCCCTGACCATGCTTGGAGGACCATGCGTCAGTAGTCATATGGACCTTTGGCCCAACACTAAGTGACAGAGATGCGGTAACTTGGCTCTGCACATGTTGGTACAGGTGTGGTATTCCCTTTTTAGAAAAAAAATTGCGGCTGGGTACCTTCCACTGCGGTGTCCCAATTGCTACAAATTTGCGGAAGGCCTCAGAGTCCACCAGCTGGTATGGTAAAAGCTGGCGGGCTAAGAGTGCAGACAAGCCAGCTGTCAGACGCCAGGCAAGGGGGTGACAGTCAGACATTGGCTTCTTACGCTCAAACATGGCCTTCACAGAAACTTGGCTGGTGGCAGATGACTGGGAATGGGAACAGGTGGTCAAGGTGGAAGGCGGAGTGGAGGGTGGTTCAGACGGGTCAAGGAGAGCAGAGGTAGAGCAGTAAGATGCTGGACCAGAAGGAGTGTGGCTTTTAGTTTGCCTGTTGCCTTTGAGGTGTTGCTCCCAAAGTGCTTTGTGCTTGCCGCTCATGTGCCTTCGCATAGAAGTTGTACCTATGTGGCTGTTGGGCTTACCAAGGCTCAGTTTCTGACTGCACTCATTGCAAATTACAATGCTTTTGTCAGAGGCACACACATTAAAAAAATCCCACACTGCTGACTTTTTGGAAGTGTGCGATCTGGCGGTAACAGTAGAAGTTGGCGGCATTGGCGGCAATGGCGGGTGCGTTGGCCAGCTGAACACAGGTGCCGATACATGTTGTTGCCCTACTGATCCCTGCGGGCTGTCCTCCCTGCTTCTTCTAAGTCTTATTCTCCTACTGCCTCTCTGACTCTCCGTCTCTCCATCTGAACTACCCTCCTCTTGCTCTCTTCTACTAGGCACCCACAAAACATCAATCTCCTCATCATCATTCTCCTCAGATGCATCAATTTCTTCTGACACATCACAGAAGGAAGCAGCAGCGGGGACCTCCTCCTCATCACTCATCATTATGTCCATCTCTGTCCTGTTCTCTGCCAGAATTAAATCTGGTGTAACGTCCTCATCTCCTTCATCTTCTTCTGGCAATAATGGTTGCGCATTACTCAGTTCAAGAAACTCATGGGAAAATAACTCCTCTGACTCCAGTGAAGAAGGGGCACCGGTGGTGGAGGAAGTGTTACGTGGGGTGGCCATAGCAGTGGAGGATGAGGAGGATGTTGTGGTAAAGTTAGAAACGGTAGAGGATGGGGTGTGCTGTGTAAGCCAGTCAACTACCTCTTCAGCATTTTGGGAGTTCACGGTCATTGGCTTTTTAAAACTGGGCAATTTGCTAGGGCCACAGGATTGCATAGCAGCACGGCCCCTAGCACGGCCTCTGCGTGGCGGCCTGCCTTTGCCTGGCATTATTTTTAAAAAAACAACAACAACAAAAACTCAGTTGGTTTTTCTGGAAACGATAATACACACAGCTAGATGGCAGTTTGAAGAAAACAGTGTGCAAATAATGCCTACAAGATCAACGTATACACTACTACAGCGGTGGATACGGATTACGTAAAATATATGAATGCTGCTTGAAAAAAAGTAACTCAAGTGGTTTTTCTAGAGACGATAATATTATCAATATTTAGACAAAATGTGAACAAGCTCACACAGCTAGATGGCGGTTTGAAGAAAACACTGTGCAAATAATGCCTACAAGGTCAACGTATACACAGCGGTGGATACGGATTACGTAAAATATATGAATGCTGCTTGAAAAAAAGTAACTCAAGTGGTTTTTCTAGAGACGATAATATTATCAATATTTAGACAAAATGTGAACAAGCTCACACAGCTAGATGGCGGTTTGAAGAAAACACTGTGCAAATAATGCCTACAAGGTCAACGTATACACAGCGGTGGATACGGATTACGTAAAATATATGAATGCTGCTTGAAAAAAAGTAACTCAAGTGGTTTTTCTAGAGACGATAATATTATCAATATTTAGACAAAATGTGAACAAGCTCACACAGCTAGATGGCGGTTTGAAGAAAACACTGTGCAAATACTGCCCACAAGATCAACGTATACACTACTACAGCAGTGGATACGGATCTCGTAAAATTTATTATGGCTGCTTGAAAAAAGTCACTCCGGTGTTTTTTCTGGAGACGGTAATATTATGGATATTTAGACAGAATGTGAACAAGGTCACACAGCTAGATGGCAGTTGGTTGAATAACACACTGGGCAAAAAATGCCTACAGGGCAAATAATGCCTAAAAGGTCAACTTATACACTACTACAGCGATGGATACGGATTACGTAAAATATATTATGGCTGCTTGAAAAAAGTCACTCCGGTGTTTTTTCTGGAGACGGTAATATTATGGATATTTAGACAGAATGTGAACAAGGTCACACAGCTAGATGGCAGTTGGTTGAATAACACACTGGGCAAAAAATGCCTACAGGGCAAATAATGCCTAAAAGGTCAATTTATACACTACTACAGCGATGGATACGGATTACGTAAAATATATTATGGCTGCTTGAAAAAAGTCACTCCGGTGTTTTTTCTGGAGACGGTAATATTATGGATATTTAGACAGAATGTGAATAAGGTCACACAGCTAGATGGCAGTTGGTTGAATAACACACTGGGCAAAAAATGCCTACAGGGCAAATAATGCCTAAAAGGTCAACTTATACACTACTACAGCGATGGATACAGATTACGTAAAATATGTTATGGCTGCTTGAAAAAAGTCACTCCGGTGTTTTTTCTGGAGACGGTAATATTATGGATATTTAGACAGAATGTGAACAAGGTCACACAGCTAGATGGCAGTTGGTTGAATAACACACTGGGCAAAAAATGCCTACAGGGCAAATAATGCCTAAAAGGTCAACTTATACACTACTACAGCGATGGATACAGATTACGTAAAATATGTTATGGCTGCTTGAAAAAAGTCACTCCGGTGTTTTTTCTGGAGACGGTAATATTATGGATATTTAGACAGAATGTGAACAAGGTCACACAGCTAGATGGCAGTTGGTTGAATAACACACTGGGCAAAAAATGCCTACAGGGCAAATAATGCCTAAAAGGTCAACTTATACACTACTACAGCGATGGATACAGATTACGCAAAATATGTTATGGCTGCTTGAAAAAAGTCACTCCGGTGTTTTTTCTGGAGACGGTAATATTATGGATATTTAGACAGAATGTGAACAAGGTCACACAGCTAGATGGCAGTTGGTTGAATAACACACTGGGCAAAAAATGCCTACAGGGCAAATAATGCCTAAAAGGTCAACTTATACACTACTACAGCGGTAGTAAAATAAAAAAAAGTAAAATAAAAAAAAAATGAATATTAAAAAAAAAAAAAAATTAAAGTTGGTGCTGCTGAACTACTAGGAGCAGCAGATTAGCACACCAGTCCCACTCCCCAACACTGCTAGACTAATAGCACTGGGCTCTTATAGTAGTAGTAGTAGTAGTAGTAGTAGTAGTAGTAGTAAAACAACAAAAAAATAAATAAAAGCAGTCCTTACAAGGACTACTGTTATTGCAGCAGTCAGCAGATGAGATCAGAAGCAGGACAGCTGCCCACTGCAGCTACATACAGAGCACTGCAGTAGAAGGTAGATTACTAGCCAGCAAAGCTACCTAAGCTTAAATGTCCCTCAAACCCCTGCAGACTTCTGTCCCTCCAATAACAGAGCAGTATCAAAACGATTACTAGCCAGCAAACTTTCAACTGTCCCTGAAATCACTAACAGGCAGCAGCTCTCTCCCTACACTATCTCTTCAGCACACACAGGCAGAGTGAAAAAACGCTGCAGGGCTTCGGTTTTTATAGGGAAGGGGAGTGGTCCAGGGGAGAGCTTCCTGATTGGCTGCCATGTACCTGCTGGTCTGGGGTGAGAGGGCAAAAAAAAGCGCCAACAATGGCGAACCCAAAATGGCGAACGTCGCGCGACGTTCGCGAACTTCCGGCGAGCGCGAACACCCGATGTTCGCGCGAACAAGTTCGCCGGCGAACAGTTCGCGCCATCCCTAGCAGGGAAATTGAATTCTGTGTTAATGCGTAGAAACTTCTGAATGGTTTTAAAAACAACTTTCAGCAACGCCCCAAAAATTAAAGGCACCAAATTGAATAGCCAATCGTACATCCATAAACTATGGTAAATGGTGCTTCTCCACACTGTTCTATGAACCAAACTTATATAGTAAGTTAGGTTGAAAAAAGACACAAGTCCAACCGTTTAACTCTATAATCTCAGTAAGATTCATTCCCATATTCTTGATTTGGTACTTGATTTTGTCATTAGAAGGTGCATTTTGAAATAGTTCCATTGAGTAAGAACAGCCCTTAGTGTTTTCTATGCTATGATGCGCTGCTGAATTTGGGAATGAAGACAGGATGTTGCCCACAAATGTTAATCTGCTCCTAATCAGAAACACATTTTCCAGGTTTTAGAAAGACATTGCTGTAGAAATGTTTCCATTACCGGTAAAAGAAGAATTTAAATGTGAGCTTACAGAAATTCCTCTCAAAAACATGCATCAGTTTAACTCTTCACACACATATGCTTTGTAGACAGACATCTTTTAAAATAAAGGTAACAATTTGTACTTTAGAAATTTACTGATAGTGAAGAGGTATTTTTTTCCCTTTGATCAAGCTGAAATGTTTAGGACAGGTGGTTAAAAATATTATAGTGCTCATCTGTATCTCCCCATGTTTCTGAGAGCTGCTGACTTCGGGAAGGCATGGACGTTTAAGGGGCCCTGGTCACCAATTTTGGCCACCAATTTCTTTTTCTCATGTGGGGTCCACCAATATTTTTTAATGGGGGGGGCCCTAGCCACAAATGTTTTTTTATGGGGGGCCCTGACCACCAATATCTTTTTATTTTTTATTAACATGTGGGAACCCTAGCCACCAATATTTTTTTTGTTTTTTTACTGTGTGGGAGGGCGGACTTGTAGGCGGGGCTTGCGGTGGGCGCGGCCCAGGGGGCCCAGGAAATTTTGTCGTATGGGGCCCTGCGATTTCTGATGGCGGTCCTGGATCCCTGCAACAAACTGTCATTTATTGCATAGCATTGCAATTATCTACATTGAACCTTGAACATTTGCCAATTTGCTATTTAGTTCCCCAGTTTAGTCAAATCACACTGCAAAGTGGCAGTATCCTGCATGCAACTTATAGTTTTGCACAATTTAGTATCATCAGAAAAAAATAGAGACTGCACCGACATTGCCGACCATAAGGTCATTAATAAACTAATAAAAAAGAGCAAAGAGCCAAGGACAGACAACTGTGGAGCTTCACTTAAAACACTGATCCAATATGAAAATGTGCTATTTACCACCACTCTGTAATCCATCCTTTAGCCAATCCTCTGTTCAAGTTGATCACATCAACTGCTAACCCAAAGTCTAGGTTTCTGCTCACCTCCTTGTAGAAGGTGTTTAATCTGGCAAGATCTATTATATATAAAATCATGCAGGCCTATCATTTTAAGACTGACACCACACTAGCAATTTGCTAATCTCTCGGCACCAGACCACAAAGAATTCTAAAATAATAAGTAAAGAGGTTTAACAATGAAAGAACTAACCTCCATTAGTCCCTTTGGATAATTACCATCCAGTCCTGGACCTCTGTTTACCATCACATGTTCTAATCTTCTCAACCCCCCAAATGAAAACCCAGCATCCATACATACACACACTGACAAGGATCCCTTCATACCCTCACATAATTGTAGATTTTACCATCACAATAGCCTTGGATATTATGTCTGTCCAAGAAATCATCCAAGCCACTCTTAAAGGCATTAACTGAATCAGCCATCACAACATCACCCGGCAGTGCATTCCACAACCTCACTGTCCTGACTGTGAAGAACCCCCTACGTTGCTTCAAATGAAAGTTCTCTTCTTCTAGTCTAAAGGGGTGGCCTCTGGTACGGTGATCCACTTTATTGGTAAAAAGGTCCCCTGCTATTTGTCTATAATGTCCTCTAATGTACTTGTAAAGTGTAAATAAAGGAATAAGTGCGGCTCACCAGACGTCTTTGTTGGTTTAGTTCCACCGGTTATCCTGTGTTCGATATCCCAAATCAATGTGTCAATAATGCAGTTAGTTGTGGAACAAACCCAAGGCGGCAAATTGACTGCAGTAATCTTTATTGGGAAGCAGAGTTACACAACATGTTTCGGGCAAAGCCCTTTGTCAATTGTACTTGTAAAGTGTAATCATGTCCCCTCACAAGCGCCTTTTTTCCAGAGAAAACAACCCCAACCTTGACAGTCTACCCTCATAATTGAAACCTAAATGAACTGGTTCCGCAGTTGTATAGACAGACAAAAAAAATAACAGTTCATAATCTCCACTTTTTTCCTGTTCTAACCAACCAATGGGCCCCATTCATTTATGATGTGTTTTATTATTTACTATCTATTCCTTGTTGCAGTGTACATTTTATCCAGGAGCAATATTTGCACACTTTACCTCTTTGTTCCTAATAAAAGTTTCAATTTTCCCAGCTATACACTTTTTTTCCTACCAACTTCAACACTTAATGCTTCTAACATTTTGCTTACACGTGAAATATATATAGTGAATAAAGTACCCCCTCTTGTAAAATATAAGTATATTATAAGTTACTGAGGAGTTCCATGACTATATAAAAACACAAGGCCGGAGGCCGAGTGTTTTTATACAGGTCATGGAACTCCAAGGTAACTTCTAATATCCTTATATTTTGCAACTGGGGGTACTTTATTTATTATAATACACAAGTTTCAGTGAGTCATGTGACAGAAATGACATCAGAACTCACCGTTTATAACCGATGACATCAGAACTCACCATTTATAAGGATATAATTTACAAGATATTCATGGCTTTTGTGTATTATATATGTATATTTGTCAAGCAGCATTTTAAACACATTGAAATTTTCTTCTTTATTTAACCCTGTGAAAAGTCTTTCCCGATTAATTTGTTGCAGAGATGCTGCTATACTTCCAAACCTCCCGCTCTCCTCTACAATGCTATTCCTGGCAATTTCATCATTGAATGGATTTAAATCACAATAACAAAGACAAACACCCCAGCATTTTTTAATCACTTTGGCCTTCCTAAAAAGGGTGTAACTATCTAAATTCACTGCCCAGTCACATGTTTTATCCCACCAGGTCTCTGCAATACCAATTATATAATAATTTTCTGTATTTGCAATCAACTCCAGCTCTCCTATACTGTATTACCTGACAAGTTCTGTGCATTTTTATGCAAACAGCAGAAGTTACATTATTCAGTGTAGAGTTAGATCTATAGTTGTTCACTTCTCTCCCATGACCCCTTTCTAATACCAATTTCCTGTTTGCACTGGCTTTCCCATAATGCTCTATTTCATCCCCCCACGCTTAGTTAAAACACTTCTCCAGCCTCTTTGCCATTTTTTCCCCTGGCATAGTAGACCCTCTTCCACCAAGATACAATCTATTACAGCTATAAAATCTGCCGAAGGTTGCCATTGCCGTTCTTCCTATTGTTTCTGCCAATTTTCTAATTTACTGTATGTCATAAAAAAAGCTAGTACACTTGGGGTAAATTATGGCTTCTTTTTTTTTTTTGATGTGTGTGTCAGACTGTGTAGCTTGATGCTGTATTCAAAGGTACAATTTCCTACTGCAGATCTGGTATTTGAATCCATCTTCTCCTGATCACATCGCTTGTTTAATTCTAGTGTGTGTACTGTGCTGTGTGCCTAAATACACAGTCTTCTTATGCTTTCATGATTTTTAACTTGTGTCTAAAGACACATGAGTAGAGTACATTTGAGGTCCTTTATCTCTTCTTGGATGTGTATGACAGGCTTTGTGGCATGATGCTGAGGTGTTCTAATGAGGTGATGCCTACTGACATTTACAATGCCATGTGTAGCACAGACTTAAATATCACCCAGCCCTGTCAGGATATTATCAGATCTGATGATTTTGCTTGATTATAAAGTTCCTATTTCCTATCCAGGGCCGGATTTACATTGTGGGCGCCCCTAGGCCCACTAACCGTTCATCGCCCCTCTCCCCTCCAGGTGGACAGGAGCAATGTGGATTGGTGCATGGGAAATTTAAAAAATGATTGTATCTCCAGCACATCCCCAGTGTTTCTGAACCAATGTGGGTGTGGTTGGGCAGCATGCCGCCCCCCTAAAATTCTGCCGCCCTAGGCCCGGGCCTAGGTGGCCTTTCCACAAATCCGGGCCTGTTCCTATTGCAGATTCAGAATTTGAATCCATCTTCTCCTCATGATCTCCAGTCTTCTGAGTTTCTAGTGGGGGTGATTGTGTAGCTAACTACATTGTTGTGTTAAACCTTAATAATCGGGATAACCAACATTATACACAATCCAATCAACAATGAAACAACAGTTGTTCCTACAAAAACATCAAATACCTAATAAACTGCAACAAAAGTATTTGGCATTCTAGTACAGGCAGATAATTTGCTTTCTGTGATAGATTATAAGTCATTAATGGTACCAGCACTTTTACAAAGTAAATAAAAATCTAACCAAAATCAGAATTAAGTTTGAATATACTGTATCTATTAAATGAGTCCAAATATCAGGTTAAGCCCACACTGTGTGACCATCTCACCCAATTATCTAGTATGTAACAACTAAATATGATATATATCACTGAATTTGTACAGCAGACATTAATACACATAAACTTTACTTTATGTATTTTTCCTTTTGTATTATCACCTCTTATCCCCAACCCCTTCCCTCCCCTTCCTGTTGAAAAGCAATAAACACAAAAAAAAAAAAAAAAATCAGGTTAAGCAGAACACATTGTTATGTATGTGTGATACGTGGAAGTTACATTCAAATATATAGAGAGTCAGGCATTATGTTAAATGGAAAAATACCTTGGGTTGATTTTGAAAATGCTACAGACCCCCAGAGGTATATGCCATATGCACACCTGCAAGAAAGTTATCATATTCCACCCTCCGAATTTATTGCACTATTGTCAAGTATCATATTTTTATGCATCACAAGGATCGCTTGGCCCAATTCTTGAAGGATCCACTTTTGAATCACATTGGAAACACCCAACATTAGGTTAATTTCTCAGCTATATTCCCAACGAATAGAGTTTACACAAGCCAATACTCCTACTTATACACAGGCATGGGAAAATTATTTATCTATTTTGATACCACCTAATAAATGGGAAAAATAGGGCTAGCAGCTTGGGCTACGTCCCCATGTGTTAGCATTAAAAAAAAGCCACATACAAAGTTATATTGTGGTGGTGCTCACTGCAGGGATATCACTTATCACTAATATGTGAAAAAAGTTGTCATATTAAAGGAATTGTACAGTGTAAAAATAAAAACAGGGTAAATAGATAGACTGTGCAAAATAAAAAACGTTTCTAATATAGTTAGTTAGCCAAATATGTAATGTATAAAGGCTGGAGTGACTGGATGTCTAATATAATAGCCAGAATACTACTTCCTGCTTTGCAGCTCTCTCTGAATGTTTACCAGGCACATGGTGGTGGTATCCCAGACTACCAGTGTTTTTTTAACTTGTGGTACTGGTGGATTTTTAACTTGTGGGGGAGTCCTGGCTACCAATGGGTTTTTTTTAACTGGGGGGGGGGTGGCCACCATTTTGTAAACATGTGGGTGGCCCTGGCCACCAATATTTTTATTTTTACTTGTGGGGACCCTAGTCACCAAGGTTTTTTTCTTACTTGTTTAGGGGGCCTTGGCCTGTAATTTCTTTTTACTTGTGTAGGGGACACTGGCTACCAATTGTTATTTTTTGACCAAGGGATTAAAACAAATAGCTCTTATTTGTACATTAGAAATGCAAATTTTAAAGCTAAATGAAATTTAGCTTACAGTAGGTACTTGCTTAAAGAACCTACCTTAAGTGTGGTGGCAGGCTTAAAAATCCTTTGTCCAAAAGTGTTTTTACTGTTTTAGCACTCATGTCTGTGTGGCCTTTTTACTGTGGTCTTGGGGTGGGACTGTGGTGTGGTGGGCAAGGCCTTGGGCCAGAAAATTTTGTGGTTCTGTGATATCTGATGGTGGCCCTGGTTATATACTATCAGTGATGCTGCAGGCTTGCAATGGGTTACTGCTCCTGGGCAAACTTAGTGCCTTTTACTGCATAACTCCCTGCATTACTTATGAGACAGGGGACCAGGGAATGTGCATTGATCAATCCACTCTTTTGTTATATACCACTTGGCCATTTGGTTTAATTGAGAAGCTATAAAATATTTGTTGAAATCTGGCAGTCCTAAACCGTCAGTTGTATTTGTGACAGAATATTTATTTCCTAGGAATTGGGGGTTCGATTCTACTCCAAATGTGTTTATAACAAATCCTATGTAAATTCTGAAAAAAAGTCTGGCTTGGGGGTCAGAGGTAGGACAGAAAGATAATAGACCTTAGCTAGTATAATCATTTTAATAGAGTAGATTCAGCCCATGATATAGGGGTATGGAACACTTTGATAAACCGGCTACAAACTGCAACCTTCTATCCACTTGAGTAGCCTGTCACCTTCTATAAAAAAACAGGTTTGCCAGTGTACCTCCAACACACACAAGAGGCAAGAGCAAGAGACAGCTAGGGGAAAGCTAAGGGAGGTAGCCCAATTATTAATGGGTTGGTTCACTTTTAGTTGACTTTTAGTATGTTATTGGATGGCCAATTCTGAGCAGCTTTTCAATTAGTCTTTATTATTTTTTAATAGTTGTTTTAATTATTTGCCTTCTTCTTCTTCTGACTCTTTCCAGCTTTCAAATTGGGTCAATGACCCTATCTAAAAAACATATGCTCTTTAAAGTTACACATGTATTGTAACTGTTACTTTTGATTACTTTCTATGCAGACCCTCTCCTAATCATATTCCAGCCGCTTATGTAAATCAGTGAATGGTAATTTGGACCCTACCAACCAGATTGCTGAAATTGCAAACTTGCAAACTGGAGAGCTGCTGAATTAAAGCTAATATATTACTCAAAAACCCACAAATAATGAAACCAATTGCAAATTGTCTCAGAATATCACTCTCTACATTATACTAAAAGTTAATTTAAAGGAGCACAACCCCTTTAATCTGCTAGTAAGGTGAGAGGAGGTAATGTCAGCAAATGATAGAAATGAACAACACAAGGCAAGGATTTTATTGTACTTTATTATAGGGAAGAACGTCAGAAAATGACTTGGCAATATTCATATCAAAAGACAAATATAACCCAAGCAAGGACAGGAATAGATTTGCACAAAATGTATAATATACATCGTAGAGTAACAAAAACAAGGGCACCTAATGTTGGAGACTTTACTCCACAGGAACTAAATAGGGAGTATAATTTGCACGCTATCTTTCAAGTGTGATGTTTTTAATCTCGGTTCTAAAATGTTTTTCAGATACATTGATACTATGGACAATCCAAATTTTGTAAAAAAAGACGTTGATTGGATAACATGTAACAATTGTTTTGATTGAGATGTAGTTTTTGTTTTGCGCCAGTAGATGGTGAAAATGTACTGTCTATAGATGTCAGTATACTGGAAAAATAATTTAAGGGTTGGCCTGAACATCACTAGCCGTGATGAGCAAATTTTTTCTCCATGCATAGAGTAGTGGCGAAATTCCTCATTTCGTCATCGCAGATTTGTTTGTGAAACTGCGACAAAAACTAGCTCAGGAAAAAACATTCACTTAAATGCATTGAAGTGAGAAGAAAACCCCTATTGACCATACTTTTGGTGTGGGAAAAAATTGGGGAAAAAACTCCATTGATTTAATGCAATTAGAGTGAGAAAAATAGTGGGCCATAGACTTTAATATAATTTGCTACAAAAATGTTGCTGTGACAAAAAAGACGCCATTTTGTGAATTTTTGGGGCGAAACGGGGTAAATTCACTCATCACTAATCTCCAGGGCCTGTGCCATGTATTTGGGATAAAGTTGTTTTAATTGATTAAAGGGATACTGTCATGGGAAAAATCAAAATGAATGAGTTAATAGTGCTGCTCCAGCAGAATTCTGCACTGAAATCCATTTCTCAAAAGAGCAAACTGATTTTTTTTTTATATTCAATTTTGAAATCTGACATGGGGCTAAACATATTGTCAATTTCCCAGCTGCCCCAAGTCATGTGACTGATCCTCTGATAAACTTCAATGACTCTTTACTGCTGTACTGCAAGTTGGAGTGATATAACCCCCTCCCTTTCCCCCCCCAGCAGCCAAACAAAAGAACAATGGGAAGGTAACCAGATAACAGCTCCCTAACACAAGATAACAGCTGCCTGGTAGATCTAAGAACAACACTCAATAGTAAAAACCCATGTCCCACTGAGACACATTCAGTTACGTTGAGAAGGAAAAACAGCAGCCTGCCAGAAAGCATTTCTCTCCTAAAGTGCAGGCACTAGTCACATGACCAGGGGCAGCTGGGAAATTGACAAAATGTCTAGCCCCATGTCAGATTTCAAAATTGAATATAGAAAAATCTGTTTGCTCTTTTGAGAAATGGATTTCAGTGCAGAATTCTGCTGGAGCAGCACTATTAACTGATTCATTTTGATATACAAAAATTTTCCCATGACAGTATCCCATTAAGGTGCTATAAGCTTTTTTTCTACAGTATTTTTCTCAAGCAGTAAGTTAGGCTGGAGAATGTTTGCAAGAGAAAATAAATGCAGCCAGACCAGAGCAACCAGTTATATGAATGTCACAAAGTCTGTGTGTGTCAACTTCAACAGTGAAATAATGTACACAATTTTCACAATTTTGTATAACATGCCCCAAGCACAATTATAGATAGTTATGGGAGCCGGGTAATATGCCCTACACTGCCTCCATACATTAACTGTACCACTAGAATGGTTTCTCACTGCAGATAATTTTATGGCTGAGGAAAAGTGATACCAGTGCTGGAACCCATTGCATGCAGTGACTATAACAACAGAATAATAGAAGTCATGTACCAATTGTTGCATATGTGTCTAACCCATACACAAGAGCTCTAAAGAGAGGAAAGTGTGCACCTGGCCTACATTATTGCACATATGGGGACACTGCGACTGGGGCATATTACTTGCATAAACATGAACAAGTCGAACAGGCCAGATTTACTATTTTACTCGTTTTTTGTCTTGTTTTTTTCTAGTTATTTATTGACAATAATACAATATTAACAAATATCTGCCCATGTTGCCAAGTCTGTATTTCTTTTTTGTGGGAAATACTGATTGAAAAAATAAATATGGCATATTTTAAAACGACTCAAGTGTTTTTTTTTTTTTGCTCCCATTAAATAAACATGTAAATCTTCATATGTTTGGTAAATTTATCCTTTAAAAAAATGTTTTCCTGATTAAGATGCTAAAATATTTCAGGATTGGTGTAGTCATTGTTCATGTTTGTAATAGCCATGGGGTAAAAACCCACGTGTGAGTAAGATAGCATCAAGCACAAAATGATGATCAGTTACCCTGGGGGCAGGTGATTTGAGTTCTTGTACATTTGGAGTTTCCTTTTTCCTTTACATATATATTTGCAAATTAACTTCTTATCTTCCCTGTATTTCATGCTCAGTTAAAGGAGAACTAAAGCTTAACTAAACAAGTAGGCTAGAAATGTTGTACATTATGTTTTGGGCATCTGTACCAGCCCAAGGCAACCACGGCCCTTTAGCAGTAAAGATCTGTGTCACCAAAGATGCCCCAGTAGCTCCCAATGTCTTTTCTGCTGATTCACTGCACATGCTATGTTTTGCTGTCACTTACTGAGCTTAGGTACCCACTCACAAATACAGTACACATAGAATAGAAATGTCACAATATAAGGCTGATTAGTACCTAATACCGATTATTGGTACATGTCAGCACAGACACCAGTACAATTAGCATCAGAATTTAATAATCAGCCCTGTAGCATCAGTTTATATTACAGGCCAACCTCATTTTCTGCTTGATAATTATAATCTGTGACGACCCCTAAGCTTAGCTTCTCAACAGCTGCTCAGAGCCCCCTGTGACAAGTTTGAAATACTGGATCATTGCTACTATTGAGAAGCTGAAACTTTAGACCGATATAATAAGCTCAGTATCTAAAATAGGGCATTTTTAACAATATTCATTTTTAGGGTTTAGTTCTCCTTTAAACCTGTTCTTCAAAAATACATGTTGTTGCCCGTTGGGTAGGATTATGACTCTTTATCCACAGTCTCTGTGCTATTTTTTCTTTGTGTGTTTTTCTTTCATGCCTTTATATTCAATTAACAGTAGTTCAATAATCTCTCTGTTAGTATGGGAAGGATTCCATGCATTTGCAAAGCTGGGTGTGTAACTTTTATGAATGTTTGGACATGTTGTGATCTGGGTTTTATTTTGAATTTAGCATCATGCTGGGACTTGTTAAGTAATGTGTTTCTAAAGTGTGGGCTTTAACATATTTATGCCAGTATGTTGACGTATAGTATGTTTTTTTTACATCAGCCCTTGCTACAAAACTGTACATTAACAGCCACAGTATACAACCAACACTGTGTTGTGTCATGTGTTTTCCACTAGTGATGAGTGAAACTGCCTCATTTTATTTGCCAGAACTACAGAAAAAATTGGAAAATGTCAAATGTATTTATTTAACCAGGGCCCTTTTGCCCTATTCAGCTGAATGGCTGACCAATCACACAGCAGCTTACTGATATAAACTGTAGCAGTGTTTTTAAAGCAAACATGTCATTTTTACCAGTGCAGTGTAACCATATACAGCTATGGGACCTGTAATCCAGAAAGCTTCGACCCAGGTTTTCCAGATAACAGGTCTTTTATGGGAGACAGCTATCCTGCAATTCGGAGCTTCAGGATAACAGGCTTCCAGATAACAAATCCGATACCTATATTTAATAAATATAAATCCCCTACCTTTTTTTAGTTTTACTTGTCCTTTTTAAAAATCTAGAAGGCTTTCTAAATGTGAATACATAAAAGGGTTTGAAGCATAATGTCATTAATTGTTCTGTTGCCCCATTGACAGAAAAGTGGCTGAAAAACGATGTTAACACCAAACATGAATGTGCAACAGGCAAGGGTGGAAAATCAGTTTATTCAAATAAAGTTGTTTTATTCTGGGTGCTAGATATGCCTTACCCTGAATTCCAACACTGAGAAAGGAACATTTGCAATGTAGACTGACAGCTTGAGAACTGAATCTAGATTAAAGAAAAGCTCAGTGAAGTTTCTTATAAGTACATAATAGATTGCCTCTATCTTCTTATGATGCATTGATAATGAACAGACTATTACCCTGCAGGTCAGTATTTGCTGTCATACAACATTAACACAGGATATAGCATCAATCCACCAATTTCAACAGAGTAACCCCACTAAGTACAGAGAAAGAGAGGGATTATGTAAACACACCAAGGATTTATATTCATATGCAAAGGATTAGTAAATGGGACAGTTCCAAGTCAAATGATTGATTACATTAAGGGGGCAGATGTATCAAGGGTCGAATTTCGAGGGGTTAAATCCCTCGAAATTCGACTAGGGAACAGAATCGAATAGGGAATTTGGGCGAATATACGCGCTGGCGAATAGTCGAATGGGCGAATATTCGCCCGGCGAATAGTGGCACGATCGAATATGCGATCGAAGGATTTTCATTCGATCGAATGATCGATCGAATGCCTTTTTATTCGATCAAAAACTTGGAAAACAAGCCTATGGGACTTCCCCATAGGCTTTTAAAGCAATTCGGTAGGTTTAATCTGGCGAATGATTTTTAAAAGAGACAGTACTTTGACTATCGAATGGGCAAATATTTGCCGCGTTTTTGCGTTCGATCTATTCGAATCATTCTACTTAGGCAAATTTACAACAATTCGATAGTCGAGGAGCACAAAAAACTACTCGAAATTCGAGTTTTTTTTCCCTATTCATTCATTGTCCCCTACAGTGCACTTTATTTTAGTTGAAGTGTATTTGCTGCTTGCGTATTGTACCTAATCAGATCAGTACACCAGACCCAGCTAGACAGAATCTCTAAACAGAATCCCTTTAAGCAGCAAAACACTTCAGTGTTTCCCTTATGCTTGTCTTACCTTTTCCTTTATTCTTACCTTCACCTGCATATGTAATCTCTATTTTCTTCCACCCTCCTTTCTGATTTGAACGTCTTTGTCCTCCATAATCTAAATGTACCTTTAAGTAAATACAAATACTGCCAGGGCAGCTTGGGTTGAATGTGATTTCCCCCTGCTACAAGTACCCTCTGACTTTCATATTCTTTTCACTAAATAACTGGTGCTTCTATCTGTGCATGACACTATTAAATGATTCCGGTAGGAGATTAAAAACTAAATTACCTGCTCTATATCTACCAAAGATCTCCAACCTTGACTGTAAGTGGGAGTGTACCAACATGGATGCAAAGCTGTTAGTGTATTAGGGCTATTATTTAGGGGGTCGTCAAAGATCGAATTTTAGAGTTTTTTTATATTTCAAATGAACTCACAACTCAAATTTATTTAATGGAAAAAACTGAATCCAGCGAGTTCAGGATTAACAACCAAAAAAACTGGAATTAATCGCGTTTTCAGCAAAAAAAAACTTGAATCGCTGAAATGATTTGAGTTTTCAGGCAAAACCCTCGAACATCATACAGGGTATCTTCAAATGGTTCAAGGGACCTCTGACATTGACTCCTACATGAGATGGTGTATTTTCGGATTCAAGCTAATTCCAGGGTTGGGGTATAATAAAGCTAAAAAAAAACAATTTTTCTTTAACCCAAAAATTTAAATTTAGACCAAAATAATCATCTCTAAAACTCAAATTTTTCTGGAAAACATGTTTTGCACCTCTGAATAGCTGTGCCAAGGACAATTAAGTCTGCCCTACCTCATTTAAAATATCATGTATATAGTGTATCTCTCTGAGAAACCCTGTACCTTCCTTCATAATAGACGAGGTGGTAGTTCTAGGGGTCCCACAGATTTGAGCCAATTGGTGCTATAGATATGTGGGTGCAATTGGGTGCTTGGGTCCAATTGTGCATGATTCACAGGTACTGCACACATAATATTGTGTGTTTTGCTGCATCACTTGCAATTGGAGGGGCTGCAAGTCACAATGACACTGAAATTCTGGGAAAAAACACTGCATTGTGATGGGGAAAAAAAACCATGTGCATCCAAATATTGCACTTTGCACACTGCATCTAATGTGTAAAATCTTCTCTCATCGTGAAATCTAAATATTTGGATTCCCAAATTGTATATTTCAGCTAAACAAACTGAAATTTGTTTTTCAAACCTGCACATCACTATCCACTTATTGAAAATAAAGAATACCATTGCTTTTACCTAGATTTATGAACATAGGACCCAATGATCTAGAGAACAATTAAGGGTAGTAGGGCATGACAGTGCTAGGAGAACAGGCCCCATCACCTACCTTCCTTCTGAATTTGATTGACTAGACGTTCCCCATCTTATTATTATTATTTTTCTGAACATGTATTTATCAAGAGCCAACATATATCATGTACCACTGAACAACATTACAATAAATGTGTGTATAGATTGAACATATAGATTTACCTATAAAAACAACCAATAAATGATACAAAAGGTAATGAGGCCCTTCCCAAATGAGCTTACAATCTAAGGTACTTAAAGGTGGGCCCGGAAGTTAGCCTTGCCAGTTCTTTCCAGTGGTCAACATGACCAGGAGCGCATCAGTATCCCTCCTTTCAAGTTGTGGATATATACTGCATGACAGTTGGTGGGGGGTGGCTTGACTCTCAGGGTAAATTAAAATGGGCAGTCGGTAAAATGAGGGGGTAATTGGGTAGGTCTGGGGTTCTGGGAGGAGGTGGAGAACATCAGATGGGGGCATGGATAGGGGGCAGGATCCAAGCTTCAGTGCTGTTTAATTAGTTATGGCTATATATATTTAGAATATATATACATTTATGCTAAATATCATTTCATTTTAAAAAACAATGGCCTTCTCTACTCAATTGTGGTGTCAAGTGTCCAGTTGTACTCCTTCAGTAAAAGAAGGAGTGCGACAAGTGACAATAGTTCTTTCCTGTGTCTGATTAGAACCTAAGTTACAGGAACCTAACATACAGGACAGTCCCTTGGTGATTGTCATGGAACCTACTGGAAAAGAAACTTTACACATTAATAATTTATCCTCTCTAAATGAGTTAAATGATAATATCTCCCTCTCTTATTAGTACAGGTATGGGACCTTATCTAGAATGCTCAGGTCCTGGGGTTTTCCGGATAACTGATCTTTTCTGTAATTTGGATCTTCACACCTTAAGTCTACTAGAAAATCATGTAAACATTAAATAAACCCAATAGGCTGGTTTTGCTTCCAATAAGGATTAATTATATCTTAGTTTGGATTACGTACAAGGTACTGTTTTATTATTACAGAGAAAAAAGAAATCATTTTTAAATAATTGGATTATTTGGATGAAATTGAGTCTATGGGAGATGGCCTTTCCATAATTTTGAGCTTTCTACATAACGGGTTTCCGGACAACCAACTTCAAACATGTACAGTTATGAAATGTATTCTCCGGAATGCTTTGGGCTTGTGGTTTTCTGGATAAGGCTACTAGAAAAGAACTGTTTATAGGTATATGTATATGCCCAAATATTGTATAATGCTAATAATGATGACAAAAGCAAAATAATATAGGCAATGAATAATAATAAAATAATTGACTGAATTAGTATAATAATAGGGATTTATTGTTTACTTTAGCTACAAGTTTTACCTGACTGGTCATTTGTTAAAAGAACAAGAGCTGGAATCAGAAGGTAGGAGTGATAGATGAGCCACACTGAACACTCACAGATATAAACTGGTCCTATAACTTTATCAAAGTACATTTTCCCTACACTTCTTGCTAGACAACAACACATTTATACATACGCACTTTTGTTACAAGTAAAACAAGAAAACATTGGGGATTTTTTTTTTTTTACAATGTAGGTCAATATCGCCTTTAGGGACATTTTTCACATACCTCTGTGTTCTAAGCTTTTGCACCCTGGTCTTGTTTGATTCTGATGACAACTCAGTTGTCTTTAAAGGGGAACTATTGTGAAAATGAAAATTTAATATAAAATTCATCATATTGAAATAAGAAAGTTTGTAAATACAATCATAGAAATATTCTGCATCATTTCTGTCATAATCAAGTTTATGTTCACTATCCGTTTTCTCAGCATCTGTTTCTCTTCATTCTGTCTCCATGCAGCAGTTGGGTGTCAGATATTCATCGACAGTTAGATCCAAAAGCAGCGCTTATTTATTCGCAAATGGTTGTATTGCCCATGTTTTTTCCTGAACGCTAAACAATTGCACTGCTGTGCAAGTCTTTCCTTTTTTTGGGAATTCGCATTGAGAATAAGTTTTCGCAAATGACTCAGAAGGGTGTTTGCGTGAGTGCGCCCACTGTGCGAGGTTGTTGTGCGCGAAAATAGCTTTGACAGTAACTTGAATTTGCGATTTGCAGAAGTGTTTTGCATGTATTTTCTCCGCCACCAAAGTTGTGGCATAATTCAGTTGCAGAGTGCGCGCATAAATATTCGCAGTTTGCGATTTCTGACATATTTAAAAAGCTTTGTGAAAAAAAATTTGCAGTTCTGTTTGCACCACACTTATTTAGCTTTATAAATATAATCATGTGCAGGGCAAATATATTCACTTTGTCAAGTTTATAAATGAGCCCCACTGTGTTTACACTTGACTCTCTTCTTGGTTTTATATTATTAGCAACAAACAATTATTTTCTAGCTCTGGACGCCTAAACCTGGCCTTCTGAAGTTTTAATATTACAGGTTAGTATTAAATAGCAAAAAATTCACGGTAATGTCACTGGACAACAGCAAGACTGATGTAGTGATAGCAGCGCTTTATTGATGTCTGGCACCGCCCCCTGCTGCCTGGACAGAGCATGCCCAGAAGTCAATGTCCTACTGCACATGACAATAAGGACACCTACCTACACTGCTCTGCTGCTGGAATTAATCAAATATTAAGCAGCAGGAGAATATTTTTTTCCCCAAAATTTTATTTTACCACCCGAGGGCTGTCCCTATAGCTGCCGCCATAGACATGGATCCTGGAGTGTTTATATGGTTAATATAGCCCTCCTTTGGAGAACAAAAGTTACTTTATGCTCCCTTTAATATTTCTATTTGACTACATACTATTGATAAATTATATATAGGGATACTAAATAGCTAGACAGTGGACACTGTACATAATGATAGCAAAAAAAACTTCCTAACTTTGCTACTTTACAAGCTTCTGACATTTGCACAGTGTGTTTTCATGGGCTATTAATACAATTATTTTGATTTCAGTGCTATGTTGTGTCGTGTAAACTATGTTTTCTTTGGTAATTATCTGCAAAGGATGACACAGGCACCTCTTTTTCGCTTCTACCTTTAAGTATGAGCCACACCCAGATATGATATTTGAGTCAGTATGAGACCTGAGAAACAAGAGGAATGGCTGAATCTCAGAGCTATGAGCTGTGATCAAGGAGGAGTTGTAAATCTGAACCCCAGTCTGACCATCAGAACGGTAAGCAGCTTTAGAAAATTTCTGACCATCTAATTATTGTTATAACCTCTTTGGATTTCAAGTTAGTTGGCAAATATGTAAAGTTTAAAGAGATACCCTGTTGTAAATAGAGGATCACAGGGAAGATGGCAAACAGGATACCTCTGTAACAGAGATTTACTTTGCTTGTGTTTTCACTGCCGGACAGGACAGGCACCCCTGGAAAGCACGGGGCTCAATCATACTGCAGACCCAGTTATCATAAGAATATATACCCTGTGCGCTGATCAACACAGTTTATGATAATATAAATATTAGAGTATTGACTAGCTTGGCTTTTGGTTTTTGTATCATAATTTAGGTACAGTAACTTCTTTATCTAAAGGTGGTTTTTACACAGTTATAGAAAATGATTTTTCCCTGCATTCCTCGGCATAATCAAACAGAAATGTGGCTATTTTTTTTAACCTTATATAGGCAATAAATAGGCTTTGAATATTCACAAACATTTGACCTGTTTTATATTTGTGTAATAATGCAGTTTTATTACATTTTATATTTGAAAGTAAAATATTTGGTTTCAGCTGTTGTTTTATAAACACAGCTCAGTATGTCTGTGTGCGTTTGTGTTCGTACACTAGTACTATCTGTTTACAATGTTATTTTCAACAGCTGTGGGGCTAGTAGACAAGTTTTATATTAGCATTATAACTATGACTAGTTGTAGCAGGCTAAAACAGATGTAATTGTTTAGTATAAGCACAATCTGCATTACAATATCTAGCCAGTGTAGTTCGCCTCATAGAACAAAATGAAGAAGGAAGGAAAACCTTGTGTATAAGATTTTAATTTAATAACTGTAGTAACAATGAAGCTGTATTAAAATCTTTCTTCAAAATGATATAGCAGATCGGTTGATGAATGAAGCAGGGAAGAAGGACTGTGTTTACATGTTCAGCTATCACATTCCAGCAATCGCAATTTAATTAATAACTGCAACAATTACAGCAAAATAAATGAGAGTATCCTTAGTCATTCTGATTCACAAGAAATGCAGTTGACGGTTGCCAGGGACTGGGGAACAATAGGGACATGACAAAGATGGGAATAATATACTGGATTAGGCAGATGGGGATTATGGGGGTTGTATTTTAGTGAGGATCCAGAAAAAGGAGTAGCATGAGAAGTCCTGCCCTTCCTGGTTAGGAGGGTGAGCCATGGACTGATGAGGACAAGACTAGAATTGCCACGTTGGATAAGAGCTAGGAATTATGGGGGTTGTAAATCTTGGGATAATCCAGACAAGGGAAGAGCTAGCAGAAATAAAATAAAAGAGGAAAATAGAATAGCTTCCCAAATGGTGGTCATGGTGTGTATTACCAGTGGCAGATTAATGAGGTAGTCCAAGACATATCAGCAGTTGGAGCTGGGGGAGGGGGGATTAGCCTATGATAGGCTAAAGAAACAGTAATACCAACAAATGAAAGTGTTTTAAAGTAATGAGAATATAATGTACTGTTGTATTGCACTGGTACAACCAGTGTATTTGCTTCAGATACTCTACAATAGTTTATATAAACAAGCTGATATGTAGCCATGGGGCAGCCATTCAAAGCCGAAAAAGGAGAAAAGGCACGTTATTCAACAGATAACAGATCTCTCTTTTGTGTATAATGGGGTTCTTCAGACTGTACTGTATCTGTTATCTGCTGTGTATCCTGTGTCAAACGTTGGCAACTCCGAGAAGCTTAAGGGGGCAGCAAGGGCAAACTCCACTGACCACCAATGAAATAAAATTCCACTGACCACAAGGTACATTAAGGGGCCAATTCATTAACTTCGAGTGAAGGATTCGAAGTAAAAAAACTTTGAATTGCGAAGTGTTTTTTTGGCTACTTCGACTACGACTTTGACTTCGAATTGAACGATTCGAACTAAAAATCGTTCGACTATTCGACCATTCGATAGTCAAAGTACTGTCTCTTTAAGAAAAAACTTCGACCCCCTCAGGGGCGCGCCGCCAATGAGGCGAGCTGAGCCGCTCGCCTCAGGCGGCAGCGCCTGAAAGGATTCCAGGGGCGGCAAAAAGCCGCTCCTGCACCTTTAAGAGCCGAATTTCCGGTTTTTGAACCGGAAATTCGGCTGTACTATTGCGAGAGAGCGCAATTGCGCTCTCCGCAATAGTGTTTCTGCCTCCCCTCCCGACGCGTAAGTTGGTGAGGGGGGGCGGCATTGCAGGAGCCGCCTCAGGCGGCTCCTTAGTCAGAATCGCCGCTGGACCCCCTAGTTCGCCACCTAAAAGCTACCGAACCCAATGTTAGCCTATGTGGAAGGTCCCCATAGGCTTGGCTAAGTTTTTTTGGTGGAAGGATAATCCTTTGATCGTTGGATTGAAATCCTTTCGAATTGTTCGATTGAACGATTATTCCTTCGATCGTTCGATCGCAGTATTTGCGCAAAATCCTTCGACTTCGAATATCGAAGTTGAAGGATTTTCATTCCCAGTCGAATATCGAGGGTTAATTAACCTTTGATATTCGACCCTTGATGAATTTGCCCCTAACTGTTTATATGAACTGCTTATTATAGAGTAACACCAGCTGTTTATATTGGGATCTTTTTACTGAATTATATGAGCTATAACCTATATGAACTTTTCAGCAGTGGAATGACGTGTTATTGGGCCCTATAGCAAGATCATTGGGCCCCTAAAGTCATGCAATTCACTTAAGTTATGCAAAAGCTTACTTTCAAAGAAACTTATGTAACATGGATATCCAGCAATGACAACACAGAGTAGTGGGACAGGGGCATATAGGTTGGTAGGTTTAAACTTAGACCCAAAATAAACTGACTGTTAATTAGCAAATTAATTAATGAAACTATTTATAGGAACTGCTTATTATAGAGTGACAGCTATCAGCTATTTATATTGGAATCTATTTACTAAATGATATCAGAATCTTCTACGTGCACTTTTCAGACTAGTTGTTGATCCCCACCATTGGACCCCTAAATTTTGGGAACACGAGCTTGTTCTTATGACCCCCCTATACTCCCTGGGGCCTCCAGCAGTTGCAGGGTCTGTTTCCTCTATAGTTAACAGTTTCCAGTAAAAAGATTGGTGAGTTTGTATTATAGTAACTGTCAATAAAAAAAATACATCCAACAAGTTCAACCTTTTGTCTTAGCAGAACCTACCTAACTGCTAGTTTGTGTAAAATGTTGGTACTGTTCATAGGGGTCCCAATATAAATAACTTGTACAGAAGCACAAGGTTCCTGATGGTGGCCCTGGATGCAGCAGGTCTTTGCTTTCAAGAATGCACAAAGATGCATGCCTCCTGATGAATACAGTGCTGCCTACATTTGGTGCCTCTGTATTCATGTAGGCAGGCTGGGTGGCAATTAAGGGGTACACTATACGGTCCCTTTAACTGCTCATCCTTTAAAGTAAACTATAGAAAGTCAACACTTTTATTATAGCTTAGAATATCAATTTAGCTTTTGGTTATATATATGAATAGTTATAGCTATATTGTTTTTTTTATTTGCAAGGCTTTTGCTTATAGTTGACTTCTCACTAAACTGTTGATTGGCAAATTGGTGAATGTATATCCTATGAGAAATGTATTTTCTGTCCTCAATTCTATAATAAATAAGAAGTCTCTACCTCTTATATATTCATAGGTTTGTCTGGAGGAGAGCAGCCATGAACTGGGGTGTGTATGAAGCACTTCTTACAGGTGTTAACAAGTTTTCTACAGAATTTGGACGTCTTTGGCTTTCAATTGTTTTTATTTTTCGATTTTTGGTGTACGCACTTACAGCCAGTCGGGTCTGGGGCGATGATCAGAAAGAATTTATCTGTAACACCCGTCAACCAGGATGTACCAATGTTTGCTATGACTACTATTTCCCTGTATCCCACGTCCGCCTCTGGGCTCTTCAGTTGATTCTTGTAACATGTCCATCTCTCCTGGTTGTTATGCATGTGGCTTACAGGGAGAACCGAGAAGAAAAACGAAGGGAAAAATTAGGAAAGGACTGCGAGAGAATTTACGTGAATACTGCAAAGAAGAGAGGAGGACTGTGGTGGACCTATCTCATCAGTCTTTTTTTTAAGGCATTAGTAGACTCTGTATTTATCTATGTTTTTTATCGGCTGTATGAAAATTTCTTTCTGACTCGATTAGTGAAATGCTCTATTGATCCTTGCCCTAACATTGTGGATTGCTTCATATCTAAGCCTTCAGAGAAAAATATCTTCACTCTGTTTATGATCATCACCTCTGCTCTTTGCATTCTCTTGAACCTAGTCGAGGCCACCTATCTTATTGGCAAGAAGTGCAAGGAAATGATACATAGGAGCAATAATATGACTCTACACGAGAGGATTGTGAAAAGTAGCCATGAGGACCAACAACACAATAATTGCAAGGAACAAATTAAGATACACTGTAAGAACTCAAATATTAATAAAATGAAGACAGACAATATTTCCAAGTAAAGTACTTTATAATTAGTTGGTTATGCTAAGAATATAAACATTCCATTATGCATTCTATAACCCAGGGTTTTTAAACTAGACACATTGTAACAAATTATTGTTACTTTATTTTTTTCTAAATAACATGGATAATTTTTTATTTATTTATGTAATGGACAATTTAGCACCAATAATTTAGTTGCATAGAGTTCAAGCTTTTACAGTTTGATGCACACATTTCACATTTATGCAAATGGGTTTGATGCTCATCAGCCATTGCAATTATTCTTTGGCTCTGTTACTTAACCTTACCTTGTTATTTGGTGGAAACTTAGGAGATTCCAGACAGAAATATGCTGCCTACGAGTAAAAAAAGGCTTTGAAATGTAGGAGTTCCTAAGTAAAGGCTAAATGGTCAATTACAAGCTATGTGGTATCCATCATAAACACTGCATCCTTTTTTGTATTACATGTACTCATGTATAATCAATTTCCTTCTATTTAATTTTTATATTCAATATTGGCTATTTACTATAAATACCGCGAATACTGTATTAATAATTACTATAAATATTGTAAAGGCATAGGGTGTCTCATATACTAACATTGAACAGCTTTGACTATATCATTCAAATATTGTCTTTCATCAGTCTACTCTAGGTAGAACAGCTAAAGGAGGAGTAAACCCTAAAATTGAATATGGCTAAAAATGTAATATTTTACATACTGAGTAAATTGCACCAACTTCAGCTTCTCAATAGCAGCAATGATCCTGGACTTCATACTTGTTACAAGGGGTCACCACCTTGAAAAGCATCTGCGACACTCACATGCTCAGTGGGCTCTGAGCAGCTGTTGAGAAGCTAAGCTTAGGGGTTGTCACAAATTATCCAGTAGAAAATGAGTTGGCCTGTAATATAAGCCAATACTACAAGGCTGTGTAATTAAATTCTGATGCTAGTTGCACTGGTTTCTGTGATGTAGTAATTATCTGTATTAATTAATAATCAGCGTTATATTGTGACATTTCTATTCTGTATATACAGTATATTGTTAGTTTATCCCTAAGCTCAGTAAATGACAGCAGCACAGAGCATGTGTAGTGAATCAGCAGAAAAGAAGATGGGGAGCTACTGGGGCATCTTTGAAGACACAGATCTTCCCTGCTAAAAGGCTATGGTTGGCTTGAGCTGGTATAGAAGCCCAAAACATAATGTACAATATTTCTAGCCTACTTCTTTAGTTAAGCTTTACTTCTTCTTTAATTGGTTTACTGTACTGGAACAAATTAGTTAATGGGTCCTAATGTGTATTCAAACCAGGGCAAGATGCCTATAATATATAAAGTAAGGACAGGGTCAGACTGGGCAATAGTGGGCCCAGGCCCTCATTGGTCCGCTCTCTTTGGATGCTTCCCCAATCACAACTGCAAGTTAAAGGGGTTGTTCACTTTTAAATGAACTATTAGTATGATGTGATGTGAGTAGTGATGGTCAAATTTATTCGGCAGGTGCGAATTCGCATAGGATTTGCACCTTTTGCCGGCGAATAAATTCACGGAATTCCCGCGAATTTCAATGTTTTTTTGACACTGGCGACAATTTGGACGCCAGTGACAATTAATCGGAATTGTCGCAAATTTTTCATGATAAAAATTCGCCCGTCACTAGATGTGATATTCTGACACAATTTTTTTAGCTTTTCATTTTTTATTAGCTTTTTATTCAGCAGCTCTCCAGTTTGCAGATTCAGGAATCTGGTTATTAGGATCCAAATTACCCTAGCAACCCTGCATTAATTTGAATAAGAGGCTGAAATATAATCAGGGAAGGATCTGAACAGAAAGATGAGTAATAAAAAGTAGCAATAACAATACATTTGTAGCTTTACAGAACATTTGTTTTTAGATGGGGTCAGTGGTCCCATTTGAAAGCTGGAAAGAGTCATAAGAAGTAGGCAGATAATTAAACAACAAAAATAAAAAATAAATAATGAAAACCAATTGAAAAGTTGTTAGAATTGACCATACTATGACATGCTAAAGTTAACTTAAAGGTGAACTACCGCTTTAATCAGGAGGGGAAAAAACTTTCTCAAAACAGAAGCTAGTTTTAATATGTTCAATTTAGGCATGATTTTAGACATGATTTCCTGCTTATGGAATGTGTATTAAAGGAGAACTAAAACTCAAAGAAGTAGTTCTAAGCTGCTGTTTATTCAGATTGAAATTCACACTAGAAGGTTGATTAGTACTTCATATTACATGGCAGCATTGATACCAGCGCATTCAGCATCAGAACTTATTAATAAGCAACCCTGTCAGCTTCTATGACTGATGTAACTGATGAAATGATTTTCCATATCACTGACACTCAAAGATAGCAAGCTCCTGTGTACAATGTGATCGTTACTATTATAGGACTGCTGAATAGGACATAAAATAGTAGTTAGAGGAGAGCACTTGTAGAAGCAGATACTGCTAAAACATTTTATTATTGACTACAAATCACACGACATGTTTTGGGCATGGCCCTTTCTCAAGTGTAGAATAGGACTTCTTGGTTGAATAGCTACTGATTTAACCCCTTGGACGTCTACATTCTTGTTAATTACATAGTTATATATTTAATTTGTTGAATAAAGACCAAAGTCCAGCAAGTTCAACCCCTCCAAATGAACCCCAGTGCACATATATACATGTCAATGCAAATATAGGGGTTTACGGATAGATACTGTATGTCTAAAGGCTTCAGGCAAAGGTTCATATTCCCTCCATGCAGCTTTTCTTACTGGCAGAGTCAACTTTGCTCAAAATACTTGAGCAACTGAAAAGAGCAATGCAATGTCAAATTATCTAGCCATGTTACAATGTAATGTAAATATTTTGCTAGAGAATTGTATAAAAATGAGTCTACCATATCTATCTTCTATTATTACAAAATATTTATATTTTTAATAAAAATAGTTGAAAATACTGGCTGTTATGTATTTATTTGAGGGAGCGTCTTTTACATTTGCTATGTGGACATGTTTAAAGGAGAACTATACCCCCAAAATGTATACTAGAGCAACAGATAGTTTATATTAAATGAAGCGGCGTATTAAAGAATCTTATCAAATTGGAATATATATTTTAGTAAATATTGCCCTTTTACATCTCTTGCCTTGAGTCACCATTTTGTGATAGTCTGTGTGCTGCCTCAGAGATCACCTGACCAGAAATACTACAACTCTAACTGTAACAGGAAGAAGTTTGGAAGCAAAAGACAGAACTCTGTCTGTTAATTGGCTCATGTGACCTAACATGTGTGGTTTGTTTAGTATGTTTGTGTGCACCGTGAATTGTACGATCCCAGGGGGTGGGCCTTACTTTTTAAAATGGCAGGTTTCTATTTAGGACTACCCAATGGCACATACTACTAAAAAAGCATATTATTATGAAAATAGTTCATTTACATGAAGCAGGGTTTTACATATGAGCTGTTTTATGCAATGTATTTTTTTATAGAGACCTACATTGTTTGATGGGTATAGTTTTCCTTTAAGCCTTCATCATGGGACATCAATTTATCCACTCTCCTGCACTCTTTCCTTAAAACAACACACCCCCAAACCCTCACCATGCTCCCAAATGTATATGCTGCTCAAAACATGCAAGGATCAAGAATGAGGCCAGTGGCATAACTAGGGTTTTGGGAGAGAGGACCCCCTATACAAAATGTATAGGCCCAAGCATAGATGTCAGAACAGGAAGGGAAATGTAAATATGTGATGGCAAAACTGCACAGCAAGCCAACTTAGTAAAACGCAATGCATCCTCCATCTATACCTACGCCTGTAGGAAAGCATTTTGTAACTTCTGTATATACAATGTTTGCTGCAGGTGTGATTGGATATTTTGCAGGAGACTTGTCCAATCTTGCTGCGCAGCAAACATTACAAAATGCTTTTATATTACAAGTGAGACAAGCGCAAGTACGAAAGGAGAATCACATTGCTGTGTCAGCTTGATAAGAAGTTTTGTCATTACTTATGTCCCCTCCAGTTCGAACAGCTATGCTGGGGCCCGTCACTGGTAAGGTCCCTTAAAGACATAGAGGTCTCAACAATGCGGAGGCTTAATTATGTCACTGAATGAGGCAAGGATGCTGGACACTGAAGCATGGATACAAGCAAGAGAAGAAGTTGCGTTATTGTTAGGGCCACAGAAGGTAGGCGTAGCTAGCATGGCTATGGCTCTTTATTGGAAGGTGTATCATGCAAATGTGGCAGGAGCTCATTCAATTAAAAGCAATGGCAATTACCAATTCATATAAACAAAACTGCAGCTGAATTTTTTTTCTTAGCACTGCAACATCAATTATATTGCATGCATTTCCAGCAAGGGACAGGTTTAGAAGGGAACTACCTAGGTCACAACCATTTTGGGGAAATGGCTGAATCAGTCCTACAAAATATGCATATTGGTTGCCATGGGTTACTGAGAAGGTACAAATTCGCCAAACATTGCTAAATGAGTCCCCAGTGAGTTGTCCATGATTCAAATTTATGCAGACAGAAGCGACCAAGTGTACACAAAAGTATCCTGGACAGATGCACTTTTTAAGGAAGAGGAACTCTGACCAGGGTAATGGCACTGACACAAAAGGGGATTAGTCAGTCCACTTATATGAGAACAAATAAGATGCTTTGACTTTCCGAAGTTGCCCAAAGATTTCTTGGAATGCAAATTTGGGCGACTTCAGAAACAAAGCACCACATATTTTTTACATTACATTTACAATTTACATTATCCCTGGTGGGGAAGCATTGCGAGGCGATTAATTGCCTCCAGGAGAGGAGATTTCTAGTGGCCCATGATAAATCTCCTCTCTTGGGGGCAAATAATTTGTGGGCAACGAATCTCCTCATGTACCATTGCGCTAAGAGGTAAGTGACTGCAGTGTGTCTAAGAAATTGGAATCTTCCAGTTATTTTATGTTTCTTTTTAATATGCTAATATGCATACAGGAAAAATATTCCTACATTATAAATTATTTATATTACTTCTACAAACGTAATTTCACTGGCCAAGTCTATGCAGATAATGTAAGTTATATATTATAGCTTGTATAATGGAATATCATTTCCCAGAAGCACATAGATTGAAAAGGTGCGTAGGTGTTGTGCACACCTTTTTCTACAACATACTCTGTTCTATAATGATGAACTTTTATCAGATGTCCCAGATTCATTGGAAGAATACCAGACAAACCAGAGTCTGCCCCTGCTGAACATAATGGCCTTGGTAAAGCTATGATAAGCTTTGCAAGGACTTGTGGGAATATTCCATTAGGCCCTTGAACTTTGTTTTTGTTAATCTTGTCAAAATGTTTGTGATGCCAGCTGTGAGTAATGCTTTCTATTACTTAAGAGATGATAATGGTAACTGCATAAACTTTCCAAAACAAAAACAAAGATGAATAAATGGTAGATATAAAACATAATATAAATAAAATAGTGCTGGAGTGAAGTGGAAGTTTATAGTTTCTCTATATATGATAAGAAACTGGCATATTCTGTGAGAACTGAACATTCCATGGGTAGTAAATGTGTATTGACTTCATCATCATCATTAATTATACAGCACCAGAATGTTATGTAGGGGGTTAAAGGTGTTAGAAACCTTTAGTTGTTAGTTTTCCCCAGGAGGGGTATTAGTCAGCTAGGCTTCATCCTAATAACAGTTGGGAGGGGGAGTAGTCCCCGGACTTACTCTAAACGTGAAAGATAGGATCAATAGTTAGTTAGTTAGTAGAGCAACCAAAGGCCCAATGAGGAGACTAGGAGGGTTAGTATGATGGTGTAGCATGGACACCAGGATAGGGACTCAAACGGTTGGGCTCAGGGATAGAGAGATCCTTGGACTGGGGATTCACCTTCACTGGGGATTGTGCACCAAAGGCAGGCAATACTACATCTGGGGTGTTGTGAACAATGAACCTTAAAGGTTGTGATTGTTGTTGGAAGCATTTACTGTTTGATATTGTAACATCATGCCTGCACCCACCAATTTTGAAAGTGTATGCTTTGGTTCAAATAAAAGTTAATCTGTTTTTAAAGAACCACTGGTGCACAAATTATTTAAAGTATTTGTCTTATGGTGGAGACACAGTGTGGTTAATCCTTCCTCCAATAGCTGAGAAAGAAGAGTCGTATGTACTATGTGCCCTACTGGGAGTTGTTGGGTTTTGAGTCCCTTGGATCGGACTCAAGTAGTGATGTGCAGTGAGTCCAATACCCGCGGATCGGGTGGGTTCGTGTTGACCTCAGCACTTCATTTGTGGGTCATGGGCAGGCTTGGGTTGAGCTCTTTTGCCATGACCTGACACTGCCAGCTTCTGTTTTTATAGGCTTGTGCTCTGTTGATGATGTCAAAAAAGGTTTGGGTGTGTCGGTACAGGCCTATAAATAGAGAGGAGGAGGTGGGTGTGGGTAAAAAAAACTTGACCCACATATCACTATACTCAAGGTGTATCAGCAGAGGTACTAGTGATTTTTGGGGTACCCCACCGCCGTCCACTTGTTACAGTTATGCAGCACTTTAAAATAGTTTATAACAAACACAGCCATAAAAAATGTAATAATAAGGAATTATAAAACAACTGAATTTGCTGAGTAATTATTGAAGATGATTTACTACTCATCCGAGCAGCTGTGATAGGATTACCAATGTGTCATGCAACTCCTAGAAACAGGTGATAATTGTGAGAGTTGCATGAATGGATAGGTGAAGTGTTCTGAAACCGCAGGGGTACAGATGTGAGAACAGCATTGTATGTAGCAGACAGGTGGTGTCGAAGGTCCCCGCCTATGTTCAGGGATGGTTTCTCCACCTTGAAATCAAGGCTACCCAGACAGAGCCTTTGTTAAAACAGCAACAACCAAGCCCAACAGGAACACCAATAAACACCAATACAAATAACCACCCAGACACACATAGCAGGCAAAACATAGTCATCCCATATGTAACTGGAGTGTCAGAGAAACTCAGGAGGATTTTTCAAACCTAGCAACACACTGAGACAAAAACTGGTACACCCAAAGGATCCAACACCTAAAGAAAAACAAAGCAATGTGGTATACGAAGTCCAGTGTACTGAGGAGTGCACGGATTTGTACATTGGGGAGACAAAACAACTGCTCACCAAGTGAATGGCTCAGCACAGGAGGGAGAACTCTACAGGGCAAAACTCAGCTGTCTTTCTACACCTACAAGACAAGGGACACTCCTTTGAAGATAGCAAGGTCCAAATCTTGGAAGAAGACCACTAGTTTGAACGAGGCGTGAAGGAGGCGATTCATGTCAAGGTGGAGAAACCATCCCTGAACAGAGGGGGGGGCGCTTCAACACCACCTGTCTGCTACATACAATGCTGTTCTAACATCTGTACCCCGGCGGTTTCAGAACACTTCACACATCCATTCATGCAACTCTCACAAGTAACACCTGTATCTAGGAGTTGCATGACACATTGGATAATCCTATCACAGTAACTACACAGAATAAACGCCTCTGTAAATTTCAGATGTCACCTCTTTGAAGATTTACAATGTGCCATTGTGATTGGATCAGTGGAAGAGTTTAAATGCCAAGAACTTCCCACACCAGTCAGTTGAACTGAAGAAGCTGCTCGGATGAGTAGTGAAACGTCTTCAATAATTACTCAGCAAGTTCAGTTGTTTTAGAATTATTTATTTTAGATATACCATGACCTGGATGAATGAAAATCTTTATAGTCTTAATCAATAAGGGTTACAATTCAAAATGAAATCAGAGGGCTAACAAGAACTTACAATGTGAAGGTCTTAAGGCAATAACAGGCTAACATACTTGTAGGAGCCTGCATTCTAATAATCCAATGATGTATAAGACAATTTTAGAAGTTGTAAGTATGGTTAAAAAAAACCTGATTCGATTTTGTGTGACCTCTGCAGTTAGGGCTGTATGTAAGCCTGATTTTAGGTGCAAGTTTTAGTTAGAGGCAAATCCTAAACCAGTAAAACTCATGGCTTCAGGACTATTTTTAGCTGTTTTTCGGGTCTTCTGGACTTCGGGCCTTTTGCCGCTTCAGGACTTCAGTGTCGGCTCCTTTTGTGACTTCGTTTCTTTTCACCGCTTCAGGGCTTCAGTGTCGGCTCCTTTCGTGACTTTGTTTCTTTTCGCCACTTCAGGACTTCAGTGTTGGCTCCTTTCGTGACTTCGGGTCTTTCCGCCGCTTAGGACTTTGTATGTTCGGCACTTCCGCATTCGGCTGTTTGGGACTTTGCAAGCAGAGGCACGGCTGTGGAGCGGTCAAGGGGGGCCCGGCTCTTTGAAAAGTACAGCATTTCCTGGCCCCCCTTCAGCCCCGGGCCCGGGACACTTGTCCCCCCTCTCCCCCCCTGATGGCAGCCCTGTGTACATGTGCAAGGAGGAGAAGAAGGAAACATAAATATCTTTTTCAACTTTCCTCCATGTGTAGACCTTTTGGTCCAGCAATGGGCAGTTCACGCTGACTTAATTCATTTAAAATAATGCACCATGAATAATGACAAAGTTGTTTTCTATCATTTTACAGCTGTCCATAGGGGCAGATTTACTAAAGGGCAAAGTGACTAATGCTGGCGGCGATTTGCAAGCGTTACTGCTTTCAGGCACTTTGCCGATTTACTAACGGTCGCAGGCGTAACTTTGCTAGCGAAAGAGACAGATGCTAGCGGTCATTCGCATTCTATTGGCAAGCAAATTTTGCTCTGGCGAATGGACGTTACTCCATTAATTCACTAAGATGTGGATTTTACTGAACGTTACCTCTTTCACCAGACTTGCCTTTGCCAGCTCAGACCAGGTGAGGTGCATTGGAGTGCATAGATCTTCCCCAATCTTCTGTTACTTACATAATATTTTTAGTGGAAAAAGTTTCTAAGTCCCAAAAAACGCTGGCGTCTTTTCCTTTTTTCAGAATGATAGCCTGCAAAAGACCCTTTTTTGGGTAACCGGGTTCCTCCATACATTTTCTAACTTTATGGAACATAAACTATACAGTGGGCTCATGTGTAGGGCATTATAACAACTCTATTTTATTTATTAAGGTTCCCTGGACTTGTGTAATGTAATGTATTTGCTGCAACATATATGTCCATTCAACTTTATAATTTCCCTCTGTATGCAAATTAGCCTTAGAGTGAAGACATCTAACGAAGTTGCTCTAGGCATAATTGAACGCTAACGAATCTTCGCTTTGATTGCTGAAGTAACGCTAGTGAAAATTTGACAGCATTCGGCTCCCCGGATGCAACTTTGCATTTTAGTAAATTAGCGTTGTCTGAGCAAATTTTCGACTGGCGAGGTTTTGTGATGGCTGCGCAGCCGTCGCTGGAAATTTTCGCTGCTTAGTAAATTTCCCTCTTAATGTATTATACTGTTTAATACATTACTCTGCAGCATCGGCCACTACTATGCTTCCTGGGCTGTATTAAAGTGTGCCACAGAATACAGCTATTGTTAAACCTCTGCAAGCTTTATTCACCACACTGCTGTAAACATCACAATCCATATGATTTCATTAAAATTGTTGAATTGTTAATTAATAATAATTAGATGATTCAGTGTAACATTGCAAAGTGTTGCTTATACCATCAGAACATTGAGAGAAGAAGACCCCAATGCAGGAAATTTGGGGACACATTTCAGGGATCATGGGCATCTTGCTGACTACAGCTCTTAGAACTCCCAAACCAGGGTTTGATTCTCACCACAGAGCAGTTTGTATGTTCTACTTGTGTCTGTGTAGGTCTCCCCTAGGAACAGCAGTTTCCTCCCATGCTTCAAAAACACACTGGTAGGTTAATTGGCTCCTTAGGCAATTTGTACCTACTCTATATGAATGTGATAGGGATCCAAGAGTGTAAACTCAACTGGGGCAGGGACTGTGAATGATAAGCAATCACTGTTAAATAAGCTCTGTCTGATATAATGACGCTACATAAATAAAGGTTGATGATAATTACAACATCTGGAATCTCACAAGTTTGATAACGCAGCTGCTTATGGTGCAAAAATCTAAATATTAATATTCTAAAATATCCCCAGTTGCTTAAACCCTGTTGTAGTTTTTCCCCTGATGAAGACCATTTGATGATCAAAACGAGTAGGGCAAGTTACATTAAAGGGATACTATCATGGGAAAAATTTTTTTTTCAAAATGAATCAGTTAATAGTGCTGCTCCAGCAGAATTCTGCACTGAAATCCATTTCTCAAAAGAGCAAACAGATTTTTTTATATTCATTTTATTATTTTGAAATCTGACATGGGGCTAGACATTTTGTCAATTTCCCAGCTGCCCCAAGTCATGTGACTTGTGCTCTGATAAACTTCAATCACTTTTTACTGCTGCAAGTTGGAGTGATATCACCCCCCTCCCTTTTCCCCCCCAGCAGCCAAAGAAAAGAACAATGTGGGAAGGTAACCAGATAGCAGCTCCCTAACACAAGATAACAGCTGCCTGGTAGATCCAAGAACAGCACTCAATAGTAAAAACCCATGTCCCACTGAGACACATTCAGTTACATTGAGAAGGAAAAACAGCAGCCTGCCAGAAAGCATTTCTCTCCTAAAGTGCAGGCACAAGTCACATGACCAGGGGCATCTGGGAAATTGACGAAATGTCTAGCCCCATGTCAGATTTCAAAATTGAATATACTGTAAAAAAATCTGTTTGCTCTTTTGAGAAATGGATTTCAGTGCAGAATTCTGCTGGAGTAGCACTATTAACTGATGTGTTTTGAAAACAACATGTTTTCCTTTAACTCTGTGATGAATAAAACTTTTTCATGCAGGGTGTGCAATCCACCTATTTCATGTTGCTTAAGCCCTGTGGCTGAAAACATCTGTTGTAAAAGCTGGCCACCTTTACTGAAGGGTTAATCCTCTCATGCATAGAGCAATTTGAACACACACCTCTATTGGCAGCTTGCTCTTAGATTGGCTTAGAAGAAACTTACAGATCCGGTTTATTTTTTATTCTTTTCTTTACAGGAAGGTACAGGGAAAAGCTGTTCTGTTTGAAAGTTTCGACACTCCCTGTGACTCAGATGTCGGCAATATCCCCTCAGTTTACAATTCTACACAATGGAAAGTGTTTACTTCGGGCTGAACTGAATACTTGCAATGCACAGCAGATAGTATAACCTGCTGGAAGCGGACACCAACAGATGAAGGTAAGTGCTTTTATACTCTTGTATATGAACCCAAGATGGGATCCATGTGCCCTTTGTTTAGGAGAATCTCCACAAAGAACAATACAGATACATTCCATGGTGCCCTGTAAAAATCTGTTTTATTACAGGCGTCCCATATTAAAGACTAGGTCTTTTAAGATCGTAAAACATGTTCTGATGAGGCGGAAGGTGAAGTATCTTGCTGCAACCCCTGCAATGTAGTCACACAGCAACATACTCAACAAATTAGCAATCACAGCAAGATACTTTTCTGTTTAACACAGTGGTGCTTAATATAAGTTATCATGGCTTTGATGTAAATGTAAGGTATTAGTAAACACAATCATCCAGTTTTATACTGTAAAATATATGAAAAGGTAAATGCATACAGCATCAGACACCAGACCCAGTCTTGTATAGCTCAGTTCTATTCTGCCCTATATCTCTCTATATATAGAACCATATAGGATAGGATTCTGTAAGTCTATGTACAGGCTATATCAACAATTTTTGTGTGACACTGCATTGAGCAGCAATATTTACTGTATGCACTGAAATCCCATATTTTTCTTTACTCCCTCTAATATGGTTGAGATATATTGGCATGCAGATTTTAGCCAACCTAATATTCAGGTTCACTTACCATCATATGCTGGTGCTCATTTGAAATGAGGGCTAGAAGGAGAATACTCATGAAGATGGATTCATTCTGGGGTCATGAAACAGTTCGATAATTGATTCTAGGGGGAAACAATTTCTATTGCTCTTTATTAATTTACCTTACTAAAACAGGGTTCCCAAACTGTGAGTCTGGCTCTTTTTTGGAAGGATCAAGCAGGGAATGGATGGGCAGCATGAATTGGATTAAAAGGGTTGTTCACCTTTAAGTTAAGTTTTAGTGAGTTATAGAATGGCCAATTCTACACAACTTTTCACAATTCATTATTTTTTGTAGTTTTTTTTAAATTATATGCCTTCTTCTGACTATTTCCAGCTTTCCTTCAAATGTTCCGTAAGGCTACAAAAGTATGATTATTGCTATTTTTTATTTATCGCCTTTCTATTCAAGCCCTCTCCTATTTATATTCCAGTCTCTTATTCAAATCAGTGCATGGTTGCTAGGGTAATTTGGACCATAGTAACCAGATTGCTGAATTGCAAACTGGAGAGCTGCTGAATAAAAAGCTAAATAACTCAAAACCCACAAATAATAAAAAATTAAAACCAATGACAAGTTGTCTCACAATAGCACTCTCTACATCATACTAAAGGTTAACTCAAAGATGAACAACCCCTTAAATGGTGGCTACCAAGTTAACAATGATTTTATGTATCTGTAACATTATTGTAATGGAAGTGGCACAGACCACAAAAAAGAAGCATGAACCCAAAAATCTCTGGACTGGGGAATTTCATTTAAAGCAGTTTTCTCACCACACATAGAGAAGGTGATATGCAGCTAATGCAACACTGCATTGCAGGAAATCTGTCCTGTTGTTAATAAGCTATAGTAAATTTTTATGTTCTTTTCAATATTCACAATTTTTTTAAAATATGTGTGACCAATGCATACTTACCCCATTCCTTGCTCTGACAGTGAAATGAGGCAACCCAATTAAAAGAACTACTATAGCTATGCTATATGTGTATAGTGGCCCGGCCTTTTAATATTCCTCATAGGGGGTTATTTACTAAAATCTGAATTTAAAATTTCATTTTATTAAACCAAGCTTGACCAAACTCCCATCCACAATTTTACCTCATTTATCACTAAAATAACTTGGGTCGAGAAAAAACTCGATAAAATCGTGCGACAACTCAAATCATACAAATTTTCAAGACTTTACTCCTGCATCGCTCAATTGTTTCAGGTTGTTGTGTGAGAACCTTGAATTTTTCAGATTATTGGGCTAAACCCAGTGGAGACCACAATATCTTCAAATTGGGATAGGGACATCTGCCATTGACTTACAGTATACTGTACAGTTATGGGATCCGGAAACCCATTATCCAGAAAGCTCCAAATTACAAAAAGGCCATCATTCATAGACTCAATTTTATCTAAATAATCTGAATTTAATAAATTATTTCCTTTTTCTCTGTAATAATAAAACAGTACCTCGTACTTGATCCAAACTAAGATATAATTAATCTTTAATGGAAGCAAAACCAGACCATTGGGTTTAATTACATTTTTACATGGTTTTCAAGTAGACTAAAGATATGAAGATTCATATTATGGAAAGACCCGTTATCCGGAAAGCCCCAAGTCCCGAGCATTCTGGATAACAGGTTCCATACCTGTACATGACTTAAACAGGTTTGAGATGACGGGTTTTTGGATTCAGGCTTTTTGTAGCATTGGGATAAAAAAAAAAAAATCCACAAAAAATATGAGTTTTTACCCCAAAGAGCCTGACCAGAAAAAAAATGAGTTTTAGTAAATAACCACCTAATTGTATGTACATTTTCTGTTACACTGTAATGACTATTTTTTTTTTAAACAGGTACACCATGAATTGGGCACTCTTTCAAGGTCTCCTCAGTGGTGTGAGCAATTACTCTACTGCCTTTGGCCGCATATGGCTTTCCATTGTATTTATCTTCAGGCTTATGGTCTATGTGGTCGCAGCTGAAAGGGTTTGGGGTGATGAACAGGGAGAGTTCGACTGCAACACTAAACAACCAGGATGTACCAATGTCTGCTACGATTATTATTTCCCTGTCTCCCATATACGACTTTGGGCTCTCCAGCTCATTATGGTCACCTGTCCATCCCTTCTTGTCATAATGCATGTTGCTTACCGAGAGGACAGGGAGAGAAAGCACAGAGAGAAACTGGGAGAAAATAGTGGGCGACTTTATTTAGACGTAGGAAAGAAGAGAGGAGGCCTGTGGTGGACTTATCTACTAAGCCTTCTAGCTAAAGCAGCAGTAGATTCAGTTTTCCTCTATGTCTTTTATCGGATCTACCATAACTATTCTCTTCCCAATCTGGTTAAATGCTCCATAAAGCCATGTCCAAACATCGTTGACTGTTTTATATCAAGGCCCACAGAAAAAAACATATTCACTCTATTTATGGTTGCCACTACAATACTCTGCATTTTTTTAAATCTTTGTGAGATGGTGTATCTGATTGGCAAGAGGTGTCAAGAGTGCCTGGGACACAGGAACAAGAAATCCAGAACACGCAACAATGTCTTTGCATACATTGAGAAGCAAGAGATTTTCCATGCCAACAACAAGATGAATGAAGAAATGGCTCACTTACATCCATGCATTCGTTTGACACCACCAGAGACTGAATTAAAATAAGGGAAAGGTGTGTTCCAGCATTACTTTTGTGGAGTGAGGTTACAGAATCAGAGATGTAAAGGATCCTTCTTTCTTTTTATGCTAAGCGTCTTTTAAAGAGCAAATGAATTTTGGCTTTACTCTAAAATGCTCTGTCGGAGAGGATGGCGATATACAAATAGCAATAACAATAGGGCAAAACCTGGTATAAAACAGAATATAATTGTACAGTATCTGTTCCCAATATAACAAGGTCAAAAATTTTCCAAAAGAAAGAGCTGGAATAAATCTCCTTCTATAAGTCACCCGAGACGTATCCATTCAAGAATGTGTATAGTATGTATATAGATGAACAGGCAGTTTATCACAGATATTTAAGGAATATATGCCTGAATTTTTAATCAGTGCCATAGGCAATATTTTTATATTTCTGTTTCAAAAGTGTTTCATTTTGAAGTGCTACATTTGTAAAGTACAGTTTAGAGACACTTCAGTTACCAGCCAGTGACATCACAAAGGTCCCAGGGTCCTTACACATGATTTTATGATACCTTTAAAGTTTAAAGGTTGCAGTCATAAAATAAATATCTGCAATTGCACAACAGTTGCTGATCTTTGACATATCTTAATGGTTGACAATACAGCTGTAGAGTATACAGTGCTGATCCACTGTTTCAATCCAGAGAAATGTATAGCTCTGCAACATTCTTAAACACTTGCCTTTCTGCATTACCATTACCTATCTGTAAATACATCAATAAGCTAGGCTGCACGTTTTGCAAAAATTATATACAAAGTGAATTGATTATTATTAGGAATGCACTGAATCCACTATTTAAGGATTCGGCCGAATACTGAACCAAATCCGGACCCTAATTTGCATATGCAAATTAGGAGTGGGAAAAAAAAGTCATGCGATTGCCCTCCCCATTCCTAATTTGCATATTCAAATTAGGATTCAGATTCAGTTCGGCCGGGCAGAAGGATTCGGCCGAATCCTGCTGAAAAAGGCTAAATCCCGAACCGAATCCTGGATTCGGTGCATCCCTAATTATTATGCAGCCAAACTTATGAATTTTTTAATACGACACTTCTGACTTTTCCTACCCAATGGCAAGCAACCTGATGGCCAAAGCATTTGAGGTCTGCTGGACAATCAGGCAGATATTACAGCCTAGGGAAGGACTAATGGCACAGATCCTCTGTTGAGGTTCAGGCTTTTGTATTTCCCAGTCTACACCAAATCAAATCACTGGTTATGCTTGGTTTTCCATTTTTGTTTTACATGAGTCCATGGGGCAAGGGTAAATCATTTCCTAGAAGATACAGCAATGTCCCTGGAAAGCAGACACAGAACACGTGGATGTCCTTTGAACTGAAATAGGGATATTTGACACATCCTGCTCACTCAACAACTATACCAATGAAACTGCCTCTCTAGAAGATACCAAGGCAAAGGGTCAGACTGTTACAAGAAAAGAATAATACATCACTCGCTAAAACATGATGTGAAATTTTTTTGAATATTTCAGTGATAAAATTCTTGGCAAGACTTAAAGACACCACACCATGCAGAAAACAGATTAACTGATGCAAGAAATCCAAACAAAGTTGTAACTATGTTTGTTCAATATGGTGATATTGCCATTTACAGTACATACCTAAACTTATATTTATATATTTATTTTTTTTATATTACAAGCACTTGTTGTAGAAAAACTTTTTTTTTGTACATGAATAAAAAAAAATCAAATACTCCTCCTCTGAATGCTTGGGGCTGTAAATCTATAATAAAAATCATTACAGTGCTAAAAGCAGCTGCTGAGATGGACTTAGTAATTATATGTTATAGAAAATTAATGCTGCTCAAATGGCCTCACACATACATAGTTAAATTGGATTGAAAAAAGTCCAAAGTCTCTAAAGTTCAATCATTCCAAATGGTCCCCAATGAACATCAAATGCGCATACTAATACATACCGATTTATACACTCTCATATGTAACTATACTGTATTATACCAATATAATACTCAAGAGCCATGAATATCCTGTAAATAATAACCTTATAAATGGTACTTAGTGATGTCATTGCTTATAATCAGAGCTTAGTGATGTAATTTCTGTCACATGACTCACTGAAGCTTATGTTTTATAATTAATAAAGTAACCCTCTTGCAAAATTTGAAGATATTAGAAGTCAACTCGGAGTTCCATGACCTGTATAAAAACATTTGATATGGTCATGGAACTCCTCGGTGACTTGTAATCGTTATATTTTACAAGAGGGGGAACTTTATTCACTATATCTATACTAACAAATTGTAGAGGTTATCGGATATAAGGCTTGTTCTAGAAATCATCCAAGCCATTCTTCACATTAATACTATCTGCCATCACAACATCACCCAGCAGGGCATTCCGCAACCTCACTGTCCTCACCATAAAGAAACACCTATCCTGCATCAAATGAAAGTTCAAAGGGAATAGCCAAAATGTTCTTGTAAGGGTTAATTTGAAGGTAGCTGATAGAACTATGGAAAGGGGGAGACTAGGAAGACCGAAATCTATGGATGCAAGGTGGAAGAAGAATTATGAACTCTGACTCAGTATTATCTACCCTGACCTGAGGGATAAAGCAGAGGGTTGAAAAGTATATCCAAATGTCCCTTGCAAGTGCTTGAAGTTGACATGTGAAATCTACAATGAGATTACATTTTTTTATTGATAATTACTTTTTATTTCACATTTCATGTTCACTGTCCCTGAGTACAGTAATATACAGGCCCAGATTTGTGGCGAGGCCACATAGGCCCAGGCCTAGGGCAGCTAGACTGTAGTGACAGCCGTCTGCATGCGCACACATGCATGTGAGAGGTCTGCAATTATAGTTCTGTATTAATGAGAATGTCATCCAGTACACAAGCACAGTATATGTATGGGACCTGTTATTCAGAATGTTTGAGACCTGGGGTTTTCTGGATAAATGATCTTTCCATATTTTTAATCTTCATACCTTAAATCTATTAAAACCATTAAATAAATTCAATAGGCTGGTTTTGCTTCCAATAAGGATTCATTATATCTTAGTTTGGATCAAGTTCAATATACTGTTTTATTACTACAGAGAAAAGGGGAATATTGTTTTAAAAAAAATTGGATTATTTGGATAAAATAAAGTCTCATGAAGATGGCCATCCTGTAATTCAGAGCTTTCTGGATAATGGGTTTCCAGATAAGGATCCCATAACTGTTCTTGAAGATTCACTGTTCACATCTTCTAGCTAGCACCTAGTACTGTCAAGCACTGCAAGGGAGCCCTATGCAAACTGGGCAGCCACCTGCACCCCCCTCACCCACACATGTACTTACAAACAAGTGTGCACCCTGATGACACAACAGTGGAGGCCGTTTTGTGCCCTTTTAGCACTCCAGCACATGCAACTCTGTCCATAGTAAATAAGCCCTTTTTAAATGCAAATGCATTTTTTTAACTGACCCCAGAAAATGTGTGTGGTCAACATTGGCCACGTAACCCAAGGTGCACAGACATTCCCCTTACTGTATTTTAGAAAGCCACTGTGCAAATACTTGGAAAGTATGCTGTTATATTTTATCTTCCTTTAACTTTTTACATAACACAGTCTTTTTTATTACACAGTTTAACTTGTGTGATGAATATCAACATTCTTTCATTTATTTGAATGCCACAAATGATACTTTTATTTCCAGTAAACATAGGAGGGTTTAAGTGAAATACCTTACATTTATCCAGTTCAATCTGGTCTATTTCATTTCTTTCCTTCAACAGTTTCCCTAGTTGCACCCAGTGCTATGAGCACTGAATAGTTTGATATGTCTTTCAGCTTTTCAATCATACAACTTTTAAAAGATAACTAACCTCAAATCACAATGTAGCAGATTCGTCAAAACTAGGGATGTAGCGAACGTCGGAAAAAAAGTTCGCGAACATATTCGCGAACTTGCGCAAAAATGCGAGCGGTTCGCGAACGGTTCGCGAACCCCATAGACTTCAATGGGAAGGCGAACTTTAACATCTAAAAAAGACATTTCTGGCCAGAAAAATGATTTTAAAGTTGTTTAAAGGGTGCAACGACCTGGACAGTGGCATGCCAGAGGGGGATCAAGGGCAAAAATGTATCTGAAAAATCTGCCTGTGTGTGCTTGGAAGAGATAGTGTAGGGGGAGAGCTGTTAGTGATTTCAGGGACAGATGATAGTAAGTTTGCTGGCTAGTAATCTGCTTGATACTGCTCTGTATTGGAGGGACAGAAGTCTGCAGGGATTTGAGGGACATTTTAGCTTAGGTAGCTTTGCTGGCTAGTAATCTACTGTTCTCTTTAAACAACTGCCATACGTTGCCCTTGTAGGCATTGTTTGCCCAGTTTTTTTGGACGCAGCCACTGAAGCACAGTTGCCAGAAAAAATATGCCATATAAATGCTGAAAATAGTCATTTTTCGCCATACGTTGACCTTGTAGACATTGTTTGCCCAGTTTTTTTTGGACGCAGCCACTGAAGCACAGTTGCCAGAAAAAATATGCCATATAAATGCTTAAAATAGTAATTTTTCGCCATACGTTGACCTTGTAGACATTGTTTGCCCAGTTTTTTTGGACGCAGCCACTGAAGCACAGTTGCCAGAAAAAATATGCCATATAAATGCTGAAAATAGTCATTTTTTGCCATATACGTTGAGTCAACGTATGGCAAAAAATGACTATTTTCAGCATTTATGTGGCATATTTTTTCTGGCCTCTGTGCTTCAGTGGCTGCGGCCAAAAAAACTGGGCAAACAATGCCTACAAGGTCAACGTCGTTGACCTTGTAGGCATTGTTTGCCCAGTTTTTTTGGCCGCAGCCACTGAAGCACAGAGGCCAGAAAAAATATGCCATATAAATGCTGAAAATAGTCATTTTTTTGGTCGCAGCCACTGAAGCACAGTTGCCAGAAAAATTATGCCATATAAATGCTGAAAATATAAATTTTTTTGGTTGCAGCCACTGAAGCACAGAGGCCAGAAAAATTATGCCATATAAATGCAGAAAATATGCATTTTTTTGGTCGCAGCCACTGAAGCACAGTTGACAGAAAAATTATGCCATATAAATGCTGAAAATATAAATTTTTTTGGTTGCAGCCACTGAAGCACAGAGGCCAGAAAAATTATGCCATATAAATGGAGAAAATATGCATTTTTTTGGTTGCAGCCACTGAAGCACAGAGGCTAGAAAAATTATGCCATATAAATGGAGAAAATATGCATTTTTTTGGTTGCAGCCACTGAAGCACAGAGGCTAGAAAAATTATGCCATATAAATGGACAAAATATGCATTTTTTTGGTTGCAGCCACTGAAGCACAGAGGCCAGAAAAATTATGCCATATAAATGCAGAAAATATGCATTTTTTTGGTTGCAGCCACTGAAGCACAGAGGCTAGAAAAATTATGCCATATAAATGGACAAAATATGCATTTTTTTGGTTGCAGCCACTGAAGCACAGAGGCCAGAAAAATTATGCCATATAAATGCAGAAAATATGCATTTTTTTGGTTGCAGCCACTGAAGCACAGAGGCCAGAAAAATTATGCCATATAAATGCAGAAAATATGCATTTTTTTGGTTGCAGCCACTGAAGCACAGAGGCCAGAAAAATTATGCCATATAAATGCAGAAAATATGCATTTTTTTGGACGCAGCCACTGAAGCACAGTTGCCAGAAAAAATATGCCATATAAATGCTGAAAATAGTAATTTTTCGCCATACGTTGACCTTGTAGACATTGTTTGCCCCGTTTTTTTGGACGCAGCCACTGAAGCACAGAGGCCAGAAAAAATTAAACCAGTAGGGTTTGCACCCTAGTTTGTAACGGTGGCGGAGGGAGGAGGACGCTAAAGGACAGCTGTGTGTGGAGTCATGAGGCTTGAAGAGAAGGACAGCTGCATAGAAGTCAGAACAAGTCTTCCGGCGTGCAGTAACCCTCCGAGATCCACCCCTCATTCATTTTAATAAAGGTCAGGTAATCGACACTTTTGTGACCTAGGCGAGTTCTCTTCTCAGTTACAATCCCTCCTGCTGCACTGAAGGTCCTTTCTGAGAGCACACTTGAGGCTGGGCAAGACAAGAGGTTCATGGCAAATTGTGACAGCTCTGGCCACAGATCAAGCCTGCGCACCCAGTAGTCCAGGGGTTCATCGCTCCTCAGAGTGTCGATATCTGCAGTTAATGCCAGGTAGTCCGCTACCTGCCGGTCGAGGCGTTCTTTGAGGGTGGATCCAGAAGGGTTGTGGCGCTGCCTTGGACAGAAAAACATTTGCATGTCTGATGTTACAGACCGGCCAAAGGGCTTTGTCCTTGCAGGTGTGCTCGTGGCAGGATTACTGGCACCTCTGCCCCTGGAATGTTGATGAGTTCCTGAAGTGACATCACCCTTAAAAGCATTGTACAACATGTTTTGCAGGCTGGTTTGTAAATGCCGCATCTTTTCGGACTTGTGGTATGTTGGTAACATTTCTGCCACTTTATGCTTGTACCGAGGGTCTAGTAGCGTTGCGACCCAGTACAGGTCCTTCTCCTTAAGCCTCTTGATACGGGGGTCCTTCAACAGGCATGACAGCATGAAAGACCCCATTCTCACAAGGTTGGATGCAGAGCTATCCATCTCCGCTTCCTCATTATCAAGGACTGCATCATCCACGGTCTCCTCCCCCCAGCCACGTACAAGACCAGGGGTCCCCAAAAGGTCACCACTAGCCCCCTGGGAAGCCTGCTCCTGTTGGTCCTCCTCCTCCTCCTCCACAAAGCCACCTTCCTCCTCTGACTCCACTTCTGGCACCTCTCCCTGCGTTGCAGCAGGTGCCTGGGTTCGTTCTGGTGATTCCGACCATAAATCGTGCGCTTCCAGCTCCTCGTCACGCTGGTCTACAGCCTCATCTGTCACTCGTCGCACGGCACGCTCCAGGAAGAAAGCGAAGGGTATTAGGTCGCTGATGGTGCCTTCGGTGCGACTGACCATATTTGTCACCTCTTCAAAAGGTCGCATGAGCCTGCAGGCATCGCGCATAAGCACCCAGTAACGGGGGAAAAAAATCCCCAGCTCTGCAGATCCAGTCCTACCACCCAGTTCAAAAAGGTACTCGTTGACGGCCCTTTGTTGTTGCAGCAGACGTTCCAACATAAGGAGCGTTGAATTCCAGCGAGTCTGGCTGTCAGAAATCAAACGCCTGACTGGCATGTTGTAGCGCTGCTGAATGTCAGCAAGGCGTGCCATGGCTGTGTAGGAACGTCTGAAATGGGCCGACACCTTTCTGGACTGGGTGAGAGCGTCCTGGAATCCTGGGTACTTGGAGACAAAACGTTGGACTATTAAATTTAACACATGTGCCATGCAGGGCACATGTGTTAAATTTCCCAGTCTCAACGCTGCCAACAGATTGCTTCCATTGTCACACACCACTTTTCCGATCTGCAGTTGGTGTGGGGTCAGCCACCGATCGGCCTGTGACTGCAGAGATGACAGGAGTACAGATCCGGTATGGTTTTTGCTTTCCAGGCACGTCATCCCCAAGACAGCGTGACAACGGCGTACCTGGCACGTCGAATAGCCTAGGGGGAGCTGGGGGTGCACAGGTGTGGAGGAGGAGAAGGAGGACCCAGCAGCAGAGTAAGAAGAAGAAGAGGAAGAAGACGAGGTAGAGAGCGATGGAGGAGTAGAGGTGGTGGCAGAACCGCGTGCAATCCGTGGCGGTGACACCAACTCCACTGTTGTTGTTGTTGTTGAGCTACCCATTCCCTGCTTCCCATTCCCAGCCATTACCAAGTTCACCCAGTGGGCAGTGTAGGTGACATACCTGCCCTGACCATGCTTGGAGGACCATGCGTCAGTAGTCATATGGACCTTTGGCCCAACACTAAGTGACAGAGATGCGGTAACTTGGCTCTGCACATGTTGGTACAGGTGTGGTATTCCCTTTTTAGAAAAAAAATTGCGGCTGGGTACCTTCCACTGCGGTGTCCCAATTGCTACAAATTTGCGGAAGGCCTCAGAGTCCACCAGCTGGTATGGTAAAAGCTGGCGGGCTAAGAGTGCAGACAAGCCAGCTGTCAGACGCCGGGCAAGGGGGTGACAGTCAGACATTGGCTTCTTACGCTCAAACATGGCCTTCACAGAAACTTGGCTGGTGGCAGATGACTGGGAATGGGAACAGGTGGTCAAGGTGGAAGGCGGAGTGGAGGGTGGTTCAGATGGGTCAAGGAGAGCAGAGGTAGAGCAGTAAGATGCTGGACCAGAAGGAGTGTGGCTTTTAGTTTGCCTGTTGCCTTTGAGGTGTTGCTCCCAAAGTGCTTTGTGCTTGCCGCTCATGTGCCTTCGCATAGAAGTTGTACCTATGTGGCTGTTGGGCTTACCAAGGCTCAGTTTCTGACTGCACTCATTGCAAATTACAATGCTTTTGTCAGAGGCACACACATTAAAAAAATCCCACACTGCTGACTTTTTGGAAGTGTGCGATCTGGCGGTAACAGTAGAAGTTGGCGGCATTGGCGGCAATGGCGGGTGCGTTGGCCGGCTGAACACAGGTGCCGATACATGTTGTTGCCCTACTGATCCCTGCGGGCTGTCCTCCCTGCTTCTTCTAAGTCTTATTCTCCTACTGCCTCTCTGACTCTCCGTCTCTCCATCTGAACTACCCTCCTCTTGCTCTCTTCTACTAGGCACCCACAAAACATCAATCTCCTCATCATCATTCTCCTCAGATGCATCAATTTCTTCTGACACATCACAGAAGGAAGCAGCAGCGGGGACCTCCTCCTCATCACTCATCATTATGTCCATCTCTGTCGTGTTCTCTGCCAGAATTAAATCTGGTGTAACGTCCTCATCTCCTTCATCTTCTTCTGCCAATAATGGTTGCGCATTACTCAGTTCAAGAAACTCATGGGAAAATAACTCCTCTGACTCCAGTGAAGAAGGGGCACCGGTGGTGGAGGAAGTGTTACGTGGGGTGGCCATAGCAGTGGAGGATGAGGAGGATGTTGTGGTAAAGTTAGAAACGGTAGAGGATGGGGTGTGCTGTGTAAGCCAGTCAACTACCTCTTCAGCATTTTGGGAGTTCAGGGTCATTGGCTTTTTAAAACTGGGCAATTTGCTAGGGCCACAGGATTGCATAGCAGCACGGCCCCTAGCACGGCCTCTGCGTGGCGGCCTGCCTTTGCCTGGCATTATTTTTAAAAAAACAACAACAACAAAAACTCAGTTGGTTTTTCTGGAAACGATAATACACACAGCTAGATGGCGGTTTGAAGAAAACACTGTGCAAATAATGCCTACAAGGTCAACGTATACACAGCGGTGGATACGGATTACGTAAAATATCAGAATGCTGCTTGAAAAAAAGTAACTCAAGTGGTTTTTCTAGAGACGATAATATTATCAATATTTAGACAAAATGTGAACAAGCTCACACAGCTAGATGGCGGTTTGAAGAAAACACTGTGCAAATAATGCCCACAAGGTCAACGTATACACAGCGGTGGATACGGATTACGTAAAATATAAGAATGCTGCTTGAAAAAAAGTAACTCAAGTGGTTTTTCTAGAGACGATAATATTATCAATATTTAGACAAAATGTGAACAAGCTCACACAGCTAGATGGCGGTTTGAAGAAAACACTGTGCAAATAATGCCCACAAGGTCAACGTATACACAGCGGTGGATACGGATTACGTAAAATATAAGAATGCTGCTTGAAAAAAAGTAACTCAAGTGGTTTTTCTAGAGACGATAATATTATCAATATTTAGACAAAATGTGAACAAGCTCACACAGCTAGATGGCGGTTTGAAGAAAACACTGTGCAAATAATGCCCACAAGGTCAACGTATACACTACTACAGCGGTGGATACGGATTACGTAAAATTTATTATGGCTGCTTGAAAAAAGTCACTCCGGTGTTTTTTCTGGAGACGGTAATATTATGGATATTTAGACAGAATGTGAACAAGGTCACACAGCTAGATGGCTGTTGGTTGAATAACACACTGGGCAAAAAATGCCTACAGGGCAAATAATGCCTAAAAGGTCAACTTATACACTACTACAGCGATGGATACGGATTACGTAAAATTTATTATGGCTGCTTGAAAAAAGTCACTCCGGTGTTTTTTCTGGAGACGGTAATATTATGGATATTTAGACAGAATGTGAACAAGGTCACACAGCTAGATGGCTGTTGGTTGAATAACACACTGGGCAAAAAATGCCTACAGGGCAAATAATGCCTAAAAGGTCAACTTATACACTACTACAGCGATAGTAAAATAAAAAAAAGTAAAATAAAAAAAAAATGAATATTAAAAAAAAAAAATTACAGTTGGTGCTGCTGAACTACTAGGAGCAGCAGATTAGCACACCAGTCCCACTCCCCAACACTGCTAGACTAATAGCACTGGGCTCTTATAGTAATAGTAGTAGTAGTAGTAGTAGTAGTAGTAGTAGTAGTAGTAAAACAACAAAAAAATAAATAAAAGCAGTCCTTACAAGGACTACTGTTATTGCAGCAGTCAGCAGATGAGATCAGAAGCAGGACAGCTGCCCACTGCAGCTACATACAGAGCACTGCAGTAGAAGGTAGATTACTAGCCAGCAAAGCTACCTAAGCTTAAATGTCCCTCAAACCCCTGCAGACTTCTGTCCCTCCAATAACAGAGCAGTATCAAAACGATTACTAGCCAGCAAACTTTCAACTGTCCCTGAAATCACTAACAGGCAGCAGCTCTCTCCCTACACTATCTCTTCAGCACACACAGGCAGAGTGAAAAAACGCTGCAGGGCTTCGGTTTTTATAGGGAAGGGGAGTGGTCCAGGGGAGAGCTTCCTGATTGGCTGCCATGTACCTGCTGGTCTGGGGTGAGAGGGCAAAAAAAAGCGCCAACAATGGCGAACCCAAAATGGCGAACGTCGCGCGACGTTCGCGAACTTCCGGCGAGCGCGAACACCCGATGTTCGCGCGAACAAGTTCGCCGGCGAACAGTTCGCGCCATCTCTAGTCAAAACTAATGTTACAATGATGTACAGATGAAGCCACTTGGATTTGTGAGTTAAATGCGTCATGACTCAGGGGTAATTGAAGAAACTGTGTTATCTTAAGTCATCTTAACTCATTTAATGCATTTAACCTTTTCATTAGCATACCAAAGCTCCATTGTTCACAATGGTGAATGCTTTAATTAGATGGGATGTTGTGACGCAGTTTTCTGTGTTAAATGAGATAAATGGGATATCTGTGTTTAGTTATTCTGTGTCAAACAGGCAAACCAAAGTGGCTGCATCTGTATATAATACTAGTTGCACATAATCCTGTAATCCCTGTCTTGCTATTTGAAACAATGTCCTCCCCTTTATTTGACAGATTCTGAGCTGGGTAAATTGCTTCTGTCAGAAAATACCCAGTTAGTGTCTGTGCCAAAACTGCTGGAAAATTTAGGTAAATTGGTTCTGGCAAGAACTACCCAGTTAAGGGGCCTATTTATTAAACCTCAATTTTTTTCTGGTTGAGTTTTTAAAAGGGATAGACTCAAATTTTTGAGCGCAGTGAATGTAATAAAATGACACCTTCAAGCACTTCTCAAAAGTTTGCTATACTCAAATAAAATTCACAATGCACAATTAAAGGTTTTAGGAAGAGTATTACATTGTAAAATGCAAATTAGTATTCTTATTTGTGCAAATTATTTTGCTCTTTGTGACTTTAATTGCATTCCCCCCATTAAGGCTCAAGTCTTTGTTGAATTGTGTAGTCTTTGTTTGTTGAATTGTGTAGCCATGCAGACATATTCTATATGACCACTTCCCTATTTGGAATACTACTGCCTTGTTTTTATATACTGATCTGCTTGAGATTGTTGTTTAATGTTCAAGTGTGAAACAGGAATAATAAATATAAGATCTACAAGCGGTGATCAGTATAATCAAAGCACCTTTTATTAGGGTAACTGAACTGCTTGCCTTTCTGAATCATTATCATATATAGGTTTGATAGTTATTTTGTCTCTGCCCTTTTCTGCAGGTATGGGACCTGTTATTCAGAATGCTTGTGAGCTGGGGAATTCCGAATAATGGATCTTTCTGCAATTTGGATCGTCATACCTATTCATGTCTATTAGAAAATCATAGTTACATAGTTAATTCAGGTTGAAAAAAGACAAAGTCCATCAAGTTCAACCCCTCCAAATGAAAACACAGCAACCATACACACACCCCTCCCTACTTTCACATAAATTCTATATACGGATATTAGGGATGCACTGAATCCAGGATTCGGTTCGGGATTAGGCCAGGATTCGGTCTTTTTCAGCAGGATTCGGCTGAATCCTTGTGCTTGGCCGAACCGAATCCAAATCCTAATTTGCATATGTAAATTAGGGGAGGGTAGGAAATCACACGACTTTTCGTCACAAAAGAAGAATTTTTTTGACTTTTTCCTTTCCTACCCCTAATTTACATAATTTGTAAATTAGGGTTCGGATTCGGTTCGGTATTCGGCCGAATCTTTCATGAAGGATTAGGGCATTCGGCCGAATCCCAAATAGTGGATTTGGTGCCCTACTGAGGTATAATGTTAGCCTATGGGGACCTTCCCCATCACTTTTCTAAGCTTTTTTTGATCGAAGGAAAATCCTTTGATCGATCGATTAAAATCGTTCAATCAAAGTATTTTCGCTAAATCCTTCGAATTCGAGTAGTCTAAAGGGGTGTCCTCTGGTACGGTGATCCTCTTTATGGGTAAAAAGGTCCCCTGCTATTTGTCTATAATGTCCTCTAATGTACTTGTAAAGTGTAATCATGTCCCCTCGCAAGCGCCTTTTTTCCAGAGAAAACAACCCCAACCTCGACAGTCTACCCTCATAATTTAAGTCTTCCGTCCCTCTAACCAATTTAGTTGCACGTCTCTGCACTCTCTCCAGCTCATTTATATCCCTCTTAAGGACTGGAGTCAAAACTGCACTGCATACTCCAGATGAGGCCTTACCAGGGACCTATAAAGAGGCATAATTATGTTTTCATCCCTTGAGTTAATGCCCTTTTTTATGCAAGACAGAATTTTATTTGCTTTAGTAGCCACAGAATGACACTGCCCAGAATTAGACAACTTGTTATCTACAAAAACCCCACAATCCTTCTCATTTAAGGAAACTAAGGAAAGTGCATAACCTTGCATTTATCAACATTGATTTCAACATTGAATAAACCCAATAGGCTGGTTTTGCTTCCAATACAGATGATTTATATCTTATTCTGGATCAAGTACAAGGTACTGTTTTATTATTACAGAGAAAAAGGAAATAATTTTTTAGAATTTGGATTATAAACAAAAATCTGTGAATATCTTGTACAGTATCTGTGCAGTTTGGTATCACCACAATATGTCATACTTCTGTAAATTTAAGAGGGCAGATTGTTGGTGCCTGTCCTGCGGTGAAGTCTCTGACCAAAACTGATACTCTAGGAACCGGGGAAAGATAGCATCTGCTATTATTTATATATTTTATGGATTTTCTGATTAAAATTCATGTTGCTGAAGTAAGTAGTGAGGCTGAAGTCACAACATTTTGAATATTTTCCCTAACACATTCTTGAGTTATTTACAGCTGACACTGTGTGCAGCAAGTTAAAACAGTTATCCACAGGACAGTATGGTGCACGGCTTCTGACATCTGGTCCGAAAATGGTGCTTGTTCTCTGATTTCCAGTCCATCTCTTATGTGAGTAATTAGTGGTCCATAAACCACAGATATAGATGCAGTCAATTTGCAGCCTCCCTCTGATCGACTAATCAGATTGCTTTCAAAATGATTCCTTCATATTATATTAACAAGTATCTAGATCCATTAATAATTGTGAATCTTCCTATGAAACCTTTTACAAGCTTGAGAATGTTCTGACAGCCACATTTATGAAACATGGGCAAAGAGCAAAAAGGAGTCAAAAAGTATCCTTAAACCCTTGGACATAACTTTTTGTTTATTTTAGTTTTTAGTAGCATTACAGCATGGTGCTTTAAACTACAGAAATTGCTATGTCTTATATGTTTAGTAAATTAGAATGGTTAAGGTTAGTTTTAAGTAAACAAGTTTCTCCTCAAAGAAACAAAATTTAGGCCTGAACGAACAACTGTCAGTTGAAATCACGTACCTCTGTAACTTAGCACAAGAAGGAGTTGTTTGTGGTGTGTCTTATTACATGAGAAATTGCCTGATTTGGATACAGGTAGCAAGAAGCAGAGTAACCTATTTATCAATCAAACTAAAATGGAAACTATAATATACCTAAGGCCCAAATTAGTGGGTGGGATTTGTTTTTGAGATATTTACATATAAATTCTGCATGCTATTGTATTTCAGTGACATTCACCAGGTAATTTATAGACATGTTCACTTACTTCAACTGGACTGACCCATTAGATAGAACGTGTCATTCATTCCTGAGGCATTCTAGCTTACATTGTAGGTTCATGTCACAGTGATTTGCATCATTATTTCTGTAATGTACAGGTCTACAATGCACTGGGCCGATGTTTCACTAGTAGTTCAGTCTGTGCAAGGTTATACGTTTTCAAAAATCTTCTGAATTTATCAAAAAACTTCATACGATGACCAACTAACAATTAGGAAGGTTATATATAGGTTATATATTGATGAGCGTGTGTCTTTTTTTCAAGCTAACTTACTATGTAATTTTACCTTTGACAATATTTTTCATAGACAGTCATCTCCCTTCTAAGTTGTATTACGGTAAAAGTGTCTCCTAGACAGTAATTTTGTATGGTATAGACCTGTCCTATTCTGGTAGAAAATGTATTGTTGACAATTTGTATCTCCAGTTTCTTTAGGACATGAAGCTCTTTTCACATAGGACTACACATGCAGTTCATATTTTTGTTCTCTTGCTCCTTTAAGTGCGAGCCTAGTGTTTTAAGAGTCTAAATCACTTTTTCCTCAGTGTTCAAGTTACAAGCTGAGGCTGGTTAGACCTCTGCACTCAAAACATTCCTGGAATCTTTGTACAGGTTACTACATAGAATGGTGGTATGCACTAAAAACAACTCAGGAAAAATGTTCATTTCACTTAGATTGATTTACAAAACCAGCAAAATCTAAAAAAATTAGTATAAAGTAAAACTGCAGAAATTAAAATATGAAATTGTAAGTCATCTAAAGAGACAGTATACCTCCCTTGTTCAACATAAGTGCAATGAATAGGGGACGTGCCAAACATACTTTTTGCCTATTGTTTTAATCATGTAAAATCTATGGCTTTGATATTTCTAAAGCTAAAAATGGCAAGCAGGGAGATTGAAGCAACTCAATGTGTTTGGCCCTTGTGAGGTAGATATAAGATTACCTTTAGCCTTTGTTGTGACTGTTTTGTCCATTGTAGTCCATTGTACAGGTGTTTTATATGTGCGCTGGTATCGAATCAAATCAAATTTTGAGGATATGAAGAGAATAACATTTATTTTGTCAAGTAACTTATAGAATAATGTAATAAAAGGTCCAAAGTTTGCCTATATCTGGTAGATCATGGCAACCACCTACTGACACAATGCTAGGGTTTACTAAACAAGTAGTGAACTTAAGACCATTTATTATATTACCTCAATTACTGTTCCTTACAAAAGCACAAAAGTGACCAACATTTAAAAAAAACTTTGACGGGTAACATCTATTTGATGACAGTATTCCTTGCTTTCTGCTGATTGGCCTTCATAAGACTGCAACCCATATCTTAATAAGGTTCTCCTTTCAAAAGTTAGAGATGAGAGAAAACATGCAATCGGAAGCAAATAGAGAAGATTTGCAGTACTAGCATTGCAACACGGCCGATATTTGACGGGTATAGCCATTAAAACACCAGCCAAAGCAAGGGCAGGTACGACAATGTACTAGTCTATCAATTTGTAATACCTACTCAATCCACCCCAGCCCGTCTCTAGTATGCCCCCGGCCCACCTCTAATTTACACATTTCTCCCCTTTCTAGCTCTTAAAGTGGACCTGTCACCCAGACATAAAAATCTGTATGATAAAAGTCCTTTTTAAATTAAATATGAAATCCAATTTCTCTTTTTTTATTAAAGCATTCATAGCTGTTGTAAACTCATTTAAAAATATCAGCTGTCAATCAAATGTTGCCTGTCCCTCCTCTATGCCTAGGCATAGAGGCGGGGCAAGCAATTACTTTCACTTTCCATTCAGCACTTCCTAGGTGTTACTGCTCTCCCCACATTCCCCCAGTTCTCTTAATCATTTAATTGTGTAACCAGGGCATGGGGATGGACATTGTGTCCCCCATTCTTTTGCACAAACAAGATTCTGAGATGATACAAGGCTTGTCTTAATAACAGTGTCCACAAAATGGCTGCTGCCTGCTTGCTATAAATATGAGTCCCAGACTGAAGGAAACATGATTCAAATAATTTATACAGTGCAATTAAAGTTTATTTTGCTTGACTAACATGATAAAATAGGATTTGAAATATTTTACCATATATATTATATTACCACAGCCCTACCCAATGACTTCATGGAACACTTCTTGTAGACCTGCCCCACCAGTAAAATTATTCTAAAAAGGTGGCAACCCTACTCCATACCATTAAGGGCAGGAGCCAGGATGGAACTAAAAGAACAGGCAAAAGTTGGTAGGAGAGGTTTAAGTCACACAGGAAGTGAGTCCAGTTTAGGGAAAAGGGAAGAGTAGGCTCCTTTACCTACTGGAAGTGAAGTAACTTTGTCCCACGACCCTCCCTTTGAGAAAGTCAGGTGATGGAGTGTGTGTGTGTGTGTGTGGGGGGAATGGTTATGTTGTCACAGCTTGCAGAAGAATGATTGCTAATGGTGGAGGCTAGACTCCTGTGTTTGGCACATGGGTATCAAAGATGAATGGACAAGGGTCCCAGAAGGTTGGTACCGTATATACTCGTGTATAAGCCGACCCGTGTATAAGCCGAGGTACCTAATTTTACCTACAAAAACTGGGAAAACTTATTGACTCGCGTATAAGCCTAGACACAACTAAGACCCTTTATGCTACAATCACTACAGCGCAAACGAAATCACTGAAAATTTGTCCCCCCCCAGTGGATTTATATTACAGATATTTTTCAGCTGAGACAAAATATACTTTCCACTAGCAATTATACACACATAGACACACATATACTTTACACACACACTCTTCCCACAAAATAATCACACACACATACTATACACACAAACTCCCCACACATATACTATATACACACACAAACTCTCTACCCACACCATCATACACTATATACCGTACACACACTCCCCACACAATAATGACAAGGCTGATAACATACCGGTATGTTAATGCAGAGCTGAGAAAGTTTCTAATACCGGTAGTTGTTTGTGTAGGACACAGACTGCCAGGGGCTGCTGAGGTCGCTCTCCCCGACTCTCCGGCTCCTCCTCCCCCATTGGCCGGAAGGTGAGACCCGGCGGCAGCAGCTGGAGACGAGGGAAGAGCTGCGGAGAGACACAGATGCTCCCGGCGGGAGTGGAGAGAGCTGCGCAAAAATGGCTCAGAGCTGAGAGAGGTGAGGCGGCCGGGAGCACAAGGCAGAGGCGGGAGGGATCGGGTGTAAATTGCGCTGCTGCTCGAGCTGTGGGGCTTCCAGGGACTCGGACTCGGGGGTGGCGCCTCCTGAAATTTACCGGTGAGGCAGCCTACCGTAATTCATCTAGAAGGGGTACCCGCGTATAAGCCGAGGTCAATTTTTTCAGCACTTTTTGGGTGCTGAAAAACTCGGCTTATACGCGAGTATATACGGTATATTATGGTTTGCCTGCTCTTACTTGCCCTCCTTATGCTGCTGCAGAAGATGACTGGCATGGCAGTTTTCATATTACTGATTAAAAATGTTGCACTTGCTGTTTAAATGTTCTTATGTCATATCTTGTTATTTGTTCAATACAAGCTGTGGCCTGTGTACATCCTGGACGTCTTTAAAGGCCCCCTGACAAACGAGCGGATCTCTACGTCTATGGGCACCTTAAGTCTCTAATAAGAGGAGTGCAGGCAAGATGGGAGAACTGGTAAATACCAGGTGATGCAACAAAGAGGCCTGCCAGAATGATGTGGTGCAATCAGTTTATTAAGTAACCAATAAACTCTCTATCTGAACTTGTTATTAATGTTTTAGCTGCCAGAACTTGTTTCATTGTTGGCAGAATCTTTCATTGTCTGGAGGATTTTTTACCTATTTACTGTGTGTTTACTGGAACTTGCCATAACAGGTCAGGTAGCAACGCTCAAAGAAGATCAACAAAAGCATGTTCCAGCAGATGTATGAGTCCTCAAAAATAATATCTTAATGCAGCTCTAAATTTATGATTAAAGCTATGTAATAAAATCACTACGTACATAAAAAAGACTCCCATTAGAACATTCAGATCCAGCAAGCCCTTGCCTATCCCTTGTCATTTAATTCCTTTTAGTTTATTATAAGATGAGATGCGTGCAGCCTGCACATAACAGCCCAACATTCCTGAGTTTGTGATGAATGCAGTTCATTTGGGTGTCAGAAACAGTTTATAGAATTTACAGTTATTGGAGTGAAAGAATTCTGCCTAGGCTTCAACCTTCTGGAAAGAGTTGTTTATCAGGCAAGAGATGAAACAAGGTGTACAAGATAAATCACCTGGTCAGGTGATTACCACTTACTAAATTTCATAATCGGCTGAACAGATTTATCAAAATGTGAGTTTAGAGCTAATAAGTAAAAACTCACCCGTGTTCAATTCATTCTTATGGAATTTTTAGAACTGTATGTATCAAATGGTGAATTCTACTGATAAATACAATTCTAAATATCCTATAGGGATAAATAGAATGTGGGTGGATTTTTATTTATTACAAAGAATTTTCAGATGGAGCTAGGAATAGCACCTTGGCCCAGTCACTTAAGCCAACATTTTCTGTTTTGACAATTCAGCTCCTTGGAAGACAAAGTTCCAAATTAACTTTCCCAAAACCTGTGTTTTCCCAGATTAAACATTAGACTGCCTTTCTGTAAGCAAATCTTACTGTGCCATTAGCAATTCTTATCCATATTAGACTAAATGAAGAAAGATAACGAGACAAAGATCTTTCTATATGCCAATATAAATTTTATCTACTGGAGGATCACTGCCAGTAAATCTGAGAATGCTTATTTCCTAAACACCAGTATTTGGGTGGTGCTAAACTCATATAAATATGGCAGAAGGGCAGTGTATTTGGGTGTTAAAAATGTAAAACAAAGCCCCTTTTGAGTTGTTACCAAATCTGCATATGTGCAACACTAAACCTAAATGTAATTGTGATAGTAGGGCAGTGTGTTTTGTCTTTAAAAAGTGTAGAACAAAACCACTTTTTAGCTGTCCCAGCCACCCATACCACATTCTCTTTAGTAGATAAATCACTGGAAAATATTTTTTTTCTGCTTTAGTGGTCCTTTAAAAGAACATTGTAGTAATTATTTATACCGGTATTATGATCCCACTGTAAAAATGTGTTACCAGAGAAAAATGCACATTAAGGTGATTTTTTAAAAATGAGGTAATCATTTTTTATGTTTGCAGTCATCGTTGCGAGCTGCCATAGCATATGCTCTGACAAAGTAATGAATACCTTTTTTATACGTACTGATGAATCAGTGACCTCTGGTTGTGAGAAATTGTTGGGTGTTAACTTTGATTTTGTTAGTTGACCAAACAGCCTTCTCTAAGCTTTTTTTTTAGTTACAAAGAAATATTTAAGGGAGTGTAATGCAGCATGTTAGTTACAGTTCATGCCAAGATATTGTTGGGCGTGCTCCAGTTAGGGCATACAGCTAAATGCATTGAGAACCAATCCTATCCAATGACCTGGTTGCAGAAAAAGCCAATTGTTCTCAATGAAAGTCTTCTGTTGCATTCTATTGTCTGCAATGTACGTTTCCAACAGCAAGGACTCAAATGTTTACAGAAGCCTGCTTTCATGTGCAAAGTCTGAACTGCATTATCTTCTGTAAATACCTGCAGATATACTGTTCTGCTGATACCCTGTAAGGGTGCATATGATGCGACAGATTTACATATAAACTCCTTCAGGTGTTTATATTAGACTATAGAGTGAAAAGATTTAGTGCACTCATCACACAACTTCCAGAGTATACTTAGGGGCGTATTTATCAAAGGGTTAAAGTTTAGTTTGCAGTATTTTCACCAAGAATGAACATTTACCATGACTGCCAAAGTACTTAATGGTGGGTACTATTAGTTTTGGCACATACGTTTTAAATTAGCAGATGTTTACAGGGGTCATTTAGAAAGCCCCTGGGTGCAAGAGCATGCCCCTTAGTTCTCATCTACGGCACACTTCTGCCCAGGGGTGTGCTGCTCTTTGCAAATGTGCACTAACCCATAACAACAAATTGGCAATTAGCTTGTAGTTTAGAGCAGGTAGAATATCTCTGGGTTCATACCCTAGCTTAAATTTACCCAGAGTGAGTGTATGTGCTCTACTGGCCATTAGATGTCTTAATTTGGGTTTCCATGCCATAGCTAACATAGCTGGTTCAATTTGCAACAAAAGATATATGCAAAATGTACACATAAATAAGGATGCCAATAAAGATTACACTGCATCAATACTTTTCCTATATGATATAATAAATTGTAAAAAATAAACCATATTCATTAAAAAAAATCATATTTTTAGCCAGCCTTTAAAAAGCAGCAATGTATTATGCAAGCTTAACTTCCCAACCCACAATCACAAGCAAGTTTGGGCACTTTTTTCCTTTTTCCTACAATTACTTTTACATACTCTTACATACTCAGATGATTATACTGTTTTGTTAGTGTCTAGACTACAGAGCATTATACCACTGATCCTGTTTGAGTGAAGTGTTTTACAGCTGGTGGAGAAGCTCTGGTGATGCATACTCTATGTGACCTAAATTAATAATAGCTCTATAAAATATTGTTACCTAGTAAACTGCAACATCCAGTGAATCTTTCTGTTGTAATGTGACCATCTGACTAACATTTATGTGCTGTATATGGCTGCTTCTTTAACACTGAAATGATGGGCTGTAACTCCAGGGTTACAGAAAGAAAGAAACCCTTTCATAATCACAGAATCCTTTTAAGTGCCCTCAGGTGACCTCAAGTCAAGTGTCAGTTTTTCTGCAACATTTTCAACTTTATCTCAGGGCTTTTTTTTTTTTACCTAAAATTTTTGACCTGTTCTGAAATGGTTTTAACTATTATAAGGCATAGCAAAATGGTGGCAAGCTTTTCGGAATTCCATAAAAATAGTGGTTTAAAAGTGGCCAATATGTGTGCACGCCAGAATAATGTTTCTTATAAGGATAGATCTTGCTCAGGAGAGAATACATTTTGATGTAGTAGTTCACCTTTAAGGTAACTTTTAGTACATTATAGAATGGCCAATTCTAGAAAACATTTCAATTGGGTTTCGTATTATTTGACACCTTCTTCTGACTCTTTCCAGCTTTCAAATGGGGGTCGCTGACCCCCTGCAGCCAAAAAACTATTGGCTATTCATGTATCAGTCTCTCATTCAAACCACTTCAGCTGCTGAAACTCCAAACTGGACAGATGCTAAACAAAAATGAAGACCAATTGCAAACTATCTCAGGATATTACTTACTACATCATACTAAACGTTAACTCAAAGGTAAACAACCCCTTGAAGAATTTGATATGCACAAATGAAATAGTTGTGAATAATAGCAAATTGCATAAAACTTTTTCCTATTATGCAGAGAAAAAAGGTCCAGATTATTAAAAAAAAATAGAATGCTTGTAAATCAACTCCTTATTACAAAAAAAAAAAATTGACGTACAAATCTTCAAATCACCCATGATTTAATTTGTATTGTAAAAGCGAAAAAAAATCGGTACTCTTGGTTTTATCTTGGAAGTCATACAGATTTTAATTTGTATGAATTAATTCACACTGTGTTTTCATAGAATTCTAAGAATGCATTTAATGCTTTTCTTCTATTTGTAATAGGTGGTAGGTTGCAATTCCCAGTGGATTATCATTACATATTTAAAAATTACCCAAGATTGTGGGAGCTTAACTACAAGCTTATATTTTATAGCAGTAAGCCACAGTAATCACTGCAACCATTAGCCCTGCTTGTGAAGCCAAGCGCTTTATTGTCTTGTTTGCTGCCAGTGCAACAGCTGATTTATTTTCCTATCTTCTGTTACGGTGAATGACATTTGGGTCCATGTGACATACCAAGATATCAACAGTGACACTGTTTATAAGTTCATTGCAAAGCACTTAAAGACAAATATGGAGGTAAAGGTCAGGACAAACTGTACCAGCTTATCATTTGAAGGACCAATAATCTCAAATTGTGATTTTTTTCTTTTTTACATGTAAAGTTTGTATCTTTTGATCTTACTGTACATATAAATCATTTCTTGGCAATAAATATTTTATTTGAGAGAGGTATTCATTTTACAGTTCTGTAGAGAGCTGAGAACTATAACCATAGTATTCTACAGAGTTTATCTGCTATGTAATCTTTTTTCCTTTTCTCCTTTTTTCACCCCCATGGCTACACAGCAGTCTATTTATTTATAAACTATAGCAGTGTTTCTAAAGCAAACACATGATTTGGACCAGCATAGGGCAACCGTACATTATATTTTAAATACTTCAAAACTTATTTTATGTTTTTACTGTTCCCTTAACTACAAAACTAACTTTAGAATGCACAGGGGCTTTAGGGCTAGGACATTGTTTTTTTTCTTCACCTACCCAAATTCTGTCTCTCCATAATAAAGCATGGGAATTACAGCATCAATTACCCATCAGATTAATGGTGCAACATTCCTGCTTAACCTAGTGCTCCCTCTTTTCTAACTCTAGTGGCCCTGTTAGTGTTTTAACAGTTATGTTTTCAGCTACTAGTTATGAAATATTAGTGAAGTTTGGAGTGAATCCGAAATGAAGTAATCCTATATCAAATGTACAATAGGTTTATTTATTGGCCAATTCCTATATGAAATGATTTTACTGTATGTTGTCAACTTCCACAGCATACAAAGATTTATTAGAAGGTGGACCCATGCATGCCAAAAAGAACTAAGGACAGTGCAGACCTACGTATATTTTATCTCCAGCTTGATGGTAAAAGATCATTCTGGAAACCAGCTCAGGTTAATTACTGACCAATAAAATGAATGTCTGGGTAGAAATTAGGGGGACATTTTTAAAATCAACCTTTGCAAACCATGCAAATGTACCTTTTAGGTATATGGAATTCTGCATTCATTCTGCTGCCTTTACATTTCTTATCATGTCGCATGGAAAAGTTAACACCTTCCCTGCATCTGTTGACATGTTTTTCCAGTTTGTTATGGTAATAAGAATCAGAGCCTATGCAACCTACTGCACACACCACTCAGATATAATGGAACCATGTGTTGAAAAAGTCCGTTGCATCCTTAACCCTAAGGAAGAAGCTCCAAATATTATTTTACTATAGGGAAATAAAAAACTGCTATTTTTGATTCTACAAGTCCAGAAGCTGTAGTAAGCTTATAGAGAAAACACAGTGAAAAAAATAATTGTACCTGTAAACTTTAGGATTTACAGTCATTTTGCACATGCATAGCAAGTTAGAAAGCAACAATTCGGTCACAGTTAATGACATTCTAACTATTCAGGCCACAGCGGTCTGACATCCTATCTAAACCCTGTTTTAACATTTCTTCAGAATCTGAATCCATTAACATGTTTCAGAGTGATTAAGTAAAGACAGACCTTCTGATTGCCAAAGTGTTCTTGGGTAGAACCAAAGCAATCAGACGCCCCTGGTTTACTGGCAGCCTCTGCCAATTAATTTGAGTGGAAACAAGTGCTGCCAGGTAGTGACTGCTCTTAAAGCTGGCCATAGACGCAAAGATCTGATCGTACGAATCGAGGATTCGTACGATTTTCGGAACGTGTGTGGAGAGTCCCGACATTTTTCGTCCGTCGGAGATCGGTCGTTTGGTCGATCAGGCAGGTTAGAAAATTTCTGTCGCCTGCCGATAATATCTCTGCGTGTATTGCCGATCGTACGATTTTCAGAGGGAGACTGTCACTAGTGTTGTCAGACATAAGTATCGTACGATTGCTGTCAGGGGCAGAACATTGGCTGATCTGTTCTAATTTGATCGGAATGGTAAAGACTTTGATCTGAATGGTTAGTGGAGGGTCGGGAGATGGGAAAGTCCGATCGTACGTTGATTCGTACGATTGGATCTTTGCGTCTATGGCCAGCTTAAGTCAGGATTTGTAAGCAATTTTCTGACAGTGCTAGGATCTGTTTACATAGAGCATTTACAGTTCAAGTGAAAGGGAAGGGGCAACTTTAGAGGATCATGGTAGTCAAAATGAATGTGTGAGTTGCCTTAGAAAGTTAAAAAAGCATCCCTTACCTCATAACAAACTTACTGATACATGAACCATTGTTTTTGTTATTATAGAACTATTTTCCTACATTTGTTTCTGGGAAAAAGGATTATAGCACTATAGGAGGACTATGGGAGGGAGCAAAACTTTTCATACAGTATGGTCATATGATCACTGAGCTATGCTGTTTGGTCAGTTATACAATCTCCTACTCATTAGCTGGAATATCAAGGTCTAAAGTTGACCAAATCAAAGAAACAGACCAAACACTGAGTAGATGTATCTCATGCATAGGGTTATCAGCTGCTCTTGGCTGCTCGGACATACATTACTGCATGCAAACAATCTAAAAGGTGAGATAAGTAGCAATCTAGTGAATGGACTGACTCCAAAAACCTCTAACAAATACCCATTTGGCCCATTTGTCATCAGCAAACCTAATGGCTCATTTAAGGAGATTTAAGAGATGAAAGTTTCATGTTTAAAAAACAATTGTATCCTGTTTCCAAGTCGGCTTTACACCTATTTTATTTTCCTATGAGTGTTCAGAAAAATATACTGGCATTGTACTGCACAGCAAGTCTAAAGGTGGCTATAGACATAACAATTACGATCTTTCTTGGAAAAGACTATATACAGGATTGGCATTGGTGCTTGAATGCAAGGCTTCACTGGATTACCACATAACTTGAGGAGGTGCTCTTTTTGTGTTGCACTGACTGAATTACATGCTAACCACCTTATTGATACCATGTGCATCCTGTGCATTGTCTACTGGTAGGGTTGCCACCTTTTCTGGAAAAAGATACCGGCTTTCCTATATATTTTTCTTTTTTCCCTATTAATAACATTGTGATCAACCAGCATTTTTACTGGCCAGGCCGGTAAAATACTGGCCAGGTGGCAACCCTATTTAATGGGCAGGTGCTAATTTTCTTCCACATTGGTAAATAGAATGTAGCATAAGATGCACAGTATTTAACAGGTTACATAATTACATATTTAGGTTGGGTTGAAAAAAAAAACAAAGTCCATCATGAATTTTTGGACATTTTCTGCATGTGCGTAAAAAACATGGCGATATGCAACAGTTTTTTGCTTTGCACATTGCACTTTTTTTTTGCAAATGAGCCTTATAGAGTGAAACATTTGTTTGTCTTTACATGTGCATTGTCCTTTTTTCTGTTAAATATTATTGTAGCGTATACCACAATATTTCAAAAGTCTGTAGCCTCAATTTTTTGTCGTTGAAAAAAATCATCAGTTCTCCATAAAAAGTTTTAATGAGGACTAGTAGCAGAAATGCTATCACAGCACCTTTGGTCTATTATGTGGAAAAACACTGTTATTCTGAAATCATGAAGCATAAACATATTCCTCTTACTATACATATATTTCTCTTGACAGATGGGGCAACATTATTTTCTCACCTGGCAAACACAGCACACCATTCATCTCAATATGAAAGGGTGTGGCAATGTGTTTAGGAAGTCAAAACAGTGTGTGTCCCATCCATAGATTGATCATATATGTTTAGTGTTTTTTTTACACCCACAAGTAAATGAATCAGTGTTGCAACAAAATTGTAACACGTTACCATTATTTCTATGACATTGCCTAGAACTTGAAACAGTCTACTGTCTGTTCAGCACAATAAGGAACATGTTTCAACTTAAGTGTTGAACAACAAAGTAACTATTATTATAGGTGTGATACCAGAAGCATTTTGAGACAAGCCAACACAGGCTTCAATCTGGAATCCCCACATTTTTGTCCATACATTGGAAATGAATATTCTAATACCTGGCTGTTCCATCTCTAAAAGCCTTCCAAACTATCTTTAATTTCTGATGTCTTAAAAAATGAATCACTAGAGAGTTTTTTTTTCATCTTACATCACCATTATAGTCAATACAATGCAGTGATATGGTAGAGAAATAGGGTTGCCATCTGACCAGTATTTTACCGGCCTGGCCGGTAAAAATGATGGTTGATCCCAATGTTATTAATAGGGAAAACAGATAAATATATAGAAAGCCCGGTATTTTTTTCCAGAAAAGGTGGCAACCCTAGGGAGAAATGTGGGAACCTTAGTAATCTATCCTTGCCAAACTGACAGGGGAACCTCAGTTGGTTTTTGGCAAAAGCTGCAAAGTTGCTTGCTCTCTATATGTCTCTTAAAATATAGCTAATTAAAATGTGTGATAATATGAGACCCTGGGCTGTCCAAATTGGTCATACTGGAATATAGCATGATTAGAAATGGCTTTCATGGCTAGGAAAGCACTCAGCAAAGTCCATAGTACCAATATAGAATAATTTATAATGATTTTGAGTTTTTTTTCTGACATAAGTATACGTTTTTCCTGATCTACACTGTGGAAATATTATAGGGATGAACCAAATCCATAATTTTTGGATTTGGCCGAATAATGAACCCTAGCTGAGCCATAGCTAAATACTACTATATACTAGAATTCTGCCTAATCCTAGCTTTGTGCTTTCCAAGAATATATATAAATGCTTGGAGAGAATTTGTCAAAATTATGTTCAAAATGGCAGATTGCACAATAAACTAGTCCCTTGCAGTCCTTTGATACACGAGTGTCATAAGCTATAGAAATATGAATGGGTGCTTTGTAGTTACTGCTGCTTGTCTACAATTCCCAGCATGCCTTTGTTATCTACTTACAAAATGCCAGGGAGAATATACTAAACTTTAAACTAGCCATACATGACAAAATTTAGTCGGGCAGTTTAGCTTAACGCTGCCAGACCATCTGGGCATGTATGCCTCATTATCCTGCAATTCTCATCGGATATCAGATCACAATCAATCTGTCCAAACTGAAAACTTCATCTGCTAATGCACCTACCTACCTTGATGCTTGTATGGGCAGATGATGAAATGAGAAGATCCAGGGCTAATCTTTACTACCTGCCAGATCCAATTGTTCAGGCTGATATCCTGAAAGAAAGGAACAGTTGTATTATTCCATTCCCACTGCACAATATCTTATCAATGAGATACCTTAAAGAATGGTTAGTGTATGAGTTTACTACAAAAAAATGATGTTGCTGTATATGTGAGATGTGGGAGTGCAGCTTATCTACAGTGGGAGAATGTTTGTCTAAAGCACTACAGGAATGCATTCTTATCTCAATGTACACAAAGCCAGTAAAATATTTAACTATAATTTAATGATTGCTTCATGTTTCAATAAACTCACTTTCATGCTATAGTAGTTAACACTGCTGAAATTTAAATATACTGATTGTTTCCTTGTTCTAGTGGTAACATTAAATAGTTTCTCAAGGCATAATGCATTGGGGATTCTTTTATTGTTACACATAGATTAAATGTGGCAATTTCTTGATAATGGGGAACAGAAAGCATAGTGGTGATACAGGCTGGGTCAGGGAAAAAAATCCAGGTACGGGATCTATTATCCAAAAACCCATAATCCAGAAACTAAAATATAAATAATCCTTAATGGAAGCAAAACCAGCCTCTTGGGTTTATTGATTTTCTAGTAGACTTTAGGTATGAAGATCCAAATCACAGAGAAATCCATTATCTGGAAAACCTCAGCTCCCGAGCATTCCCATACCTGTACTTTATTGTAAGTTTATGCCACGGAAGATGGTGATGGACAATTGCCACAACATTAACGATATTTAAAATATATGTACCTTAAAAATCTGGTTACAATAACTGTATTTTCGTTGTATAGAAATCCATCAAGGAACTGAATCTAGTTGCCATTTACTTGGTTAAAAATCATTTTATTTCCTCTCGGTCATTACTAATGTAATAAATACAAAATGATTAAATGCAATGGACTAAATCCTTTTTTTTGACCCTGCTATCAATATGTTTATGTGTTAGTGTATGTATGTATAAAATTTATTAGCAGATCGGAGACAGGTGGGTGGATCAGAGGCAGATCATGGTTGGATCAGAGATGGATCGGGGGTGGGCCGGGGCCAGAGGACTAGTGATCACAAATTTACCAACTGGCTCCAAACTTGGCTGATATTGTACAAGCTAGGCTGGGGAAATACCAGCTGATTGATGAGTGTATACCATTTGAATAGTACCACCAATAGACTGTGTAACATCAGACAACACCAGCCTAGTCGGTAAAATACATGCCAGGGCCAGGGCAGGTTTTACAAATTTACCATCAATACACTATGCCAGTAAATTTGTAATAACTTGTCATCCACCCCCAGCCTGCTTCTGAACACTCCTGGGCACCTTCAATACCCTCTCCCTGCTCCCTGTCTAGTCCACCCTGCTTATTTTGTTCCCTTGACAGATTTGGATTCAGCTGAATTCTAAGGGGTCAATTTTCAATTTTTTACAATAGTAATTTTACTGTGAATTGTGACAAAAAAAGCATGATTCACATTGATTTCCAGTAACATTCGCAACAGCAAAAATGTTGAAATTTTCCCAGTCATAACTGAACCCTTAGAAGTCACCTGCCAAAATTTTTGTTCACACTGTAGGAAGTGTGTGGGGTAAAATCAGTTTATACAGTGTATATTATGATATAGTAACCTCTGCTTGTGTTGACATTTTGGGCAGTACTGCTGTCTTACTATAATTAATTTCCCTGTTCCTGCTTCTACTTCCTGTATTGCTAAGAAGAAGCATGGATAAAGATAGTCCTATCTGCCATGTTATAAAGAAATGAACTAGGGGTTAGCGTCTGACCACATGGGCAGATTCGGGGAAATTAGTCACCAGGTGACAAATCTCCTCTTGTTCACGGCTACTAATCTCCCCTATCTGCTTTCCCCTGCCTTCTGCCAGCTTAAATGAAAATCGCCTGGGGGCAGGCACTTGGAGCGATTCGTTTTCTGAAGCCGCCCAAAGTTTCCTTGTGAGGCAATTACAGGCGACTTTAGAAAACGAAGCGCTCCGAGTCCCTGCCCCCAGTCGATTTTCATTTTAGCAGGCGGGAGGCAGGGGAAGGCAGATGGAGATTAGTCACCGCGAAAAAGAGGAGATTTGTCGCCTGGCAACTAATGTCCCCGAATCTGCCCGTGTGACCAGACCCTTACTGTCTCCTGTCTTTTATTTCACCTGTAGCTACACAGCTGATCAATTAAACCCACTGCTATCCAAGCAGTTTATCACAATTTACAATCTGTAATATATGTAATATAGGAAATGTTAAAAGACATACAAAAGTTGAAGGAATAAGATGGATCAATACAGTTCACAAGGAAGATCCAAAACTGTGCAAACATTATTAGATGAATAAATTCGCCAGGCATGGATTCACTGGGAATTTCCACTGTTTCACTGCCCGCAAATAAATTCACGAAAATTCACCAGAGAAAAATCTGCCACAACAGAAAAAAAAAATTGGTGCACGTCAAAATTGCTGCACGCATAAAAATTGTCACATGTCAAAATGATTCAGATGCCCATTGACTTTAAATGCATTTGGTCAAAATAGTCGTGCATATAAAAATTGTCACGCATCAAAATTATTTAAATACCCAATATTTTTTTTGGGCGTTTCACAAATTTTCTTCCGTTTCACAATTTTTTTTGGCCGTTTCGCAAATTCTTATCTTAAATAACTTAACTGCCATAGAGAGTGCAGTGTGCTTCAGTGCAGGGCTGCTCCTGCCATTAGGCAAAGTGAGAGCTGAGCAACCAAAGTGGATGTGTATACTAGCAAGGAACTGAATCTATTTTTTTTTTCATATTACATCACAATTATAGCCAATACTAATGTAATATATACAAAACAATTAAATGCAATGGACTAAAGCCATTTTGACCTTGCTATCAATATGTTTAAGTGATGTATGTATAAAATTTAGATGCTGCAGGGCTTATTAGTAGATAACATACTGTATATATCATAAATCAATAATTAATAAACATGCACTACTCTGACCTCTCACCACTTCATCCTTCCACAACCCCTATCACTGACTAGGCTTCATTTACTGCTGAATCATTTGGCTCATTGCATCACTCCCCTACCATCCCCTACACCCAACCCTTACATGGCAACAAGTAATTCATCTGATTTTGTGGTTACTATAGACTCTCCCATATGACAGGGAGATACAAACTAAAAATCACACTCCACTGCACTTCCCTACTAAGAAGTGGAAGTCCATAAAAATCAGAGCCAGACATTCAATTTAGTATAAAAATAAAAGCTTGTCATTCACAACATTTCTGTGGGCCTAAGCAGTTACTCACTAAACATTTTAACTCATACCAGTTAACATTTTATTTGAAAAAAGAATTAATTTGCGGCATTACATGGCGTGTCAGATCTGAGTCTGGGAGTGGAACCTCCACCTACACAATGTGCATTCTTGTCAAACATGTGTGCATCAGTTCAGTTAGAGAAAGCCAAGTGTTTTGTTAAACAAACTCAATGAACTCAACTGCCATTCTCTGTGTACATTAACATTAAAGAGGCAGTTCACTTTTATATTCATTTTTAGTATGATTTACTGACATTCTAAAAAGAATCTGCAATCGGTCTTCATTTTTTATATTTTTGTGGTTACCGAATCATTTAGCTTTTTGATCAGGAATTTCAGCATCTGGTCCCTAGGTTCCAACTTACACTAGCAATCAGGCAGTGCTGTGAATTGGAGAGTAGATGATGAATGAGGGTCAGGACCTTACCATTAGGTTTGCCAGTGGGCTCACTCCTCACATGCACACAATCTTCTGCAAGTCCCCTCAGACATGCGTTCTGATGCAAGACGGCATGCTTCACAATGCAAAGAAGTGCAAATCATGATGCAAATTGGAGACAGCAGTAGCAGTAGATATTACTTTACCAGTCTCTGCATTCTGGTAAGCACTTGGACATCGTTCCTTGACTAATACCTGTGACTTATTGCTGATTATATTATTTGGTATCTGACCCTTTTGTCTGCTTGACAATTATTTTGGACTTCCTTCTGTACCTTGCTTGAGCTCCTGACTACTGTTTATCACCCTTGGCCTGAATCTGGACTTGCTTATTAACCTGCTGCACCTGGTCTTTGCAGTTCTGCTCTCCACTGCTGACCTTTGGAGCCATTCCTGTTTTAAAAACTTTATATTTTTTGGGGAGGTGGCTCTGTCCTTAAATGCTCGCTCTCCCAACCCCCGCCTAATGGTGTCTTTGGAAGAGATCATGCTAAATATATATATCTCAAAAGAAATTGGCCCACACTTGTCTCTCAACAATCTGTTGAGGTGCACAGTAAATTATAGATGTGTAGGTTTGTAACATTAAAATTTAACTTAAAGGAGAACTGCCCATTTAAGGAGCAGCAAGCTTTTATGAAACATAATACATTTTTGAAACAAAAATAAATGAAACAGTATATATATATATATATATATATATATATATATATATATATACATACATATATATCAAAAGAAATGTGCCCACGCTTGTCTCTCAACAATCTGTTGAGGTGCACAGTAAATTATAGATGTGTAGGTTTGGTAAGGACCAGCACTCACTTGCATTAGATTTAAATCAATAAAATGTCTTTATTTCATTTACCATTGGGTCCAATGTTTCGGTCCACATTGAGTCCACATTATCCTTGATAAAGGTCTCAAAGTGCTAATTAACACCCACAATGGTAAGTCTGACTTAATTCCATTTCAAAGGAGCAATACCCCAACCATAATCACTCGCCTCCATGCTTCATGTTTAACTTGTCTCCCAAAGGTGCACATATATTGGAAATATCAAAAATCACGGAGCAACCAAGATTGAGTTAATAAATAAAATTTCACCTTAAAGTAGTTCAGCTTTAAACAAATCGAATACATCACATCATTAAACCGTGGATCATACGCTTTACACGTTTCGTGGTGTCTCAGAAGCAAATGCTGTCACTTATGGCATCAATAGAAACATGTGCATTAGATTGACCTATACTAGATTTACCACCAAGATGGTATTTCACCAGCCTAGCCGGTAAAATACCTGCCAAGGCCAAGGTGAATATTGCAAATTTACGCTCAATGCACTCTGCCAGAAAATTTGTAGTAACTTGTCATCTACCCCCAGTCTGCTTCTGACCACTACTGGGCCAACTTCAACACCCTCTCCCAGCTCCCCGTCTAGTCCACTTTACTCACTATGTTCCCTTAGATTTTGCCCAAAACACCATGCTTCCGCACATCATGACTCAAGTTGGCAAGCCTTGTAACGCAAGTTAGGTGCACTTGGTGACATAAGCAGCAGATACTACTTTTCAAAATTTCTTAAAATCCCCTGACATTTTTTGTTCACACTGTAGGAAGTGTGTGGGGTAAAATCAGTTTATACAGTAACCTCTGCTTGTGTTGACATTTTGGGCATTACTGCTGCATTGCATTTGTCTTACTATAATTAATTTCCCTGTTCCTGCTTCTACTTCCTGTATCACTAATAACAAGCATGGATAAAGGTAGTCCTATCTGCCATGTTATGAAGAAATTAACTAGGAGTTAGTCTCCTGTCTCTCTATTTCACCTGCAGCTACAAAGCAGTTATCCAAGCAGTTTATCACAATTGAAAATCTGTAAAATATGTAATATAGGAAATGTTAAATTACATTCAAAATTAGAAGGATAATAAGATAGATCAAAATAGTTTATAAGGAAGATCCAAAACTGTACAAACATAAATAAATAAATAACTTAATTGCCAGAGGGAGTGCAGTGTGCTTCGGTGCAGGGCTACTCCTGCCATGAGGCAAGGTGCAAGCTGAGCAACCAAAGTGGATGTGTATAGCAACATATAAACATTTTAACAATCGCTCTCTCTGTGCCGCATAAGCAAGTGAGTCATTGATGATAATTCCCAGTCTGACTGGAGTGCAGAAAAATTTCAATTACATGATTCAGAGAGAGAGAGCATATCCTTTACAATAACACTACAAAGAGTGCAACACCGGAAATTATAGTTGCCTTTATCTGAGCAACCAATGTTATGACCAGATCATGGCATACTGCTTGTTTATTGCATTTTCAAAACATTACAATGTGCTATAAACAAATATTACATATTTACTATGGTAAATGAAAGTGTTAGATAAGGGGTATTTAAAGATTATCTGATAAACAATGATGTGGCAGGGAAGGCAACAGTGGCTGTGTTCGTAGGAACAAAAGATGACAGCTCACTAGCTGTAAATTAGAAATAGCTTGCTATGAGTCTGAAAAGCAGGAAAAAAGGGGAGCAGCTGTAGACAAAAGAGTCTGGAATTGTGAGAAGTAGGTGGTGAAAGAATATAGTCAGGCCCGGATTTGCGGCAAGGCCGCATAGGCCCGGGCCTAGGGCGGCAGAAAAATAGGGGCGGCATGGCGCCCAGCCGCATAATGGGGACGCGTGCGTCCCCATTCATTTACAGCAGCTGCGCCGGCGTTTTTTCGCCGGCGCGCTGGGAAAGTGAGGTGAGGTGGGCGCTAGGACCGCGCGGCCGCCTGGTCGGACCGCGCGGCCTAGGGGCGCGCCTCTGTGAAATCCGGCGCTGAATATAGTTGAGCAATAAAAGGTCTAAAAAATCACATATAAAATTAGTGGTTGTGAACAGTGAAAGGAGATGCAAAGTGGGCTCATGAGAAAGTAAATGTGACAAGAAGGGTAAACAAAATTGAAACAACTAAGATTCACTAAGGTGGTAAACACGATAAAGAAAAATAAAAGAGAAGTAGATTAAGAAATGTATGTGTATTTGAAGAGGCAACATAGAAGATAAAAACCATAGGAGAAAAGAGCAATCATAATTACATGAGAGTGGACACCAGGAATGAATTTTGACCCAAACAGCTCGGTTTTTCTTAGGGGTGTTTGGGTCACAACTGCCTGTTCGGGTTTCAGCCTTGTGAAACCTGAACAATAATCCATCCAGTAACCACCTCTGATATCAAAACTGCGCACACACACCCTTAAATGTCATAACCCCTTAAAATGACCATATGTGTGAATTAGAGACTTGTAAATCCCACTGGAGCAATGAATGATGTGTAATATTTGAAAGGATTGTAGAGATTGTGGGTACTCTATAAATAAAGGATAATAACAATCCCCTAACAATAGTATATCTGCAAATGAACAACATCCTTGTATGGGAATTGCAGATTAAACATATCTTTTGTGTAGTGTATATGTAATAGAAACGCTTATGAATCTCTAGTAGCACAGTATGCACTGTTCCATACTGACATATGGAATATCTACTCAGTAAATCCCTTCACATTCTTTTAAATTTGATATACAGAATGTACTTCGTCTAATAGTTGCTACCAATCCATAGATGCCAATTGTATTAGAATCATTTACTATGTTTAAAGGAAAACTATACCCCCAAAATGAATACTTAAGCAACAGATAGTTTATATCAAATTGAATGACATATTAAAGAATCTTACCAAACTGGAATATATATTTACATAAATATTGCCCTTTTACATCTCTTGCCTTGAACCACCATTTCGTGACTCTATCTGTGCTGCCTCAGAGATCACCTGACCAGAAATACTACAACACTAACTGTAACAGGAAGAAGTGAGGAAGCAAAAGGCAGAACTCTGTCTGTTAATTGGCTCATGTGACCTTACATGTGGTTTGTATGTGTGCACAGTGAATCTTACGATCTCAGGGGGCGGCCCTTATTTTTTAAAATGGCAATTTTCTATTTATGATTCCCAATGGCACATGCTACTAAAAAAGTATATTATTATGATAATGGTTCATTTACATGAAGCAGGGTTTTACACATGAGCTGTTTTACTCAGTATCTTTTAATAGAGACCTACATTGTTTGGGGGGTATAGTTTTCCTTTAAGGCCTTGTTTAGCTATACTGGGATTGGCTAAGCAAGGATGGTAAACTTTGAACCTTCCAATCAGTACACAAGGGAGCCATGTCTTGTAGATTGTACAATATGGTAATGCAGTTAGCATCTTTGAACTTCCTGTAACTTGCTGTTTCAGTTAACTCTGTACCTACAAAGGGCACTGGTTCACTTGGGGATCTCCATTACAGCTATGACAAAAGGCAGCTGGGTTTAAACTCTGCAGATATATAATATAAAAATAAACAAGTAGCACCTGGGTATTATCAGCAAATATTAAGGGGGTTACATACTTAGATCCGAATTTATCTCATTGTTTTAATAAAAAAGCTTAACCAAACTCCATTTGCCTATATTATACTTTATTATTTATTACTAAAATAACTCGAATAAATCGGATCGGGAAAAATGCCGATAAAATTGAGCAAAAACCTGAATCTGGCCTTTTCTAACTTTTTTCCTGAATTTCTTGATTTTTGGGGTTTTTGCCCTAAAACCAGCATTTATCGGATTATCTAGCTAAATCCAGCACAAACCATAATATCCCAAATTGGGATAGGTACATCTCCCATTGACTTATACATGACCTCAACAAGTTGGAGATGGTGGATTTTCAGATTCTGGCTTTTTGCAGCATCAAGATATAATAAATCTTGAAAAAAATGCATTTTTTTAAACTAAAAATTTGAGTTTTTGCCCCAAAAATCCTGACCAGAAAAATTTGAATTTAGTAAATAAGCCCCTAAGAGTAACAGTGATTTAAAGCAGCACCCTCCTTGCCCCATGTCTTTTTTGTGTTCAGGAAGAGACTGTTTTTGGGAGGCATATATAAAAAGAAAACAGACAGAAAGAGCACAAGGAAGGGGTTTATTGATAGAGAAATTGTAGTACATAAAATCCAAGCTTAATTCTCAGGGTTTAATTCTGTAATTTGTGGTGGGCTCTTTATACCAGACTCTTTGCTGAATGGAAATAGTCAGATTTGTTAGGGTAAAGTTGAAGTTGAGCGGCAATATTTACTGATGTATATTTGACAATGTTGTAAGATTTTCAATAGGTCACTTCTAATATACATTATCAGTTGGTTAAGTGTTCACTCTATAGGTAAAGTTTTCCTTTAAATTCTGTTGCAAGAATCTTTCGCCTCCCATCCAATATATACAGGACCCTTCACTCTTAAAATCATTATCATGGTTTTTCCATAAATCAAAGAATAACTTACAAGCTACTTCTTAAACCCCTTCACTCTGCACCTCATTACATGTCTTTTCTTACATTCTCCATATATTCCTGGCCAACTCTCTCCATTCTTCTCAGAGCCAAAGCCTGGTTGCATCACCCACTGCTAATTCCTGCCTTAAACCTTTCTGCTCTTTACGTTTGAAAAGCCATCCCTGGATTCCTCTAGAGAGATTCTTCCCATCAGTCTCTTCAAGAATAAACTACCTATTGGGGCACTTGTTTAACATCTGACTCAATACAGACATTCATTAGACAACCACATTAAAGTGCAGCATTTATTATACCCCAATTGGTAGGTGTAAGTTACCCACCTCTAAGGTTGTAAGCTTTATGGAGCAATGATCTCCTTCTTCTTCTTGTCTCTTTAACTGTTAAATGTAATTCAATTTTGAATGTATCTATTTTAATTGTACTGTCCCCTGTTTGTTCTATTAATGTACTGTTCTAGTGGACTGTGCTGCTTGCAGTTAGCCTTTTATAAATAAAAATATGCACACTTACAAGCTGAAATGTTATACAAGTATGGGACCTGGTATCCAGAATGCTCGGGACCAGGGGTTTTCTGGTTAACAGATCTTTCCATAATTTGCATCTTCATACTTTGTCTACTAGAAAATCATGTAAAACTTAAATAAACCCAATAAATGGGTTTTGCTTTCAATTAGGATTCATTTTATCTTAGTTTGGATCAAGTACAAGGCACTGCTTAATTATTACAGAGAAAAAGGAAACAGTTTTTAAAAATTTGGATTATTTGGATAAAATTAAGTCTATGGGAGACTGCCTTTCTCAATGTACTTTGACATCTATACAATGTTTAATGACAATAACTTGTCCCTTACTGTGCTCCAAATAAAAAGATTTTAAAAGAAAAACTGGAAGCTGTTGAGCTGCACGCATTGCAAGTCTATTGCCTCGCTGAGTTAAAGGAATAGTATACTGGTACAACCAGTGTATTTGCTTCAGAAACTCTACAATAATCTATATAAACAAGCTACTGTGTAACCCATGGGGGCAGTCATTAAAAAAGGAGAAAAGGCATAGGCACATAGCAGTTAACAGATAAGCTATATATTATGAAAAGGGATAATTCAGAACGTATCTGTTATCAACTGTGTATCCTGTGCTTGAATCTCTGCCCCATGGCTGCACAGCAGCTTGTTTTTATAAACAATAGTTGTGTTTCTGAAGCAGAAACACAACTGTACCAGTGTAGGGCAACACCACATTATTTTGTCATACCTTTTAAACACTTTCATTTTTTGGTGTTACTGTTCCTTTAAATGCAATCTTTGCAGTCTTTTCACCTGGATTTTCTAAAAGCGTCCAGTCTTCCAAAAGAACTGGAAACCTTAGGATAAAGTAGAACCAAGTATGTCTGCAAAGGACAATATACCTTTTAGATATTCCTGGTTCCCCTCCCCCAGTGACGCAGTACCAGCAGCAGTCTCTGAAATCCTATCAGGTATTTTCTTAGACACACCTAAGCAAGACAGGAGGGAAACAACTCACACTGCCACGGAACCTTCAGACTTCTCCCCGATCTTCTCCGTCCCAAGGTAAAATACAGGTAGGAGCCCTTTTGTTAACTCTTACCAGTACAGCACTACTTATAACTGACAGAACAGTAATAGGAGAGAATATTACTAGATTAGTTCTTTAAACATCGTCTGATCATTCTTTCTCAGTAAAGTGTTTCTTCATACATTTTAACATGATTTCAGTATTTAAACAACTCTGTACTGCAAGGCAATACTATCATTTAGATATTGCTCCCTTTGTTCATTATATTATGGTAATACTGTGTGCTTTCTTTCCATAGTTTATTGATTGACCCTTACTTATTTTATTCCTCTTTTCCCCCGAAGAAGTACTACAAGTTTGTGTTTAGAAGAATGAGTTTTAAATGTGTTGTCATCTTTGGGTACTGGCATTAACATGGTGCTGGGATTAATCTTGTGTCGGAGCTAGAATCGCCTTTCATTAATACTGTGGTGCATCATTGTGTGTGGAAAAAAAAAATCACAGAAGCAGATGAGGAATATTGCCAACGCCAAAATTTATAGCAATAACAGCAATTATGAAAGGCATCTCATTTCTAAGCAAAAAAAGTGGCTGGTTGATACTAATGTGAGGCATTAAAAAGAAAAGGGTTTATAAATAGTTCATAGGACGTCACTACGGTTTGAGTCCCACTTGTGTAACAACCAGGAGTCTGTAAAAGCCTTTTGCTACTGTGTGACGGTGTCGAGAAATTTCATTTCAAAGATTCTGGTTGAAAAGCCCTTCGTTAAATAGTTTTTTAAAACGAAAAAATCATGAGGTAACAACCTACATTGTTTTTTTTTGTGTTATTACCTTCATGGATATGCGTTGGCTGGATTCCATTTCATCATTTATTCTAGATTCCCTATAGCCTGTGTTCACTTCCCAAAAGAGTCCCCCCTCCCCAGACATTAGATATACACATAAATATCCTTATACATATCATGAATACAATATTTTGCTAGGTAACTGCATATCCATGTTGCTGGATGTTTAATACAGTGGCTTTTGTGTGGCATTCCAGTACATGGCACATCTTGTTATAATTGATTAAACTAATTCCTGTGGTTCTGTAGCCAAACAGCCTTTATCTATTGTTTCTCTTTTTCCTATATTTGCTCTTGGGCACTGAACTGAAGTGATGAATTGGGCTATGTTTAGACAAATTTACCTTTTATTTAAATAAGTCCCTATAAACAGATACGCAACAAAAAAAAAACAACAAGGGGAGCAAAATGACTTCATTTATTGTACCTGGAGCAATAGTGACATTAAATAATAATATTCTGTTTAAGGAGCTGCTCTTCATTAATAATGCTTGAGGTATCATGCAGCATGGTAGGTAGATTTCATTACCTCTTTTTGTACTGGCCTAAAGAATGTGACTGTATTACTACTGTGCTACTGACTGCCCCACAAGAGGCTAGTGACATTGAACATGCATACTATTGTGTGTGCTATTTACACTCATTTATGTTTATATTAAACAATAGACAAAAACTATTTTATGGATTCATTGGGAACATGCATTAATACTGCTCTGTAGTAAACTGTAGTACACTGGCTAAAAATAGGTGAAATGATTAAAAAGAACTGACTTGGCTGTTTTTGAACAGTTCCATCTGCAGGACCCAAAATACTGGCAACTGTGCCACTGCATGAAATAAAAATAGCAAAATTTGATGTTAGTATACCTTTAAAAGCTGCAGCCATTCCACAACCACTCCCTAGCTTTCTTAAGATGTCTACTTAACATTATAAAAATCCATTAGATGTAAACAGCAAAGGGTGGAATCCCAATGACAGATTAACCTGACAGTCTTTCCGAACGGGTTATAAAACATGCAGGAAGGTTGCAGTTTTCGTGTGTGTTTATGAAGAATATCTAAGGGAAACAGTATGCCAGCTTCCACTAAGGTATAAATGCAAGAAAAAATATGAGCTTGCTTTCTACATAAGCTTCTCATACATCTCAACATTTTGGAAATAAAAAGAGGGATAAAAAAAGTTGCCTCGTGTAGCATGGCAAATTTTTCTGACCACATTCGTTTTTTGTGGCCACATCCCCTAATTACCATGTTCATTTTACAAAATTTCGCAGGTTATAAAAGTTTGAACATATTTCTGTGGTTTGCTTCAGTTATTACAGTTTTGCTAATGAAGGTGAATTGCACTTTAAACTGCGAGTCTAACTATATAAGATCTGTTATCTTATATTGTTACAATTACTTATTTGCTTATCTAGACTGCTTATCTAGATACATTTGAATTGTTACAAATGTGTTTAATCTTCTGTTGGGGCGGTTCTGGGCTCAATTAAGTTAGAAATTTTGTTTCTGGCTGTTCAGTGCAGAGAAAAACTGGACTTTCCAGTACAAATGAGGGACTGCAGGTCGTGCTGTCAAAAGAGGGACTGTCCCTCTAAAAACGGGACAGTTGGGAGGTATGGCTTACCAGCCACCCAACACTCATCATGCTTCTTTTGGGATGGACTTTGCCACTGCTTTTATTACAAGATGTTAAAATATTATATAACAATATTATTTTATGTATTATATAGCATATAAATACTGTTTATAATATTATATTTCAGCATAAAGGGACATTAAATAATCCAGGAATGCTTGTTCAACAAAGAGGCAACCTGCAGTGTCAGCCACCCTTAGCAGCTGGTAAAAATGGGAATATGAAAGCAGGCATTTTAAATCAAACCATCTTCCCTGACCCACCTGGGGAAAGTTTCAGTAACACATCATACCATTCATATTCAACTTTTTATTGGATTTTTAACACATCATACCTTTCTAGCTACCATCTCACAATTGCCACAGGTCCTAGAAAACATTCCATTACCCAAATTGTGAATAGGTGTATTTCATACTGAAGCCAAAAAGGGTAGGAAAGGTGGTATTTTGCTCCCAGGTGGCCAACCGTAAAATGGCAGCACTCCCCATTTTCCCTGGCTTCCAAAATACATGCTCCTTCTACCATAGCAATCTGACTACATGAATTTCCTAACTATAATCAAGGATTTTTTTCCTGAAGCATGCAGCTAGAGGCAATGGCGTAACTAGATATTACTGGGCCCCATAGCAGATTATTTTTCAGGTCCCTAGGTTGACCAGTTTTACCAATATTTATTTAAATTGTATATGAATTAGGACCTCATGGGACCCCTATACCTCCTGCCCCCCCCATGCAGCTGCAGCGTCTGCTTCCTCTATATTTACACCCCTGGCTAGAGTTACAGTGCATCATTACTGCAAAATAACCAGGCACATATAAATGAGTTATGTTTAGATTATAGTTTATTTTATAGACCTGTGAGAATAGGAACAGCCTGAACTTTGTCTGTTGTCCATAAATACCCATACATAAGAAATTCTGTCATGCTGAAGAGGACTGATCTTTAAATCAGACTGGCATGACTTATGGACTGTATTCATTTATTTTATTTACAAGTCTCTCTATTTGAAAAACAAAGCTTTTTTCTCTCTTATACTGTCTCTTTTTTTAAAGAACTGGCTCTACAAGTTTTCTGAAACATTACACCATGCTTTGATGCAATCCTCAGCCTTGTGCAAATGAATGTGCAGAGATACAAACATCCAGCTGCTCCCTTTGTCAAGTATATTTTTCTCAACCAGAGCAGGGTACAACACATCAATCCAGTACATTTATAGGGGATATAAACCAGAACATTACCTTCCACAGAACTATTCATGTGAAGCCTTACCTCTCCAATGCAGGCATTCCAAGCAATTAAAAACAATAAAACTCTTCACTAAAATTCCATTTCCATTCCTTATCCATCCATCTTGCTGTTATCTAACAGACTGGTCATACTCAACCAAAATCAGCATATCCCCCCAACATCTACAAATAATGATCTCGTGATTGGCAGGATTATTTTTTTTTATTTATTTCATGTAATCTTGTTCACCTTGTACCTTCAGTAAGTTTTAACAAATACTCCCAGATTACATTTAAGAAATAGGAAACTGAGAAAAGTGACATTAAATACACATACGCCTCATCAGCAGAATTATAAACACGTGCCTTTGTTAAGACTTGCTCAAAACGACATTTTATTTGTTCTGACTCAGTAGCTAGTAAATCAGATGTATGCATGTGAGCCAAAGTGTGGAGCTTATTAATTAAATGGCAGTTTTTCTATTTGGGTTAAACAGGGCCGGATTTACATAGCGGGTACCCCTAGGCCCACTGCCGAACAATGGGGATTGGCACATGGGAAATTAAAAAAATAATTGTATCTCCAGTGTATCCCCAGTGTTTTTGAACCAAATGTGGGTGTGGTTGGGCAGCATGCCGCCCCCTAATATTCTGCTGCCCTAGGTCTGCGCTGAGGTGGCCTTTCCACAAATCCAGGCCTGGGGTCAAAGCAATGTCACATACTACTAGTAACGTATATTCATAATGAAAAAGCTATATTTATATGAAACAGTGCTTGACATTATGTGACTTATTTTTATACAGTTCTGCAATGTTTAGAGGTATAGTTTCCTTTTAAAAGTCTAATGCTGGGTCCCCATGCAAGAAAAACGTTGGAGCAGCCCAACGTGAAACACAAACTACCCACCCTCCTCAACTACTTGTACATGCCTCTACCGAAATGTCTACAAGCAAAGGGGGAGGTTGGCTAACATTTTCCTGTAGCAAGTTAGAGGAAGTTAACTCCACAGTCCCTGTTCCTCAGGCCTCCCTGCGACTGTGGGGTCTGTTTCCTCTAAAATTAAACTACTGGTTAGAAGAGTCCCACATAAATGTGCCTACATAGTCCTTGTTCGATGGGGTTTTCAAACCTGTCTGACAGATCTGCACAATTTTTGTCCAGATATCAGTTGGGGGACCATAGGGAAGAGCCCATACAGTGACAAAGAAGTTGCTGGCTTTTTAGGGACTGAAACAGCAACTTAAATATGCCCATGTATGGCCAGCTTGAGTCTGATTAAGCAAGGCAGAGCTTATCATTTTTATCAATAAAGGAAAGATACACTGCAAAGTAATGTCGGTCTCTAGGAAAATACAGTATTCTGCATAAAACTGCTCATATATAAAACTCTGCTTCATCTAAATTCACCCATGCTCCATGAAACATACTTTTGTAGTATTATGTGCCATTGGATAGTCCTAAATAGAAAATTACGTTTTAAGTACTATGGGTCGCCCCCTGGGATCAACATATGATTGACAGTGCACACAAACAAATCAAGGGCACACATACATGTTAGGTTACATGAGCCAATTAATGGACAAAGTTAGAGTGGAAGTATTTCTGGTCCGGTGATTTCTGAGGCAGCACACAGACCTTCACAAAATGGTGGCTTGAGGGAAAACATGTAAACTGGCAATATTTACTAATATGTATATTGCAGTCTGGTAAGATTCTTTAAAGGAAAACTATACCCCTCAAACAACGTAGGTCTCTATAAAAAGATATTGCATAAAACAGCTTCCTGTAAATAAACCATTTTCATAATAATATACTTTTTCAGTAGTATGTGCCATTGGGTAATCATAAATAGAAAACTGCCATTTTAAAAAATAAGGGCCGCCTCCTAGGATCATACGATTCACTGTGCACACAAACATACCAAACATGTTAGGTCACATGAGCCAATTAACAGACAGAGTTCTGCCTTTTGCTTCGACACCTGTTACAGTTAGAGTTGTAGTATTTCTGGTCAGGTGATCAGGCAGCACACAGACCATCACGAAATAGTGGTTCAAGGCAAGAGATGTAAAAGGGCAATTTTTACTTTATATATATTCCAGTTTGATAAGATTCTGTAATGTGCCACTTAATTTGATATAAACTATCTGTTGCTCAAGTGTTCATTTTGGGGGTATAGTTTTCTTTTAAAGGAGAACTAAACCCCCACAATGTTGAGAATTAAAATGAAAGGAAATCCACTCCTGAGACAACCACATTCGAAACATTCCAAACTTCCATAAACAGGTGGCCATAAACAGGTTGCCTTAATGCTATAGGACTGATTGGCCCATGCACCAGATACTTTGTGAATAGGTCATCCACATAGATGGAAAGATGGCACTGATGAATTAATTCAGGTTAATGTTTTTGGTAATGAAAGGGCCATGTGGCTCCTCTCACTGTTACATCTGCAAATTCTCCATTCACTAAGATTAGCTATCAGCTATATGAATTTGTGTTTTTGACAGACTGATTTCAATCCAGTAAATTACAGGAAGCTCTGACCAACCATGCATGTTCATTTGGTCAGACAGTAAATAATGTACCTTTTACCTTGAGAGGGAAAAATACAGTACATGTTTCTTCCATTGTCTTCAGTGACAATTCATTATGGTGTCACGCAGACCCACATACTCTGGCTCTGGCATGTAACCTGACTTCAGGGTAAGAAGTATAATAAGAAGCCTCACCCTAGCACGTGGAATATGAGCAGCTTCATGACTATGCCTGATTGTGCCACGTAATACATGACAAGAGCAATTTAAAAATACATCTTCTCTAACACAAAGTTCCATATGTAGTAACCAATAAAATGCTTCACTTTTAAATTTGGGTTAAATTTGGATACACTTTTTTTCCTGATAAAGCTTTTATTTATACAGGCCCAGCAGTAAAGGCTCCTATGTATTAATTTCCATTTGAGTTCGAGTTTTTTACATTCAAGCTTTTTCTTAAATACAAAACCATTTGAGTTGTGAGTTCATTTGAGTTCATTTATGGCTTTAAAAAGCTCACATAGCTCTGAAATTTGACCTTTAATAAATAACCCCCTTAGTGTACACATACACACATTTATATGAATATTCTGCAACGCACACATGCACTCACCAACTATGTAAAAGTAATTTATGTTCAAAAAACACAATTTCATTAAAGGCAGGAGGCAGTTAGTTAAACCACATATAAGAATTCAAAATTTAACAGTAGAAAATCTACAGATTCTTTAAAAAGACATAAAAATGTATTTATAGAATTTGGAGATTTTCTACTGTGTGTGCAGTGGGTTAGTATTTAAATGCTGAGGTCGAATGCAGACCAACTATAACCCAACAAAAGGATATTCAGTACAACCTGGTGCACGTGATCATTTGTAGGATTAATAGATTAATAGCTATGCTATTGTCTATGTAGTCCTTTAGGAATTTGATTGCAACACCTAAATTACCTGGACTAAAAGACATCCAAACTATTTTGGAACACTGCATACTTGCCATACACATATTGGCATACTGGGAATGTCAGGATATTATGCAATACATTCTTAGTTGTTAAGATTTGCACAGAGTAGAAGTTTAAGAAAAATTAGAAGACCCTTGTAAATATTCAGTTTAGGCAATAAAATCTCTGGTCACCTCTCCAGCTAGTCACACATACCATTAAAAAGATGAAAGGGGAACTTAACCTTTGAATTAACTTTTAGTATGCCATAGCCAGTGATATTCTTAGGAATAATCTCTATTTTTTATATTTTGTGGTTTGTGAATTTTTTAGTTCTGTTCAGCAGCTCACCAGTTTGGAAACTGTGCAGCTATTTAGTTCCTAGAACTTTCTAAAACATACTAAACCAAAATGTAAACAATCCATTTAAATATAAAGACATACATTCACATACACTACATGAAAGCTTCAATTAGAAATGAAAGTTTTTTTTTACCCAATTTTCCAAGCTTAAAAAAACATAAAAATCTTCGGTAAAATGAAAGATACTAAAAGCTAACTTATAAAAAATAACATCATATAGAATTGAGTCCATTGTGGGCAATCAGAATGATAAAAGGCATCACAGGTCAAAGACAAGTTGGAGTTAACTAAGAAAAAGCTCATCATGGTGACAATGGGGCTCATTTGCCCAAGGGCAGTTACCTATAGCAACCAATCAGTGATTTTTAAAGCCAGCTGCAAGTAGAACAATGATTGCAGCAATTTGATTGGTTGCCATGGGTTACTTCCCATGGGCAGATTTGTCCAGTGTTGATAAATGACCCCCACTGTCTTTAATGTCTTATGTTTTATTGAGCTATTGAGCTTCCAGTTATTTTATTCCCTGGCTTCTTACAATGCAAGCAAATGTTATTGTCTTTTTCATCAATCCATTACCAAATTTTACAGGACCTATGGTAAAATCCTTAGGAGACTACCCACATTCAATAAGGAAAGGTAGTTGTTTTTTGACACGTAACGTACATTGCAATTGTACAAAAATCAGGCCTGACACCCGGCCATCCATATTGCTGTGCCCACTAGCATCCACGGGATCTCCTGTCACTGTTGACAGTTGTTACACTCACATCCATATTTAAGGGAGACACATTGCCTATTTTTCTCTCTGTATATAACTATTTTCTAATATAATATAATTGCTAAGATTTCTTTGTTTTTCCTTCCTAGGTTGTCATTGCATAATGGATTGGAAGACATTTCAGGGTATCCTGAGTGGCGTGAATAAATACTCAACAGCATTTGGTCGCATCTGGTTATCGGTGGTCTTTGTGTTCCGAGTACTTGTGTATGTGGTCGCAGCAGAGAAAGTTTGGGGCGATGAACAAAAAGATTTTGATTGCAATACTCGGCAGCCAGGGTGCACCAATGTTTGCTATGACCACTACTTTCCCATCTCACATATCAGGCTCTGGGCCCTCCAGCTTATCTTTGTTACTTGCCCATCTCTTTTGGTTATAATGCATGTAGCCTATAGAGACGAACGGGAGAAAAAGAATCGTCTAAAGAATGGAGAAAACTGTTCCAAGCTATACTCCAACACAGGAAAAAAGCATGGTGGTCTGTGGTGGACCTACCTCTTGAGCCTATTCTTTAAGACTGGTATTGAAATTGGTTTTCTTTACATATTGCATAAAATGTGGGATAGCTTTGATCTGCCACGTCTTGTAAAATGTACAAATATTGAACCCTGCCCTAATATAGTAGACTGTTACATAGCCCGTCCGACAGAGAAAAGGGTGTTCACCTATTTTATGGTTGCAGCTTCTGCTTTTTGCATCATCCTCAACATCTGCGAAATATTCTACCTTATATTTAAAAGGACACTGAATTGCATGAACAAATACAAGAAGTCTAGCAAACACTCTGTGACCTACAGCAAAGCTTCCACCTGCCAGTGCCACATTCATCTGGACACCATTGAAAAGAAACACATGATGAACAAGACACTGGAGTCTATACGGGCATCTGCACCCAATCTGACAACAATATAATCCAGGAAGCGTTGGATGAATTATTATAAGCACCTTTTTGTATTATAAAAATATGATGGATTATTTTTTAATTAATCTGGTTCTTCCAGAGCTCAATAGAAAGAATGAGAGAGACATTTATTTTTCTATCAAAAAAGACATTATTTTCACAAGGCTGCCACTGCCCAATTCTTTTTTCATTTCCAGAGACTTTTACGTGGGATCTTGTACTATGCTGCAATCTGCCTTATGAATGTAAATTATCCTGACGCAATCATACCTGGATTACTCTTGTAAAAATCCATTGTTCTGCATTTCAAATACTGACTCATGTTTACTGATAGCAGTCTATTGAGACTCAAAGTCAATGGTCTATACTGCCGCCATACAAAAGTTTGGGTTATATTGCATATTATTATTGTATTTTCCATACATCAGCCTGTGGCACATAGCACTTGTGGAACCTAACACCTAGGATTGGTGTTTTATAAAGAAAAAATAACAAATATACGATATACCAGGTTCTTAAAAAGGAAAAAAAAAAAACAACACAAATACCTGTACATATGTTGTAGATAAAGAAATACAAAACTGTTGTCTGTGTATAATGCCAATGCTTTATAATCAAGACCTCGGAAGCATGATCATGGACAGACATCAATTTATTTGTCTGCAGCACATCACTGGGATCAAATTAAAGAACTTCATCTGCTATGAACTACAACTTCTGGTATCTTTTACCATCCAATGGATACTGGAAGTTTACAGCAAAGCAGAATTCCTGGCTAAACTGGCACTAGTCAGTTGTCACAAAAGTTACATGAATGGAAGAAATGTGGCACCATTATGCACAGTATCAGTTTTGCAGAGTATGATAGTGTCACATAATAACAGCTGCAAATTTAACTCTAAATAGAAAGGACTTTTTGAATTGTAACTTTATTACTGCCAGTTGGATCTGCTTTGCATACAGGGTAAAGGGGGTTTATGGTGCTCAAAAACACCTTTCACTTACAAACTGTGTATTTATTATTTATAGAAGCATATATTTTATTAAAGTTTTTTTTACAAGGGATGTTTGTCTTTATGTCAATGTAGAAATCCATTTTCATGAAAATGAACCCCCACAAATAAGTAATAAACAGTGATAAACATTATTTATTAGGTCAGGAATGTTCATCTTATGTGTAGGTTGGGTACAAAGCACCTCAGTCTGATTAAATTCTGAGCAGCTATACATTTTTTCCTGGCAACTGCAAGTTCAGCATTGGAAATGGTCGACATGTTGTCCGATCCTACATCACATGCATAATGAGAGAGCCTGGGCATTTCCTTGTTATGTGCATGTATGTGCCTCAACACATACATGCACATAACTAGGGTGCTTTTCTTTGAAATATACCTCCGGTGGGGAAAACAGTTTTTATGTAAAATGCACTGGTGTAACTATAGAGGAAACAGAGCCTGCAGTAGCAAGGGGGCCCATGAGAGGGGGGGAGTGGTGACATAGGGGGTCCGTGACTTACCCAAATTTGCAGGTAATTTGCAGAGGGGGCATTAAGGAGCCCCTTTAATGACTTCAATATAATGAACAAAGCATAAACCACATAACTGGATGATAAAAATATAGATGAAACAGACAATCTTCTGTACTTATAGAGTATTTGCTAGAATTAGTTAACTTTCTCTGTAACATTGTCATAAACGCCCCCCAATTGGGGGGTTGCAGTCTGGTGACCAAAATCACTAACCTTTTACTCTAACCTGTGCACCTTCGCTTTAAAAATAAAATTAACCAGCCTGGTATACTTTAGTCAAGTGCACAACTAGCACCATTTTTCTTCTGCTCCCAGCGTCCTTGCAGAGGTCGGGCACATGCACAGTACAATATAGTTTACAGGAATTACTATACTATATGCGTGCCCAGCCCAATACACCACTAGGGAGGCATTTTGCAGCAAAGTACCACAGATTGGTTAGCTTTTAAAAAAAAAAAAAAAAAAAAAACACGTTTGGAGCATTAGTTTAGGTATTTTGGTCAAACAGAGTCAGAAATATATAAATAGAAATCTATTGTTTAACATAGTGAGAATACACAGTAATTATTTCTTGCTAATACTACACCATTACACAGCTGGTGCTAGGGATGGCAGGACGGCACCTATAGGAGAGCTTACAAATATCTTGGTTTATAGAACAGAGGTTACTGGTCCTGGAGAGTAGGGGGAAAGTGTTTAATGTATAATATTGCTTTAAAAATCCATCCCCATTTTTGCTAAACTTCTGTACACAAGATGCTTTATTCTAATATGACAATAGCACAAGGAATGTAACAATTGCCTAGTCATTATTCTCTGCCTCCCTGCCCTTGCACCTCTGCTGCCATCTCTTGCTCAATGGAGGCACCATCTTGGCAGATCTGGTAGAATCCTGTAGGGATGCATCGAATACACTATTTTGGATCCGGCCGAACCCCCGAATCCTTCACGAAGGATTCGGCCGAATACCGAACCGAATCCGAACCCTAATTTGCATATGCAAATTAGGGGTGGGAAGAGGAAAACATTTTTTACTTCCTTGTTTTGTGACAAAAAGTCCCGCGATTTCCCTCTGCATATGCATATGCAAATTAGGATTCGGTTCGGCTGGACAGAAGGATTCGGCCGAATCCGAATCCTGCTGAAAAAGGCCGAATCCCGAACCGAATCCTGGATTCGGTGCATCCCTAGAATCCTGATTCTAGCTACTGACTACCCTTGGCACCAGGGTCAGACTGGGCCGGCTGGCCTGGGGGTGCCAGAAATAGAAATTCGGCCCTGGGAAGCAGAGTCTATGGCACATATGGTTACATGGAATTTAGTATCTGGGGTCACAGGGGTTGCCTTAAAGTGTGGCAACCACCAATGAAATATATTTTTTGCCCTTGAAAAATAAAATGCATAGTCCACTAAAGACTTTGTAACTGAAAACATCAAACATAAATGTGTATTTTAAATAGTGTCATAGATAATGAAATGTTACCATTGTGTGTTTCACGATGCAAGTTTAAAACCAAAACTGAGATGCTGTCATTCAGGTTTCATAGCTCTCAAATCCAAACAGCTGGAAAATACATATTTTTTTGAAATGCACTACCCTCAGGTGTCCAACACAAAATATAAGTAAATCAGCAGCTTGATTTGTCCAGCTCAATATACGTACTGATATGTTTGCTTCAGAAACACTACTATAGTTCATATAAACAAGTTGTTGTGTAGCAATGGTGGAAATTGAAAAAGATCTAAATGGCACAGGTTAAATGGTGGATAACAGATAACACCATTATGTTCTACAGAGCTTATCTGTTATATGTTGTGTGAGAGCCTTTTCTCTTTTGAATGGCTGCCCCCATTGCTACACAGCAGCTTATTTATATAAACAATAGTAGTGTTTCTGAAGCAAACAGCAGTTTTACCAGTGTAGGGCAACACTATATTATATTTTTAGTACTATAAAACACTTGTTTTTTGATGTTACTGTTCTTTTAAGGATTTGCTCTCCTCTCCACCTACATTCGAAAGGGTACTTGCCTTTACAGACTGTTCAGGTGTAGTGCTCTATGTTATTGTTAGCATTAGCAGTTCTGAATTGTTTTGCCTTAGCTCCATTAATTGGCACTCTCCATTAAGGGCTCTTACAGACGAGCGTTTTTACCTGCGCTCCCCTACATTCCGTTTTTCTGCATTCAGCCGCAGGGGAGCGCAGGAATAGACACATTACATTTTTTCCAATGGGGCTGTACTCAAACAGGCGCGTGTAGGCGCCGAACGCAGGAAACATGCAGCATGTTGCGTCTCAACCGGCGTTCAGCGCCTACACGTGCCTGTGTGAGTACAGCCCCATTGGAAAAAATGTAATGCGTCCTGCGCTCGCCTGCGGCTGAACGCAGAAAAACGGAACGCAGGGGAGCGCAGGTAAAAACGCTCATCTGTAAGAGCCCTAATGGTGCAAAATTATCTCTTCTCTTTTAAAAAATGCTCCCAAGAGAGAGGGTTATGTAATACAAGATGCAAACTTTTGCTACAGATCTAATCAACTATAGCAACCAGTCAGAAAGATCTGTTGAGGGTGTAGGAGGGAGAGCTGAAGTCTAGAAGGCAGAAACTAGAATAAGGACTCTATCACACGGGTGTTTTTTGCTGTGCTCCTCTGCGTCCACTTTCTTCCATTCAGCTGCAGTGGAGCGCAGGAGTAAACACTACTGAGAATTGTTTTACAATATGCATTATAAATTTCATAGTTCATGGGGACCCTTCTGGAGCATGGGGACCTTACTTTTTTTTTTTGAGATGTTCTAGAAAACGTATTTAAATGCGACCTTTTTATTAGGATATATTAAGCAATTGTTTAAAGTAAACACACAGAATAAATGTTTTGCAGTTCGTACCAAGCTGCAAACCAATTTTCTCAGGTTCTACCGGACGGAATAGCCCAGGAAGGGGGGCACCCCAGACATAGCAGGACCTCGTTTTTTTCAACTGGAACATTTCTATGTAACCATTTTTGTTTTTTTATTTGGTTACATCTTTGTTGCAACAAATACACGTTTTCAAAAGGTATCTTTAGGGGATATATTTTTATCCCATATCTTCTGATTATGGTTTTTACGATTTCATGCATGTTGGTCCTGGAAAGTGCATCTAATTCTGCCTTATTGTATTCAACTTCACCTGCTTGAAGGTGATGCTGCCACAAATTGTTGTAGGACTGGGTTCTGCCCTGGGTTCACCGATACCGTAAAATGGTCCTCCAGATAGAAAATAGCAGGGTTCCAACTCAAGGTTTGAACAAAATCATGAGTCTGCCGTTGCTGGGAGTTGTTTCCTTAAATAGTTATTGCAGTTAAAATAAGGGATGGGGTCTTGTCCCTGGCAATGCTCCGTTCCCCTGTTTATTAAAAATCCCTGGTCCCAACAGATGTCGCAGCCAGAATATCATCCTGCATATTTCTTTGTCAACTGACTTGTTTTTCAACTTTTCCAAACTTTCTTGACTTCTTGCTTCAGTATCGCATAATGCCTGATACACTCTGAACTCACAGGTGAAAAGAATGTAGCTGGTGGCAGAAAAGTCTTAACAAACACAGGTCTAATGTACATTCTAGCAGCAATACTCATGCGTCATCAACTAGCTGTTTCCTGGCAGCTTCGGGCCCAAGGAAAGGCTTTTGGCTTTATTTCACTACCACTATTACTAAGCAATTGTTTAAAATATCAAAATGATGTCACCAGTCCTTATATGCCCTTTGTGACATATGTGTGGTGATCTGGGTGTAACAACCGTGCAGTAAGCCCCCACCAATTTTGGAAAACTAGAATTTGAGAAATAAAATGTAATGACCTTTTTAGTTCATGTATTTTAGAGTGCTGTACTTAGGCAGATTCAGTATTTCTTGTGCTAGAATAATGTGTTGCATGAATTAAGGCATAGCTTTCTATATGGGACACATATGGCTGTAAACTGGAAGAGTTTTGAACTAAAAAAGCTGATTTTTAAAATCCACTAAAGGGACACTAGACCAAACTCTACTGCACTGCTCAACCTCACTTGTTGCTGGACTAATTCCTAGTGTGCTTTAACGTGTTATCAAGGTTAAGGCATGCTGTAGTTCAGCAACATCAGGGTTGTATTCTTACAGCATTATTGCTTAATCTATACCCTGCTCTCAGAGTCCAACCTGATCTTTGTAAAACTGGCTCCATGTTTTTTGTTCCTGCAACTGCAGAAGCTTTAAGTGCACATATGTCAAGAGACAGCCACTACACACAGGTCACTAAGTTACCCCATGTATGGCCATCTTTACAGTTTTTATGTGAGAACTGAGACCTGTCAAGATGTCATTCATGTGGAAAGTGTCTCTTGAGAATTTTGGCAAGTGGATAACGTGTCTCCTATAATATAACTATAGTCAGAATGAGGCATGATAGGACTTCAAAGACAGACAAACAAAATACATAGTAACTACACTATAGTGTACTTTTTAGGTACAAATATTATATTTGTCAATTGTATCTGCTTTAGGAAGTGTCCCCTTACTACTACTTTTATACTACTAAAACATCTGATATTTTCCTCTCTCTCGCAAACTAAACTGTGTCCATATCCACTTTTCTATACTTGCCCTTTATTTTTTTAATTGTCTTTTTTTCCCCCATTGGTTGATGCTGTGAAACATGGCAGGACGGGAGTTGTTAAAGCTTTTATTGGATGATGTCCAGGAACATTCCACACTTATTGGGAAAGTCTGGCTGACTGTACTTTTTATCTTCAGAATATTAATTCTGAGTGTTGCAGGTGAGTCTGTTTGGACAGATGAACAATCAGATTTTATCTGAAACACTCAGCAGCCTGGCTGTACCAATGTTTGTTATGATCAGGCCTTTCCTATTTCACATGTTCGCTACTGGGTGCTGCTATTTCTCTTTGTCAGCACACCTACCTTGATCTACTTGGGCCACATGGTTTACCTGTCTAAAAAAGAGGAGAAGCAAGCAAGTTCTTCTGCAACAAAGAAAATATGGTTTTGTGATGATATATGTGTGTGAGCGGATCCCATGCAAACACCAAGTTGAGTATTTTGTCTCAAGGCCCATGGAAAAAGCAATATTTATCTTATTCATGCTTATTCATTGATGGAACTTATTCACCTAAGCTTTAAATGTTTCCACCATAGCATAAAAGAAGGTGCAACTTGTCCTCCAACAGAGGTTACCATTACTTGGTAAAAGGCTTAATTGTTCAAGTTGGTCTGCATCAACAACATAAAAGTGTCTGCCTCCAAATTACCACATGGCTTGAAAATACTGTTCAAGAAAATAATCGGTGTTATATTAACCCTTGGTGCTGCTGCTATTGTGCACTGCTTTTGATTTCAGTGTTACTGAAATCCAGCTTTGTGTGTTGCCTCTATAATTATAGATGGACCTTTAAGGGTTTTAAGTCCATAAATCCACATGTTGAATCCCTGTTTATGTGCATGTATACATAAAAGAAATAAAATATGAGCACTATTAAATTATTTACAGTCTTGTATGTGGTTAGGTTTTTCATTTATTTTCTATGTAATCAAAGCATTCCGTATAGACATTTAGCAATTCGTACCCATGGTCCTTCATGATTGCGTCCCCACTGCAAACATTGTTATTAATTAAGTGAAGAATAAAATAATACGTTAAGCTTGCATCCTTTTTTTTTCTGCCTTTAGCCTAAGAGATGAACTGAGAACTGCACCATGTGCTTGATCTGGGAGTACTAGAGAGATAAGCATGGAGGGCTTGGGTGCCATCAGGTCTGTAGCCTCAGGCAGGTCTGCAGTTACAAATGTGAAATTATCCCACCCGTATATACCAGTTTTGTTGCTATATAGCCTTCTCTAGGAACAAGGTAATTTATACTTACAGACAGTTACACAGTTTAACAAACCGGTTATCTCAATCACCACCTGCTTCTCTAGCCAAAACAAGCACAGTTATACAGGTATGAGACTTGTTATCCAGAATGCTCAGGACCTAGGGCTTTCTTGATAAGGGGTCTTTCTGTAATTTGGATCTTCATACCTTAAGTCTACTAGAAAATTATGTAAACATTAAATAAACCCAATGGGCTGATTTTGCTTCCAGTAAGGATTAATTATTATTATCATCTTAGTTTGCATCAAGTACAAGATACTGTTTTATTGTTACAGATGGGGCATGACCTTTCCGTAATTTTGAGCTTTCTGGATAAGGGGTTTCCGAATAACAGATCCCATACCTGTACCATTATGAATACAGTATGAACTGCAAGTTCAGCAAACACTGTAGCAGTTACCAAATATATCCAGAAGGGGTCACTGATGCACTTTTGTGTGTGAACATGACATGTTACCACAGCTCCTCCTTGGCACCTGCATGTTATTATTCACAAAAAAAGTTTTATAAATCAGTGAAGCTTTAAGAATCCTGCCCTGCTGTGGAAACAGCTTTAATGTTTCATAATATGTTAGAGTAGATTATGCTGGGAGCTATAGCCTAACAACGTTATGTGATAGCAGAAATCCTGTGGAAGGTTAATGATTCCCTTAAGATCAAATATTTCCGCCTCTAAGGCTTCATTCACTAATGAAATATATGCATCTAAAATGGATGCTGAGCGTGTCAAAACAGAGTATGGCAAACGCAGCATGTTGCAGTTAAAAGGATGCTGCTGCAGTAACATGCAAATACAGTCCTCCCCCCCTAATCAACGGTGACAAAATTATTATTGTTCTCAATTTATTCCCTTAAGAAGTAAATGTAGAAGCTATAACAATCACTCTATATGGCTTAATATAGGAGTAAAGAAGGTAATAGGAAAGAAGAGAAAAGGCATTTAAAAACTACAAGTCTGTTGGGACAGAAGCTGCATTTAATGAGTATAAACACTTTAATAAATGTTGTAAAACAGCAATCCATAAGGCAAAGAAAGGAAATGAGGAGCGCATTGCGGCTGAGGCTAAGACTAACCCCAAAAAGTTTTTAAAGTATATTAATAGTAAAAAGATTCAGGTTGAGACTGTTGCTCCATTAAATATTGGTACCAGTATGGTTGTAACAGATACAGAAAAGGCAAATGTGCTAAATCCGTTCTATTCTTCAGTGTATGCAATAGAGGAGTCTTGAGTTTCCAGGCTTACCTCGCAGCTGCACTGATGGCTCAGCTCATTCTAGTCCGTGGCTGACTCAGGATATGATTCATAAAGCTTTAATAAAAATGAATGTAAACAATGCACCAGGGCCAGGTGGCATACACCCATGGGTTCTAAGAGACCTTAGTTCAGTTTTAGACTGGCCCCTATTTCTGATTTTCTTAGATTTGCTTTAATCTGGTATGGTACCTATGCATTGGAGAAAAGTTGATCTCATTCAATATTTAAAAAGGGATTATGATCTCATCATGGCAATTATAGGCCAGTAAGTTTGACATCTGTGGTGGGCAAAGGCTTGTTAAGGGATCACATTCAAAATGTTGTCCTAGTGAATGGCATTATGAGCAGCAATCAGCATGGCTTTAAGAAGGATGGGTCATGTCAGACAAATTTGCTTTTAAGGATGAGGTAAGTAAGATGAAGTGAGGGGGCAGTAGATGTGATCTATTTGGATTTTGCCAAAGTGTTTGATACCGTGCCCCACAAACAACTGCTTTCTAAACTAAGGTCTGTTGGGCTTAATGGGGTAGTTTGCACATGGATAGGAAACTGGCTACAGGATCAGGTACAGAGGGTGGTTATTAATGGTACATTCTCTACTTGGAATAAGTTTCTTATTGGGGTCTTTCAGGGCTCAGTATTGGGCCCTCTTTCATTTAACTTGTTCATTTATGACTTAGGGAAGGGTATTGTAAGTAATGTATCAGTGTTTGCAGATGATACAAAACTAACTATTGTGAGAAGGTAAGCAGGGACCTAGATTCTGGGATGGCAGTGGATGTGATTTTACTTTGCTAAAGCATTTAATACAGTGCCACACAAAAGGTTACTGGTTAAATTAAGGAATGTTGGCCTGGAACATAGTATTTGTACCTGGATAGAGAACTGGCTAAAAGATAGACTACAATGAGTGGTGGTAAATGGAACATTTTCTAATTGGACCAGAGCTGTTAGTGGAGTACCGCAGGGCTCTGTACTTGGTCCCTTGCTTTTCAACTTGTTTATTAATAACCTGGAGGTTATAACTTTGGAGTCCCTGTAGGTTTTTTTACAGTGAGAGCTGTGAAGATGTGGAATTCTATCCCTGTATCAGTTGTATAGGCTGATACATTAGATAGCTTTAAGAAGGGGTTGGATGGCTTTTTAGCAAGTAAGGGAATACAGGGTTATGGAAGATAGCTCATAGTACAAGTTGATCCAGGGACTAGTCCGATTACCATTTTGGAGTCAGGAAGGAATTTTTCCCCCTCTGAGGCAAATTGGAGAGGCTTCAGATGGGGGTTTTGGTCTTCCTCTGGATCAACTAGCAGTTAGGCAGGGGTAAAAATAGAGTTAAAAGGTTGAAGGTTGACGTGTGGCTTTTTTTAACCTAACTTACTATGTTACTATGTATTCTATGAGGGACTGTGTTTTTTGAAAACCTTAATAAGAACATAGCCATGTAGCAATGCATCTGCAGAATATAAGAAAAACATAATGAATAGCAAAACCGCAGACAAGGAAATGAGCAGCTCTGCATTTCCCATTGATAAGCCATGTTCCTGCTACTTGCCTTCTTAGAACATCATGACCAGGAACTGAGTGTTATATGGGTTTTACAGATTACAAATTACATCATTAAATATACATGAATCCCTTAAAGAAACCCAGACACACCAGAAATCCTGAAAAATCATTTGTCTGACTCTTCTTTGGCACCCATACTCTTTCAAAGATCAAAGATACAAACCCAAGAGATGCTGTGAGTTATAGTTAAAGCAGTAGTAGCTGTATATAAGATGATATAGATACACATTTAAAATGCACAAAACCTTGTTTGTACTCGCCTTTTAGTAAATTGCTAATGCTGTGGCAAATTTAAATTTTTGGGTAAAATATTCAATATTTTAACTTTCAGCCTTTAGTATATATGCCCCAATCTGTTGGCACACAGCATAGGAACCCCACACTTTTTGTAGTTGCCCTAATCGGATTGGGCACTATAGAGGTAAAGTTAAGGGATATGCTGATTGGTCTTTCTTTAAACACCTGGTATTGGCCAATAATCCCTTTTGTGCGATCCTGGTTAACTGAGGATTTTCAGTCCTTATGAAAAATTTCAGTCAGTCAGCCAAAATGAAGTGTAGAGAAGCTGAAGATCTCATAAGTAACATTTAAGAAGTATGGTCAAGATTTATCCTTTCTTCTCTAAGCTGTATAGGTTTTATAAGAATCTTCAGCTCCAACAGTTTTATCTGTGAAAGGAGCTTCTAAGGGAAATGTTGTTTTTTGGGTCAGTTTGGCTTGTTATCTTAGCAGGTAAGGGATGAAGAGATGGGATTAATGGGAGAGAAGTGACAGTGTGAGTCTAGGCAAAAACACAGCGGCGGAGCAGCATCCTGCCCATACTTCATCTGTTTTGTATGATGTTGTATGAGCTGTGTAGCTAATATTAAGTTGCATTTTTTATCACAGCAGGCGAGAGGAATGCTGGTTGGTTGTGGAGTTGATATTTATATTTTTAAGACCCTACATGTGTGTGTCAGGAGCCCCTTACCTGTCTTCACATGCCAACTCTATCTGTTTAGGTTGGTTGACTAGCATAGGATGGCTTTGGTACTCAAGCAAACATTTCAAAGAAAACTGGAACCTTTTCTCTGTTTGTATAGTGTGCTTGTGATGACATTTACAGTGTCTTCGTGGCCGTGAGTGCTGCAACAAAATGAATATACTGTCTTATGCAGCACCTGCTAAATAAGTGTGCACTCCAAAATGCAAGTATTCTCACCTCCTTTGAACAAAAACTAAATTTAAAAAACTCTCTCTCTCTAACATAGTAAGTTAGGTTGAAAAAACACACATCCGTCAAGTTCAAATTGGCCAGTCCTTGCCTCATAGCTAAGATTTTCCATACCTTTCACGAGCTTAGTTGCCCTTCTCTGGACCCTCTCTAATACAATAATGTCTTGTTTGAGCAGTGGAGACCAAAACTGTATGGCATATTCTAGATGGGGCATTACCAGTGCTATGAACTTACTTAATACTTGAAGTAACTAAAACTCATTTACCTGGTGTATAGCTTCTATCAACTTTTATTTTTCAGCACTCAAGGTTGGAAATTTAGTAACTGGTGCCATACATAGCATACATACATAGCAACTAGCCATCTATTTACTTGCTACACTTATAATATTAATATTGTGTTGTTCTGGGTTATCGAACTTTAAGCAATGTTGCCCCTTCTATGGTTTGGTTTTACAAAAAATTCTGTGAAAGTACTCATAAAACTGGATGGAGTGAAAAGGGTGTGGCCCCTCACCTGAAAACATCTTCTGTTGACTATGATATAAATGTTCAACATTGGTTTATTAAATGCAGATCTCGTTTTACCCAGAGCTTAGAGCTGCATTGTGCTTTCACTATATTTGTTGGTCAAGGAATTGAATCATTAAATTACTTAGCTGTAGTTTTCAGCAGTGATAATACTATATATTTCAGCACTCCATAGACAGCATCACATTATCTTTCTAGAGCATGCAGGAATGAAATGAAATAATCAGATACCATTTCGTCTGGCTTTACAGGTCCTCTAGGTCTTGTATCAAAACGGTACATATTTTTGCCAAGTTCATTGCTGCAAATATTCAAATTTCAAGTATTAATTCCTGCAGCAGCTATTGTTTTTTTTTTTTTGCTTGATTGTGTTACACAGTTTGAGCACTGTAAAATAAAAACTTAGGATGCTTTAGGCCAAGCCCCTGAACAACCTCAGGTATGCCATATTACAGTGCACCCCTGATCCACCCATTTTGTACATAGCCCAAACATTCCATTTACCAGGGCTGTTCTGGCAAATGTTGATAAGCATTGTATTCTGATATATGTTAAGGATAATTTTTTAACAGTAAATTTGGGGGCAATATTTAATTTCCCATTTACCATGTATCCCATTATCCCTTTCAACATAGTAGAACGATATGGAAAAATACCCTCAATTTTGACATAAGCTTATTCAGCTAAACGTATGTAAAAAAAAAGTTTTATAGACATGAAGACATAGACACCTCCATAAATACTATATATATATATATATATATATATATATATATATATATATATATATATAAATGTATTTTTAATAATAAAAATAATACATTTTTTATACAGTTTAAGGTTATGTTCTCACACACACTATGGGCATTTTTATCAAGTATTCCAGGGGTGCCATTGTTACATATAGTTACATAGTAGGCCAATGGGCCTAAGTTTTTTTTGGTCAAATAAAAATCGTTCGATCATTCGCTTAAAATCGTTCAAAGCGTTAGATTCAAACGATTTCATCGCTCGATCGAACGATTTTTATTCGATCGTTTGATCTAAGCTTTTGCGCAAAAATCCTTCAAATGCGATATTCAAAGGATTTTACTTCATGGGTCGAATTCGAGGGTTTTTTAACCCTCAAAATTCAACCCTTGATAAATCTGCCCCTAAGGGTATTTTCGAATTTAAAAACTTTGAATTTCGAAGTATTTTTTGGATACTTCCACCATCGAATAGGCCAAATTTGACTTCGATTCGAATTGAAAATACTTTGAATATTCGACCATTCGAAAATCAAATACTGTCTCTTTAAAAAACGTTGACTCTTCGCCACTTTAAACCTGCCGAATTGCTATGTTAGCCTATGGGCAACTCCTAGAACCTAGAGCCAAAATTTGGCAACGTTTTTTTTTTTTTGAAAATCATTCGATCGATGGATTAAATCGTTCGAAATGTTCGACCGAAGACGGACAAAAAATTCAAAAAGAAAACTTCAACTATCGAATTTGGTCGAATTTCAAAGTTTTTTATCTTCGAAATTCGACCCTTGATAAATCTGCCCCTTAGTGTGTTTATTTCAGGGCATGAGTTTCAGGTGTTCTGGGTGACAGGTCACGGGAGGTGGTTATACAGGACTGATGCCTTGACACTGCACCAGTTATGTTATTACCCTAAGATAGTAAGTTAAAGATGTGGAAGTTGGGTTTTGATGAAATGTTTATGTCCATTTAAAAAAATGTGCATATATTTTACATTGGTCAGATTACCATAAATCAAATTATTAAATCATATGAAAATCAGGTAAACTCACAGGAAGTTGTGATTCCGAAATGATTATATTTTAATGAAATTAACCCATATCTGGTAACCGTATAAATGTAAAAGTCATTTTCTGTGTGCTTCTATACCTGTGTATTAGTTATATCCAAATCACAACTTGCCATGTGCAACACTGGATATTTGCTCTATATAAAATGCTGTGACTTCTCAAAAAAAAGCATCACAAAACATCTGCACCCATCTATGGTACACAGCTCTATATTCTGGCACTAAACAAGTTAAACATTTCTCCAAGCCAAGCACACCCCTAATATCCTGCACCTCCCATAGTCCGCCCCATTGTTTCCGCTTTCCCCTGTGGGATATTTTTGAAAAGCAAAGGGCAACATCTGAATGCCTCTCTTATCACACAGCTCTTGGCACAAACAGAATTTATATGGCTTTACCAGCGAAGATTGGCATTACAGCTAGCTCTACACACAATTTCTGCAGGTGGGGTGCCTATAGCTAGAAGATCTACTTTGATTATTGCTGGTGAGTATTTAGACTACAATCTGTTCCTAGAAATGTATTGCTATAAGATATGTTCTTGTCCCCTCACAAAATGTTCCACAGTACAGTCTGAAGTATTACTGATTATTTAACATTAACGTGAGTTTTACAGAGAGGCATTTACAGTCCTCTATTCATCATCATCATCATCATCATCACCATAATAGTGCTGTTAAAATGAAGTCCTTTGTGATAGGAGTTTTTGAATGCATTGCCACAGCATTCTTTATGTTCCCTTGTGGCTTTGGCCATTTGGTATTTATACATAAGAAGTGGAGACTTTTTTTTTAACTATAAAAGGGTATCTCAGTGGGGTGTCATTTGCAGTGTTAATGTAGTACATGCATATCCCTTAACACACCACAGAAACAAGAGATAATTGAGTATATTTTGCTTTTTAAATAAGGAGTACCAATTCCTTAGTTGCTAATTCTTTACATATCTTCTGTTTAAGAGCTATCCTACCTGATGTCTTTTGGTTGCAAACGTGCTGAAAATGTTGGATAGCTTTCACTGGGGAAACTGAAAAGTTTAGGACCAGTAATTGTCCCTTTCATCATGATCAATATACTGATAATTTTTTATTAAAAAGTAAAGGATATAGTATATATATATAGTATATATGTGTGTGTATAAGCTAAATGGTATCCATCTTTTTACCACAGTTTAGTAAATCATTCTATAGATTTATACATTGTAGCACAATAATACAAATTAGGGATGCACCGAATCCACTATTTTGGATTCGGCCGAACCCCTGAATGATTTGTGAAAGATTCGGCCGAATACCGAACCGAATCTGAACCCTAATTTGTATATGCATATGCAAATTAGGGGTGGGAAGGGGAATTTTTTTTACTTGTTTTGGGACAAAAAGTCACGCGATTTCCCTCCCCACCCCTAATTTGCATATGCAAATAGGGTTCGGGTTCGGCCGGGCAGAAGGATTCGACCGAATCCTGCTGAAAAAGGCCGAATCCCGAACCGAATCCTGGATTTGTTGCATCCCTAATACAAACATACTGATTCTGAAACAAACTTTGTGTCTACTTAATCAAGTTTTATTATCACAGCTAGAATTTCTCAAAGATGGGCATGATATATACAACCTACTCCCGCTCAGTTTTACAAGTATGTGTCTATTCTTTGTGGGGCAATAAACTAATTAAAAACAGCTATTCAAGGGGAGTTGTATTATTTTCTAGCCTGGACTATTTAATGTTAGTGTTGTTACTAAAATCATGATAAAACCCTTTTATTTTCCATACTGAAAGAAAAAGCAATTCAACGTAACTTTCCAATACACATTACATTATATTAACATTTCCAATGGTTTTAAAGTTATTTGAAAAACAAATTGCTAGTAAATCATTAAACATTTTATGTAGTGTATATTGGAAAGTTGCCAACAACATTTATTTTGGGTGGAGAACCCATTTAAGTTCCAGTCTATACTTCTGCAAATAGCTCATTTATGTACCTGTTGGCCTCTCATTAAATGCCTAGCATTACTCTTGAGCTGTGGCTTTGCACAGACCATAATTCCAGGACCTCAATGTAAAGAAATGTTTCCTACCCAATATAAACATAGTAAAATTACATTATAAAAATGCAAAAGTACAGTTATTTATACCATGCAGTTTATATGGAATATGGATATACAGAAGGCCTGAGATTAAGAATCCTTTGGTTTGGTATTTAGCGGTGCTGTATTGATGAGGGGCAGGCTGGGGGAGACACATAGGCATATCTAAACAGTTGGCTACATCCCTAAATCAGTGGTAATGAAAGGTACCCAAAAAGAAAAAGATAAATGTTTTATTTTCTATCATATAGTTGTCATGTAGCATGCATATTTTATAGGTTTATTTAGTTTTAAAGGAATGATCTGGTAGCCCTAACCTTTCTAAAGACAGGTAAAATCCACATTATTCTAGTTAGCAGTTAATGAGAAATGTAATGACCAATGCAGCATGCAGCTGTCATAACTATTCATTTTTAAACCAGCAGGTAAAATTTTAATTTAGCCACATTAAATACAGGTAAATTAAACAAAGGGAGGATTTGACTTTCTGATAGTAATTTACATAAAATATACATTTCCAAGCCCAATCTGTTGGCTTTAGTTCTTTTTTAATCAAGGAAGCATGTGGAGGTGACCATGTATTTAAGATAAAGGACAAATTACACTGCTGAATGTAAAGCTTTATTCTGTTTTACAGGGGGAATACTAAGATCAAAGCACTATGGGAGACTGGGAGTTTCTTGAAAAACTATTGGATCAGGTGCAAGAGCATTCTACTTCAATCGGGAAGATCTGGCTTATGGTGCTTTTCATCTTCCGAATCTTGATTTTAGGTCTGGCTGGGGAGTCTGTTTGGGGAGATGAGCAGTCTGATTTTACTTGTAATACAGAGCAGCCTGGATGCACCAATGTTTGCTATGACAAGGCCTTTCCCATATCTCATGTCCGCTATTGGGTACTTCAGTTTCTATTTGTCAGTACACCCACCTTGTTCTACTTGGGCCATGTAATCTATCTTTCAAGGAAAGAGGAAAAGTTAAAGCAAAAGGAAAGTGAATTGAGGGCTTTGGATGACAAAGAGCAAGTTGAACAGGCTATAGCTATTATAGAAAAGAAAAAATTAAAACTGTATATCCAAGAAGATGGGACAGTTAAGATCAAAGGAGCCTTAATGTACACCTATCTAACTAGTGTTATCTTCAAAAGCATATTTGAAGCTGGATTCCTTCTTGGCCAGTGGTACCTTTATGGATTTGTGATGACTCCAATTTATGTCTGTGAAAGAGTACCATGTCCCCACAAAGTAGACTGTTTCGTATCCCGACCCATGGAAAAGACTATTTTCATCATTTTCATGTTAGTGGTGTCTCTCATATCTTTATTTCTCAATGTACTGGAGCTTATTCATCTTATCTGTAAGAGCATGATCCATGCCTTGAAGAAATATTCACAATACATCCCTGCGAACCGATACCCCAAGAATGAGGACACGTATCCAGAGAAGACATCAGAAACAGCCACAGCACCATTCCAAGACAAATCCTATATTTACCTTCCTATGAATGAGAATATCTCATACCCACAGTACAAGATGCCAAATGAACAGAACTGGGTAAACTTCAATACAGAGCAACAGCTAGCAATAAGTGGCAATACCCAGTCACCTCTAGGCCATTACAGCCTCAGTGCCTTTCTGCCTATATCTCCAAAAACTCATTCAACAGTGGAAAAGGCTAGCACCAGAGCCAGTAGTTCTGCTTCCAAGAAGCAATATGTTTGAGGCAGCTGTTTGCACTATTTATTTTCTCAGTCTAAATACGAGGCAAGTTTTCTACAGAACCATTCTTCAATTTCAGGTTGCTTAAATGTTAAAATAATTTCTGTTCAGTGACAAATAATAAATCACTACGTTCCTGAGCAAATAGGTTTCCTCAAGCTTTTATGATCATCTTGATGCTCAATATAGGCTTAAAATGCATTCAGTTACTGTTACTTTCTCCTGACTGCAACCTTTCCTTGCGCATGCTATGTATGTATGTTTTTGGCTATGGAGAACTCTTATGTCTACAGTTTCTGTTTTATTACAGTTAATGAGATTTAATTGATAAAACTGTATTCTAAAGGTGGTCATACACAGGTGGGGGGGGGATAAAAGACTGAGTCTGCAGCTTATTGGCCCATGTGTGGGACCCTCACATCGCGGACCGCATCTGTTCGTTGATGTGGTCCCACGATCTGACCACCCTATTCCATACATTATGATCTGGCCCACGATCCGATCAGCATGATATCACCCACCTCAATGTGAGCATATCGGGGAGAGATACGCTCGTTTGGCGATATCACCAAACAAGCGGGTCTCTATGTGTATGGCCACTTTAAGCTGTCCTCTCCCTCTGTACATTTGGGCTCATTTGCAAAAACAAGCCCACAAAATTGTGTGGACAAAATTGTCTTGACATGAGTCAAAGAGGTAAATACACACTCAAATAAATTCACAATATCGAGCATGCCTTGACTTGTACTTGTGGCCATAGTCACTGGTTTAAAATTGCAGTGAGCTCCAATATACCCCTTCAGCCAGCTTTGATAAATGATGGCAAGTGAAACCACTGACATTAGAGAACCTGAAATAAACATCAACCTGGACATGCCGGCAATTCAAGTGTTTCCTTAATTGGTTGTGTCAATAGCAACAACTGACGGTAAGTGAATAACTGCTAATGCCATTCCGACAGAAAATGTCTCATTTATGTTAAGGTGACAGAGTGGTTGCTTAAATATAAACCATTCCAATAACCGAACTAGTAGTTCCAGAGCCCAGATGCAGGCCGTCCACTCGTGCCCTCCACCGTCCTCTGAGGGGGTGCAGGCCTGGGTGCAATCAGACCCCGCAGCACCCCTGGTAGTTCCACCCCTTAAACCAGTCATTAAAGGCACTTATGTCTTAAGACTCCCCTTGCACATTACACAATGCAATTCTGCTGGAATTATGGGAAAACACTGCATTGGGTAAAACACATTGCAACCTGTTCCCAAAATTGCTTTGTACAGTGAACCTCATTAAGTGTATGACCCCCAAAAGGCTGAGGAAATAGGGTATGCTGTGACTTGCGGGCACACAAATTTCCGTGGATTCACTTATGGGAGAAAAAACACTGCATTGCGCTTAAAAAAATTGTCCTAAATTTACACTTTGCACATTTCACTGCATTCATACAAAAAACATCTTGGCTATTTCCCATCCAAGTACTAACCAGACCCAACCCTGCATGGCTTCCAAGATCAGGCCCCAACTTCTGTTTGACTTGCCATAGGAAATTTTATGTTGCAAGCTATTTAGTTGCTGCCCACAAGTACACAAAATCTAGGTGAAAATACTATGATGTGTGCACTGTGTACATTGCAGTTGCTTCATAAATAAACCCTAGTATTTCATGGTGGCAAATTAGGCCCTTCATTAACTGGTTTACCTATGCACTCTTTAAAGGATTATTATGTTGATCAAATAAGGATTTATAAATTAATACATTTTTTGCATGATTTCCTGAATAAAAGTAATCTGAAAAGTGATTCCTACCAAAGTTATTCTTTGTTAAACCTGGGCAGGCATTTAACAATTTGTTTGATAATGTGTGTGCTTAATGTATTTTGAATAGGGTTTGCTCATTAGAGATACCATAGCATAGAATAAACACAAATAAACAGAAAACACACACTGTTCCTGGTTCCCTGTTACATCATTGTGTTTGCTGAACATTTAAAAATGAAATAATGAAAAATTAATACTTTGAAGTAAGATAGATTTTTCATTCTATTTAACAAATCAGCCTTACCAGTTTGAAAATAAATACCCTCTCGAGCTCTCTTTTTTTCTATTACATCCCCAACATAATTATACAGTAGTTAACATTTGTCTCTCGCTAAAACGGATGACCCTCAACAAAAATAGCTCAGTCGATGAGAAATATGCCTTGTGGGAAAATGTGTCCAACCATAATTAAATATATTAGTTTGACTGTACGTTCTACAAGACTGGCAAGAAATGTGTCTCCTTGGCCCTCAGGCTTACACTCTTATTAGGTAGAAGTTAATAATAATAAGCAGTTATATGCAAGTATGTTATAGCTGTTTAGCTCTCTTCAACTCTCATTGCTATGTGTGAGAGGTACGACTTCTCTGCTTAAAGATTTAACAGCTGTCTGTTCTTTCAAGATCTGTGTAGATTTTAGCCATTGTTGTTACATAGTAGATGAGGTTGAAAAAAAGAGACGTAACCATAACCAACCTTTTACTCAAGTGAAACCTGCTAAACAGCGAACTGAAGGCAATATCAATGATATATTTTATGTGCTGATCTGCTGTGTGTATCAAGCATTTTTCAATAAAATGTTTCTAAAATATTGTTTCCTAATTATTCACAATTTTAAGAAAAATATTATTTACGTACACATATTTTACTTGTCGTGTTAGTTGAAGACAAATGTGACATTTTAGACTATGATCACAATGCTGAGCCACATTGAATTATTCCCTGCTACATCCATAATCTATTCAAACCCTCTCCACTTTCTGCGAAGTCCAAACATAATCAGACAAATGAGTGCCTCTCCTGTACAAAGGTTACATGCTAATCCTTTCTAAGAATGCTGTACTTGAGCATCCTGGACTGTGCATGCAAAGGAGAAAGATGTGTTTCTAAGGTCAAAGGCAAAGTTCACTCCATTTGGACAAATTTGGTCAAACAAGGTGTGGCTCTGTTTTGATAGACACTTTGGGGCCGATTCACTAAGGGTCGAATATCGAGGGTTAATTAACCCTCGATATTCGACTAGGAGCTAAAATCCTTCGACTTCGAATATCGAAGTTGAAGGATTTAGCGCAGATAGTACGATCGAACGATCGAAGGATTATTCCTTCGATCGAACGATTAAATCCTTCGAATCAAACGATTCGAAGGATTTAAATCCAACGATTGAAGGAATATCTTTCGATCAAAAAAAGTTAGCAAAGCCTATGGGGACCTTCCCCATAGGCTAACATTGACTTTGGTAGCTTTTAGATGCCGAACTAGGGGGTCGAAGTTTTTTTTAAAGAGACAGTACTTTGACTATCGAATGGTCGAATAGTCGAACGATTTTTACTTCGAATCCTTCACTCGAAGTTAGTGAATCGGCCCCATAATGTAAGTGTTGATTTGTTTCTTAGTAAATAATGTGTTCTTGTTGGCTTGGTTTAAATCATTTCAAAAGGTATTTTGCTAATCTATGTCTAGGCAAAATCATTGCTGTACTTACTGCATAACGTAAACAGAATCACACTAGTGTGCTTTATGGTACATGTTAATGTGTGCAAGAAAGTATCCTTAAATTACCTTAAACAGTATGGCATTTTGTTTTTATAATAATCAGTAGTAAAGCTCATGGGCGATCCTGGCCCCTCCGCCACCTGAGGCAGCAGCAGTTGCTGCTGCCCCCCCACCCCGGAAATTCAGTCTTAAAGTACCAGGAGCAGCATTTTTGCTGCCCCTGGTACCTAGTGTGGCGCTGCCGCCTGAGACGACAGCCTCAACTCGCCTCATTGGCGAAGCACCCCTGGTATAGCTACAGGCAGGTACCCAAAGGGACCCCAATAATTTCCAACAATTGGAAAACATAGAGATTCTAGTCTTTAGTGGAAGATAGGGGGCAGGATAAAGAAACTGTAAGCATTTAGGTGTGCATGAAGTGCATGTTGGGGTGCAAATGTTCTTTACAGTACTGCCAAACACAGGGCAAGCTGCAGACACATGGCAGATTGCTCCTATTTTTTGTACACTTTGCAACCTGCCGTGCAGTTCGTAAATAAACCCCATACATGGGGAAAGGAAACAATTTGTCACTAAGACCATTAGTCTTCAGCTACAAATTTACAAATACAGGTATGGGGTGTATTATCAGGAATGCTTAGAACCTTGGGTTTTCTGGACAAGGGTTTTTTCCATAATATTGATCACCATACTTTGTCTACTAAAAAAATTAGCGAAGTTTGCACGAAATTTGTGGAACGGAGAAAAATTCGTGAAACGGCACCGGCGTCTCGTTTTTGACGCCAGTGCCCGTTTTTTTTACGCCGGCGTAAAAAAATTTCAGGCTAATTTTCGCGGGCGTTTCGCAAATGTATTCGCTGGCGGCGAATCGCGCAAATTCACCGCAAATTCGCGCCTGGACGAATAAATTCGACCATCACTAAAAATAAATCCAATAGAACTGTTTTGCCTCCTACATTAAATTTGGTATCAAGTATTGTACAAGGTACTGTTTTATCAGGGCCAGAAGTAGTGGAAGGCAGAGTAGGCAGGTGCCGTTGTTAATATATGCAACCATACTAGAACCCTGCAAGCAACTAATATATATAAAGCCTTTTCAATCTACAATGTACTGCGTGGCTTATATAGAGACCCTGATGGTAAAGTGTTTTACTCACGCAGTTTTCCCTATATTTGGACACCGAAGTGGTCCTTTGGTTTACCCAGGCAGCTATTGTCCTTTCCCTGTGCCCATTGTAATTTAATCTGGTTATTAGCCCAGTAGGTGACAGAGAATAAAAGGGAAAGCACACATGCTCAGGGCTCTCTTGATGGATCTTACCTTGTGGGGAGGTGGGTACAGGAGTGGGTCTGAGCAGGTGATAGGCTCTGGTTAGTGGTAGAAGTTGTGTAATATTCACTCTAGCAGCAAAAGTTAGAGGCAGTGTATTTAGTGAGCAGCTTTCTGGCTCCAACAAGGAGAGTAGTTGGGGTTAATACTCAGTGGTTATCAAACCGCCAGACAAGAACATGAGTGTCTGAGATCAAGAACAGGGACAGTGTCAAGTAGCACGACACCCCATAGGATCACTAGTGCTAGGGAAAATCACCTAGACAGGCTGCACTACCTCCGGAGAGGATCTATTTGTAATATCAGAAAGTGTGAAGTGCATTAATGTATTGGAAGGTCTATATTGCCTGACTGCTGTGAGACATATCCATTGTCTTGTTTAATAATTAACTTATTGTTTGAAACAACCCACCGGTCTGCTTTTAATTCCAACCTGATTGGTCTGTGTACCAGAAGACACATTGGATTCACCTGAGGGTAAGGTGTGTAAAGCGACCAACACACACTGCGGGGAGTTGCCTATAGCCCAAGGGATACACTGGCAACAAGGCACACTATAAAGGAGAAGGAAACCCGGGGGGGCAGTTAGGCTGGGGGGAGGAGAGAGGGGGGATTATGTGGGGTGGGGGGTACAGGGTTTATTTCTACAGGGTTTGTTACTCCTATAATCACACTCTCTATACTATTCTCAGACCCACCTACGGGTGTTCTACACTAAGATACCCAAACATTCTTCTACTTGGCCTCTTTATGAGTCTTGCTTCCCCACCGCCCAAATCTTTTCCCTATTGGATGTGAATCTGATCAATACTCACTATACTTCCAATAACTGCAGGGCTGGATTTCCATCCATAGCGCCCTGTGGCCTTGCGGTCCAAGCACCCATCGACCGCACTCACCCCCCAGTGTGAGCGAGCATGCACTATAGCGAATTCCCAGGGGCGCTTTGCCAATGAGGCGAGTTGAGGCTGTCGCCTCAGGCGGCCGCTCCTGGTACTTTAAGAGCCAAATTTCCGGTTTTCAAACCGGAAATTTGGCTCTTCTAGCACAGAGAGCACAGTTAGGCTCTCTCCACTAGCATACTGGCCCTCTCTGCTGACCTCGTGGACCCCCTCAGGTGCAAAAAGGTAAGTGCACAGGGGAGGGGGGGCAGCAGCAAATGCTGCTGCCTCAGGCAGCGGAGGGGCCAAGATCGCCCCTGCGCTTTCCCATAGAATTTCATCACCCTAGGCCCGGGCCTTTGTGGCCTCGTCACAATTCTAGGCCGGAACGACTGAAGAGTGCTCACTGTTTAGTTCCTTCTGTATAGAATTGCTGATCTAGGTCGTGGAGAGTTGCAATAGTTAAATCCAGCACTGACATACCTCCCAACAGTCCCTCTTTTGACAGCTCAACCTGCAGTCCCTCATTTGTACTGGAAAGTCCCTATTTTCTCTGCACTGAACATCCAGAAAAAGAAACAAAGTTTCTCACTTAAATGGCTGTTCTGTGCTAAAGCCAATTAAATGAGAAACGTTGTGCAAATAATACTTTGTAACAATTTTGAGACACAAAAAAACAGTTTAGATAAGGAGAAATATTATCAAACTTTCATAACCTGCCAATTTTGTAGATTGAACATGGTATTAAGGGGGTATGGCTACAGAAAGGGGCGTGGTCAAACATTTTCACTGTTCTACGTGCAAAAAAATTTTTTGTCCCTCTTTTTACTGTTGGGAGGTACGAGCACTGATGCATATGAATGGTTTGTGGGAAATTTTGCCATGTGACATGAAGAAGAAGAGACTGGCATGTAGGGGGAGAAGGGAGAAATAGCAGAATATGGAACATGGGGTGAGAGATAAATGTAATGACACATACATAGTGAGGAGGCAGGAAGAAAAGAATGGCAGATAGGGAGAGGGAAATAGGAGAAGAGATAGCTAGATGGCAAAAAAAGGGAAAATTAGAGTGGCACAGGGAAAAGAATAGTATATGTGCAATTGCAAATTACATTAAATTTGGGAGGCAAGGCACACCAAGAAATATACAATTTGTAACACTGGGAATGGAAACAAAGAATGAGGAAGGTGAGGAAAGAGAGACAATAAAAAGTGGAGAGGAAAAAACTGTAGGGAGAAAAATAAAAAAGTACAGTAACTACAGAAGAAAATGAGGATGGACCAAAGCTATAAGAAACTAAAAGGTAAAACCAAATTTCCAAAAAATGCTACATACATGAATACCACCTGTTGGGGGGGGGCTATTGCCGCACTGTACCTTGTTTACCTAGAGCAGGAGTGCCCATACTTTACTAAGGCAAAGTCTACTTTTAGTGATGTTGTCCCATTAGGATCGACATCCATAAAATCATTGTTACCATTCTTTTTTCATGGAAAATATTACTGAAATATTGATTTATGAGAAAATGTATATTGCTACATTTAACAAACAACTAGTTCATAAGTAACCATAACCTAATAAATATCTGAATGAAAAGCATGATAAAGGAGGGTGATTGAGACACACTGTGACAGTGTCTTGAGATCTACTGATCACCAGCTAAAGGTCTAATGGTAGATCCTGATCTACCTTTTGGGCAGACCTGACCTAGAGCATAAAAATACCTAGGCCAAGCACTCTTTGTTATTACACAGAAAAAATAAATCGTTTTTGTATTATTTGAGTAATATGGAGTCTATGGAACAAGGCTGTCCCACAATTGGAAGCTTTCTGATTAATGGGTTTCCAGATAAGGGATCCATTCCTTTACTAAACAGCAGAAATGTTAATATTTTACGTGATCTGCATTATATTGTCCCTTAAGGGTGGTACACTACTGAAGCACCCAAATACCTTGTTTGAAAGAAAGACTGGCACTTGGCATTTTTGAATATTAAATAATTACAGCTACTAAAGCTTAAAGGTACCTTTGTGTGCTTGTTGAGTTTAGTGTGGGCACTGAGCTCTTTACTCAGCTTGTGAGTGTTTCATGCTCATTTTCTACAGACAAAACAGACACAGAGCCAGTCTCTAAAAAGTACTATCCAAAAGCACATCTACAGTCCTGTAAACACAAACTCCACTGCCAAGTGGCCTTGAGTTCCCTTTTGTAACCAGGGGTTAGATGGAAATTTTCAGCTTTCCCCTGAGTGAGAGGTAATGCTGCAAGCAACAGTCCTTGTTTTCTTACCTATACTAACATTATTTACCTTGGCCAGAAAGCTTCTGATCTCGCTCTACCATGCCTTTCCTTTTGCTTCCTGATTTGTACTTCATTTGAACCGAACTCCAACTGTTATATTTATTCATTAAAACTGTCTTTGTCCAGGGAGCAGCATATTTTATGATCCATCTTACTGTGTATATGCCAAACTGTCTCTAAATATTTTAAGACCAATATAGCTGTTTCTGTATTCTTGTCCAGCTTTATAAATGTAAAAACACGCAGGGCAAATATGTTCACTGTATGAATCATTCTACGATGCAGGAAGTTTATAAATGAGCCCCAGTAACACCATGAAGATGTTTACAGATAATCAGTAAATACTACACGTTAATATGCAATTAGACCTGTAGCAAATATTGTAACTTTTATTACATAACATAACTTTACAAAGGTTAATTAGGAAAAAAGCATAGTTACCTACTTATTTGCAGGATTTATTATGCATTTGACACAATAAAATGTGATATATTTTTTTTTAAAGGTTTTATTTTATTTTATAGCATTTTAAACAACAACAAGAGAAAAAAGGGATAGGGAAGAAGGTGAACACTATACCTTCATGTCATATAGCACAAGTATCACAAGTATACATTGTAGCATGAAATAAAGCTGAATTGGGATCTAAACATTTCTAACTTTGCAAGGTGCTGTGCTGTTAATTTACATCAATTACTGATGATTAGTGGCTACAATTGCATGGCTCTAACCAGGGGGACCATATCTTCTCGAATTTCAAGGGGCATCCCTGTCCTTCATAAGTAAGTCTAATCGCAAGAAGGAGTTTCTTGATCAACTTGACCCATTGAGCAGTTGTAGGTGCCATGCCTCCTATCCAGTGTATAACAATTAGCTTTTTGGCATAGAATAGTAGGACCCTGGCAAGAGATCTAGTTTTGTTCAGTGGAAGAAGACTTTCTACCAGCCCCAGGAGGCACGTTTCAGGGGTACACAGGTTCGGAAAGTCCAGAGAATTTTCCAAGTAGTGAGTTACGTCTCTCCAGTAGCATTGTATAGGAGGGCATTCCCAATCCAGATGAAGGAAGATGGCATTTGGAGTTTGACATTTGGGACAGTCAGCTGCTGGTCTGCCTCCCAACTTTTGGAGTTTTACTGGTGTGATGTAGATCGGATGAAGGAACTTGAATTGAATTATTTTATCCCTAATAGAGATTAAATCACTGTATAGGGCATCAGTGGCTTCCTCCCAATTCTCATCATGAAGTGTTGGAAGTATTTTCTGCCATTTGGACTTTGCTCTAGCAAATGGTGTATGAGAGGTTAGGTGGGCAGAAGGGGGTTTTAACACTATTGTGCAAGGAAACAAGGTACACAAGGAACCCCCACTGATATTTATTAGCTTGATTATGCAAAGAAGAAATTATCAGTGCATTCACTTTAATATCCAGGGGAAATGAAATGATTACATACCCTGTCAATGGATAGTACATAAGTTTGGATTGCCTGCAAGAGACTGCAAACATTATACAGAGTTTTCAACCTTAAAGCAAGTGTATGCCAGGATTTTACATACATTTAAGGAATAGGATGCTATAGTTGTCATTTTTTTTTGTTTTTGAAGGCTCTCCCTCTTTCCAACCACAAACACATACAACCAGAACATATGAAACACTTCCTATAACTACTCTTACGTCCTCTAAAGTGTAGACAGCTGGGGGAAAATGGAACCATAGGGCTTTCCAAAAGAAACACAAAACATCATATCTGCTATTTCCCAGGTCACTGTACAGAGGAGGAGTATCTGTGTTCTGGTTGTAGAATTAGGTCTCATCAGGCTCCTGTTCCCTCATTTATGAGTCCTTAAAATTGCAAGAAAAGCAGAAAAGTACCTCCTTGTTTTCTTAGAGTGAAAGCTAGGTTGAGGGTGAAAAAGACCATTGACCCTGAAAGGGAGGAAGGGCACTGTGATGTACATGAGAAGATGAGTTGCATGATTATTCTGGCACAGACAATCCGAAAAACAAATCAATAATACAGGAAATGGGTCAGTTCAGTTCATAACAAGTGCAGAGGGAGCCTTGGAAATATTTTTCAAACACAAAAGATAAGAACCCTTGTTGTCTGTCCTTGCTTAGGTGATGCCCTGGACTCTATTTTATTTTCACAACTGGCAGGCTGTTTCCTGTTGGGTCCTTTCTGCCAGCCTCTCTCTTCTAAAAAGTTGTTCCAGGCAAGCAACTGTAAAAGCTGACAACTGATAAGAAAAACAGAGGAAATTTCCCAAACAGGATGGGATAACCACTGCCTTCTTATTCACAACACATGCACTTTTAGCTAGCTGTGAATATTTACCTATCATGTATATGGTCCAGTCATCTAGCATGGTGAATCTTGCAGCTAAAGTTGTCATGTCAATCATTATTTGTATTGTCATTATTACTATTAAGAACAAGGAAAATAAAAGCTAAAGGGGAGAATGTAAACAAAATGAAAACATAAATTCACATTCTTCCCCATGGTGCAAGGGGCAAACAGGGCCTTGTGCAAAATAGTGCTGTGAAAGCCCATAAAAACCTGAAAAGCCATGCAGGAACTGTTCTCTTTATCTACAATGTATTTACCCTTTGCTTACTTACTACAGTATCTTAGCATTCAGTGCATACTATACTAAAAGTATATTCTTTACTAAGTGTTTTGAGATTTTATATCAAAGGATAATGCCCAATCTGACCCTGTTCCTTATGGCACTTTGTTCAAACACCGAGGTGAAACACCATACAGACTGCCCAAGTGCCCATGGGGCTGCAACTGCTAAGGGGGCAGATTTATCAAGTGTCAAAGTAAAAAAATTTGAATTTTGAGCTATTTTTGTGTACTTCGGCTATCGAATAGGCCAAAATTCGATTCGAATTTGAAAAAAATTAGACTATTCGAATATCGAAATTTATCACGTACTGTCTCTTTAAAACTTCGACTTTGACCATCTAAAACCTCCTGAATTGCTGTTTTAGCCTATGTGGAACCTCCTAGAACCTATTTGTAATCATTTGGTGGACTCTGAAAAAATCTAAGTTTTTTGGGGCAAATACTTTGCGGCAATGAGTTTTCTATAGTCGCCCGAAGTTGCCTCACTGAGGCAACTTTGGTCGACTATTGATAATGCATCGCCGGGTGTGCAATAGCGCAAGCGACTTTTGATTCTAGCCTATGGGGGAAAACGCTGAGGCAGTTCGGGATATAGTCGCTCAAAAGACGAGGCAATTAGTCGCCAGGCGACAAAATCTCCCCGAATCTCCTCGTGTAGACTAGCCCTTAAGTCCCATTGTTCTGTTGTTAGGCTGCTGGGGGGGGGAGGAGGGGGTGGTATCACTCCAACTTGCAGTACAGCAGTAAAGAGTGATAGAAGTTTATCAGAGCACAAGTTACATGACTGGAGGCATCTGGGAAATGGACAATATGTCTAGCCCCATGTCAGATTTCAACAAAATCTGTTTGCGCTTTTGAGAAATGGATTTCAGTGCAGAATTCTGCTGGAGTACCACTATTAACCGATGCGTTTTGAAAAAAACATGTTTTCGCCTGACAGTATCCCTTTACAGGGTCTTTACAGGGTCTTTAGATACACAAATGATTTCACAGGCCATTAAAATTTAGTTTGCTTCTATCATTGTGTGGCTGCTTCCTGGAGCAATTCTATTTTCAGTATATGTTACATTGTTAGTTTTATATATCAGAGCACTGATTGGAAAGATAACACATAACAATAAAGTGTTTGCTATGTAGACATCTGTCTGTTCTTCATATTGCATTCATGATATGTAACTGCAAAAACAAAGGAGCAGAAGTGATGTGTGCCTAAATGATTGATATTAACATATTAATAATGTTCAACAATACTTTTTTTTTTACATTATCGTTTATATGAAGAAATAGGGAGTCGTCTTTCTATCCCCCCACCCTAGCCACCCATATAATAGTGTTTGCAAAGGTAATTTATTCTTCAGAACGCTTAAGTGATGAGAGGACCAGCAGTCCTTGCAGAAGGGACTTACCTATTATTACGGGATGGCTTTAATAAAGAATACTCCCATGATTTGTATGCCTTTAATAATTACATTATGTATTAAATGAATGTATGCTGTCGGCTACTTTTGGTAAAGTAAGTACTACATTGTCTATTCTGATGGGTCTGGCCACACAGTGTTGCTCGGAGATTGCAGGTTTATCCAATAATAAGGCTATCTTCACATCTATGGCCAGCTTAAGAGCATTTTGAAGAAAACATTTGTTTGCCAAATGAGTCTGATGCTTCTGCATGGGTATGGATTAACCATCAGGTTGGATCAGCATCTTGTCATCCACTAACATTTCTGATATTATATTCCCCACAACATGGACAAATACAAGAGGTCCCACAGTCAAGAAACGGGTAATGAAAGATTAGCGGAGCTCACCCTTGCTGTAGCTTGTCGGCCGCAGCTCTTGCGATAGTCCGGCAACTCCAGGCCAGAATTTGCAAACAGTCTCTGTGTATCGCCAATCAGCGCTGGCCCATTCTCCACAACAGGAATCGCTACACAATATCTTTGAAAAGCGGCTTTTATTTTGGAGACTCTGATGAAGTGCCAATAGGAAGGGCTTATGGAGCCATAAAAAAATAAAAGCCGCTTTTCAAAGATATTGTGTAGCGATTCCTGGTGTGGAGAATGGGCCAGCGCTGATCGGCAATACATAAATACAAGAGTCCTCTGCACTCATCCCATTATCAATATATTTAAGACATTGAGACATTTTGTGCATACTGCTACTGAAAAATGCCTTAAGGTGGCCATAGTCACACGGATCCTATCTTACGAATCGAGGATTAGTACAATTTTCGGATTGTGTGTGGTGTGTGCTGACATCTTTCCTCCGGCGGAGATCGGTCGTTTGGTCGATCGGTCAGGTTTGATTTTGACCCGACCGATCCCGCCGGAGCCAACGGCACATCGTAATCGGATCGTTCGGCCGAACAATCAGATTACCCCCCATATAGCCATGTTTGGTAATGGCATATCGGGGAAAGATACGCTCGTTTGGCGATGTGGCCAAACGAGCGGATCTTTACATCTATGGCCACCTTTACCCTTTAAACAAAACAGGGATTGTTTGTCCATATATTGCAATATATTTAAGCTGGTCAACTAAGTCATCTCCTGTATGGCCAGTCCTATGCTCAATTTTCATCTGATTCATTAAGAATTCTATTGCTTCTTTATACATGTTACACAGGGACTAACTTTTACCTGCAACTTACTTGCTGCTTTCAAGGTTAAAACTCCCAAACATGGTTGTCTTTTTATTGGCCACCACTGGGATTCCCCACAACATGCTATGGTTCTATCTTTGCAGCCTTGAAACCCTGACGGGATATTTTGGTATACACATATCTGGTAGACAGCAGGCTAGAGAGCATTCCCTTGGGAAATGAAAGCCAGTAAAATGAGACAGAAAAAGGTTCCTGTCACATTTATGTCCTGGGAAAGGTCACACAGATGGCAGAAATAAAATGTTGTTACAGGCTCGATGAGAATGATCTGACAGCCAGTTTCTGTTCTTCTCATGGACTGAAAAGTGTGCACCAGTGTATATACTGGTACTTATACATCTGTTTCTAGTTTATAAATGTAAAATAACAATTTCAAAATTTGGCAGAGCTTAACAAAATGTCAAGTTTGTCAGAGTTTGGAAAATAAATGTTTCTTGCTCTCATTTTCCCAGTGCTATATAAAGTGTTTACTTGTTGGGGATAAAAAACATGAACAAGCAAAATGATGCATGTAAATCTGCTTTTAACCCAGCAGGCTTGATAATGTTTCATGCCAATAGGTCAGAAACTTATATTCTTTAGTTCCCCTCAGTGACCTGCCCCTCACTCCCTCTGTGCAGCCTCAATGAATTCATCCATGTAATTTTGATTCTTTCCCGTTCAACCCTTAATACGTATGGTCTATGTGACTATGTCCTAGTACAAAGACCCAGAATGGTAACAACTACATCCAACAGTGAATTTGCCTTATTTACTAGATACCCTAAACACAGACTCACAGTCAGGGCTGTGATCAGGGGGGTACAGGGGGTTCTGTAGTAGGCGCTCCATGGTAGAAGGGTGGCCTAGTTTAAAAGGCAGTGTCACAATAGATATTCTGTAGGGCAGGCTGCTGGCTCAACAGGAGGAGCAGTGGCAGGAATACAACAGGTCCCTGGTTTGAAACAAGGGAGTTCCTGACATTCCTGAAAGGAATACATCATTGAGTAAATATTTTTTGTACCAGGTGTAGTACCAATGTATTGGAGGAAAGCTGAGGTAATTTGACATCTGTGGTGGTTATGAGGGTAGACTGTCAATGTTGGGGTTATTTTCTCTAGACACTTGGGAGGGGACATGATTACACTTTACAAGTACATTAGAGGACATTATAGACAAATAGCAGGGAATTTTTTTCCCATAAAAAGGATCACCGAACCTGAGGTTACCAAATTTAGATAAGAGGAATAGGGATGTAGCGAACCACCAACAATGTGTTCGCGAACGCCGGCAAAAAATGCGAACAGTTCGCGAACAGTTCGCGAACTTCGAACATCCGAAAATCGTTCGATTCGAACGATCGAAGGATTTTAATCGTTCGATTCGAACGATCGAAGGATTTTAATCGTTCGATCGAACGATTTCCGTTCGAATCAACGATCGAAGCCATTGGATCGAATGATTTCATTCAATCCAATGGCTTCGATCGTTCGATTCGAACGAAAATCGTTCGATTTTAGCGATCGAATGGTCGAACGATTTTGACGCGAATGCCTATTGGCGAACGTCGCGTGACGTTCGCGAACTTGCGGCGGACGCGAACAGTCGAAGTTCGCGCGAACTAGTTCGCCGGCGAACAGTTTGCTACATCCCTAAAGAGGAACAGAACTTTCATTTGAAGCAACGTAGGTGGTTCTTCATAGTGAGGACAGTGAGGTTGTGGAATGATGTTGTGATGGCTGATTATATTAATGCTTTTAAGAGTGGCTTTGATGATTTCTTGGGCAAGCATAATTTCCAAGGCTATTGTGATACTAAAATCAACAATTAGTATAGATATTGGTATATACTGTATATGTGGGTGTATGGAGGGGTAGGTGGGGGTGTGTATGGACGCTGGCTTTCTATTATGAATAGTGATAGGTGAATCTGTCCTGTTTGAATTTGCAGAAAAATTTGTGAAACGCATTGAAGTCAATGGGTGACAAAATAATTTTGATGCGTGACAATTTTGACATGAGCGGCAATTTTTTTACGTGCGACTCTTTTTTCTGAAATGCATTAAAGTCAATGGGCGCAAATTTTCCATGGTGAATTTTCTGTGCAAAAACATTTGTGGCCCGCAAAATGCGGAAATAAGCCCCGAATCCATGCCTGCTGAATAAATTCTCCCATCACTAGTTATGAAGGTCATCATTGTCACACCAATGTGCATATGCATGAACATAGGAGAGGGGGACAGGCCTTCCAGGGAAATGAAAATTCAGGACATGGCAGTCTTTGGGAAGAATGTGCATAGCAATAGTAGCAGCATCACATGCCTATACTATCTCTCTCTGCCGACTATAGCCTGTGCTCCTGCCAGGCTTCCATTGTATATTTGTGACAGGGAGTGTGGCACTAACAATCCCCCCACCACCACCCCAGGCTACCGCTGAGCTTACCAAACTGTTCTCTTCTCAACCTCTAGTCATCTGAGCATCTCTGGCTGCAAAAAAGATTGTACGGGAGCTTTTTTTTTAGCAAGTTTAAAATATTTAGACATTTTTTACTACATCATGATGAATTGCAATGGAACACCAGCTTTTTAGCAAGTATTAGAACTGGGCTGCAGTAATGAATGTCTTTTTAACCATGCTTTCACTCAACCTACTTCTGCAGTGATCTTACTGGCAAGTCTGGGGTTAATGGAATGCTCATTAGCCCTTTCTGCAGTGATCTTGCTATTTTGAACTGCAGGTGCCACAATGTGCCATGGAATGCTTTGGGCCACAATATGTCATGAAATGGTGGGGACCACTGTCTTCTAGTGCTTCTGATGCTGCCATTCCAAATAAGGAAAGGGGTGTTTTAAGGAAAGTGGGCATGGGCAACTTATTATTCTCTTTATGTTTCTTGTAAAGTGGGGTCCAAGGTGAAGGTGGGGGGCCCAAATCATTATCTTGCCTAGGGCAAGACTATTTAGTCTTAATTCAGCTCTGTGTGCTTCAACAGAAAATGAAAGTTAGACAATTAATTATAATTCCTCCTCTTGACTAAAATAAGGATACAAGTTAAACCAGATGGTCAGTAACGTAGCCTTGTGGGCCCTATACAAATTGACCCTTTAGCCTATTATTAAAATGGCCTTCTTTGTCTCCTACATGAGCAAGATCTAGTGAAATACCTTTCAGGGGGTTATTTACTAAAATCCAAATTGATCTCATTTTTTTTTTTTAAACAAAGCTCAACCACAGTCCCAACCACAATTTTGCCTTATTCATCATTAAAATAACTCGAATAAATCAGATCAGAGAAAAACTTGATTAAATCGAGCACAAATCCAAATCGTATTTCTGCTCGATTTTATCACGTTTTTCTCAGATCCCAGAATTTTTCAGATTACAGGCCTAAACCCAGTGCAAACTACAATATCTTCAAATTGGGATAGGGACAACTTCCACTGACTTATACATGACCTTTAGAACAGGAAAAGATTGGCACACAGGCATTCAAGTTGCAGGATATACCTGCTTGTTTATTGTGCGGAATGCATTCCGCACAACAAACGAGCAGGTATATCCTGCAACTTGAATACCTGTGTGCCAATCTTTTCCTGTTCTAGAGCTTATGTGAGGCTGCCGGAGCCTATAAGACTGTGCACCAGGCTGATCTGTATAAGGGTGTGCGCCTGTTCTACCTACTTTGGTTATACATGACCTTGACATGTTTAAGATGGCAGATTTTTGGATTCAGGCTTTTTGCAGCATCGAGATATAATAAATCTCGAAAAAAAATTAGTTTTGCCCAAATGTCTCGACCGGAAAAAATTGAGTTTAATAAATATACCCCACAGTGTAATTCAAATGATTTATACCAAACCCCACTCTATACTATTACATTTTTTTCCTGAACTAGCACACAATACTGTTTTATGAGACATTTCCTCCCTCCTCCCTAATCCCATTTTCTAATAGAATTAAGAGAACTTCCCGCTGCTAAGCACCTTTCTTTACAAGCTCTTCCTGTGCCCTTACAAGAACAAGTCAAGACATTATAGAACAGAAATAGCGATAAGAAAGTTCTCCTCAGAATAGCTTTGTTAATCAGCTGCTCATATTCACAATATATCTTTCCAAGGGCCAGTTTCCCTATACCCAGGAAGACGCCCAGCTCTGCTACACAGAAACTGCACCCGTTCCCTCAGCTTCCAATTGTATTCACAACAATAACAAGAAACTTTATTTCCGTGTAAGACTTGATGTTTAGTTCCCAGTATCACAATGTTGCTGCTTATGCTTCTTTATTGTCTGTGTATTTAATCAAATTCCTTTTGGTAAGTCTCAAGCATGCATATCCCGTTCTCCCTACAGTAGGAGGATACCCCAAATTGTTTAATTTAGTGAAACAATATAGTTTCAGCTTAAGGTGCAGATACAATAAAAAAATTGAATTAAAACGTTGCCATAATTTTCACGTGCTGTAAAAAATACAAGGGCTGCAGAACAGGGTGTTACAATTATCCATCCAATAAAATATTATCTCTGCTGCAAAAAAGAACCATGTGCAGAATAAACCAGATTTGTAACTAATGACAATGTAGTAAGTTCTGTTGTACAGATTCCTCATCAAGCAGCTGTGCTTTGATATTGTACCTATGTTCTAAATTAAAAACGTCTGTTGTGTTATGGCTGTGTCTGAGCTAAAATCATCATCCTGTATTTATACAGCACTAACAAATTAAGCAGAGGTTTAAAGGAAAAGTTCATCTTGACAAAACTTAAGTTGGCTATACACGGGCAATAAATTTCCAGACAGACCAGATCTTCGGCAGGTTTCCCTGACTGATAACTGGCCAAAACTCAGGCAGATGTGGATTAGGCAGGTTTAAAAATCCTGTTTGTTGATATGGTCCTCGCACCAAGCATCTGCATTCCCAGCGTTGTGATCCGATCAGCCCTATATCATCTATTCAAGATGAGCATATCGAGGCTTGTTTGATGACCTCTCTAAACAAGCAATCCTGTCCATGTATGGTCACCTTTAGAGTCATAAACACTAAACATGCAATGATGTCATTTGCATGACAGAAAGCACAGTGCAAACTGTAGAAAAGGCTACAATTGGCCCTTTTTTACCTTTTGCAGCCTGCTTTTTGGTCTTTATGAATTGCAGCAGGTAGCTTCCCCATGAGTACAACACTGACTGCGTTCGCATGGCAAGAGGTAAGGACAGGCTCTTCTGCTCCCTGTGATATTTAACTTGAGCGCTAAATGCAAAGTGACGCATTCCCCCAGGTACAGGTTTTTGTAAATAAGCCCTATAGTGACTAATGCTGATAATTATCGAAAGGAAAATGGAAAGGTAAAAAAATGGATGAATTATTGATGCCTAATTTTCACCAAACATAAAATTCATATAGGTAACCTGCAGAATCCCAGATCAACCTTTAATGAATCTGACTCTCTCTGCTAACATTAGCGACCAAGATTTTAATTGTTCACCCCAGTCTAAAGGTGCAAGGTACAAACATTTTAAAAAATACAAGTGTAGTGTAAGAGCCCCAAAAGGCACAAAATGTGCTAGGCCACTTTTAATATTTATTAATTAATGATTTGGTATTTTAACTACTTTTGCTTTGATTTTTGGGAACCTCACACTACACTGCTATCTTTTCAATTTGCACCACTCCAGTCTAAAAACAATCATTGTCTCCACTCTGCAACAAAACAAACAGCCTTCGAAGAGTGTAATGAGAAATAAAATCATGCATTTTGTAAACAAGAATTGCATGGAAGTGATACCACTTTTATCTTGTAAGCTGACAGAAATACGATTGGTAAAAACATTTCTAAGTATCCTATCGGTTTTTCCCCCTTCCCTGAATGTAAATAGCGTAAAAGATATAAAAAGGAATTTCATAATTGCAGCCTGCCAGCAAATATTATGTAAGTTATTTAGTTTTGTCTTCATCATCTCAACTGAGACTTAGTCAAAAGCAGAGAAGCATACCTGTATCCTTAACCAAAACTTTTACTAGGTAAAGGTTTACCTTTAAGTTAATGTTGTGTATGTTATAGAATGCCCAATTTCATTTGGTCTTCATTATTTATTTATATTTATATATTTTTTTTAATTATTTGCTTTCTTGTTCTTATTTCTAGCTTTCAAAAGGGTGTCACTGATCTAAAAAAACAAATGTTCAGTAAGGCTACAAATTTATTGTTATTGCTACTTTTTATTACTCATCTTTCTATTCAGCCTCTCTCCTATTCTATATAATAAAAGTTAACTCAAAGGTGAACAAGCCCTTTAAAAGTACTTGCATCAAAATGCGCTGTTCGCACGTCTGTATAGTTGCGCTTGGCACCACTCACTCCTTCCTACCTCCTGTTCCGAATGAAGGGCAGTTGCACCTATTGACGCAGAGGAATCCTCCAGCATCGTATATCAATATGCAAAGCACACTTGTGTTTAAAGAATCATGCACACGTCACTCTTGTGCTCAACGCTTGAAATGACGTCAACTGGACTTGGAAAACTTGCAGCGCAGAGCTGTTTGGGCCTCAGTGTACTTAAAATGACAGGGCCTATATTGAATCCCAGTCCAGGCCTGCTGATAGCCCAGTGTTAACACTAAAGGAACTGGAGAGATTCACACCTGAATCCACACACTTCTATAACCCTGAAGCATCACAAACATGGGGTTAGTAGAAAAGTGGAGAGAAGAAAGGTATTTGGAATTTGCCAAAAGACGTTGAAAGAGACAACCAACAGAATGTGGTATATTTTTTAAAAATTATTTCCTTTTTCTCTGTAATAATAAAACAGTAGCTTGTACTTGATCCCAACTAAGATATACTTAATGCTTAATGGAAGCAAAACCAGCCTATTGGGTTTATTTAGGGGCCGATTCACTAAGGGTCAAATATCGAGGGTTAATTAACCCTCGATATTCGACTAGGAATTAAAATCCTTCGACTTCGAATATCGAAGTCGAAGTATTTAGCGCAGATAGTTCGATCAAACAATTCCTTCGATCGAACGATAAAATCCTTCGAATCAAACGATTCAAAGGATCTTAATCCAACGATCGAAGGAATATCCTTCGATCAAAAAAAGTTAGGCTAGCCTATGGGGACCTTCCCCATAGGCTAACATTGACTTCGGTAGCTTTTAGATGGCGAACTAGGGGGTCGAAGTTTTTTTTAAAGAGACAGTACTTCGACTATCGAATGGTCGAATAGTCGAACGATTTTTACTAGGAATCCTTTGATTCGAAGTCGTAGTCGAAGGTGCCCATTCGATGGTCGAAGTAGCCCAAAAAAAAACTTTGAAATTCAAAGTTTTTTAAATTCGAATCCTTCACTCGAAGTTAGTGAATCGGCCCCTTAATGTTTACATGATTTTCTAGTAGTCATAAGGTATGAGGATCCGAATAACAGAAAGACCTGTTATCGGAAAGAACCTGGATAATAAGTCCCATACCAGTACTGTATCATCTATCAGACTGTGAGGCTTGGCCATATGTGCTTTGGACTGGCTTCAAAAACTCCATCAAATACTGGATGTAGTTCTCTCATGATGCAAGAGTCTCCCAAAAAGTCATTAGTCCAGGGGTGGCCAATCAGTGGCCCCTGCAAATAAGTAGATTTCTAGTGTAATGGACAGCTTTACCACAGAAAGCACTGGAATGATAAGTTGTTTAAAGCAAGATTATTTGGAGCCAATTTGTTACCAGTATCAGGAGCTATTTATTTTTTTGTTGTTTTGCCTTGTGAGCACAAGTCAAAGTCATATCTATGAAGGGCAAAGTGATATCTGCAAGGTTATTAGTTGATTGTGTGCAAGAGCAAATTTCAACCATAGCAGCAAAAAAAAAAAAACAAACTGTTACCTAGAACTGTGGACAGATTCAACAATTGTACTATGGAGCACACAGGTGGTTGTGGAAAAATCAAGTCTTCTTTATTGAAAAAATGGTTTTAAAATCATCAGAACAGTGTACATGTGGATATGGCATCCCCCACACTTGACGTGTTTCGTGGCAACTCGCCACTTCCTCACGTCCTTCTGAGGAAGTGGCGAGATGCCACGAAACGCGTCAAGTGTGGGGGATGCCATATCCACATGTACACTGTTCTGATGATTTTAAAACCATTTTTTCAATAAAGAAGACTTGATTTTTCCACAACCACCTGTGTGCTCCATAGTACAATTGTTGAATCTGTATTAATTCGTCTGGATCCGGGGACGCTCACTATGTTGTAGCACGGTGGATTAGTACCCGTGGATCTAAGAGGGTGAGTGCACGCAACTTGTTAATCCACTAGAACTGTGGACACTATTCCCCCATTCAGCAGATCTGCGTTTAGTTAGCCAATTAACTGTTATCCTGTTTAATTGCTTAAATGGTATAGTCAAGCTAAAAATATGTTATTTATGTTAAGTCTTTAGTTGTAGTTTATACAAAAACATTTATGTGCAATAATTTATATAATATTGAGTTATACAGAAATATCTTATTGTCAATCTCATGCTGTTACCTTGGTTTGAGAAGTTTATAATATGATATGATCCTGTACTGTATATTCCAGATGTGCATTTTTTCACCAATTAAAGTCTCCTTAACTGAGTAGAGTGAATAGGAACCATGCTTTAACTGGATATAAAGAAATGCTAAAGAAAACTTTTTGCAAGGCAGGAACACTGGTGTTAGATGGATTGTGCATATACAAAGAACACTGCATGACAATGTTGGCAAAATTTATTTGTGGAATCCTTCTTGTCCAAATCCAGCACATGCTCCAACTTCACTTTTATATTGCAAGCTATATTTAAAATTAATGGCATACCATCTGTGTGTGTGTGTGTGTATGTACTTTATATGTATATATATATATATATATATATATATATATATATATATATATATATATACATACACACACACACACACATATATATATATACACACACTGTGTGTGTGTGTGTGTATGTACTTTATATGTATATATATATATATATATATATATATATATACACATACACACACACACACACACACATATATATATATATATATATATATATATACACACACATATATACTGTATACACATACATACACACACACACATCTACTTCATTGAAATAAGTGTTCATTATACTCTCACAGCTCAGAGTAAGTAGCTTCTGGCTCTGTTTAGTCTCAGAAAGTAACAATGGAAGCAGGAGTCGGCAGCTTGTTGTTTCCTCTACAATACTATTACAATCCTTATCAGATGAAGGCAACAAGTGTTTCCTCACTGCACCGAATTTACAGCACAAAGAGCCAAGGTCAAACATATCACTAAGAGGAGACATGATGGCAAATTAACATAGGCACAGTCACAGTTGAGAACAAAGATGCTGAGGTCAAACCCATTACTTTTGTATAAAGCAAACCACAGTAACCAATTGAATGGCTCTGAACATTTAAGAATATAAGAATAGGGGAGCTATGAAATAGTAAAGTGCATCACAATTAACTTGGACCTTGTTGCCGTGAACAAAAACTCCTCAGCTTTTGTAAAAAGTATTCAGACCCTTGACAACTATTTAAATTTTAGGTTTCAAGTTGTTGAGGTTTGTCGAATGATACTTACACCCAGTCGCTTGTAATATATAATTACAAGGCACTGAATATTATTTCTAAGGTAGTAGTGTTGTGAAACCTTTATTAAAGACACTCTAAACTTTCAGCTGAAATGTAAGTTTTAAAGCATTGTTTGAAATTACTGGATCTGGGAGTAGGGAAATTAGATACTGAGGTCTTTCTCAAAATCCTTTTTATACACACAAAATGAACATTTAAGAATAGGAGGAAACCAAATATTCATATAAGGCAGAGGAACAACAATGCAAGTATATAAACAGTGGTTTAATTGTTAGTGAGAAAAAGCAATAAAAAGGGTTTCTGTGACTCAACAAGCTGACAATCTAATACCGAATATCAAAACCAGATTTTAAAGGGATTCTGTCATGGGGAACCATCAGTTAATAGTGCTGCTCCAGCAGAATTCTGCACCAAAGTCTGTTTTTCAAAAGAGCAAACAGATTTTTTATATAAAATTTTGAAATCTGACATGGGGCTAGATATATTGAGAGTTTCCCAGGTGCCCCAGTCATGTGACTTGTGCACTGATAAACTTCAGTCACTCTTTACTACTGCACTGCAAGTTGGAGTCCAACTGCGATTCCTTCAGTTCCACTAAAAGCAGTTCCATCTTAAAGTGCTGGCTCTTTCTGAAATCTCATGACCAGGCAAAATGACCTGAGATGGCTGCCTACACACCGATATTACAATATCGTGGTTCAGGAATAAAATTTTACATGGTAAATTATTTTCAGTAGAAAGAGTAATTTAGAAATAAAAATGACCATACAAATCATGACATACTCCTTTTAACATAAGGATTTACTGTAAGGTGTTAAAAGCAGTATCTTTATGGGTGTTTGTATCCTGAAACAATGTTGTCAATGTTTGAAAAGTCAGATGATTACCAGACCTACACTGCTGCATTGTTTCGAGTCAGAACCAGACAACTGAAAGAGATTAAAAAATACTGCTTTTAATTGCAATTTAATTTACAATTTAATTCAGTCTTTCAGCAGTTTTAAAATTATGTGCATCAGAAAGGTGCTTAGATATAAACTTCCTTTCATTAAGAAAAAGTAGTGTTTGGGTAGAGTTTCCCTTTAATACACTTATGTTTAGTTGCCAGCAACTAATGTGTATGTGACTGACAGGTAAAGCTTAAAAAAATGAGATAAACAAAGAATGGCAGTTCTAGTAGCAACTCACCAAGTAATGGAAGAGGCCCAGATGCATCGCCCTGAGCCTTCAGCAAGGGGGTTTGGAAAGTTTAAAAAAATATTTCAAATAATAGATCACATTTTAACCGTGTATAGAGTCAGTATCCTGTCCTGCTGTGCTGCTATAAATTACCCCTTTAACAAAAAATGCTTTCTAGACATCTGTCTCCATGGCAGATATATCTACTTGGGCTTTGCTTCTAGCAATCAACTATATCACTGGAATTCTCTTGCCTCTTCCATTAGACATTCTACCATTTTACAGCTTCAAGCAAATTCTTAAAATGTACTTGATTAGGAAAGCTTACAATCATCTAGCCTATTGCGCTACCGATTTTCCCATATCATAACATTGGTGCCCAGACCTCCCACTTCATTTAAAACTGAACCTTTTCCCCTATCTGTATTTCATATGTATGTTTAGAGATGTTTCATACCTATTATATTTCACTGTAAATTTTGGGGATTATAAAACTACTTGCTAATAATAAAGACGTGCAACAATCATGAAACGTTGTTACAATAGTTCCATCTGGTGGTCTAAATACAAATTTCAAAGAATGGAAAACATTTCTTGTAAAATTTTGACTAACAGAGAACTGAGCTAAAACTGTTACCTTTCCTAAGTACAGCAGAAGTACAAAACTAACAAAAAATATTTTACTGCCAAATATATTATGCATGCAGTTAAAAATGCTGGAAAGTAAAAACCTGGGAACCTTATCACTCCCTTCTCATGTTAAAGAGGTTGTTAATCTTTGAGTTAACTTTTAGTATGATGTAGAGAGTGATATTCTGAGACAATTTGCAATTGTTTTTCATTTTTAATTTATTTTAATTTATGATGTTTGAGTTATTTAGCTTTTTAATCAGCAGCAGCTCTCCAGATTTCAATTTGGTTGCTAGGGTTCAAATTACCTTGGCAGATTTCAATCTGGTTGCTATGGGTCAAATTACCTTGGCAACCATGCCTTGATTTGAATAAGAGACTGAAATCTGAATAGGATAGACCTGAATATAAAGAGGAGTAATAAAAAGTAGTAATAATAATATGTGTAGCTTTATGGAGCATTTGTTTTTAGATGGGGTCAGTGATCCCTTTGATAGCGGGAAAAAGTCAGAAGATGGCAAATAATTAAAAATCTATAAAAAAGTAAATAATGAAGACCAATTGGAAGTTTGCTTAGAATTGGCCATAGTAGGAGTAAACTTAAAGGTGAACCATTACCTTAAAGGGTGGTTCACCTTTAAATGAACTTTTAGTATAATGTAGAGAGTAATATTCTGAAAAAATTTGCAACTGGTTTTGATTTTTTTATTCCAGTATGCAATTTCAACAATCCAGTTGCTAGGGTCCAAATGACCCTAGCAACCATGCATTGCTTTGAATAAAAGACTGGAATATGATCAGAAGAGACTGGAATAGAAATCGGAGTACTAAAAAAATAGCAATAACTATAAATGTGTAGTATTACAGTGAATTTGTTTTTTAGATAGGGTCAATGACCCCCATTTGAAGGCTGGGAAGGAAAAAAGCAAATATTTAAAAAAAACTGTCAAAAAGAATAAATAAAGGCCAATTGAAAGTTGTTTAGAATTAGCCATTCTAGAGCAAACTAAAAGTTAACGGTGAACCACCCCTTTATGGTTATAAAACTCTAGAATAGGCAAATATCTGACACCACAGCAACTCTAAACTTGCCACCTTACAGCCTCAATCAATTCTCATGAAAACTTGTGGTGGAATGCTAATTACTTTTTACTATGGGCTATTTACTGCTGTTGTAATATGTCCTAAATGTGTTCTCCCCAATCATTATACCAGTAGAATAGACATACAGTTAGACCCATAAATCATTGAACAGAAATATTTTTTTTCTAATTTTAGTTCTGTACATTACCACAGTAATTTTTAAATTAAACAACTCAGATGCAGTTGAACTGCAGACTTTCAGCTTTAATTCAGTGGGTTGAACAAAAAGATTGCATAAAAATGTGAGGAACTAAAGCCTTTTTTTGAATACAATCCCTTAATTTCAGGGGCTCAAAAGAAATTGGACAATTGACTCAAAGGCTATTTCATGGGTGGTGCCTAGAGGTGGGGCAAGCAATATATGATTGACAGCTCAAATATTTAAATACATTTATAACAGGTGTGGATGTTTTAATAAATAAAAGAATTGGGGTTTCATGTTTAATTTCCAAAGGACTTTTTTTATACAGCTTTTATATGTGTGGGTGACAGGTCTCCTTTAAATCTCAGGGTGTCAGTTATAGTATTTGTAGTCCATTTACATTGGTTCAACTGCCATCCAGAATTTTTAGAAACAGGATTCCCATTGGCACATTTTTATTTGGGGGGGGGTAAAGTACCGTATATACTCGAGTATAAGCCGACCCGAGCATAAGCCAATGTACCTAATTTTACCTACGAAAACTGGGAAAACTTATTGACTCTAGTATAAGCCTAGACACAACTACAGCCCTGTCTCCCAGCAGCGCACATTCTGCCAAAGCGACCCCCCAGCGATCAACTGGACTTCTTTGCAAAGTTGATGGTGACAGAGAATTGGCAAACGGATTACTGTGTGCATTGTCCCACTTCCTTGTGCAGAGGGTGCTGTGTGATATTGCAGTCACTGTTAATCTTTCATATAACCAACAGAGGGCGCTGTGTGATATTGCAGTCACTGTTATTCTTTCATATAACCAACAGAGGGCACACTGTTATTTTTCATATAACCAACAGAGGGTGCTGTGTGATATTGCAGTCACTGTTATTCTTTCATATAACTAACAGAGGGTGCTGTGTGATATTGCAGTCACTGTTATTCTTTCATATAACCAACAGAGGGTGCATTGTTATTCTTTCATATAACCAACAGAGGGCGCTGTGTGATATTGCAGTCACTGTTATTCTTTCATATAACCAAAAGAGGGCGCTGTGTGATATTGCAGTCACTGTTATTCTTTCATATAACCAACAGAGGGCGCTGTGTGATATTGCAGTCACTGTTATTCTTTCATATAACCAACAGAGGGCGCTGTGTGATATTGCAGTCACTGTTATTTTTTCATATAACCAACAGATGGCGCTGGGTGATATTGCAGTCACTGTTATTCTTTCATATATCCAACAGAGGGCGTACTGTTATTCTTTCATATAACCAACAGAGGGCATTGTGGGATATTGCAGTCTCGACCCAAATGAACTGTTGGCATAGGAATGATTAAAAGTGACTGCAATCTCAGCTACTGCCCACTGACCCGAGTATAAGCCGAGGTAGACTTTTTCAGCACATTTTGGATGCTGAAAAACTCTGCTTATACTCGAGTATATACGGTAGGTATAGTCACACAGATAAACAGTAAACATTTTCCAACATTTCTCTACTCAGTATGAAATAGTACTTTCTGGGGAAAACAATAGAAACCTGTGATTATCCAATCCCACTTTACAATAACTGTAATATTTGCATGCCCTATATAAAATAAGACTAATTTTTACAATTACATGTTTAATGGATGCATATGTATGAGACTTTAAAACGTGTTTGCGTTGGTCCAAGTGTAATAATTCATATGGAAAACTTCCATTTTGATTTTAAAACCAACTGATTTGGAGAAAAAAAATTATTTAGTTAATAAGTACCGGAACAAATTAATTTATTCAATTGCATTATTTTCACATTGTCCCAGTGGCAAGAGTTAATGCATTTTATGTTGCAAATAAAATCAGAAATGAGTTGAAGAGGTCCAAAAACCTATTCCTAACTCTTCTCTTGCCGGTTGCGGTTCAGTACAGCTTTTGGTGTGAATTCGAGTTTCTCCTTTAGACTTATAACCTGTGTAACATCCTTTCCCATGGTCTCTTGAAGAGTCCTCTCCTCTCTTTTTTCTAGAATACTCTGTTCTTCCACAGGATGTCCTGGGGTCCCACGAATGAACCATTCCAGTTGGTAACCAACTGCACCTACTACAAATGCCACAGGAAAAGTAATGTAAGGAGCATAGGTCCTTGCTGCTGCCCACAGAACAGGCCACATGGCAAACAGTTTATAGGAAAGTCACCTCCAAAACAATTTGCTTCTTGAAATTTGCTCCCAGCACTATGCCAGCTGTAAACATTGACCCTGCATTTAATTACAAATGGAGAGTATTATTAACAGCAATAGGATACATAACTTCACAGGGTAAAGTAGATACATTTTGTTCATCATTATTAGTGCAAATTGAATGTGGCTCCGTCTATGACTCGTGTAAAAGGTCTTAGACATGGATTTATTTGACCATTGAGCTCCTTTCTGATTTATATTGTTATAGCAGTTAAATAAACCATAAATAATACTAACATGTTGGACTAAAAGGAACAGTAAGATCAAAATATGGAATTATAATGCAGTGTTGCCCTGTACTATTAAAACTGCTGTGTTTGCTTCAGAAACACTACTGTTTATATAAATAAGCTGATAGCAATGGGGGGCAGCCATTCAAAGGAGAAAAAGCTTAGGTTACACAGCAGATAAATTCTGTAGAACATAATGGTGTTATATGTTATCCACTATTTAACCTGTGCCATATAGCCATTTTTCAATTTCCTCCATTCATCTGCTCAGATTCTGAAGAAGACTGAAAAAAGAACTCCCAAGGCCAGATCAGCATGGAGGGGTAAGTAAAAAATTAGGGGCGTTCGCCCCGGGGGGGGCAGTTAGGCTTTGGGGGAGGAGGGAGGTTGGTCTACGCAGGGTAGGGGGGTAGGGTTTTTTTCTAGTACGGTTTGTTTCTCCTTTAAGTACATGTACAACTAGATTGGAAGGTGAACTCATCCAAGTCTCATACACAACACAGATGGTGGTGTGTATGAGATCTTATACAGTACTGTATAAAAGCAGGGAGAACCTCATATGTACACTATAAACAGTAGACATCTCAAGAAGGAACTTGGGGCCAATTTTCCAGGATGGCTAGCTTATTAAAACGAATGCCAACACAATGTTTTGAGTGAAGGCGAAGTTTGGGTTCAAATTGTGTTATATTTCAGTATTTGATAAACAATGTGATAAAAGTGGCAGGTTTCACTCCTAAAATATACATTTTCATGGAATACTTTATTAGGTGAGGCTTGCCCGCTAGGTTTTAAATAGGGATGCACCGAATCCACTTTTTTGGATTCGGCCGAACCCCCGAATCCTTCACTAAGGATTCGGCCGAATACCGAACCCTAATTTGTATATGCAAATTAGGGGTGGGAAGGGGAAAACATTTTTTACTTCCTTGTTTTCTGACAAAAAGTCACGCAATTTCCCTCCCTGCCCCTAATTTGCATATGCAAATTAGGATTCGGATTTGGTTCGGCCGGGCAGAAGGATTCGGCCGAATCTGAATCCTGCTGAAAAAGGCCGAATCTGAACCGAATCCTGGATTCAGTGCATCCCTAGTTTTAAAGCACAATCGCCCTGCACTGCACGTATACTGGCTGTACTTTAAAAGCCAGGCTAATTTTATAAGCAAAACCTGGTTTAGTCACTAATATCCCTGTTTTTCCATATGGTACTCTACACAGAGGATAGTGTACCCCTTGCTTTAAATTTATATGGATATTAGAAGTTACAGAGGAGTTCTGTAACCATATAAAAGCACAAGGCTGCAGCTCAGCGGTGACTTATTAACTCATCATAGTTACATAGTTAAATTGGGTTGAAATAAGACAAAGTCCATCAAGTTCAACCCCTCCAAATGAAAACCCAGCATCCATACACACACCCCTCCCTACTTGCACATAAATTCTATATACCCATATCTATACTAACTATAGAGCTTTGTATCACAATAGCCTTTGATATTATGTCTGTCCAAGAAATCATCCAAGCCATTCTTAAGGGCATCAAGCAATAGAGATTATCAAAACTGTAAAAATAGACTTATTTTTATCCAACAACAATTCTATTTAGAATAGCAAAACATCCTTAGGTAGGAACCCAGTTTAATCACACAAAAATGTATGGAACTGGTTGATCAATCATCTGTGTGAGCTTTATATTGATGAATTATAATTATTTTTTTATAAATGTCATAGGAAAAACAGGCAAGTCTGTGGCATATGAATCCTCTTTTGCCTGGAGGAGAAATAGTACAGTATTATATGTTTAAACAGTTTGAGGCATAACCTGTCACATGTTCCCCAAATGTCATGAAGTATTGCACACAGAATGAATCTTAAATGGCAGCAGGCTACACAATCAATGTGATCAGTGAGGATGGTTACACCAACCAATTAAAATAAGAGGTCTCCATGCCTTCAGGGTAGGGGCACACGGCGCGATTTCGCCGCGATTCTGCGCTGGGCGAGTTGCGAGTCGCTGCGTTTTTTAAGCCGAAATAGCTTTGTTAACTTTGGCGCTGGCGTCAATGCAAATCGCGGCGAAATCGCTGCGCTAATTCACACGCGGCGATTCGTTTTCTATTGTCGCCCGAAGTTGCCTCGCTGGGCGTTTCCGGGCGACAGTAGAAAACGAATCGCCGCGTGTGAATTAGCGCAGCGATTTCGCCGCGATTTGCATTGACGCCAGCGCCAAAGTTAACAAAGCTATTTCGGCTTAAAAAACGCAGCGACTCGCAACTCGCAACTCGCCCAGCGCAGAATCGCGGCGAAATCGCGCCGTGTGCCCCTACCCTCAGGGTGTTTATTGTCATGCACTAAATCACATTATTTGTACTGCTTCCATATACTACTCTGCATAAGTAGTGCATTGCTACTGCCAAAGCGAAAACAGATATATTAAGGGTAACAGAGTCTCTTAAACGGGTGGTTCACCATTAAATAATTTTTTTAATATTATGGCCATTTCTACGCAACTTTTTAATTGATCTTGATTATTATCTTCATTATTTATTTAAAAACCTTGCCTCCAAGTCAGTAATGCAAAAACAAGTGCTTAGTTTGAGGCCACTGGGAGCAAAAACCAAGGGATTGGAGAGCAACATGTTGCTCACGAGCTACTGGTTGGGGATTATTGCTCTACATCATACTAAAACTTAATTTAAAGGCGAACAACCCCTTTAAAGCTTTATGATCCCTTACAGATATAATTACTAGTCTAATGGTCACTGCCATTGTTCCCCAAGGGGGGTTCCCTTTGGCTAAACGTTACATATGCAGGGTGACTGGTAAAGCAGCAAAACAGACTACTACTTTGCCTCAGAATGGTGTCGTCCAAAGGGAGGCCATTGACTTTTAATGGTAACTAGGTATGGTGACAGGAAACCAGTAGGAGGGAGGTCCAAAACTGGGTAAATCGGGGAACTTGACAAGAGAACTCCAGGTTCCAACAACAGCGCGTACACTCACCTATAGCAATGTCATTGGGGTTTCACTCGCTCCCCGACGCACACGATTCCTCCGCCTCCTAAAGCTTTAACTTCCTGTTCCTGAGGGGGCTGAACTAAGATGACGACACAACGAGCCCGCGTCTCCTGATTGGCCGCAATAACTACTTATCGCGAGTTAGTTCTCATCTCCCCATAAAGTTATCGCTGAACTGTACCTGAATCGGGCAGAAGTTCAAACGAGCTTGAAGCTTAGCACGCTGTACTTTAACGTGGCTAATTATTTCGGGCGTGTGCGCAGCGAAACGGAAATCAAATGCGCCGCCATTCCACCCCTAAACTGCAGCCTCCAGCATGCCTATTGTATATTTACTCATACACATACAGTATAGACAGAATCAAAAGCGCAAATAAATGGTCCTTAGTGGGCGCTAGAGCCAAGTGAAGCTTAGGAAGCGTCATTATTTTTATACAGGTATGTGAAATGTCTTTATAGAAGACTCCGTAAATAAGGAATACGACGCAAAGAAGTCAATGAGGCGGCGTTTATAAACACCGTGGCCGAGGTGTATATTATTTTAACCCTTTCCCTGCCAGCCGTTTTGTCCTAGATGCGAACATCTACTGCCAAGCAGTTTTTAGATATTTTGCACTCTTTCACTTTAAGGGCCTTTCCTGGGGTGGTCTTTTAGTTAACCCAGGAAAACAATATATTGTTTTTTTCAGGACAACCTGAACAGTCACAATATGCAAGAATTTTGGTGTAATTCTACTTCTCTAAAAAAATATTGGATTCTAAGTGTCAAATAAAATGAAAAAAATCATGTTGCACGAAGAACAATCACATATATCAGAAACATCATTCATTTTATGTACGAGAACACAGCCGATTTAGAAAGGTCTATGTCTCCTGAACGCGACAATACCAAATATATATCGTTTTATGGAGATTTCTCACTTGTATAGCTCAAAATCTACAAGCAGTACACAACCAAATTTCCAAAGCAACACTCCCCAAACGGCATACTTTTGATTTCAAGGCCAAACATTCCGCTAACAGTAGGTTTACCCTAGAAAACTACCCATTACTAGAAAGAACAGATTCTGGTGAATCAAAAATGGGTAGAAATATCTTTGTACTCCAAACCACTAAGTTGCAATTGTTTCCTAAAGTTATAATGTTTTATAGAAATTGGTGAATTTTTTGAAAAATGACCTCAAAGCTTCCACTCTACAGCAACATATCTCCCACACATCATTAGGTATCAATGTAAAACACCCCCAATATAAAATCCTGGGTCAAATGAACAGTTTGATGCCCAATATGAATAGATGTACCCAAGCACGTGGCATAGGAGGCCCCAAAAGGAAGACCCCCCGTTTGTTCTGTCATTTCAGATACTGCAAAATCAACACATTTACATCGTTTTGGGGGGCGGCAAAGGTAGAAAAAAGTACGTTCACCCCAGAAAACCATATATTTTCGGAAAGTACACATTCCCCTGAATCCAATTTGGGTATGCATGTCTTTCTACACCAAAGTACCAAGCCGCAAATCATTCCTAAATTTGGTGATTTTGGTGACATTTCCAAAAATCACCTCAAAATATCTACCCTGCAGCATCGTATTACCCACATACTTTTAGGTATCAAGAGAAATCACCCCAAATATGAAAGCCTAGGGTCCTCTGAACAGTTTGATGCCCGATATGTATAGGTGTACCCAAGCACGTGGCATACAGGGGCCCCAAAAGGAAGACACCCATATAGTCTGTCATTTCAGGTACTGCAAAATCAACACATTTACATTGTTTTGGGGGGGGGGCAAAAGTAGAAAACAGTAAGTTCACCCCAGAAAACCATATATTTTCGGAAAGTACACATTCCAACGAATCCAAATTGGGTATGCATGTCTTTCTACGCCAAAGTACCAAGCCGCAAATCATTCCTAAATTTGGTGATTTAGGTGACATTTCCAAAAATCACCTCAAAATATCTACTCTGCAGCATCGTATTACCCACATACTTTTAGGTATCAAGACAAATCACCCCAAATATGAAAGCCTAGGGTCCTCTGAACAGTTTGATGCCCAATATGTATAGGTGTACCCAAGCATGTGGCATATAGAGGCCCTAAAAGGAAGACCCCCATATAGTCTGACATTTCAGGTACTGCAAAATCAACACATTTACATTGTTTTGGGGGGGCAAAAGTAGAAAACAGTAAGTTCACCCCAGAAAACCATATATTTTTGGAAAGTACACATTCCCACGAATTCAAATTGGGTATGCATGTCTTTCTACGCCAAAGTACCAAGCCGCAAATCATTCCTAAATTTGGTGATTTAGGTGAATTTTCCAAAAATCACCTCAAAATATCTACCCTGCAGCATCATTTACCCACATACTTTTAGGTATCAAGAGAAATCACCCCAAATATGAAAGCCTAGGGTCCTCTGAACAGTTTGATGCCCAATATGTATAGGTGTACCCAAGCACGTGGCATACAGGGGCCCCAAAAGGAAGACCCCATATAGTCTGTCATTTCAGGTACTGCAAAATCAACACATTTACATCGTTTTGGGGGGGGGCAAAAGTAGAAAACAGTAAGTTCACCCCAGAAAACCATATATTTTCGGAAAGTACACATTCCAACGAATCCAAATTGGGTATGCATGTCTTTCTACGCCAAAGTACCAAGCCGCAAATCATTCCTAAATTTGGTGATTTAGGTGACATTTCCAAAAATCACCTCAAAATATCTACTCTGCAGCATCGTATTACCCACATACTTTTAGGTATCAAGACAAATCACCCCAAATATGAAAGCCTAGGGTCCTCTGAACAGTTTGATGCCCAATATGTATAGGTGTACCCAAGCATGTGGCATATAGAGGCCCTAAAAGGAAGACCCCCATATAGTCTGACATTTCAGGTACTGCAAAATCAACACATTTACATTGTTTTGGGGGGGCAAAAGTAGAAAACAGTAAGTTCACCCCAGAAAACCATATATTTTCGGAAAGTACACATTCCAACGAATCCAAATTGGGTATGCATGTCTTTCTACGCCAAAGTACCAAGCCGCAAATCATTCCTAAATTTGGTGCTTTAGGTGATATTTCCAAAAATCACCTCAAAATATCTACCCTGCAGCATCGTATTACACACATACTTTTAGGTATCAAGACAAATCACCCCAAATATGAAAGCCTAGGGTCCTCTGAACAGTTTGATGCCCAATATGTATAGGTGTACCCAAGCATGTGGCATATAGAGGCCCTAAAAGGAAGACCCCCATATAGTCTGACATTTCAGGTACTGCAAAATCAACACATTTACATTGTTTTGGGGGGGCAAAAGTAGAAAACAGTAAGTTCACCCCAGAAAACCATATATTTTCGGAAAGTACACATTCCAACGAATCCAAATTGGGTATGCATGTCTTTCTACGCCAAAGTACCAAGCCGCAAATCATTCCTAAATTTGGTGCTTTAGGTGATATTTCCAAAAATCACCTCAAAATATCTACCCTGCAGCATCGTATTACACACATACTTTTAGGTATCAAGACAAATCACCCCAAATATGAAAGCCTAGGGTCCTCTGAACAGTTTGATGCCCAATATGTATAGGTGTACCCAAGCATGTGGCATATAGAGGCCCTAAAAGGAAGACCCCCATATAGTCTGACATTTCAGGTACTGCAAAATCAACACATTTACATTGTTTTGGGGGGGCAAAAGTAGAAAACAGTAAGTTCACCCCAGAAAACCATATATTTTCGGAAAGTACACATTCCAACGAATCCAAATTGGGTATGCATGTCTTTCTACGCCAAAGTACCAAGCCGCAAATCATTCCTAAATTTGGTGCTTTAGGTGATATTTCCAAAAATCACCTCAAAATATCTACCCTGCAGCATCGTATTACACACATACTTTTAGGTATCAAGACAAATCACCCCAAATATGAAAGCCTAGGGTCCTCTGAACAGTTTGATGCCCAATATGTATAGGTGTACCCAAGCATGTGGCATATAGAGGCCCTAAAAGGAAGACCCCCATATAGTCTGACATTTCAGGTACTGCAAAATCAACACATTTACATTGTTTTGGGGGGGCAAAAGTAGAAAACAGTAAGTTCACCCCAGAAAACCATATATTTTCGGAAAGTACACATTCCAACGAATCCAAATTGGGTATGCATGTCTTTCTACGCCAAAGTACCAAGCCGCAAATCATTCCTAAATTTGGTGCTTTAGGTGATATTTCCAAAAATCACCTCAAAATATCTACCCTGCAGCATCGTATTACACACATACTTTTAGGTATCAAGACAAATCACCCCAAATATGAAAGCCTAGGGTCCTCTGAACAGTTTGATGCCCAATATGTATAGGTGTACCCAAGCATGTGGCATATAGAGGCCCTAAAAGGAAGACCCCCATATAGTCTGACATTTCAGGTACTGCAAAATCAACACATTTACATTGTTTTGGGGGGGCAAAAGTAGAAAACAGTAAGTTCACCCCAGAAAACCATATATTTTCGGAAAGTACACATTCCAACGAATCCAAATTGGGTATGCATGTCTTTCTACGCCAAAGTACCAAGCCGCAAATCATTCCTAAATTTGGTGCTTTAGGTGATATTTCCAAAAATCACCTCAAAATATCTACCCTGCAGCATCGTATTACACACATACTTTTAGGTATCAAGACAAATCACCCCAAATATGAAAGCCTAGGGTCCTCTGAACAGTTTGATGCCCAATATGTATAGGTGTACCCAAGCATGTGGCATATAGAGGCCCTAAAAGGAAGACCCCCATATAGTCTGACATTTCAGGTACTGCAAAATCAACACATTTACATTGTTTTGGGGGGGCAAAAGTAGAAAACAGTAAGTTCACCCCAGAAAACCATATATTTTCGGAAAGTACACATTCCAACGAATCCAAATTGGGTATGCATGTCTTTCTACGCCAAAGTACCAAGCCGCAAATCATTCCTAAATTTGGTGCTTTAGGTGATATTTCCAAAAATCACCTCAAAATATCTACCCTGCAGCATCGTATTACACACATACTTTTAGGTATCAAGACAAATCACACCAAATATGAAAGCCTAGGGTCCTCTGAACAGTTTGATGCCCAATATGTATAGGTGTACCCAAGCATGTGGCATATAGAGGCCCTAAAAGGAAGACCCCCATATAGTCTGACATTTCAGGTACTGCAAAATCAACACATTTACATTGTTTTGGGGGGGCAAAAGTAGAAAACAGTAAGTTCACCCCAGAAAACCATATATTTTCGGAAAGTACACATTCCAACGAATCCAAATTGGGTATGCATGTCTTTCTACGCCAAAGTACCAAGCCGCAAATCATTCCTAAATTTGGTGCTTTAGGTGATATTTCCAAAAATCACCTCAAAATATCTACCCTGCAGCATCGTATTACACACATACTTTTAGGTATCAAGACAAATCACCCCAAATATGAAAGCCTAGGGTCCTCTGAACAGTTTGATGCCCAATATGTATAGGTGTACCCAAGCATGTGGCATATAGAGGCCCTAAAAGGAAGACCCCCATATAGTCTGACATTTCAGGTACTGCAAAATCAACACATTTACATTGTTTTGGGGGGGCAAAAGTAGAAAACAGTAAGTTCACCCCAGAAAACCATATATTTTCGGAAAGTACACATTCCAACTAATCCAAATTGGGTATGCATGTCTTTCTACGCCAAAGTACCAAGCCGCAAATCATTCCTAAATTTGGTGCTTTAGGTGATATTTCCAAAAATCACCTCAAAATATCTACCCTGCAGCATCGTATTACACACATACTTTTAGGTATCAAGACAAATCACCCCAAATATGAAAGCCTAGGGTCCTCTGAACAGTTTGATGCCCAATATGTATAGGTGTACCCAAGCATGTGGCATATAGAGGCCCTAAAAGGAAGACCCCCATATAGTCTGACATTTCAGGTACTGCAAAATCAACACATTTACATTGTTTTGGGGGGGCAAAAGTAGAAAACAGTAAGTTCACCCCAGAAAACCATATATTTTCGGAAAGTACACATTCCAACTAATCCAAATTGGGTATGCATGTCTTTCTACGCCAAAGTACCAAGCCGCAAATCATTCCTAAATTTGGTGCTTTAGGTGATATTTCCAAAAATCACCTCAAAATATCTACCCTGCAGCATCGTATTACACACATACTTTTAGGTATCAAGACAAATCACCCCAAATATGAAAGCCTAGGGTCCTCTGAACAGTTTGATGCCCAATATGTATAGGTGTACCCAAGCATGTGGCATATAGAGGCCCTAAAAGGAAGACCCCCATATAGTCTGACATTTCAGGTACTGCAAAATCAACACATTTACATTGTTTTGGGGGGGCAAAAGTAGAAAACAGTAAGTTCACCCCAGAAAACCATATATTTTCGGAAAGTACACATTCCAACGAATCCAAATTGGGTATGCATGTCTTTCTACGCCAAAGTACCAAGCCGCAAATCATTCCTAAATTTGGTGCTTTAGGTGATATTTCCAAAAATCACCTCAAAATATCTACCCTGCAGCATCGTATTACACACATACTTTTAGGTATCAAGACAAATCACCCCAAATATGAAAGCCTAGGGTCCTCTGAACAGTTTGATGCCCAATATGTATAGGTGTACCCAAGCATGTGGCATATAGGGGCCCTAAAATGAAGACCCCCCCTTGTATGTTCTGTCATTTCAGGTACTGCAAAATCAACACATTTACATCGTTTTGGGGGGGGCAAAGGTAGAAAACAGTAAGTTCACCCCAGAAACCCATATATTTTCGGAAAGTACACATTCCCACGAATCTAAATTGGGTATGCATGTCTTTGTACTCCAAAGTACCAAGCCGCAAACCATTCCTAAATTTGGTGATTTTGGGGACATTTCCAAAAATGACTTCAAAATTTCGACCCTGCAGCATCGTATTACCCACATACTTTTAGGTATCAAGACAAATCACCCCAAATATGAAAGCCTGGGGTCCTCTGAACAGTTTGATGCCCAATATGTATAGGTGTACCCAAGCACGTGGCGTATAGGGGCCCCAAAACGAAGACCCCCATATGGTCTGTCATTTCAGGTACTGCAAAATCAACACATTTACATTGTTTTGAGGGGGGCAAATGTAGAAAAAAGTAAGTTCACCCCAGAAAACCATATATTTTCGGAAACTACACATTCCCATGGATCTAAATTGGGTATGCATGTCTTTGTAATCCAAAGTACCAAGCCGCAAACCATTCCTAAATTTGGTGATTTTGTGGACATTTCCAAAAATGACTTCAAAATTTCGACCCTGCAGCATCGTATTACCCACATACTTTTAGGTATCAAGACAAATCACCCCAAATATGAAAGCCTGGGGTCCTCTGAACAGTTTGATGCCCAATATGTATAGGTGTACCCAAGCACGTGGCGTATAGGGGCCCCAAAACGAAGACCCCCATATGGTCTGTCATTTCAGGTACTGCAAAATCAACACATTTACATTGTTTTGGGGGGGCAAAAGTAGAAAACAGTAAGTTCACCCCAGAAAACCATATATTTTCGGAAAGTACACATTCCAACGAATCCAAATTGGGTATGCATGTCTTTCTACGCCAAAGTACCAAGCCGCAAATCATTCCTAAATTTGGTGCTTTAGGTGATATTTCCAAAAATCACCTCAAAATATCTACCCTGCAGCATCGTATTACACACATACTTTTAGGTATCAAGACAAATCACCCCAAATATGAAAGCCTGGGGTCCTCTGAACAGTTTGATGCCCAATATGTATAGGTGTACCCAAGCACGTGGCGTATAGGGGCCCCAAAACGAAGACCCCCATATGGTCTGTCATTTCAGGTACTGCAAAATCAACACATTTACATTGTTTTGAGGGGGGCAAATGTAGAAAAAAGTAAGTTCACCCCAGAAAACCATATATTTTCGGAAAGTACACATTCCCACGGATCTAAATTGGGTATGCATGTCTTTGTACTCCAAAGAACCAAGCCGCAAACCATTCCTAAATTTGGGGATTTTGGGGACATTTCCAAAAATGACTTCAAAATATCTACCCTGCAGCATCGTATTACCCACATACTTTTAGGTATCAAGAGAAATCACCCCAAATATGAAAGCCTAGGGTCCCCTGAACAGTTTGATGCCCAATATGTATAGGTGTACCCAAGCACGTGGCATACAGGGGCCCCAAAAGAAAGACCCCCATATGGTCTGTCATTTCAGGTACTGCAAAATCAACACATTTACATTGTTTTGGGGGGGCAAAAGTAGAAAACAGTAAGTTCACCCCAGAAAACCATATATTTTCGGAAAGTACACATTCCAACGAATCCAAATTGGGTATGCATGTCTTTCTACGCCAAAGTACCAAGCCGCAAATCATTCCTAAATTTGGTGCTTTAGGTGATATTTCCAAAAATCACCTCAAAATATCTACCCTGCAGCATCGTATTACACACATACTTTTAGGTATCAAGACAAATCACCCCAAATATGAAAGCCTGGGGTCCTCTGAACAGTTTGATGCCCAATATGTATAGGTGTACCCAAGCACGTGGCGTATAGGGGACCCAAAACGAAGACCCCCATATGGTCTGTCATTTCAGGTACTGCAAAATCAACACATTTACATTGTTTTGAGGGGGGCAAATGTAGAAAAAAGTAAGTTCACCCCAGAAAACCATATATTTTCGGAAAGTACACATTCCCACGGATCTAAATTGGGTATGCATGTCTTTGTACTCCAAAGAACCAAGCCGCAAACCATTCCTAAATTTGGGGATTTTGGGGACATTTCCAAAAATGACTTCAAAATATCTACCCTGCAGCATCGTATTACCCACATACTTTTAGGTATCAAGAGAAATCACCCCAAATATGAAAGCCTAGGGTCCCCTGAACAGTTTGATGCCCAATATGTACAGGTGTACCCAAGCACGTGGCATACAGGGGCCCCAAAAGAAAGACCCCCATATGGTCTGTCATTTCAGGTACTGCAAAATCAACACATTTACATTGTTTTTGGGGGGGGGCAAAGGTAGAAAAAAGTAAGTTCACCCCATAAAACCATATATTTTCGGAAAGTACACATTCCTGCGAATCCAAATCGGGTATGGATGTCTTTGTACTCCAAAGTACCAAGCCGCAAACCATTTCTAAATTTGGTGATTTTGGGGACATTTCCAAAAATCACCTCAAAATTTTCACCCTCTAGCATCGTAGTTCCCACATACTTTTAGGTATCAAGAGAAATCACCCCAAATATGAAAGCCTGGGGTCCTCTGAACAGTTTGATGCCCAATATGTATAGGTGTACCCAAGCACGTGGCATATAGGGCCCCAAAACAAAGACCCTCAAATGGTCTGTCATTTCAGGTACTGCAAAATCAACACATTTACATTGTTTTGGGGGGGGCAAAGGTAGAAAAAAGTGCGTTCACCCCATAAAACCATATATTTTTGGAAAGTACACATTCCTGCGAATCCAAATTGGGTATGCATGTCTTTGTACTCCAAAGTACCAAGTCGCAAGCCTTTCCTAAATTTGGCGATAAAAGCAACTGTTTTTACATTTCTGAAAATCGCCTAAAAATATTGCAATTGGCCGCATTTATCTCACCCAATTTCTTACATACAATTGTAAAACACCATAAATATTGATGCCAAGGGTCTACTGAACAGTTTGATGCCCAATATGCATAGATATACCAAGGCAGCTGGCATGTGCGGACCCCAAATAAAAATAGTGAATATGAGTTTTCTCCGCTGCCGATTCGCCTTCTGTGAACATAGACCCTTGACTTCATATTATTTGCATCAAGACCCTCCTAACAGCAATGACCCCCCAAAACCATACATTTTTGGAAAGTACACATTCTGCCGATTCCAACAAAGATAACGACGTCTTTCTACACGAAACTACCAAACTGCAAAGCTTTTCTAAACATATAGGTTTTTACAACATTTCTGAAAATCGCCTAAAAATGTTGCAGTTTGCCGCATTTATCACACACAATGTTTTACGTACAAAGAAAAATCTCTCTAAATATGGACGTCAGAGGTCTAATAAATAGTTTGATGCCCAATATGTATAGATTTACCAAAGTATGTGTTGTGTATGGACCCCAAATGAAAAACGTGCCTATGAATTTTCACGCTAGCCAACTAAGCTGCAGAAAAGAGAACCCTAACTGTACGTTATGTGCCGTAAGACCCCCAAACTGTAAAAATACCCCCAGAAACCCATATATTTTTGGAAAGCACATATTTTGGCGGATCAAACTAAGTAAAATCTATCTTTCTATACCAAAGCACCAAACAGCAAAACGATACTAAAGATACATAAGGAACAATAATGCAGGGATAAAATTGCAATAAAACCACAAAAATAGCGTAAATCAATGAAATAACAAAATAATTGTTCTGACAGCGTAATTAGTGGCCGAAATCGATTATCCAATAGTCACGCTGCCAAAATAACACGTTTTTAGGCAAAAAAACCAAAAGATAACAGTATAATGAATTCGTAAAAAAAAAAAAAACACCTGTTTTTGTATACATATTTGTGCACTAATAAAAGTTATCTGAGTGTGCAAATACATGTAAATAAGTGTAAATAACTGTACAAAAGGGACCAAGTGTGCTAAAATTAAAAAAAAAAATTTTTAAAAAATTCCAATCTTTACTAAAATGCATAAATGTACTGTAAGTATGTGTAGGTGCAGGTAAGTGTGTAAAAAAAACGTGCACTTACCGTTTTTGGAGCAGGAGAATCGCTGTCTTCTTTGGAGGAGTCCTGGCAGCGTGTCTGCAGAGTTGCTGCGCAGCAGGAAGTGCGTGGGCGGCTCTGCAGGCAGGAAGAAGGGTGAGTGTAGTAGCAGACGCTCCATGCGATGCGTCTGCTACTTTGAAGTCGGATCTGCGACAATCGAGTCGCAGATCCGACTTGACAGCCCCCCAGCCACGTTGCCTAGGGGGCTGTCTTCTGTCCCCACTCTCTGCGGAGGCGGCAAAAGCCGCCGAAGCAGAGAGAGAGCTCAGCTGCCAAAGAACGTACAATGTACGTTCTTGGCAGCCTGAGCATTGGCCTGCCAGCACGTACGCCGTACGTGCTTGGCAGGCAAAGGGTTAAATCGGCACAGAAAGAAAGTTGGGGAGATACAGTTTTGCTCAGACTCATTTATATTAGCATGAATTTTGTGAAATGACTAATAATCTTTTGGATTAAGGATGAAAGAACAATCGAAAATACTAGAATTTTTATTGATAATGTGAATGGATATCATCTTGGGATATGAAAAGTCGATCTTCTTTGTCCAATCCTCGTTAGTATAGTGGTAAGTATCCCCGCCTGTCACGCGGGAGACCGGGGTTCGATTCCCCGACGGGGAGGGCATTCTTTTCAATGCTGCTTTTATTTTCAGTGCTGGGATTGTGGAATGAACCACAGGAACCACTTTTTTTATTATTTCTGTGACAGCAGGAATGCAAGATTTTTGAATCCTAAAACCTATTTATTGTACAACAGGGTCGGACTGGAGACTTTATTGGCCCTCCTGGCAGTCCCCGGCATACCTCCCAACATTTAGGAAACAGAAAGAGGGACAAAAAGATTTGGCACGCAAGTAGAACGCAGTTTTTTTTTTACTACACCCATTTTTGTGGCCACACCCCCTAATTACCATGTTCATTTTACATAATTTAGCAGTTTATGAAAGTTTGAACTCTGTGGTTTTTATATGTTATCACAGTTTTGCAAATGAAGGTGAATTGCCCTTTAATCTTATCAAACTGTCACAAAGGGATGTCAAGTATCTATTCTGGGCTGTCTGCCAAGACGCAATTAAGTTACAAACTTTGTATCTGTTTCTGGCGGTTCAGTGCATTAGATCAAAGAGAAACCCGTGACTTATCAGTACAAATCCGTGACAGCGGGTTTAGCTATCAAAAGCGGGACTGTCCCGCTCAAAATGGGACAGTTGGGAAGTATGCCCGGGGGCCCCTCCTGACCCCCTATTCCTGGCCCACCGTCCATATATATCGCAATGCACGCATGCGTGAACACGTCGCTCTGCAGCAGAGGTTCATTTATTCTGGGGAGCAGGTACAGGCCCAGTGTCCTGTCAGCCCAATCCAACTCTGAAGAACTGTTATATTGATGAAGAAGGTGGAGGCATCAGAGAGTCTAATAGAGAACAGGAGAGAAGAATAAAATAGGGGAAACAAAAAGACAAAATAAAGGCAGAGAACAGTAGCAGATTAAGAAATTGGTGAGAGAATGATATTTATGTAATAATCTGGGGTAATATAGAATATGCTGGGGTTGTGCTGTGTTATGCTATACAGTACACAGGCAGGGTGATATGTTTGCGGAAGCTGAATTGGCAGCCAAAAAATGTCATATGCATAGCAGGCACGGTCAGACTGGCCTGCTCGGGCACTGGGTAAAAATCCCAGTGGGCCTCAGCCTTGGTGGCGAATGTGGAATGCGTCACCTCACTTTGATGTTGATGGCTGGCCTGCTGCCTGCGTGTACAAGTAACCTGATCCCCCAACATGCACACCAGTAGAGGTATCGCTCTGTTAGTCTGTAAAGTGGGCTACAAGCATGAACTTTCTACATAAGTGTTACGGGGCAGATCTGAAGAGCTTGGAGTTGGCAATTAAGCAGGCACAAATCCATTCCCTGATCCATTTATTATGGGGAACAGCCGCTGCATTGTTGTTAAAGTGAAGAAATCACACTGGAATTTGATAATGGTTTCTTGGCATGATGGCTAAAAAAAGAGGGGTGGAAAGGGCTGTAGTGGTATCCCAGTAGGGAGCTAAAGTCAGTCCCGGATTTGTGGCGAGGCCACAAAGGCCCGGGGCTAGGGTGGCAAAATATTAGGGAAAGCATTATTATAACAAGTTATTGATAAATAACTTAATTGATTATGGTTTCTTTTAAACAAGTACAAAGTTCTTGGTAGATTTATACTGCAACATAATGTGTAAGGCTGAAAAATATACTGCAACTATGATTATATTATTATTTTTAATGAGACCCAGGGTATCTAGAACACATTGTTCTCATGGAAACTTGAAATATTACATGGCTGTTAAGTATATGATTTTTTAAAGAATGTAATAAAACAACTGAAAAGCTGCACGTTTTGTTAAAAGTCGAACGCTTGAAAATGATTTTATTCCTTTTGTCATACAATATTTCAGCTTTGCAAATGTACTATTTATAAACCCAGAATTATTTGAAATCATTATATTACATATTTGTATGAAAGCAAAACGTGCTTTATTGACAGACAAAACGCAAAACAAAGATTTCTTTGAGGTTCAATGCAAAATAACTTATCCAACGACAGATCAAGAAGAAATTCTGTTCATATCTATTGACTTTTTCATTCCTCTTTGGATAACACTTCATCTAAAGAGAACACTTAAGGCTTGCACACTGTTACACATAAAAGAGTTACCACACTAAATTAAGCACAATAAAACATGCCTGTTTACAGTCACAGGAAGAAACAATAAGGTGAACCTCATACAACAGTTTACAAATCATACTTCTTGACACTGAAGATTTCAGTATATAAAAAAGGGAAAATAAGACTCCATGGTACAAAATAATTTTCCTTTAATTAAAACCCTCTGCTTTTTTGTTTAGAAAAAAGTCAAGTTTACTTTCCTTCCTAGGTCTTTAAAAGTGTTTTTCATTCAAAGGCTAATATACTAGTATGTATTAAATGCTGTTCTACTCCATGGAATGAACCATAAAAAAAAAAGAAAAAAAGATTAATCAGCAGTATTTTCTTCCAGACGAAAACACTTTAAACCTTCACTAATACTATCAGTTTTGCTTGTCCACTTTCAAGGCTTGCAGTCTTTCAAGTAAAGGGGGGTGGGAATAATGCCACATTGAAAATAGCCAGTCTGATACAGGAAAGCCCAAATTATCCTTATTTAATTTAATAAGAGCAGAATACAAGTCTTTTGCTTTTCCAAGATTCCTGGCAAATGCATCAGCCTGAAATTCAAATCTTCGGCTTAATACCGTTAGGCAAAAGGAAAGAACCTGCAAAAACAAAAACAAATCAACAATCTGAAATGCAAAATCCCCCCTATGGTGCTTCATAGTGCACAACCCAGTTTATCCCAGGGGTCTGGAAAAGTCGCTCTCTCTACTAAAACAAAGTTCTGATGGCATGAGCAGGGGTAACTGTGGTACATGGAGGATTATGAAAACAGTGTTTTAATAACCTGTCATATGACTAAACATATGACTAAAGCTTGGAAAGTATAGCTAACAATACACTAAGGGGCAGATTCACTAACTTCGAGTGAAGGATTCGAATGAAAAAAAACTTCGAATTTCGAATTTTTTTTTGGGTACTTCGACCATCGAATTGGTTAAATTTGTTCGAATTCGATGGAAATCGAACGAAATCGAACAATTCGAAGTAAAAATCGTTCGACTATTCGACCATTCGATAGTCGAAGTACTTTCCCTTTAAAAAAAACTTCGACCCCCTACTTCGGCAGATAAAACCTACCGAAGTCAATGTTAGCCTATGGGGAAGGTCCCCATAGGCTTGCTAAGCTTTTTTTGATTGAAGGATATTCATTCGATCGTTTGATTAAAATCCTTTAATCGTTCGATCGAACGAAAAATCCTTCGATCGTTCGATCGAACGTTTAGCGCTAAATCCTTCGACTTCGATATTCGAAGGATTTCAATTCGAGGGTCGAATTTCGAAGTATTTTTAACTTCGAAATTCGACCCTTAGTGAATCTGCCCCCTAAAAGTTGTTTTCTAAGTGCTTTAGCTGCCCTTTATTTAAAACACTAATACACTGTAGTTTATTTTTATGTATAAATATTGCAGTAAACACATAGGCTAAATATGTTTATACCTTCTGTATATTTAACATTTTTCTTACGTATTTATTGTATGGGTAATTCCAGTCCAGAAATAAGTCTAGCTTATAAATCATTGCAACAGGAATATCAAGCAATGTAATCACTGTCACACGTATGGCAAATACCTGTACTCCTTATTCCTTTCAGACAACTGGTGAAACAGCTTCCTCACCTTGTTTCAAACATAATCAATACATGGCAACAACAATAATCCAATAGGAAAGGAGCACACAAAACAGCAGGGTTTAAGCCTGATAAATTAATAAATTTATTCTTGTGTTGCAACATGTTTCAGCCACAACCACCCTTTATCAAGAATCTGAGACAATGTCAATCACCTATTTCCAACATAAGTATCTTACCTCATTGTAAGGAGAGAAGATAAACTGAAAAATGATCATTAGGCCTATAAGGGTCGGCTGAGTGTTGTGAAATCCAAATGCTTCAAACAGTTCTTTACGACCAATTAGCACAGCAAAAAGGAAAAAACACAGAAAAGAGTTCACCTGTGGGAAAGAAACAAACATTAATAAATTATCCTAAACAGTTTAAATAGAAACAATTTCCCTCTTAAATATTTTGTGGCGTTTAGTATTAGAATTTTTCTTCACACATTTTCATAATTTTAACCACCTCCTTTCTGAATGGAGCTTACAATCTAAAATCCCTATCACATTTACTAGCACTATGGTCAATTTACTCCGCGGGGGCATTTTTTTTATTTAAGAGGAAGAAAGCGAGTTGCTAATTGTTCTTAATTATTTTACTATAAAGCACTTTATAATTTCTTCCACAGTTTTTCCACAGTTGTAATGACAGAAGAAACTGGATTAGTAAGAACATTAGCACAAGGGATAAAGGGCCCTACTGCTTACCGACCTAAAAAAGAGCCAACAGAACACTTTTTGACAGTCTATGGAAACACTCAATACTTATCTCTGACTAGAAGAGGTTCAATCTCTTGCAGTACTTAGTACAAAGGATTACATATACTTGCAACTTTTTACAGTAGAATTAAAAAACCCTGGGTCATTCCTCACTACAGGCACCTTTATGCTTGCCACCCCCTTTATTGCTTTCCAGGTCCTGCCTTCTTGATAGGGGATTATAACACAATAGAAGGACTATGGCAGACAACAAGGCAAACTGGGCATTTCGCCTGAGTGAAAAACGACCTTATAAGGTCAAGCTTACACCTTCATATAAACTAGGGGAAAATAATTATAGATTCATATTTAAATATTTTTCAAAAGACAAATTCAAAATAAAATGGTGCAATAGTGGACCTTTCAGGTTGTCTCTGTGCTAGCACTGCTGAATCTAGGATTGGCTCCGTTACACTAAACTTATAAGGGCTCTGATGAGAACAAAGGGAGGCAAGTGCCTGCAGGTTGAGCCTGAAGACAGCTCTTTGCACCACTAGAATGGAGATATGTCATGCTTTGAATAGTTATTAGTTGCTTAAAAGTTAGATTTTCTTCCACACACTTTAATAAAACACAATTTAAACATTCTACTCTGTTCACACAATATACATACCTGGCTAATAACTATATTCTTGACTGTATGTCCCAGTTTCCAGTGTCCCAGCTCATGGCCCAGCACAGAGAGAACCTCTTGATTGTTGCAGCCTTGCTTCTTGTTAAGATTCTGCTTGAGGTGGGGTAGAAACAATAGTGTTTGGCCATGACATAAAAAAGTCATATATAGTTTTAGAGAGTTTTAGAGGTGAACTAGCCCCCACCCTTTTCAATAAGATATCACGATCACTCATTTTTGTGCTTTAGTTATAAACAGTAAACATTATTTCAAATGGTCTGAAAGAACTTTGTTGATCAAAGTAGGCAGGAACAAAGCTTTTCTCAGCTGGCTATTCTATGCCACTACGGGTGAAAACCTTGCCTCAGACGGCAGATTCCCAGAACCAGGGGTGGGAAAAAGCAGCTCCTGATAACTGTAAGAGACAAATTTCCAGTTATTAAACTAGAAATTCTGCTTTTCTAAAGCAGAAAGTGCAATTTCGCTCTCTGTGCTAATGTTGCTACCCCCCTGGACCCCTACCAGCGATATGAAGGTAAGTGTGGGGGGGGGGGGGGGCAGCATTGCGAACACTGCCTAAGGCGGCTTTAATGCCAGGAACACCCCTGTATGCCACACATAGCAGTCATCTCAGAACTATCAAATTAGCCCCCTTACTTTGACTTTTGATTTTAGTTCAGTGTTCTCGTTTCCTGATGTGTCATCCGTGCCTTCCTTGTTCAGTGGGGAGTAGTCCTCCAGAAGGGTATCAAATAAAACAATCCGTTTGTTCTTGAAGAAACCATAGAAGTATGCATTGCTATGCGAGGAACGCTTTGAACCTGCAACACAAGGAAACCACTATAAATATATAATTCTGGTTTATCAATTATTTGTGTTTATTAAAAAACAATTATTCATTTTAACAAAATATTATTTTATTTCCCTACACGGAGCGGATGAATTGTTTCAGAAAAGCCCTGACATTTTTCTGTTGTAACAGTTTAATGCGATCATTTCCTTCTCCCTTTATCTCCACCCATAAAGTGATACTGACACTACATTAAAAGTTACCTATAGGTCATGTTGATAATGTTTCGCTGATAGTTCTGCTTTTGTAAGTAATTGTTATTTGAAGTTCCTGTTTAACCGACAGGTTAAGAAGAGTCAGGTTGGCTAAAGTTTCTAATGCAACGGACTACTGCTGCACAAATATGGCAGCCCCCTCATAGAGGAACAGGGTAGTAAGGAAGGTAATGTAAAAGCATCAGGCAAATACTTTTATGGCAAAATTATAAATAGCATTCAAAGACAATGTTATGATAGATAATAAAAAAAAGGTTATTTTCTGATGTCAGTATCTCTTTAAGTTTTTAATTTACATATTTTATTTTTACCATGTATCCTTTGTTGCCAGGACCAATCCAGCATTCCTGTCCGCCCTCTGAGATGGCCTAACTGATGCAACTCTTACTTTAAAGCAAAGGAGGGGGTCGAGGGTAGGCCCCATTACTGGTGCAGAGAAACAATATTGGACGTTTTTAATTTGCATATCTTTAATTTACATATTTTATTTTTACCATGTATCCTTTGTTGCCATGACCAATCCAGCATTCCTGGCTGCCCTCTGAGATGGCCTAACTGATGCAACTCTTACTTTAACGCAAAGGAGGGGGTCGAGGGTAGGCCACATTACTGGTGCAGAGAAACAATAGTGGACGTTTACCTTCAACAACATATACTTTGGTCAGGGGAAAGTCAATGCTTTTCGCCATGTTTTCAATTGCTTCTTTTAAATCTCCTTCTGGCAGTGGTGTAAACTTATCAAATAAAGGTGCAATATAATCTGCATATATTGTTACAAGGACCTGTAGGAAAATACATGTGATGAAACTGTGAGCAAGAACTACATCAATACGTCAAAACATACTTTAGTGTATCTATATAATAACCTAAGTTTTCTCACCAGAGAAACCACTAAGGTAAAGAGCCAAGCATAGATGAAGAAGTAATCACCACCCATTTTGATGATGTACAGCAGAAGAGATGCAACTGGGAGGAGAATACATTGTGTAACCAAGATCTTCTTTACAGCATCTTTAAAGAAAAAGCCCAGAGTCTGTGCATAAAGAAAATAGAAGTTATAATATCACAATGACGCAGAAGTCCTTTTTCTCACGTATAGCAATTCTATCAGTTAACAAGCTATAATATTGTTAATTTTATCAAGACAAATTTTCATAAATAGCTCCTCACAGAGAGCTGTCGTAGCTCAAACAAGTGTGGAGCCTTAGCTCAGGGATGGTGTCCACTGAGAACATATTGGTGGTTAAACAAATGCTCTGAGCATATCTGTATGCTCAAAGACTATGGGTAGAGTACCCATACAATTTATAAAATTTCCCCTGGATTTAACAAAAAACATGTTAACATAAGATATTAACAAAACAATACCTGCTGGTTGAACCCATGACGTTCTTCTATGACGAAGGTATTGTAGAGACTCCATGGAAGGCCAGTAAATGTACTAAACAATGTGGCAAGCAGCAAAAACACCAATGAATGAATAATCTAAAAGAAGCAATTGGAAAAAAAAAATCAAATATATGTATTTCCACAGTAACCAGTAAAGAACTGGGTTACTCAAGTAGCATGGATACAAAAAGTTAATTGTAAAGTATACAATTGTGCTGCCTTCTGTACGTTATACTGTACAAAAATCCACTGGTATAGTCAGCAATTCTGAAGAAGGAGACAAGAGCATTAACATAGTTTTTAACAAATTACATCAACTTTCCATTAATAGGCAGTTTCAAACACAAGCCCCGACTATGGGGCTCACGCTGAACACAAGTGCATACAAAGGTTTTACAAAAAGTTCTATAAAAAGTAGGATTTCAATCTGATTTATCACTGTATAACAACACCAATGATTATTTCACTAGTAAATGGTTATATACTGTAACTCCAAACAATGCATACAATACAGATTAATATTAACTGAATACAAATTGACATCTGTTTTGTTAGGGATAAACATACCTACCTCATATTCTGCACTGAAGCCAGCACGATACAACACTTGCTCAGCAACATTCCACAGGAATGGTATTCCTCCTAGCAGAAGGATAAGCTAAAGATAAATAAGAAAGTAGTTACATCCAAGCATAATATTTTCAACCCATATATTATATATACTGCATTTTAATAAACTAAACAGCTATAGACCAGTATTACTTTAACTGAAGCCAACTAGCAAATCTGTGGAGATTCAATAAATTCCCAATGACAAAAGATTACAAACAGAAAATAAAGGTCTCTAACATACAATACAAAGTTCAATGCTACTGGTAATTTTGGAATAATACAAAAAGTGGTTAGTACAAACCATAAATAGATATACTCCTTGCTGTATATCACAGGATGTACACAAGTAAGTGTTTGTTAAAGTGATACTGACACTAAAAAAAACTACTTTTTAAAATATGAATGTACATTAACAATTACCTATAGGTCATGCTGATGTGTTTTGCAGAGAGTTTTGTTTTTGTAAGTAATTGTTAGTTGAAGTTCCTAAACCTGACTGTTTTGCCAACCTGACTGGGATCCCCCATTAGCTCCCCATCTTCTTTTCAGCTGGATCAATGCACATGCTCTGTGCTGCCGTCAGTTACCTGAGCTTAGGGACCCACTTAAAATATACTTTATATATAGAAGTATGTACAGAAGCCTAAAACATAATGTACATTTCTGCCCTATTTAGGCTTTAGTTCTCCTTTAATATTACCACATGTAATTCAACAAAGCTTTCCTGGGATCAGAGAGGTAATCTGTGTGTGTGTGTGTGTGTGGGGGGGGGTCTATCTGACCAATCAGCTTTTGACATGAACAAATGCATCAAAACATATACCTTGTCAAAGGTGATAACCTTCAAACTGCCCTTATGTTTGCCCTACATTTTTCTTCCACGAAGACCAATAAATTGTTTCTATGTAGAAGCTACATCAATATCTGTTCCTTGTCTAACAAAATTTGATCAGGTAAATTATTGCCCAGCTAAAAGGCTTTTGTATGGATATAATTAGATTTCTATAGTTTATAATTCATGCACTATAAACTAGCAAACTTATTTGTTAATCGTGTATAAAACTGATGCAGTTTGCCAAACTGAGGTGTAAGAGGTAAGGTGGGAAAAAATTAGTCGTAAGTGAAAGGCACTTGTAAGGATTATGTTACTTGGTTGCATTGAAGTGAAGAGGAATGGAATTGGCTTGTCTGAAAGGAAATGTTATAGTAGTATACGGTACATATCTTTCCTCTCTTTTTGAAAACATTACAAAAGTTTTTATTACTGAATTTTAAATAATTTTAAATAATTGTTTTATCTCTGCACCAAAAAAAGATTTGATATTTTCAGATCACTGACATCCAAATTAAATGGGCTTGTGCAGTACCATACCAAACTTACCCCGATAGTACTACTCTGTCATCCTGTTGGCAGAGTCCACCGTTGTAAGCAGGGGGTCGGTGACCTCCCAGCTGGGGGGGGGAAATCAGAGATTTCTTTTTGACTGGAGCTGCAGAATATCTTGGTAACACTTCATTTTCAAAAACTTTCAAACCTGGAAATGTTTGTAATGGCACAGGTTGTTCACTTTCAGACATTTGTCCGAAAATGAACATCCCCTTTAAAAAGAAATGATCACATGGATCACAGAAACATTCTTGGAATCCCATGGGAATTTTAAAAAGGCAGGTTGGGAGCGCAGCTGTGCTCAGAAAAGCAGGCAGAATTTTCATTCTGCATCACTTTTACTTGAAACAAGGCGAGGGAGATGTAATGGGGGTTGGGGAGATAACCCCTTAGATTCAGGGGCAAGGCATTACTTACCTAGGATGTTTTTGTTTGTTTTCCAACAGTGGAAATCAGTTGTGTTTGTATGAAAAAATATATATACATTTACCTATTTATTTCTGGCAAGTTAGACAATCTGTATGCACAAACTGAATTGGTTCAGGTGAGAAAGTGCAGTATATTTTCCTTTTAAATACGAAGAATGAATTATTATTGCTGAATATTGTTTATTACATACCGTGCCTTCTGCCTCAGAATACAATCCTGACCAAAAGCTGAAGGTACTTTTATCCAGTTGATACAGGCGAGACTTTTTAAATGTCTCTGCATCCATAATGTTTCCTAGTTCAGCCGGTACATGTGTTGTGGTACGATAAATCTTTCTCTGAAAATATAAATGAAAATATTATCTTCCGTTTCCCATTTTAGAGATGAGGGCTTACACATCTCATGCTTATTATTCACATGTTTAAGTAATGCACAATACAAATATTTCACCCCAACATTATTTCCAGTAAGGATGGCTTGCACATTGTTTCCAGTTGCACTGTGAGAAGGAATTTAAGGGAACCATTTTGCTTCAAAACCCATCTAGTAGTCTAATTAATGAGTGTATTTTAGGGATGCACAGAATCCATTATTTTAGTATTTGGTTGAATCCGGAATCCTTTGTGAAAGATTCGGCCGAATAAGAAACCGAATTCTAACCCTAATTTGCATATGTAAATTAGGACTTTAATTTGGACATCCTTGTTTGTGTGACGAAAAGTCACGTAACTTCTTGGATTTGGATTCAGTTTGGCCAGGCACTTGGAGGCCTATTTATGAAAATTCGAATTTGTGAGGTTTTTTGCTACTTCGAATAAACTTACAATTTTGAAAAAAACGAATATTTGTGCATGCATGTAAAAAAAACTCTATTGAACAAAATTGTTGAAAAAACTAGAATACCTCAAATTTGTTGAGTTTATAGGCTTAAAGAATTTGAATTTGTGAGTTTACAAGCTCAAAAAATTTGAAATAAAATTGCCTTGAATTTTGCCCAGGACAAATCCCATTGATTCTACATGAGCTTTTAGAAGCTGGAGTTTTACATTCGATTTTTTTTCCTGCTTAATAAATATGAAATGTTTTATTTTTTTAACTTGACTTTGTGATTTTTTGTGCAAAAAAATTTGAATAGTTAAATAATCCCCTAGGATTCGGACAAATCAGAATTCGGCTGAAAATGTCAAATCTTGGCCTAAATGGATCCTGGATTCCGTTCATCCCTAGTGTATCTATAAAAGGCTTGGGACATGGAGTTATTCAGATAATATGGAAAACCATCTTGAGAAAGGTTCTAAACCATGAACCGAAACGTTGATGCGATGCATAATCAACACTCTTTCTAATAAATTATGAAAGATATTTGATACGGTGTGCGTGTAACGTTTGGAGCACTGGATTCTACAATCTATACACAGCCCCGGCTAATGACATGTGCGGGTTTGAACGGTGGATATAGATATATATATAAATATATATAAATATATATATATATATAAATAAATGCATTAATGGACAGCACCTTGTAGCTGCCCCTGTGCTCGGAATAGAATTCATATACAAAAAGAACAAAAAACCTTATGATGAAATCAGGAGGGTTCAAATGTAATAACTGTGTCATGTGTAACACATTAATACTTTGGGACCAATTTCATTATTTATATCATAAAATGCCCATGTGGGTTGTTGTATTGCGGCATGACCACAAGGCAGTTGAGAGATAGGATTAGCATGCACCGGTCAACGATACGGGCGGCATTGGATTCAAATTATGATAATAAGAAGGTAAAACAGGATATATTAAAACAGCCTATTGCACAACACTGGCTGAAAGCAAAGCACCCGATCGTCTCATTTAAGTGCATGCCCATTGATTTTGTGAAAGCTCCACGCAGGGGTGGAGATGTCAATCAGATTTTACTACAAAAAGATATATAGTTTATAGTTTGTGCCAATCAGGGGCGATCTGCCGCCTGAGGCAGCAGCAGTTGCTGCTGCCCCCCCTGCCCCGGAAATTCACTCTTAAAATACCAGGAGCAGCATTTTTGCTGCCCCTGGTACCTAGTGGGGTGCTGCCGCCTGAGGCGACAGCCTCAACTCGCCACATTGGCGAAGCACCCCTGGTGCCAATGCATAGTGAATGTAATAAAACTTCATACTGAAAAAAAAAGTTGTTCACTCCAAAAGATTACAACACCTTCAAGCACTTCTTAAAAGCGCGCAATTAAAATTCGCAATGCAATAACAGTTTAAGGAACAATATTACATTGCGAGATGTTTTCAAACAACTCTTGCTCGTGTGCTTGATAAATAGACATAATTTGAAGTTAAGAGGATTGCAGTCTAATGGAATTGTTTGTAAACGTTGCTATACCTACTGATAACCAGTTGCAGATTTAGTGGCAGATCCTGATACCTCTTGGGCACTCCTGCTTTAAAGTATATGAGCCATCGACTAGAACGACAGCTTTTACCCACTTTGAAAATCGATATTGTTTTTAGACTAAACTATGCCATTTACAGAACATTTCTTCAGCCATGGAAGCATCTCGATTGTAAGATGATGTATTGTCATCTATTGTGCAAGTAATCCATTCCAGCATGCAGGCCCAGACTGGCAATCTGTGGGTTCTGGCAGATGCCAGAGGGGCTGCAGTAAAATGCCATAGAACGTCAGTATTTAGTGGGCTGGTGGGGGCTGTTTGGGCCTCTATGTTGCCTGTTGGGGCCTCTGGGTACCTGAAATGCCAGGGCCTATTTTTATTCTCAGTCCAGACCTGCCCTCATGTCACACTGCCTTGATCACCGCCCTCTCCAACCATGAGGCCTCCTCTAGTGCCAATTCTACTCGAGCCAACTAACACAGTTACTCACCTGTCTATTAGAAAGGTAAGCCTCCCATGTGTATACGATCCATGAAAAGAATAGCACCGAGTAGAAAATCTGACTTTCTACGGACAACTCGGCCAGCTTTTGCATCATGACGGCAGCTGGAGAATGACCATGCACCGGCTTGACACAGAAACACCGAAAGCTCACAGCTCATGGGACAGCGAAAAGTCCCGCCTGTGAAAGCTACGCTGATTGGCTAAAGCACGTGTCTGTCCAATTGATTGGTCAGAACTTCGGACCGCCTCCCATTAGGAGAGTCTGGAAGAGCAGGAAAGGGGCGGGTTGCTCTAGTGAGCGAGGAAGTGGAGGATGATTGGCTGGTTAGCGGCATCGATCGTAATGACAATTTTTTGGACTACAGAAGGCGCAAGGCATTTCCAAGAATTTGCCAGAATTTTCCGCCAAAAACCGCATGTGTCTTTATTAATTCTTGCGTCGCTGTATAAAGGTGCATCCGCCATGCTTTTGGCAGGAAAAGAATAATGGTAGCGGCTAGTTCCTATTCTAGAAAAGGACCTGACGTCACGGTCATGTGACGCTATCATGTGACCGCTCCACTGCGGCTTACCTATTCGTGAGCGGCAAATTCAAACAAGGGAAAGTGGTAATGGGTTCTAGTTGCGGGCTGCCGACTCTTGACAGGACCTGCAACTAAATTCCCAGGGTTGCCAACTTGTATTATAGGTTTAGTACAGGTTGCAACCTCTACCTCAGGTTTTGGGGCAGTTTTTACACACCCAAATGCAGCTACAATATTGTTGTTGGAGCTGGGTTTTTTTACCATTACTCTCGCCAGTGGTGGAACTACCAGGGGAGCAGGGGCACGCCACTCAAATGCGGGCCAAAAATGGCGTACGGGGGGGGGCGGCTGCGCGTCACGCACCAGGGCCCGCCCCCTCTAGTTACGTTACTGACTCTCGCACAATTACGGTGCAACAATGGCAAGATAAAAATTAAAGGCAAGACATACTGACACAGCTAGAATAATATTATATTCATTAACCATAAACAGAGAATAATATAATGGACAACTTGGGAACAATAAATTGTATAGAAACTGTTGCCTTGGTGTTTCATGAGCTGACGGAAAATGTGGAGCATCCAGTTAAGTAATAGAACATGGGATAACGGTCATGAGAGGGACTTCTATCTAAGGAGAGGATCATTGCCCCTTAAAGGACCAGTAACACCAAGTTAGCTTAACACTTAATCCCCCCCCAAACTTCTATATAAGTCAGGCTTACTCTCCCCTTTGGTTTTCTTTTTAAATCTTGAGCTTCAATCTGACTTCCAAAGTGCTTCATAACAGAATGTGAAAATGTGACGGCCGCTTGAATTCCTCTGTGTTCTGAACCAGAAGTCAGCTTCACATGGATGAACTAAAGCACCCAAGCTTTTTTTTTTTTAAGCATCTGCAGTTCAAATGTCTGTTTCTTTTCCTTCAGACAGCTTTGATGGTAATATTGTGAGCATATATATTAAAGGAGCAGTTCAGTGTAAAATTAAAACACTGGGTAAATAGATAGACTGTGCAAAATAAAAAAATGTTTTCAATATAGTTAGCCAAAAATGTAATGTATAAAGGCTGGAGTGATTGGATGTTGAAAAGAATAGAACAGAACCGAAATTCCTGCTTTTCAGCTCTCCAACTCTGAGTTAAGGTGGCCAAACAGGGCCAGATTTAAGATGCTGATATGGGTCCTTTAGACCGATTCGGCAGCTTATCCCCCCAATCGATATCAGGCCAAAAATCGTGCAGATATAGATCGAGCAGGTTTGGTTTTTTTCTTTTCCAGGATCGCATCGGCTACTTGATGTGGTCCTGTGACCCGTTGGCTCCCCAGGGCCGAATGTTCGGATTAACCTGATATCGCCCAGCCGTTAGTGGGCATATTGGGTTAAGATTCGCTCGTTTGGCGAGCTCTAATAGTGTATGGCCACCTTTAGTCAGCGACTCTCTCTGGACATGAGTAACTAAGTGCTTCAGTGAGTGCTTCAGAACAGATCCCTGCAGCTTTCACTGTGAGCAGAAAAACCTCTGTACCTATGTGTCTCTCAAAAGCTCACTGACAGCTGCCAACACTTGGTGGGGGGTACGGCAGGGGCAGGGCCCTGAGAGTAATCCCGGTGGGCCGCGGATCCCCAGCCCGACACTGACAACATATATAAGGGCACAGCCTGCCACTAGACATGTAAAGTCAAATGTGGTAATAACTAAGCTGGTATGCAAGAATATGATAGAAAAAATGTTATTTCAGATACTGGAGCATACAACTACCAACATCCTCCCTGCTAGTGCAGGAATATGTGGAAGTGCCATAACAGGATCAAACTTTTTGTTTTATATGTGACATTTGGTACTAACGTTACACTTTCTTCTCTAAATGCAGAACCCCCTGTACCCCCTCAGTGGGGGCCCCCGTTACTGCCTCAGAGATCTCTGTATGTCTCTAGTCATTGCTAAACTACCCAGCAGTCCCCGTGATAACTAGTAGCTGAGCTGTAGTTCAGTTACAGACAGAGATCTAAGCAGGGCCGTCATTAAATGGGGACAGGGTGGTCCAGTCAGGGGTCCCAGGAGATTTGATGGGGACCCTGGTTCTAAACTGCTTATGTTTATAGTTTATTAGTGTTGTTTCAGAATGTGCAAGTTTGATATGTATGCGATTGGCAGGTAAGTGCAGCAGATCCATATATGGGAAACAGGGGGGCATATTTAGATGATACAAAGGGCAATTTTGGGTGTTTTGTGACCCATCATTTATAGTAGCTTGGGTAGTGGGGCCATCGCTCCCAAAATTGCCCCATTGTCTACCAATCTAATTGCTTGGGGAGCGGCTTGTCATGAAACTGTTCCAAATGGCATCTGTGTGACAAGCAGGGATGTGGGGGGGGGTAATTTAAGGCAACTTGGCATTACATTCCTGCAATAAATACACTATGATTGTATAAGATACATTGTGCTCTCTGGCTATTACTTTCTAAACATGTGAAATTTCTGCAATTGTACACAATAAACTCAGTATTAATTGGATACAGATACCTAGATATTACACTTATAAAGGGTATCACCTGAAAATGGGATTCTGATGGCAGCCCTGACCCCCAATCAACTAACACATGTGGGTGTCAAAGTGCCTAAAATCTCCCCATATGCCATCTCTAAAGGGAGTGAGACCATCAAAACTTATATTTCTAAGGCAATGGGTGTTTGGTTTACTTGTTGTTGCATTTGAAGCATTAGACAATTTTTTCTGCCTCTGCTGTAAATGCCAACGGTCATTTGTCATCTGTCATTTTCCAACGGTCACACTCATCCTAACAACAGTCAGTGGCCTCAGCACTAGAGTGGGTGACAGTTCAGAGAGGCTTAAGTAGAAAGACAAGTAGCACAAATCAGAAAAATAAATGTCTACCCTTAGGATTCCTGGCATTATGGGTGCAGGGGGACTGATAAGAACACAGCTGGTTATGGGAAGCAGGCCCACTAGGTACATGAAGTGGGAAAGGAAAACCAATAGGAATATGGAGATGTATTAATATAACCAAGTATTCATAGAGCATGATGGGATCTGTAGTGCTGTTACAAGCCCACCCTGATCATGACATTATAAGCAATACAAATGCTACCTACCTCTTATGGTCAACCCTTATACTGCATCATGGGAGATGATGAAAGCCCTTTCCACATGCCAGTGATAAAAGCCTACATCCTGAGTGCCCAACATTTTTGTTAGCTAAATTGCACACGCAATGGCAGTCAGGTTCCCTCACTTCCCTCACCCAATTATAGCCTTATAGTGAGTGCATTATGGGAGCTGTAGTTTATGCATTGGCATACTATTTTTAATCATAGTGTAGAAGGATAAAGAGCTGACTGCCATTTAAGGCATCTGGGGCTCTAGAAGTGTCAGGGTCCACAGCCCCCATTATGCTCCTGCTCGCAATCTCTTATTATTATTTCTCCCCAAAAAGTGAAATATTCCAAGAGATTTGAGAGAGAAAGCGATTGTGAGAGAGACAGCAAAATAAGAAGAGAGAGAGAAGCAAAGAGAAGAGAGAAGACAAAGAAGAAAGAACATCTTGAGTGACCCCCTGCCAGAGATTAAAAACATCTTCTCATTTGGGATCCTCTGGACAAAGGTACTGGTCCTGTATTTCCCCCTCTATAATATGCGCTTGCAACAGTAAGGTTAGCTTATCCCTTGGCTGTAGGAGTTGCCATGCTGTTCATTATAGATGTAGCTATAGCTGTTCTTCTTCAGTCTCACCTTTGTTGGGGGATTTATATTTAGTCTGTCCCTGCAGTCCCCCTTGGTTGGCCCCAACCCTCTATTGTCCCTGAAATTCAATGTACAGTCCCCACCCCTGCAATGTACTTTATCCCACTAGTATAAACTGGACTGTATGCTTTCTATTCCAAGGCACCCCTAACATGGGACTCCCATGGAAAATTTCCAGGGTGGGGCAAATTAGGTATTATGTAATTTAAGGCAGGTGTATTTTTAAGTGCCTTTTTGTGATATGTACTAGCTGGAGCCACGTCGTCTCGTCGTGATGAGACGACGAGACTTGATGCAGTATAAGGGTTGACCATAAGAGGTAGGTAGCATTTGTATTGCTTATTTATTGTGTATTTTGAAGTGCCTTTTTGTGATATGTACTAGCTGGAGCCACGTCGTCTCGTCTCACTGTATATTTGTATATTGCTGAGATGACAATAAAGTTTACTTTGACTTTTGACTTTGAAGGTGGGCAGCCAATCAGAGCATTTGAATAGTTCCAGTAGGTTCAGTAGAAGCACAAAAAAGGGGGCATAATATCATGGCAGATAAATCATATTAGTAAACGTGCTTGTTCCTGTGTGCTGTCCCTATACATATGGCACCTCTCCACATTAACTCTAACCTTCCCAAATCTCTATTTTATATTGCAGGGGTGTCAGAGATGGGCTTGTGTTCAAGCAAGGATCGCCTTTACATAAAAGGCTATCGCCAGGTAAAGCTGCTCTCTAAAGTGGCTGCTGACAAAGGTACCCAAGGGGTTAAAGGGAATACTAACCCAATTATTAACATGTTGTATCTTTCACGTAAATGTCATTAAATAGAAATATAACAGGGTTTAGTTTAGTGTTTGCCATGAGCATTACATTTTCCATATTGAGAGTTAGAACTTACTAGTGAGAGTTGCCATGTTTTTTGCTCTGTCTGTAGAGATCATAGTTACATAGTATACATAGTTACATAGTTAAATCTGGTTGAAAAAAGACAAAGTCCATCAAGTTCAACTCCAAATGAAAACCCAGCATCCATACACACCCCCCTCCATACTTTCACATAAAATATATATACCCATATCTATACTAACTATAGAGTTTAGTATTACAATAGCCTTTGATATTATGTCTGTCCAAAACATCATCCAAGCCACTCTTAAAGGCATTAACTGAATCAGCCATCACATCACCCAGCAGTGCATTCCACAACCTCACTGTCCTGACTGTGAAGAACCACCTACATTGCTTAAAATGAAAGTTATTTTCTTCTAGTCTAAAGGGGTGGCCTCTGGTACGGTGATCCACTGTATGGGTAAAAAGGTCCCCTGCTATTTGTCTATAATGTCCTCTAATGTACTTGTAAAGTGTAATCATGTCCCCTTGCAAGTCTACAGGCAAAATAGTCAGCACAACTTTGTTAAATTTTCTTACTTTGTATGGGTGCAGGTTCTCCAGTGGCCACTTCCCACCAGCAAATACAGCAGAGATTCGATGTGAACAGAACCACAATATCTTGTTGAAATGTAAAATGCCTTTATTGCACACTTATAGGGCATTACCGCAACATTTCAGGCCTCACTTGGCCCTTTTTCAAGCTCAAAAGGGCCAAGAAAAAGGGCCAAGTGAGGCCTGAAACGTTGCTGTAATGCCCTATAAGTGTGCAATAAAGGCATTTTAAATTTCAACAAGATATTATGGTGCTGTTCACATCGAATCTCCCTTGCAAGTCTGCAGTCTACCCTCATAATTTAAGTCTTCCATCCCTCTAACCAATTTAGTTGCGCGTCTCTGCACTCCAGCTCATTTATATCCCTCTTAAGGACTGGAAAAATCCAAAAATGCACTGCATACTCCAGATGAGGCTTCACCAGGGACCTATAAAGAGGCATAATTATGTTTTCATCCCTTGAGTTAATGCCCTTTTTTATGCAAGACAGAACTTTATTTGCTTTAGTAGACACAGAATGACACTGCCCAGAATTAGACAACTTGTTATCTACAAAAACCCCTAAATCCTTCTCATTTATAGAAACTCCCAACACACTGCCATTTAGTGTATAACTTGCATTTATATTATTTTTGCCAAAGTGCATAACCTTGCATTTATCAACATTGAACCTCATTTTCCAGTTTGCTGCCCAGTTTCACAACTTAGACAAATCACTCTGCAAAGTGGCAGCATCCTGCATGGAACCTATAGTTTTGCACAATTTAGTATCATCAAAAATAAAACAGTACTTTCAATGCCCACCTCCAGGTCATTAATAAACAAGTTGAAAAGCAAGGGACCTAATACAGAGCCCTGCGGTACTCCACTAACAACACTGGTCCAATTAGAAAATGTTCCATTTACCGACACTCTTTGTAGTCTATCTTTTAGCCAGTTCTCTTTCCAGGTACAAATACTATGTTCCAGGCCAACATTCCTTTATTTAACCAGTTACCTTTTGTGTGGCACTGTATCAAATGCTTTAGCAAAGCCTAAGTAAATCATATCCACTGCCATCCCAGAATCCAGGTCCCTGCTTACCTTCTCATAAAAAGAAATTACGTTAGTCTGGCAAGATCTATTACACATAAAACCATGCTGGCACACACTCATAGTATTATGATTTTCTATAAAGTCCATCCTTTATTAACCCTTCGAAAAGCTTTCCTACCACTGATGTCAGACTAACTGGCCTATAGTTTTGAGGCTGAGAACAGGATCCTTTTTTGAATAGAGGCACCACATTAGCAATTCGCCAGTCTCTCAGCACTATGCCAGACCTCAATGAATCCTGAAAAGCTTACTAAAATTGGGAATATTAGGAAGGAAACCTTCATTAACTGGTTCCTCATTTGTGTAGACAGACTAAAAATATGAGTTCAGAATCTGTGCATTTATTTTGTTTTCATCAACCAGCTGACCACCCTCTGATACTAAAGGTCCCACCCCTTCCTGCTTCATTTTTTTACTATTAACATATTTAAAAAATAATTTTGGATTCTTTTTAAAAAATATCCTTTTCCATATCAATTTTAGCTTGCCTTATAGCTTCTTTGCATGATTTATTGGCCACCTTGTACCTTATAAATGATTCGGCTGTCCCAGCTAACTTGAAAGCCTTAAAAGCATGTCTTTTCTTACCCACCTTAACATCAACACTTCTATTGAACCAAAAAGCTTGGGGTCCAATGGAATGATGAGGAATGCAGGGTTCACTTTGTAGCTTGATGGTGCTCATGTATATGCAGCCATATTCCCTTCTATTTTAGTTCCCTCTACCGCAATTCCAACCACAGTGTCCCCTATTTCCCCATTTATTTCCACCGTAATTCCACCAGCGGTGCCACACTTACACCTAAAAATATGGTTCCATAGACAGGAGCACCCTCAAGCCACTCGGTAGACCCTGCATTTCTTTTTACTCCATCCCTCAGACTGCAGAAGCCGGGTCTGCAGGCTGCCTGGGGTCCAATGGAATGGAGAGGAATGCAGTGTTCACCTAGCAGCTTAAAGGCTCTCCCATGTATATGTAGCCATATTCCCCTCTGTTTCAATTCCCTCCCCCGTAATTTCACCAGCGCTGCCCCCCTTACACATAAAATATGGGTTCATAGACAAGCGCACCCTTAAGCCACTCAGTAGACCCTGCATTCCTTTCCATTCCATCGCTCAAGACTGCTGAAGCTAGGTTCTGCAGGCTGCCTGGGGTCCAATGGAATGGAGAGGAATGCAGTGTTCACCTTGTAGCTTAAAGATGCTCGTGTGTATGCTGCTATATTACTTTCTATTTCCATTCCCTCCATCGCAATTCCAACCACAGTACCACTTCTTTCCCCCTAAATATGGTTCCATAGACAGGAGCACCTTTAAGCCACTCGGTAGACCCTGCATTCCTGTCCACTCCATCCCTCAGACTGTGTATAGTGTTCACCTTGTATCTTAAAGGCGCTCATGTGTATGCTGCCATATTCCCTTCTGTTTCCCGCACCCTGCTTCCCTTGATTTAATTTGCCGCATTGATCCTGGGAGCAAATACAATCGCCGTTATGGGATCAGGAAGGAATTTTCCCTCTAGTAAGCAGATTGTCCCAAGCTTTCCAGAGTTTTTTTTTAGCACAGTTTATCTAATTAATATCAATAAAACTGTGACTTACACATATTTAAAATCAAGTTGCTTTGTGTGTGTGTGTCTTTATTCTGGGTATTGGTCACATTTGGGAGGGGTAACATATAGATGGGGTGGGTGGGGTGAGAATGGAACAAATAAGAAACACTAAAAAGTTAAAGAAGAATGAAAGTGAAATCTACTCATGTTCTTGTTTTATAAGAAACCCAATCAGTGGAAACCAAGTGAGCTTCAAAGCAGGAAGTAGTTTTCTGTTCTGTTAAACATGCAGTCACTCCAGTCTTTATACATTTACATTTTTGGCTAACTAACGAACATGTTTTTTTTGCACAGCCTATCTATTTAACCAGTTTTTATACTGAACAATTCCTTTAAGCTCAGCATAGCAGAGGAATTCAAGCTGCCATCACCTTTCTGCTATGGAGCACTTTGGAAGTCAGATTCAAGCTCAAGATTTAAAAAAATAAATAAATTAGAGTAAACCTGACCTAGTACTATAGCTATTTGAAGATGAATTAAGTGTTAAAAAATGCAATAATGTATTTACAGGCACAAGCAATTTTTACAGAAATGAATTGGGTGGGGGTGGCAATTTGGAGTGGTTTGGTGTATGTTCACAGCACTGAAAACACTCAAGCAGCAAATTGTTGGGTCCATAAAGAGGGTACACATCAATGACTGTTCTATTAAAATAGGCTAGTATATGTATAGGATATATTTCATTCTTTAGGCTAATCAAAAGGCTGTAGAATTTTTTGCAATTTCCCATTGACTTAAATTGGAAGCTTGTGGTCTAGGGCACTACCAGACGTGTTCTTCACACTGCTGCTACTTCATCTTCTTACCTAAGAGAGCTGCAAAAATTGGAAAGTGGCTGATCTTTTAGGCCAAACTGCTTGGCAACTTCCTGCATTAGAAACTGATTGGTGGTCAAATTCTTCCCAATCTAACTGAGTTTGAGGGCATGGGAGCTGTAGTATGAAGGGATCTTACAGAGGGTTTACTCAGAGTCATGAGCAATTAGTCCATGAAAACTATTCTCACGAAAGAAGGATACTACCTCCAGGTTATGGTCCTCCGAGCTCTGAAATACCTGGAATGCAGAAACTGAGTTTCAGTAAACATATTCAATACATGTTATTATATTAAGACTAGAAAGTAGTCTCTGACCCTCTCCCCACTCATAACATAAGCCTTCATGCACATGATTGACATGTTTCCCAGAAAGCACCAGCTGCCCTGTTCAAGTTTAGAATGTGGAGCTCGGGTGGCACCAAGGAAAAGGCTGGTCAAGATAAGAGATATGGAGCTTCACAAAGAAACATGGGCCTTTACTGCATTAGGGCTGCTGTGTATCTGAATTGGTAACATCACCCCTAGTACGAGAATCTATTCCAACACTTTTTTATCCATAATACATCATTTAAAACCTGCTTACCAGGTGCAATCTTTAAAATGTATCACTACTGGGATTAACTGGCCACTGCACAGATTACACTTCAAATTCAGATTGTAAAATCCTGCATAGTTCACACCTCTAATCCCCCTGCACTGTTCACACCTGTAACCCCTGTATTGTTCACACCCCTAAATCCCTTTACTGTTCACATCTCAGACTGAAAGTGCCCACACTGTTCACACCTAATGCAAACTGCTGCAGGGGCACCAACATTGTGTCACTGTATGTAGCACAGGATGAACTGCCAGGGCTGGATTTATAATGCAGGTTGCCCTGGGCCTACTGCTGCTCAGCACCCCCATACCCTCCCCTTCCTTTGTGTACATGCAGAAATTTTCAGCATCGGGTCTGGAGTACTGGTGATTTGTGCACATGGCATTTTAAAAACGATTATATCTCCTGCAAATTTCCAGTGCTTTCGAACCAATGCGGGTGTGGTTGGGCGTGCCGCCGCTCTAAAATTCTGCCGCTCTAGGCCCAGGCCTTTCTGGCCTTTCCACAAATCTGGGCCTGTGAACTGCTCGTATTAGCGTCGTCCTGATAGGTTTCCCTGTCTCTAGCTGTAGTCTGCCTTCCCTATGCTCTTTGTATGTGCCATACTCTGCCTGCCCTATGCTCCTTGTGTGTGCCATACTCTGCCTTCCATATGCTCCTTGTGTGTGCCATACTCTGCCTGCTCTATGCCTCCTGTGTGTGCCATACTCTGCATGCCCTGTGTGTGTCGGAGCTGTTTGTCATACTCTTTTTGCAATGTTCCCACCATAAAACCCAACTACATCTGCCACAGATATGGAGAAATGTTTTGTGCAACAAAGTATGCCCTTGTATTTCAAAGTCTTGTAAGTCTAGTGATTGTGAATCCCACTTGGGGTTGTTTGCCTTAAATTTTTGCCTGCCAAGCACGTACGCTGTATGTTCTGGCAGTCAAGGACTTTAACTACCAAGAACGTACCTAGTACGTTCTGGCAGAAATCAGTGCTGATCTCTGCATCAGCGGCTTTATCCGCCTCTACAGAGATTTAGCAATGCTGACAGCCCCCTGGGCAACAAGGCTGGGGGGCTGTCATGTCACAGGGCCGACCTAAAATTGCAGCAAGAAGCAACTTACCAGCTCCTCCATCTTCCTTCTTCTCTCTGCTTCACTGGCGACACACACTCACTTCCTGGCTGCAGTGACTCAGCACACATGCTGCTGAAAGTCTTCAAGCGCAATCTGACTGTCCCTCCTGCTCTAGCAACGGTAAGTGGCCTTTATTTTACACACACACTACACCCACTTGTATAGATCTATACACAGTTATACACAAATTTTAGTAAAGATTTTTTTTAATTTTTTTGTAAAGTTATGCAAACTTATTTGCACTTTAATTGACACTTATATACACACTGTCACACCACTTTTAGAAGTGTATACACATGTATACACAAAAAAACTCATAAAGAATGCTTTTTTATTTTTTTACTTTTTAATTTTACTAATTTGTGTTTTTTTTACCCCTAAAAACCATTTGTTTTGGCAGCATGACTATTGGGTAATCGATTTTGGCCACTAATTATGCTGTTAGATCAGTCATTTTGTTATTTCATTGATTTACACAATTTTTGTGGTTTTATTGCAATTTTATCCCTGCATTATTTTTCCTTATGTATCTTTAGTATAGTTTTGCTGTTTGGTGCTTTGGTATAGAAAGATATATTTTACTTTGTTTGATCCGTCAGAATATGTACTTTTCAAAAATATATGGTGTTCTGGGGGCTTTTTACAGTTTGGGGGTCTTACAACTAGGGATGCACCGAATCCAGGATTCGGTTCGGGATTCGGCCAGGATTCGGCCTTTTTCAGCAGGATTCGGCCGAATCCTTCTGCCTGGCCGAACCGAATCCGAATCCTAAGTTGCATATGCAAATTAGGGGCAGAGAGGGAAATTGCGTGACTTTTTGTCAGAAAACAAGGAAGTAAAAAATGTTTTCCCCTTCCCACCCCTAATTTGCATATGCAAATTAGGGTTCGGATTCGGTTCGGTATTCGGCCGAATCCTTCGTGAAGGATTCGGGGGTTCGGCCGAATCCAAAAAAGTGGATTCGGTGCATCCCTACTTACAACATATAACGCAAAGTTGGGGTACTGTTTTCAGCAGCTTAGTTGGCTAGTGTGAAAATTCATATGCATGTTTTTTATTTGGGGTCCGTACACAACACATACTTTGGTAAATCTATGCATATTGGGCATCAAGCTATTCATTAGACCGCTGATGTCCATATTTAGGGTGATTTTTCTTTGTATGTAAAACATTGTGTGCGAAAAATGCAGCAAACTGCAACATTTTTAGGCGATTTTCAGAAATGTTGTAAAAATCTCGTAAGTTTAGAAAAGCTTTGCAGTTTGGTGTAGAAAGACATCTTTATCTTTGTTGGATTTGTCAGAATGTGTACTTTCCAAAAACATATGGTTTTGGGGGGTCTTTGCTGTTACGAGGGTCTTGAGGCACATAATATGAAGTCAATGGTCTATGTTCACAGAAGGCGAATCGGCAGCGGAGAAAACTCATATGCACTATTTTTATTTGGGGTCCGCACATGCCAGCTGCCTTGGTATATCTATGCATATCGGGCATCAAACTGTTCAGTAGTCCCTTGGCATCAATATTTATGTTGTTTTACAATTGTATGCAAGAAATTGGGTGAGATAAATGCGGCCAATTGTAATATTTTTAGACGATTTTCAAAAATGTAAAAACCGTTGCTTTTATCGCCAAATTTGGGAAAGACTTGCGACTTGGTACCTTGGAGTACAAGGACATGCATACCCAATTTGTGTTTGCGGGAATGTGTACTTTCCGAAAATATATGGTTTTCTGGGGTGAACTTACCCTTTTCTACTTTTGCCCACCCCAAAACTATGTAAATGTCTTGATTTTGCAGTACCTAAAATGACAGACCATATGGGGGTCTTCCTTTTGGGGCTCCTATATGCCACGTGCTTGGGTACACCTATACATATTGTGTATCAAACTGTTCAGAGGACCCTAAGCTTTCATATTTGGGGTGATTTCTCTTGATACCTAAAAGTATGTGGGTAATATGATGCTGCAGGGTAGAAATTTTGAGGTGATTTTTGGAAATGTCACCAAAATCACCAAATTTAGGAATGATTTGCGGCTTGGTACTTTGTAGTACAAAGACATGCATACCCAATTTAGATTCGTGGGAATGTGTACTTTCCGAAAATATATGGTTTTCTGGGGTGAACTTACCCTTTTCTACTTTTGCCCCCCCCCAAAACTATGCAAATGTGTTGATTTTGCAGTAACTAAAATGACATACCTTATGGGGGTCTTCTTTTGGGGCCCCTATATGCCACGTGCTTGAGTACACTTATACATAGTGTATCAAACTGTTCAGAGGACCCTAGGCTTTCATATTTGGGGTGATTTCTTTTGATACCTAAAAGTATGTGGGTAATATGATGCTGCAGGGTAGAAATTTTGAGGTGATTTTTGGAAATGTCGCCAAAATCACCAAATTAATGACAAGACTAAAATGACAGACCATATGGGGGTCTTCCTTTTGGGGCCCCTATATACCACATGCTTGGGTACACCTATACATATTGGGCAACAAACTGTTCAGGGGACCCCAGGCTTTCATATTTGGGGTGATTTATATTGATACATAATAGTATGTTGGAAATACAATGTTGCAGGTTGGAAGTTTTGAGGTGATTTTAGAAAATGGCACCAAAATTGCCAAATTTAGGAATGGTTTGCGGCTTGGTGCTTTGGAATAGAAAGACATGTATACCCAATTTGGATTTGGGGGAATGTGTTTTTTCCGAAAATATATGGTTTTCTGAGGTGAACGTACTTTTTTCTAACTTTGCCCCCCCCCAAACTATGTAAATGTGTTGATTTTGTAGTATCTGGAATTACAGAACTGATAACTCAAATGAGGTGTCTACATTTTAGGACCCCTATATACCACATGCTTGGGTACACCTATACATATTGGGCATCAAACTGTTCAGTGGACCCCAGGCTTTTATATTACTAACTAATAACTAATTTCTATAAAACATTATAACTTTAGGAAACAATTGCAACTTGGTAGTTTGGAGTACAAAGATATATTTACCCATTTTTGATTCACCAGAATCTGTTCTTTCTAATAATGGGTAGTTTTCTAGGGTAAACCTACTGTTAGTGGAATGTTTGGCCTTGAAATCACAAGTATGCCGTTTGGGGAGTGGTGCTTTGGAAATTTGGTAGTGTACTGCTTGTAGATTTTGATCTATACAAGTGAGAAATCTCCATAAAACTCTATAAATTTGTTATTGCCGCATTCAGGAGACATAGACCTTTCCAAATCGGCTGTATTCTTGTACATAAAATAAATGATCTTTCTGATATATGTGATTGTTCTTTGTTCTTTTTACAGAAGTAGAATTACACCAAAATGCTTGCAAATTTTGAAAGTTCAGGTTGTCCTGAAAAAAAAACAATATATTGTTTTCCTGGGTAAACTAAAAGACCGCCCCAGGAAAGGTCCTTAAAGGAGAAGGAAACCTAGTGGGTGCAAAAACCCTCCCCTGTGTTGCTTCCCCTCCCTCCTCCCCCCTGGCCTACCTGTCCTGCTAGTCAAATGCCCCTAACTTGTTACTTACCCTTCTGCACAGGTCCAGTCCACGGAGTTCACAGACTCCATCTTCCTCCAAGCGATCTTGTTCCTGCTTTGACCGGCGCATGCGCAGTAGGAGCATTTTCGCCGGTACGGATCAACTGCGCATGCGCCGAAAGTCACGAAATGAAATCGGAAAACTTCATGACTTCTGGCGCATGCGCAGTAGATCCGTACCAGTGAAATGCTCCTACTGCGCATGCGCCAAAACGCCGGTCAAAGCAGGAAGAAGATCGCGTGGAAGAAGAGCAAACAGATTTTTTTTATATTCAATTTTGAAATCTGACATGGGGCTAGACATTTTGTCAATTTCCCAGCTGCCCCTGGTCATGTGACTTGTGCCTGCACTTTAGGAGAGAAATGCTTTCTGGCAGGCTGCTGTTTTTCCTTCTCAATGTAACTGAATGTGTCTCAGTGAGACATGGGTTTTTATTATTGAGTGTTGATCTACCAGGCAGCTGTTATCTTGTGTTAGGGAGCTGCTATGTGGTTACCTTCCCATTGTTCTTTTGTTTGGCTGCTGGGGGGAAAAGGGAGGGGGTGATATCACTCCAAGTTGCAGTACAGCAGTAAAGAGTGATTGAAGTTTATCAGAGCACAAGTCACATGACTTGGGGCAGCTGGGAAATTGAACAATTCGAACAATTTCAAAGATTTTTACTTTGAAACAAAGTCAAAGTAAATTCGTCGTAGTATCCTATTCGCTGGTCGAAGTATCCAATTACTTTGAAAATTCCCTCTAATTCACTAGTTTTTTAAATGACCCATGTGGGATAAGTCGAGCTGCAGGGTGCTGGCCTGGTTAGAAAAAGCACTCAGCAGTGATTATGAAATGAATAAAGGGGGAATAAAATATAATATAAAATATGTGGAGCAGAGCACATTTCATTTCATTTGGGGGCTTATTGAAAAAAAAAGTGTTAGCAAATAGATCCGATACACAAGCCAAGGGCAACAGCACATATATAACAATGTCAAGTGCAGATTGGTTACTAAGAGGTTAAATAAATTAAAAAATTTATGATTGCCACTCAGATTTACCCTTCCCAAATCAACTCTTATGGAACTACAACTCAAAACTGAAGAGGGTTGTAGCAAGGCTGACAGGCCCCAACCCTGAGTCTCTGCAGAGCATGAGGACAGCAACAACAGAATAAGAGGTTGCCAGATCAATTACAAGCAGGCCTTACTAGCACCCAGTATGCGCTGCCGTGGTTATAAACGGTGCACAGAATTGATCTGGCAGCCCATTTCTAGCCCCAGCATTTAAAGGTGTTGTTCACCTTTAAATTAATTCTATAGTAATTCTATAATAATTCTATAATAGTATGATGAAGAGAGATATTCTGAGACAATTTAGAAAAAAAAGATAGATATAAATAAATCAAAAACTATATAAAAGAATAAATGAAAGCCAAATGAAAAGTTGCTTAGAATTAGCCATTCTATAATATACTAAAAGTTAATTTAAAGGTGAAGCACCCCTTGGAAGACACCACTGTGCAGAAATTGCTTGCTCCTTACAGATGATCCTGTGAGATTTGTCAGTACAATATGACAGCCAGGGCCTGGCATCAGTCAGTCTCATGACAGGGAGCAGATCTAGGGATTTGTCCCATTCCCCTATGGACCTATTTCTTTCCCATGAGCCCCTACATGTTACCCAGCACGGCCTCCCTCTATAATGAAGGGCTAATGAATCGTACTCCGGTAACATCGGGGGCTCATGGTTACCAGTAAAGGGACCTATGGGGAGGCTGGTGGTGGCTACTAGAAAGTGAGGGCCCTGTGTGAGTGTGGGTTTGGGGCCCTGTGTGAGGGCAGGTTTGGAGTCCTTTGTGAGTGCAGGTTTGGGGCCCTGTGTGAGTGGCGAGGCCACAGGGCCCGGGTCTTACAGAATATTAGGGGCGGCATGGCACCCAGCTGTTTACTGGGGAGCAAAGCTCCCCAGTGCTCCAGGGGGCTCGCATGTGCGCTTGCACTGGAGGGGGTATATGGGCGCTAGGACTGCGCGGCCAGGCACCTGGACTGCCCACCCACTAAATCCAGTGCTAGGGAACCCCTGGGCTGTTGTCTGGCTATGGTCCTGGCCAACTTCAACAAGTCCATGGGCACCACAGCCCCTGGGCAACACTTCTCCAGGAACTCCTGGAAGCCCTGCACCCCCATGATGCTGCCAGGCAGAACAGGGCTGAGGCGGTGGAGAGAAGCACTGAGATAGCTTGGGGGGGGCAAGAGGAAACCACTCCACCAGTCCCGGGCTGTCAGATGCAGATAATGTACGGAAGAGGCGAGGTCCTGCTGTGGACTCGGGGATCCTTCCTCACAGTAGTCTGTGGGGTGAGGGTTGGGATCACTGTGCCTATGAATTTCTGTGGGGTGAAGGGAGAGTCACTGTGCCTCTAAATTGCTGTGCATCATGGGTGTTCAGTAACCAAGCCTCGGCAGAATAACTGCGTAAAGCAAAATTTTACCATTTTGACACCTTTTTGGCACTGACACGCGCTTTGGCAGGAAGGTTTTACAAGCCGCAGTGATCTCTTCCACATAGGACCTCTTGCCCACCCTACGTTGGGGACAGCTTTGGTATTCCCCACCAGGACTTCCCTCCCTGGTTGGAGGCCCACTGTTTTTATTAGACATGGTTTGGCATTAGCCAACAGGTTTGTTCATTAATTTTTACTTGGGTCACAGTTTTTGACTTTATTTGGTACAAACTGATTAGGGCTCCGCCCATTGGAGGGGTATAGCCAGTGGAGGAGGAGATATTTATTCTTTTGGTTGTGTCCTGCCTCCTAGTGATACGAGCTATACCCCACTGTTTCCTGTGTACCCCAAGCGACTGAAGAAAAAGAGATTTAATGGTGAGTCCACAAAATTTCTTTATTCGGTATTTGCGCATTCAAGAGACACAGAACTTTACAAATCTGCTGTGTTCTCATACATAAAATAAATTATGTTTCTGATGTATGTGATTGTACTATGTGAAACATGATTTTTCATTTTATTAGATACTTATAAGCCTATATCGTTTTACAGAAGTGGAATTAAACCAAAATTCTAGCATATTTTGAAAGCTCAGGTTGTCCTGAAAAAAAAACAATGTATTGTTTCCCTGGGTAAACTAATAGACCCCCACAGGAAAGGCTCTTAAAGTAAAAGAGTACAAATTGTCTAAAAACTGCTTGGCAGTAGATGTTTGCATTTAGGACAAATCAGCTGGCAGGGTTAAAAACGAAAAGTCTGTTGGGACAAAATTAATATAAACACTATAATAAATGTTATAAAACAGCAATCCAGAAGGCAAAGAAAGGAAATGAAGAGAACATCGTGACTGAGGCCAAGACTAACCCCAAAAAGTTTTTTTAAGTATATTAATAGTAAAAAGATGCAGGTAATTTGAAAGCTTGTTAAGGGATCAAGTTCAAAATGTCCTAGTGAATGGCATTATTAGCAGCCATCAGCATGGATTTATGAAGGAAAGGTCATGTAAGACAAATTTAATTGCTTTTTATGATGAGGTAAGTAAGATGTGGGACAGTGGGGGGCAGTCAATGTCAACTATTTGGATTCTGCCAAAGCATTTGATACCGTGCCCCATAAACTACTGCTTTCTAAACTAAGGTCTGTTAGGCTTAATGAAGTCGTTTCCAAATGGATAGGAAACGGTCTACAGGATAGGGTACAGATGGTGGTTGTTAATGGTACATTTTCTACTTGGAGTAATGTTCTTAGTGGGATCCATCAGGGCTCTTTATTGGGTCCACTTTTATTTAACTTGTTCATTAATGACTTAGGGGAGGGTATTGTAAGTAATGTATCAATGTTTGGACAAAACTATCCAGCCCAATGAATTCCATCCAGGATGTGGCACTTGCAACAGGATCTTGACAAACTGGCAATCTGGGCAGCTAAGTGGCAAATGAGATTCAATGTTGATAAATGTAAAGTCATGCAACTGGGATGTAAAAATATCCACTTAACAAAGAATTCTCCCCTCTATACTCACCTCTAATCAGATGGGTTTTCTCCAGAACAGGCACCCTGTACAAGCAATCAGAAAAGCTATAGCCACAATCTATCAATGTAACCTGGAAAAAAGAAGACAAGGTTTATTAATCAACTTAGATGCAGATAAAGCATTTGATAGGATCTCGCACACACATATACAAAGCCTTATATGACTCACTTCAAACCTTCCTGACAGTTAATGGGTATAACTCAGAAAAATTTAGAATTCAACAAGAAACCAGACCGGGTTGCCCCCTCTCCCCTCTATTGTTTAACATAGTGTTAGACCCTTTAATACAATACCTCCTTCTTAATAAAACCTTTCCAGGAATCCCTCTGGGACACTTAAAACAAAAAATAACAGCTTTCGCAGATGATCTTCTTATTTATTCAACATCCCCAAACAGAATTGCCCGCAATTTTAGATACCATCCAACTCTTTAGTACATTCGCAGGCTTCCGAATAAATCTGACTTAATCAGAAGCACTGGATATTGGTGTCGAAGGAACAAATAACAGGAATGACTTTCCATTTACGTTAGCAAGATCACATATAACATATTTGGGTATTAAACTACCAAAAAAACATTCAGAATTATACTCTCTGAACATTCGCCATACCATAGATAATACACAACAAGAACTTGAAAAATGGGAGATGTTGAACTTAACATTTCTAGGTAGAATTCACTTAATAAAAATGATTGTTTTCCCCAAAATATTATATCAACTGCAGATGTTACCGTACAGCATAAAACCCTCAGATTATAAAAGATTACTCAAAACACTTCACACCTTTATAAGGAAACAAAAAAGACCTAGGATAAGCCTGTTTAAATTGCAACAAACTAAAGAGATGGGTGGGGTAAATTTCCTAAACATATGTGAATACAATGAGGCATTACTCTTACGTTTCACAGGTGATTGGATCTACTATAGAAATGTATATACCTCAACAGAACTTTATCAAGTACTGAAAGGAGGCCTGTCTCTTAATTTCTTACTCCACTCTCAGCTAAAAGACATTCCTCAAGATATGCATGAACATCCCCTATTCATAGACACATACAAAACTTGGAATACAGTAAGGCATAGATTTAAACTCACATTAGGCAAATCCATCTATCTCACATGGATGGGTAACCCAACATTTCCAACGGGGAAAAATAATAGAACATTACTGAACTGGCAAAATCATAACTTGAGATTGATCAAAGATGTTGCTACTGACAAATTCACCATAATTACCGAAGGAAACTTAGCTCAGAAATTCCCATTTCTATCTGAAAACTACCTACTCTCTATTCAAATTCTACATTTTGCTACAAAAGCTCTTCAACATCTTTCTCAGATCGATAAAAATAACCCAATAAATACATTATGGCCCAGAAGCATTACAGTTAAGACTACATCTCAAATCTATCGCAAAATTATGACCACATTATTAATTGAAACTCCAAATAAATTTATAAGCAAATGGACCTCAGTAATTCCGCAGACAGAAGCTGCTAAAATACTCCAATTTCACACAAAGACTATGCAAACGCTTTCTACTAGTAAATATCAGGAAATGTCTCTACAGATACTACATCAATCGTGTCTGACACCACTTCGGATACATCATATAGGTACTACAAATGCAGACAAATACCTGAGATGCCAACAGCCTAGAGCTGACCTCGTAAACTGTCTATGGCTTTGCCCTAGTATCCAAAAATTATGGGGAGAAATTCAGGGATATTGAAAATCTCTAACACAACAAACTGCACCCTTTACTTTAACATGGACAATTTTTGGAATCCCCCCCCCACACACACAATTAAAACTTACACATTCGGAGAGACTCTTAGCAGAAAGATTAACTGCTGCAACCAGGAAAACTATTTTACATCACTGGCTTTCTTCATCTGCCCCCCCCCCCGCTCTCATTAGTCAAACAAAAACTCCATCACATTTTTCATATGGATTGGCTGGAATCTATGACAAATAAAGAACTGCATACAGAATTTTTTTTCTTAACTTGGATGAGTTACATAGCCTTCCTTCCCACACACATTAAACACCTATTTACTCATTTAGACACACTACCTGGTTTGACACAGAATTACTATCTAACAATCCCACCGTACAGGAAACAGAGCTATACATCCAGAACCTCTCTCATTCATGGGAATAGAGCCATCGATCACCCCCAGGAGTCGCCAGATAAACCGGATGTTACATTCAAATTGTTAATTATTTTCAAACTAAGATGTAAGGAAATATTGTTGTTTTAATTAATCCCATATTCAAGCTATCTACATTAACTCACAGGTTTTCAGATAAATCGCTAAGCTTGTATTGACAATGGAATCTTTTCTCTTTGTATAATTTATGTACCTCCAAATTTCCATTTTGGATTAAACAGTTGGAGCAGCAGGACTATTCCAGCCCTTTATCAAGCCAAACAAAATGTGTAACAAACGTGCTTTTAAAGGTGATTAACAGGTGCTTGATGGGAGGATTTACCAATTAGTCACCACCTCCCAATTAAGAGACTCAATTCCCAGCAGTCTCTGTAGAATATCTGTGGAAATTTGTGCAAAATTATCTCTCAAACAGCTCAATACATTGATAATTAAATAACTCATCCATTGTGTTAAGAATCATTTAAAAATGTATAAAAGTTTAAAAATTTAGAAAATCGCGATAAAAATCCAGTATAATACATTTCAATTGTGAGAATTTTGTGAGACACAATGTGATGCTGTAACATTATAATCCATAGTGTGAGTTTTAAAATTTCTTGTGACTCACATATTTGCTCTGTCACTGGAGTTCTGGATATCTATGTTTGTCAGGACACCAGCAATTCCCAGGAGCAACATACTTCTAAAATATAAAAAGAATACATGAGTATGAGCAATTCAAGTATAGTAAAAAGATGCTTAATAGTTGAAACATTGTCTATTCCATATAGAAACATTGTATACATCATAGAATTACATTTTGTTACACTGATACAAGAAAATACCATCTCAAATAAATACTTCGGGAGTATATTCTCTGTTTAATCCCCCAGGGTTCAACGTACCCAGTTTCAATATCCATTTCATTTCCATTTTCTTTAGCAGTTGCACTCTATTTCCCCCACGTCTCAGAGGGCCCACACTATCAATCACGTGGTATCTTAATTGGCTTACTGTGTGTCTGGCTTCCACAAAATGTGCCGGAATTGGCAAATGTGTGTAATGACATCTAATGTTAGACTTATGTTGTATAATTCGGTCTTTGACTTTTTGTGTCGTTTCTCTCACATATGCCAATCCACATGGGCACTTAATTAAATATATGACATAAGTTGAATCACACGTATAAAAGTTGTTGACTTTAATCACCTTTCCCGTATGTGGATATGTGAAAGTTCTTCCTTTTGTGATGTTATTACAATTGGCACAATTCAGGCATGGGAATGTTCCCATTTTGGGAGCTCCTAAAAACCTCTGTGTTCCTTTCTTTGTTGGTTCCACATCTGCCTTTATGACTATATCTCTCAAATTTCTACCCCATTGGTATGCTATTTTTTCAAAATTTCCATTTTGTTACTTTGTTATTTATTTTATTTGGAAAATAAATAAAAACATATTTTAAAAAATAAATAAATTTGCCTAATGGGACTGCACTAGGCAAATCCATAATGGAGACGGAGCTTGGTGTCTTTTTATATAATAAACTTGGCTTTAGCAAATAATGCAAGTCAGCAGCATCAAGGGCAAATAAGGTCTTGAGCTGTATTAAAAGGGGCATAGATTCACTGGAGGAGGTGGTCATTCTTCCACTTTATAGAGCACTGGTAAGGCCCCATCTAGAATATGCCGTACAGTTTTGGTCTTCATCGCTCAAACAGGACATTATTGAATTAAAGAGGGTACAGAGAAGGGCAACTAAGCTGGTAAAAGGAGTGGAAAATCTTAGCTATGAGGAAAGACTGACCAAGTTGGGGATGTTCACACTGGAGAAGAGGCGCTAAAATCGATACTGACACAATCCTTTAAAAATCATAGGACGTGTCAGTATCAGGTGCTGCACCCGCAATAGTTCCCCTCAAAGCCACCACCAGCCCCGCAAACCTGCGTTGACCCCACCCTTTGACACTGCTAAAAGATCTTCTGTGCTGTTTCAGTGACACTGGTCTGGGGGTGGCACAATCCTTCCATAGGCTAATTACAAATGAAAACAGAACTTCAGCCTATGGCAGGATCACTCCGCCCCCAGCACAGCATCATGGAAGCAAGGCAGAAGATCCATTAGTAGTGTCAGAGGGTCGTCTGCTTTGAGGGAAACTATTCCTGGTGCAGCAACTACTTGATACTGACACATTCCTATGATTTTTATAGGAACTTGTCAGTATCGCTTTAAGGGGTGAAATGATACTATGTACTGTATAAATATATAAGGGGATCACATAAGAGGCTCTGTAATGTTATATTTACAAGTAGGTATTTCCAGCTGACAGAAGAAAGAGGTTCCGGCTAAATATTCGGAAGGGGTTTTTTACAGTGAGAGCTGTGAAGATGTGGAATTCTCTCCCTGATACATTAGATAGCTTTAAGAAGGGGTTGGAAGGCTTTTTAGCAAATGAGCGAATACAGGGTTATGGAAGATAGCTCATAGTACAAGTTGATCCAGGGACTAGTCCGATTATTCTTTCAGATTAAAGGACTGATATAGCCCTGTTTATAAAATATACATGCTGGATTGATAATTATATATAATTTAAGACTGGTTTACTCCTATACAATCATGAAATATGCAGCTGAAACAGGGCCAGAACTAGGGGTAGGCAGATGAGGCACCTGCCTAGGGCATAACCATGGGGGGGGAAATGGGGGTGCTGGGCAGGTACCTGTTAAAGGGTTTGTCTACCCTAGTCTGTGTTTACTCCCCTCTGCTGTGCTCTCCCCTCCATCCACTGCCTTCCCCTCTGCCTCTCCACATGCATGCTTGCTCATGTGTGTGCCTATGGGGAGCAGTGTGGTCGGCCAGGCTGCCTAGGGCTAGGGCACCTCATCGGCTTGGCCCGGAGTGGAAAACTAACTGGCCACGTTGAGTGTATATTTTATGGGTATCTGTTATCTAAGTGATATGGCAATAATATTCCTATAAAACTGAAAACCCATAACATCAGCACACAGCAAGCCTTGTAAGTAGGTTGTTATGTCTTTATTCTTAAATAAAAAAAAGTGTGGGTTTTAGAATGTATTGCAGCAGGTAGTTCTTTATTCTGTTTAACTTGCAGTCCATGCTAATATACATTCAATATTAAAATGTAAACCTATTTTGGCTTAAACAAGCTAAAACCATCTTACTGGCCAACTGTCCTATTTTCTGTGGGACAGTCCCAATTTTGACAGCTCAGCCCGCAGTCCCGGGTTTCTTACTGAAATGTCCTGACTTTCTCTTAGATCTCCTTTGATGGACACCAGAAAAAGATACAAAGCTTCTTATTTTAATTAACTTCATTAAAATAAGAGCCTTTTTGGCAGTAAGCCCGGAACAGACCGCAGCTGCACTTAGATACATGTTTAACAATTTAAGATAAGCAAAGAAGCAATTGTAACTATTTTAGATAAGCAGGTCTCTTGGGAGAAATGAGACTTGCAGCTTAAATGGCAATTCACTTTCATTATCAAAACTGTTATAATACATAAAACATGGCACTAAAACTCCCAGAAATGTGTTTAAGCTTTTTCATTTTTTTTCATTTAGTAAAATGGACATAGTAATTATGGGGTGTGGCCATAAAATGGGTGTGGCCAAAAATGTTTTGCCGTACTGCGACCAGCACACATTTTTGTCCCTCATTTCATCTATCAAATGTTGGAAGGTATGCAACAAGAATGGTAAGCATGGGTTATATTAGACACTCTTTCAGCAGTATGGACCTTTGCTATGTGGAAGGAACATGTGAGGTGTTGTTGAACTACACCTAAACACTGCCAAAACAGAATAGAAAAAAGGACACGAGGGTTTCTATGCAAAACAAATAAATTCTTTATTCAATATAAAGCACCATATGGTTAACTACTCAGCACATGAGGTAGTTGAATAAATGCAAGTACAGTCACAGGTGATAGTAGACACAGCACAGATGGCAACACGGTAGGAATAGCTTTGAGACTTGAAAGTTTCAATTCTAGGTTCTTAATACCTCATGTCGTCCAGAACCCCCAACAGTAGACATGGAACAGGTATGGAATATAGCCCGATTCCCTTGTCAGTAGTGCAATCCCTTCAAGCAAGCAGAGCCTAGGGGAGAGCTACTCCCTTCTATCCTCCTTGATGGAGCACAAAGCTGCTCTTTCTAACTAAAGCTCAATAGGGCTCATTAATAAACAGTGGGCAAATTTGCATTTGGGCAGCATCCCATAGCAAACAATCAGTGATTAGCTTTTTTTCTGCCAGCTGCAAGTTAGGCTCTGAAAGCAATCATCTGATTGGATTCATATGGTTGTCATTGTTTACTGCTAGGGTGCAAATTTGCTCACTGTTTATAAATGATTCCCACTGACTCACTATCCTGCTTTAACAGTTTCTATCCTGTACACTAGCTAACCTCATTCACAGGGCCTTACACCTCTGGCGCCTTGTTGATCCCAGGCTCAAGGGAATATCCACCCGGATCAACTGGAAAAACCACCCCTTTCCAAACACAAAATTAAAGTGTGGCAGGAAACTTTCATCAACCTAAGGGCCAGTGAAAGGGTTATGCAAAAAAACATATGTAATTGATTTCTATACAAATCTTTACATGCAATCTCTTTATAGCCATTCCATGTGACAATTGCCTGTTGTGGACACATTGACAATTGCCTGTTGTGGACACATATTAGGAAGTTCCATTATGGTGCACGGCAGGCAATTGGTGTCAAGCGATTTACATGGTGCACAACAAATAATAAAACAAACAAATACAAAAAGTATTGTAGAAGTGATACCTATATTAGCTAACAATAAAAATATATTGCAAGCTTTTGGAGCACCAAGGCACCTTTGTCAGTCAAAATACAAATGAAAGCTAGAAAGGCACAGCATAAATACTGTTAGATCAGTAAAAGGTATTTATGGGCAATAAATTAGGAGGTAACAGATAAATACAGATAAATTGTAGATATACAGTAATAAATTTTATTAGAGTGGGTTGTAAATAGTCCAGGAGTCTGGATTCAGCCAGGTCACAGAAATAAAAATCTCCATTCCTTACGGAAAACATTTGTTAATTAGGGATACCATTTGGAGGTTATTGTTGATCAAATCCACAGAGAAACTCAAATACCCAGAGACTCTTGGATTACAAAGAAAAGACAGAAAACACCAGGGTACCTATTGTAGTTACCTACAACTGAACATTATTAGAAAAATAGCCAGAGAACTGCAACCCATGCTCTATACAGATACCCGACTAAAACAAATATTCCTGGAACTACCAATCTTGTCTTATAGACAACCACCTACTCTGAAGTAAATGATTATCAGAAGTGCTCTTCCTAAAACAACTAAAGCAGGTCATTTCCCTGCAACAACAACAGATGTGAAACCTGCAAATACATCCTGTGCAAAGATCAAGTTGCTATGCCAAATACACAAAAAGTCTACACCAGGGCCGGAACTAGGGGTAGGCAGAGAAGGCACATGCCTAGGGTGCAAAGCTGAGGGGGCGCCAGGCATGTACCCCTCATGTTCGGTCCCCTCACTACCCTTCTTCTTGCGCTTCTGTGCGCACTCCAATTGGCGCTTCTGTGCATGCGTGCCGGTGGATTATGCGTGGACGTCAACTCAGTGTGGCCCGGCTCTGATTCCTGCGCATGCCAGCAAGGGGGCGAAGCAGCTGGCCGGGTTGCCTTGGGCGCCCGGCTGGCTTGGCCCAGGCCTGGTCTACACCATTCGTGTGCTTCATCCAATGTGGTATACATGATTACATGTACTAGGTGGTCTACAGGAGGCATATACATTGGGGAAACAGGACAAAAATTGTGCACAAGGATGAAACATCACAGACAAAATAAATACCAAATCATGTGATACACCAGTGGGGCAACACTTCTGCAGTCAAAATCACAGTCTTCAGGACATGCAGTTCTTAATTCTTAAAGGGATACTGTCATGGGAAAACATGTTTTTCAAAATGCATCAGTTAATAGTGCTGCTCCAGCAGAATTCTGCAATGAAATCCACTTTTCAAGAGAGCAGATTTTGTTATATTCAATTTTGAAATCTGATGTGGGGCTAGACATATTTTCAATTTCCCAGCTGCCTCTAGTCATGCGACTTGTGCTCTGATAAACTTCAATCACTCTTTACTGCTGTACTGCAAGTTGGAGTGATATCACCCCCTCCCTTCCCCCCCCCCCAGCAGCCTAACAACAGAACAATGGGAAGGTAACCAGATAGCAGCTCCCTAACACAAAATAACAGCTGCCTGGTATATCTAAGGACAACAATAAATAGTAAAAGCCCACTGAGACTGATTCAGTTACATTAAGTAGGAGAACTAACAGCAGGCCAGAAAGTAATTCCATCCTAAAGTGCAGGCACAAGTCACATGACTGGGGCAGCTGGGAAACTGACAGAATGTCTAGCTCCATGTCAGATTTCAAAACTGAATATAAAAATCTGTTTGCTCTTTTGAGAAATGGATTCCAGTGCAGAATTCTGCTGGAGCAGCACTATTAACTGATGTGTTTTGCAAAAAACATGTTTTTCCATGACGGTATCCCTTTAAAGGGAACTTTAAAACTGAACAGGAAATGAAGATTTATGAATTCAAATGTATGTAGTTATTTAACACATTAAGACAGGGCCTTAATTTAGGGTCAAGTTTCATGTCACACTATGTGACCTGACTGAATCCAGACTCCTTGACTATTTACAACCCACCCTAATTCATTGTATTATCTCAACAATTGATCTCTATCTATCTGTAACTTCTTAATTTATTGCCCATGAATACCTTTCACTGATCTAACAGAATATATGCTGTGCCTTTCTAGCTTTCATTTGTATTTTGCCCGACAAAATGGACCTTGGTGCTCTGAAAGCTCGCAATGTATTTTTATTGTTAGCCAGTATATAGGTATCACTTCTACAATACTTTTTGTATTTGTTTGTTTTTTGTTATTTTTGCTACTGGCTAACACAGTACCACAGTTCTTGTTTTTTTTTCTTTTACTTATGGATCTTGCCTACCCTTCCCATTTTGTTTCCAGCCATATTTTGTTTCTGTGCACTGACTGTGGTGACAGATCAACTTTTTTTGTCTGCAAGGCAGGGGACTGGCAGAAGAAAAAAAATGTGTAATACAGTTTAAATACAAATAGGTTTTATTTAATCAAAATGTAAACACAAGGAAAACCAAAGAAATGCATTTAACATTGATCTAATGTACAAATAACCTGAGTGAGTAAAATGAAATGTATTAGAAAAATTGCAAGGATGTTGTTCTATTTAAAAAGGTACACAAATCTGACTTAGAAAGCAGTAATAAGAATTCTATATTAATGTTTGGCAAAATATAGAGGATATCTAAATAATCAGAATCGTAAAAAACACAACCAAGATCTCAAAAAGATCTTTTCCAAGATATATTTTAGATATGTACTTTTGGCATATAGCTACTTTGTAAACTTGAAATCTAAAGTCATTGGAAACATTCTTAACAGATTGTTGAAGAATTGCTTGGATTTGGATATGGCATTATAAAGTTTAGCTAGATGGAAGAAATTAACTTAATTATCTACAATGTATTACTGTCCTCATCTTCATCATCCTTTTGTGACGTTTTCAGAAATACAATTAACATTACAATTGCTAAGAATGTACATACAGAACCACATACAAGGTAAGCAATGCCTAGAAATTGGTTTTTTCCTCCCATCCAAGACACACTACTGAACACAATCTTTTTGCTTCCTCCAAAGCTTAGTACAGGATAATCTATAAAGGGTATTGTTAAGGATAAACAAAGAGGAGCAAGTGAAGAGTTTGCAGAGCAAGCAGCTGGTAGTGCATAAGTTTTAGTCAATCACCCATAATTTTATGGGATTAACATACTTTAGATAGAATAATTATCTATAACTCGTGATGATGCAGATATCCTTGAGCAAAGCTTACATGAACTTATGTTTACTAAAGATGGGTGCAACAACTGCGTTATTTATGCAAGCACAGTGGTTTATTTCAGTTATTTCTTGCAAGATAAAATAGTAATTTATGAATGTATTATTTTCAAATTGTATTGTTATCATAAATGAATACACTATTTATAATATATAGAACATTTGTACATTCTTCCCTCCCACTAAGCTATTTCTGGCATTTTTAAAGTAGCTGACAAGCTGGTGCTGTAATCTTTATATACACTAAACATAGAGAGCATGTTTTATAAGTGAAGAGCAAACCACTGCCCTGCTTTCAGGTCTGGCTGGTACAAAAAAATTGGTTAGCTTTTTCCAGTGTATTGGTTTGCTGTAAACATAAATCGTTGTATTATTTAAAAAAGGATACTGTACACAATCTTCAGCCGATATTCCCCAGGCGGTAGACCTGTTGTAAAATTCCCAGACTCAATTCTGCGATACAATTTCCGGAAAGTAGGCAAAGCTGCTGTTCGCATCCAAACAATGAAATCTTCATTTATAAACCCTGTGTTATAGGGATCATCCGAAAGATTGTATACAGGCGTTAACCAGTTTAGAGGCTGTGCTGTACCTGTTGAGCCAAGATATAGTAAATGTGGTAAATTATTTCTTGCTTTCAGTGAATAAAATAGAGGAGTTAGAGTTCCCGGACCCGCTTTATAGCTGCACTGTTGGCTCAGCTCAATCTAGTCAGTGGCTGACTCAGGATATGGTTCATAAAACTTTGCTAAAAATAAATATGAACAAGGCACCAGGGCCAGATGGAATACACCATCGGGTTCTAAGAGAGGTTAGTTCAGTTTTAGAGTAGCTTCTATTTCTGATTTTCTCTGACTCTCTTTGATCTCATAAGAAGAATTTCACCGGCACACAGGAATTGTAGTAGCAGGGCAAGCCCTTGCAATTTTATTATGCAGTAGTGCAACGTTTCGGGGTCACGCCCCTTTGACAAAAGGGGCGTGACCCCGAAACGTTGCACTACTGCATAATAAAATTGCAAGGGCTTGCCCTGCTACTACAATTCCTGTGTGCCGGTGAAATTCTTCTTACCCTTGTTGTGAGGCGGCCGATTCCTCTATCACTGGGCACCAGGATTAGAACCTTTGGGAGTGTGTGGTGTGCGGCTTCTCCATAGTCTATTGGACTCTCTTTGATCTCATACCAATGGATTGGAAGAAAGCTGAAAGAATTCCTTTATTTAAAAAAGAATTTCAATCTCAGCCAGGCAATTATAGGCCAGTAAGCTTGACATCCGTGGTGGGCAAATTGTTTGAAGGCTTGTTAAGGCTTTACATGGTTATGAAAGATAGCTCACAGAATAATTTGATCCAGGGACTGGTCCAATTGCCATCTTAGTCAGGAAGGATTTTTATCCCCACTGAGGCAAATTGAAATTTACGGATATAACCAGTTGCTAGAGGATACTATTTTTATCCTCATTTACACCACAGGCATGTTTTTTCTAGTTGTGTATGAAGTACTTGTGTATGAATGCTAAGGGGGTTATTTATTAAAGGTTGAGTTGTTTTTTACCCCAAAAATTGCAAGGGTATTTTTCAGTCAAAACCAAAGTCAATGGCAGAGGTCCCTTGAACCATTTGAAGATGTTTATAGCCTTCATGATGTTTGGGTTTTTTTACAGTGGGTTTTGCTCGAAAACCCAATTAATTACATTTTGGGGGGGGGGGAAATGCAATCGAGTATTCAGGTTTTTCACACAAAATTTGCTGATTCAAGTTTTTTTCATTCATGTTTTTTCATAAATTAGAAAACATTAGAGTTGTTAGTTTATTCGAGGTATAAAAAACCCCTCAAACTTGAACTTTGATAAATAACCCCCTAAATGTCGATGGTACTTAGATTTGCACCGATAAGCCAATTATTGTACATCTCGATCAGGTAAAATATTGATCTGAATCCGAATCCAAATTTCCATATTTAAACTTATTTCAATAGTAACAAAAAATAGTTTCATTGATTGTTCAGAGCTTTAAGTTCTCAATTCAAGTTTTCTACCAAAAACTCCCAACATCTAGCAGGCTGTTAACCTCTTCAAATAGTTCAAGGGACCCTTGCCATCAACTTCTACAGTACCATGACAGGTTTTAGGTCTTGTATTTTCGGATTCAAAAATACCAGAGTCGGGGTATAATTAATCTTGAATATTCTAGGTTTTTTTTTCATCCGAAAATGTGAGTTTTGACCCCAAAAAAAACTCGAATATTCAAATTGTCATGGGAAAAAACAACTCAAACTTAAATAAAGCTGCCCCTAAGATTTGGTTTGGATAAAGCGATATGGGCTGGTTTAATATAATAAAAATTGTAATTGTTATCAATATTTTTTACCAAAAAGTCCCAAAAAAATTAAATTTTGTTTGTCTTCACTTTTCCAAACTGGAAATGAAAATCTTAAAAAAAACAAAAACTAAAATCTCTCCATCTAGAACCTGCTGAAAAAAAATCAACAGCTGAGGTTAACCCATCCCAATTTTAATAAACACAAAATATAAAACAGCAGGAAAAGTTCTGATCATGTTTTGTCAACATTATGTACCACCCTCCCAAAAAAATATAAATTTTTTGAATATGCCCTTAATGCTGCATTCAGATTCAACAGAACTGAAATCTGAATCCTGGATTTGGTGCATCTCTAATTAATAGTCAATGAATAGTTGCTGTAGGTTAGCACTAAAGTGTTTACCTTACATGTTCATCAAAAGACAGGGTCATGCTGCTAAAAAAATATTTGTATTTGAACAAATAATATTTCAGCTTTACCTTGAAAGACTGACTTAAGGTAAGCCAAAGTGTCATTGCCGCTTGTCGGATTTCGAAATTTAACATTATAATCAGTCCACCACGAGATTCCTTTTCCTGCGAGTGGAACTTCAACATATTCTCCATTCTCCTTATAGTACAGGGAAAACGTATCTAGAATACAGAAATACACAAATATATGTGTGTGTGTGTGTGTGTGTGTGTGTGTGTGTGTGTGTGTGTGTGTGTGTGTGTGTGTGTGTGTGTGTGTGTGTGTGTGTGTATATAGATAAGAAAAACAAATGTATCCTTCTGGAATCAATAGAAAATAATGAGAAAATAAAATTACATTTGAATCCACAAATTAATTTTATAAAGTACTCCACCAGTAAGTGCCATGCTCAGGCACAGATCTATGATTTGGGTGCCACTAGGCCCGAGGGTCTAGAGTAACTTCTCCTCGGGCCCCCCATCCCTGGCAAACATGCACATGTACAGGTTTCTGGATATTGTTGCCCTGGGCCCAGGCCTTTGTGGCCTTCCCTGGCAACGCTAGTGGGCTGTTGGGGGAGTAGCATGGGCCCCCCTACATGCATACACATTTCTGAAAGCATTGCTCCCACACAAAATTAGCCCATTACATACAGCCAATAACATGTGACAGAAACATTATTACGATCTTACCATTAAACATGCTATTAGCAATAGCACCACAGGGAGCAATTGGGATATTTTCTGAACTCAATCGATATGGAGAACAGTCATTAGAAGGGCTCTGCAAAAAAAAAAAACAAACAAATTAATGACTTTTTCAGTTTGTTCAGTTTTATTTTCTGACCGGTAAGAATTTTATTTTTATCTAATAATCTTCTAATATAGAAAATAAATAGTAAATAGTAATGTTATCCCTAAATCAATGGTCAAAATTCTTATCTGTTAAAGTGTTTACAAACCTAAGTCATTGTGGCAGAGTATATCTCTATTCAACATAAGCCCATTAAAAAATGCTTGTATCGAATGTGTGCTCTGCCTGCAGTGACAGTTCTGTGAATATGCTGCTTTGTACATTACGTGAAGAAAAGGCAGCTGAACCCCATTAAGTGAACGTGAATTACTTAGTCTGCTGTGCATATAAATTGTGGTACTCAAAAAGGAGTTTTTGTATTCCTTCATAAAGTACTAGAAAGCTTTTAGAGCAAATAAGATGGCGAAAAGGCACAGGTGTTTAATATGGTTTCCAAATAAGGAAGCCATGCTTTATATACAATGAACAGAATCACTTACCTTAAGATTGTCAATTAGTCCACTTAGTTGCTTTGGATCTCTGGAGATCATGTAACGATAGTGGTTCTGGTAGAAATTAGACAACTCGTAATACATAAAAACAGGTCCCTTAGAGGAATAAAAAGTGAATTTTAGTATACAGTTTGCTTTTAAAGAATAAATATTGGATAAATGAAACCCCCTAATTTTGTAGGCAATGATATATACTATAATACACAAGAGCCATGAAATCCTGTTATTACAGTTTTGCTAATGAAGGTGAATTGCCCTTTAAGCTGAGTCTAACTTTTCCCAAGGGACCTGTTATCTTAAATTGTTACAATTACTTATTTGCTTATCTAGAAATTGTTACAAAGGTATCTTATCTTCTGTTGTGGCTGTTCTGGGCTCTTTGCCAAAAGCCAATTAAGTTAAAAACTTTTTGTTTTTTTTCTGACTGCTCGGTGCAGAGAAAAATGACACTTTCCAGTACAAATAAGGGACTGCAGGTTGAGCTCTCAAAAGAGCCAGGAAAAAGAGACAGCAGGAAGTGGAAGAGATGGGCAGAACTAGTAGGGTTTTTGCAGAAACAACGTTTTAAAGCACATTCCTTCTATATTTAAAAGAGTATAATGAATTGGTACATTCTTGTTTTTTACATAATATGTCTCCTTTAAAAATACACAATAATATACTGTATGCACAATGGTCATGTGTCTTAGATTTGGAGATGTTTCATTGTCTTCCTGGTGCCTAAATGAAAATATATTCATGATTTGCTCATAAAACCATTTAACATTTATTGCACCTTTATCAGAACTGGTGTTGCAATATGTAGTACATAATGAATATTATACCACTGATTAAACTAAACCTCAGTGATGGCTTGATTATATGCCAAAGAAGTAGGGTATGTATGGGTGCACTGTAAATAAGTTTGTCAGGCAGGAATTCCTTTTTTGTTGCAGTCATGTTTTCAAAATTTAGAGTGACCTTTAGGGCTCTTACACATGGGTGTTTTTTGCACTTAGCATGCATTAAAAAAAACACAATTTTTTTCACCCATTGGAGTCTGTGGGCATCATTTTTGCAGCGAATCCTGCTCACTACAATCCTGCTCTTGCACAATTTGTATTTATGATGATATTTAGGCATCTGCTCAAGACAATTGCACAGACATAAAAAAGGACTAACCAGCAATACCGTGTTAAGCAACTTAAAGTTTGAGAACATTTAGCCTATAGCATACCAGAAGCCAGCCTCCACAGTGTTATCAGTAGGGAATACATAACAAAATGACCTGACATAGTATCCATATGTATTCTTTGGTGTCCACAGCAGTGGCATAAGGGAATAGGAGGCACATTGGCACAGGGGACCCACAATTTGGCTTGCGTAATAGGTATAAATGTGGGTGGAAGAGTCTGAAGAAATCATTTTTATTATCGTGTCTTTGTTATTTCAATTATATTATCAACATATATAAAAAATTGTCTTCCCCATCGTATAGCTCTACAGTACACCATGCCTACGTTTTTAAATTCACTTCACATATCTCTTAAACATGACAGAAATCTATACTTCTATATTTATTTAAAAGAAAAAATATAAAATACACAGTTCTGGGAACAAAGAATATTTTGTTTACCTGGAAGAATTCTGTAATGTTAAATAGGACATCACAATCGCAAGGTTTTGATGCATTTCTGCATTGATAGCAGTGGCCTCCAGGCATAGCACCACTGTAATCATACTTTTAAGAAAATGAGGGTAGAACATGAGAATAGCCAAGCAAAATGCAGAAATTCTATACAAATCAATGCAGATTAGAATACAATAGAACACAACCAGTGTGTGTGGATGTCATGTGTTATACACTGAATACCCCTACCCTATAAACAATTGTGGTGTGCTCCACACCGCCCCCCCCCCCAGAATTTCCCATACATTTTTTAGGGTAAGGGCCTTACAAGGAAAATTCGGGCGACTTCAGAATGAAGCACTGCGACTGCCATCCCGCAGGCGATTTTTCATTATAACCGGCGGGAAGGCAGTTCAGCGAGATTGTCGCCCCAAAGAAGAGGCGATTTGTCATTGGGGCGACTAATCTCCCCAAATCTGCCTGTGTGCCCTTACCCTTATAAGCCTTTGCCAGCATAAAACAACTTGGTTTTAATAAACCAGTAAAAAAACGCAGATCATGTCAGCCCTTTGATATCAGGTACACTGAAATCCCACTGAGATCATGCATTTGGCCTAACATAATCACCATCTAAAATGTAGTTATTATTGAAGGATGAGGTAGAAACATGTCTACAGTAAAGTTAATGCCAACTTTGCAGGTAGGGTTGCCACCCGGCTGGCATTTTACTGGCCTAGCCGGTAAAACACCTGCCTGGACTGGGGCCAGTATTACAAATTTACCGGCAATGTAGCTGCTGGTAATTTGTAATACCCTTAAACGCCCTTGCCCTCTGGTGGAAACTTACCTTTTCTTCTTCATCGTGGCCCCACCCAGGGGCGTAACTATAGAGGAAGCAGACCCTGCGGCTGCAGGGGGGCCCAGAAGGTATAGGGGCCCCATGAGGCCCTAATTCATATACAATTTCAATAAATATTGGAGAAACAAGTCAACCTCTAAACATTTTGGGGGCCTGACAAATAATTTGCTGTGGGGCCCAGTAATATCTAGTTACACCATTGGCCCCACCCCCACCACTGGCCGGCCATTTTTTTTTAAAAAAGGTGGCAACCCTTCTTGCAGGTTACCAAAGCTGGAAGCACATTAAAAAACACAATGCAGATCAGTGCAACAATGACATGGGGCTACTGATACAGCTATCTTTTTTAATTAGTTGAAATGCTGTCACTCACCTCACTTTCCTTAATGCTGTTTGAGGAATAGTATAAACCTATGCCAATTGCTATGAAAGATAAGCCTGCAAAAAAGAAGAAAGGGATAACAATGCCAGCGGAGAGTAGTGGTTGCCATGCTGGGAGTCGCTGCTGAGTAAATGCAGTGTTATCTGGTCTCTGTGATGAGAAAGGCTCATTCTTGTTTGTCAAGTCTTTGGAAGAGGATTTCATTTTGCTGCTGTTAAAAAAAAAATTAGAGTGGCAAGAGTTATTTCCTCTGCTGTTCCTTCAAATTTTTCCAATTCCCCTTTTGTCCCACTTGTGCCAGGGTAGCTAAAAGAGTGGCTGGGGAGGGGGATCCTAACAGCTACAAACAAAGTGGACCCAGTTGTCTGGACCCCCCGTGACGTCTGCTTCCTCTATAGTTATGCCACTGACCATAGGGTTATCAATTCATGTTGAAATAGGGCTAAATGGCAGAGTTAAAATAGCAGATAACAGATTATCTCTGTAGAATACCATTATACTCTACAGAGTTTAGCTGCAATGTAATCCGTCTTTTCTCCTTTTTCAGACTGAATGGCTAACCAGAAACTTGTTTATATATAGTAGTTTTTCTGTGGCAAACATACCAGTTTTACCAGTGCAGGGCAACAGTACATTATTGTATAGTTAATTTTTGAAAACACTTCAAATTTTTGGTGTTACTACTCCTTTAAGAGGCAGCAAAGAAATCATGTGAAGAGCAGAACCTTACTTGCAGAAGAAAGAGGCTGCATTCTTTGGCAATGGCACAATATGCTAGCCTATTTAGGGGGTGGTCAGCTTCTTTAAAAACCGTGGTGCAGACTGCGCCGAAAAAAACGAATGTGTGTCCGGGGGCCTAAAAGAAATGCACACTCCTTTATACCGGCACTACCATGATAACCGTGCTCCAATGAAGGGCACTTTGTATTCCCCGCAAACAATGATAGTAGGACTCATGGGACTTGTTATCGTAAACAAAAATTATTTAATTATAGTCAGTGTTTTTGTTCTACCATGGGGACCTTTCTCATGACATATCAAACAACTTCACAAACTGAAATTGGTTAGATGAAAGTGAAACAGGCACCAAAACCCCTGTGACTTCATATGCAAATTAAATGTAAACATTGAATCATCAATCTGTAGTAAAATTATTTTTTTTCCCATCAAAAGATCAGTGGTAGTCAACTGTATTAACCACACATAGCACATGACTTAAAGGGGTTGTTCACCTTTTGGACAATAAAGCTAATTTAACAGCCCATGTCATAAAAACGTTTTTGTAATGTATCTTTAGTACTTAAAATGTTTGCTTTCAGAGATACATACCATAGAAGTGGATAATCTCTGCAAAAACTCTCAGTTCTTTGATCCGATTGGCTGAATCTTGCCAGCCAATGGAATTGAAGATATGCAAATGTAGCAGGAGAGTGAGAGCATGAGCAGTGCAGATTCAGTCGTGAACTTCCTTAACCCATAAGACATAAGAGAACTGAGAGAGGTTTTGCAGAGATGATCCATAGCTTCTGTAGTATGTATCTCTGAAACATGTTAGGTAATAAAGATAAAATACAAAATGTTTTTTTATGACATGGGCTGTTAAATTAGCTTTATTATCCAAAAGGCGAACAACCCCTTTAAATGTTCTAGGTCAGTGATCCCCAACCAGTAGCTTGTGAGCAACTTGTTGCACCCCAACCCCTTGGATGTTGCTCTCAGTGGCCTCAAAGCAGGTGCTTATGTTTGAATTCCAGGCTTGAAGGCAAGATTTGGTTGCATAAAAACCAGATGTACTGCCAAACAGAGCCTCCTGTAGGCTGCCAGTCCACATAGGGTCTATCAATAGCCAATCACAACCCTTATTTTGCACCACCTAGGAACTTTGTTTCATGCGTGTGTTGCTCCCCAACTCTTTTTACATCTGAATGTTGCTCACAGGTGAAAAAGGTTGGGGACCCCTGTTCTAGGTGATGCATAAAAAAAACATCTAGCCATAAAGGTATGAATGAGATAAGGTGGGAGTGAGAAAAGCAGAGAATTGCCATGATTGAGATAGATCATTATAGGTAGACCCCCAGATAGGGTTGAACAGTTCAGGTGGCAATGAGCGGATCTATAGCTTGTATCTTATGAGTTTCTGTAGTAACCATGGGACTGTGGTCGCACAAAGAACTTCTGTATAGTGTCTTGTGTCTTTTCTTTTTCAGATAAATATCATTCTTGCACCACACCAAATAAAATAGAAAATCTAGCAGTGGTGTTATACCATACAACCGACCCCCTGTCCCTCAGGCCCACTGTGGCAGTGGGGTCTTCTGTATGGTATTCCCCCTTACAAATTACTTTGGGTGGGATGTTTGGCATGTATGAATGGTGGCAGTGTGCAAAGGGCCTCCCATAACATTTTTTTCAGGGTGGGGCCTGGTCAGTCATAATTACACCACTGGATAAGAGAGTGAGAAAGAGGTGGTAATTGTAGGGCTCCCTTGCAAGCAAAGCAATGGACGGTCAATAAGAGCTGTTATTATTTAGACAGCTTTGCAGAATAGAGAAGCCCACTAGAAATCTTTGACTTTTGGGGCGTTATGGTTGACTTTGGCAATTTGTTCTCGGATAGGATAATAGGGGTGTATTCAATGTTTTAGTGCCACAAAATCATCACTGCCACATTCAATTCACTTGACTGGGAATTGTGTGACAGTGCTGTAACTGGTGGATTTAAGCCTGAAAATGCTTAATGGACAGCCTGTTAAACATCAAGATTCAGTAGAAAAGCATACCTTCAATAAGTTCAAAAGTGCTCATTAAATGCCTCATTTAAAAGATTTAGCTGTGACAGCACAATACCTATTAAAATAATTGCCCCTTTAAAAGAGAACAAAACCCCTTTGCTAATAAAACCCCTACCCTCCATAGACCCCCCCCTGCTCCCCCCCCACATGTGTTCACACAAGTAAATGCCCCCAAGCTGGTAATTACCCCTAAATGCAAATTTAGAGCAGCAGAGCTCACGGGCACAATCTTGCGGCGCTTCAGGAATCTTAGATTCCCTTCTGCAATTTCCGTGGCTTTCGGCGCATGCAAAGTTATTCGGGACCGGAATATTGCTACAACTGTGCATGCGTCGATACAACGCTTATTTGCTGAAGATCGCCCCTTTGAGCTCCACTGTGCTGACTCTGCAACCATCAGTAGCCATTCAAATTGTCTGGTTTATATATACACAGCACCAAATAACATAAGAAAGCACACATTATGACAAAATAGCATTAAACTGGTGAAACATGGTTAATGTTCAAACACATTGTATAAATGAACATATTTGTGCTAACTCCACTTCTGTAAATTTCCCTCCATAGGAGGTTATAACATTGATATTGCACCCCTGTGTGCTTTTCGAGCTTAAACCAACAGAAAATCATATTAGATGATTAGAACAATGCCATTGGAATGGTTTAAAAAAACAGAACAAAAAAAACAGGCCTCTCTACAAAGTAAAGTTCTAATATAGTAATGTTGCCCAGATCCAATAAAAAAAAAAACTAGTAATATCTTACATGTTGTGGAACTGAATTTCTTGTTGTCTTTTCTTTTCAGTATACGAATGTAGAGTCCTGTTGCTTCGTATAAAAACGAGCCTAGAAGCCACTCCTAGCTGCAGACAAGGTGGATAAACCAGTTATCCTACAGCTGTCTCCTTATCTCTAGAAAGCTAGTCTCCTAGTCATTAAGGTGCAGCTTGTTCAGCCCCTTTAACTGCTTCCAGCTACACTTAAAATCATAAGTGTTACTTCATCCTGCTTAAGATACAGTGTAAATATACAAATCTGCGGGAGTGATGTAACAGTCAAAACAGGACAGATGTCCATTAAAGATAAAGAAGGAGATATCTTTTATTTTAAAAGAGGTCATAGGGTTACATTCACTAATACATTTGTAAAATGTTCAGGGATTATCAAAACGAAATAAAGTTTTGTTAGTGGATGAGCCTATTTCATTCCAACTATTAAAACTTAGAATGTAACTGAACACGTCATCGGTGTAAAAACCTAGGTTCCCCCCCCTAGGTTCCCCAGGTTGAAAGACCAATTACTAATAGGTTTAAGCAAACATAGCATCTGATTCCATTGCATCTGATTCGTTGTACCCAAAGGCATTCAAATCTGTGTTTCAGCACAGTTGTGTTCCATTGTGTGTTTTTAAACACATGATGCTTTTTACGTATGTAAGTTGTTCTCAGGCATATTAAAACAGATGCATGTCAAACTAAGAATAAAAAACATAAATATGAAGTTTTTCTACTTGGACGTCTCGGCTTGCATTCCAATAGATGCACATTGATACGCCCTTGTATAAGAATACTTACATACAAAGTCAAACAAAGACACTTTTGTCAAAGTCCAGGAGCTTTTACATTTATTTATTATGAAAGCCTTTTTCTTATTAGGTCACCCTATAGTTTAAGATTACTTTTTAGCATACCACTTACATTAAAATCTTTTACCTTTACATGGGGATCTTTTATCTCGAAAACTCATTATCCAGAAAACCCTGAAATACAGTAGTGCCTTTCCATTAGTTTTCCATAAACCATTTTTAAACCCTACATTGTATGTGATGGTAACTAAGCTAGCATGTATCCATATTGGTGGCAATGCAATCCTTTAGGGTTATTCATATTTACAGTTTTTAGTAGTCTTAAGGCATGATGATCCACATTTTGGAAAGATACTTTATTCAGGAAAACTCAGATGCTAAGCATTTGTAATAACATCCCTTATTTATACATTTTGGATTATGTTAGGTGGAGATTTGGTAGTTCTAGTTCAGCAACACCAGGAGTTACCCATATTTGCTCTAATTGTATAAAAACATGTGTTAAAAGGAAAATATAATTTATGTAATGGTATGTGTGCACAAGCAATTATTTTGTGTTTGGTATTTCCCTGTTGTTACAGATCCTAAAAGAAGAATGATCACATTTAACACTTGTGCTGCTATGTAGTGGAGCAAATCAAAATATACTGCATGCAAATTCAAGTCTAACCAGTGTTTCAAATGAGTATTATTTGCTTAGCTGACAAGCTGTATAGGACACAGACCTCCTTTCTTTTGTAACTGTGTATATATATATATATATATATATATATATATATATATATATATATGTGTGTGTGTATGTCTGTATACATGCATATTCACTGTCTGTTTACCTTTTGACACTTAATTGCACAGTGCTGGGTGGGATCTGCACCCCCCATGTAGGTATCCAGAAACAGAACCAGCTTTTGGATTCAATACAGGATATATATGCTTGTGGGTGACTGTGTTAGGGCTCTTACTGACGAGCGGTTGAAGCTGCGCTCCCTGAGTTCAGTTTTTCTGCGTTCAGCCGCAGGGGAGCGCAGGAATAGACGCATTAGGTTTTTTTCAATGGGGCTGTACTCACACTGGCGCCAAGGGCAGGTTGAGACGCAACATGCATTTTTCCTGCGGTCGGCACCTGTGTGAGTACAGCCCCATTGAAAAAAACCTAATGCGTCTATTCCTGCGTTGCCCTGCGGCTGAACGCAGAAAAATGGAACGCAGGGGAGCGCAGCTTCAACCGCTCGTCAGTAAGAGCCCTAAGAAAGTGGATACATAACATTTAAGAGGTGTGCCCCTTCATCAGTTGTGCAGCATTTAGGGTAGGACTACATGGATGTTTTTGGCGCAATCCGATGCGCTGCAACAAAATGCCAGCGTCAAATCGTATGCAATGGAAATAAGGTAAGTGAATTCATTGTCAGATGGTGTCGTAGTGTTGATCCGACGCGACACAACTGTCAGATGCAGACACTGCACACTGTGTCTGCATCCGACAGACGTGTTGCATCAATGCTGCGACTTCATCCAGCATTTCCATTACTTATCTTATTTGTTTCAGCCCGTCGGATCGCGATGAAAACGTCCATGTAGTCCTACCCTTAATCACTGAATCTCTTAAATAGACACAGAACTTTCAGCATTCCGTGGTGCTGGGAGATAATGCAGTGTATGCAGAAATTTTCAAATATCATTTAGTTAAGTTCAAACTACCCACTGTCTGCATGTCTGCACTATATAAATATATACACAAGAGCCATGAATATCCTGTAAATGATATACTTATAAACGGTGCTTAGTGATGCCATCAGTTATAATAGAAGCTTAGTGATCTCTGTCACTTGACTCTGTGAAACTGGTGTATTAATTATAAATAAAGTACCCCCTGTTGCAAAATATGAAAAATATGAGAACATTAGGAGTCACCTTGGAGTTTCATGACCTGTATAAAAACACTCCGCCTTTGGCTTCAAGCTTTTATACGGTAATGGAACTCAGGGCCGCAATTTGAAATCACGGGGCCCCGTACAACAACATTTTCAGGGCCCCCCAGGCCCCAGCCACCCTGACGCCCAAGCCCCACTCCAGACCCCATCCACTCCACATCACAGTTAAAAGACCACACAGACATCAGCGCTAAAAAAGTAACCCCCGCCCACACACAAGTTATAAAAAGCTATTGATGGTCAGGGCTCCCTGGGGCCCCAAAAATATTTTTTAAAAAAACATTGGTGGCAGGGAAATAAAGAATATTGAAATAATACATTGGTGGCCAGGGGATTAAAAAACAAAACGGTGTTTAGTAGAATTGAACTCATGGCTTCAACTTCGGCTCCTTTCGTGACTTTGGGTCTTTTCACCGCTTCAGGACTTGAACTTCAGCTGTTTTCCTGACTTCAGGTCTTTTCGCAGTTTCGGGACTTCGACTTTGGCTATTTTCGTGCCTTTGGGTCTTTTCACCGCTTCGGGAGTTCGGCTGTTCGGCTGGCCGCAAATCTTCGGCACTCGCAAGGGGGCCCGGCTTTTTCAAAACTGCAGCACTGCCGGGCACCCCTTCATGCCCGGGTCCGGGACACTTGTCCCCCCCTGATGGCAGCCCTGATGGAGCTCCTTGGTAACTTATAACATCATTTTATTTTACAATACAATCCAGAATGATTTGCCATTGAGAATCCTACTTACCATCTCTATATCATTCATCTTAATATTATCTAACATACAGCCATTACTGTGCAACTTTAGATTTCTAGTACTCAGTATTAGGAATCTAAAAGTTGCACAGTAATTTCTGTATGTTAGATAATATTAAGTTGTATTGTAATAAAGAACAATGAGATGTATATACATAATCAGGAAGAATTATTGTTGAAGAATTCTCTTGCATTTATTGGGCCAGTTGCCCTTGGTAGCTGTAATAAAGTTTAAATGAGCAAAGATACATTAAAGGGGTTGTTCACCTTTACTTTAACTTTTCGTATGATGTAGAGAGTGTTATTCTAAATTGAATTGCAATTGGTCTTTATTTTTTATATTTGTGTTTCTTTTAAATGTTTTCACTTTTTGTTCAGCAGCTCTTCAGGCTGGAATTTCAGCAACTATCTGGTTGCTGGGGCCCAATTTAACCTAGCAACCAGCCAGTGGTATTTACAGTATTGCTGTTTGGAAAGAATATACTTTGAAAGGGGCGTGACACATGTCTCTTTACTAGAAGTGGAAAGTTTGACAAAAGGTTTAGACGCTTCATTACTCATGTGCATTTAAAAGTTCATGTGCAAACTAGAAAGGGAAGTTTGAGAACAAACTTCATGTTAGTTGGAAAAAAAAATGTGAACCCACTCAATGAAATCTGATTGGCTTTTGTTGTCTCCGCCCCCTTTTTGTGACATTAAACCTTAGTCCCCCAGTGACCAACTGTGAAGTTTGGGGACACTGGCATCAAATGTTTGAGAATGGCAGCAGTTTAAATTTTCTCATTCAAGTTAATGCAGTTATTGGCTCTTCCCACTTTTGGTCGTCCAACCAGTATTGCCTTTTCATTCAGTTTAAGCACATGACTATGTGATTCAAGTTTGGTGAGGGCATCTTCAAAGCTGTAAGAGTGGCAGCCATTTGAAAATCTTCCCTGTCAAAGTCAATGAAATAATTGGGGTGTTCTGAGTGCCACCTCAAATAGACACAAGCAACCTGCTCCGCTATAGGTTGATGAAGTGCAGAGAGTTTGGGTGCTGTACCCATAAAACTGTAGGAGGAGTAGCTTTTAGAAGGGAGGGGTCTCTAAGAATTAGGAGAATAAGAAGTGGAAGAATAAGGTGAAGTCGAAGAACAATATGTTGGTTTTTTCAAACCAACATATTTATCCTTCTCTAAAGGAAAACGTATATGCAAAAGTTGATGTGATGGAATAATAATATTAGTAATCAGTGAGGTATTGTATATATTGTAAGATATGGGTGTCTTAAGGGCACAATATTGTGTGTATTTCACCAGCATTAAGCTGGTGATTTCAAAACTCCAGGGAAAAGTGTGGTGCTGCAGCAAGTAATGCTGCTTCATTCTGCTCCAGCTCAGTAAAAGCTGTATTAAGGGTCCCTGGATTGGATGGAAGAGAGCAGGGTGTGCTTCCATTCCTTGCTCCAAGCTAAAGGCAGCTAAGTAAGTAGCTACAGGTTTGATGTAGTTAAAAGGAGGTGTGGAGGAAAACCTCAGTGCTACTTTCCTCTAGAGACCTCCTGGAGTGGAGGAGGGTGAGGGGCCACATGTGCTTGTGAGCTCCAGGTAATAAGAGTGATTCCCCTGAGTTGGAGTGAGGACAAGAGAAACCGCTCCCAGGCGTCAAGAGTGTCTCAAATGTGCCCAGAGAGGATTCTGGGATTTATGGTCCGCTGAAAGCCAGTGAGCGCAAAACTCAAAAGTGAGTAAAGAGAACTCCAGTAAGGGTGTGAAGCGGGACTATTTAAGTTATGTGATCCCCCCCATGGGGGGCCAATGGGCTGAAGAATTGTGTTTTGTTGAAAATAAAAGCTAGCAAAGCTGGAGTTTAAACATGAAAGACTTTGTCAGTGTCCACTTCTGTGCTGAATTCTGTGCCGTGGCCTTGGATTTCGCTATCGGAAGCTCACAATATGCACAATTCTCAGGAGATTACAAACTGCACCACAGTCCTCTATTATCATTTTATTCCCCTTGTTGTAGTTTTGCCGTTTAAGGCTTATACCTGTAGCATACACTTTGTCCTTGTCCACAGGTGTTTGGTGGCAGGTTGAGTGGTTTAAAAAAACAAAAAATCAAATATTTTTATTTCTGTACAGTAACCTGAGTACTGTTCCCATAAAGCTGCTGCTCTTGGTGCCTATATAGAAGGTATGGCCCTGGTAGATTCTATTCAAGTAACTGACAGGCTACACAGTCATGTTTGCATGCTTCTCCACTGGCTAAAAAACAAAGAATGCCAAGGCCTTCTCTGCCTTATACACCTGCTTAAACTGAAACGTAAATACGTGAACACACATACTTTAGTAAACTTTTGCACAATGGACAATAAACGGTTCAGTAGACCTATAGCTTTCATGTCTATGGTGTTTTATATTGGTACTTAAAGGACATATAAAGCTTACATTTTCCAACCATATAAATAAGTTGGCCATATCTTCCCTACCAAGCTACATTATTTGTATTGCATTTACTCCCTCCATTTGCCAGCACCATCACAGGCGTCCCTGCCGACCCCCTCCCACTAGACCACCAAGGTAGGTTGTTACATCACCCCCCCCTCTAGGGGGGGCCACTGGACCCCCAGGTCTCTCAGGAAACATCTGATGGAATAGTTTCCTGAGACGCTCAGCCCTGATGTCACTAACCGAAACCCAAGAGTTCTCCTCAGGGCCATAACCCTTCCATTTGACCAAGTACTGCAGCTTACCTCGCACGAGGCGAGAATCGAGGAGCTCTTGGACTTCAAATTCAGACTGACCTTCAACTAATACTGGGGGAGGAACAGACAATTGATGTACCTCTGAAGCTGGCTTTAGAAGAGAGACATGAAACGAATTAGAAATTTTGAAATTATCAGGCAGTTTGAGACAAAAAGAAGAGGGATTAATTATTTCAATGATGGGATATGGACCAATGAACCTGGTCCCCAACTTGAGAGAGGGGACTTCAAGCTTAATGTTCTTTGTAGACAACCATACAGAGTCTCCTACCTGATATTTGGTTGCATCTCTGCGAGGCCTATCAGCCCCTTTTTTCTGAGCGTTTGTAGCTGCAGAAAGAGAGTCATGCACCCCAGACCAAATTTTTGCAAATTGTGTAATAGAAGAGTTGACAGAGGGTACAGGGGACAAAGAACCAGAAAAAGAAAATGCTTTGGGATGTAAACCGTTGACAATAAAGAATGGGGATTTACCAGTAGAAGAATGAGTTGCATTATTATAAACTAACTCTGCCCAGGGCAATAGTTCAGCCCATGAGGACTGTTTGTCAGACACATAACACCTTAAAAATTGCTCAAGGGATTGATTAACCCTTCGGTTTGACCATTTGTTTGAGGGTGATATGCGGTAGAAAATGATAATTTAATATCAACCAAAGAGCAGGAAACTTTGAAACAAATTGTACCCCTCTGTCAGAAACAATATTGACAAGAAACCTATGCAACTTAAAAATGTTAGAAATGAATAATTCGGCTAAGGTTTTGGCAGAAGGGAAGTGTGGGAGGGAAATGAAGTGGCTCATTTTGCTAAACCTATCCACCACCACCCAAATAACAGTTTTTCCATTGAAAGATGGGACCATGGTCTGTCAGGAATTGGAAGTGGCCTTAACAACCTTTGTGATAATTTTTTAGAGGATTTTGACCTCTGACAAATAGGACAAGAACTAACAAATTTTCAGACGTCCTGCTTAAAGGAAGGCCACCAAACATTTAGAGACAAAAGGGACACAGTTTTAGCAATGCCAGGATGACCCACCATTTTGGATTTATGGGCTTCATCCAAAACCTGTTCCCTCAAATTTTCTGGAACAAATAATCTACCCGAGGGACCTCGGGTAGTCTATACAGGGAAGAAAGACCACCATCTTTTGTCTGATAAAACCTCTTTGTAGGTTTTCCTGGATATATTCTTTCATTGCCTGGGCTTCAGGCAAGGAGAGAGGGTAAGTTTAACCACGAGGGGGAGTAGATCCAGGAATAAGGTCGATTGGACAGTCATACTGTCTATGTGGGGGTAAGATGTCTGCGGCCTTCTTAGAGAACACATCAGAAAAGCTTGCATAAGCTGCATGTAACTCCTCAAGGGACGAGACTGCCACCACTGGAGGAAGGCAAGAACCCTTACATTTAGAACCCCATTGGAGAATCTCCCCTGTTACCCAATCTACATGTGAGTTATGTGCCTGAAGCCAAGGTAATCCTAAAATCAGAGGGGAAGAAGCACCCTCAATAATGGAAAAGGCTAGTTCCTCAAAGTGTGAGTTGTTGGAACACATGGATAGAACTACAGTTTTCTTGGTTACCAGGCCTGAACCTAAAGGTTTTTTGTCCATCGCTAAAATTCTCATAGGAGGGCTAAGAGAGGTTAAAGGAACATTAAACCTTACTGTGAAGGCAGCATCCAGAAAATTCCCCTCTGCAATAGAATCCACAAAAGCTGAGACCTTGACAGAGCCCGTAGGCCATGCTTATTTAACCGGTATCATAATCCTAGAGGAAGAATGGGGAGAGGAAACCCAAATGGAGCTCCCCTTCTCCATTTAGGCTTGGAAGTTTCCCGGCCTCTTAGGACATAGATTTAGAAAATGATCCTTTTCCCCAAATTAAATACAAAGACCCAAATTCCGCCTGCGGGCCTTTTCCTCAGGAGTTAGATGGGATATGCCCAGTTGCATAGGTTCTTCCTGAGGTAAAGGCACAGAGGGATTAGGAGGTTTGACATTAGTAACCACATTGGGAAGGAAAGACTTAACATTGGTAATCCCAGAATGAAAAGAAGTTCCCCTCTCACCCCTTCTCTCCCTCTGTCTTCTATCTACTTGGATGGCTAGAGACATGAGGTCATCCAGGTTAGTAGATAGAGGGTAATTCACTAGGCTGTCTTTGACAGAGTCTGGGAGCACTATCCGGAATTGGCTACGAATGATTTGAAGATTTTAATACGGCACTTTATCCAATGCCTGCCATAGAAAAAAATAATGTCAACCCAAAGTAAAAGTCTTGTCATGGTTGGATGAAAAGGATGGTTTTTGACACATTAAACTGAATAAAAGCAGCGATTATCTCACCGCATTCTGGGTCCCTTTTGGACAATATCAAAAAGTTAGAATACTTATACTTTAGTACTGCTGTGCCAGGATACTTTCTGCACAGTCACAGGCGATAATGACAATAATATCATTTGACTCTTAAGGCCCCCATACACGGGCTAACAGTTGGCGACAAACTGAGTCGGCAGCTTATTGGCCCGTGTGTGAGGACCCTCCGACAGGCTTCCCCGATTGATATCTGACCGAATGTATTGCCTCTGAAAGCAGGGGGGCCCGGCTAATCAAGTAAGTGACACAAAACCCGGGCAAGCAATTTTATTGGGGGGATCTGGCCAATTTTTTTAACTTGCAGGGGGGCCCTTGATCACCAATGGCTTTGTATCACTTGTGGGGGGGCCCAGGCCATCCATTTTTTTTTACATGCAGGGAGCCGCTGATCACCAATGGCTTTTCATAACTTGGGGGGGGGCCCTGCCACCAATGTTTTTTTTTTTTTTTTTTTAAAAAATCCTTTAAGGGGTGGCCCTGGCGCCAATGTTTTTTTTTTAACTTAAAGTGGGGCCCTGATCACCAATTATTTTTTTTAACCCTGACCACCAATTTTTTTTAAAATTTTTTATGGGGGGGCCTGGCACCACAGTTTTTTTCTAACTTATAAGGGGCCTGACCATCAATAGCTTTTTATAACTTGTGTGTGGGGGGTTACTTTTTTTAGCACTGATGTCTATGTGGTCTTTTAACTGTGGTGTGGATTTATGGTGTGGCATGGGGGCCGGGTGGGCGGGCCCTGAAAATTTTGTTGTACGGGGCCCCGTGATTTCTAATGGCGGCCCTGCCTGTGGCCACTGGGGCCCAGAAACCCAAGGATCCTGTGGTTACAGGTGCAGGGCAGGGAAGGCAGTGAAATAGTAAATTGCGACTGTGTTGGGAGACGTACTCACTATGCATGCAACTCACAATGAACAAGCTTCACAAGTTAGGCTTGGGAGTGCACTAGTGCGGAAGCGAAAACATTTTTTTGCTAAGGGGCCCTGGTGCACAATCTTATACCCCTGAGGGGACCTAGATAACTGAGGCAATAATGGACTGCAACACTCTCAATGTAACACAGCACCCAAACAACCTACTATACCATGGAGTTAACTATAAAGACTTCTGAGAAATACAATTTCTGGTTATACACTAAGGAAGGCAATATTAGGCTTAATGTGATCATTGGCCTTATGGACAGACAATTGGATTTCAATGGTGGGAATAGGAACTGTGAGAATTCCATAAACTAGCTGATGAGGGCCTCGTACCAACAGACAAATCAAACATGCCCCGTACACATCTTGAAGATTTTTGGCCAGATATCGGATGGGTGGGCCATTAGGTGGGTCCCATACACTGGCAGATACTGTAAGCGCCGAATCAGCTGCCTTAACTTGGGTAGAGAACTGCTCATTTAGGAACCTTGCCGTTTATGTATGTATGACATAGTTCTAGACAGGAAATTAGCTAATTCCCAGAGAAGTATACTTAGAAAAGATGGTTTCTAAGATCTAGAAATGCAATACCAGGCGGCGGCAACTAGGTCGAGATCCTTTTTTTCATCCTTCTCCCGCTGGAGCCTGTTTCCTCTGCAGACATGCATATACCAGAGCACTCTGAATCACCAGTTCGATGACTTGCAGCAGACTTATGAGCCCGAAGCCAGGTTGGCTCTAATAAAGAGGGAGAAAGACAAAACAGAAGCCCAAAGGCAGATACGGGAGCTTTGAAGATGTCAATCTGAGCCAGAGGGAAGTAGAATTGTGCTGAGGGGCTTGTTTTGCAATCAAGCCTGAAAGGGGTGGCTCACCTTCTGGTAAACTATTAGGGGCATGTTTACTTACATTGGAAATAAATATCTAAAGAGATTTCTGGAGATATTGCCCATAGCAACCAATCAGATCTTTGCTTTAGTTTAAATCGAATTGCTGATTGTTGCATGGGCAACTCTCCAGATATTAATCTCCAATGTTAGTTTTCTCCCTAAGTACAATGGCATCTACTCAGCAAATATTCGATCGCTCTTCATTTTTTCATAGTTTTGTAATGAGTTGCCTTCCTCTTCTGAGTCTTTCCAGCTTTCAATGGGGGGGGGGTGTCACTTTTTTTCTGCTCCCGCTGGCACCTGTTTCCATGCCTGCAGGGTCCCGAAGCATAGCAGATGTGACGTTATAAACCCTCGAAGGGTGCCTCTCAGATTAGGGGCCGAGGAGGAGCCCAGGGTAGGGTTCGAGCTGTCAGGGAGCCGGGTTTAAGGAGTGGCCCGTACAGGGATAGAACCCGCGTTCTTGGTGTTATTAGCACCACGCTTTAGCCAACTGAGCTAACCGGCCGGAAAGCCAGGCACAGATCAAAGGGGCCGCCGTGGCTCCCGTAGAGCAGTGGCACGGGAGAAACAGGAAAGCCCTTGTCTTGGGTGGGCACACCATTGGTCGGAAAAGCGCCATTCTGCAAAGACGTCTCCAAGGCTGCCAGAGGCCGAATCCATTGTGCGGGTCTCCCCTACCTCATCAGAGCCTCTAGCGAATAAATGCAATGCCGGGTGGCGGCAACTAGGTTGAAACCCTTTTTTTCTGCTCCCGCCGGCACCTGTTTCCACTGCAGAGTGGCCTCTACTCAGCAAATATTCGATGGCTCTTCATTTTTTCATAGTTTTATAATGAGTTGCCTTCTTCTTCTGAGTCTTTCCAGCTTTCAATGGGGGGGGGTGTCACTGACCCCAGCAGCAACAAAATTTAAAAAGAAAGAAATTATTGGTCCGTGAGGCTACAATTTTGTCATTATTCGTACTTTGTATTCTTTATATTTCAATTGTGCATCTCGCCTATTCATATTCCTGCCACACTTTCAAACCAGTGCCTGGCTGCGAGGTTACATCGGACCCAAGCAACCAGACAGCTGCCAAAATGACAAAGTGGAGAGCTTGCAGAACATAAAAATCGAAAGAATGCAAAAACTGCAAATAATAAAAAATGAAGACCAATTGCAATCCGTATCAGAACAGCACTCGCTGCAGGACATAAAAAGTGAATTTAAAGGCAAATGACCCCATGGAAGGCATGGAGAGTGCATCAAAACACACGCTTATTCCCGTGAGCCCGGCTGCAAAAACATTCCATGCCTGCAGGGTCCCGAAGCATAGAAGATGTGACGTTATAAACCCTCGAAGGGTGCTGCGGTACCTCCCAGATTAGGGGCCGAGGAGGAGCCCAGGGTGGGGCTCGAGCTGTCAGGGAGCCGGGTATAAGGAGTGGCCCCTGTACAGGGATCGAATACGCGACCTTGGCGTTATTAGCACCACACTCTAGCCAACTGAGCTAACCGTCCGGAAAGCCAGGCACAGATCAAAGGGGCCGCCGTGGCATGGCTCCCGTAGAGAAGTGGCACGGGAGAAACAGGAAAGCCATTGTCTTGGGTGGGCACCCCATTGGCCAGAAAAGCGCCATTCTGCAAAGACGTCTCCAAGGCTGTCGAGGCGGCCGGTGTGTACCCTCTTAGAGGGGCAAAATCTCAGCCTTCCCGTCGGGGAATTGAACCCCGGTCTCCCACGTGACAGGCGGGGATACTCACCACTATACTAACGAGGAACCCTGCAGCCTGTCTTAGGCTAGACAGGAAGGTAGGCGAAAATATGGCTTACGGCTCGCTTGTCCCGCGCTCTCTGAGGATTCCTTTACCCTGCCAGAGGCCGAATCCTTTGGGCAGGTCTCCCCTACCTCATCAGAGCCTCTAGCGAATGAATGCAATGCTGGGTGGCGGCAACTAGGTCGAAACACTTTTTTTCTGCTCCCGCCGGCACCTGTTTCCACTGCAGAGTGGCCTCTACTCAGCAAATATTTGATGGCTCTTCATTTTTTCTAAGTTTTGTAATGAGTTGCCTTCTTCTTCTGAGTCTTTCCAGCTTTCAATGGGGGGGGGGGTGTCACTGACCCCAGCAGCAACAAAATTTAAAAAGAAAGAAATTATTGGTCCGTGAGGCGACAATTTTGTCATTATTCCTACTTTGTATTCTTTATATTTCAATTGTGCATCTCGCCTATTCATATTCCTGCCGCACTTTCAAACCAGTGCCTGGCTGCGAGGTTACATCGGACCCAGGCAACCAGACAGCTGCCAAAATGACAAAGTGGAGAGCTTGCAGAACATAAAAAGCGAAAGAATGCAAAAACTGCAAATAATAAAAAATGAAGACCAATTGCAATCCGTATCAGAACAGCACTCGCTACAGGACATAAAAAGTGAATTTAAATGCAAATGACCCCTTGGAAGGCATGGAGAGTGCATCAAAACACGCTTATTCCCGTGAGCCCGGCTGCAAAAACGTTCCATGCCTGCAGGGTCCCGAAGCATAGCAGATGTGACGTTATAAACCCTCGAAGGGTGCCGCGGTGCCTCCCAGATTAGGGGGCCAAGGAGGAGCCCAGGGTGGGGCTGTCAGGGAGCCGAGTATAAGGAGTGGCCCGTACGGGGATAGAACCCACAACCTTAGCGTTATTAGCACCACGCTCTAGACAACTGAGCTAACCGGCCACAAAGCCAGGCACAGATCGAAGGGGCCACCGTGGCATGGTTCCCGTAGAGAAGTGGCACGGGAGAAACAGGAAAGCCCTTGTCTTGGGTGGGCAACCATTGGCTGGAAAACCGTCATTCTGCAAAGACGTCTCCAAGGCTGTCGAGGCGGCCGGTGTGTTCCCTCTTAGAGGGGCAAAATCCCAGACTCCTTGTCGGGGAATTGAACCCCGGTCTCCCGCGTGACAGGCGGGGATACTCACCACTATACTAACAAGGAACCCTGCAGACTGACTCAGGCTGGACAGGATGGTAGACGAAAATGTGGCTTACGGCTTGCTTGTCCCGCGCTCTCTGTGGATTCCTTTACCCTGCCAGAGGCCGAATCCATTGTGCGGGTCTCCCCTACCTCATCAGAGCCTCTAGCGAATGAATGCAATGCCGGGTGGTGGCAACTAGGTCGAAACTCTTTTTTCCTGCTCCCGCCGGCACCTGTTTCCACTGCAGAGTGGCCTCTACTCAGCAAATATTCGATCGCTCTTCATTTTTTCATAGTTTTGTAATGAGTTGCCTTCTTCTTCTGAGTCTTTCCAGCTTTCAATGGGGGGGGGGGTGTCACTGACCACAGCAGCAACAAAATTTAAAAATAAAGAAATTATTGGTCCGTGAGGCTACAATTTTGTCATTATTCCTACTTTGTATTCTTTATATTTCAATTGTGCATCTCGCCTATTCATATTCCTGCCGCACTTTCAAACCAGTGCCTGGCTGCGAGGTTACATCGGACCCAGGCAACCAGACAACTGCCTAAATGACAAAGTGGAGAGCTTGCAGAACATAAAAAGCAAAAGAATGCAAAAACGGCAAATAATAAAAAATGAAGACCCAATTGCAATCCGTATCAGAACAGCACTCGCTACAGGACATAAAAAGTGAATTTAAATGCAAATGACCCCTTGGAAGGCATGGAGAGTGCATCAAAACACGCTTATTCCCGTGAGCCCGGCTGCAAAAACGTTCCATGCCTGCAGGGTCCCGAAGCATAGCAGATGTGACGTTATAAACCCTCGAAGGGTGCCGCGGTGCCTCCCAGATTAGGGGGCCAAGGAGGAGCCCAGGGTGGGGCTGTCAGGGAGCCGAGTATAAGGAGTGGCCCGTACGGAGATAGAACCCACAACCTTAGCGTTATTAGCACCACGCTCTAGACAACTGAGCTAACCGGCCACAAAGCCAGGCACAGATCGAAGGGGCCACCGTGGCATGGCTCCCGTAGAGAAGTGGCACGGGAGAAACAGGAAAGCCCTTGTCTTGGGTGGGCAACCATTGGCTGGAAAAGCGTCATTCTGCAAAGACATCTCCAAGGCAGCAGGTGTGTTCCCTCTTAGAGGGGCAAAATCCCAGACTCCCTGTCGGGGAATTGAACCCTGGACTGCCGCGTGACAGGCGGGGATACTCACCACTATACTAACAAGGAACCCTGCAGCCTGTCTCAGGCTGGACAGGATGGTAGACGAAAATGTGGCTTACGGCTCGCTTGTCCCGCGCTCTCTGTGGATTCCTTTACCCTGCCAGAGGCCGAATCCATTGTGCGGGTCTCCCCTACCTCATCAGAGCCTCTAGCGAATGAATGCAATGCCGGGTGGTGGCAACTAGGTCGAAACTCTTTTTTCCTGCTCCCGCCGGCACCTGTTTCCACTGCAGAGTGGCCTCTACTCAGCAAATATTCGATCGCTCTTCATTTTTTCATAGTTATGTATTCCTTATATTTCAATTGTGCATCTCGCCTATTCATATTCCTGCCTCACTTTCAAACCAGTGCCTGGCTGCGAGGTTACATCGGACCCGAGCAACCAGACAGCTGCCAAAATGACAAAGTGGAGAGCTTGCAGAACATAAAAAGCGAAAGTATGCAAAAACTGCAAATAATAAAAAATGAAGACCAATTGCAATCCGTATCAGAACAGCACTCGCTGCAGGACATTAAAAGTGAATTTAAAGGCAAATGGAAGGCATGGAGAGTGCATCAAAACACACGCTTATTCCCGTGAGCCCGGCTGCAAAAACATTCCATGCCTGCAGGGTCCCGAAGCATAGAAGATGTGACGTTATAAACCCTCGTAGGGTGCCGCGGTGCCTCCCAGATTAGGGGGCAGAGGAGGAGCCCAGGGCTCGAGCTGCCAGGGAGCCGGGTATAAGGAGCAGCCCGTACGGGGATCGAATCCGCAACCTTGGCGTCATTAGCACCACGCCCTAGCCAACTGAGCTAACCGGCCGTAAAGCCAGGCACAAACCAAAGGGGCCGCCGTGGCATGGCTCCCGTAGAGAAGTGGCACGGGAGAAACAGGAAAGCCCTTGTCTTGGGTGGGCACCGAATTTGCCGGAAAAGCGCCATTCTGCAAAGACGTCTCCAAGGCTGTCGAGGCTGCCGGTGTGTTCCCTCTTAGAGGGGCAAAATCCAAGCTTCCCCGTCAGAGAATTGAACCCCGGTCTCCCGTGTGACAGGCAGGGATACTCACCACTATACTAACAAGGAACCCTGCAGCCTGTCTTAGGCTAGACAGGAAGGTAAGCGAAAATGTGGCTTACGGCTCGCTTGTCCCGCACACTCTGTGGATTCCTTTACCCTGCCAGAGGCCAAATCCTTTGTGCGGGTCTCCCCTATCTCATCAGAGCCTCTAGCGAATGAATGCAATGCCGGGTGGTGGCAACTAGGTAGAAACCCTTTTTTTATGCTCCCACCGGCACCTGTTTCCACTGCAGAGTGGTCTCTACTCAGCAAATATTCGATGGCTCTTCATTTTCTCATAGTTTTGTAATGAGTTGCCTTCCTCTTCTGAGTCTTTCCAGCATTCAATGGGGGGGTGTCACTGACCCCAGCAGCAACAAAATTTAAAAAGAAAGAAATTATTGGTCCGTGAGGCGACAATTTTGTCATTATTCCTACTTTGTATTCTTTATATTTCAATTGTGCATCTCGCCTATTCATATTCCTGCCTCACTTTCAAACCAGTGCCTGGCTGCGAGGTTACATCGGACCCAAGCAACCAGACAGCTGCCAAAAAAGTTAATACGTCATTGTATTAATCTTCTTATTCTGCATACTATTTATCATATTGATTTTTATGGTTTATTGTGAAAAGCAAATAAAACATTTCAAATCCAAAAAAAAAAAAAAAAAAGACAAAGTGAAGAGTTTGCAGAACATAAAAAGTGAAAGAATGCAAAAACTCCCCTGCATGGGGACCAAAACGACGACCTTGGCATTATTTGCTACACTGTAGCTGACTGAGCTAACCGGCCTGAAAGCCCAGTGATAGTCAAATGGGCTGCCATGGCATGAGGCAAGGCTCCCGGGGAGAAGGGGCTCGGCAGAAGTAGGGAAGCCCTTCCATTGTTCAGCAGAGCTCCATTCTGAAAAGACATCTCCTAGGCTGTTGAGGCTTGCGGTGCATGCCCTCATATTCTGGTCTCTTTAGCAAACCACTATCTGGTTCCATGAAATGGAAAAAGACATTGCTTCCAAGTATCTACTCAGCAAAAAGTTGTCTGAAATAACAACACTATGCTGTAACATACCCCTGTTAGTTATTCAGCAAAAAAAATTGCACTTTTTCCATCTTCTAACCTAATGTTGTGTCACCTTTTCACTTGTTTTTGACTTTGCAAAAACTTTAGTCGCTGAAAGTGCTCAAGGCAATTAAATATTACATAAGATATTACATAAGAAATATTCAAGTTTTTCCAGAAGCCCGATTCAATTCTGGTTACGTATTACATTTATTAGTGCTGTCCAACTTTTGTCATACCGAGGGCCAGAATTTTTCTGGCCTACATGTGGAGGGACGATAATGGAAGCCACTGGCTGGTTTAAACCACACCCACTTTAAACTAAACCCATGTTACCGCAAGACCACGCCCACATTTATGGTGGTAGCACACCAAAAAACCTAAAGGTTGGTTCTCACTGCAGGAATATCACTTATCACTCATATGTGAAAAAAGTTGTCATATTAATACATATGCTTAAATCCATATGCCTCCTTCCCTGTGGATAACACAGCAACCCCACAGCACATGATTAAGCAACTTAGGGCCCCTAAGAACAATTTTCAAATGCTAACAAACCCCCAGAACAAACCCCATACCAGGCGTATATTTCACAGACATAGCAGGACACACACAGACAGTGTCTGGCACATACAGGGAGCATAGGGCAGGCAGAGTATGGCACATACAGGGAGCATAGGGCAGGCAGAGTATGGCACATACAGGGAGCATAGGGCAGGCAGAGTATGGCACATACAGGGAGCATAGGGAAGGCAGAGTATGGAACAAACAGAGGGCATTGCAAAGGCAGAACAGAGCAAGAGAAAGGGAAACATATCACGACCACTCAAACAGGTACTACATACAGTGACAGTGCTGGTGCCCCTTTACATGTGTGAACAATCCAGGGAGATGACGTGGAGTGACAGGAGTTTATAGTCTGCATTTCAGGTGTAAACAATACAGGGGCCAGTTAACCTCTGTAGTGATACCTTTTAAATATTACACATGGTAAACAGACACAGCAGGCAGATTTTCATGTGGGGGCCGCCAGTTGGACAGCACTGACATATTTTATCAAAACCTTACCAGCCATAGCCAGATGGCTAGCAGAGACCATTAACAGTCTTACAGTACAGCAAAATACATTTGCTCTTTTCAGTGCTCATTCCACAAGTGCTATACTGTAAATACATTTTGGGTTATTTCTAATGCAGACACTCCTGAACCAATTTGGAAGGGCCTCAACATCAACCTTCATTCAATTTTTTTAGGTCTATCAAACTGCTCTAGCATCCTTTGGGAGATAAGTCCTGCAGGCTGCCATCTAGCGATAAGGACATTTTGTACAGAACCCAATCAATAGTTGGATGTATCCTTTGACAGGATGGGCCACTTAAGAGATAGTGGATTCTTTTCTCAAAGGCCTGGGCTATTAGTGTAGTGCATTACATGGCCCACAGGTTCAACTGATTTGGATAGTGGAAAGAAGGTAGGGCAGAATTCCTACTGTTTTGTTTGTGCAAAGACCACAACTTATCAGAACAGCAGGAAGTGAAGATTAGCTCCAGCTTCTCATTTCCAATCTGCCGATACACCATGAACGGACTGATTCCTAGACATAAATCAGTAGTATATGCATATCAGTGGAAATTAGGGCGCTATCATTCATGTACCAATAGTATGATTTAGTAATAATGTTGAAAATATGTAATGTTGGTAAAGAGTAAACCAGGGAATTGCTTTTGCATGTTTACAAGCCCCATTCATGAAGTTTAAAGTGGACCTGTCACCCAGACACAAAAATCTGTATAATAAAAGTCATTTTCAAATTAAACATGAAATCCAATTTCTATTTTTTATTAAAGCATTCATAGCTGTTGTAAGCGCATTTAAAAATCTCAGCTGTCAATCAAATATTGTCTGCCACTCCTCTATGCCAGTGGCATAGAGGCGGGCCAGCCAATTACTTTCACTTTCCATTCAGCACTTCCTACATGTCACTGCTCTCCCCACATTCCCCCTGTTCTCTTAACCATTTAATTGTGTAGCCAGGGCATGGGGATGGACATCAGGTCCCCATTCTGGTGCTTAAACAAGATTCTGAGATGATACAAGGCTTGTCTTAATAACAGTGTCCACAAAATGGCTGCTGTCTGCTTGTTATAATTATGAATTCCCAGACTGAAGGAAACAAGATTCAAATAATTTATATGGTGTAATTAAAGTTAATTTTGCTTGACTAATGTGATAAAATGATTTTGAATAATTTTTTGGGGTGACGGGTCCCCAAGTTGGAAAGGGTTGTATATGCCTCTTAACATCCAGTAAGCACATTCCTGAAAGAGACTGAATAATACCACCCCTTTTAACATTATATCATTTAACAGTGTGTGAGACCATCACTTTGGCTATTTTCATGAGTTTCGACGAATGCACAGTTGTTGCGAAACAGAAAAATCGCTCCAAATGCGCAGACATGCAAGTCTCATTACAAAGACTACCGAAGCAGCTGAAGATGTTGCCTGTGAACTCCGATGCCTGCATCTGCACCGAGGGGTAACTAAAACATTAGGGGGCACTTGTCGGGGGTAACACTTAGGCTGGGGGGAGGAGGGAGAGGGGGTAGGTTTTTTTTTTTAAGTTTAGGGTTGAATTCTCCTTTAAAAGGAACAGTAACACCAAAAAATTAAAACGTTTTAAAGTAATGAAACTATCATGTAGTGTTGCTCTGCACTGGTAAAACTGATCTGTTTGATTCAGAAACACTACTATAGTTCCTATAAACAAGCTGCTGAGTAGCAATGGCGGAAATTGAAAAAAGGCTATATGACACAGGATAAATTGTGGATAACATTATGTTTTACAGCGCTTATCTGCTATCTGCTGTGTAACCTGAGCCTTTTCTTCTTTGAATGGCTGCCGCATTGCTACACAGCAGCTTGTTTATATAAACAATAGTAGTGTTTCTGAAGTAAACACAGCAGTTTTACTAGTGCAAGGCAACACTGCATTATATTTGTATTACTTTAAAACAATTTAATTTTTTGATGTTACTGGTCCTTTAAAAAAGGCAAAATAAATCAGCAGTCAACTGAGAATACATTATATATATATATATATATAATATATATATATATATATATATATATATATATATTACACATGACCCACTGAAACATGCGTATTCTAATAGATAAAGTACCCCTAGTTGCAAAATATGAGGATAGTAGAAGTTACCTCGGAGTTCCATGGCCTTCGGCCTTGTGTTTTTATATGGTCATGAAACTCCTCTGTAACTTATATATCCTTATATTTTACAAGAGGGGGTACTTTATTCACTATTATATATATATATATATATATATATATATATATATATATATATATATATATATATATATATATATATATTGAATAAAGTACCCCCTGTTGGTAAGGCATACACAACGTATAAAGAGTGGATGTATAATCACAGGAGCGCTATTAGAATGGCTCTGGCGACAGACAAAGCGGACCAACCGGTTGAAGTATAGACATACGCTCCCCCAGTTAAGACACATGATCATAGACCATATTCCGGTCCTGCCAAGAGGAGGTAATAGAGAACTTTCACTGGTGCAGAAAGAGTCAATGTGGATATACAAACTGGACACCTTGGCACCCAAGGACTCAATGAGACTTTGCCCATGTCCCATTTTATTAAAGAATGGGATGGGGGTGGGTGGACCTAGATTATGACCTTTGGTGATTTGGACTGAGTTTACTGAGGGGATACTGAGGAGGTCTACTGATCAGGATCATTGGTGGACTAAAGTGATAAAATGGAGATTGTATCCCCATCTTTGCATTTGGAAACCTGGTCACATTGTAACATACAAGGGTATCGGAATTGTGATACTGTGACCTAGAGACTTATGAGACTTTTTTATCTTCCTAGATGATAGGAAGATGCCCCCTGAGTAGCATGAACAGCTCCGCCCCCATGGTAAGCACAAGCAGTATACCCGTCTGTCTAGGAGGTAACCCCAATGTAGGTTCGGTTGGAGTGACTACCCTGGCTTCTGTATGCTTGCCATTAAGATAAACCGAGGTGCGCTGAGAATGGTTGAGCTGTGGTAGGCTGGGCACACTCAAGACCAAAACTACTCCCAGGTGGTAGATCGGCAAATGAGCCCCTGAGAGAAACCCCCCCTCATTACATCAGACAGGTGAAACCTCTGACGTTGAGTTGGAGGCTTACACCATAGCGGAAGGTAACTGTGGGAGGGATAGAGGGGGCGTTATCTCCTGACGAGAGTGGAGTAAAGTTTGTAAGTGTGTGAACGCCCACCAATCGGAAGGATGAGGGGAGGAGCCACAGCTCCCACAGCGCTTGGAGGGTTGCGGATTGTATCGAATATGACGTTTGGGTATGTCATCTCAGGGAAACAGTGAGGGGTTTTCCTGCTTTTTATGACGGCGGTGGTAACTGCATAGAGGGACACATCGGTACTGAAGGGCGCTGTGGGGCTGCGACCGCTAACTGGGGGTAAGTATATAACCAGCCTGATGACTCTCACTACACGACATCGGGCTTGGTTATGCATATGTATTTTAATAGTTTTGTCACAAGGTTTTCACTATCCGCTGGCACTGAAACAAGAAGCTGGATATATGTTTTTTGTCACAGGGGTTGACAACAAGCTCACCATAAGATTTGATTAATCTAGGTTGACACTTCTCTATTCACATGACTATGTTGTGGTGGGCACTTGATGATGATGTCACGGGCAGATTTGGTGCCAACACTGCATGTTAAATATGACCACACTTGTGTAATGTTTGTTCTTCCTGAGGACGGCTAGAGTTTTGTAGCCGAAACGTCGAAGAAATCACAGCCTTTGCGGCTTTGGGAAGGTGTGCACCATTTTGGACTTAACAAACACACACACACACACACACACAACGGTAGATGTATAAATGTACATGGCCATAATATTCAGTCCACCACTGACTTTACCAACTTAAACATTACCTAGTTCACTTCTTTCTGTATTGCTCTGTATTCCCTATAGTACACGACTGGATTAATAGATTGTAATGAAAAATATATCGAAAGGGAAGAAAACGAGACAATTTTAAAATGATTTTCATAAACAATTTTAATACTTAAAATAAAATTCAATAAGACATTATGCTAATGGATACATGATTTATAAATCACGGTTACAAAAAAAAAAAATCAGATCCATACCAAAATAATGTTAACAATAAGGCCATTCACATCCCCTTCACCCCATTATATTGAAATACTTTTTGTAAGTTCACTGAAAATGTATGCTTGGTAAACATCCACTTTTTTGTCTCTTCACTGCCCAGCACTTTTCCTAATGCAACCACTCATTAATCCTCTACATAGAGAATTTATAAGAGGGGTTAAGGAGAAAAGTACCAACTTTCTGGGCAATCAACAAAATACCGGTGTGCTTAAGGCCTTAGCAGTGATTTTATTATGATAAAAAATGCTGAGTAATGCAGTCTAACATGGTTTCCATGTCATGAATATCCGTTTTTTTAAAAAAAACAGCCGGGGAAGAAAGCTGCGGTAAAATAAGAATCCATTAATGCTTTTTGTTGGTTGGAAAGGGGCATGTCCATATGTAATTAATCCATCATGTTATCAAGATCCAGTTGAACCTTACTATAACGTTGGTGCTGGAACCCCAGGGGTAGCCTGACGAGGTAGGTTATACACAACTCCAAGGAACTGGTCAGCAATACGGCCAGCTTCCCTCAATCCACTCAGAAGAGCTCCGTGGACAGTTGCTGGATAATTTCTAATGGTGTGTTCACCCGCAAAGAAAAGGCGCGGTATAGGCTGATAGATAAGGAAAAACAAGTGAGTTTTTTTTACAGACCAAAATTTGTCAAATAAAGAGCATTCTTATACAGTTGTTTCCTAGTAAAATAATATAAATGATTGCTTAATACTTCAATAATATAATGTAGTATAGTAAAGATGACCGTCTTTTCTGACTTTTACTACAAGAACTAGTTTTTCATATTAACACTTTATTATTATTATTTTTGCACATCATTTTATACAGTCCAATGAAAAACATTATGCTGTGCGATTTATTTAATGTAAATACTGAGGTGAATAAGTATCTTCCTTTAGGATTTTGTCCATCGACAATATCTGGTTCAAAAAAATGAGGGCCAAAATAGTGATAGAAGATTTTGCTGGAAGTCCAGTCTAAAAGTCAGTTAGGGGCAGAAATGGGGTGAACACGTATTTTCTGTCCCAGGTATTCTTGTATGGATGTGTAAAAGTGGGCAGTTACACTGACAGACTGTTGGTGCACCTGCTGTAGCCTAAAGCTTTCACTTAACTTTTGCCCTTAGTATCTGATTGAATTTTTCCCCCTGCCCTGCAGCTAAATCCTGGACCCCTTACTGTCCCTTCCAACACCTGTAAAAAAATTATTTTAAGGCACATTTACAACAACAAGTTCAGTGTAGAAAGTGCAATTTGTTTTTTACCCAAAATGCAGCATTTTCTTCTCATAAATACAATGTATTATTTCTAAGAGTATGATTTAAAAACAACACTGGCTTTAATGTATAACAGAACAGCCCTCTCTATCTGCACCATTCCCAGTGCATTTTTAGACCAGTTAAAGAGATAGGGACACTATTGCCAGTAACAGGCGGTGCTGAGCAGAAGTGGGAGGAGGTATGATGCAGGTGCCTGTGGTTGGGAGAAGGTGTTTGTTCGTTATTAAATTCAAACAGATATGGACCTTCCTTTATAGAGTGGTGGACGATACAAGCACAGGTACGAAGTACAGTTGTGTACTAAATACAGTAAGTAAGTGAGGGCATTCTCGGTTCTGCATTGTGATAAAATGAAGAACAGTTCATCAGTAAATTTCTAATCTCCTTAGATCCAAAGTAGAACGTAACAAAAAATGTTGTACTCCCGAAAAAAAGCTTAAGTGTGGTTCCATTACTAAAATGTTTATAGATGAGAAAGCACTCTTCAAGAAGGTATGTAAATGGGATTAAGGCATTTTAAATATACTAAAAAGCAAATGTGTACATGTTTTAAAGCATCTATACACAGTCATAGCTCTGCATACACTTGCAAACCATCAGTTAATGCGAAACTGGTTATGCTAATTTAAAATCATTCGTCTATTCACAGAATACACTAACCTGTGGTGCACCAGGAATGGCTGGGCCAGGAGTAATTGGCTGAGCCATTAAGTCATAATCATTTCCTGAAGATCCAGCAGCCACGTATGAATAAGAACCTCTGGCCCATGGGTCAGCCCGCCAGCGGCTGACAACAGTTTCTTTTGGCTACAGGAATAGAGATTTAAATAGAAGAAATACATTAATATATATTTCAAACTGGAAAAGCTACATACGAAAAGATTTTATTTCAATGTAGCAGTCACATCTGGTCCAAAATTCAAAATAACTGGACTGTGTATAGCGGTGATCATTAGTAACAAAAATCCATGAGACGTTTCCACTGAACAGTTGCATCTTTAAGAAAGAGCTCTGGCAATCCTCAAAAACTATGTTTTACTGACCTGAGGAACAGCACTGCTTCCAAATATCCCTTTGAGGATGGCCAAACAGCGTCCAACAATAACATCATCACTGATATTTTCCATAATTCCTGCAGCTTCTCCTGCTACCAAAGCCAGCAATATTGGTGCTATCAATCAAATAAAAAAATGAATAAAACACTATATCTGCTTTATAAAAAGAGAGATCACCCTCCAATTACCACACATCAAATCTGACATTATTTGGAAATATGTCACCAGTAAAATTTTTAAATTAGAGCTAAAATAAAAAGGGTTGAGTGTTTGCACATACTTCTTAGAGAGCTTTCTGTATGGTTATCATATTGTTTCAGCAGAGACAGTGTACCCAAAAATTAAATATTTGATTAACCTCTGTAGAGATTCCAGAACAAGAAAAGCTCCCCTCTGCTGGCAGTGGTGCTCCCAACATGACCAAACAAGTTTACGGAGGGATCCCAAAATACTCTGTCAAAGCAGAGTACCACCTGACAAAGAAACAGAGATGGTATATTTTAAATATCAATATTTTAGATATGTTTACAAGAATATGAAAATCTTAAGCAATGCTGATTTCATCACAATAACAAAGATCAACAAGAAAATAGCCGAGCGACACTGTTTTAGGAAAAAACAGGGAAATGTCAGAGCAGTGTATGTTGATGAACACAAAGGGCAGATATTTTTATTTCAAAGAGGAATATGAAGCGAAATTGCCACTTCATGTAGCTCACTTTGTTGAGGTTTCCAAATCCCATTCTTTGAACAGCAGATGTCTTCCACTCTGGAAGTGGGGGAACAAACTGAACCGCTGGTGGCTGTTGTTTAAGTACACCCAGCGGAAGAGTACAAAGGACAGCATCACATTTATAAATGAAAGTCTGGCTTGTAGATCGAGTGTTAACTGCTATAACTTCACATCCTGTAAGGAGAAAATACATAACATGATTCCTCAAACAACATAAGTTAAACATTAAATATTCCAGTGGAAAGAGAAAACGTGAAGCTATCCCTGCCTTTTCAGTCTTTTCAAAAACTACAGATTGGGTTTTTTTTTTACATTAAAAGGGATAGAATGTAATTTTAAGCATTTCTAAGCTTTTCTAATATATACTATTTACACATTTTCAATGGTTTGAAAGCAATTGTAAATGAAACGGATATTAAAAGCAGTGTTTGACAGTTTACATTCTTTGCACTCCTGGCTCGGACTCCTTACAGTAACACCAAAAAAAAGAAAGAAAACAGTTGTAAAGTAATTAAAATATAATGTACTGTTGCCCTGCATTGGTAAGAGTTATGGGTGTGCTTTAGAAAGCCTACAATAGTTTATATAAACAAGCTGCTGTGTAGCCATGGGGGCAGCCATTTAAGCTGAAAAAGGAGAAAAGGCAAAGATAAGCACTATAATAGAATACAATGGTATTCTACAGAGTATCTGCTATGTAACATAAGGTTTGAATGGCTGCCCCCATGGCTACACAGCAGCTTATTTTATACAAACAAAAGTAGTGTTTCTGAAGCAAACAGGCCAGTTGTACCATTGTAGGGAAACAGTACATAATACCTGTATTTCAATTACTTTAATGCACTCATTTGGTGTTACTGTTCCTTTAAACATCTGATAAATGCTGCTTAAAGGGAACTATCGTCAAAATGAAAATGTAATATAAACTTCCTCATACTGAAATAAGAAACTCTAAAAACAATCAATTAAATATTCTGCATTGTTTCTGAAATAATCAAGTTTATCTTCACTATCCCTCTCTTAGCATCTGTTTCTCTTCATTCTGTCTTCTTGCAGCAGTTGGGTGTCAGATATTCATTGACAGTTAGATCCAATATATTTTAGGGGGGGCTTCCTTTCCTAGCAGATGAATTAGAGCTCATTCAAATAACATTCCAGTACAAACAAAATTACTTGTGTATAAATCCTGCATGTACAGAGACAATATGTCTGGTGATTGTAATAGAGTGAGCTTTAATACATCTTCTAGCCCGGGGCTGTTCAACTGGTGGCTTGTGACCCCCCTTCTGTGGCCCCCCACATGCTGTGTCTGCTTACCATATGTAAAATTTAAAAAGTAGAGATTAACTGGCCTCTGCATTGTTTAAATCTCAACTGCAAACTGTAATCCCCTGTATTGTTCACACCTGGGATCCCTCTGTATTGTTCAAACTGGCACCTCTATTGTTTATATCCTAAAGCCCTACACTGTTCACACCTGAGACCCAGACTGAAACTGCCACATTGTTCACACCTTATTCAAAATGCTAATGGGCCACCAGCACTGTGTCACTGTATGTAGTAAATATTAGACTGATAGCTTTCCCTCTCTTCTGCTCTGTTCTGCCTTCCCTCCCTGTGTTTGCCATTCTCTGCTTGCCCAGTGCGGCTTGTGTGTGCCATTCTCTGCTTGCCAAGTGCTGCTTGCATGTGCCATTCTCTGCTTGCCCAGTGCTGCTTGTGTGTGCCATTCTCTGCTTGCCCAGTGCTGCTTGCGTGTGCCATTCTCTGCTTGCCCAGTGCTGCTTGTGTGTGCCATTCTTTGGTTGCCCAGTGCTGCTTGTGTGTGCCATTCTCTGCTTGCCCAGTGCTGCTTGTGTGTGCCATTCTCTGCTTGCCCAGAGCTGCTTGTGTATGCCATTCTTTGATTGCCCAGTGCTGCTTGTGTGTGCCATTCTCTGCTTGCGCAGTACTGCTTGTGTGTGCCATTTTTGATTGCCCAGTGCTGCTTGTGTGTGCAATTCTCGGTAACTCTGCTTGCCCAATGCTGCTTGTGTGTGCCATTCTCTGTCACTCTGCTTGCCCAATGCTGCTTGTGTGTGCCATTCTCTGCTTACTCAGTGTTACTTGGGTGTGCCACGCTCTGCTTGCCCAGTGCTGCTTGTGTGTGCCATTCTTTAGTTGCCCAGTGCTGCTTGTGTGTGCCATTCTCTGCTTGCCCAGTGCTGCTTGGGTGTGCCATTCTCTGCTTGCCCAGTGCTGCTTGTGTGTGCCATTCTCTGCTTGCCCAGTGCTGCTTATGTGTGCCATTCTCTGCTTGCCCAGTGCTGCTTGTGTGTGTCATTCTTTGATTGCCCAGTGCTGCTTGTGTGTGCTATTCTCTGTCACTCTGCTTGCCCAATGCTGCTTGTGTGTGCCATTCTCTGCTTACTCAGTGTTACTTGGGTGTGCCACGCTCTGCTTGCCCAGTGCTGCTTGTTTGTGCCATTCTTTGGTTGCCCAGTGCTGCTTGTGTGTGCCATTCTCTGCTTGCCCAGTGCTGCTTGTGTGTGCCATTCTCTGCTTACTCAGTGCTGCTTGGGTGTGCCATTCTCTGCTTGCCCAGTGCTGCTTGTGTGAGCCATTCTCTGCTTGCCCAATGCTGCTTGGGTGTGCCTTTCTTTGCTTGCCCTACGCTACCTGTGGGATGTAAGCCTGTTAGGGGTTTGTTAACATTTGGAAATTGTTGTTAGGGGCCCCTAAGGTGTTTAATGTGTTGGGGGGTTGTTGTATTATCCACAGGGGAGGATGAGGCATATGGATTTAAGGGTATATTTTTAATATAACTTCAATTTTCCACATATGAGTGATGAGGGATTTCCCTGCAGTGAGCAAAAACCATGCTTGTGTGTGTGCCATTCTCTGCTTGCCAAGTGCTGCTTGTATGTGCCATTCTCTGCTTGCCCAGTGCTGCTTGCGTGTGCCATTCTCTGCTTGCCCAGTGCTGCTTGCGTGTGCCATTCTCTGCTTGCCCAGTGCTGCTTGCGTGTGCCATTCTCTGCTTGCCCAGTGTGGCTTGTGTGTGCGCCATTCTCTGCTTGCCCAGAGCTGCTTGTGTGTGCCATTCTTTGATTGCCCAGTGCTGCTTATGTGTGCCATTCTCTGCTTGCCCAGTGCTGCTTGTGTGTGTCATTCTTTGATTGCCCAGTGCTGCTTGTGTGTGCCATTCTCTGTCACTCTGCTTGCCCAATGCTGCTTGTGTGTGCGCCATTCTCTGCTTTCTCAGTGTTACTTGGGTGTGCCATGCTCTGCTTGCCCAGTGCTGCTTGTGTGTGCCATTCTTTGCTTGCCCAGTGCTGCTTGTGTGTGCCATTCTCTGCTTACTCAGTGCTGCTTGGGTGTGCCATTCTCTGCTTGCCCAGTGCTGCTTGTGTGAGCCATTCTCTGCTTGCCCAATGCTGCTTGGGTGTGCCTTTCTTTGCTTGCCCTATGCTACCTGTGGGATGTAAGCCTGTTAGGGGCCCCTAAGGTGTTTAATGTGTTGGGGGGTTGTTGTATTATCCATAGGGGAGGATGAGGCATATGGATTTAAGAGTATATTTTTAATATAACTTCAATTTTCCACATATGAGTGATGAGGGATTTCCCTGCAGTGAGCAAAAACCATTTGTTTTTTTGCTGTGCTACCACCATTAATGTGGATATGATCTTAAAAGTTATTGTGGTAATAAAAGTGTGTTTACAGTGGGTGTGGATTAAAAAGGGGAGTGGCCAACGCTGATTTCCATTATCGGCCCTCCACCAGTAAAATTTTGGCCCTCGGTACCACAGAAATTGGACAGCACTGTACTAGGCAATGAAGCACCCCCTATAAAATAGATTTGATCTAACTGTCAATGAATATCTGACACCCAACTCCTACATTAAGAGAAAATGAAGAGAAACAGATGCTGAGAGAGGGATAGTAAAGAGAAACTTGATTATTTCACAAACGGTACAGAATATTTAACTGATTTTTTTTTTTTACAAAGTTTCTTAGTTCAGTATGCTGAGGCTTATATTAAATTTTCATTTTCACAATAGTTCCCCTTTAAAAACCCTAGAGGAGGTTTGACACCTCATAAATTGTCAGATGCACACCCAGAGATAAGAAGAAGATAAATACTACTTTCACCTGCAGTTAAGACTTTCAAATAACTTTAAAACCTGTAATATAACATGTATAAAAAAAGCTGCTAGGAATTACACTTTCTTTCAATATTGGGTGGAGGATCGTTTTAAAATGTGCTTGTTGTCCATTACATACAGTATACATACCCGATGCGGTGTATCGTACTTGTCGGACTGCAGTATTTAATTTAATGTCCAGTCCTTCTGCTAATGCCACAGGAACACAAGAATAACCATTTCGGACTGTTAGGTGGCTGCCTGTGAATTCAAAGTCATCATCCTATTAAAAAAAAAATGTACAAAATGCATTTAATAATGTCTAACTTGCATAGCACAGTTCCTTTGAAGAAAAAAGTTAAAGGGGGTTTGTGTTCACATGCATTATAATTCTGTTATATAAAATGTCCTTTTAATCATTTTGTAGTTTTGAATTATTTGCCTTGATCGTCCTTTTTTTTTTTTTTTACAAAATGGAGTCACTGACCTGGACAACAAATAAAACGATTCAGTATATCACTGTCTACATGGCACTAAAAACGTACCTATTTTAAGGGCAAGTCAACCCCAAATTAAAAATCTGCCCAACAAAAGAAAACGTATAAAGCAACTATGCAATATACGTTAATGACAAATTTTCTATGGTAGAGTTTTGTAAAATATTTTCTCTGTAAGGGCAATAAACAGCAGGCCTCTGTCGAAATCTCCTATTCTGCATGCACAATGGTAAAAAAAAATCCCTCCAAATTCACTGGAATCAATGCACGTAAACAATTTACATGTAGCGATCCCAGTCAAATGCACATTTTTGCGTGATTATTGGGATAACCACATGCAAAGCTTTGTGGCCCATGGCAGAGAATTCCAGTAGGCAGCAAAGCATCCCATCTGTCATGGCTCTAAAATCAACAATAATTAATTAATAATAGCTATACAGGAAGTAGAAAGTCAGATGAATATCAGGAAATATACCCAAGCCAAGTGTCTTACAAACATAAACTCTAAACTGTGCTAAACTGATACATTAAATTGATGCATTACTAATCTTCAATGAGTCTCATTATTCAAATCAATTGATGGTTGCTAGGGTAATTTGGACCCTTGCAACCAGGTTGCTGAAATTGCAAACGGGAAAGCTACTGAATAAAAAGCTAAATTACTCAAAAACCACACATAAAAAAAGAAAGACAACTGCAAATAGTCTCAGAATATCACTTTCTACATCATCCTAAAAGTTAATTTAAAGGCGAACAACCCCTTTAAAGGTTGCTGTCATAACTAATACAGTGGTTGCTAATATTCCACAGATGCAGCAGCGAAATGCATTAACGAAATGTAGCAAATTGTAACAATTAAGATTCTGCACCTGAATCACTGAGCTGCCAGACTGAAATACCAGAGACAGGAATTTTAAACTTTAATATTGGAAAAACGGTAAGAAATGTAAAGTCTATTTCTGGTAAACAATGTGAAAACTGAACTGAAGAAAGTGTTTGAAATGTGAATAACCCATTTAAATGTTGAACTACCTTCACACAGTTGGAGAACAACGAAGGTAACCTTGGCTTAGTGTGAAATGTGAAAAACAACAGTAAGGGAAATTACATAAATATCAAATAAGGGTATGAGCAGGCAATCGAATGCTGCTTGAACTTTGGAAAGGTATGCTTTGTAGTGGTCTCTCAATTTTCTTTCATTTTGAGTCCTTTTCTGTAACTAAAACATAGCATTTTGTGCATCACTTAAATTAGTTTTCAAAACATTACCTGATCCCAGTGCTTCAGAGAGAGGGTTGAGAGGGGGGTTGCATTAGCAAATTCTAAGTTTGCAAAATGCCAATCCAATATCTGTCTGTCTCGAGATGACAGGTAAACATCACTAGGTAAAAAAAAAAAAAAAAAAAAAAAAAAAAGAGAAGAGGCTAAAATAAAGATGAGAGACCCATACAACTGTTTCAGTGCAAAACTGCTATGCATTTTATGTTATTTGTCTAAAGAACCATCAGAGTGCCCATTGCTCTCCCTAGGACATATTTTGTAAAAAACCTTCCTGTCCTATTTATTTAAACCTGTTACAGAAAGACAACTAATACAGTTCTAATACAGTTCAGCCTTAGTTGTAAATGTAATACTAAACTGTCAAACGTGCTGTTAATCAGGTGTACCTGCTGACGATTAAACCAGAAACTATGAAATTTCTGAGAGGGCATCCCTAATCCATAAAAAAAAAACGCCAAAACATCTATTAAACAGAGGAAATTAATTTGCTGGTAAGAATGAGAGGAGTCATAAATGGAGAGCAAAATTATGTCCTTGAAAGTTGTCAGGGAAGGAGCTGATCCCCCTACCCAGTACAGAAACTTGTATTTGCCCCAGTGGCTTTTTATCAGATAAGCCCATATCTGCAAACAAAAAAAGAAAATCTAACACCAATTGTGCATATTTTCACACTGTGATATGCTAATAAAAACAGGGTTCAAACATGAAATTAGCAAGCTTTATACAAGCAAGCCTTTAAAACATAATATATTATAATGTCACTTGTACTTTGAAAAAAGAGCAGTGGAGCAGCTAGCCTGGTATTTGCAGTTCAAAAACAGATGCATTAGAAACGACTAATTAAAAAAAAGTAAACAACTATAGTGCTCAGAGGAGCACTCAAATATTGAATTAATTATCTATTTAGGTTTATAACCCATTAACAAAAGTTCAAATGTTAGCACTGGAAAGTGTTTTAATCGCTCTGCTCTTGTTGAAACGTTTAAAGGGAAGAGTATCCAATTATTGTAACCCAAGCCCCACATCTCCATGCTTTCTGCAGGCTAAAGAAGATGCTGCCCTGTCTATATAAGAAGGCCTGTTAAGCCTAGACAAGCGGAGTCCAGAAAATGTCAAGCTACTCATTGACTCCAGAAAGAACAATACCTCACAAAAGACACTGATTCTACTTTGGTTTGGTAGTATTTTTCCCATGAGAGTTCACAAAAGACAAACAAATCAGTGAGCAAGAAATAAACACTATGCCTGGTGGCATATTTCATCCATATACAACAAAAAAATACGATGGCCTCCTTTTGCTTCATGTCAGTCCAGTTTTTTTTTTTTTTAAGGTAAGTTTTTATTAGTTTTAGTAGCTTTTAGTTTTTATTACCAGGTCTGAAACCAAAAATTTGCATACCTAGAGGATACATACCTAGGAGGATTGGCCTCAAGTTCTTGTAATTTTTCTTCAAGTTTCACCTGGGTTTCTGCTAACTGGTCATATTCCTGTTGGAATAAACAAATGTGAATCTCAATTGTCTCAATCAATTGTGGTGTATACTTAAAATGTATGTATTTCTACTAAATAACTAAAAACCTTGCAAAGTGCTGTGAGGTCTCGGTGTTTACTCTTCACCAAGAATTCGGCGGTGATGTCACGTGGAGGCTTTACTTCAGATGCCTCCTTGTACTGCTGATGAAATTCTTTGATCTTTTCTTTGACATTAACCATCTGTAAAATATATCAACATTTTAGGTACAATGTCTTTCCCATACATATTTGGAAAAGTGCAATGTCAACTCCTCCCGTTACATACTCCCTACATTCCCATTCCATCCATTACCCACCACTGTAGTTTCCCAATGCAAAGGGGGAAAAGAAATCACAATACTTTGGCACACATGATCATTTAAAATTCATGATGTAAATAGGTAATTTATTACTTTAATATACTGAACAACTTTAAAGGGTTTTTTAAACCTTTTAAGTTAATTTTTACTATGTTATAGAATTGTCAATTCTGAGCAACTTTTCAATATATCATTATATATTTTTCATAGTTTCTGGTTTATTTGCCTTCTTCTTCTGACCTTTTCCAACTTTCAAACGGGGGTCACTGTCCCCATCTAAAAAGCAAATGCTCTGTAATGGTAATTTATTGATATTGCTACTTTTTTTACTCATCTTTCTATTCATGCCCTCTCCTATTCATATTCCAGTCTCTTATTCAAAGCAATGCATGGCAATAGTTTAGCCTTTTTTCAACCCAAATTATGCAACGTAACTATGTAATTACATAGAGGTATGGGAGCCATTATCCGGAAATCCGTTATCCGGAAACCGTTAACCAGAAAGACCCGAAGAACGTCTACCATAGACTTAATTTTATCCAAATTTTTAAAAATGATTTTCTTTTATCTGTAATAATAAAACAGTACCCTGTACTTTATCCCAACTAAGATATAATTAATCTGTATTGGAAGCAAAACCAGCCTGTTGGGTTTATTTAATGTTTACATAATTTTCTAGTAGGCAAGGTATGAAGATCCAAATTACGGAAAGATCCATTATCTGGAAAACCCCAGGTCCCAAGCATTCTGGATAACAGGTCCCATACCTGCAATTAAAACAAGAGGCATGCCTCTAATGTACATATGCTACATCCCCAGTTTAGATATTAGTCATGGGCTCATTTACTTGTGCAAAACACACAAAAAATAAAGCAAATAACCTTTAATAGCTAAAAATCACTATTTTTCCACCAACAGTTACTTGGAGGAAGCACACATATGAGCAGCCCATGTTACATGCAGCACAAGGCAATGATCTGCACAATCCTTCTTTGAGATCTATATCACAGGTGCAACAGCAAACCTAAAGCAAGCATTAAAGTACAAGGCTTTCTATGAAGTGAAGGACTCCTTTGTGCCTGAAAGCGCTCCATCTGATGTGACAATTTAAGCACAACTGGCATAACCATTACAGTGCATATACATGTAGCAATAATGTATTGTGACTAGCATTTAAATTGTATGTATTATTGCATCTATTTTTTAATAGACCCCTCAAATGTCCAGAAGCTCTTGATCATAGGTGTTGGCAGATGGACTAGGACTGAACAACAATGTATCACCCATTATTTCTAATAATGCAAAAAAAAAAAAAAAAAAAAAAAAAAAGACATCCAAGCAGGGAATTAATTTTGGTACAACCTCAAATAGGAAATATATAGTGAAAAAAGTACCCCCTATTGTAAAATATAAGGATTTTAGGTCCCCAAAGTGTTCCATGACCATATAAAAGCACAAGGCATAGGCCAGGTCATGGAACTCCGAGGTGACTTTGAATATGCTCATATTTTTCAACAGGGGGTACTTTATTATAATACACACGTTTCAGCGAGTCATGTGTCAGAAATGACATCACTAAGCTCAGATTATAACTGATGACATCACTAAGCACCATTTATAAGGAAATAATTTAAGGTGATATTCATGGCTCTTGTGTATTATATAGTTAATAATGTATCTCCAATTGTAAAATATAAGGATAATATAAGTCACTGTTCCATGACCATATAAAGGCATAAGGTCGAAGTCCGAGGGCTTCAGTGAACCATTTGACAGAAATTACATCACTAAGCACTGATTAGAATTACTGCTATCACTAAGCACAGTTAATATGAATATTATTTACAGTATATTCATGGCTCCTGTGTATTATAACTAAATAAACTGTAAAAACACAACAAATGCTTAAGTCAAACCAAAAATGAAACAAACATATCCACACCTTATTAAGAAGCTCCTTCAATTCATCCTGCGTTTTTACTATTTTTTTCCAGTGTTCTATTTGTTCATCTTTGACATGCTTTTCTTGTAACCTAAAATCAAATATCAAAGTAAAGAAGGTGTGAATGTTTACCTTTATTTATATAGCAGTTGTATACATGCTGTACATTTTTAAAGCACAGACGGGGAAGAAAACATTGCAAAAAATATAATTCTATAACATTAGTACATACATAAAGGGAAAAATACAACTTTCATTCAACAAATTGTGATGCAACATGCTCTTTTTTAAGTGAATAATTCAGTATAAAATCAATTAAAATTTCAATGCCAGTGTGCACACAAACAATAATCAAACAACAATGGCAGACACAGCAATGGCAGATTTATATATGTTCAACATATTAACAGATAAGTAGATTCTTTATAAAAAAAAAAAAAAAAAAGATAAACATGTATTTATATGATAGAGTTTCTTTTTCTTAGGTCAATTTAATATGGGGTTTTCTAAATGATGTAAGGCTCTAGCAGAGACCCATGGCAATCAAAGTGCCTGAAATTGGCTTCCTTTACTCTTACGTGGGAAGAGTGGACAGGCAATTCTAGATATTTTGAGCACAGTGGAAAGCAAAATATCCTTTGTACCACCTCATAACCAGAAGTCTTTATACAAGAGTCTGTTTATTGTTGCATCAATGTTACTTTAGGGCAGAGACACACGCTCAGATTCGGGGAAATTAGTCAACCACCGACAAATCTCCTCTTCTTCGGGGCGACTAATCTCCCAAACTGCCTACCTAGGGCGACCTAGGAAAACAAAGTACTCAGAGTGCCATCCCACTGTTGATTTAGATTCTAGCCGGTGGGAGGCAGTTCGGGGAGATTAGTCGCCCCCAAAAAATCAGGAGATTTGTCACTGCCTATGAAGTTCAAGGCTTAACAAGCTAATACAACCAATTTAGTGTTGCCAGTAATCAGTATTGAGCAGTTACATGCATTCAAATTAGCAAAATTACAAGGGTACCCACATTTTTCACATAACCGTTTTTTTGCTACAAATAGCAAGACACAGCTTTTACTTATAGCCCTGCATCACAAAAACTAGTTCAATGTAAATAGGTCTAATACATGTGTAACCAAAATACATCTTACTCACTTGTTTAGCTTAAGGGAATAGAAAGAATCCATGCTGTAACTGTGTTATAAAACTTTCATTTTACAATCACAACCTACAAACTTTTTAATAAAGGTTAAAAACCAACTTACTGTATAACCACTTCCAAAGCCTGCCCTAGAGAGACAGGTTTATTGTTCAGAATGTTAAAGTCAAGTTGATGGCTCAGATAGGATGTAGCTTCCAATAAACGATTGAACTCTTGTTCTACCATTTCATCCTTTTCTTTTGGGACCTAAATTGAAAGTTAAGAGACATAAAATGTTGTACATTAAAAAAAACAAACAAACAAAACAAATAATATATACTATGACTAAGCTTTTGCCTGCTCAGCATGTATTTCCTACATGCTGGTTGGTACTCAAAGGCTCTAACTCTAATAGGAAATATATATATGTATATATGATATAGGAAATATGTTTCTTGGCAGTTAGAGTGTGGGGTATGTAGACCCCTGAGCAACAAACCAAGCAGGGTGTAGTCATGTTGACCTTGCAATCCAATAGTTGGGGTTGTCATTTTAACTACAGCCCCCTGCACTATTGGAAAAGGGTTTGTTTAGGTATGGGAGTTATTATCCTGAATACCAGGGACCTGGGCTATTCTGTGTAAGTTCTGTAATTTGGATCTCCTTACCTCAAGTCTATGTAAAAATAATTTAAATGTTAGGGAAAGCCAATAGCAAGGTTTTGCCTCCAATAATGATTACTTATATATTAGTTAGGATCAAGTATGAGGTACTGTTTTACTATTAGAGAGAAATATTTTTTTTTTTAAATTATTTGCTTAAAATGGTGTGTATGGGAGATGGCCTAATTAGGAACATTCTGGATAATAGGTTTTCGGATAACATAGCTTTACCTAACTACTCCTTTTTCCCTATTGTCAAATAATTGAAATCATTTCCTTATGGCAGGGAGGTGAGATATAAGGGCTCATTTAAAGGGGGACGATCTCTACCTAACTAGGATATAGGAGAAAGAGAGAGAGATGCAAACCCCTCTGCAACAAACCAAGAAGGGGTCCAATAGTTGGGGTTGTCATTTTAACTACAGCCCCCTGCACTGTCTGTCCCCAGCACTATTATATATATTGAAGTAGATGACACACTCAGATCACATAACTATAGGAAGAACACTAAACAAGAATAGTATTAACAAGATCAAAAGATTATGAAGTAGGTAAAGCACCATGTTGTAAGAACCTCCATGGTTGATATTGCAGTGAACAACTGAATGTCATACATGCATCCTATGGCATCCGTCACTATGGAGCCCATTTACTTAGCTCGAGTGAAGGAATAGAGGGAAAAAAACTTCGAATTTCGAATGTTTTTTTTTGGCTACTTCGACCATTGAATGGGCTACTTCGACCTTCGACTACGAATCGAACGATTCGAACTAAAAATCGTGACTATTCGACCATTCGAAGTACTGTCTCTTTAAGAAAAAACTTCGACCCCCTAGTTCGCCACCTAAAAGCTACCAAAGTCAATGATAGCCTATGGGGAAGGTCCCCATTCGATCGATGGATTAAAATCGTTTGATCGAACGAATAATGCTAAATCCTTCGAGTTCGATATTCAAAGTCGAAGGATTTAACTTTGACAGTCGAATATTGAGGGTTAAAGAACACTCGAAATTCGACCTTAAAGGAATTGTTCAGTGTAAAAATAAAAACTGGGTAAATAGATAGGCTGTGCAAAATAAAAAATGTTTCTAATATAGTTAGTTAGCCAAAAATGCAATGTATAAAGGCTGGAGTGATTTCATGTATAACAAGTCAGTCAGAGCACTACTTCCTGCTTTTCAGCTCTCTTGGTTTACACTGACTGGTTACCCTGGCTACCAGGCAGTAACCAGACTTGAGGGGGGGGGGCACATGGGTCATTTCTGTTGCTTTTGAATCTGAGCTGAATGCTGAGAATCAATTACAAACCCACTGAACAGAAATGTACCATGTGGCCCCCCTTCAAGTCACTGACTAGCTTAGAGTTATAGAGCTGAAAAGCAGGAAGTTGGATTCTGGCTGTTTTATTAGATCTGTTCACTCCAGCCTTTATACATTATATTTTGGTTAACTAACTATATTAGAAACATTTTTTATTTTACACAGTTTTTATTTTCACACTGAACTGTTCCTTTAAGTAAATTTGCCCCTAAATGTGTTCGTTTTTCAAAGTTACATTAAAAATACTATGCACACTGGCTTCATATAAAACACTATATACACTATATACACATATAACTTTTGGTATAAGATAGAAACAACTGTTGGACAAAAACTTACAGCTTGTCCATTAGCCTCATAGAGTGGGCACTTTTGCTTGATTTTAGCGAGTTCCATGTTAACTTGCTTACTAATTACAGCCATTGGATTACCACCTTTGAAAACAAAAAAACAAAATCAGTCTAGAAAACAGATCCAGATCAGTATAAATATATGCATACTGCTTTTTAATGTAACCAATAACTGAATGTAGAAATTCAGCGTGCCTCTATAATGTCCCCAAAATGATGGTCAAAATGAAACATAAAAACAGCAGCCGTGCATTCAGTTTGTCATCATAATGAAATAGGGCTAATTGTTTCAGATTATACAGCAGAAAACAGATAAACTCTAAAGAATACAATGGTTTAGTTATCACACAATAATCTAAACCTATTGGATTATATTTCTACTTATTTGCTAGCTGCTGTGTAACCTGTGTCTTTTCTCCTTTTTCAGACTGAATGGCTACCTCCTTGTCTACATAGCAGCATATTTATATGAACTATAGCAGTCTTTGAAGCAAACACACACGTTTAGGACAGAGACACATGCTGCAATTCAGGGAGATTAATCGCCGGGGACAAATCTCCTCTTCTTCGGGCCGACTAATCTTCCCAAACTGCCTCCCAGTCGGCTAGAATGAAAATCGCCGTCAGGATGGCACCTGAAACACTTTGTTTTTCGAAGTCGCCCAAAGTTTCCTCGTGGGGCGACTTCACTGTTTCAGACGTACGGACTGCTCACTTATGTTCAAACAAAAGTGAGGAGTCCGTACATCTGAAACAGTGAAACTGCTCTAAGAACAAGTGTGGATTTGAAAGAGCTTGAAATCCAGACTACAGGGGACAGACTGCTGGCACAGGAGTGAGACCGTTCTGAGCACTAAACACACACGGAGTGGGACAGAGAGTGAGATGCACGGACAGATAAGGAATTTATATGCGATTACTATTTTTTATCATGTGAGTGTAATTTTGTATGTGGGGATATGTTCAACTAAAACGAAATACTGCACTAATAAAAGATTCCCTGTCTTTTGCGCTTTTATTTTTCACTACATTTCACTAGTCACTGATTGGATTCTATGGGTTTCTGCCTATGTGCAAATATAACAAACAGAATTAGCTACAGTGTGTTACTTGATTGAGGAGTGCATGAGAGACCTCTATTGACCAAAAGAGTTAATATGTCAACAGCGATAAAACACTCATGCAACACTCATTGCACCAGCTTGTCTGTTAATGACAAGCTGGTGCTATTGTATGCACAGCAGAGTTTCAGTAACACACATGCAGTGATCTTATAGCATAGGCGAGGCATGACACATTAGCATGCTGAAGACAGCAGCATACGATCATTTATTCCTGTTTATATAGTCCTCCCTTTTGTTCTGCATATAGTTCAATTTGCATCATATATGCAATAAACTCACCTAGTCCCGTGACCACCATTGCACCTAAATCAGCAACATAGTTTCCTTTACGAAATGTAGCAACTCTTCCACCAACTCGATCCTTTGTTTTATGAAGGACAAATAAAATAGAATTATTAATGAATGCTGATACATCAATATATGATTAAATGGGATGTATAAAATTTTAACCAAAAAAAAAAAAAAGTTCTATTATTCACTTGACGTGAATTAATGACTGAGACAGTGTATGCATTTTTTACAGTAGTCTGCAACAATATTGTTCAAAAAACTTCCATAATGCTTGCATTAGTCAGCATTACTATGCAGAAATGCAAGATAAATTTCTATGTAGTTTAAAAAATACAAGGGAAAGTGTTCCCTGCCCTGTAGCAAAACGTAGCGGTTAATAGTGCTGCTCCAGCAGAATTCTGCTCTGAAATCCATTTCTCAAAAGAGCAAACATAATTTTTTATATTTAATTTTGAAATTGGACATGGGGCTAGACATATTGTCAGTTACCCAGCTGCCCCCAGTCATGTGATTTGTGCTCTGATAAACATCACTCATTCTTTAATGCTTTACTGCAAGTTGGAATGAAGCCCCCCTCCCTTCCCCCCAGCAGCCTAACAACAGAACAATGGGAAGCTAATCAGATAGTTTCCTAACACAAGATAACAGCTGCCTGGTAGATCTAAGAACAACAATCAATAGCAAAATCCAGGTCCCACTGAAACATGTTCAGCTACATTGAGTAGAAGAAATATCAGTCTGCCAGAAAGCAGCTTCATCCTAAAGGCTGGCTCTTTCTGAAAGCACGTGACCAGGCAAAATGACATGAGATGGCTGCCTACACAGCAAGTCCTGCTATAAGCCAATCCCTTTTTTGAGTAAAGTCTGAGCTCATCTATATATAATTTGTTATACAAACTAGTTACTTGTTCTACAGATATTTTTTTCTTACCCTGGCCTCCAACACTGTAACATCCATGCCAAAACTCTGCAGCTGTCTAGCTGCAGCCAGGCCTGAAACACCTGATCCAATGATGATGACCTTTCCTGTCTTCTTTGCTGAAAATACAGACAATTTATGTATTTATATCTTTTTTTCATGTATTTTTATATTAAAATTCTATGTTATATTAAAATGTAAATATTTAGTTTACAAAGAAAAAATATACAATACTACTCTTTTTGATAAAAGCTCAAGGTGCATAAACAATATCTCAATTTCCAAAAATAAATACAAACACATATATACCCTTTTCTTATTACACAAACATACCAGATCACACAGACTGAAAGCAAGTAATTTTACTATAAGACTACTACTATAAGAACCATTCCCTCATGATGTTCTATTGTAAAGTGATGGACTTTCACAGAATGCATCAATTCGCAACAGAACAAGGTCAAGGAAAGTCTGGATCACCCTAAGGGGGAAGCTAATTTCCAGTATGTCAAAAAAGGGAGTATATTTTCCTTTTAAATACTCACACTAGGCAACACTGTCCACAGTTTTGGCTGCCCAATGGGAACTAGCCATAGAAAAAGAATGTATGAAATCACACACAATTTGATATTTAGTAAAATTCCCCATAACCATGTATGCACATAAGCAAATATTTGTTGCAATAAACTGCTATAATTAACAAGAAGAAGATCACAATGGTCTGCCAGCAGGGTGAAGATGAATGAGACACATTTGACTAGTCACACAGTGTGTTACTAGCCTTATCTATTAAAGTTGAAGGGACTCCACTAGCAGAACATATTTGATGCTGAAATAGTAAAGACTGATCAACTGTTACACATTTTTAGAATAAAAATCTTACGGGTACAAAGTAGAACATCCGTAAATCTCTAAAGTAATATGAGCCTTGTTCTCTACTAATCTGAACCTTATTCTCTACAAAGAAAAAATAAAAACTAGAGAATTAAAAATATTTTAATATACAACTCTGAAATATTTGTAATATCACATTAAAAATAGTATTCAGCATTAACATTACAGTTATTGACACCAATTTTTCTGATTGTATTCAGTCTAAATATCAACTTCAATTGAGAGAGAGAAACAAAATAAAAACACAATTAAACTATACTTTAAACAATACAACAGGACGACCTGCTTACGTATGCATTTGCTTACTTGGTAATGGCTTCAGTCTTTTGTAAATACCGAAGTTTATTAAACCATGCCTCTCAAGATAGCAGTGTATTCTATGTACCAGCACAGAATCACCTAGAAGAAAAACAAAAGTGCAAACAAGGTAAGAATTGAAAATTACAATAGAAAAAATAATGAATGTACATTTCATATAAACATATTTGTGAATATTAAAAATACTGCATGGTTCAGCTCAAAACAGTTTATTAAGACATTTTTTTGCTTTTTGTTTAACACCACATCAAATTACAATATCATTGTGGGTTGAACAAGTTAGGGCCACAGACTTCCTAAAAGAGCTAAAGAAGAGGGGCTTGTTTCTAAACTATATAAATTATTACCAAGTCCAGATTAAAATGTTAGTATTCTTAGGGGGTTATGGAATAAAAGGCACCAAGCCGGCCCAGGAGCAGTAGCTCATAGCAACCAATCATCAGGTGGCATTTGCTGGTCGCCAGGTCTTACTGGTTGCTAAGGTTTACTGCACTTGATCAAATTTAGTTCATTTTATTATACATGGGGGTTTGCCTTATAGTTCTTCAGATAAAGGGGAAAAAGCATCTATAAAATACATTACTTTTTTAATGCTATCAAACATTTTATTTGTGCTGATGTAACATTTTAAAATGCTCTCTTATACGCAGCCTAGATAAGGCAACTTTCACACCATCCTAAAATAACATGTTTTAGCTCAGTTTTAGTGCAAATGCACGTTTTAAATATGCTAGCCACAAATCTTAAATTCCTATTTGTGCCTCCAGACAACGTAGCCTACAGACTCACAATCCCTTATGTGTGGATCAAAACTACAACTGCTTCCCTCTTTACATATATAAAGCGAGATAAATGTACCCCCATCCTGCCCCGCAACAGCCGAGCTCCTGTGTTGTGCAAACCAATTCTTTTTAGACCTGGTAACAGATATGGTAATGCTGGACATTCTTGTATGCATAGCACTGGTTTTAGCTTGTATTTACTTACATACCATTAATAAGGCCCATGTATATTTTCACCACTTCATCAATACTAAGCTGATATTTTAAATAGAAGTGAGCAACTTACTATTGTAAGGAGCTTCCAATTGCTGAAGCGAATTCTCAAAGATAAGCTGAACCTTTGGATTGTCTAACCACAACTGCAACTACAAAAAAAGTGGAGAGTTTAATATAATGTTAAAACATCTGTACTCAGTAGCTTTTCAGACTTTTAAGATCTCAAAGCCCCTCTTTGAAAAATATGAATTACCAACATTGTGCCCATGGTGTTTATTTACTATATTCCAAATTCTGGATTCAGCATAAAAATTCTAGAAATTGTCAGCTACTGCCTCCTTCTGATGATGGTCAAATGCAGGAATGGACAACGTTTGGGACAAATCTTGTGGCATCATTTTCATGCAATTTACATTAACACTAATGTCACTGGGCACTATAATAATTGTCACATCAACAAACTTGGGATGGCATTTTTCCCAGAGAGTGGTAAAAAGGATACATAACATAAGCATTCATTTTCAATTTAGCAAAGCAGAATTATAATGGCATATTCACTTACTGTACGATTTCGAATATACAGAAAAACTTTCTGGGTCTGCTGTGGACCACTGATGATATCTGGGAAACATGCCGCCTCTTGGGAAGTCATTCTGTCATGTGGGAGTCTACTCTGAAAAGCTGCACCCTCTACACCTAACAAAAGCAAAACACCATTTGATTAATCTTAATTCTAGCACGGAGTTCTTCATACATGTTACTTGGTGAATAAGCTTTCATCAAAGATGTGTAAAACCAGTAGCATTTTAGAAAATTTGCAGTTGGTTTCATTGCTTAGGAGAGGGCCTGTATAGAAAGAAGAGTAATAAAATGTAGACAATAGATTTATAGCCTTACAAAACATTTGGTTTTTAGATGGGGTCAGTGACCCCCATTTCAAAGCTGGAAAGAGTCAGAAGAAAGGAAATAAATCAAATATTATAAAAAAAAAAAAGAAAAAATGAAGACAAAATTCCAAGTCATTCTATAACAGTATAAAGTATGAGATTTTTTGCAAACTGACTAGGGAAATTGGTAAAACTGCATTGTAAATGAACATTTCAAAATAAACTCCAACACAAATCTGAATGTAGATGATCTAAAACACTACAGAATTGATTATAATTTTAAAGTTTATTTTCATGGGATGAAATTTATATAAAATAATTTTTTTTACAAAAGTTCCCCTTTAAAGGAGAACTAAACCCCCCTTGCTAATTAAAAACCCCTATCCCCCATAGTCCCCCCCTTCCAGCTCGCCCCAGCACAGGTGTTAACACCCCCCCAAAAGCTTGTAATTACCCCTCGTTGCAGAGTGACAAGGGACACCTTCAGTGCTTTGGAAATCTTCGGTAAGTAAGTGATGTATCGGCGCATGCACAGTTGGTGCAGTGTTCCACTTCGTGATAACTGCAAATGCACCGAAAATTACCGAAGTGCCGGAAGAAGACCCGAAGATTACCGAGGCGCCTGAAGATGGCTCCTGTAAGCTCCGCTCACTCTGCAACGGGGTAATTACCGGCTTAGGGGCATTTACTTGTGTTAACACCTGTGCTGGGGGGGAGCAGCTATGGAGGGAAGGGGTTTTTATTAGCAAGAGGGTTTAGTTCTCCTTTAAGGAAATAAGCCCTTTGCTTAAACATAGATAAGCAAAATGTAAAGCTATGACCTTAAAATGTGAGCCAGGTAGTCCTGAATCTTAATTATTTATGTTGTTCTATTTATTTATTGTATTCATATGTTTATACTTTTCTCCCATGTGGCTGCAATAATGTCTGGCTACTAATTATTTTATAAATGGAACAGCCTTGATGACAAGGGTAACTAAACCTCACAGTGTTTTACTGCGGACCATGGCCCTTATAGAATGTAAAATGCACAATGCTCTACTGTGATAATAAACACATTAAAGGGGTAGTTCATCTTTGAGATAACTTTTTATTTGATCTAGAGAGTGATATGCTGAGATAATTTGCCATTTGTTTTCATTTTTTATTATTGAAGGTTTTTGAGTTATTTTAGATTTTTATTCAGCAGCTCTTCAATTTGATCTGGTAACTAGGGTCCAAATTACCCTAGCAACCATGCATTGATTTGAATAAGATGCTGGAATATGAATAGGAGAGACCTGAATTTTTTTTAGAAGGGGTCAGCAACGCTCATTTGAAAGCTGCAGAGTTTCAGAAGAAAAAGGCAAATAACTATAAAACTATAAAAAATAAACAATGAAACCCAATTGAAAAGTTGCTTAGAACTGATCATTCGATAACATACTAAAGTTTACCTTAAATGTGACCCACCCCTTTAATACATGCATTCAATTGCTTAAGTTGAAAAGATGTTGAAGAGAAACTATTTTGTAGATATACACCTCCCTACATACAAACAAATGGCATATATATTTCATGCCTTAAAAACACCGTAACCAGTGACAACACAATGGGGCCTATCAGGGCCGCCATCAGGGGGGAGAGTTGTAGGGGGCCCGAGGGTAAGGGGGGGCTCGGCCACGAGACACTTACTTGATTAGCCGGGCCCCCATCTTTCTGAGAGCTGCTGACTACGGGAAGGCATGGACGTTTAAGGCACCCTGGCCACCAATTTTCTTATAATGGGGGGGGGGCCCTGGCCACCAATTTGTTTTTCTCATGTGGGGTCCTAGCCACCAATAATTTTTAATGGGGGGGCCTTGGCCACAAATGTTTTTTTATAGGGGGGCCATGACCACCAATTTCTTTTTATTTTTTATTAACATGTGGAAACCCTATCCAACAATTTTTTTTTGTTTTTTTTTTTACTGTGTGGTGGGGGGGCGGACCTGTGGCGTGTGGAGGGCGGACCTGAAGGTGGGGCTTGGGGAGGGCGCAGCCCAGGGGGCCCAGGAAATTTTGTCGTATGGGGCCCTGCGATTTCTGATTGCGGTCCTGGGGCCTATAAACAAAATAGAGCAAGATTTGTACCTAAGCAGTAACTCATAGCAACCTATCAGCACTCTGATTGGCTGCTGTGGGTTGTTCTCCAGGTGCAAATCTGCCCTGCCCAGTCTGGACCTAAAACCTTTCAATCAAGTTGTCAGATGTTAATGCCTACAGGGCTGGTCAACAGAGCAGAAGATCATACAGTAGGCTGCTTTGCTGTACAACACTTACCATTAGGCTCCTCAGGCTCACTTTCAATTTCTTCTTCTGGGGGGGCTTGTGGAGGAGGAGGCGGCACTTTCTTATCTCTCTCTGCTTTTGCATTTCTTTCCTCTTCAGAATAATACTCGTCTTCTGAGAGATTTGCCAAACTTTCATCCATTTCGCGATACTCCACCTTAAATAAAACATATCCAAAAGCAACAGCAAATAAATGGAAACTGCTACAATTTTATTATTTGAATTTGCATTGCTCAAAAGGGCTGTTTAGTTTTCTGATGCTTTAAAGACACAGTCTATATAATTCTTAAAGATCCTAATGGTTCAAGCACATGGGCAGATTCGGAGAGATTTAGTCGCCTGGCGACTAATCGCCTCTTCTACGGGGCATCAAGCTCCCCGAACTGCCTTCCCCCTGCTATAATGAAAAATGCCAGCGCCAATGCACTTGCGGCACTTAGATTTCTGAAGTCGCCTCACGAGAAAACTTCGGACGACTTCGGAAATCGAAGCACCGCGAGTGCATTGGCGCTGGCGTCTTCTCAATATAGCAGGCGGAGGGCAGTTCGGGGAGATTGTCACCCCGATTCTGCCCGTGTGCTAACGCCCTGAAGGCTCAGACATATTAGAAGGATCTCCAATCTCCTTTTGCCTCATTTGGCTAATGTCACACGTTATATTCTCCCCCAGCTGACAAAAATCTGATCCGCTATAGACATAAAAGACAAATGATCCCCATCTGTAGAAGAATGCTCAACACAGATAATGGTGGGTCCGGATGCACATGCCGCAAGGGGGTGTGCGGCTGTGCATGTTCCTTGTAGGCGCTAGGACCCAGACGGCCTAGGGGCTCCAAAAAAGAATATACGGCCCAGGTCCCATCTGTGCCAGCCTTTGCTATAAATGATAATGTGAAACATCTGATCCACTCTGGGTTCATGAAAACAAAAATAAGCGCAAATCTGATGGTCTGTGCTCACACAAGGCAGTTTACGACCTAAAAACACTCAAGTGTGAATTTGCTGACTAGTCAGTGTTTACATAAAGTGCAGATCACAGAAAATGAGTGGTTTTCTATAGAAAAAAAAATGCCATGTTAGTCTAAAGTCAAATTTTAATTTTTTTAAGATAAGTAATTCATGCCTGCTGCCTCTCATATGATTAAAACACAACTGCCTAATAGCACCTACCGATAAAACCATACAGTCCCAATTTTGACAGCTCAACCCGCAGTCCCCAATTGTTACTGAAATTAGAGTCCTGCGTGGGTCCAATTTTTGGGACCCGACCCATACCCGCAACCCGGACCCGCATTCTTACCCGTTTTGGAGCCACTACCCGACCCTACCCGCAAGTACCTTTCCCACAACCCGGACCCGCTGATCTTCAAGAATCTGGAAGTGCCGTCATTGTAAACCGGAAGGGACATCATCGGAATTAGACATGATCAGAAAAGAAGGAGTAAAACAAAAGTGCTGTCATTGTAAACCGGAAGTGACGTCATCGGAAGTTGCCGTGACCAGAAAAAAGGAGTAAATAACGCTATTGAGAAGACCCGTGGCCCGACCCGCAAACCAGTGTCTTTACACACACCCAGAACTTCTCCCCTCAACCCGCAAGGTACTGCAGATTTTTGTGGGTAACCTGCGGGTACCGACCCGCTGCAGAACTAACTGAAATGTCCCAACTTTCTCTTTGATCTCCTGCACTGAACAGCAAGAAAAAGATACAGGTTCTAAAGCTTAATTAGCTTTTGGCAGACAGCCCAGAATATTTGGCAAATGAGCTTAGATACTTTTGTAACAATTTAACATAGGCAAAGAAACAATTGTAACTGTTTTAGATAAGCCAGGAAACTGTGACTTGTAGCTTAAAGGGCAATTGACTTTCCATTAGAAAAACTGTAATAACACATAAAAACCACAGAAATGTGTTCAAACTTTCATAACCTGCCAAATTTTGTAAAATGAACATGGTAATTAGGTGGCATTGTAAAAATTTGCTGCGCTCCTCGCAGCAAATTTCTTTGTGCCTATTTCGATTTCCAAAATGTTGCGAGGTATGCAAAATGGCACTTAAACTTGCACACTAAAAGATTTTCATGTGGCAATTAACTGACTAATTAACTAACTAAGTTTGTACTTGCCCAGCTTACTCCACTTGGGTCACTAGCTCTGATCCTGGAGCCAATTAGAGGTCCAGTTCATTGATAAGGTCTGAAAAGTGAATCTGCCGAAGTCTCATTGTCAACCAGGGGACCATCAGATGAGGTCATTAACAGGAGCCGCATATCATCTTGATTTCCTGCTGTTCCAATCATTCTGGTTATAAGCCTGAACAACTGGAACAGATAGGTGACCATACCATACATGGCCTTTGCACGGTATCCATTTGTTTTCCCATGTGGGATCGTAAAGTGGTGGTTCACCATTAACAACATTCAGTATGCTATAGAATGACCAATTCTAATTAACTCTTCAATTAGTCATTATTTATTTTTTATAGTTTTTAATTATTTGTCTTTTTCTTCGGATTCTTTACAGCTTTCAAATGGGGGTCATTGACCCCATTAAAAATACAAATGCTCTGTAAGGCTACAAATGTATTGGTATGGCTACTTTTATTATTTATCTTTCTATTCAGGCCTCTCCTATTCATATTCCAATCTCTAATTCAAATCAGTGCATGGTTGTTAGGGTAATTAGGACCCTAGCAGCCAAAATTGCAAACTCATGAATACAAATGAGTTCATGGATACAAAGATAACTTTGTGATTTTTTTATTTTCTGTGGTTCTTGAGTTATTTATCTTTGTATCCATGGAATCATTTGTTCATTTTATGAACAACTGCTTTAAAGGAGATCCAGGTTAGTTCCTCCACAAGAAAAACACCAATTAATTTCAAATAATTTTTTTGTGCAACAACAATCATTTCTATGAGTCCCAAACAAAGAACTTAGGGAAATGTAATGCCAACTCAACAGAACCATTTTTTAGGCCAGTGTCATGAAATAAACATTTATTGTTGGCAAAAATTATTCCTAGCCACTGCTTATTTTTCAGACATTTAAGACCTTAGTTACATTCATTTATGAGATACATTTTAGTTGATTGCCAAATGTTATTATAGGCTAATGGAAAACAATATGTACAGTATACAGCTTCTGTATATATTCTATCTGGGGTTATTCCCTTTGCAGAAAGCACAAGGACATTTATTATATTTGCAACACATTGATAGGATGTTAGAGAAGTAATGTAGGTTCTCGCAAAGCAATTTGCAAGTAGCCTAGAGTAATAAGTCTGCTAAAAAGAGGGGAAGAAAACAATTTTTTTTTTACTTTCTGCATGTCAAGGCATATTGGAGTGGAGAGCCAAGGCAATCACTGGCATCAGCAATGATCCCGGTGTGCCTTGTTTTTGTACATCACTATTAGCCTAGAGTCTTCATTTGTAGTCGGGTTCACAGTGCAGTACAAGTAGATAGGGATGCACATCTCCCAGAAGACTCAAAAACATCTATAAGTTATTTGAAGGTACAAGGAAATGGAAATGTGCCAGTGCTCATAAGGAATTCACCTTATGTGCTCCTTGAGCTGGCGAAGGCACCAAATAATCATTATAGCTACAGTATTTAGATATTATTTGAAATGCCATCTATTCCCAATACAAGTAAGAGTTGGAGCCTTTGTTATATAATTTGGCCTTTTCTAATGGACTCTTTGTTTGCAGGAGCAGATGGCTGACATAACCTCCTCTTTACTGCTGTTTACAACTGAAGTTACTTACACAATAAACAATTAGAACATATGTTGCATGAATACATCTTCAAAAAGGCGTGTTAAAGACTGTTGAAGCAGCAGTCCATTTAGCTACAGGTTTGAAATAGGGCTGTAATGATACTAAACAGATAAATGCCAGAAGAAGGGGAAGCTGCACATGAACGCAAGACTCCTAGACTTTCATCATATAAAGCGTTGTTTTTCCCTATTAAAAGGCTTATAGGTTGAGTTATACTAAAATGGTAATGCCATGCAAAGATGCCTGGAGCACATGTGCAAGACTGAATAAAAAATACTTTCAAAATACACATCTGGCACGGGTCATCCCATATTAAATGTCCTCCCCCAGCCCATATAAAAAAGTAAAAATGGCTTAAAGGGCAACTAAAGTCTATAATAGAATAATGTTAGAAATGCTGTATTTTGTATACTAAATATAAGCATGAACTTACTGCACCAGCAGCCTAATAAGACAAATGATTTATGCTTTCAAAGTTGGTGCAGGGGGGCTGTCATCTTGTAACTTTGTTAGACATTTCTGCAATATCAAGACTCGCACATGCTCAGTGTGGTCTGGGCAGTTAAGCTTAGGGATCGTCATAAATTATCAAAACGGCACAAGTCAAATAATATCTGCAATAGAAGCCAATACAGCAAGACTAATTAATAATCAGAATATAAAGACTGCACTGATTTTTTGGATACAAATCTCTACAGGGAATGCAACAATGCTGCCCGAGTTCTGGGAAGTAAGGTGGGGGGTTCCCCCCCCGTCATTTGAAAGAATGATCGTTTACCTGCACAGCAGTTGGGGACCGTCTGACAATTCCTATCCACAGCAGTAAAAGAAGGGGGAATTTCACTGCATACAGTCAGGTTTATTATAAAAACAGTAGACATTTTTTAATTAAAGTATATTGGACATAGATTTATTTTTCATTAAAGAAAGTAAAAATGGGATTTTATAATTTTGTCTTTACATCCCCTTTAAAGGGCACCTGTTGGGTAAAAATGTTATCCCCAACAAAAAGTGCGGGCTAATAGAGCCCACATTCTGGTTGGGGATAACAGTTTTTTTTTTTTTTAAAAAAAAAAAAAAGCCCCCCGCCAGCGTTATGTTACCCGCACCGGGAGGGAGCTCCCAGTGCCAGCAGCCATGTCCGTTCACTTGCATGCGCATAACACTCATGTGACATCACGTGCATAATGAGCAATTTGGGGCAGCTTTTCATTATGCGCATGCGAGTGACCGATAATTCCCAACCAGAATGCGGGCTCTATTAGCCCGCACCTTTGGTTGGGAATAACATTTTTTTCCCAACATTTACCCTTTAATTCACAGTTTTCTTCCTTTGTCATGGTTGCTGCAAAAGGACGGATTTATCAAAATCTAATAATTCTTATTTTTCCCTCACAAGTGAGAAACACTACCTTGTGTTTGATCTTGCACATTTCCTATTACAGGTATGGGAACCTTCATCCGGAAACACGTTAACCAGAAAGCTCCTTATTACAGAAAGACTGTCTCCATTTTATTCAAATCAAGATTTTTTCTGTAGACTCAAGGTATGGAGATTCAAATTATGGATATATCTGCTATCCGGAAAACTCCAATGGATAACAGGTCCCGTATCTGTATTTGCATCAATTTCCATGCCTCCTCACCACCCCAAAAAATGTTCTTGTGGATGTGGTCATCATAGGCTTCTACTGAATGGATTTACTAACCCAAAAAAAGAATTCTCAAGATCATCCAGTGATGATTATCACTGATTATTATTTTACCAAAGTGTTTATCCTGGTGTACCCTTTGTACAGAATGGGTTTCGTCACCTCAGCAAGAAAACTGATTATCACAGAACAATCTGTAGAAAAATTGAATTTTGGGAAAGACGGAGCTATGGGGGACGTATGGACCTTTGACAAACCTGTCCTGCATGCAAAATAAAATGGATCAGACCAATCTGTTCTTGACTTTGGTACAAGTGTCCCATTAATGAGGATTACAGAACCCATAATCCTGGCCAGCAACTGGCACAAAGTGAAGCACACATGAAAGTCTGGAGCACATATCCTAACTGAATTGCATACCTGTAACTTACAGCCCCTTTATATTACTCTACACCAGTGATCCCCAACCAGTAGTTCATGAGCAACATGTTGCTCTCCAACCGCTTGGATGTTGCTGTCAGTATCCTCAAAGCAGGCGCTGCGCTAATTTTTAAATTCCAGGCTTGGAGTTTTATTTGCATAAAAAACTAAGTATAGTGCCAAGTAGAGCCTCTTGTAGACTGCCGGTCCACATAGGGGCTCTCAAATAACCAATCACAGCCCATAATAGGCACTTTTTCATGCATGTGTTGCTCCCCAACTCTTAACATTTGAATGTGGCTCACGGGTAAAAAATGTTGGGGACCCCTGCTCTACACGCTATCTGACCCCAATACTTAACTGGTCTATAGTGCTCACAGCACAATTATTTTGCACACAGAGGCATAAAATGCTATGAAAATATACTGCATTAACAAGGAACTAACCACAACAGTGCCAGACTAATTAGCAGCCATACACCAAAATAAATTCATCTTAGACTTAACAATAATAATGCTACACCATCTGTAATGTTTAACACAGTATACACTTTGGTGTACTCGCCCTGCTTTAACATTTGCATATAATCTTTTCCTTATGCCCCAATTATACAAAAGAAGTTCTGTTCCTAGGAAGGAGCAATGGGTGGGGGGGGGGTGACAATCAAAGTCCTGGTCATTGGGAAGGGCTGACAGTGGAAAAAAAAAATAAAACAAATAATACTGCACCCAAACACTGCTGATTTTAGTAGGCATATTTTGGTAGCAGCATAATGATCTTATATAATGAGATGTATACAGTCCGTTGGCACACAAAGCACTGCACACGGTAGAGCAGAAAGCAGTGAATGAATGGAGGCAGCATGCTTGTCACTGGGTTCTCCTTTTTAGCCACAGGAAAGCATTGCTTGCCACCATATGCCAACTTACAACAGATACACTAAAACCACTCTCAAATGAGGCAAGAAATTGCTCCTTTACACAGAGACCATTCCCAATCCACAAGAGGGAAATCATAAAAGAAAATTGCCCAGCATTGTGTGCCCCTCCCCCCAGCTATTGTTGGACTTTAATTCGCCTGATTCTGGCTGGCAGGGGATGCTGGGAGTAAAAACTGAAGCACAGCAGGAGGCCTGCACTACTGAACGAGAAGTATATCCATGGGAACTAGAGTCACTATCTCAGCAATATGTAAATACAGGAAGCCCTGACGCCTCTCACAAACCTTTGCCCTCTTCCTGCGGCTGGTCCTCCGTCCCTCAGGGGTCTCCGGCAGCCCCCCTTCCCCGCCCGCCATGATACTAGGAGCAGAGGAGGCTCCATGCTCTGTCCCAGGGGAGGCCCTCTCTTTCTTCCTTGGAGTCCTCTCTAGGCCAGTCCCTGTGTCCGGCGAAGCCATGATCCCTGAAGAAGAAGACGATGAGGAGGATGAAGAAGAGGAAGAAGCAGGGAGCTGAGGGTCGCTACCGTTCTCACCACCCCCACTGGTTTCGGACTTCTTAGTAGTGAGCATCAGGCTGGAATATGTGAGGGCGTGGCCTCAAAGAAAGGTAAAGAGGCGGGCCGAATATCCAGAAGGAGCAACAGGAGTAGTAGCGACACGTTCCACGCACCGGCGGCAGAAGCTTTGTGTACTGGCGGTAAGCACGAGCCCCAGCGCTTCTACGCGCGCCCCTGCTGCACAAGCTTGTAAGACTGGAACGCGCGACAATGTTAAACCCCACCTCTCTTCATTGCTATTGGCCTATTTCTTATCCATATAACTCCTCCCCTCTGGATCCCTGTGTTGGGTTTGTGAGCTTCATTGTCTATCGGCTTTTGGACTTCCCTGAAATATTTTTCCAATACTCTTTAATACATTTGCCCAATGTTTTAGCACATTCATTGTGCTGAATACTAAAGACTAATCCAGTCTGCTTCAAAAGGACCCGCACTCCAAAATCAATGAACCATCATATTTTATTGTTCATTCCTGTGCATCCAACGATTCGGCTCACATTAGGGCCTTTATCAAGGTAAAAGTACAAGTGAATAAGTGTTTATTCATATACACCTAGCCCTTCCCAGTTCCAAAAATTAAGTTAAATATGGCATCATACATGCACAGATTGCACACAATTAGCTGTTAGTGATAGAACACGTAATTCAGCATTTAGACAGCAATAAAGATTCTCACCACAAGATGCTGAATTAATATTCATTAGAGAAGAAGTCCATTCAGAAAAATCCATCCATGTGCAACCTGTAAATTTATACAAATTACGTACTCGAATCAACTGAAAAGGATAAGTATTTGTTATTAACTGTTATAGTAAGTTTTTAAATTTAAACATTGTGGTTTCATTTTTATATGTTTTTTGTTTGTTTTGGGTGCTAAATAGCAACGTTTGGTGTGCTAGTGTGCTTACAGCAAGTTTGTCCAACTAATTTGGTTCAAGTGTGCTTCAAAAGCGGACCAGGCTCCTTGCAGCCCCGGGTTCAAGCTGTACCCCCTGCCAGGACAATATCTGCATAAATCCAATGAAAACAGCAGCACTCCGGTATTATTGGCAAAAGTGAAAAACTTTAACTAAAATGCCTTAGGCAACGTTTTGGGCTCCGCAGGCCCTTTGTCAAGCCATTAATTAACAGTGTCCAAAACATGGAGGAGTCACAATCTCTCACCTCCATTACCCATAATTCACAGTGAAATGTTTCAGTGCCAAAGATAATTGTATATCTCCTATTATACTAAATGTTATTGTTAAGTGACTCATGTTTATACAATGTTGCAAAAAAAGTGAGTTATATAATAACAAGTGATGTGTTTATAAAAAACAATATCTTTAAAAACATTTAAACAGAATATGAAACATATGTATCAAGAACAGGAAGCCTTACTTTACTTTGTATCTATATTAGATTTCTTGAGTTTAACAAAAGCCAGTTTACTTTCCTTTTCGCTGGTATATTTCTGTTTAGGAGTCCTGAGCTGTGCGGGGGTTTTAGTTTTAATTGCTGTCAAATCTTCAATTAATTTACTTTGGGAATAACCCCTATCAATAAAGCGTTCCGACATCTCTTTTAAACGGACTTCACACTGTTGTTCATTAGAAACAATTCTTTTAACCCTCTTGAATTGTGTCATTGGTAAGGATTTCAATAATGTTTGTGGATGGAAACTAGTATTATATAATAAATTATTCCTTTCTGTATCTTTCTTAAAAAGGTCTGTCTCTAACCGTGTACTATTTTTCTGTATAGTGACATCCAAAAAAATTCCTCTCCATATCATGACATAGTGTGCATTTCAAAGTAGGTACCACAGAATTTAAAATGTGATGAAATTCCATAAGTGTTTCTACTGACCCTTCCCAAAACATTATGATGTCATCGATATAGCGGTAATATAGGGAAAAGTGTTGCTTGTAAAGTATATCTGTATAAACAAAATTCTCCTCAAAATCTGCCATGTATAGGTTGGCATATGTGAGCGTAAACCTTCGTCCAACCATATTCAGTGACAATGAGGAATTCACACAGAAATATGATCAGATTGTGAATAAGAGTTCATTTGACATTATTCTTCTAAATATTGAATTTCTGCAGAAGGAAATTGTTGAGATGAAACAACATCTACAAATCACTGAAAGCTAGCCGGTTGGGAAACACTACAAATCTGTTCATTATTTTCATACAAAAGTTGAAGAAACCTAGCAGACAGATTGGTAAAGACTGATATACAAGAGACTGGCTCCAATACTACATTTGAGTACCCCCAAATTTGGAACTTTCCCCTGTCTAAGTTGTGGGAGTTGCAGTTCCATCATTAAAGGTGATACTATCACACATCCACATAAGGGACATAAGAGACATAAGATTCCCATAAAAGCCTACCATACTTGCAATTCAGATTCCGTCATATATGCACTCAAATGCCCCTGTGGAAAAATGTATATTGGACAAACATCGAGACAAGTACAAATCAGGATTAGGGAACACATATTATATCTCTAATTACAATCCTCAAAACAAGAAGACACACACACACACACCAGTTGGAGAATATTTTTATTTATATAAGCATAATACATCAACACTAAGGTGGTTGGTTTTAGAAAAGGTACAGGCATCCCAACGAGGGGGTGACAAACGGAGGCGAGATGGATCCATACGATGGACACTGTAGAGCCTCGGGGAATGAATGAGGCTATGAGCTACAAATGTTTTTCCTTTCCTTTCAGATGTATCATGGATTATACATGGACCAAGATACTGCTTACTGACTAGAACGTATTGACACTATACTGGTAGGATAATACTTTATTACCATTATTGGATACATGGATACCAATTGCTAATATGCTATGTTTTGTAACAATACATACTGCTACTCTTTTGATGGTGTTAACTCTACGTAGGCCACAAGATGGCAGTACTGATTTATTCCAGATGTTTGTATGCACCTGGCCAGACTATGGAGCTGGTGCAAAATTGTTGGTGAGGTGAAAGGGTAAATAGCTTGTTGCATCACTATATTTTATACACCTGATGTAGGCTGTTGTAGCCAAAACATGTTGTGCAGGATTTTCTGCACAATAAAATGAAAACCTTTTAAAGAAAGAAATTGTGCTCTCTGGCTATTCTCTCCTTTACTCTGGTAGTGTACAATCGTGTAGGCTTTACATAAATGCACGTATGCAACTTGCCTTCTCACTTACACACTTTAACATCTAAGGGGCAGATTTATCAACGTTTTTTTTTTGGAATTCAAAAAATTCAAATTTCGAGCTATTTTTTGTGTAGTTCGACTAGGGAATAGTCCAAATTCAGTTTGAATAACTGACAGGATCATAGCTGATTTTAGCCTTATTGGGGACAATGTTTATTAGATCAACAACATTAACCACTTCAGTCCTGGGCCCACTATCATCAGCAAGTTCTTCTGCCCCCTTATAGTATGTCTAAAATGCACTTTCAGCCACAACTGCCTGGTGGCTTTCTTATATCCCTGTATGTATGTATATGTATATATATCTCCTTGAAAAAGGTCCCAAGAGGGACCGAAACTTTGGAGCACTGTGATGTGTGAAAAATAAAATCACTTGATTTACTAAGGGAAGCAGGGCCGCCATCAGGGGGGACTAGCGTACGAGGGCCCGAGCCGTACATCCTCCCTCTGTGTTGCCAAATGCGGAAGTGCCCAAAAGCCGAAGCCGATGCGCCGAAAAGACCCGAAGTCACGAAAAAAGCCGAAGTCCCGAAGCGCTGAAAAGACCCGAAGTGTATTTCTTTTTTTTTACTCCCCTAGCCACCAAAGTATTATTTTAATATTCTATAGGCTCCTGCCACCAATCTTTTTGTAAAACATTTTTTTTGTTGGGGCCCCAAGTTTTTTTTAACTTATAAGGGGCCCCTGCCACCAATGTTTTTTTTAAAAAACTTTTTATTTTAATTTTTTTTAAAAAAAACATCTTTTGAGGCCCCAATTTTTTTTAACTTGTAAGGGGGCCCCTGCCATGTTTTTTTCCAAATAAATTTTTTTTTTAAATTTAGTTTTTGGGGCCCCAATTTGTTTTTAACTCATAAGGGGGCCCCTGCCACCAATGGTTTTTTTTTTCAGTTTTTTTTTACATTTTTTTTTGTTGGGGCCCCAAGTTTTTTTTAACTTATAAGGGGGCCCCTGCCACCAATGTTTTTTTAAAAAAACATTTTTTTTAACATTTTTTTTTGGGGGCCCCAATTATCAATAGCTTTTTACAACTTGTGGGGGTTACTTTTTTAGCGCTGATGTCTGTGTGGTCTTTTAACTGCAATGTGGAGTGGGCGGCATATGGGGTGGAGCTTGGTCGTCAGTGTGGGCGGGGCCCAGGGGCCCCCAAAAATTTTGTTGTACGTGATTTCTAATGGCGGCCCTGAAGGGAAGTGCTGGTCTGGGAATGCTTTATTCCAAATTGAGAGTATATATATATGTCTCTTTTTGTCATACTACTTGTTTTAATTGCAAGTACCAAAGTGAGTGAAGTAACTTGTGTCAGGTACTTACCGGGGTTCTGAGAGACAAGGCTCTTCGGCGCGCTGCGTTCTACTGACGTCACAGCACGGGCGCCGGGACGCCGGCGCAGGGGAATTGCTGTGCGCAGCGTATTGACGCAGGCAACGGTATTTCTTTTGGCGCAGAGTTTCTCCCAGTTTTCTGATTACTATTGAACTTTGGTTTTGACCCTGATTTTGCCTGTTTGACTACGCTCCTGCTTAACCCTTGGAACCCTGCCTGTTATATTTGAACTCCTGTTGCCAAACCTGCTTGTCTTGAATATGCTTCTGTGTTAACCCCTTGAACCCTGCTTGATATCTCGAACTCTTGTTGCCAACACCTGCTTGCCTTCTGACTTGGCTGCTGCATTAACCCTCGGAACCTTGCCTGTACCTGTTTATCTGTTGCCGAACTTTTGCCTGTTACCATTTATGCATTTGTATTGACCCTTGTCTATCATCGGAACAAGTATCATCCCTGCCGACCCAGTTTATCCTGCTCGACTATGCTCAGTCTTCATCTTGGGAACTCTTTTCCTGTGATATTTCATCCATGTGGGGTATCTGCTCAACCTACGAGTTTAGTGAAACGGTTATTGTGTCTACTGTGCTGATCGCCATTCTGCCGACTACTCGTCCATTGAAACCTGCAGTTGACGCGAAGGTGACTGCTGCTCCAGTACCTGCAATGTCCTCTCTACTCCTTACTGCTCAGCAACTAAACCTGCACCTTCCCATATCTTCACGGACATCAGACCTGCTCCTTCACTGACCAGCGCTCCCTGCCAGGAATCCCAGGCTCCCATACTACACCTTCACTGATCTCCCTCTGTTCCCATTGGAGGGTGTTTCAGTAGAGGAGCTGTAAGGGTTGTCTTCCTCCCATCCGTGGTTCCTCCCGGTTCGGTAAGTCGCTTGTAAACATATTAGAAAGGTGGTTAAGTGGTTAAAAATATTTTCTCTTCATACAGCTGGCCAAATAAAAAACTGCAGAAAAATTAGGTGCATGCAATCAATGTCTTCCAGTTGAGAAGCAGCCAAAACAAAGCACTGTTACCAGGAAACGCATGTTGGATCCACTTGATGTAAGAAATTAATTGATTGTTCTAGCTCACACAGGCAACACAGGCAAAGGTTTTGCTGTTTTTATCCAAATCACTGTAGGGGCTGGATAACATCTTAATGAAAAACACACCAGCTTCTTATAAAAAAAAAAAAAAAGTTACTAAGGATATTTTTCTGTGTGTTTCATCTCAAGTGCATCTGTTTGACTTCCCAAACATTGTCATCAAAGGCTCACAATTAAAGTTGCCTTTCCAGACTTGTCTGAAGATGAAAACATTTGGTGATTTGATCGCTACAGAGCCTCAGATGGTTTTATTCAATCTATATGATGACTGGCTGAAGACAATATCTTCATACACGGTACACATTTATTGTCTTTGTGGTTCTCCAGAATGTTTTTTCCACATTGGATTTATTCATTTCAATACTGCATTACTTTTTCTATAGGTATTCTCTTAGTTAAATTTCATTCTAAGAACCTTGCATGTCAACAGTGACTGTGCAGAAGTGATCTTGAAACCTGACAAGACTACAGTTGGTGAACTGCCTTTTTCATAGACCCCTAGTGAAGATTCTGGTTCTTAAGAAAAGGTGTAATAAGATTTATATACATTTTGTTATTTAAAGAGCAATATCTGCTACCACCTCCTAACATGACTCCCAATAGTTATGTATTGGGAAGACAAAATACAGATAAAGGGAAAAACCCCAATGACTACTTACCATCACGTTACAAAGCCCAGATGCTGCTGTTTGATTGCCTCCTTGGGTTCTTCATGCTGCCACCACAAGGATTGTGCGAACTGCAACGTTATGGGTATGAATAATCATATATTTACAATTAGTATTTTTACTTCTGCATCTGATATTTCATTATACACAAATGGGGGAATGTAATAAAAGTCGCAAAGATCAAAACAATTAGCACAAGTAAGAATAAAAAGTCTAATTTCCTAATGTAATACTCTTCCTTAAACTGTTAAAACAATGTGAATTTTAATTGTGCATTGCCCACTTTAAAGAAGTGTTTGAAGGTGTCATAATCTTTTGGAGCAAACACAAGAACTTTTTCAGAAAGAAGTTTTATTACATTCACTGCGCACTGGCGCTAACTATAAAATTCGCAAACCTTCTTCCACTGTGGGAAGTGGTCACTAAACAGTTTCCAGGTATGCTAAAGCTATATTAAATTCGCACAAAGGCAAATTTGTTCGCACAGAGGCATAACTTATCATACGCATGGATCCTTGCTATAGGTCTGAACATAACCTATAGAAACAATATTTAATGATTTCACACAAAAAATATTGAGTGCATATAAACAAACGCAAACTACAAAGGTGTCTCAGTCTTTTATGACCCCTTGGCTCCTACTTCCAATTGTGTTGTGAATATTGGGTACTTTATCTTATGCTTTTTGCTGTTATTTTTGCACGCACAAAGAGACCTGCAATAGTTGCACGTCTCTGCACTCTGCTCATGTATATCCCGCTTCAGGATTGGAGTCCAAAACTGCACTGCTTTAGAAGGGCCTATAACAAGAAATCATTATGTTTTCATCCCTTGAGTTAATGCCCTTTTTTTTGCAAGACAGAACTTTATTGGCTTTAGTAGCCACAGAATGACACTGCCCAGAATTAGACAACTTGTTATCTACAAAAACCCTGTGATCCTTCTCATTTATAGAAACTCACAACACACTGCCATTTAGTGTATAACTTGCATATATATTATTTTTGCCATAACCTTGCATTTATCAACATTAAACCTCATTTTACACTTCCGGGGCGGAGCCAACCAGGCAAGCCGCATTTTATGTGAGCTCCTCATCGTTGTCTGCAAAACTACCTGAGGTTCCAACTTTTATTTTATTCATCATTGGTGGATAGCCGACGACGAGGAGGATAAGCTAGCAGACAAAGGTCCATACTACTAAGGACCGGCTCTCTGCCGTACAACCCGGAGTCCGGAGCGCCATGCTCCACATTGCGATGGCCGCCCTGCACCACTAACGAGGAGGGGAGATCACCACGCGGTGCTCGTGTGATACGCCGCATCTGTTGGTCGAGGGGTACTTGCGACGAACATATTCCTCCACTTTTACTGCCATAACGGGGGACGCTGAAGGGAGGATAGCCCGCCATTCTGGAGCAGCGCCACGTGGTGCACGATCAATGAAGGAGAGGCCCTGTCCGAGACCAGTTTCCCCCCACTACTGGAACTACGCATCGTGGCAGTAACTGAGGGACATTGCAGACTTGCTAATCGTGAGTACCATATCTGTCCGTGGATGGTTCTGTACGACCACGCTACTGCTATAGCTGTACTGCCTCATCTCTAATCTCTGGGCCATTCACCCTTTACATATGCTCCACGTGGTCTACAGGCTTCACTGCTATCTTTTGTGCATTGATCCTCTTTGAGAAGGGCGCGGGAGGCTTGTTCCGCCTACACAGCAGCTCCTAAGGCCCTCAAAGCAACACAATTCCCACCACACAGGCAAGCCCTCGATACTGCCTCGACCAAGAGGGAGGCGGCCTGAAGGCCTTACGAACTTTCTCCTACCCTTAGGAAGATACCTGCGGCCTAGCGCACATAATTGGACTCTGTTGGTGCTGCTGTAAAGAGGGCTATAGACACAGGGAGCTGAGACGCTTTTCCCTCTCACACCATCTGAGCCCACAGAACTGCCTGTTGAGGAGTACCTCGTGGACACAACATTAATAGACGTAATTATATTCCTATGCCGGCTAAATTTGGCCTCGTACAGCTGAAATGTTTTGATCGCTACTGATTCAGCTTTCTGCCCTACCACGACTTTGGACGTTTACAGCATATCTCTGGATTGGAGAAGGAAGACTTGAGGTCGTTGTCACTACCTGTGGGACTTAGACTACACTACTGATTCCTTCTTACGGGCTTCAGCTTAGATCTACCCCGGACTGACCATCTGTAGAATACCCCCCCTTTTTTTTTTCCCCCCCCCCATCAGCTCTGATAACTGGGGTACTGACACTGTCTATGGCCCACTCACAATACCTGCTATCACCACCGGTATCCTACAAATGTTTTAAAATTGCCTTACCTCTCCACTGCTGGTGACACCTCGAAGACACCTGGTCTAAACCTGCTCTACCAGCTCCTGTGGTTTTTCCCTCCTTCCCTTTTTTTTTTTTTTTCTCCTCCCCAGCAGCTCCGAACACGAAGACATTGGAACTTTGTATACGCTACCTGATGTACGTGCTATAGACTAAGCAACTACTGTTCTTGATTTCCATGGGTTCCTGCCGCTGAGGAAGTTTTGTGGGCTCTTCGACTGAACTTGCCCCTTCTTTTTTTTTTCTTCCTCCTCAACAGCATTGCATGTAACGACACTGGAACTCTAACTACACTGGCCGCAGAGCACTTTGTCATCGAGTGTTCTTGATTTTCATATATTTCAACTACTGAGGAAGCTTTGAGGGCACTTGCGTTAAACTTGCCATTTTTTTTTTTTTTTTTTTCTTCCTAAGACAAGGATAACTTTTTTTTTTATTGTATGCAATAAGTGTTGTATTGTAAATGTGATATATTTGTAATTCTTGCCCATACTTTATTCTGCTTGTGGTGGGGTGAAGAACATGATAGGAGGGTAGGCCTTACGGGTAATAAGACAGGGTCAGCTGTAAACAAATAATAGGGAGACAAATTCTAACTCACAACACAGCTTAAGATAACAGACCCACCGACTCCTGTATCGAACGAAACACTTGCTCTGCTGTATGGACAAATACTTGGAAAAATTGCTACAAACAAAAATGGGGCGTAACAGAAATAAATCTCAAAAATTTGATAGTCCGCAAAAATCCCATGACTCTCCATCTTCCCCAGTCTCGGATACTGAACGGGACCCTGTTGCACAACCAGCATTTACTAATGCGCAGGAAACGTTCCAGCTTCTCACCCCATATTTTGACAACAAATTTGACTCACTACAACAAACCATCAACAGTACCCTGGGTAGAATCGAGTCAAATACACAAAGGATAGTTTCGGTAGAGCAGCGGGTCAGTGATGCTGAGGACCAATTGAATACAGCACAAACGCATATTAGTCTACAAACTCAGCTAATTCAGGAACTACAGGAGAAGGTGGACGATTTGGAAAATCGTTCAAGGCGGAACAACTTGCGATTTATACGGATACCAGAATCCATACAAGCAGTGGATCTAGCGGACTTTATTCTTACCGAACTTTGTCCAGCCTTGCAACTCCCTCGACAGCTGGCAGATAATTGCATCGAGCGGGCACATAGGCTAGGGGGAGAAAGACCCCAAAACAGGAATAATTCTTGTCCTGCTATAGCCAAATTCCTGAATTATGCATATAAAGAATTAATACTACAGGCATATAGGAAAGCCAGGGATGTACAGGTTCAGGGTCACAAGATTTTAATCTTCCAGGATTTTTCCGCCACAGTATCACAAAAAAGGAGGGAATTCATCCCTATCTGTAGACACCTTTTTCAGACCAAATGTCAGGTTCTCCCTACTCTACCCGGCCAAATTACGGGTTGTCCTGAATGGACAACCCCAACGCTTCCTTACCCCACAAGCAGCTAGGGAACAGCTAGGACTACTGCAGGGAAATGGGCAAGATGACAATAGGGTGCCTTGAAGGTATTCTGACTACTATTGCATAATCTACTTCTCACTTACCCACGAAGTGGGAGTGAGCATTATCTTCTTAGGATAAGAAAAAGTTATGTTAAAAATGAGCTTGTCTGGTAATTGTTTAATTTTCTATTTGTTGAATGTGATGACCTTATTACCACTAACTGCTTTGCATATTTTTTGGTCTATGTCTCCAATACTGTTGCTACCTGAGTGCCGGAGGTTGATCAAACGGGACTGCCCACTGGCTGGGACGGGTGGACTCGACACATTGCGGACTTTCATCTACCACGACCCTTGAATGATGAAACATGACTGACGCAGGTAATCTGACATGACAGCCGTTACACACACGCACACAACAACACATAAAGATAGTCTCTTGGAACGTGGAAGGACTGAATACCCCAATTAAGAGAAAAACAGTCCTTACACATCTCAAGAGACTAAACGCAGATATAATACTGCTACAGGAAACTCACTGGAAGATAGGGGACACATGTGCGCTCAAAGCACCATGGATCCGGGAGTGTATTTCGGCACCGTATACATCCAAACAACGGGGTATTGCCACTTTAATATGTACATCATTGCCATATCAAATACGAGACTTTATTAGTGACCCGGAGGGTAGATACCTAATTACCCATATAGACGTATTAGGCACGGTATATACCCTAGTTAACATTTACGCCCCAAATGGACCCAACAAACCGTTCTTTACGCAACTTACGCAAACACTCTTAGGAATTCACACTCCAAACTTGATAGTGGGAGGGGACTTTAACGTTTTACGAGACTACACAACTGATAGAACGGGACCCCCCACCACACATAACAGCAACACTGGAGGAAGTATAGCACAATTAGAGGCTCAACTAAGCTTGACCCATGGAGACTCCTACACTCCACAGACAGACAATATAGTCATTATTCCAAAGTGCATGATATGCACTCTCGAATTGACTATATACTCATCCAGGAACAGCTATTTTTTAGAATCCATGAGGCAGCCATTGAGGAAATCGTACTGTCAGACCATGCCCCAATCCATATTCACATACAATTAGCGAGGCCGCACGATCAATGTAAACGCTGGACTTTCCCCTCATATTTAGCCCAAACAGACTCCTTTCGTACACTTTTAGTTAACCACTGGCATAACATGATTGATGACAATATAGAACACTGGGAGGAACCACTCCTACTATGGAACACTACGAAAGCAGTGATGAGGGGGCATCTCATAGCCCATACTACTAAATTACATAGGGAAGAACAGCAAAAATTCCAACAACTACTGAGTTCAGTTAAGCAGACACATAGTGAATATCTCTCTACACCGTCGGGTTTCTCTAAAGATCAGTATATGCAAGCCAGGCAACTGTTAGAAACGTATGCAACATCCCGAGCCAAGAAAAATCTGGAATACACCAAATATAAATTTTATAGGTGGGGAAATAAAACAGGGAAGCTCTTGGCTGCCCTCATAAAACCCCGCTCTAAAGCCAAACACATCCTTAAATTGCAACCCCAAGGAGATAGGACGCCGGTTTACACCCCGCAAGCTATTAAAACAACACTTGAAGACTATTTTCGGACAGTATACGCAGCTGAGAATCCACCGGAGGACTTAATAACCCACATCCTTCGTGAAGCCTCTTTATCGGAGATAACCCAAACACAAAGAGATATGCTGAATGCACCCATAACAAACACAGAAATAATTAACACAATAAGGACTCTGGCTAACAATAAATCACCGGGCCCAGATGGTTATACTGCGGAATACTATAAAATTTTACATCCACATGCCATTCAACTTTTGACAAACGTATACAATACCATGTATCAAAAGGGGGATATTACTAGTGAACAAATAGAAGCGTACACAACTTTAATTCCTAAACCACAAAAAGATCCAACTCAACTGAACTCATACCGTCCTATCTCCTTGTTGAATGTCGATCTTAAAATACTGTCTAAAATCGTAGCCCAAAGATTACAATCGCTGTTACCAGATCTCCTTACAGATCATCAATTGGGCTTTGTGCGTCACAGACACTCGACGAGGGGAATTCGAGCAGCTATAGCTGCAACGGTAATTTCTAGACAACAACAGCACACCAAAAATATCCTCCTAAGCCTCGATGCAGAAAAGGCTTTCGACAAAATATTATGGCCCTTTCTATTCCAGATTTTGCAGCACAGGAATCTATGTCCTTTTTTTGGAACATACATACGCAATCTTTATACGAACGCACAGACTAGATTACTAATAAATGGCGCTATAACAGATTACATCACTATTCACAGGGGCACTGGACAGGGCTGCCCATTGTCACCCCTACTATTTAACTTGACCTTAGACCCCCTCCTGAGAATCCTCCATAATATGACGATCTTCCACGGTATAAAAATCGGAGATCACGAAACAAAATTAACGGCCTTTGCTGATGACCTCCTTTTATATATCGCGAATCCCAAACAAGCCTTACCACACATACTCTCCACTATTAACCAATTTGGGCTGGCCTCCGGATATTGTATTAATGTTACCAAATCAGTAATCATGCCATTGGGAACTAGGGGGAAACCCAGATGGGGCAATAAATACAATCTCTCATGGACCAAAGACGAGATCACATATCTAGGCATCAAAATACCAAAAAGACCACACGAGCTGTATACCCGCAATATTACATGTAGCATAAGAGAAATAACGCAAGACATAAAGAACTGGCAGTCCTATCGTCTCTCTGCTATGGGTAGAGCTAATCTGCTCAAGATGGTAGCATTCCCTAAACTGCTCTATAAATTGCAAAGTCTCCCCTTACTGGTACAGGAGAAAGAAATTCAGGCACTTTATAAAATATTTAGGACTTTTATTTGGAATGGGAAAAAAGCGCGAGTTAGTCTGAAGAAACTTCAACAAAACACCCTAAATGGAGGCCTTAATTTTCCAAACGTCAAGCACTATAATATGGCAGCTACTATTAGACACTTAAAAGACTGGATTCACAATTCGAACACTTATACTAATACACATCAGGAACAACAGTTTATCCCACAGACCAATTTACTGCATATTCTACACCTGCACAAAGCAAAACTTCCACCTGCCATCATGGACAACCCCCTACTATACTCCACATGGCAAACCTGGAATGAACTGAGAAAACAGTATAATCTGAATAGCCATCATTCTCTATACCTGCCCCTCTTACTGAACCCTGACTTTCAGAGCGGACGAGCCTTAGCAATATACCAAAATTGGAGATTTGAAGGGGTGACAACTGTGCGTCACTTGACCAAGAGTGACACTCGAAAACCCTTAACTCTTGCACAATTCCAGACCAAATTTCCAAATGCACAGAGCAATATATTTGCCTTCCTACAAGCTCAGTCATACACTAGCAGGACTCTGAGACTTTTAACAGGGAAAGACTGGGATAATTCTTTGGACAGGTACCTTCTGCAACCTGGCTCCACCAAAGGAGCTATATCGCAAAATTATAGATTCCTTCAGGACATCATTGACAGTTTACCCACAGGACCCAAACAGTGGACAATAGACATACCAGACTTGAGAATGGAAGACGTCTTCAAGATGTATAAAAGGCTATGGTTTACCTTACCCTCGAGCATTTATAGAGAAATGTTTCTTAACTTATTGCATAGAACCTACCTGACCCCAGACGTACTTTTCAAAATGCATAGACGAGAGAATAGTGATTGTCCGAAATGTGGGCAAACCAAAGCTAACCTCATACATTGTTTGTGGGCATGTCCCTTCATTCGAAGGTTTTGGAATCAGATAAGGGACTATGCAACAAGACACCTGGTTAACTATATCCCACTTTCAGCTGCATGGGCACTCTGGGGAATAATCCCCGACACCCATACCAGAGTTACACGGGGTGCATGGAGATTACTACTAATTATATCTGCAGTAGCAAAGAAAACGATCCTTCAGGTCTGGATATTGAATACACCGCCCACTGTCAAGATATTTCTGGAGAAATTAGTCAGAGTTTTTTATATGGACTGGGTAGAATCATCTTTAAATAAAAGCACAATAGTTCAGCGATTTTTCGAAACGTGGGAGACGTTTATTGACATCATTCCACAGGCAGTAAAGGTTAGGTTACAAGAATGCTTCCAACACACAGAATGGTACTCCTTGAGAATTATAAGTGGAGATCCTCCTATTAGCTTGTGACGAACATCCAAGACGTGGGTAGATGGCACCTCCGGTACTGCGACACTTCGCACCTATGAGACATAGCGACAAACATAGTGCACTGGTACTGGTCATCACTTTCACACTGGTTGTTAAAATGGTTTATATGTTATATATGTTGATCAGTTCACGAATAAATGCAGAGACCATTCGTATGGCTTCATGTCATGCACCAATGCCTACATCTCCATTTCTACTTGACGTTTTGGTAACTTTAACTGTACAAGATAGTAACTACCATCAATGTCAATGCATAATGCTTCATGTATTTATATTTGTCATATGACAATGTTATTCTCTTCACCTGCATTATGCCAACTGTTGTAACAGAAATATCATTGTGCACTTTCGAAGATGTAGAAACTGTATCTAACTTTTGCTCGAATAAAAAATTGTTTTCTTAAAAAAGAAAAAACCTCATTTTCCAGTTTGCTGCCCAGTTTCCCAACTAAGACAAATCACTCTGCAAAGTGGCAGCATCCTGCATGGAACCTATAGTTCTGCACAATTTTGTATCATCTGCAAAAATAGAAACAGTACTTTCAATGCCCACCTCCAGGTCATTAATAAACAAGTTGAAAAGCAAGGGACCTAGTAAAGAGCCCTGCGGTATTCCACTAATAACACTGGTCCAATTAGGAAATGTTCCATTTACCACCACTCTTTGTAGTCTATCTTTTAGCCAGTTCTCTATCCAGGTACAAATACTATGTTCCAGGCCAACATTCCTTAATTTAAACAGTAACATTCTGTGTGGCACTGTATCAAATGCTTTAGCAAAGTCTCTTCTGCAAAAGAACTTACATAGTACGTTTGTGGCATATTAAGCCTTTGCCTGCCAGCATATACAGCATGGCAAACAAAAGGTTAAGGGACATAAAAAAATATGCATACTCAGTAAACATACATATATAGTAAAATTAAAAACAGCTACTACTGTACTAGGACATTTTTACCCACAACTCACTGTTCCTACCCAGCATTCCAGAATCATTGCCTGTGGTATAAAATTTGCACATGGTGCTGCTTGTGTCTGATACTTCATAAATTAGTCATATGTTGCAACTTATGCTCAGTGCTGAATAAATCAAAGGCTGTGTAGTTGTAAAATCAGTGATTGGTGCAAGTATAGAGGAGGGCATATAGATGCAAGAACCATCACAAAATTTTGACTGTTACTTTTTGTACTAAGGGATGTCTAGAAGGATCGCAAATGAGTTATTTTGTAAACCCAAAGCTTTGCATATCTGTATTCTAATGCCATAGATTATTTGAAGTCTTTTACTTGTAGCTAGGCTGAGTCTTAACTGATCCAGTCATTTAGCTAAGAAAAAGGCTGAATGTGATTTGTCTTCTTTCAAGTTTGGCTGCTAGAGTATGTTAATAACCCCTTTAAAGGAAAACTATACCCCCAAAACAATGTAGGTCTCCGTTAAAAGATACTGAGTAAAACAGCTCATGTGTAAAACCCTGCTTCATGTAAATGATCCATTATCATAATAATATACTTTTTTAGTAGTATGTGCCATTGGGTAATCATAAATAGAAAATTACCATTTTTAAAAATAAGGGCCGCCCCCTGAGATCGTAAGATTCACTGTGTACACATACAAACCACATGAGCCAATTAACAGAGTTCTGCCTTTTGCTTCCTCACTTCTTCCTGTTACAGTTAGTGTTGTAGTATTTCTGGTCAGGTGATCTCTGAGGCAGCACAGATAGAGTCACGAAATGGTGGTTCAAGGCAAGAGATGTAAAAGGGCAATATTTATGTAAATATATATTCCAGTTTGGTAAGATTCTTTAATATGTCATTCAATTTGATATAAACTATCTGTTGCTTAAGTATTCATTTTGGGGGTATAGTTTTCCTTTAAGGCTTTCAAATTAGCTGGGACAGCCGAATCATTTATAAGTTACAAGAAGGCCAATAAATCATGTAAAAAAGCTACAAGGCAAGCTAAAATTGATATGAAAAAGGATATTGCAGTAAAAAGAATCCAAAATTATTTTTTAAATACGTTAATAGTAAAAAAATGAAGCAGGAAGGGTTGGGAACTTTAGTATCAGAGGGGGGTCAGCTGGTTGATGAAAACAAAATAAAAGCACAGATTCTGAATTTTTATTTTTCATCTGTTTACACAAATGAGGAACCAGTTAATGAAGGTTTCCTTCTTAATAGTCCCCATTCACAAATGAGGAAATGTTAAGATTAACAAAAGTCTGGGGCCAGATGGCATTCATCCCAGGGTACTTAGCGAGCTTAGCTCTGTGATTGCCAAACCTCTTTACTCAGTTTTTCTGGATTCATTGAGGTCTGGCATGGTGCTGAGAGACTGGCGAATTGCTAATGTGGTGCCTCTATTCAAAAAAGGATCACATTCTCATCCTCAAAACTATAGGCCAGTTAGTCTGACGTCTGTGGTAGTAAAGCTTTTTGAAGGGTTGATAAAGGATAAGATACTGGACTTTATAGCAAATCATAATACTATGAGTGTGTGCCAACATGGTTTTATGCGTAATAGATCTTGCCAGACTAACTTAATTTATTTTAATGAGAAGGAAAGCAGGGACCTAGATTCTGGGATGGCAGTGGATGTGATTTACTTAGACTTTGCTAAAGCATTTGATACAGTGCCACACAAAAGGTTACTGGTTAAATTAAGGAATGTTGGCCTGGAACATAGTATTTGTACCTGGATAGAGAACTGGCTAAAAGATAGACTACAAAGAGTGGTGGTAAATGGAACATTTTCTAATTGGACCAGTGTTAGTGGGGTACCACAGGGCTCTATACTAGGTCCCTTGCTTTCCAGCTTGTTTATTAATGACCTGGAGGTGGGCATTGAAAGTACTGTTTCTATTTTTGCAGATGATACTAAATTGTGCAGAACTATAGGTTCCATGCAGGATGCTGCCACTTTGCAGAGTGATTTGTGTAAGTTGGGAAACTGGGCAGTAAACTGGAAAATGAGGTTCAATGTTGATAAATGCAAGGTTATGAACTTTGGCAAAAATATTATAAATGCTAGTTATACACTAAATGGTGTTTTGGGAATTTCCTTAAATGAGAAGGATCTAGGGGTTTTTGTAGATAACAAGTTGTCTAATTCTGGGCAGTGTCATTATGTGGCTACTAAAGCAAATAAAGTTCTGTCTTGCATAAAAAAGGGCATTAACTCAAGGGGTGAAAACATAATTATGCCTCTTTATAGGTCCCTGGTAAGGCCTCAACTGGAGTATGCAGTGCAGTTTTGGACTCCAGTCTCCAGAGTGAGTGCAGAGACATGCAACTAAACTGGTTAGAGGGATGGAAGACTTAAATTATGAGGGTAGACTGTCGAGGTTGGGGTTGTTTTCTCTGGAAAAAAGGCGCTTGCGAGGGGACATGATTACACTTTACAAGTACATTAGAGGACATTATAGACAAATAGCAGGGGACCTTTTTACCCATAAAGAGGATCACCGTACCAGAGGCCACCCCTTCAGACTAGAAGAAAAGAACTTTCATTTGAAGCAATGTAGAGGGTTCTTCACAGTCAGGACAGTGAGGTTGTGGAATGCACTGCCGGGTGATGTTGTGATGGCTGATTCAGTTAATGCCTTTAAGAATGGCTTGGATGATTTTTTTGGACAGACAGAATATCAAAGGCTATTGTGATACTAAACTCTATAGTTAATATAGGTATGGGTATATATAATTTATGTAAAGTATGGAGGGGTGTGTATGGATACTGGGTTTTCATTTGGAGGGGTTGAACTTGATGTACTTTGTCTTTTTTCAACCCAATTTAACTATGTAACTATGTCTTTTAGAAGTAGTTTTGACATTCTACACTGAGAATCCAGTTCGTAGGGATGGTAGTTGTTTGCATATTGTTTGTATTGTGCAATACAACTGTACAACCCCCAGTACTTTTTAGTACTTTTAGCTCATACATACAATGATATGTCGAACAATTCTTACCATGGTTAAAAGCATTGGCAAGCAGACTATGAAGATTTTCATTCATCCAGGTCATAGTATATCTAGTATAGGTCAATCTAAAAACAACTGGACTTGCTGAGTAATCAATGAAGACGTTTCACTACTCTCACCCCTTGTAGCCTGCGCCTGGGTTCCACAGAAAAAAGTCACAGAGCCAACAAGATTTTACAAAAAGCCCAAAAACATCTACTAAATGAACGAGTCAGACAGATCAACTTTACCATTGATGCCCTTAAGCAGAAAGTAGAACATCTAGAATGGAGTCTGGCAAAAGAACTGTCTGATGGAACTTTGGAAAGGGTGGTTGTGTTCGTTGAACATGCACAGATTGCCCAACACATTAAGAGTAAGGAGCGACAAATAAGCAAATTCACCACATTACTTTCACAAAGCAGCAGTTGGAAAAGGACTGAAGAACTAACCTGGAGGCAGAAAGTTGAGACACCAAAGAACACCAAAGACACTTGGGTTAGGAACCTATCAGATAGGGTACTAACCCAGCCTGAAAAGGATGTGTTAGCCAAGGGGTTAAACTATGCAGTGACACATACCAGTAGTTGAACTCATCACAGCCACAGAGTCTGCTATCAAAAATAATAACTTGAAAAATGAAGAAGCAGAACAACTCTGGCTAAAAGTGTCAGCTGCTTTGTCAAGTGCCAGAACACCCCCCTCTAACCTTACTACAGAAGAGAGGAGAGCACTCAGCTCTCTGAGTAAGGACCCGAACATCACTATCCTGCCAGCAGATAAAGGGAGATGCACAGTTGTGCTCAACACAACTGACTATGACTGCAAGATAACCACTATGCTCAGTGATAGCAATACATATGAACCCTTAGGGAAAGACCCAACCAGTGGTTACAAGAAAAAGGTGATCGGTTGCCTACAACAACTTGAAGAGGAGAAAGCCATTGATCGAATTTTATACCACTGTCTGTATCCCAGGGAAGCCACACCATGCTTATACAGACTCCCCAAGATACACAAGGAAGGAGCCCCACTAAGACCCATTGTCAGCAGCATAAATTCAGTGACATACAGCATTGAAAAATTCTTGGCTAACATCTTAGCCCCGTTGGTAGGCAATACAGTGCATCATATCCAGAATGCCAAAGAGTTTGTAACCAAGATTCACGGCGTTACCCTAGAGGCAGAAGAAACAATGGTATCATATGATGTCACTTCTTTGTTCACATGTATACCTACTACAGAGGCGATTGAGACTGTAAGAAATCGACTGCAACATGATAACACCCTCAGCAGCAGAACGAAGCTCAGTCCCAACTAAGTTTGTTTGTTGCTAGATTTGTGCCTTAACACCACATACTTCAAGTACAAGAACCTTTTTTATAGACAGAAACATGGCTGTGCAATGGGTTCTCCAGTCTCTCCCATTGTAGCAAACTTGTACATGGAGGAAGTGGAAAGGAGGGCCTTACTTACTTTCCAGGGAATTACACAGACTCACTGGTTCAGGTATGTGGATGATACTTGGGTTAAAATCAGATCCAATGAAGTGGCGGCCTTCACAGAACACATTAACTCAGTGGACAATAACATCAAGTTCACAAGGGAAAACTTGCTTTTCTGGACTGTTTGATATGTATCCAAGAGGGGGGTAACTTGAAGATGGAAGTATACAGGAAACCCATTCATAAGGATCAATATCTGTTGTTTGATTCCCACCATCCACTGGAACACAAACTGGGTGTCATTCGAATGTGTGGCAACTGATACAGAGCCCAAAGACAAAGAGCAAAAACATCTCAGAGGAGCTTTGAAAGCGTGTGGCTACCCAGACTGGGCCTTTGTCAAAACAGCAGCAACCAAGCCCAACAGGAACACCAATAGAAATAACAGCCCGGAGACACATAGTAGGCAAAACATAGTCATCCCATATGTAGCTGGAGTGTCAGAGAAACTAAGGAGGATTTTCAACAAACACCATGTCCCTGTGTTTTTCAAACCTAGCAACATACTGAGACAAAAACTGGTACACCCAAAGGATCAAACACCAAAAGAAAAACAAAGCAATGTGGTATACGGAGTCCAGTGTAGCGAGGAGTGCACAGATCTATACATCGGGGAGACAAAACAACTGCTCTCCAAGCGAATGGCTCAGCACAGGAGGGAGAACTCTACAGGGCAAAACTCAGTTGTCTTTCTACACTTAAAAGACAAGGGACACTCCTTTGAAGACAGCAAGGTCCATATCTTGGATAAAGAAGACCGCTGTTTTGAACGAGGCGTGAAAGAGGCGATTCATGTCAAGGTGGAGAGACCATCTCTGAACAGAGGTGGGGGCCTTCGACACCACCTGTCTGCTACATACAATGCTGTTCTAACATCTGTACCCCAGGGGATTCATAACACTTTACACATCCATTCATGCAACTCTCATAAATAACACCTGTATCTAGGAGTTTCATGACACATTGGATAATCCTATCACAAAGTACACAGAATCAACACCTCTGCGAGTTTCTTCAGATGTCACCTCTTTGAAGAGTTACAATGTGCCATTGTAAATGGATTAGTGGAAGAGTTTATATGCCGAGAATTTCCCACACCAGTCAGTTGAACTGAAGAAGCTGCTCGGATGAGTAGTGAAACTTCTTCATTGATTACTCAGCAAGTGCAGTTTTTTAGATTGACCTATACTAGAAATTGGCAAGCAGAATGCTTTCTAGTATACTGTACTGACACCTAGTGGTAAATCAGTGAACCGATTAATAAAGTCACCAAATAAACATTCAGTTTCTAACATTTTGACCACTGGGCGAATTGCATACCTCCCAACATTCTGGAAATAAAAAGAGGGACAAAAATGTTTTGACCATGCCTGTTTTGTGACCACACCCCCTAATTACCATGTTAATTTTACAAAATTTGGCAGGTTATGAAAGTTTTTTTTTTTAGTTATTACAGTTTTGCTAATGAAGGTGAATTGCCCTTTAAGCTGTGAGTCTAACTTCTTCCAAGGGACCTGTTATGTTATATTGTTACAGTTACTTATTTGCTTATCTAGAAATTGTTATAAAAGTATCTTATCAGCTGCTGTGGCTGTTCTGGGCTCTCTGTCAAAAGCCAATTAAGTTAGAAACATTTTTTCCTTTTCTGGCTGTTCAGTGCAGAGAAACTGGATTTTCCAGTACAAATGAGGGACTGTGGGTTGAGCTGTCAAAAGGGGGACTGTCCCTCAAAAAACGGGACAGTTGGGAGGTATGGAATTGTTTTAATATTTTCAGTGTTATTTTAATCACTGCATAATGCTGGAAAAAATATCCAGTGAGAAACTGGAGTAACCATCCTTGATCAGAGCTCTGCAGCGATTTGGTTGATTAGTGCATTAACCGGTAAGGAGTGACCGGTGTATCGTGAGAGCTGCGACCGAGCAGGGCGACAGACAACTACGGATGAGCTCCGCCATTAGCGCATCGACAATTGATGTTGGAATGTGACAATTCGCGTGACACAATTGAGGCTGATGCATTACAAGTTGCACAATTGTGGGTACACTTCAACACAAATAGGACACAATTGTCACTAACATTTTTTTCAGAGTTGGGATGTCATCATTTTCGGCACACAGCAACAAAATGGCATTTGCTATTCTTTAGATGCAAGTAAATGTAGCCCACTGTGCGACAGGTTGTAGTAGCTCTTGGGTTCCCCTGCATGAAAATGGCCTCTGTCAGTTGCATGAAAAATCCCATTGATTAAAGGTAATTGTGTCAAAAGGTGGTCCTTGTACTTCAATATAGTGGCTCCTGCCTCCTGTTCTAAATTACTATCCCTACTTACACAGGGGAATCCTGGAACTATCACCACCTCTGAAAATGGCAGTGGATCCACGGTTCCCACAGTGGTCTTTGCCAATTGTAGCAGGCACTTGCAATATAAGAATCGTCACTCTGAAGTAGGGATGCACCGAATCCAGGATTCGGTTCGGGATTCGGCCAGGATTCGGCCTTTTTCAGCAGGATTCGGATTCGGCCGAATCCTTCTGCCCGGCCGAACCGAATCCGAATCCTAATTTGCATATGCAAATTAGGGGCAGGGAGGGAAATTGTGACTTTTTGTCAGAAAACAAGGAAGTAAAAAATGTTTTCCCCTTCCCACCCCTAATTTGCATATGCAAATTAGGGTTCGGATTCGGTTCGGTATTCGGCCGAATCCTTCATGAAGGATTCGGGGGTTCGGCCGAATCCAAAAAAGTGGATTCGGTGCATCCCTACTCTGAAGTCAAGCGGCAGAAACATATTATATATTATAACATCATATTTACTCTGGAATTCTGGGTAAAAACACTTTGCTATCGGAGAAAACTTTACATTCAGTATGCACTTCGTACTAGGGATGCACTAAATCCAGAATTCAGTTTGGGATTCGGCCAGGATTTCTCCTTTTTCAGCAGCATTCAGATTTGGCCAAATCAAAAAATGCCTGGCCAAACATAATCCTTAAATTCATTGGACTTTTCATTATGCAAACAAGGAATTAGTGATTGTTTTCTCTAGGGATGCACCGAATCCAGGATTCGGTTCGGGATTCGGCCAGGATTCGGCCTTTTTCAGCAGGATTCGGATTCGGCCGAATCCTTCTACCCGGCCGAACCGAATCCGAATCCTAATTTGCATATGCAAATTAGGAGCGGGGAGGGAAATTGCGTGACTTTTTGTCAGAGAACAAGGAAGTAAAAAATGTTTTCCCCTTCCTGCCCCTAATTTGCATATGCAAATTAGGGTTCGGATTCGGTTCGGTATTCGGCCGAATCTTTCACGAAGGATTCGGGGGTTCGGCCGAATCCAAAAAAGTGGATTCGGTGCATCCCTAGTTTTCTCCATGTACTGCTTGCACAGTTCTTTTAGTTCTTCCTTGTTCTAATTTGCCAATGCAGATTAGGATTCAGTTCAGTATTGGGCCGAGTTCTTCATGAAAGATTCAGTATTCTGTCAAAATCCCAATATCCAATCTAAGCCACACTATACATACGGAGTGTAAATGGCCCCTATGATCTCTTCAATGTGCGATATTACACTGGGCACAGAAAGCTTAAATGTAGAATTTGAATGAATTTACAGATATGTTGTAAAGCAAACCTGAAGTACACAGCAATACTGACAAATGAAACACTGACCACTCATGAAAACATTCATATATATGTGAGCCGATTTCTAGACAAGTGGTTATTTGTTTGATCTGACTACCCGCACAGTAGACCCAATTATGCTGATCTGAGCATTAGGTCCTCAACCAAATTACCATAAGGTGTGGGCCTGTTATGTGGTAGGCATAAATGGTTCAATGTAGTGAAAGAGAATAAAATTCTGTTTTTCTGTGCTGTGGAGCACTATCACTATGCTCTCTCACAGGTAATCCCCTTTTTACAAGTCTATAAAAACTCTGGTATTTCTTTGTTCATTGTTCTTACTCTTTGTGAGTTCAGAATCCTCAGAGCTCGTGTCATATAAATGTTGTCTTTCACCTCAAGCGGTCTCCAGTAACTGAAATTCCACGAAAGTAGAGAATCGAGAAATAGAATCCCTCCATGTGATGATTTCACAAAGTGTCGCAGAAAACAATAATGGCCTTGCTTCTATGGACAGCACAACAATCTACAGTGCCTTCATTATTAAAACTAAATTTAAAGGCATATTGGTAGCTATACTCATCGTTCTGTGCTTTTATTATACTGTACATATCAGGAGTGCTCCAGTTTACAGTGCCCACCATCACAACTAGGGATGCACCAAATCTAGGATTTAGTTCAGGATTCTGCTTTTTTCAGCAGAATTCAGCCAAAGACACGTGTCTGGCTGAACCTAATCCCTTAAAATCATGTCTCACAACAAAACAAAAAATTCTGTTTAACCCTTCCTAACCTTAATTTGCATGTGCAAATAGTAATAATTGTGTATTTGTTTATATACATTTATCAGGGGGCATAAATAAACTCTCTGATGCTTTATTTATCATTAGACCCCTGGAAAATTGTTTCCAGGTAACTAAACCTAAGAACAGTTTAAGATATCACTTTAGCATTTTTCTGTTTTCAAGATTTCAGTACTATATATGATGTGATGCTCGCATCTTTTCACAAAGAAAGTATAACATTATTAGCCATCCAAGCAAAATGTTTACCCTCCTTTTTGCATTCTGCAATAGGGATTGGACCTGTTATCCACAACCTTTGAGATCTGGGGAATTCCAAATAAGGGGTCTTTCCATAGGAATCTCCATACTTTAACTCTACTAAAAAAATAATTTAAACATTAATTAAACCCAACAGGATTGTTTTCCCTCCAATAATGATTAATTATATTTTAGTTGGGATCAAGTACAAGCAGGGTCGGACTGGGGGGCCCTGGGCCCACTGGGACTGCTGGTCCAGGGCCCCCCGCCCTCCTACTGCGCCGCACCGAGTTCGGCCGCTCAAACGCCGCCATGCGCATGCGCGAGCGGCGATGCGCATCGGCGAAAACTTTTTTTTCTCCAAAATTTTTATATGTAGAGGGGGTCTGGCCGGGCCAGTCCGACACTGAGTACAAGGTACTGTTTTTATTATTACAAAGCAACAGAAAATCATTTTAAAAAAATGTAATTATTTTGATTGAAATGGAGACTATGGGAGACAGCCTTCCTGTAATTTGGAGCTTTAGAGGTAAGAAGCTTTCTGGATAACAGATCCTATACCTGTTCTGGTAAGTATAAGTAAGTACTAGTAAATAGTGGTTGCTTTGTGCACTCATTAACACTAGATGGCGCTGTGGTCCTGCTTTCTTTCTCTACTATCACAGGTTTCAATTTAATTTTCAGTCTCCTCCACCTTCCAGCTACTTTTTTTTACACATAGTAAATGTATTTCTATAAATATCTCTTTTCATTTAAAAAAAACTGTAATTTCTAATGATCAGTCAACCTATATAGTTAAAGACCATTGTCAAACATCATATAATTTTTACCAACACACTGGCTATTTGTACATCAAATATAAAATGAAAAATGCGTGTGTGTGAATATTTCCCTGAAAACATGTTATGCAAAATGTTTTAGTGTGTACATATGAATATTTTAATAGATTCATATTCAAATGATCTCCAGTCACGCGCATAAACATATGCATTGAGTAAACATTTGGCTTGCATAATCATTATTTTGACCGCGTTAATTTATAAAATGTTAACATTCTAGAATGAAACAAATAACATAATGTTGAAATCCTACACTACACTAATCTATGATATGACAAGTTCGTTACAGTTAAACTCTATGTGCATGGTGTCAAGGGAAGGCTGTTTCCCAGCAGCCCCTGAGGGAATGGTTTCTCACATAATAGTGCCTGACTGTACAGAACGCTGGGCTGTTCTAACCTTAAATAGTAACAAGCAATCTAGTCTTTATATACTACATGAAATGCACTCTATCTTGCTGACAACATGGGTCATATCTATTAAAGGAAAACTATACCCCCCAAACAATGTAGGTCTCTATAAAAATATATTGATTAAAACAGCTCATATGTAAAACCCTGCTTCATGTAAATAAACCATTTTCATAATAATATACTTTTTCTAGTAGTATGTGCCATTGGGTAATCATAAATAGAAAATTGCCATTTTAAAAAATAAGGGCCGCCCCCTGGGATCGTACGATTCACTGTGCACACAAACATACCAACAAACCATACATGTTAGGTCACATGAACCAATTAACAGACAGAGTTGTGTCTTTTGCTTCAACACTTCTTCCTGTTAGAGTTGTAGTATCTCTGGTCAATGTGATCTCTGAGGCAGCACACAGACCATCACCACCATCACGAAATGGTGGTTCAAGGCAAGAGATGTAAAAGGGCAATATTTACTTAAATATATATTCCAGTTTGGTAAGATTCTTTAATATGCCACTTAATATCATATAAACAGTTGCTTAAGTATGAATTTTGGGGTTATAGTTTTCCTTTAATTACATACCTCCCAACATTTTTCCGCATTTAGCGCAGCAATTTTTTGACCCCTTTCTGTGACCACACCCCCTGATTACCATGTTTGTTGTACAAAATTTGTCAGGTTATGAAAGTTTGAAAATATTTCTCCTTATCTAAACTGTGTTTTTGTGTCTCAAAATTGTTACAAAGTATCTTATTTGCACCTATGGCTGTTCTGGGCTCTCTGCTAAAAGCCAATTAAGTGAGAAACTTTGTTTCTTTTTCTGGCTGTTCAGTGCAGAGAAAAGAGGGACTTTCCAGTACAAATGAGGGACTGCGTTTTGAGCTGTCAAAAGAGGGACTGTCCCTCCGAAAAAGGGACAGTTGGGAGGTATGTAATTAGGGAGATGAACATCACTGGTGTTTGTCAAATATGGTGTATTGTCCAGTATCAAAGCTTTCCATTTTCAGTTTTTGCATAGCATTCACAAGTATTAGTGAATATTGCTCAGATGAGCAATTATACTGAATTCACCAGAAATCAAGAATTCTAGCAGAAACATGGACCATCAAACCTGCCTATTAGTTGTATAGGTATAGGTTCCTCCTATTATTAAAATATGATGGGTATTTTGCACTGTTTTTATGATTAAATAATCCCCAAAATAATATTATGCTTGCCAGATCCTCTCAGTGCTAAGGGCTTCATAGTGCTTTTAATTGTGCAGGACCCTTAAAATAATGACTGTGTTACAGAATGTGCCATTGCTACCTTTTTCTGGTCTTAGTCAGTAGTGATGGGCAAATTTATTCACCAGGCAAGAATTCGCCAGCGAAAATTCACCGGCATCAAAAAAAATGGATGCCAGCGTCAAAAACGGACGGCGGCGCCGTTTTGCGAATTTTCCGCTGTTTTCAGCGAAGCACCCCAAATTCGCCCATCACTATTAGTCAGGACTGGGCTTGTAGCAAGGCCTGTATGTACATGTCACACTATACATAAGCAACATAAATGCTATATCCACAGCCGAAAGATGATGCCTCAGAATATGAGCTAGGCTTCATGTTTTGTTTTGGGTAGCCAAGGATGAGTTTGTTTTTTCCACTATTTGGTCTTTTAGCAATTCATCTGTTAGATTCCCAAACTCACAGATGACAACCAGCTCTCTCAAAGCTGCTACAAATTGTTCTGTGGATTCGTCATTACGTTGTCCACGTTGGCGGAATTTATATCTTTCAGCAACCACAGTTACTCTTGGCACAAAAAAGTTCTTCATAGCAGTAAGAGCAGTTTTATAAGTATCATCAGGTAATGGTAATGTATAGAATATATGCTGTCCCTCTGCTCCCAGGCAGTGGATAAGTAAAGCACACTTTCTAGCAGCAGAAATCTCCCCTTGGTCAGCAGTAATAATGTAATTTTCAAACATACGAATCCAAGCAGTAAAAGGTATGGTAGGCTCATCAGGGTTTGGAAGAAAAGGTGCAGGCTGCTGCAGAGGTAGAAGAGTCATCCTTGTCGCCATTTGTTATGTTTTGGGTAGCCGAGGATGAGGAGAATATAACAGTGCTTTATTATCAGAGTCATGCAGGCATTACATAACAGTAAGCTTTCACTTTCAATCTGTACAGAAAGTCCTGTGTATGCACAGACAAGTCCTGTGCACAGTGACACCAGGAGGCCATTTGTATAAACACCACACTTCAGAGTCAAAAAAAATACTTTTGCACAGGAATGTGTACAGCAGCTCTATACAATGAATCAAACTAAAAGCCATGTTATGTGGTTTTTACCAGGGGAATAATATCTGTTTCTGTAGCTTTTATTATATTTTGCCTTTGGTGTACACCACCATTTCAGGGAAAATCTTTGACAGGATACCTAGGGATGAATTAACTGGAGACTCACACAGATTAACCCAGGATCCGATTTTATTCACCAATCTTTTGATTATCTTCTGCCCAACTTCGCTATACTCTCCTTTACTCACACAGGTATCTGGCCTACCTAACCTTTTTTTACCCTGAAACTGTGTCACTGATTGCACTGCCTTGAGTACTACAAGGGTTGCCATATTTCCAGGGGGAAAAAACAGCCTTACTATATTTTTATAATTTTTCCAAATTAATAATATTTGTATTGGGCATAGTTTTTATTGGCCAGGCCTGCAAAATACCATTTAGGTGCTAATCAATTCCTGTCTTGTCAGTGAAGCCTCAGTAGCTCAGCTAGCTGGCCTGTTTATATCCCTAACCAACTACGATGAAGTCAACAGAAGCTGCCTAATACCATTTGGACTACCTACATGATTTCAGGTAACAAGACTTTTACCTGGACAATTATCTTTTGGTTTTACCTTCAAACGCATTTTGACGCAAGTACTGAAAGTGGTTTTAGTATATCTCTGCAAGGAAAAGAATTACTTGCCCACTGCAAGTCTGCAGATGTAAATGAGCCCTTTTGTCTTCTACATCTTAAACTACAAAATACCAGGCAACAGAACACTCAAAAGCACTACAAGGGGAATTACATTTAGTAGCACCACACCAGTCTTTACTGGTCTTTATAGAAAGTGCATGGTACATTATTATTATTAAGTCCTTGAATAACCTTGAATAACCAAGTTAGATTTTTCTGAAATTCCCCTCTATTGTAATCATTGAATCATGAAAGCTAACACCTTGTAACATAGCTTGACCCCTATATAATAGAAATAATATGTAACATGTACCATTTAGATTTTACAGATAGATAGGGAACATAATATATTTCTTTAAAAAAACTGTAGTTTACTGATAACTCCTCCTAGGAATAATACTGAATACAGTATGTCTACATAGTGAAGAATGCCATCCTTCCCAGGCCCAGGCCAAAAATAAAGCACTTACAGGAGGTTGTAGATGCCTCTGCTACTCTAGTAGTAGAATTGATAATTCCTCTGATAATGTTAATGAAGGCTTGTCCACAGAATATGCATGGTAAACATAATAAACGTATGTCTGCATTAACATTATCAATTATTAGTAACCGGGACAAGCAGTAGAAAGATACAGCTGGTGCCCATCTAACTTTACTGGGGATATATGCAAACAAAATATAAAGAGGCCTTCATGTTAACTATATATGCTTAAATATACTTAAAAAAGCTTTCTTAAAGAATCCTTAAATAATATTTTTAAAAAGTTTGAGAATTTTTAATAGCTGCATACTGCAAAATATGTGCAGAGTTCATTTAGAAGACAAATCACAATTAAAATATTTTGCTTTTAGAACTACTTTAGAACCAAATAACAAAAAGACCCCTTAACCTTGAAAACTCCAGGTCCCATGCATTCTTGATAATAGATTCTATACCTGTATAGGACATGGGGATTAGATATGTTTTGAAAAGGATATCACTATAATGCCTTGGCGGTTTAAAGTAGGACCACAGATATCAGATCAAATGAAAAACTAGCAATATCAATAGAATTCAAATACACTCACGATACGTAACACATCTCAATTAGTTTGCAGCCCTGCTTGCTTCCGATTACGTGACCCGGCATGATATATCAATAGCAACAATTAAAGAATTGAAGAAATGATGGCTGTTTACAAACGGTGTACCCTTGGTACCTCCAAACTTTAATGGTGCGGAATGAATGGCGCTTAATGGAATGGTGCTTTGAATATGTTTGCAAAGCTGTGTAAATAGAATAAAAAAAATAATGATCATTTTTGCAGGAATTACACTCCAGTCTCGATTTCCCCCAAATCATTTCCCCTGAGGTTTGTCTGATGGGAATTATTGATGATATTGTCCCCCGTAACAATCGAAGAACAATGTTTTGCACACACCTATACTATGCACGAAAACTGATAGAAAGTGGCTAACATCACCAACACTTAAGGAATGGAGGGAAATAGTAGCAACAGTACTGCCTCTTATTAAACTTCCATACTGGTCCAGAGGATGCCCCCAAAAGTATTTGGCAAACATGGGAAGACACCTACATATAAGGTACCAGAGATCGTAAACCCCAAAAGTCACACTGAGATAAATATGTTGCTAAACAAACAGTGAATGTGACTTCATCTTGACCCTGAATTTATGCTCCTATGACCTATAATCTCTACTACTTCACCAATCTGTTCTCTGGGATATGTAATGGCATTGCTTGCTTTCTTTTTATTGTTTAAATGTTCAAATAAAGCCTTTAAAAAAAATATAATGATAATGTTTTGGCCAGTTAAATCTTCTCATAGATGCCCAGTCCCCCATTCCCTGTCTTAGCCCTAGACAGGACTATAGTGGATATCATGTAGTGTTAAAATAAACCCATCAGCCTTCTGCTGTTTGACCTAGAAGATTCTCACCCTACTAGTGAGTGGCTTGACCTTCTATGCCACTCGCCCCTGCCAAAGCAGTTTGGGCATTCACAAGCAGCTAAAAGCAGCTAAAAGCAGCTTTGAGAATGATACAGGTAACACAGGACTCACACACTCACAAATATGTCAGTAACACACTGTAGATGTTTACCAGCCTTGGTTTCTAGAGGTCGAGTTCCTGAGGAGTTAGGCCATTGTATTGTGAAAAAAGGACATTTGGGGGTCTTTAAAAAAGGCCCGGGCCTAGGGTGGCAAATTTTTAGGGGTGGCTTCTCACCCAGCCAAATTTTCAGGTACCTGTACCTGGAAATCATCATCAGAAGATGACAAATAATTCAAAAAGTAATAAAAATAAAGGCCAATTAAAAAGTTGCTGAGAATTAGCCATTCTATAACATACTAAAAGTTAACTTAAATGCGAACCACCTCTTTAACAGTATTGCACAGTAACACTTTCCTTGTACCAAGGCAGAAAATAGCATGTATCACAAATTACAACCTTGTGTTTTCTATTAACAGAACTGGACAAATATGTCCACTTCTACAATCTTTTATGCTTTTTATTTACTTTTTTTTCACATCACATAAAAAGTCACAAAGACATATTCTGGAGGTGACTGCAAACACCATCAGCTACTGGATGTTGAGGAGAGCCTACAATTATTTTTTATGAGTGCAATTTCATAAAACAGTTTTTTGTTTTAAGATAGTAATCCAATATGATTGGATAAGCTTGCAAAAACTGCAAAAGATTCACACCTCTTCAGTTGTGAAAAGACTGATGACTTAAAGTGATACTGACACTAAAAAAGGAATTTTAGCATATGAATGTACATTAAATGTTACATATAGGTCATGTTGATCATTTTTTGCTTGAGAGGTTTGTTTTTGTATATAACTGTTAGTTGAAGTTCCTAAGCCTGACTCTCTGACACTCTGACACTCTGACTTTGCCAACCTGACTGTCCCATCTCAGCCTGTTAGTTACAGTTTCTAATGCTAACGGACTCCTGCTGCACAAATATGGCAGCCCCCTCATACAGGAACATGGGGGATCAGACAGGTAATGTAAAAGTATCATGCAAATACTTTATGGCAAAGTTAGAAGTAGCTTGCAAAGCCAATATTATAATAGATGTAAAAAAAGAGTTTAATTTCAGGTGTCAGAATCTCTTTAATTTCAGCTTTAATTTCAGCTTTGATTGTATCTTATATTAAAATGCCCTCAACTGAAAATTAGCATGGCACACAAATAGTTAAAAATCCAGGAAAGCATTAATTTGCTTTCCCAGCATACTTTTCTTGAGTTGTCTCTCTGCTCAGACACATAATAATCTGTGAAGAGTATAGGGAAGAAATGCATAAAAAGAGCCATTAAAAGACATTAGCGTTAATTATTCAAATTGACAGCTTAATTCTACTGGCTCCCTCCATTGGGCTGCTGGCACTGCCTGAGGTTTCTGTGGTTGTGGGGCAGTGAATACAATATATCGACCTTGGGTGCTGAAGATATACAAGTCTCTGCTTCCCTATGGAATAAATAACAGTTTCTTATAATTTGTTCCCAGATGATTTTGTACTTTAAATCCAAGCATTCTTCAACCTATATGCAAGCCAAGGCTTAAAACAAGAGGAGAGTTGTAGTCCAATAGCATCTATAAACCCAAAGTCAAGAAATAGATGAGCAGAGTGTAAGGGGTAGATATAATATAGAAAGTATTTTATGTTAATAGTTGTTATTGTTATTTCAGTCATTAGATAGTATTGCTAAGTAGGGAATCCTCTTGTATTGGTTCTAGAGGAGGTTCTCCTCTGTGGCACCTGAGAGGGGTAATTCACTAGTTTGTCTGTATATGGGGAGAGCAGATTGCTACTTTCTCTTTGGCTGCTGTGAAGAAGGCAATATCGAATGAAGCCAGGGAGCTTGAGTTCTGCCGCATCAGATTGGTACCAAGGCAAGCCAAGAAGTTAAGTCAGTAGGCAAGCCAGTCAAGCAGCTGAGGTTCCAACGAGGAGTAAGGTAGTAGCCGGCGGCACCTCAGTAATCAGGAACCCAGTGTACAGGGAGTTAGGTACTGTTGCCGCAGAGAGGTACCCCTAATGTAAGCTGTCTTCTGTGGCTGATACCTGTGGGCTGCAGAGCCACCTGACTTGAAGAGAGGAGGAAGGAAGATAGACAGAAGGAGGGGACCAAGCAGTCTGGTAATCCTTGTACCGGTTTGATGATATTATTACTGGAACTTGTGCGAATCACTGAAACTGCAAAAGCCATGTAAGTGACTGTGAGTAAAGGTTTTCCAGTGTTCATATGCGAGACTCTGGACCAGTTTTCCATTTTAAATGTTCAGCTATAATATTGGTTTTTGTACCACATTACAGAATCAACTACTTTCCCCCATTAATCTTGAGGGTTTTGCTAGCATACAGAGGTCACAGTTTTGTTGCCCTAATTAAACGAAATATTTAAGGGGGAATGTAATATGCCTTGTTATCGCAAAAAAAGACGCTTGCACCCATTAGCAACCATGTTTGAGCCATTTTTGACAGATTAAGACCTCAACGACCTTCTCACGAAATTTGTACCAAACTGCTTTTGCAAAAGTTCACAGTGTATGTAATAAAATTGTGCAGTGGCAAACTATATTTTGCGACAAAATATTTAACGAAACTCCAGAGCAGGTGTAATTTTTCACAATGCGCAATTAAGATTTGCAATGCAATAAAAGCCTAACAAAGAATATTACATTGCAACAGGAGAATTTTTATTCACAAAGTTTTGCTCTTTGCGAATTTTATTACATTTCCCACTTTATTTACTGTAAATATGTAAGCCATCACTCTTTAAAAAACAGAAGAATAATAATGACACCAACTCATTTTTGGGAAATCCGCAGAATTCACGAGTTTTATACCATTTCAAATCTGAATTTTTTCAAATGATAAAAATAACATTCTTTGCCAATAAAACACTTACAGTAAAATGGCAACACTGCATATACACAATGCATATACACTATATCCAATTGGGAAAATCATTTTCTCACAGCCCATTGTGGAACCTTATGTAAATGTCAGTGCAATACTGCCTAACTCATGACCTTTTCTGTTGAATGACACAGGAAAAACAGATGTCAGCATTTTTAAATGTAATTGGGGACAGATAGATTGCTGTTTTAATTTGCCCAGGAAATGTAGGTGAGATCATTTTTATGTGGTATAAGCACACGTGAATTTAGAATTGATTTCCCATCAAACCTTTTCTTAGGAAGGAGTTTGAAGATAGTGGAGACGCTTCATTTGTATAAATACAAGCACATTTTCAGTTTATGATGTACCCTGAGTATGCCCTGGGCTTGCTGAACACATACTTCTTCTGTGAGTGTCAGGATGGCAGCTCTAGTGCCAGTTTGAGATGCAATGTGAATTCTGCTTCCATGTCTGGTACATGCACAATGTGAATAACACATGATACAGCATGCATGTTAAATATAGAAAGCTCTGCACTGCCAGTTCGTATTTAAGAAATTGCTCCAAAATACATCTTAAAGTGGACCTGTCACCCAGACATAAAAGCTGTATAATAAAAGTCCTTTTCAAATAAACATGAAATTGTAATTATTTTTTTTATTAAAGCATCCATATATGTTGTAAACTCATTTAAAAACCTCAGCTGTCAATCATATATTGCCTGCCCCTCCTCTATAGAGGACAGGCAGTTACTTTCACTTTCCATTCAGCACTTCCTAGATGTCACTGTCCTCCTCACATTCCCCCTCCCTCCTCACCATCTAATTGTGTAGCCAGTGCATGGGGATGGACATCAGGTCCCCCATTCTGGTGCACAAACAAGATTCTGAGCTGATACAAGGCTTGCCTTAATAACAGTGTCCACAAAATGGCAGCTGCCTGCTTGCTATAATTATGAATTCCCAGGCTAAAAGAAACAAGATTTAAATATTTTATATAATATAAGTAAAGTTTATTTTCTTGACTAAAGTGATAAAATAGTATTTGGAATTATTTGTTAGGGTGACAGTTCCCCTTTAAAGACACATATTTATACCATTAAAAAATACACCAAATGATCACTTTAAAATTCATTGGATACATGTTCATATGGTATATTCTGACAGACTACTTAAAGAAGTAGTTCACCTTTAAGTTAACGTTTAGTATGTTATAGAATGGCTAATTCTAAGCAACTTTTTAATTGGCCTTAATTTTTTTGCCTTCTTCTTCTGAATCTTACCAGATTTAAAATGGGGGGGTCACTGACTCCATCTAAAAAAACAAATGCTCTCTAAGGCTCTGTCCTAATCAGCTTCCATTCTCTTATTCATATCAATGCATGGTTGCTAGGTTACTTTGCTCCCTAGCAACTAAATTGCTGAATTTGTAGAGCTGCTGAATAAAAAGCTAAAGAATTAAAACGCCACAAATAATAACAATGAAAACAAATGGCACATTGTCTCAAAATATCACTATGCCATACTAAAAGTTAATTTAAAAGGGAACAAACCCTTTAATATGTATAGATAGGAATGCATTTAGAAGAGCAAAGGTTAGAGATAAACACATGTGAAAGTCTGTTAGACTCTAACAAAGAAAAATTCTCCTACATTTTTTTAGCCCTTACCATTGCTTCTGCTATAAGCAATGCAACCCAAGCAGCAAGGATCCTTCTTTCATTCCTCTGCCTCTCGGGTGCACGTAGGACATTGTGCTTCAGTGGAAATGCAATTCCAAAGCCGATATGCACATGGAAAATCCATACTTGGAATTCATAGAGCTCTATGAAAAATTTGCATAGAAAGAGCTGCTTGACATTTTTTACCATCCAGATCATTGGCAGTAGGAAAGGAATCCAAACTAAGGCCCTGGAATAATTACCCTCACATTTATGGTTCCACTGTCTAAAACCCGGACTAGAAGAAAATAATTTTTCCAGTCACAACTAATAGCAATTTCCACACTCCTGAAATGCCTTTTACTGTAGTGTTATAAGAAGCATTTAAAATACACAATTTACAGTAGATTACTCTGCCTGTTCCTCTGCTATAAAATGCAAGGCCCTATTAAATTTCCCACAATCTATAGGCAGAAATTCATCCCGAGCAATTTAGTATTTTCCTATCATATTACTCTTTAACCCATGTTCCGAGGAGTTATTTGGTGTATATGCTCTGTTTTGCTCATTACATTCTTAACTGACCTGCCACCTCTTGGCATCAATGTGCACAACATGTTATTTTGCACTTCTTTTGAAAATGAAAAATGCTTTCATCCCATTGACTATATCCACTCATGAAGCATGTTGAATATTGTGAAGCATTATGCTCCATTTCTTGAAATCTGAATTCAGCTGGTTTAAATGTACTTGATACACATTCCTGTTGTAGTAAACATTGCTATAATTCATAGTAATATTATAAGTTGCTCTTTAAATAAATAACATACTTGTCATATTAACCCAGTTTCTTGGTTGGTGGCTTTACCCCCATCTTTCCTGCAGTTTTGAATACCACCCTGATATAGCCTGAGCCTGGGTTTAGGATATACATTTACAATGGTTTGACATTCTTGTAGTACATTTCTTATTTTTTCAACTTAGTGTTGCAACTATTCCACCTTGTATGTTGCCCACTCTTCTGCCTGTACTGAATAGCACCAAGCGGTGTATTTTGCATTTTTTCTAATGGACATACTAAGGATTGGGCGATTTGTGTGATCACATCAACCTATTGATCGGACCTTGGAAAACTGAATTGTCTATTCACCGAGGTGATCAATAAACCAGCAAGATTAGTAGTAGGATCACCCAAGTATAACCCACCCTATCATCTGGTAGATAATGTCAGGGCCCGAAGGCACAATTTGGAGTGCGGACCAAGGAGGAGGCAAATAGGCAAACACAGTTTGCGGTACAATGGATTAGGCAGAACAATCATCAGTTCAGGCAAAGGTCGGTCCAGGCAGCAAGCGTAAAAACGCCAGCGTAAATACGCTGTGCAAAAACGCCAGTGTCTGACGGCCGCATGGCCTCTTCGGGGCGCCGCCATCTTGGACGCGCCGAGGACGCCTTACAGTACCCCCTCCTCTACGGGAGGCCTCCAGACCACCAAGGCTGGGTTTCAGAGGAAATCTTCTGTGAAATCTCCGAATTAGAAGAGGAGCATGAATGTCTGAATGTTTGACCCAGGAACATTCTTCAGGGCCGAATCCCCTCCATTCCACCAAATACTGAAGAGAGCCCCTGGACACCCGAGAATCCAACATTTTCTCCACTTCAAACTCCTGATGACCATCAACAGATACGGGAACTGGCGGAGAAGAACCATGACCAACAGCAGCCGGCTTGAGAAGAGAAACATGAAAGACATTCGGGGGGTCATTTATAAAGTTCGCGCAGCGCATATTTTTCGCAAATGGTTGTATTGCGCATGTTTTTTGCTGAGCGCTAATATATTGCACTGCTCTGCCTGTCTTTCCGGTTTTTGCGAATTTGCAGTGTGAATAAATTTTCGCAAATGGCGCGCAAATGAGACAGGAGTTTGCGCGAGCTCACCCAATGTGCGCGGTTGTTGTGCGCAAAAATAGCGTTGACAGTAACTTAAATTCGCAGTTTGCAAAACTGTTTTGCGAATATTTTATCCGCCACTAAAGTTGTGGCGTAATTGAGTCGCAGAGTGTGCGCATAAAGATTCTCAATTTGCGAATTGTGACATATTTATAAAGCCCCTTTAGACATTCACATTGTGAATAAAAAATTTGCAATTCTGTATGCACCCTCTTATTCAACTTTATAAATATAACCATGCGCAGGACGAATATATTCACTTTGCGAACCAATCTGCCCTGCGCGAAGTTTATAAATGACCCCCTCAGAATCTTCATCTCTGGGGTCAACTGGAGACGAACAGCCACAGGGTTTATGAGTTCAATAATGGGGAAAGGGCCAATGAATTTGGAACCTAATTTAGCAGAAGGAATTTTAAGACTAATGTTTTTAGTAGAAAGTCACACCTTATCACCAAGAGCATACTGTGGAGGAGGTGAACGCTTCTTATCGGCAAAAAACTTTTGACTGGAAGAACGCTTTTCAAGGTTGACCTTCGTGGCTTGCCAAATGGCAGACATATGGGAAACTTGGTCGTTGGCAGCTGGTACATTGAAGAGGAGTACATCTTGAGGGAAAGCGAAAGGGTGTTGCCCATAAACACAAAAAAAAGGATATCTGTCTGAAGAGGCATGAAGAGAATTACTGTGAGCAAATTCAGCCCAGGTAATCCCTTGGGGGAGATGTGACAGGTTTTAGATGCGGCACAAATGGAACAGGAAGAAACAAATTCTTTAATGTCTTTCTGAAGGGATAACCACCAAACAAGACGGGATAATAACTCAGTAGTCTTCTTGATTCCAGGATGGCCAGCCTGCTTGGAACTCTGTGATTGATGAAGAATAGATTAACAAAGTTCTGGGGGAACAAAGGCCACACCAGTGGGTGTATTATCTGGAGCAGAAGTTTGAGCAGACAGGATTTGAGACCCCATAGAAGGAAACAAAGCAGCCACGACCTTTGCCGACTGAATAATCGGTTCTTCGTCCTTCAAAGAAGAGTCCACAGGAGAAAAGCTTCTGGATAAGGCATCCACTTTTTTGTTTCTAGAACCAGGTTGGAAAGTAATGACAAAATTAAAACGTGAAAAGAACAAAGACCAGCGAGCCTGTCTGTGGTTCAGACGTTTGAATGTATTCCAAGTTCTTATGGTCTGTAAAAATGGTCACAGGAACTGCGGAACCTTCAAGAAGATGCCTCCATTCTTCTAATCCTAACTTGACAGTTAGAAGTTCACGATTGCCAACGTCATAATTTGCGTTCTGGAGGAGAATTTTTTTTAGAAAAGAAAGCACATGGATGAAGTTTCCCATCACAGAGTTGTCTTTGAGAGAGTACGGCTCCAGCACCTATGTCAGAGGCATCGACTTCTATGTAGAAGGGGGTCTGGATGTCTTAGGACACAGGCCGAGGAGAAGGAACTTTTCAGGGATTCAAAAGCTTCTTTGGCTTGAGAAGTCCATACATCGGGTCTTCCACCTTTACGGATGAGAGCCAAAATTGGAGAGATCCTAGACGAAAATCCTTTAATGAATTGTCTATAATAATTGGCAAAGCCAATGAATCTCTGTATAGCTTTGATACTAGTGGGCAAAGGCCATTCTTGAATAGCAGAAATCTTGGCTGGGTCCATCTCAAAGCCTTCAGAAGAAATTATATAGCCCAAAAATGTAATTTTAGGAGTCTCAAAAGAACATTTTTCCAACTTGGCAAACAAGGCATTCTTCCTTAGGCAAGAAAGAACCTCCTGAACATGGATTCTATGCTGATCAAGATGTTTCGAGAAAATAAGAATATTGTCCAGGTAAACGACTACATACAGCCCCAGCAGATCCCTGAAAATATCGTTGACGAACTCCTGGAAGACTGCGGGCGCGTTGCAGAGTCCAAAAGGCATGACCAGGTACTCGTAATGACCATCCCGAGTATTAAACGCAGTCTTCCATTCGTCACCATCCCGGATTCGGATCAAATTGTATGCCCCTCTGAGATCCAACTTGGTAAAAATACAAGCTCCTTTGAGTTGGTCAAAATAATAATATGTAAGACTGAAATTCACAAATTGGCTAAAAATAATCTTTTCACTCCACCAAGGTACAGATAACCTGTCAGTCAGGACAAATCCTTTCCTTTGGTGACTTCACCTTGTCTTAATGAACTGGGCCCATACTAAGGGTAGAACTCCTTCGTTGGATCGACGCCAGCCGACAAAACGCATGCAACACGTCGGATGGAGTCGCACGCGTCAAGATATAATTGGACTGAATGAAAAGTCAGAGGTAACAACTATACGGATGAAGACTCTGCTTTCTGCATCCACATCCGACATTCATGTCGCGTTGGATGTTATGTAGTTTTTACCTGCGACTTTTCATTCAGTCCAATTAGAATCTTGATGCCTGCATCTCCATCCAACAAGTTAAATGCATTTTGCTGGCGGGCATCGATCTGATGAAAAACACTTGTCGAGTTCTACCCTAAAAGCCACAAATAGTAGAGATACAGACAAATCTGTGACATAAAAGGATAAATATGTATGTGAATTTGTAAACAGCTTGCATTATGTGTTGAAGCCAGGAAACAACAAAATTAACAGCAGGTGATACTTTGAGCAACACGTTGCTGTCTCTTTGAAACCTCAGGAAATACCAGCTGCCCTAAATGCTTTTTAGAGCTCTCAGCTGAAACCCAGTACCATCTAGCAGAGAGGTTGCTATTGGCACAGAATCCGGCAGCAATTAATATTTCTAATTGTGACTCGAGGGTAAAGAAGTCATGCAGCAGGATCAGAGCAAGATGCATTAATCAGGAGGAGCAGGCAGCCTGAACAGACAACAAGTTGATAGCTTCTATAAGATAGGACAAGCCCATGCAAATAGAGTTAATTAGTAGGCCATTAACAGTAACTAAACATATTCTAAGATCATATTCTTAATTGTTGTTGAATTGTTTTATACTTTATACTTGATATGTACAATTACCATCTTAAATGGAAATGTTCATGCTTTGTTAAACTTAATTATTTTGCTTTTAAGGGTATAACATTTAAGGGGCATAGAAATAACTCATTTCTGTCTGACCCAATGTAAAAGAATCTCTTTTCACTCCTCTGCAGGCTGGGTACAATCAGATTAGGGGATACCATGAGTAAGGATTAACCAGTGCATGACTAGCTACTAAGATAAAATTATATATATACAAAATTAATTAGGGGAGCAATCATAAACTTCATCAAGGAATATGTAGGTGGAGAGCACTGCATCAGAAGGTGCAGCACAGCCTTGTCTTTACTACCTGCCCTAACCAGGGGCAAGTGTTATACCCTCCTGCCGTCCTGAGGCAGCTTTTGAGCTGCTGCCCCCAAGCTCACCTTTCAAGGGGGGTCCACGACCCTAGTGTGCTAGAAGAGCTGAAATTCCAGTTTGCAGTTCCTTCCTGTCTGTGTCAGTCTTAGTTTTCTTATTTAATTTATTGTCTTACAACCTTTTATCTCTTCTTGTCCTGTACTAGTCTTTAATGATTTGCTGAACTGTAAAACTGTTTCTTAGGATTTTTTCCCCTCTTAAGTCAATTAAAGCAATTAAAGACACCAAATTTCGCACTTGTTCAGTTTAGCACACATTAAATAGTTTATAAGGCTTAGTTTCAAATGTAGCTGGTACAAAAAAAGTCAGCCGTCATACTCATATATCTCTTTATGATAATGTAACAATCCTTACCTTAGGGAAACCAAACGACACAGCATAAAGTATGAAGATAACTCATTAGCAATATACTGCTCTGACCTCTTACCTAAGGGATCCTAATTATAATCCATATTAACAATATTACTAATGAGTCACACTCACATTTCAAGCTTTGCAGTTAGAATTAAGAGTAATCACTAGAATTAACATTTTATTACACTGACCTTAAACCTATAATGCAATAATAGCCCTTGAACCCCCTCCAAAATTAACTGTCCGTGTCAATGCCAAACAACTTATTTGACTGAAGGACAATGTCATTACTGCAACTTGTTTTGCACCAACAGAGGACTTCGATTCTTAGATTCGCACCTTTGCAGTTGGCTGAAACTGGCAATATCATCATCATCATCATCATTTATTTATATAGCGCTGTCAAGATACACAGTGCTTTATCATTATTTATATATATATATATACTGTATAAAAAGAGATATTGCCGCACAACCCTCTTGGTTTCTGGGTGCAAGTAGTCAAAAAGGCACTGCCAAAGTAGCCAATATCATAGAAAAAATAAAAACTGACACAGCACTCCAAGTTTCGTATGCAAAAAAAGATATATAATGTAGAAAGACATACCAAAGCCCATAGGGCGACGTTTCGGGGTATACAAACCCCTTTCTCAAGCCAAGGGCAGCATTCAAGTAACAAACATTGGTTTACACCTATTTATACAAGGTAACACAGGAAGTTGCATATAGAACATGACATCATTAACGATCCTCACACATTAACCCCTTAATTGCTTAATGTTATCCATGCAGGCATATAACAACTCAGCGTTAGTCCACTGCATATCCAAATCCAGCTAAAAAGAAACAAAACAGAGAATAAAAAACAGAAATGAGACCAATGTTTATCCCATCATAGAAATACATATAGGTCATAGTCTCTATTAAGCCCATTTGGGGCCAATGTGTTTAATTGGTGTATCCACCATACCTCTGTTTTCCTCAGCAATAGCTCTCTATCTCCCCCCCGTCTGGGGGAGGGTACACATTCCAGAACCATATATTTCAAATCTGTATCCTTGTGTCCTTTCTCCACATAATGCTTAGAGACAGGCAGCTTCACATTGCCCTTCCTAATTGTAGATCTGTGTTGGGATATACGTGTTTTTATTTGTAATGTGGTCTCCCCCACATAGAGGAGACCACATGGACAAATTAACACATAAACAGCAAATTTAGTCAAATACGTATAGTACCCCCTTAGAGTATATTTACGACCCGTGGTCGGATGCTCAAATATTGTACCCTTATGTACACAACAACATTGGGAACATGTTAAACAAGGGAACATCCCCCGCGATTTTGTACCCATATATGTTTGTGTCAAAACCTGATTTTCTTTTGTATCATAATGAACCAGCTGACTACCTAACGTTCTCCCCCTTCTATATGACACTAATGGGGGTCGTCCAAATTCTTGAATTTCAGGATATGAGGATTGAAGAATCCCCCAATGCTTACGGAGAATGTTAGTCACCATGTTACTACGATCATTATAATGAGTGACAAATGGTATAGACTGTTCTTTATCTTTACGATGAACCTTAGTTTTCCTTGCCCTAGCTTGGGCCCTATCCAGGACATATTTTGGGTACCCACGTACAAGAAACTTATTATACATGTCATTTAACTGTTGATCGCGTCTGTTTGGCTGGCTAACTAGCCTCTCAACCCTAGTAAACTGGCTGATGGGGATAGAGTCCCTAGTATGCACTGGATGATAGCTGGTATAATGCAGTAATTGGTTCCTATCTGTGGGCTTCGAGTATAGTTCTGTGGTAAATGTACTCCCTTGTCTGTTTATTGTGACATCCAAAAACTGTATAGACTCCCTATCTTTATGTATAGTGTATGCAATATTCGGATGTGCTCCATTAATCTCTTGGTGGAACCGAACGAGTGAGTCTGTGTCGCCCCTCCATATCATAAATATATCATCAATATAGCGCCACCACACCACAACGTGTGTGGTGAACGATATACGTCGATAGATGTTATCCTCCTCCTGCCTGAGCATAAAGGAGTTTGCATATGAAGGGGTGACATTTGAACCCATCGCGGTTCCCCTGAGCTGTAGGTAATACTTGTCCTTAAATCTGAAATAGTTTTCAAACAGGATGATTTCCAAAAGTTTCAAAAAGAATTCCACTTCCTCTTCCCCATATTGTTTACTTTCCCTTAATAGTATGGCACAAGCTTCAACACCATCTCTATGTGGTATGGACTTATAAAGTGAGGACACATCAAAGGTAACTAGTAACAATTCCTCAGTTTCTTCTACTTGTACAGACCTCAATTTGTCTAAGAAATGGTTGCTATCTTTTATATATGATTTCCCTTGCTGTACCAATGGTGCAAGGATCCTGTCCAACATGGAGGCTATAGGGCAGAACAAGGAACATATGCTTGCCACTATAGGCCGACCAGGTGGTTGGACAGGATCCTTGTGTATCTTGGGCAGCGTGTATAGTACTGGGGTAACCGGTTTATCAACCACTAAGAAATCTCTTAATTCTATGGAGATGGTCCCCTTAGTAACCATCTTGGATAGAAAATCACAAATTTTGCGCTTTATACGAAACACAGGGTCATACCCTAATTCCAGATATACAGACCTGTCTGCCAATTGTCCTAGTATTTCAGATTCATAATATCCAGTGTCTAATACCACAATCGCCCCTCCCTTGTCTGAGGGTTTAATTGTGATGTCAGTGCGAGTTTTCAAATTATTAAGTGCAATAGTTTCATCAGCAGTCAAATTAGCAGGTGCCTTACGACCATCAGATCCCAGACACTGCTCATTAATATCTTTTTTAACTTGTTTAATATACGTTTCCACAGCAGGGTAGGTGGTGGGAGGCACAAACCTACTTTTGCTGCGGAGACCTAAAGAGTCCAGAGTCAGGGTTTCCCCTGTCATTTGTACTGCAACATGCGGATTAACTGAGAAATGAGTTTTCAACCTTATTCTGCGAAAAAAAGCATACAAATCCACATCCAGCTGAAATGGATTCAACCGCTGTGTGGGACAAAACTTCAGTCCCTTCCCCAATAGCGTGAGTTCAGTATCAGTTAATTGTACCTGCGATAGATTGTAGACTATTTGTCGTTCTATCGACGTATATCGTTCACCACACACGTTGTGGTGTGGTGGCGCTATATCGATGATATATTTATGATATGGAGGGGCGACACAGACTCACTCGATCGGTTCCAACAAGAGATTAATGGAGCACATCCGAATATTGCATACACTATACATAAAGATAGGGGGTCTATACAGTTTTTGGATGTCACAATAAACAGACAAGGGAGTACATTTACCACAGAACTATACTCGAAGCCCACAGATAGGAACCAATTACTGCATTATACCAGCTATCATCCAGTGCATACTAGGGACTCTATCCCCATCAGCCAGTTTACTAGGGTTGAGAGGCTAGTTAGCCAGCCAAACAGACGCGATCAACAGTTAAATGACATGTATAATAAGTTTCTTGTACGTGGGTACCCAAAATATGTCCTGGATAGGGCCCAAGCTAGGGCAAGGAAAACTAAGGTTCATCATAAAGATAAAGAACAGTCTATACCATTTGTCACTCATTATAATGATCGTAGTAACATGGTGACTAACATTCTCCGTAAGCATTGGGGGATTCTTCAATCCTCATATCCTGAAATTCAAGAATTTGGACGACCCCCATTAGTGTCATATAGAAGGGGGAGAACGTTAGGTAGTCAGCTGGTTCATTCTGATATGAAAGAAAATCAGGTTTTGACACAAACATATATGGGTACAAAATCGCGGGGGATGTTCCCTTGTTTAACATGTTCCCAATGTTGTTGTGTACATAAGGGTACAATATTTGAGCATCCGACCACGGGTTGTAAATATACTCTAAGGGGGTACTATACGTATTTGACTAAATTTGCTGTTTATGTGTTAATTTGTCCATGTGGTCTCCTCTATGTGGGGGAAACCACACTACAAATAAAAACACGTATATCCCAACACAGATCTACAATTAGGAAGGGCAATGTGAAGCTGCCTGGCTCTAAGCATTATGTGGAGAAAGGACACAAGGATACAGATTTGAAATATATGGTTCTGGAATGTGTACCCTCCCCCAGACGGGGGGGGAGATAGAGAGCTATTGCTGAGGAAAAGAGAGGTATGGTGGATACACCAATTAAACACATTGGCCCCAAATGGGCTTAATAGAGACTATGACCTATATGTATTTCTATGATGGGATAAACATTGGTCTCCTTTTTGTTTTTTATTCTCTGTTTTGTTTCTTTTTAGCTGGATTTGGATATGCAGTGGACTAACGCTGAGTTGTTATATGCCTGCATGGATAACATTAAGCAATTAAGGGGTTAATGTGTGAGATTGTTAATGATGTCATGTTCTATATGCAACTTCCTGTGTTACCTTGTATAAATAGGTGTAAACCAATGTTTGTTACTTGAATGCTGCCCTTGGCTTGAGAAAGGGGTTTGTATACCCCGAAACGTCGCCCTATGGGCTTTGGTATGTCTTTCTACATTATATATCTTTTTTTGCATACGAAACTTGGAGTGCTGTGTCAGTTTTTATTTTTTCTATATATATATATATATATATATATATATATATATATATATATATATATATATATATATATATATATATATATATATATATACTGTATATAGTGCCGACAAGATACGCAGTGTTTTACCTTAGTTATAACAAACGGGGAATAAATGGTGGATAACAAATAAGGGTTACAGAGTCAAATAGGATTAGAGGGCCCTACAAATTAGAGTTTACAAAGTAAAGGTTAGGGTACAATTGAGACATTAGGATTTTAGAAACAATTTTGTGATTTAAGGTCTTTAAGGGGTGCTTGAAAGTTTGAAAAGAAGGAGAAAGTCTGACAGTTTGAGGCAGAGAGTTCCAGAGAAAAGCAGAAGGCAGAGAGAAGTATTGAAGACGAGAATGGACAAAAAGTGATGAGAGGTGAATCGAGGCAAAGATCAGAAGCAGAGCGAAGGTTGCGTGAAGGAGTGTATTTGGAGATCAGAGATGAAATATAGGGAGGGGCTTCATTATTAAGGGCCTTGAATTTGAGTGTTAGTAATTTGAATTTGATTCTAGAGGAGATTGGGAGCCAGTGAAGGGACATGCATATGGGAGCAGCTGATGTTGAGCAGTGAGATAGATGAATGAGTCTAGCAGCCGCATTTAGTACAAATTGGAGTTGTGAAAGGTGACTTGTTGGAATACCTTCGAGGAGTAGGTTGTAGTAATCAAAGCGGGAGATGATGAGAGACTGAATCAGTGTTTTAGTTGATTCTGAACTGAGATATGGTCGTATTTGGGCAATGTTGTGCAGTTGAATACAACAAGGTTTTGCAAGTGTTTGAATGTGTGGTGAAAAAAGACAGATGTGAGTCTAGGATTACTTCTACAGAAAAGTTTATATCAAAAACGATATAAGTCCCAAGGCTTCTTCAAGTAAAAAATATTAATTTATTGTTATTCAAATTAAAACAGTAACTAGTACATACTACCCCCCATACCCCACCCAACGCGTTTCGCACCCTCCGGCACTTAGTCATAGGTGTACCGATACACCTATGACTAAGCGCCGGAGGGTGCGAAACGCGTAGGGTGGGGTATGGGGGGGGGTAGTTTTTTCATTAAAGTAATGAGCAAGATCTTGGGAAGTTACATTAATGGGTGGAGGGGGTTGAGGGGGGCATAGAAGTGAGTTAAATATGGCAAACAGTCGCTGCGCTTTAGAGGACAGAGTGGAGATTAAAGAAGAGAAGGATGGTTCTTTAGCTAATGATAGAGCTCGATTGTAGCAGGAGAGCATGAATTTGAAGTGGATGAAGTCAGGATCAGTTTGTGACTTTCTCCACCATCGTTCAGCTGATCTACTACATCTTCTAAAGGTACTGAGTTACACTAGTGTGCCAGGGTTGGGTTTTAGGTAGTCGGCTGTGATGGGTGGTAGAAGGAGCAAGGGAGTCAAGAGCTGTTGAAAGAGCATTGTTGTAGAGAGAAGCTGCCATATTGGGACAAGAAAGATTGTTAATATGAGAGATGAATTGTGCTGAAACTGTTGATAATTGTTGTGGACCAAAAGCGGTAATTTTTCTGTACATGTGGGTAGAGAGAGGTGGTTGTGATAGTGCAGATGAAAGTGTTATCTGAAAGGAGAGTAGGTGATGGTCAGATAGTGGCAGAATATAAAAAATTAAGAGCATGGCCCTCAATGTGGATAGGTGAGTCTGTCCACTGAGAGAACCCAAATTAAGTTGTTAGAGAGAGAGAGGAGTTTAGAGGTGGCAGGAGAAGCAGGGTTGTCAATGGGGATGTTGAAGTCACCTAAAATGATAGCAGGTGTCTCACTGGAGAGAAAGTATGGAAGCCAAGCATCAAAGTGATCCAAGAAAGTAGAATAGGGACCAGGGGGGCGATATATGACAGCAACACTAAGAGAGATTGGAGAAAACAAACGTATGCTGTGGACTTCAAAAGAAGTGAAGGAGAGAGAAGTTGGTGTGGTTAGATTTTGAAACCTACATTTGAGGGAGAGAAGAAATCCTACGCCACCGCCATCTGGTGTGACTAAGAGTGTGACTAAGTGAGAAGCCTCCATAGCAGAGGGCAACAGGTGAATCAGTGCCTTGGGAGAGATTCGTGTTTCAGTGATAGCCAGAAGGTGAAGGGATTTGGATATAAAGAGATCATGCACTGCTGTGAGTTTATTGCAGATTGACCGTGCATTCCAGAGGGCACACGAGAAAGGCAGAGACGGTGCTGGCTTTATGTGACTAAGGTTGGCAGGATTAGAAGTGCGTAAAGTTTTAGAGACAAGAAACTTTTTCAAATGCTTAAGAGTAGGAATAGGTGAGGGGAGGAATAGGTGAGTGGGACCAGGGTTTGGGGGAGATGTCCCCAGCTGCAATTAACAGTAATAGTGAAAGTGAGACAAGGTGTGACCTAGATTTGACAATGCGTGCATTGTATTGTTTAATGTGTGGAGAGGGGATAAGAGATTTAGTACAAGACAGTGTGCTTAGATTGAGAGAGGGTGATGAGAGTAGCAGTGGCGGAACTACCGGGGGAGCAGAGGGTGCGAGCGGGCCAGGGCCCGCACCCCCTCAGGGCCCCCCGGCAGCCCGCGCACCACTGAAATGCGGGCCATATGGAGGGGGGCGGGGGCCCAGCTGCATGTCACGCACCAGGGCCCGCCCCCCTCTAGTTTCGGTACTGGAGAGCAGTGAAGAGGAGATTACAATTTCAGGATCGTTTGATGGATGTTGGAGTGCAGAGGATATACGCAGAAGTATAAAGGAGAGAGAAAAAAGAAAGCAATCAAATTAAACATAATTAAATGGTATAATCCAGCGTATCTTGTTTATAGAAGTAATGATGAGTAGTGATGTTGTCTTGATGCGGTGTCCAATATTTGCTGGGAGTTTCCAGTCCAACTCTGGTCCAACTGCTGTCTAACTCTGTCTAACTCTATACGTTGTACTTAAACTTTCTGTACTTTCAATTTATGGACTTAAATTTTGTTAAAGGAACAGTAACGTCAAAAAATAAAAGTGCTTAAAGTAATGAAAATATAACACAGTGTTGCCCTGCACTGGTAAAACTGCTGTGTTTGCTTAAGAAACACTACTATTGTTTATATAAATAAGCTGCTGTGTAGCAATGGGGATATCCATCCAAAGGAGAAAAGGCTCAAGTTACACAGCAGATAGCAAATAAGCTCTGTCTGTCTAATGGTGTTATCTGTTATCCATTCGTTAACCTGTACCATATAGCCGTTTTTCAATTTCCGTCATTGCTCCACAGCAGCTTGTTTATATGAAATATAGTGTATAGTGTTTCTGAAGCAAACAGATCAGATTTACCAGTGCAGGGCAACATTACATGATATTTTCATTACTTTAAAACACTTACATTTGTTGGTGTTACTATTCCTTTAATTCTGCCATAGCTCTTCTGCCATGCTTACCCCTGCCATGCTTCCCTTAAAGTGAATGTCCTGATATACAGCAAGGGGGTCACATGGGAGAGTTTGGTTATCTTACAGAACATCAGTAATTAAACAATTAATGAGACTGAGGCAATGTGGCAATAAATGGACATACCAAATATTCACTTAAGCAAGTAGGAAAATTGCTAGACAAACTTAAACCAATATAATATTTAACACATACCCCACAATTGAATAATTGACAATGGTAATACAAAGTTGTGCAGCTGATTTGAATGGTGAGTTGCAGAAAGCAAGGAGTAGTAAAGCTGAATTTGCAGGAATTAGACATACCCCACAATTGAAAAATTGGCAATGGTAATACAAAGTTGTGCAGCTGATTTGAATGGTGAGTTGTAGAAAGCAAGGAGTATTAAAGCTGAATCAGCAGGAATTATATATACATATATATATATATATATATATATATATATATATATATGCAATATACCCTTGTTTGTCTTCATTTTGCTCTATTTCACATAATAGAAAAAGTTTTTATTAGTTTGCCCTTGATCACTGACCAAGTCAAGGCATCAGCGACCAATCCAATCAATATCTATTTTGTTCCCAATAATGTATTGATCAGGTCTTGTATATGGAGTGATATTCTAACTGTTCAGCTAAGCTTCAAATGCAGAATTGCTTGGCCATATAACAGTTATTCTTCACACCAAGGGATTTAAGATACTGTAGTTTTATATTTATTAAGTTGAAGAACAGCATCCATTAATAAATCCAATCCTTAACATATAAATAATTCCCATTCAGTTGTTCAGCAAGGAGGCAAGAAAATTAAATGAGGCAATTTTCGTTAAGGCCCTGCTAAGGGAAGAAAACGTAACAGATTTTGCAGTGTATTAATATTCATTGCTTGTCTTATGATTTGGGATGGGAGATACTAATACATTATACTTTTAAGCTGACCAATAACTATAAAATAATTGGAAACACTAGTAGTCAGCAAATTGAGACATCATATTGACTGTTTGTTAATAGGTTTTTCAATTCTAGAATGACATAAAATCTTAAGTAGAAAAAGTATAATCAGAAAAAATGACCGATCAGAATTGTCTTTTCAAGTGCATCACAGACAGACAAAGGCTCAACCCATAACATTCCGCTGATCTTCCCATTTATCATGTACTGCATACCCTGTCAGCTTCATGTCCGCTTCATCTACATAACCTAACTGTGTGCCATCTATGTAGTTATAGAAAGCCATACCTCACGGTGTATAAATGATATCACTAAGGAACAGGTTTATATAAGAATTTTCATGGCTGCACAAACTGCACCCAAAAACAGGCCAGTAAACTAATTGTGAATATTTTATTGTCATTAAAATAGGGTATACCTATTTTATATGGGCACATGCCCATTTGTGATTTTCTAGGTGACACTGTTTGCTGACCAGGTTAATGGACAATATAATAATTCAAGGAGATTTGGAACTATGGAACTTGACGCATGCCTGAGTCCATACTATCTTATAGCGGCTGGTATTTAAGAAAAGTATTTTGATCAAAATTTGGGTGACTAAATATGGGGTGCTGCAATGAACACTGATGCACCAATGGTAGTTGTATTTCTGCACATACGAAAATGGTTTTCCCTTAATGTTTAATGCTCCACTCAGGTTAAAAAAAGTCTATCTACCAAATTATAAAATGGATAGCTGTGTTCCCTGATATGCGTCTATGGTCTGACAAAGTATTTGGATCTTTTCGATGCTATTTGACCTTGTTTTTATGGTACTGTTTAGTATTACTTCACAAAACATTAATATTTAAAAATCTTTTCCCGGACATACATTTACCGGTGGTGGAACAAGAATGAAAGCCCAAGCCATGGCATTAGTGTGGTCTGGCATTCCTTTCCACATCTCAGAATAATGCCAGGCCAGTTGCATTATCTACCAGTGCCACAGACCAATGGAAAAACATTCCAGAACTAGAGACATACAGACCTGCAGTGAGAAAAAAACAATTGTATATTGTCTTAAAAGACTCAAAACATCCCTGAACTTGATTCTTACAAGTTCAGGGATGTTTTGAGTCTTTTAAGACAATATACAATTGTTTTTTTCTCACTGCAGTCCAATTGGTAACCACTGAACTTCCATGACCAGATCACTGCATGAGATCACAAGCCAGAATTTTATAAGACTTTAAAATCCTTATATTGTAGTTTAGGTCTGTACTTAGTGAAGGCGAAGGGATGCAAATGACTTGAAGTGAGTATAGCTAGTGTACTGGCTGTGATATATAATGGCACTCCAGAAAATCAATGGACTCCATGATGTTCGTAATCTTAGAACGTTTGTAGGCTTGCGGTGCTCTTCACAAATGAGGATAGGTCCAAACTGAATTATTTTTATATACAGAGTACATTTGGGAAGATAGGGATGGTGGATGATGTATGTGGCAGAACTGTTTGGAGGGAAATTGTCATTAACTCTATTTATTACCTGTGACAAATATAAGGATATATAAAAAATATAAAAAAAAAAATTATATATATATATATATATATATATATATATATATATATATACACATATATATATATATATATATATAAGCCCATATGATATACAGTATTTACACATATATATATATATATATATATATATATATATATATATATAGTAATGTCACCTTTGCTGTCCTCTTTGTCCTTACATATTAAGCCATTTTAGCTTTTCTTTGGAAACTCCTACACATACTAATTACTCATTTCTGCTATTTGCTTTTTCTAAGCTATAAAAAGCGGTCTACTTGCTTGCATGAAAGGACTGAAACTTTTATTTTTGCTTTGAAGTACAAATGTCATATGCCCACATTCCGCTGCAGCTTGCTTAATTATATAATGAAGCCAAGTAGCTGAATTCTGTAAGTTTAATGATAAAAGGTAATTAGAAGTTGCTTTTGAAGTGTGTTTATCTGAAAGCGGTAGTGCTGTTCAATGCCTATGAGACATAGGGCTTTATTATAGAATATATCAATTCAGGACCAAGGACAGCAATCAGAGAAGAACTGTGTCATTTGCCCTGCTTGGGGCATGAGTTAACAGCTCACATGCTTAACAAACAGCAGGGGAAAATTTGTCAGGAGATAATTTTTCCTTCTTTGCCAGAAATTGTCATATACAGTGTCATCAAGTTTCTACAAGTGTAGAGCAACTGAATTATTATTATTAACATTTATTTATTTAGTGCCAGCATATTTCACAGCACTGTAAAGTAAATGTGTTTATATAACTTAATCACATTAATTACATACATAGCACATATGGAGTTACATACATCACAACCAATATCGGTGGTGATGAAGGTCCTGTGCAAAAGAGCTTACAATCTAAAGGGAAAAGAATGAATACACAAGGTGTGGGAGTGGGCAAGATCAGAATTAAGTGGGTCAGAGATGTAGTACTGTATGTGGTATTGCATTTGGTAGTTAAGCAGAGTGATGGTAGGCTTCTCTAAAGAAGTGCGTTTTAAGAGATCTTTTGAAAGCAGAAAGGTTGGGATAAAGTTGGACAGACAGTGGAAGAGAATTCCAGATGAGCTGTGCAGCCTTTGCAAAGTTTTGAATGCGAGCATGTGAGGAGGTAATGAGAGAAGAATGGAGTAGCAGATCAGTAGAGGAGCGTAGTTAGTGGTTGGATAAGTATATAGAGATTAGTTCAGAGATGTAGGGTGTGGCAGAGTTATGAAGTGCTATGAATGGCAGGGTCATTAATTGAAAAAGTATCTATAAACACTCTTTAAAAAAATGGAGCCTCTTGTTTTAGATTTTATTCCTGAGGGACTTTATCCGCTCATCCATGTGTTAGCAAGGTGCTACACTGGTTACTGTTGGATGGTTTTGGGCTTTAATCCCAGCCAGGGCACTATCTTCAAAGAGTACTGTATGTATTCTCCCCGTGCTTGTGTGGGTTTCCAAAAACATATTTATGTATGTTCATCTCTGCACTCAGAGATTTAAGAAAGCAAAATTAAATCTGAACTTAAATAGGTGAAGTAAAGCTCAAAAAGATAGACCTTGAGCTTTGTACCTACCACACCACAGCAGTTTAGCAGGGAAACTCTGTGCCTTTGAACGTGCCCCATTAGTGGTTTACCAAGCAGCATATACCAAAAATGTATCATTTTAATGCTTTAAGCATGCTTTGAGTTGTAATGGAGTAAAACCTAAATCTAAACCCTACTGTACTGCATTCTTCACACACTTTACCTATCTGTTGCTAGACTACAGATCCCAGCAGACTTTAACATATTATAAAGGTTAATGCATGCTGGGAGCTGTAGTCCAGCAACACCAGGGATACATTTCTATAGCAATATTGTGTAGTAAAACTTTCCCCAGCTTTCCAGGGCCCACAGCTGCACTAAAATACAAAATAATCCTCCAATGAAAAGTGCTTAATATTTTTGCTACAAAATTTTCATAAGAGGATGGTAGAGAAGTGTTTAGTTAAAATATATGAAAGCACATCATGTATGTGATGGTTTATTATTTGATTTCCTGTTCAAGAGGTTATACACTGATAAAATGGTTTCCCCTTCAGTTTAAAAAAGTTTTGAGGAAATTACACTGATAGTTAACTCCCTGTAACTGTACTTAATTCCCTAGAATAAAGCATTTATTTTCTCCAGTTTATCCAGCCATATGAAAGCATTAATTTTTCTTCTACCTAAAAAAAACTTTATAGGTTTGTCAGATTTTAACATTTCCGGTTTCTTTCCAGTTAGTAGCATGTAAATATCTCCTGTACTGTACCCATTGTTAACTCTTGATATACCATCGATCTTTTGTGTGGTGGAACCCTTGAGTGAAGCACACCAGGCAGAGAGTTGTAGATTAATAATGTTCTCTTTATTTGTCACTGCCTTTAATGCAACAGCAGCACATTCACAGGGCTCAATCTCCCAGCCTTTTGCAGAACATTGCCCGTAACAGCATACTACCAGAGGGGACACAAATGCTCACAGGCACCCCTCTTGGGCTCTATCTGGATCTAGCCTTTCCTCTTATGCCCTGGCTGATGGGATTCCCACTGGGAACATTATGTCCACTCACTCCTAGATGGAGTCATAGCTGGCCATTAGTGATGGGTAGGGATGTATCGAACTGTTCGCCTGCGAACTAGTTCGCGCGAACTTCGACCGTTCGCGTCCGCCGAATGTTCGCGAACGTTCGCATTTCGAGTTCGCGTTCGATTCGAATAAAAATCGTTCGACCGCTAAAAATCGAACGATTTCCATTCGTTCGAACGATTGTAAGCATTCGATCGAATGATTTTCATTCAATCGAACGATTTTAAACCGTTCGATTCGAATGAAAATCCTTCGACCGAACGATTAAAATCCTTCGATCGTTCGAATCGAACGATTTTAGCGAGGGTTCGAAGGTCGCAAACTGTCCGCGAACGTTCGCATTTTTTGCCGGTGTTCGCGAACGCCGTTCGCGAACACCAAATCGGCAGTTCGCTACATCCCTAGTGATGGGCGAATTTATAAAAATTGTAGCGCATAAAAAATATTCGGATGCCCATTGACTTTAATGCATTTAGACAAAATAGTCATGCATATAAAAACTGTTGCTCGTGGCAAAATTGGCGCGTCAAAATAATTTTGACGTCCATTGACTTCAAAGCGGTTTGCAAATTTTTCGCCGTTTCATGAATTTTTTGGCAAATCAAAACGGGACAGATTCACCCATTGTTACTGCCCATGCTAGTTACCTCTCAAACTTACACTCAGAGTGTACTATTACACCCTAGGCCTCACACTACCTAGGCTGAGTAGCTCTTCCAGGAGATGACTCTACTGCTGCAGAGCCTGCTGCTCATCTTGCTTTCGATGACGCATCTCTAAAAATCAATACCTGAAACCTTCCCTTATATAACCTACTATTCTCCACCCACTAGGGACTTTCCCTCACTCCTGTTATCCTCTAGCTTCCCCTAGTGGCCAACCTAAATATATGTATTAAACATTACTTAAACATTTATATTAAACCAATATCATTTTACTTTATTACAAGCACAATGCTTGTCTCATCTTCTAAATCAATGAGCAATAGAAAAACACTTGTGACTGCCTTTAGAGAACCTATTTCTACACCATTTTGCCCATAATACTTTAAGTAACAACTCATCCATCATAACATTTTCAGCCTGTGTAAATAAATCCAGTAGTTTATGTTTGTCACTGCTAGAGTCTGATGACTCCATGCCAATAACAGTTAAACAGTAGGTCATATTTTTTGATAGTTGCTAGTTGCTTGTCAACAGAGTGCATTTATTAGTTGCATGCTCTACAATATCTGTATTAATATTTACACTAAACTACTTGTTTAATATGATTTTTTACAACACTAACCAAAAAGGTATACATGCATGGGACCCGTTATTCATAATGCTCGGGACCTGGCGTTTTCCGGATAACGTATCTTTCCATAATTTGGGTCTTCATGCCTTAAATCTACTAGAAATTAGTTTAAACATTAAATAAACCCAATAGGCTGGTTTTGCATCCAATAAGGATTAATTATATCTTAGTTGGGATCAAGTTCAAGCTACTGTTTTATTATTACAGAGAAAAGGGAAATAATTTTTTAAAATTTGGATTTTTTGGATAAAACTGAGTTTTCTGGATATAGGGTTTCTGGATACGGGATCCTATATCTGTACTGGATTGTGAGCTGCCATTGTACTTATTCACCAGCACCAGACTATGGCCTGCCAAGTGATTTTTCTGCATTACTTTTCCCACCTGTTCGTGTGGATGAGGCTGTCAAACCATGCACATGCACATAAGTACAGAAGTAGAGAATTTTATCTTTCTGCCTTGGACTTCTTGGAAGTACCAGGTTCTGTTAGGGTTAGATAGATTTATCAAGGCCTATCCTTCATGTGTTTCGAAGGTCTCTACTGCTAAATATTTTTTTTTATATTCTCAACTGGTTATCAAATTATATATGGCATATGTGGAGTAATATGTAAAGTTTAATTTTAATAAAAATGCTCATAAATCCAGTAAAAGATTTGCCTAACATAATCTAGGCCATGGACTACTGGACGTGTTAATTATTTTGCATGTTTAAAGCAAATCATTTGTTTTATCAGTTTGAGTAAATTAGATAGCGTTCAGCAAATTGTCATTACTTAGCCTCATACTTATAAGTAAGGGAAATTAACATGTTTTCTGTGCCTGCGAGGCTGCTCATACTTCATTTCATTTGAGACTAACCTACAAAGTGTGCGTCCAACTGTCTTGTGATACACAGAAATGGTGAGATTTTTATCAGAGCATAAACAAAGCTGTGGGCTGATGTTTACTTGCTGTTAATTTATTTATTGCTTAGTAGGACACAGCAGGAATATAAATAAGAAGGTTTACTTATCTCCCTACCATCTGAAGAACACAACCTATGAGAAAATGGAAGGATGAGCTATGGCAGATTTCTTAATAGTGAGTTACAGAAATGAGTGGGAGAGCAAAGTCTGCAATGTTACAGAAGTCATAGTCATAGTCTGGTGCATGCATTATAATTCTCACTGAAGAGTGATAGAGGAATGGAACAACTTTTTACATTTCTCTAAAGCCCTTTGACAAATTATTTCTTTTTGTAATATTTATAAGCCCGACCATCCTAAGCACAAACTAGGCAAGCAGCAGGAGGGAGTCTTTGAAGCAAAATATTTGACAGTTTCTCCCAGTGTCACTACTTGCTGGCTATGTGCTTTCCCAAACAGCTTATTTTAAGATACAGCTGAAGAAAAAGAGGTGGAAACAGTAGAACAGCATATGGAGGGACTAAAACTATTGCTAAAATATCAAGTTGAATTCAGATTAAATTACTATGTAGAACTGTCACTGTTGATAACTAAACACAGAAGTAATACCTTTTTAAAATCAAAATGCAGTTATGGTTTCCCAACAACACATGTGCCCCTTTCAATGGAGGCTGTTGAAACCAGTTGATGTTCGGTTTCCTTAGTTTTCCTTTGTTTGTCTTGGAGTGAAAAAAAAACTGCAAATAAATGTAATTAATGCTAACAGTTGGGTGATTTAGTGCAGTGCCGCATTAATAACCTTTTCTTCCTTGTCCTCACCTTATATTTTGGCTGGCTCCCATTTAGTGTGCATGCTCCTGGTATGATCTGGTATATTGAAGAAACCAGTCTCAGAACATTCTGAGAGGTGGAAATCTTTGTTTCCTGAAATGAAGTGCTAATTAAAGAAACAAGATAATATATTTGATTTGAAAGTATTGCATTCTCCATAAATTATCATTCCAAATTCATACTGAAGCACCTGTTGTTGCATATTTAGGTTTGAAAACACAAGTACTTGAATATTCAGGTGCATTTAACATAATGGGAGGTGGTAACCATTAAATGTGCTTTGGTGCTTGCTGAAATATACCAGCTGCGATCAGTCATTGCATGCTTTTGCCTTGGTTATTTTTACATTTATCTAGCCTCTAGATTCTAGAGCATTCCCAGGAATATCAGCAGACAGTTATGAGGAAAACCCTGTGAATTTTCAATAAAGTGCTTAGATTACCAGCACTTTGGACATGGCGGGATTGGTTCCCTCAGTAGGTTATCTAAAAAAAGCTGCTAATTTGCACCTAATGGCTCTAGTGACCATGACCATTTGCAAACTGCAATTGATGACATTCATTTTCCAATAATGCCACTTGTACATAATTAATTAAAACACGTACAATTATTAGGGATACACCAAATCCAGGATTTGGTTCGGTTTTCGGCCAGGATTATGTATTTTTCAGCAGGATTCAGATTCGGCTGAATCCTTGTGCCTGACTGAACTGAATGTGAATCCTTAAAGGAACAGAAACACTAAAAAAAAGAGTTTATGTAAAAAATCCTTCTATCCCCCTATAATAACACATCTGGCCTTGACAAAGTTATTGATATTTAATGTTTTACTCTTAAATAAGGAAATAAAATCCCTCTCCCAGCTGTAATAAAAAGGCGATGGGGTGACAAGCACTGAACCAGCTCTTATGTGAGCACTACTGTCTCCTGCTCGCCCAATTAAGAACTGTTTCAGTGGTTTTGACCCCATCACCATTTAAAAACATAATAGTAGAACTGGGAGAGGAATTTTATTTCATTATTTCTGAGTAAAAAATTAAAGATCATTAACTTTGTCAAGGCCAGATGTGTTATTGGGAGGCGCACAAGGTTCCCTTTTCCCTTCCATCCTCTAATTTGCATATGCATATTAGTATTCGGTTCAGTATTCAGCCAAACCTTTCACAAAGGATTCAGGGTCTGGCCAAACCCCAAATTTTGGATTCGGGTATGGCCAAACCCCAAATTTTGGATTCGTTGAATCCCTAACAATAATGTGCAATGCATGCCAAATGGCTACAATGCTCCTGATATTTTGAAGGAAAAAACTACATCATGGGGGAAAAATATGGTTGTAAAGTTGTATCTGAAAAAAATTGCACTTTGTGCAATGAAATGTGTCAGCAAAATGTCTTTTGCAACAAATTTTGGAATTGGAGTTTAATGTTCCTCTCTTTGATATTTCAGTCCAACTCTGGCTCAATAATCCAGGTGTTCCTATTTGCTACATTAGTTGATGCATTTTCTTAGCAACATTTGTGGAATATTAACTATTGAAAGACAGGGATTCTAATCAGTAGGACTACAAATAAGAAATGTATCAACTATTGTATCAGTTTAGAACAGTGTCAGTGACCCCCCTCCCAGAGCTGCTGTAGAAAGACATAAGGTGAAAAATTTAACTTTAAACATCAATATTAGAAAACTGACGCAAATAGAAAATATAAAGTAATTTAAAAAAATCTTTATTTTGGTTGAACTATCTGAAATTAACAGAACTGAAAAAAAGTGTTTGAAGGTGCACAACTCCTTTAATAAACTCCAAGTTTGCACTTGCAGTGTCGCTGATCAGCCTTTCACTTAATTCATTTGATTGCCTATAACAGTAAAAATGTTTGTTAATAGATTTTTTTCATTACTGTTAACAGTGTGGTCAAAGATTTATTAATACACCCAGAATTGACATTCTTTCCATTAAATCAATTCTCTTTTCCACTTAAGTGCCAATGAACTAAACATAGAGGATTAAACAGCAAAAATAAAATGTCAGATGTTTGAGTTTCTCAGCATAACCAGGTACGTATCTAGGCTTTCCTCTGTCCTGTAATGCTCTCTGCACTCAGTCTGAGCAAGAGACAGAAGCTGGAAGTTTTCGAGGGTGACGTTAAAGGAATAGTTCAGTGTGAAAATAAAAACTGAGTAAATAGATAGGCTGTGCAAAATAAAACATGTTTCTGATATAGTTAGCCAAAAATGTAAAATATAAAGGCTGGAGTCAACAGATGTCTAAGAAAACAGCCAGTGAGTTTGTAATTGACCCTCAGCATTCAGCTCAGATTCAAAAGCAACAGTTATGGACCATGTGCCCCCCCTCAAGTCTCTGATTGATTACTGCCTGGTAGCCAGGGTAACCAGTCAGTGTAAACCAAGAGAGCTGAAAAGCAGGAAGTAGTGTTCTGACTGACATGTTATAAATCAAATCACTCCAGCCTTTATACATTTCATTTTTTGGCTAACTAACTATATTAGAAACATTTTTTATTTTGCACAGCCTATCCATTTACCCTGTTTTTATTTTTACACTGAACAATTCCTTTAAGTTCTGGCAAAAGGGCACTTAATAATGGGCTCTGAGCTCCCTATAGCTGGGGGTCTGGGGCTTTTGTACCAGGACCACTTTCAATATTTGGTGAGTCATTTATATTTTATTCTGGAGTACCTTGTTTTCTCCCAAGTATTGAAATGTTACTTTGAACACCTGTCAATTCAATGACCCATAGCCCTCTTCATTGAGTTCATTTAACCATCTATCTGATTTTAATAACCCAAGCTCCCCTTTACCATTTCATTAACTCAAGCCCCCGTCCTGTCCCAGAAAATAATCCAAAATCTCATTTCCTTCCCCTATTTAAAGCACTCCCTGCAACAATGCCTAGGCCTTGCATTAAAAAAACACAAAGCTTCAGCATTTTTTAGAGAGGAAACACCACATCACAAGGTGGAGATACATTCCACAATTTTACTTTACAAACTCTATCATTAAATTGTTCTACATTACTGTCGCTCACAGAATTTCTTTTTAGATGCCACTTAGCTTGATATTTATTAGGGACTGGGTGAAGGGAAACTTAGTGGCTAAACCACTGCCTAGGGATTATAACCTGAACGTCTGATATCCATGTCTTAATGTGATAAATTCTCCAAAAGACCTTAGTCAACCAAGCTACCCATAAATTATTATAGGAAACATTCCATTAATATTTACCAATTTACTTGTGAAAAGAGCACCAATCAACCAGCTATGTGTGCTCATTGTACAATATACTTATTTATATAGCACAGCAAATTACATAGTGCTTTAGATAAGTAAGAAGAAAGCAGTACAAGGAATACATTTTACTACAAAGAGAAAGAAAATATGAAAAGCAAATAAATAAGCTTATGTGAAGATTGTATATTAAATGTTTATTTTATTTTTCAAAAATCCTTTACAAGTCATTTCAACATCCAGGAACAATACAGACCCTGTTTTCAACTTACAAATTTTCCCTCTTGAAACGAAACTGTAAAATATTATTCACTAAAAACTCTTTTACAACTGTTTTAACCCTGAAGCATCAGTACCAATTTCAGTATTTACAGCTAAGAAACTATTAAGAGCAGTGGCACCTTGTCTAAAGCTGTGATTGTTTGGTGGCTTAGATCCAGATTTTGAATATACAGCTGTACTTTCCCATATGCTCTTGCTGCAATAAAAAATACAATAATATAATACTTACTTGAATCACTAAGTCAGAGTCCTGCAGCGGGTTGGGTACCTGCAGAATACCCAAAAATCATTCAAGATTCTGGAGGAAAAGACCATATGTCCTGAGTATGTGGGGGGGATGGGGGAGAGGGGGAAAAACCTGAACTCATTCCACCTTAAAAATCTTCAGAGTGCCCAGTACACATTGATGCCCTCACTTACAGAAAGAGAGAGAGAAATGTAAAGAAAAAGAGGAGGGACATTAATGCTATAGAGGATTGCAGGGGAGCCTGGACAGCAGGGTCTGCTTCCGCTATAGCTATGACACTGGCCATTTTGCCAATTAAAGCAGATAAAAAAGCTGTACACATATAAGACAAGAGACTTATGATTGTTGGAGCTGCTGGTTCCTATGCTTCCTTGGGTAATGATATATGTGGGATGCTTTATCTCCTTTCTTGTGGATAACAAAGAGCCCAAAAATACTGTAACATCTATTGCTATTAGAATTGCTGAGTATAAAACACTTTACTGTAGCAATCTCTTCTGTGAAAATGACTGTTTCTGCATTTTTGCACAATTTCCCATGTTCTACAAAATGCCCTGTGTGCCATTTACATTTGAGTAACCCGTGTAAGAGATCAATTTTGGTTGATATGACATGAAAAATGCAAGTCACTTCTTTAAGTTGCTTAAGTGGCATTTTTTTCAATAAATGTGTTTTATAAAAAACAAAAAGATCACCAGGTTTTAAGTTATGGGCTTTTTCTTTAAAAAATAAGATTGTGGGAAAAATCCTATTCAAGGCTAAAAAAGCAATCGATGCAAGAAAAATCAAGCAAGTTAAAGAACATTGCATGGCCTGAAGAGTAATGTAAATCAGCCCATTTGTGATTTATACCTACAATCTACAAATGAATCAAAATCAAGTCATGGATACAAAGCTACCAATTAATATCTGTGTGTGTACAGTATATATTTATATAAACATGGATTAAACACTAATATCTTATTGAGGATCTAAAAAACTTTGTTTTAAGTGTAAGCTTGTCTCATGGCTTAGTCCATGATTGTGTGCTGTTGGCTGTGGGCTTGACATTTGTTCTTTGTGAATTGCTATAATCAGAAATATTGGTTCTTCTAAAAACTCACAGCTGGAAGTTTATACACAGAAATCCATATTTTACTAGGGTCTAGAAAAGACTTGCTCTCCCTCTGGGTATAAATCTTTTGCAGGTAAAGTGCTGGAAAAAGACATGCCAATAATGTAATAAACAAGCTTGCTTTGAAGTCACTGTGTATTCCACTAAATGTATGTATAGGTATGGACATAAAAATATATGACAAGAATGAGAGAGCAAAGAAAGCCAAAATATTACACAACATTTAGTCTACTGAAGGCTTTATGGGAGCAACACATTTAGATATATAGCTGTGGCCCTGGGACATTAAACTCCCTTTTTGTCTCTTAAAAGTTACCTGTTATATAAAAATGATTTCAGTACTGAAGTTGTGGACTGATAGAGCCTGCACTTTCAATGAGGGAAATAATAGTATTTGTTTCCCTCATTGGAAGAGCTCTCCCTTGTGATCACTCTGCCCCCCGTTTGCAGGTGTTAGGCAGAGACATGTTAACATGATATGATAGGTCCATTTTGACATCTTGAATGTATAGGTATACATTTTGTATGGTTATTTATGTGCCAGTATTAATTAATGTATTGTTTGAATGTACAGTGCTGAGTATACTTATCCTTTGGGAATGTACATGTGCATTGTACATTATGGGGCAGATTTATCAAGGGTCGAAGTGAATTCAAGGGAATTTTCGAAGTAAAAACATTTTAAATTCAAAGTAATTTTTTGGATACTTTGACCATCGAATAGGATACTATGACTTTGAATTTACTTCGAATTCAAATCGAAGTAAAAATAGTTTGAATATTCGACCATCTGATAATCGAAGTACTGTCTCTTTAAAAAAACTTCAACTTCAATACTTTGCCATATTAAACCTGCCGAAGTGCTATGTTAGCCTATGGGGACCTTCTTCTAAGTCTTTACACATCAAAGTAAAACGATTTTACTTAGATCCAAGGATGTCCAAATTCGGTGAAAAATACTTTGACTTCGCTATTCATAGTCAAAGTATTTCAATTCGATGGTCGAATTTCGAAGTATTTTACACTTCGAAATTCGACCCTTGATAAATCTGCCCCTATATGTACAAATATACTTTCCAGGATAGCGTTCCTCAGTTTCAGTTAAATCCATTTATTTATTTATGGCAGCAGCTCAATTACATTCCAAGTGATACATGCTCTTTATAAAGCATACACCATAAAAAAGTTTACATCCTTATATACTCTAACCACCATGAGGCTCATTTCAAAACACATTCCTAATAAATTATCATTCCAAATACATAATAAATACATAATTCCAAATTGCAACTATGGGCACTATACAATGGCACCCCACGATAACTATTGTATCTACGATAAGCACCACAAAAAAATAGTAATACTGAACTTAAAGGGGGGTTGTTCATTTTGAGTTAACTTTTAGTATGATGTATAGAATGATATTCTTTTTGAGTTATTAAGCTTTTTATTTAGCAGCTCTCCAGTTTGCAATTTTAGCAATTTGGTTGCTAGGGTCCAAATTACTCCAGCAGCAATGCATTGAATTGAATAAGAGACTGGACTATTAATAGGACAGGATCTGAATAAAAAGATGAGTAATAAAAATTAGCCTTGCAGCCTTACAGAGTATTTGGTTTTAACTGGGCTTATTGACCCCCATTTGAAACTTGGAAAGAGTCAGAAGAAGAAGGCAAATCATTGGAAAACTATAAAAAATAAATAATGAAAAGCAACTAACACAGTAAGGGGGTTATTTATCAAAGGTAACATTTTAGAGATTTTTATACCTAGAATGGAATTACAATTCGAATGGTTTCTTATTTAAGAAAAAACTAGCCTGTTCGAGTTGCGAAACCCAACAACTTCGAGTTGTCGGTCAAAACCTTTAAAAATAGCTCAAGTATCATGAAGGCTTTTAACATCTTCAGGCAGTTCAAGGAACCTCTGCCATTGACTCCTACAGGACCTTGACAGGTTTTAGATGGTGTATTTTCTGAAAAATTCAATTTTTTTAACCAGAAAAAAAAAAAGTTCCTTGAACTGCCTGATTTTTGACCACAAAAAAAAAACCTTGACTTTTTTGGAAACACAGTGCTCAAAAATGTTTTGATGGCTACAGCTCCTGCAGCACATGGTTTTTGGATAAAGCTTGTAAATTGTATACTTCTCAGCCAAGAGCTGACATACACTGCTAAATGATAGAAACCTAAGCTTGACAAGATATAGGGATGATTTAAAGCTTCTTCTAGATTGAGCTCACAGGCCTATTAATTATGTCTAAGCAAGTACACTAATATAATATCATTTTCCATACTTTTTGATCCCGGGCTGCCCTTTTCCACCCCAACTCTTTACCCTCCCACTCACAACCTTGTCTCCCCTTCACCCTACCTTTGTGCTCTGCTGTTTTTCTCTTGCACAGTAACCCTATGCATAAAAAATTCTAGCTCCCTCCTTATGTGCCAACTCAGTCCAGAGATTTTTGTGAATACTGTATACTCCAGCCATCATGTTGCTCTTTGCTCAGAACAAACAGATTAACAATCCTGTACACTTAAAGGAGAGTTAAACTAAAGAAGCAGGCTAGAAATTTTGTATGTTTTGGCCTTTTGTACCAGACCCAGGCAACCACAGCCTTTAGCAGTAAAGATCTGTGTCTCCAAAGATGCCCCAGTAGCTCGCCATCTTCTTTTCTGCTGATTCACTGCACATGCTCTGTGCTGCTGTCACTTACTGAGCTTAGGGTCTGACTTAAAATATACAATACACTATATAAATGTCACAATATAAGGCCAATTAGTAATTAATACAGATAATTACTACATGGCAGCACAGAAACCAGTGCAACTAGCATCAGAATGTAATAATCAGCCCTGTAGCATCAGCTTATATTACAGGCCAACCTCATTTTCTCCTTGATAATTTACGATGACCCCTAAGCTTATCTTCTCAACAGCTGCTCAGAGTCCACTGAGCATGTGAGTGTCACAGACCCTTTCCAAGATGGTGACCCATGTGACAAGTTTGAAGTCCTGGATCATTGCAGCTATAGACAAGCTGAAACTTTAGGCTTGTGCAATAAGTTCAGTATATAAAATATGGCAGTTTTAGCCATATTAATTTTTAGGGTTTAGTTCTCCTTTAAGCATATAAGCAAAAAAATTATTGTCATAACTCTATGTGCATGCATATACCTTTTTTAGAATTTTCTATATTAACATAATAATGGTTAACAGTGTTATAATCATTTATGCTAATAATATTATAAGCAATAATTTTTCTATAAAAGTCAAACTGTATGTCCTTATATGATGCCATTGAATGTGTTTGTTGACTAAACCTGTATTGATTTTTGGGTACAGTGTCCAAATAGTCCTTGATTCCAAGAACCATAAACATGGTAAACGTACAAAACAAGGTCTATAGATTTCTATAAGCAGCTTTTGGATCCTGCATACTACAGGTTAGCTCCCATAATTTCCCTCACATGCAATCCCATGGGAAAAGGATAATCTGGAACAGAAAATTAAGCTGTTGTTGAGTTCTTCAGGGAAATATTAAATAATATGATATAGCAAAAACCAAAGAATACAGTTCTTATCTTTTCCAATACAGAGCTCTTCAATAAGACAGTAATAAATAACAGAGAAACCGCAAGAAACTGATAGCATCATCATGCTCCCATCACACTAATGCTTATCATATCTCAACCTTGTGTGTGCTTCACCTCTGACCTCATTCTATCTAAGTCACTCCGACTGTTCACATCTTTATTGTAGCTTATAATGGGAATGTCAATATGAAATCTCACTGCTGTCTTTGTCACAGCCTAGATCCAAGTTGAGGTCATTCCCTCTGAATGTGGACGGACCCTTGTTTGTTTAGTGACAATAATGAATAGTTGTGACATTAGCCCAAGCATGACCTATGCTGATGACATACTACACACGTGATTTAATGTAACAAATGCCAATTGGGATGCTTGAAGGGCATTAATGTGACCCTGATAAATTGATGTGTTAGGTGGTCATGGTGGTGGTGGTAAGGAATAATAATGCCCAGTTCTTATGTTTTGAAATCATCAGTGTGAAGGCAGAACAACACTTCATGTTTTTTAACCTCTTCAGCAATGTACATTCTCATTATAATACTCCCCACTGATTGGCTTCGGGGTCAAAATGTTATTATTAATATAGTGCAAATACACATTTTAGTGCACTTTTAAAGAGATTATACATTTTTCCCTTTAGTCCCTACCCAGTGGAGCTTACCATCTAAGGCACTTATCACATTCATGCATGCTAAGGTATTTTTTTCAGGAGTGAATTAACTAGTGTGTATTTTTTTTAAGATTGTGGATGGAAACTAGATTAACTAGAGGAAACCCAACCAGGAAAGGTGAGAAAATACAAACTTATTACAGACAGAGCCCAAGCTGTATTTGAATCTAAAACCTCTGCAAGGAACTCTATCTTGGCTACAAGGGACTCACAGGATGAACCTTCACTAAATGAAAGAGTGAAGGTGAGGGAGGTATGCAACTGCACCTCTTTTACTGATAAATGTAAAGATTTTGCACACAAAAGAGAATAAAGCCTTTATTGTCAAAGCACCACGGCTTTCTGATATTTGATACATTCAAAGGCAGAGCAAGGTGCTCTTTTACCACTGTGGATACGACCTGGTAGGTAAGTTTACCTTCTAGGGGTTCTAGCCAATGAGGTCAGGATCCCTTACAGCAGAAATGGATCAGTGAGAAGACGATAGCCTGAATTCTTCTTCAGTATTGTGGTCCCTTCACTTCACTATCAGAGCCTAGGGGAGAGCAACCTCCAACTATCAATCTTTGCTGGAGCACAGGCTGATATTTCTAGCTATTCCTAACAATCTTATGTTCACAGAACGTACTATAATAAATAGCTAGTTATGTAACTGACTGACCTTGTTCAAATGGACCCAATTCCCCAACTTTCATTAGAAAGGTTTGTCTCTCTAGGTCAGAACAGCTTTAATGAGCCTTGTTGATTCCAGGCTCCCCACACGGATCCACCTGGGTTGGCAGACGAAGGCTAAAGAGTAAGTGTCAACTCATTCAAATCACTATATTACAGTGTGACAAAAAGTGGTCATTATAACTGAGAATTAATTATTCATACATGCTAGTAAACTAACTTACATGGATATCTGCATAGTAACAAATGAAAAGGAAGTGTGGGGATTTAAAGCCATAGGAACTGTTAAGCCTATGGGTCCCTACATTACTAATTAATGTTGCACCATGCAGTCTGTTGGCAATAAACATGCACTTGTTGAGGTGACACATGAGTGTTGGGGTTATTTAAAATTTGCCAAAGCTTCTGAACATACATTATCTGGTCAAGTATGGTAACCTTGTAACATGTAACAGCAGGGACCTAAAGATAAGTGGCTTTTTAGACTTTCTGCTATACAGAGCTGATGTAAAGCATATTAATGTGATACTCTGTGTAATGGATAGATTAATTTCTTAATTTTTAGGTCTAGGTGAAACAGTCATAATTTAAGTCAAAGAGGGAGATTGAATAGTTTTCAGAAATTCTCATGTCTCATTGGTAACATTTTTAGTTTCAGGGCGGTTGAGCTCCTTTAGTGCAGCAGAAGCTTTGCAAAAGCTTTATAAAGTTTTATATTTTTTAATCATTAACTTACAAAAAATTTTGAACATTGCAAGCTTGTCAGTATGAAGCTGAACTTATTAGGCCCTTGTTTAAAAGAATGAGAGGCATTATACAAGAGTTATACAAGAGTCTAAGTCTAAGCCAGTTCCAGGTAAAACATCCTAAAGCTGTTGTGGAAGTTGTATAGATAAAAATGTATTGTTATGAAATGTATAGCATGGTCTAAAACTTTTTTGTTTTGATGACGCTAAAAAGTCTGTGCAACATAAACATAGCTTTCACTTGTATGAAAGAATAAAGAATTTCTTTCTCTCATCCTGTGATTTAAATTTTTGCTTGAGTGCTGAAACGTTTATTTCTGAGAGATAATTGTATAGACTGAAGAACTGCTTTTAACTGGTGTTTCATTTTTACTCTGCTATTAAAGGCCCACTATATCCATAAAATCCTTAAAATTGTACTTTGCACTGGTAAATCCTTTTTTGGCTAATCGTAACGCTACACAAGCAATAAAAAAATGAGTTGTTCTATGAAAAGGTACATTTACAGCACCATTGAACCGGCCATGTCCCAGTGATACTGCAGTATCTCATGTCACTGAGGTTAAGGATAGTTCAGGAGAAGGGGAAATATAGGAAACATAGGAATGAATGTATCCAGCCAGCCTGTGAGCAAATTCATCATAAGAAACAATAAAACTTATCTTGCCTAGGCTGTCATTAATACATTAACTGAATCTGAAGGAAAGGTAACATAAATAGAAAAAAATAAGTTGAATACAATAAACCTTACAGTTTCATACAACCTGTTAAAATGACATTTACCTATGAAAGATTTGCCTTTGTTCATAGGCTTAAAAAGCTTGGAATAGTACAAGGCACTAGGAAAAATATAATGTATACCAGCCATTTGCAAGTGTTTTAATATATGCTATTATTCTGCTTTCTACTGTTGTTCTACTACTTTAATTGGTCGTAGAAACTGACCCGAATCAACACAATCGCTGTGTTTTTTTTCCATAATGTAATTTTGCCCCCAAATTCTAGTGTCCTTGTGGTAATAAGGGGCCGTTGCACCTGAAACAATTTCACTGCATCTGTGTTTGAGAGCTGCTAACTCGTGGATGTTTAGGAAGCACATTTTAACACAAGTATCTCTAGTGTACGTCGTTTAACACACAACTGACCATAGGGAATTTGCAGAAGTGCAACTGTGGTTGTGGTTGTAAATGACCCCCAGTATCTCAAAGGTCAATATGTTCAATGGAACTTCTTACACTTCTTTTTCTTTTCCAGTTTATGCTTCTTTTGTTCACAATTCACAGTCATACAAAGTATCTACTGTATAACATATGTTACCATAACACCAACTTTTATTAAAATGTGAGTTATTCTGAGGCTGATACATACTCTTTTAAAATGATAGCACAAAGCACAGTTAGCACCTGATGCCAAACAAAGGTTAACTGTGCCAGACTGCATGGAAAAAATTAAACGCAGCCAGATATTTTCAGCAAGATGCTCAGTTATACATGTGCAGCACTTATAGTTAACTAATAAAACAGCAGTTGAGAAATGAAAAGGTATAAATTGCTTCTCTGTGTTACCCAGCAAAGCAATTACAAGTTATGAATTAAAGTTAATATGCTACAAGCATACTGTGGTTAGAAGCGATCAGCTGTCAAACATGGTCAGCTTCTTCTGCTATATACATCTCTTTAAAGGAATAAAAATAAAGCTCATGAATACATATTAAATCGGAAAGTACCTTCTGTGTCAGATGGCTTATATTGCACCATTTAATTGTTTTGTCCATCCCCTCAAACTGGAATGCATCTTAACAAAAGCTCACTTAAGACATACAAAAAAAAAAGATGATGCCTATATGCCATCCCTGTATTTTGTAGCTATACAGAATGCAATATATGCACTTACAAGTTACGGGTCCCTGCACATTATTGTAGAAATACTGATTAATCTTGCAGTCTGATCTTGTTCTTTTAGGTATCACTAGATGGCAGCATGTCATAGCAAAGCCATTCTGAGTATATTGCAGTATTCCTGAGCTTTATGCATCATTGTCATTGCACAAAGATTGGTGCAGTGCCAGAGATCTGTGTGTGGGTGCTACTGGGCAGAAGTGACGTGCAGCGAGTTGGGAGCCAATGTTGGAATAGCAGATGGTGCTGTGGTGGAGGGTTGGAAGGTGGTGGGAAATTTCTGTGAAAGTGTTGGGCTCACCATAGGGATGATAAGGGAAAGGTGTGGTGCATGGATTGCAGTGAGAGGTACTATGCAGGGATAACAGAAATTCGTGTTGGGTAGGTGCACATTTCTGCCTTGGAGGGTTTAATGTTTATATTAGAAAAGGGACTAGCAGTGTTTCATTAGGACAAGTGGAAATAGAGACGGGTGAAAGCTTTTAGTTTGGTTAATGAGATCTCATTAGCTCTTCTAAGACAGAAGGGAACTTGGGCTGCAGAAATAAGGACGTATACTCAGTCACGATGACAGGATAGGTGGGTGGATATGAATTGGATTAGTATTTTAATTGTTTATTTACTCTGATTTAAAATATAAAACTCCTTTATGTAACCTCCATGGGCTTGTGAATGCCTAGATATTCCTCAGTTGGAACATCCAGCTCTGTCACTCTTACTTATAAATGTCCCCATTTCTCCATCTGGAGCTTTGGCTCGCCTTACAAGCTCTACACAGACTTATCATACTGTTTTAATATACCTTCTGTAACACTGTCAGAGTATCAGTATTAATCTACTTTCACTGATTTTTGTTTCATATATTTACTATTCCTATAGATCATTTAGAACATCTGTAACCTGTCTCAACTTTATTTTACGTTCATATTGTATGCTGCTGTTATATCTCACTTTTGACCAGCTTTTGTATAAATCTGACTTCATTCTCGTTTTTTCTGTACTGACCCCCATGCCATTGAAGTACCTGCTTTCTTTTCTGTTCGTACATTGCCTGTTACTGGCTCCTGATTTTCGTTTAGAGCTCTGCATACTGTGTCTCTACTGCCCCAATACACCTGTTGCTCCCCCCCAGTCTTGCCCTGCCGTCGTTTCTGCTATCATTGTGAAATTGTCACTTTTTATATCATCCACAATTTCCATGAATAAAACTGACTACCTTGTGTTACCATGACATCCACGTTTCTCTGAGTGTCGGAGAAGTACTTTATGAAATGAAGGAATGGCGGAGCACAGCAGATGGCTGTTAGAAATTCAAAATAGGCAGAGAAGCTGTGGATTTCAATAACCTTTTAGCTGCCAGAGAACCTAGTAACTAATGTTGAAGCAATATGTTGCAGCACACTGTTGCAGTAGCTATACTGCAAAGCCCAAGAAACTTCAAGAGTCATACCTTGTACATTGGAAGAGTTAAATATAGTCCAACAATGTGCGGCAAGAGACGAGTTAGCAGCTCTCAAACACAGGGAGCTTTCTCCATTGCAGACAAGCCGTTAAAAGAAAATAAATAGCTCTCATTAATACATATTAAATCCAAATGAATCCACTGTGTCAGACAGTGAAATGGATTCATCTAAAGAGAGACTGAGAGCAGCCTGCACAAAGAAACGTAGGATCGTTACATCCCTCTTCTTTTTGCATTTTAAACTTTTAGCAGAAGACAGATGAAATCATTCAGTTTAATGAAAAATGTTGGCACATTTGCAGTCTCACAGAGATCATATCACTTTTTCTCTGTCTACAGATATTTTTAGTAAAAATACGTAAAATTAAATTTCATCTTAAAAAAATAAAAAGCTTCATATTGCTCTGCAGGGCTCATTTGCCAATGCCAGTCATAAGCGCTGTGTTTTAATGGGTGATAAATTGTGCCCATCTGCACCTGATACACTAGGTTTTGCACTGAAGACTAGCAACTGAACTCTGTCCCCCTTGTGTCAGATGTGCCTTTAATGGCCGAATGCATATACAGGTATGGGATCCATTATCCAGAAACCCTTTAATAAATAAAGCTCCAAATTAAGGGAAGGAAATCTCCCATAGACTCCATTATAATTAAAAAAATCAAATGTTTAAAAATGATTTCCTTATTTTCTTTTTCTCTGTAATAATAAAACAGTACCTTAAAACAGTAGCCCAAGTAAGATATAATGAATCCTCATGTCTTTAATTGAGAGTGGTCAAGCTGTAGCCAAGTTTTAAACAAAGCAGTTTCCTTGACTAGCATGTCAGCTTGTGCATTTATTAATACAATATTTGCCATCAAAGTGTTAAGTAGCACTCACACCCTCTAATTTTACTCAGTTTCAAGCTCACAAGCAGCAAATGAGCCACAGTGCATGTGTTTTATCTCTGAGGAAACTTGGAAAGTCATTGATTTCTCTGTTAATTCTCAGGACTAGTCTAGCAAGTAATTGATACGTGAGAAATGCAACACATCCTGTACCAAATATTATAGAAGCCATTAAGCTTGGTATGGCGAATGCTGTGCTTTCCTCTGAGTTACAACCTTTTATTTTCTGCTGCCCTTATATTTTTTGTATTGCCCTAGCAGCACATCTGTAGGAGGAATCATGGAAGGAACAGTTGCATATCCCTTACAGAGTTTGCACATATATGGAGAAGGTTAAAAAGTGAACTGAATTACACAATGTGAACATGTGTGACCTTTTCAGCATAAAATAAACTGCTCACATCTTACTTATTAGAATTGGCATCAAAACATAAAGGCAGATGGTCAGAATTGTCTGATGTATTTGGTAGCTATGAAAGAAGAACCTAAAGGAACTGCCTGACAAGTATATAGGCATGGAAGACCACATGTGTCATTTTTACAGTGACTGGGCCTCCCTAGAACATAGTATTTCTGTGAAAAGTACTTATTTGAAACAAATTTTACGGACATGACAGTTTTTCAATACTTCCAATACTTTGCTTGTATTTATATAGCACTGCACATTTCCACTGTGCTTTTTGGTTACCAGGTAGAACTGGTAGATGCATCTCTTGTTAAATTCCTATGTTAATAGGAAATGGGAATAGTGAATAGAAATAGTTAATAGTAATAAGAGATGTTTATGAAAATGATAGGTAATTATGCCAGACCAAATGATGTAACTGTATTTTTTATGAATTTATTGAAATGTTACATTTCAGTATGGTCACTAGATGACAGCAACCAGGCTAGCCTCAACTAGGAATGCCCTGGACCCTTTTTAGACTGGGGGAGGTACTAGGTCCTTCAGACTTTATAGTGGGTTTGAGATTCCTATGCTTAGCCAGCACAAGGATAGACATGGTTATGGCTCACATTGTCACAGAAACATCAACCTGGGAACCCCCATATCCAAACCATTCCCTGCTACACCCCAAGTATGCCTCTGTTTACCCTACTATAGTGGGGATGGGAAAAATCTCTGAGGGTCCACGGGTCTAACAGTGGCCAACCTTAAGAGATGCTTTTTCTTTTGTCATCCCTGCAACGCATCAGGGGAGTAACTACAGAGGAAGCAGACCCTGCAGGTGCAGGAGCGGCAAAGAGGTATATGGGCCCCATCAGGCTCTAATTCATATACTATTTCAATAAATATTGGTAAAACAGGTCATCTTCTAGACATTTTAGGGGCCTGAAAAATAATTTGCTGTGGTGCCCAGTAATATCTAGTTATGCTACTGCGACACATGTTGGGCCACACTGCACAGTTGTGGCTTCTCCTGCAGTTTTCTCCCTAAATTGATCTGCGCATTTTACTGTTTGCCTATTTGTAATTTACTGTTTGACTATTAGGTATGTTTTCACTGCTGCCCTGTTTCAACCTCAGTAGATTTGTATCTATTAGAAAGGGGGAGCATAATCTGTTGTAAAAATCACTGTCAACAGTTGCTTGCTCACTTGTGAAGAGTCCAAACTATGATCCTGTAATATCAAGATTTTTACAGTCAAGATGAATTTAGATGCCATCTACTTAATGCATTATTTTGCATAGGGATGTAGCGAACGTCGGAAAAAAAGTTCGCGAACATATTCGCGAACTTGCGCAAAAATGCGAGCGGTTCGCGAACGGTTCGCGAACCCCATAGACTTCAATGGGAAGGCGAACTTTAACATCTAAAAAAGACATTTCTGGCCAGAAAAATGATTTTAAAGTTGTTTAAAGGGTGCAACGACCTGGACAGTGGCATGCCAGAGGGGGATCAAGGGCAAAAATGTATCTGAAAAATCTGCCTGTGTGTGCTTGGAAGAGATAGTGTAGGGGGAGAGCTGTTAGTGATTTCAGGGACAGATGATAGTAAGTTTGCTGGCTAGTAATCTGCTTGATACTGCTCTGTATTGGAACAAAAAAATAAATAAAAGCAGTCCTTACAAGGACTACTGTTATTGCAGCAGTCAGCAGATGAGATCAGAAGCAGGACAGCTGCCCACTGCAGCTACATACAGAGCACTGCAGTAGAAGGTAGATTACTAGCCAGCAAAGCTACCTAAGCTTAAATGTCCCTCAAACCCCTGCAGACTTCTGTCCCTCCAATAACAGAGCAGTATCAAAACGATTACTAGCCAGCAAACTTTCAACTGTCCCTGAAATCACTAACAGGCAGCAGCTCTCTCCCTACACTATCTCTTCAGCACACACAGGCAGAGTGAAAAAACGCTGCAGGGCTTCGGTTTTTATAGGGAAGGGGAGTGGTCCAGGGGAGAGCTTCCTGATTGGCTGCCATGTACCTGCTGGTCTGGGGTGAGAGGGCAAAAAAAAGCGCCAACAATGGCGAACCCAAACGTTCGCGAACTTCCGGCGAGCGCGAACACCCGATGTTCGCGCGAACAAGTTCGCCGGCGAACAGTTCGCGCCATCTCTAATTTTGCACCCACTTAACAATGCTCCTTACAACTTGTGTATAGCACCACTAGCCACTGCAACCTGCACCAAGGTGTTCAGTTCAGATTATGGTATATTATTATTATTATGTGAATCCCCAAATCACAAACAACTTATTGTCCCAATTTCCTCGTCCTATTTCCATTGGTCTTCCTGAATGGGTTGACCTGTAGCCCCCTTTTCCCCCTCCTCCTGGTAGTAGGGAGGAAAGGATTTACAAAAGAGACCAACTTTCTTATGAGTGACTCCCCTTCTATGACAGGAGGTATTGCCCAGAACAGAGTACCAGTCACATAGATCTTTCTTACAAATATATATTTTTTCTCAGGCAAATATTTAATTTCTGTTTTCAAAATGGATGTGGCTAAGAGTCCTTTTATTGAGAAAATGTGGCTGCCTTTTCTGTGAGAGTCTTTGTTGAAAGTCATTGCAGTTCCAAAGTATTGAAATAGATTAAAAGTATATAAACTGCAGTACTACTTCACCAGATTAGGTAACAGAGCATATTTCATGTAGGATTGTAGGAGAAGCATGCCTGAGATAAGATACTGACATTTGAAATTCAATAAAAGAAGAAAATATTTATATTTTTAAGAGAATGGGGACAGAACAATTGTAAAGGGAGATTTAGACCATTCACACATTTGTATGTGGAGCAAATATATTGATACTATCTTATGCCATAAAATGCCTGACCATTATACTAGTGATCTTTAGCAAACCATTGTAAAATAGACCAATTGTGAATGGTTTCAAAATTGGTGGCTTAATTTTAGAGACATTATTCCCCTTTAATCTTGAATCAAAAGCAATTATAGTTATTCTCTATAGACTATATTTGTCTTTTTTCTGGTAAGCCGTTTTCACTAAATCAGTTAAGAAACTGAACGTATGAATTAATTTCAAATAGGAGTAATTTTCACAGTATGGCCATATAGTGTGATAACTGATAATTCTTCTGCGCAGTGGCTAGTCTAAGGCAAAACCTAGTGTGGTATGGAGATTTTTATTTAACTGATTTGAATAAGTACTCTTTTATATAAGAAATTGGTTAACTTTTTCATTTTGACCCCTAAACCAATGAGCTGCACAGCTCAACTAAATCAAATGTCCATGCCACATATTATTACTGTACTGTATATTGCCTTGCTATTTGCTATAACAGGTGCAAAGTATACTCCAGTTCCAGTAGCCTATAACAACTAGTCAGCAGGTAGCATTTACTGGTCTTGCAATTGAAAGCAAACATCTGATATGTAAATATTGGTAACTACACCTGGAGCCTGTTATTAATTATTTACCATTATAAATTGAATACAGTTTTTGGAATTCCACAATGTAACATCCTGCCTGGAGTTGAACTAGTAACCTTGCGATTTCATGCTGTCTGCATTACTTCTGCTCTATGTGAGCAGCCAGCTAAGGTCCTGGTTCACTGGTTTACGATGAGCTCAGCTGTTACTAATCTGGCTACAGGTGATCAGTAATGGCCATTAGTCTGCCTATATAACCCCCTGCTTTGCACTGACTCACTACCCATTATATGTCAAGTGTGTTTGGTCTTATGTGCTCTGGTCCCTGCAACTGGTGTTCCTTTGACTCCTGCTACCTATTCATGTCCCCTTTGTGACTTTCTGGTTCTGACCCCGGCTTGTTCTTGACCTTGAGTTTGCCTAATGATTCTGCTCCTGCTATCTGGTTGTGACCCAGCCTGTCTGACTATGTCCAGCTCCTTCCTTACCCTGATTCCTGATTATACATTCAGCGCCATTGCTTGCCCCTGTGGGAGTTGTTGGATTCTCGTGCAGTAAATCCTGGCAGCTGAGGGCCAGGCCAAAACCCAAAGGTGATTGTTATAGGCAGAAGAGCATGCCTAGAGAGCAATCCAGTCATTCTCCTGGAGTTTGGGCTTGCCATACAGGACACACACACTGGAATTGGCATTCTACACTCCTCCTCAAATTTAAAATAACATTCCCTATTTATACCAAACCGTTGACTTTTATTACAGGCTTAAAGATGACTTGCATTTGCGCTTCTAGGCCTTCAACAAGTGTAATTATTTGGGGTTGTTTTTTATGTAATACAACTTCATGATATATCCACAGGATGAAAATAACTAAGTCTTTCTTCTTCTTCATCTCTGGGATGCAGTGTTTGATTCTCATGAAGTGTGCACATTGTTTATGGTAGCGTGCAGCACCACGCTCACTTCTGCTGACTGTAGCTTAGATCATAATCCTAGTGAATGTGCGGTCAGAGGGGGTATTGAGGTTAATGCACCAGAGGAGATTGCTTGGAGTTCATTTACTGTTAAAAGATGATTTCTAGAGCTTTGCTTCAAACACCCTGCTGATAAATAATTTAGTTCCGTTGCATACTGGCTTGGTCACAGTGGAGTTTTAGTGTTCCCTGAGAGCATCAGCATGGAAAATCCTGGGGCCTGTTTCTGTGCGCTAGAGCCTAACTATAGTGCTTATTTGTTGTTTGAATCAATTGTTTGCTGTTGCCTTGTGGTTTGTAGCAACATAAAAATGGGGCGAGTATGGAGTTGTTAATAAACCAGCCACTCGAAAAATCCCAATCAATAAAACTCAGACTCTTCAGCTCCATCAGGCACATATTTGTTTATATTTAATATTTGTTACCAAATAAACTGTTATGCAAGGCTCATTATGACTGTTTTTCTCTGAAAAAACCCTTGTGTTGCTCTTTTAAATCCACTTATCCATCTTCTCATATCAGTCTAAAATTCAGTTTGATCATCTTCAAATTTTCCTATTTCTTTCGTTTCCACAGAATGTATAAAATAATTGAAATTGTGACTATTTTTGAGTCTTAAAGGGATAATATTACTGTATTTGTTTTTTTTTTTTTGTTTTTTTAAATTTTACTGCTTAGTCATTCATACGGCCCACCATCCAGGGGTATCTAATATTATTCCACCTGTTGGTAATACAGAGGAAACACTTATTAAGGATACAGGAGGATCAAAAGAAGTTCCATTTCTTTCTCACTGTTACGGGAAGGCATTTAACTTTTGAACAGGCAATCCTAATTAAATGACTGCCATGCAGAATTTGGATTAGGCAAATAATACAGCTTAATAATGGCAGCGCCTCTATATCTAATAGTAACTGTATGCTCAGTTAGAGAGCTAAAAAGAGTGTTTTTTCAGATGTACAGTGATATTGCCATTAAATCTGAAAGTCTATTGCAGTGTTACAAAGATATCCAGAATACCTGTCATAAAGCATGACAGTGATGCTGCACATTCTCACCCACTGTAAAGAAGAAATAGTCACTCAGGGCTTTAATGCATGAGCGCATACACATCCAGCCTAGAACATATGCATTCCACATTGTTTTTAAACAACTGTATACATTTTTTTTCCTAACAAGATCTGATGAGCAGCAATGATAATCGGTACAACTGCAATATGTAAAAAGAATGCTGGTCAGAATGAACGTTGAGAATATTTTTGTCATTTTGGAGAAAGTGGGACCATTAAATATAGCCTGTATGTTGTCCCCTCTGTTCAGGGAATCTGACACCTCGTACCTTGATTGCCAATGCAGATGACAGAAGTCTGTTGTCGGGATTAAAATGATTGCCACGTTATTCCCTCTATGTGCACAATGCTGGCTTGATATGAGATCTTGATAGGAGGGAAATAAAACTCGGCTATCTGCAGATTAACTGTGATTCTCTCCCTTCATTTTCAAGCCCCTTTCATTCTGAAAACACATTTTATAATTTCTTTTCTTCTTTCTGAGTAGATGGTGAGGGGGAGGATAACAAGAGCAGGCAATTAGATTGTAAGGCCTGTAATTCGATTGCTCCTTTATTTGGGAGATTTTACACTGAATAAAAATTAACCTGTATTGTGCTGAAATGCCCAGAAATATTGCAATCTTCACTCTCCTAATACCATTTTTACTGTATTTAGATAGGGTATGTGTGCTGCCAGGGCCGGGCCACGCCGGCCAGGCGCCCCAGGCAACCCAGCCAGCCGTGGCGCCCCTTCCACCGTGCGTGCTGGAAGTACGTGCGCATGTGCGCTGACTGACCGGCACCCCCTTCTGGTAAGCTCTCCTCCTGTATGCGCACGCATGCTCAGGCGCACAAACAGTACGCAGGACTGAAGAGGAGCGCACTCAGCCGGACAAGGGGTAGGAAGCGGAGAACGGTACGTGCCTGGCGCCCTCCAAGCTTTGCGCCCTAGTCACGTGCCTACTCTGCCTACCCCTAGTTCCGGCACTGTGTGCTGCAATGCCAAAGCAACGCTGCATTTAATGCAAAAGAAACTATCTATGAGGATGTCACCTGGTGTTCTCTGTCAGCTCTAATTACACTTAAACGGGTGGTAACTTTTAGAGCACATTTACTCGAGTGAAGGATTAGAATGAAAAATACTTTGAATTTTTTTTTTGGCTACTTCGACCATCGAATTGGCTACTTCAACCTTCGACTTCTAATCGAGCGATTCAAGCTAAAAATCGTTCGAATATTCGACCATTCGATAGTCGAAGTACTGTCTCTTTAAAAAAAACTTCGAGCACCTACTTGGCCACCTAAAACCTACCGATCACCAATATTAGCCTATGGTTATCGATATTCGAAGTCGAAGGATTTTACTTCGATGGTCGAATATCGACCATATCGATATTCGACCAATAGTAAATGTGCCCCATAATGTTACATAGCCACTTTTACTTGCTTTTCATTATTTATTTTTTATAGATTTATAATTTATAACATTTGCCTTTTTCTTCTGACTCTTTCCAGCTTTCAAATGGGCGTCGCTGACCCAATCTAACAAGCAAAAGCTGTGTAAGGCTATAAATGTATTGTTCTTGCTACTTGTTATTACTCATATTTTTTTCAGGCCTCTCCTATTCATATTCCACTCTCTTATTCAAATCAATGCATAGTTGCTAGGGTAATTTGGACCCTAATTTGCTTAATATGCAAATTGCAGAGCTGCTGAATAAAAAGCTAAGTAACTTAAAAACTTTAAATAATAAAAAATGAAAACCAATTGCAAATTGTCTCAGAATATCATCCTCTACATCATACTAAAATTTATCTCAAAGGTGAACAACCCCTTTAAACAGCTTTATATAGTATAAATATAGTAAAATATAGACACGCATACAGTAGGATAACTGTAGGGACCCATGCCCCTCTACAATATGTTTTTTCCATTTGGGGGTCGCTTGAGAAATCGCTGGCCACCCGTGAACCCCCTTTTCCCTGCCCCCCCCACACAGTGTGGCTGCCACCTCTATATAGTCATGCCCAGATTTATGGAAGGACTACAAAGGCCAGGGTTTGGGGTGGCAGGATTTAAAGGGCAGCATGTCGCCCATCTGCACTAATTCCAAAGCATGCAGGAAATTTGATAATTTCCCGTGTGCCAATCCCCAGTGCTCTGGACCCAACAAAGGAAATTTTGTGAGGGGGCAACAAATGGTGGCAGGCCTTGGGGCCCACAATGTAAATTGACCCTGTCTATAGTTACGCCACTGCAAGAAAAAACGGTAATGTTATTGTAATGTCATCACACTGTGTTAGATAACAGTATCTAAAATGATCTATTGCTAAAAGATATTATTCTTACTGCAGCCTTTTTTTACATCTGTGGCTAAAACTGGGGTGTCAATTTTGGAGGACTACATGAATTAAGTCAGAATGCTTTATGGTAGAACTTAAAAAAACAACAAAAAGAACCTCAGACTAATAGAACACAACCCGATCAGCCCTGCTGATGCCCCATTATACTGGAAATGTCCTGGTCCAATCAAGCCAACCCATAACCCTACAGATTGGCCCTGATTAGACCTGTAGCAAATTTTACAAAACATAAGATATGTACTTGTACATCAATGATGACATCAGCATCTCTTCACTTTGTGCAAGTCCTTTTCCTCCATGGACTCAACCTGCTAGAGGAACCTTCTAAATACAAACACGTCCAGGCGGGTGGTAATACCAGGGTTCCCTAGTGTTCATGTGCATGAGTGCATACAATTAATCATCATATTTTTCTCTATTAAGCAGTTAAGTGTATTAGTTATTTTAGTTACTTGTTCTTTTTGCAGTTGTTTCTCAAGGCTCTATTCTAAAAAGGAATTAGGTTAAATATATGTATTCACCAGCATTGCCAGTGGCTGCATGAACTTACCTTAAATGTTTCATCTATTTATTTAGTTATTCATGTTTACATAAATCATTATTAAGGTAATAAGCCTAGGTTTTACCATACTGGCTTCTGACTGTAAAACATAGCAACATTGTCAACGAGGATGTCTCTTCTGTCTCTGCAGCAACCTACTTCTTTGTGTCATGCATTTTACTGCTTGGATTTGTGTATTTGAAAATTACATACCTGCTGCTAACCAAGAGGAGCTACCTACTGCTAAAAAGCATGCATTACTTATATATTGCCGGGAGCAGAGATCCAGAAAATCTTAAAGCTCAAAAACTTTTTTTTGCAAAGACAAAATGTTGTTGCTGAATAATATAACTTCTTGCGATGTGGACATCCTAAGGGCAAGTCTACAGAACAACTAGTAGCAACTTTGAGAGAGCTGGTTGTTACCAGTGAATCTGTTGATCTAACAGATGAAATGTAAGGGATTCCGTTATGGTTTATTTTTTATTTCTAAATTGCACTGTTTACATTGCACATAATTCACTCTACCATTTAAAATTATAATGTATTTTTTTAGCTGTAATATTGGTAGGGAGGTTACCAGTTCCATACATTGTACCTGATTCTGAGCTTTGAAAAGGAGCCAGCACTTTATGATGGAACTGCTTTGAGACAGCTATTATTTATCCCCTTCTCATTGTACTTATATAGCCCAATTTGTGCTCCATAGCTCTAGTGATAGGCATGAGAATAGCACCCGAGCAGGAAAAAACATGGTTTTTAGAGCTATACAAATGAATCCTTCAGCAGAGGTTTCGGGATTGTTCTGTTGATAGGCTGCTGATGGGCATCTGGAGGGGGAATGGAGGGTGGGTGATATCACTCCAGCTCCACCAGTTGGCGGAACAACCATCTTGGCTTGCATTAGAGAAAGGCTAGGGTATGATTTAACCCAGGCAAAGTCTTTTACAATTGCAAGCACTGTACCGTGGCAGAGGGTGTACAGTACCACAAATGCTAAAAAGTATAACATTTCGCTAAGATTTAGTTGTCCTGCTAGAGATGTTCATAAAGCAGCTGCTCCTGTACTATGTGTGGATAAAGTTGGTATATCCATTCTTGACAAATTTACGTGTTGTGGTTTTTACTACACCTTCTACTGATAAGGTTTACACCATGAACCTAATGCTTGGCAGAGTATCAGTTTTTTTTGTAACAGTGAATATTTCATGAAAATACACCAACAATGAAGCCAGTCAGTTAAATGCTTGCTTGCTTGCCAGTGACTGTACCATTTGAATCAAACCAGACCAAACCAGACTTTTACATTGTATAAAGAGGTACAGCTTTATGGAACGCATTTTAGGACATATATATTCAGGGGAAATCCTTGTCCTGCATGCGCTGTTTTAAGCAAGAGGAATGCGACATGGCATGCTTTTTTACTCACCCATCCTGTGAGGCTGATGTCACACCTCGCTCCTCCATCCTGAGCCATCAGCTCTTGCTCCTCACTCCTCCCTCGTCAGCCATGCATCCTGGGTCCTCGTTCCTCACTCCTCCCTCCTCAGCCATCCGTCCTGCGTCCTAGCTTCCACCTCCTCAGTCTTCAGCTCTTGCTCCTCACTCCTCAGGGTGTGCATATTCAGCCCTGCACCCTTATTATAGTTACATGGTCTTGCCATTTGTTTTAGCCAATAAGCGTTTTAGGTTTTTTAATTGCAGCAGTCAAATTCAAGCTACAGCTGATGGCTGAGGAGAGAGAAGCTAGGACCCAGGATGGATGGCTGAGGAGGGAGGAGTGAGGAGCGAGGAACCAGGTCGAATGGCTGAGGAGGCAGGAGTGAGGAGCAGGACCTGACAGCTGCGAAGGGAGAAGCGAAACAGACCATCGCTATTGGTCATTCGCACTCTATCACCAGGCTACTTTTCTCTCTGGTGAATGGACGTTACTCTGCAAATTCACTAAAATGCGGATTTTACTAAACGTAACCTCTTTCGCGAGAGTTGACTTCACCACCTCAGACCAGACGAACTGCTATAAAGCAGCTAGATCTTTCTCAATCTTCTATCATGTATATTATATTCTGTGAGTCGAAAATGCATCAAAGTTCAAAAAGCACTGGCGACTTTTCCTTTTTTCAGAGTGATTGTCTGCAAAAGTCCTAAAAATATATTTTTTTGTAACTGGACTCCCTGATACATTTTCCAATATATGAAACATTAACTTTACAGTGGGTTCATGTGTAGGGCATTAAAATAACTCTATTGTCTTTAATATGGTTCCCTGGATATGTGGTTTAAAATATATGCCCCCTCATGTGTTTAGTTTACAATATTCCATGTTTATTCCAAAGCCTGGCTTGATCAGTGGCTGCTCCCCTATGGCAAGTGGTATGGACAATGATAGCCTGCTTCTCTGATGCTGAGGAATGCACCTTGCGCCAGATTTTTTTTCATGTAGACTGCAGCAACACCGGGAAAGAAGACCTTGCTGAATGAGCACTTACTGCTCTGTATTTTTCCCCTCAGTCTCTAGTAAATTACCCCTAACGTATACTAGACATATTGTGTAATCATAGTACTTTCTATATTGTAAGGAGAGTAGAGTAGAAATTTCATCTAGGACTTGTAATGACTGAATTAAGCTGGTAATAAACTAATGTTTCATCAGTGCAAAACCTAACATGGATTACTGTGTAACAGGATGGCTGTGGAAGATCTATGATGATGGCCAGAGAGTTTGATAAGAATGGGCATTTGTGCAGGAAGCTGAGAGAAAACAAAACAAGAAAAATATAATTCTATTAGAAAAAGATTTTTAAAAAAAGAAAGAATTTCTGACCTAATTTTTTACATTATGAAAAAAATGTCAAAATGTCAAAATTGTTTCGAGATATTATTGCACAGCATCATCATAAATAAAAAAAGTAATAAGTTAAAATCATTAAAAATATCTCTTTAGATACATTGCCCATGCATATTGTCTTTTGTTTGGTTTATTGCACTTATTGATATACACTTGTAGTATAGAAGGCTGGCCAGTCCTTTTTGTGGCTGATAGCATTCCATTTATATTGGGTTAATAATCAATCAGGCTGCCTCTAGGTTACACTGTGCTGAACTGTATCATTGTGCACGACAGCAGATAATGAGCAAGAAATAAAGAAAAAGACACATATTTGGGAACTTTGATACATTAGATATATGCTGATACAGTAACTTTAGAGCTGCATGTTGCCTCTTGTTCAGATTTGTGTGTGATTATAAATATGACATACACCTTTTAACATTACTTTGCTAAAAGATGTCTTTAGTGGTATTTTTAATATTTTCCTTACAAGGTCCAAGTATAATCCAAGCATAGCATCATCCCCTGAAGAGACCAACTGCAGTATCTCAGCACATATGTAATAGCTCCTGTAAGACAAATTTGTTAATTAGTCTCACAAGACACCAAGCTCATCCTTTTTCTAGGATTTGCATTATAATTACATTTTAACTTGCTCACTTGTAGGATAGTTTGATTTACTTGACTTTTGTCATTTACGATCCACCACTTTATTCTGGAATCTGCACTTTCGTATTTGTAGTTATTTTTAAAGAATTGTTATGTTCTGGCTATTTATAGGTTGCTGTTTGGCTGGTTACCAGTGTATTTCACTAGCATTCAACTGATCTGGTCAATTATGGAACTTTCCTTTCTTAGACTGCAGCACCATAATAAAGGACACCTACAGCATTCTTTCAGTAAACACTTTTGTTCTGCAGCTGAAATAAACATCAACAACTTGCCTACTCTTGGCAAATTTAGTGATGTAATCATGCTAGGTCTATTATTTTCTTTGTAAAGGATAGAAATCTTCCATATGCCCCATGGACTTTTTCGTCACTTCCATCCTTGTGAGTTAATGTTGCGGTTGGCACATGTTAATGTCCTCAGGTGGAGACTGATCTCAGTGATAAATTGGGTGGAAAGACTCTTCTGCTTCACAAGATGGACTTGGCCCTGGAATTGCTTTGCTCTCACCAACCAAACACTTGCAGGATTTAGATTCTACATGGCGATTGTTTTGTTTGACAGAGGGAGAAAATGATGCAATGTGACAGAAAACATTACCAAAGCTGTACTGGGACTTGGAGCTATTCTCAAATTGAAGAGCTTATTGTTCAGCTTCAGCAGAGGACAGGGGTTCCTACATGAATGTTACTCTTTGTTCTTGCTTGCTGTAACCTTTTTAACAGAGCTTGTGAATAAATACGTACATTCAGGTTATGGCCAAATTTGGCATCAGATAGAGAGAGAGAGAGATGATAGATAGTAAGTCCCCTCAATTAGAATAACAGCAGCTTATCATGTGAAAGTGCAAAGGCACCACCATTAACTTCTGGTTGCATCCCATTGAATAAACCATTTGCACTGTGTGTTGAGAGCAGCTTTATCTATTTTATATGCAATTTCTACATAGACACAAAGTTTTTTCAAGAATAACTTGTCCTGAATTTCTGGATGAATGACTATATTAACCTGCAAAGCTCAAGCTGTCAGTTCAACATATTATTTCCCTTTAGATATAATTATCGCTTAGAAAGTCACCATGGCTCCCCCATGGTCTCCTGATTGAACCCAGAGACACATGAAGATGGCTGATTGCAAAGCCACTGGGCCAATTCAAACATCATTACTTCTCAGTCCTGCCCTGCTGACTATATTCAGAGCTTCAGTGTTACAATAAGTATTTCTAATAGCATTGGGTTAATTGTGAATTGCAAACAGTCAGTGTGGCTAAAAAAAGGGAAAATTCACAAAGTGGAATTGGAGAAAAATGACTATGTAGTGATTACAATTATGTGTCTTTTTTATCTCTCATTAGCATATAGTTCAGTTGTGGATTTATCTACGTTAGTTAAACCTAGAAACAAATCTGGGGGTAGAAGAGTGCAACTACTGCAGTGCTTGTGAGTTTCACCTTCAGGCAGGAAGCAACAGTGGGCAGCAGGGATCATACATGGGAATTGGCCAGCCCAAGCTAGGAGGGGTCAGAATAAAACCTCAGTGAGAAGAATTTCCTACCCCCTTCTGCTTGGGCAACTAGAACACTGCAGGAACCCTTACCCCTTGTTTCCTCTTTTGTCATTAACATTGAATATTCTGTTTTCTTCCATGATATTGTGATTTACAAGTGATATCTCTTTTGTGTTTTGTTTTGAGTGCTATTTGGTACAGGATTTCAGGGTTTATGTTCATGCCCACAGTGTTGGCTTGCATTGGGTAATCCTGTTGGTTATGGTATGGCAAGGACTGTTTAAAGGGCATGTAAAGGCAAAAAAATAAAATCCCATTTTTACTTTCTTTAATGAAAAAGAAACCTATCTCCAATATACTTTAATTAAAAAATGTGTACCGTTTTTATAAGAAACCTGACTGTATGCAGTGAAATTCTCCCTTCATTTACTGCTGTGGATAGGAATTGTCAGATGGTCCCTAACTGCTGAGCAGGGAAACAATCATACTTATGTACAGCAGGGGGAGCCCCCGCCTTACTTACCAGCCATGCAGAACTCAAGCAGCTTTGTTTATGATGATCCCTAAGCAGCCCAGACCACACTGAGCATGTGCACAGACTTGCAACGATGTTTAACAAAGTTACAAGATGGTGACCCCCTGTAGCCAACTTTGAAAGCATAAATTATTTGTTTGATTAGGCTTGTGGTGCAGTAAGTTCATGTTTATATTTAGTATACAAAATACAGCATTTCTAGTTTTCTTTTTTCTAGTATTCTATTTTAGACTTTTCATGCCCTTTAATTATGTTTAATAAAGCTGTGGCCAACCTCCACCCACCCAGAAAGAAATCCTGATCTCAGATTCTTATTTCAGAGCTAATGCTAACTTCTCCACACCCGGTAACCCAGCATCATACTTGTATTCCAAATAATCATGCCTGCCTCCTTACAGTCCTAGTCTAACTTTGCAGTAAACACTTTCTGCAATTCCCTGCCCTCTGCTACTCAGGAATTGTTCAGTGTAAAAATAAAAACTGGGTAAATAGATAGGCTGTGCAAAATAAAAAATGTTTCTAATATAGTTAGTTAGCCAAAAATGTAATCTATAAAGGCTGGAGTGATTTGATGTATAACATGTCAGTCAGAACACTACTTTCTGCTTTTACACTGACTGGTTACCCTGGTTACCAGGCAGTAACCAATCAGAGACGTGAGGGGGGGCCACATGGGTCATTTCTGTTGCTTTTGAATCTGAGCTGAATGCCGAGGATCAATTGCAAACTCACTGAACAGAAATGTACCATGTGACCCCCCTTCAAGTCGCTGACTAGCTCAGAGTTATAGAGCTGAAAAGCAGGAAGTTGGATTCTGGCTGTTTTATTAGACATCTGTTCACTCCAGCCTTTATATATTACATTTTTGGCTAACTAACTATATTAGAAACATTTTTTATTTTGCACAGCCTATCTATTTAAATAGTTTTTATTTTCACACTGGACCGTTCCTTTAAATTAATTACAGGTTGATTAGACTTTATTCCTGCCCTTGGTGCACACACAAGATACATCTATGCCAAATGCTACAGTATAGTTTATTTTGTATATCTATTGAAGGAGGTGTGTTTACAGTATATTCATTATTATCTAACGTTATAACTGACAGAAGTATATAGTGGGCAACAAAAGCATTGTTATACTTAGATACTTAATGCATTGGACTGTTGTGCTGATTTCTGTTTAATGCAAGAATAAAAAGATAATTGTATGCCTCCTGGCTTTCCCTAGCTATCTCCAAAATCTGCTTTGGTAAATTTTTCCATAGTAATGCAAAAATGTGGTGCAGTACATGTGCAATGTGAACCTGTGTCCAAGGGCATTAAACTTTGATCAAACTCTGATTTTCTATAGGAGGCAATTTAACTCAGAGCAATCAACCCTCTGTGTTGGGTACACAAATTTTATGCCCAGTGCACCGAACCGTGTTTTTGCCCCCTAGGGGTGCCCAGAGCAGTGGTTAGAGCAGCCCAGACTGAAGACCAGTTGAGATTTAGGGGGAAATGCCTATTTGCTCTCCTACTTTCTTTGGGAAGCAAAACTTTATCATGTTAAGATTTGTGGTAAACACATTTCCTGCCCTAGATATTCATTGAGTTATGACTCAAATAGCAAATGTTTGATAAATCTGTAACCTTGTTATTTGACAAGCTGGGGTGACCCCATCCAAAACCTTCTAAAATATTGAGGTTGGCCAACAAACACAGAAATAGTGGAGCCACCCTGGGCTAATTTAATGGTAACCACTACCTATTGGTAACCACTACCTATTGAGTCCAAATGTCCTTTTTCTCTTTTATTTCTCACAATCCTAGTTATTTTATTTCACTGCTGCTTCATACATTTGCTATATGCCTGGGTCCAGAAACTTGGAGGTTATCCAAAAAAGGCTGGGTTGCACTTTATTGTGTTAAGTATAGCCTGACCTCTGTTTTACAGCTGTTTCTTTGTTTAGTTTTTATCAAATCAAACATTAGACTGTAAAACATCTGCTGCATAACCTCTGTTATTGTCAACCAAAGATGTGTAGCCTTTTTACTAGTAGACAAAGGGATTTTGAAGTAAGAAAAGCTTTGTGCAGAAGTGGCTACAAAATTGTTCCCTCTGGGTAGAATTACATTGCGGTACACTGAAAGAATAGTGCAGCTGAATCCATGATGTGCATACTATTCAGAGGAATAATGAGACACACTGAAGTAGAGGATGAAAAGTTAAGTTCGATTTTTTTTTTGCAGGAATTTAATTCCGTGGGTAGATAATTTCCATTCATAATGAGAAATCTCTTTTGCATGGGCATACATTTGTGATTTCTTCTCCCAGCTAATGCTTTTTCTTAAATGATTTTTTAGAATCTTCCCCATTATTATTATTAGAATGGCTTACAAATACCATGCATTTTCACTAAGTACTGAACATATTAGGGAAGAATAAGTAATGGACTGTAGATTGAAAAGGGGTTGTTCCTGCAGGATGAGATTATTTTAGGTGAGGTCTTTGATTTATTTGTCTGTGAACTGGTGCTGTATTTTTTTTATTAATATACAATTCAATTTTTAGATCAAACAATGGGAAGGTGACAACCCTAGAGGATTGCCATCTTTTATATTTCACTTTGACTTGACTGAAGCAATGGCTGGTGGCCTGGTTACAATGGTTGACATGAAAGTCAATGAAAGCCAGAAATATTACTAAAAAGCTGTTTAACAGTATGGTTTGACAATATCAAAGGGGTTGTTCAGCTTAAAATTACTTTTGTATGATGTAGACAGCAGTATTGTAAGGTGGTTTGCAATTAGTCTTTACTTTTTCCATTTGTGGTTTTAAACATTCATTTATTTTTTGTTTTACAGTTATCAGCAGGGCCGCTATCAGGTGGTAGAGGGGGTACTGTTGTACTGGGCCCCCCTTGATAGCGTCAAAGCTGTGTCAAACCCACGGAAGTCCCAAACCGCTGAAGTCCCGAAAAGTCCCACAGCCATGAAAGGAGCCAAAGTTGAAGTCCTGAAAAGCCCAGAAAATGTTGTTGTATGGGGCCCGTGATTTCTAATGGCAGCTCTGGTTATCAGACTTGTTACTACTCCATCTGGTTGCTATCTGGTTGAGAGGGAATAATTACCCTATTACCCAGGTGGCAATTTGGAAGTCAGAATGGAAGATATATAGGAAGAGGCTGAAAAAGAAATGTAAACAATATCAAAAATAAGAATAACAATAAAAACTGAAATCTTTCAGGTTAATTTATTGCTTGCTGAGGTCATTGTCCCTAACAAAGAGATAGGGGCATGTTTACTAACATTGGAGATAAATATCTGTAGAGATTTCTGGAGATGTTGCCCATGGCAACCAATCAGCATTTAGATGTAAACAGCCACAAACAAGTTAGAAAACAAAAGCAACGATCTGATTGGTTGCTATGGGCAACATCTCCAGAAATCTCTCCAGATATTTATCTCCAATGTTAGTAAACATGCCCCATAGTATTGTCAGTTGCACTGAAAATGCTAAGACAGCTGCAACAGAAACTCAGGAAGTTGAAATGAATGCTTGAGAATGAAAACCTAAGCTGCTGAACAATATTTCAAGACATTTTTCCCCATGGTTTAACAGTATGGTTGTTTCAGTGGATCGATGTCCTGCTCAAGCATCAGTCCATACAGGTTCATGAATTTGCCAAGAAAAGATGAGCAATAGAAACTGTACAGAGACTTAGAACAAGTATTAACCTGGTTAGTGATTCACTAGAACCTGAATGTGATACAAATAGTTTAGCTTGTTTAAAGAATAGAGATATTTAATCCGATCTCTTGAACGCTTGCAACACATTTAAAGGGACTATTTTCAAAATAAAATATTTGTCTTAATTATTGAAAACAATGTACAATTTTTGAATGAAAAACAATCCACGATGCAGACTTTTTCCTAGAATTACAGTGTTGTTTGAGGGCAGGGCAAGCTGCGCTTCCAATATGGACATCCTTTGTATTTGTGTTGGTGTGGCGTCAATTCTATCACTTTCATCAAACGTTAGGTGCAAGTATTGATGGTAAGGAGAACCCTGTAATTAGACCACATATAGACTACCAGTAATTCCATGAGTACTATGTCCATTCATGAACTTGCACACTATTCATCAAAGCATTAACAGGTGCATTGGTGCTCCCTGCAAGTAGCCAGCCACAAGTTACTAGGATGTAGTATACATGAATGTTATTACCTTTTGTGAACTTCATCAACTCAGTTTTGCATCCAAACTACTGCTTTGCATTTGTGATTGAGACCAAAAGTAAGAAGAGCTGTCTCCATGTATAACACATTCTATGTGATCTGTGGTTACTGTGGAGAGTGTGTTGACCCTTCCTCTATTATCTACAGAGAATGAATCAACTGAAAATTTAGATTATTAATCAGAATAGACCCTTTTGAGTACTTTGTTTTAATAAAAAGGCTTACCAAAAAAAGATCATAATTTACTATTAGAGAGATTATCAGCAATCCTCCGTGCCCTCAGTAATTTTACTCAAGGCCTCTGATCTAGCTTCTGTCTTAAGGATTTAACAGACTTTATTAAAAAGGAGTACAGTCTGATGGAAAGATAAATATAATTATCCTACACAAGGTAGCCTGCCGTTTGGATTGATTCATACTAACTGCCCCTTTGTCTTTTTTCTTTAAATCAATATTACCTGCTGACAAGTTTGAATCTGTATCCATTTAGCTATGCACTGCTTTCATTACTCTAATTCAAAAGTCACTTGCTGTGGGATAGAATTGGCTTGCAGCCCTTTTCCAGTTATTTCATCTTAACTTATTAGAGATGTTGATTGTGGCGTTTATGACCCATATATTACCCCCTATGTTGCTAGGTTACCCATGCATTTTCAACCTAATGATAAAATCTAAAGTTCATAATTAGTGTTATGCAATTATCACAAAGCCTGATAATAGTTTCATGGTTCTGATTGTATTCAGCCCCAAAGCCTTTTTAATGTGGGCATTTCCTTTATATACCCTTTTGTGGTTTTAATTATCTGCGGTTGCTGTATGTATCCAATCCTTTCTTCCCTCTCAACTGTGTTTCCAAAAAAGGACAATTAGATAATTTGCAAATCATTTAAACCCTATAATTATATTAAAATACACCATTACATTAATATAATGCAGAGAGAGCACCAGGGTTGGGAGCTCATTTAAAATAATTTTCTTATCTTCTATGGGGTTTACAAAGAATTTTATTGAGCAAGTGATCATCAGTGTAAAGGTGCTACAAGATCAAGAAGTAAAATTGTGAAACTAGACAAATTTGTAAATTTCTTGGTAGCAATCTGAGTAAACTTTTTCAAGGAAAAACCCTTGTGGCTTGTCCGAATCAGAATCAGCTAATTTTTTACATAGATTTTCTTGAGCAGAATAACATTTTATATAGGTTACTTAATCATTATAGAGAAAAGGTGTGGATAAGAACTTGGTCAATCGCAGTACATTGCTGCAAAAAATGTGCTTTTATTGATCCACTACATGTTTCAAACAGAAAGCTCTTTTTCAAGTGTCAGTGTGCCTGTAATTTGGTATGCTAATTACAAATATACTATATTTAACATTACAGGCAAATGTGACTATTTAAAGGGACACTATAATCAAACAATGTTTATATTTGTGGTCAAGAGTAAGTTGTAAATGGAACATAAATGCCCCATCTTTACATGAGCTCATTCAATTGAGCTTGCGTAGAAAAGGTACATAGATTCTGAACTCAAAAATAAATATTCCCTATTTTGTTTTAGGCTTTTCTTTCTTGCTTTTTCCAAAGAATCTGTGTAGCACCCACCATGGAAAACACAGAGACTTTAAGTTCAAGAATCTTTCTATCAATTCACAAGAAAACAACATGAGGAAGAGGTTGGAAGTAGTTATGTCTATGTACAAAAATGTATATATATTGTTTGATGTTCAGTTAGTACATATGCACATTTTCTATATAAATAAATGAGCTCATATCAAAGTGGTTGGTAACATAGTCTCTTTGCATAAAGAGGTGATAATTGCCACAACCTCCTATGGAATTTGCAGTTTGCACCTAAATTGTTCTACTGGTGCGCCTAAACATTTGGAATCATGATGCTGTCATTTAGGTGGAAAAATACTCAGTTTACTTTATTTAGCATTTTTAATTATGGCATAGGAAGTATAAAACATAAAATTAGGTGCAAGTTTTATCTTGGCCTCTCTTTTATTATTTATCCTATCCTCTGTTAGAGAAATCACCGGTCATCTCTGATACCATTATTTATAGAATTGGAGCTTTTTGGCATATAATACATAAAACATTCTTTTTAAAGGAAGAAGCAGGCAGTAGACCCATCAAGTGAGCACCACTCAGAAATGTTACCTTCAGAGATCCTTAGTTGTACTAGTTCACAATATATCATAGGACACTGCTTTCAACAGTATAGCAATTGGCTACCTGTGAGAATGCCCATTTGGATCATACTGGTTATAATTATTCCCCATCCCCATTACTCTTGCAAGCTAAAAACCTGAAGAAGAGATAGGGTTAAATTGAGAGTACTTATTTAATATATAGGACAGTGATCCTCAACTAGTAGCTCGTGAGCAACATGTTGTTCTACAACCCCTTGGATGTTGCTCCCAATGGCCTCAAAGCAGAGGCTTATTTTGAATTCTAGGCTTGGAGGCAAGTTTTGGTTGTATAAAAACCAGGTGTACTACAAAACAGAGCCTCAATGTAGGTTGACAATCCACATAGGGGCTACCAAATGGCCAATCACAGCACTTATTTGGCACCCCAAGAACATTTTTTCATGCTTGTGTTGCTCTCCAACTCCTTTTACTTCTGAATTCTGCTCAAGGGTTCAAAAGGTTGGGGATCTCTGATCTAGGATATTCCCAGTATATGTTTTCATATATCTGCAATGTTGATATAAAGTAGGGGGGTCAACCAGAAGTGGTGTGAACTTAAAATATCTGATGACCTCTGCCTGAGAGCCTCAACTTGCTAAGATGCTGAGACAAAAATTCTAAAGTATAGATAGATTTACTGTAGTAAATTAATAAAATTTAACATTTTCAAGAACAAAAACCTACAAATAAGTAAATCAGGGTGAAAAGTAGATTGATATTTTGTGATTGTAAGATTAAATGCTGTTCCATTTCTGTATGCATAGCAGAGGGTGTACCTCACCTTGAATACTTATAACATGCATATCAAATTCAGAATTGTAAGAACTGTCAATTCAAAAGACCCATATAGCCCACTTGTTTTGTTTTGTTTGCACTCAATGCAAAACATTTTTTAAAAAAATGTTGCTATCAGATATCTAGAAAGACAGTATCTGCTAAAACATAGATTCATCTTTTGATAACTGTAGAATTCACTAGACATTATTTATTATAGTTACATATTTTAGTCCAACAAGCCTCACAGCCCATTAACTAGAGTAATACTTGATGCATCACAATCAGTTTTCTATTTGTCTTCAGTTTCACCTATAGAGGTATTAGCCTAAATGAAGACTGGATAACTGCACCTCAAAGTTATGCTGATTCTGTTTCACAATAGTAGTAAGCAGACATGCAAAGTGTACAATATATTTCCTTTAACTAATAAATTGTGCTTTGTTTATCTCCCATGGTCTCCCTGCTATTTGATCTTTATGTCACAGTAAGCAGTAACTCAGCAATTCCCTTTGTCTCAGAGCATGAGTTCATTTGTCTTTATTGTGAATATAATGGATATTTTTCATAGATTTAATGCTTTGTTTTTCTGTACTTGAGGGAATATTAATTCCTTCAAAAATTCGACACTTTTCTGACGAACTACAAATTATTAGCAACTCTTGGGATGGCTTGGAGATGATATTCATCAACAACATTTTCCACTGTATGTTCATAGGATTTTTGTTTGTATTATTTAATGCTCCTCCGCCAATAATTTCCTTACAATGGAAAGAAGGGTTGTTTAAAGTGCTTTGAAAATGGAATATCCGGTTTAAAGGTCTATATAACGTGAATTCAGATTTTTTTATTCTAAGTACCTTGGTGTATAAGAGAGTATATTATGAGCATCAATACACCTATATATCCCATATCCCTAACTCACCATGTGCCTCAGCATTAAGACTAAAAATCTGATCCAGGCATTTAATATTGATAGCTGAGGCATAAGTGCCTATGAATTAGAAATGAGCTATAACCAAATGTGCCATCTGTTGCATTCACAAATTTTACAGCCAGTGCTCATGAAAAAAAGTCAAGAGTTTGCACCCTTTCTAACTCCTAATCTGGCACCCATAAACGTCACTGGCAGCATGAAAATTGGAAGCCCTGGGCAGCCTCTTTTACATTATTCGATATTTGCTGTCATAATAAATCATTAATTATTATATAATTCTGCTGAATTCTGTCATATTAGATGCTGCGGAGTTCAGAATTTTTAAAATTCTGTAGTATTAAATGTCCCATACATTTAAACCACTCAGTATTGCTTCTGTGAATATTAGGTATGACATTTTTAAGCATTTACAAATGTAGCAGAAAGAATATTGTGATATAAACGTGTAGCTGTTATATTTGAATACAACAAAGGTTAGAGGATAGTATTGTTACCATACCCTAATTAATATAGTACAGGTATGTATGCCTAATGCTAAATTATTAAAATAGCATATTTAATTTAGAGTTAGTAGTATTATTAATTTATATATATATATATATATATATATATATATATATATATATATATATATATATATTCAGTGAAGAAAGACCGCACTCACAGACGCACACACTTTGTATGAAAAAAAAGCCACAAGGGCTGTGATTTTATTCCTCAACGTTTCGGCTATCAAACTCTAGCCGTCCTACTGAGGACGGCAAGAGTTTGATAGCCGAAACGTTGCGCTCACTCTGCATGTGTGGTCACTATTTCAAGAGGGGACAGAATTCTGGGGTAAGACTGTGCAGAGGGGAGGCAGGGAGGGGGGCCAGCAGAGGAGGGCCAGTGGGGACTTAACATCGCGACGGGTTAAGTTCTCCTTTAAGAAAGAAGAAGATGGGTATACTGTTGGAGGCTGGTGATAATGTATGTATTTAGGGCTGCAAGGAGTTGAGAGCTGTACCATGTTAGCCACAGTTCAGAAAATAGTTGTGGGTGCAATAGTTGCAGGCATGAAACAGGAGACAAGATTGATTGCTGGGGAAAGGCACAGTCCTGGAAAGTTGGTGGAGGAAAGTGAGAGTTAATGCTAGGATTGGACTGGTGAAATCAGTTTTTTCTATTAGCTGTCAATGCAACTAGGGTGATGTTTGTGGTATTCATAGGCGATGGGTGATTTTTTTGTTTAGGTCTTAGGTCTAAGTCTAATGTTACTTTAACAGTTTCTTCACCAGTGATTTTCCACTGGTGGAGAAACAGATGATTCAGTCCCATATCATAAGCATTACCAAAAGTTGTAATTCACTTGTCTGAGCACACAGGGAGGATTTTTGTCAATAATTGCTCTACAATTTGAAATATGTCACATACATGATCTGACTTAAGAGCTACTAACTGATGGGCCCACAAACTGCTTAAGTATTAGGTCATTTTCCACTTGCCATGGATGAAGCCCAGACTATTTTGAAAATAATATTCATAGCACTCTCTTATTATCAAAATGATAGAAAAAGTTCAGTTCATCCACATTAATGGAAATCAAGGCTTATGACTGTGTTGTTTAACATGAAACTATTTTTATTGGTAAACTTGCATATAAAACACAAGTGATATGCTAACGGTGTCATTCATGAGAGCTCTTACATGCAGAAAGTATATTGCAGACATATTTTGGTTCCCTTGCAAAAACACATTTGCTGCTTTTTTTACTGCAGTTTCAAAGTAATACAGTATAATAGTATATGAGATTGAAAAAAAAACTAAAGTAGCCTAGCTGATCTGTTGGCTGACATAGAGGCATGGGGATATACATTAAAGGCATGTATGTTGCAGTGTTATCTGTGATACAAATGAAGGCAGCACTCTAGTAAGAAGGAATTGCATATTTATTTGGTAGGCAGTTAAGGATACAAGGCCTTTAACTCCTTAAAGGAGAATTCAACCTGTGGGGAAAAAACCCGAACCCCCCACCCCAGGTAGACCTCCGTCTCTCCTCCCCCAGGCTAACTACCCCCCGGGGAAATGCCCCATACTCCGTACTTACCCCTTGGCGCAGATTCTTGCAGCAGAGTTCCACGCATACATCTTCCGTGTCCTCTGTAAGCTGACTGGGAGGTCAGTATTTCTGCACATGCGCAGTTGGAGCAGTTTGCCTGTATGCGACAACTGCGCATGTGCGGAATTACATGGAAATTGCTGATCTCTCAGTCAGCTTACAGAGGAGCCGGAAGATGGATGCATGCAACTCCGCTGGACGAATCTGTGGCGAGGTGTAAGTATGGAGTATGGGGGGGGGGTAGTTAGCCTGGAGGGTGGGGGGTCTATCTGGGGTGGGTGGTACGGGTTTTTTTCCCCACAGGTTGAATTCTCCTTTAAGGAAACTGTCACCAATATCCAATCACAATGGTTCCATTGAACTATTCAGGTAGATGTTGGCTAAAATTCAGGTGTGAAAGTGTCTCCTGGTCGCAATGGTACCATAAAAAAACACCTACCTGAATAGTTATATGGAACAACCATTGATCGCTATGTTTTGTGTCAGTAACCCCTTGCAATAACTCCTTTCCAAAACCACGTATCCAGGATGAGCCTCAATGAAAATCTGCCTATGGTGGTATTATTTGCCTTTTTCCTTGACTAAAGCTGTGTCTCTTTACCATTGCTGCCATCACAGATATTATGTAGGATTTGAGCAACTATGCAGCCAAACCCCATGATTGACAACCATCACAGATGGCCCACATCAGTCACTATGTATTCAGTTTTACCTGATCTAGCTTTTGGGCTATCTTAATATCCAGGTTTTGTTGATTCACAAATGTTATAAAACACATGGAAAAAAACAGGCTAACAATAACATTTCTTATATGCATTGCTAGTGCAGAATTTGGCTCTTGAAGTTACCAGGAGGGGCTTTTTGCCACCCCTGATAACTTGGTACTCAACTTGCCTAAGGTTAAAAGGGGTGGTTCACCTTTAAGTTAAGTTATTTATGGAATCGTTAATTCTAAGAAACCTTTCAATTGGTCTTCATTATTTTTTTTTTATAGCTTTTAAATTATTTGCCGCCTTTTTCTTCTTCTGACTTTCCCTACTTTCAAATGGGGTCACTGACCCCATCTAAAAACAAATGCTCTGTAAGGCTACACATTTATTGTTATTGCTATTTGTTATTACTCATCTTTCTATTCAGATCCTCTTCTATTCTATTCACCAGGTAATGGAAGAGTCCCAGGTGCACTGCCCTGAGCCTTCAGCAAGGGGAGTGGTTCAAACCAGGAATTTGTAGAGCAGGCACTTAAGGTAATCTTCCACCGGGCAATACAATTAAATAAATATGTTTACTATGACACACCCTGCCTCATGGCAAGAGCGGCCCTGCCCTTCAGAATAAGAACAGAACTCCACGGTGCGGCTTGATTCAACACGTCACCATGTGACGAAACGCATGTGACGTGTCAGATGTTCTGAAGATACAGGAAGTGAAGAAGAAATCGCAGAAATCGTGTTCCGTCCCATGGCGACGTGTTGGCTCGAGCCGCACTGTGGAGTTCTACCCTAAAAGGTTAATGTGATGATCAAGTCCTCTCTGTCTCAGTTCCTAAAGTCTGGGCAGGTTACGACAGACATGACTGAGGACAGATCAGCCTGTACTACTATTACAATAACGAGACAGAGCTGGTTTTGCTGAACACAGATAATGACTGCAATGTTCTGTATAGAGCACATTAGCACTTCATTTACCCTGACTGTCAAAAAATAGCACAAGCAGAATAGCACTAGTTGTATCTAACTGATGTTTGCCTTGGATTATTTCTCCATGTTGTTTGAATACTTTTCATAAGCGGTTCTCTACTACTGATGACTTAAAGGAAAACTATACCCCAAAATGAATATTTAAGCAACAGATAGTTTACATCATATTAAGTGACATATTAAAGAATATTACCAAACTGGTATATATATTTAAGTAATTCTTGCCCTTTTACGTCTCTTGCCTTGAGCCACCATTTCGTGATGGTCTGTGTGCTGCTTCAGAGATCACCTGACCAGAAATACTACAACACTAACTGTAACAGGAAGAAGTGTGGAAGCAAAAGACAGAACTCTGTCTGTAAATTGGCTCATGTGACCTAAAATGTATGGTTTGTTTGGTTTGTTTGTGTGCACCGTGAATCTTATGATCCCAGGAGGCGGCCCTTATTTTTTAAAAAGCTAATTTTCTATTTATGATTACCCAATGGCACATAGTAATAAAAAGTATATTATTATGAAAATGGTTTATTTACATGAAGCAGGGTTTTACACATGAGCTGTTTTATGTGATATCTTTTTATAGAGACCTACATTGTTCAGGGGGTATAGTTTTCCTTTACAGCCTCACAGTTGTCTTTGTGCTGTGCACAGTCAGTCCCTTTGTGTGCTCAGCTGAAGGCATATTCACATGCTCAGAGACTGTCTATGCCTATGGTGCCCTGGGAAAATGTAATTAGAAAATGAAGGAAAAACACATGGGCATACCTCAGGCTGCTGCTTCATGTTGGGTTACTGCTGATTCACTAAATGCCTTGATCTGAAAAAATATCCTGAAATGGAAAAGCTTTTAAAAAATGTACTGAATGTAACACAGTCCATCTCATCTGATTCTGCTGAGAATGACAGAACTATGGGCCTATTAACCCAATTTTCATAAAAATATACCAACACAAATATTCTAAAACTTTGTGCCTTCAGATATAACACAAAAAATAAATTGCTGTTGGGTCCTGTAGCTTTACGTTTCTGCGTTTTTAGTTTAGACATTTTTGAACAACTGTCCTTGGTTGTGGAGCATCGGGTGGAAACATAGTTTTCACCAGCTGTTATGCAACCATTCAGGAGATGGGGTAAATTATAGATCAACAACAGATGGAGGTCTCAGGTTTTACTGGCACCATCTTACCTTACTATACACTTTATTCCGTGGCTGCAGTCCCTTCAATACAATTACAAATGTACAGCCGGACACATTAAACTGCTGCTCTGGTGGAGGAGGTGTTCTAAAGACTGCTATGCATTTCTTTTATTTAATTGGGAAAATGCCAGTGTGCATTATTCAATAAAGTGTATTAATTTTTATGTGGTAGTTCGTGCATATTAAGAAGTGCTGTGTCATTCAACAAGTCACTAAGGCAAAGGGTCATGAATAAAGTGATTAAAAAAAAACCTCTGATCGAAGCATTTTTGGTTTCTCATTTAGTTCTTGAGAAGAGATTGTGGTACCGGGGGGCAAGGAAATCAGAATGAAACATCTCTTTTGAAGGTATTTTTATTCAATTTAATTATAATTAAAAAGTTAGGGAGCTAACCAAAAATGTTCATTCTATTTGCTGGAGAAAGCTGCACTTACTAGACACTTACATTTTCACATTCTAATAGTAATTGTACTCTAACTACAGTATCAAAAAATCCTTTGTAGGGGACAGACGTGTCTATTCCCTAGTGTCTACTTCCTTTCTACACATTGCAGGTTGTGACAGCTGTATGCACATAGAAGGAAACAATCACTTCACCCAGTTAAACTCTGGGATTTTGTGTAAAGCACCTGATAGAAGGCTCTCCCTTACATGACCTATTCACATGCTTTTTCTTCCTCATACACGAGGAGTCCTCAGGTCATAAGGTGCTTAAAATGACCAGTTAATAATTCTCCCTGTAATTCTTTAAAATTGTATTTATACTTTTTATTGAATCAAGACTGATAAAAGTGTTCCATGACTTCAAATCCTTAGGGCTCAACACCAGTGCCTCCTCTTTACAAAGGTGCCTGTCAATACATGAGAACTCTTGAGTTACCTCCAAGTTCAGGCTGAAAGTATTTAAAGGGTTACCTCTCATATATGTATCAAGAGGCATAGCAGACTTGTCCCTAGTATACTACATGCAGATCTAATGATAACATACAGTTCTCATTCTCATGAACTTTGGATGCAATTGCGTCAGATTCATCAAAATGAACACAGTCATGTTGGTTTTGATAACATTGCAACAATGCCGTGCTTGGCTGCAATTGACAAGTGTATTGCCATTTATCTTTGCTGTTTTAATAATTTTGTAGTATGATATTATAAAACTTTCAGAAGTTAATTATGAGAGTTCAAGTTCCACAACCTCCTAGCATACCAATTACCACAATTTACAGTGGAACCTCAATTTGATTTATATATTATGCATAATACATTTCCCTGATTTTACATTTTCCTGGATTTTACACCATTTCTTTCTGGTCCCCTGAAAAACGTAAAATGGGGGTTCTACTGTATATGTTTGTGGCAGATTAAACAAATCCAAGAGAGCAGACTTAGATTGTATTTGCAATTGGTTTTCATTTTTTTGGCCTTTGTGTTATTTAGCTTTATATTCAGCGACTCTCCAGTTTGCAATTTCAGCAATCTGGTTGCTAGGGTCCAAATTACCCTAGCAACCATGCACTGATTTAAATAAGAGACTGGAATATGAATAGGAGAGGCCTGAATAGAAAGCTGAGTAATAAAAAATAGCAATAACAATTAATTTGTAGTTTAACACAGCATTTGTTTTTTTAGAGGGGTCACCCATTTGAAAGTTGTAAAGAGTCCGCCGAAAAAGGCAAATAATTATAAAAAATAAATAATAAAGATCAATGAAACGTTGCTTATAACTGTCTGTTCTATAACATACTAAAAGTTAACTTAAAGGTGAACCACCCTTTAATAACCCTAGGCCCTCTTCCAAGGCCTCCCTCCCAGATTCAAATCAGCTTGAACTGTGCATGCTCCACGTGGGTGATCTGAGAGAAAAGGACGCAGCATGAGATGGAGCAAACCAACACTGCTGCTCTACTCTGCTGCATTTTATAACTAGTTATGGTGATAAGTGCAGTTATTGGAATTCCCTGTGGTTTCGAGGGAGCCTAGGGTTATACGTGTAACCTTCCTTGTGTTGCACCAGCGTCCATAGTTACCGGATACACAAACTCACTTAGAATGTAGGCACACAGCAGCCGAAGAAAGAACTGAAGTCATACGCAGACATTCTGGATTTTTGTTTTTTATTAAGGTGGATTGCATTAATCCTTTTAAATAGCAAATAATAAAAGCTCCAAATGAATACTGTACTTACAAGCATAACTTAAAAAACTAAAATCGATAATATATCTCATTGACGCTTCACATCACCGAGAGGGTATAACTGTACTGATAAAGGGACAGAATAATCCAATTCCAGGCCTGACATACAGGTAAATCAACGAGCACCTACAAACCGTTACCAACCCCTTAGGTACCTAATAATTTGTAAGATATTGATTTGGCTGATAAAATATAACAAGCCATTACAATTTGCACTTCAAGGCTTGCATTTAATTGCAGATTAACTTGGTTGCTCAGTGTTTCAGTTCTAACCTGCTGCATGAATTTATTCTGTTAAGTAAAATGTATGCATATCTGAAACATATTAAAGGGATACTGTCATGGGAAAAAATTATTTTTCAAAATTAATCAGTTAATAGTGTCGCTCCAGCAGAATTCTGCACTGAAATCCATTTCTCAAAAGAGCAAACAGATTTTTTTATATTCAATTTTGAAATCTGACATGGGGCTAGACATTTTGTCAATTTCCCAGCTGCCCCTGGTCATGTGACTTGTGCCTGCACTTTAGGAGAGAAATGCTTTCTGGCACACTGCTGTTTTTCCTTCTCAATATAACTGAATGTGTCTCAGTGGGACATGGGTTTTTACTATTGAGTGTTGTTCTTAGATCTACCAGGCAGCTGTTATCACGCCAACTTGCAGTACAGCAGTAAAGAGTGATTGAAGTTTATCAGAGCACAAGTCACATGACTTGGGGCAGCTGGGAAATTGGCAATATGTCTAGCCCCATGTCAGATTTCAAAATTGAATATAAAAAAATCTGTGTGCTCTTTTGAGAAATGGATTTCAGTGCAGAATTCTGCTGGACAAGCACTATTAACTGATTCGTTTTGAAAAATTTTTTTTTCCCATGACAGTATCCCTTTAAACTGCACAAAAATGTTGTTAGAAAAGTATTTTTATCCCTTCTAAAGATCCCATTACCTTCCATTTCCTTTCTTTCTTAAACACTGTATTTTCATCCTCATTTCTCTACTAAAGGAGATCAAAGTAAAGAGTTAAAAAAAAACGTAAATTTGTGTTATCTAAAAAATATCTGAAGCTCTGTCCTAAGAGTCCTTTTACTGGAAATTTATCATCTGTAAGGCAGCTTTTCCATGGGTTCTGCAATAAAAATCTGAATGTCTTTATCCATTGTGGCCATATAATTAAGCTGCAACAAAATAAAATTGAGCTTTCTGCAAAGGATAGTTCCTGAACACTTACTATGTAGATGTAAAAGAAAGAAATTATATTCAATACTGAATATTTTGTTGGTGTATTGTAGTAGATTGGGTAAAGGTGTGAGTGATGTTTTGAACACTTTTGAATTATTTTACTTGAATGACCAAGGCTGCTCAAGTCTATGATGAATGTAATCAATCAGAAAGTACTTGATTTTAAATAAGAATGAAAGTGTAAACCACTGGGGGGGTGTCTAACATTTGGCACCCCCAGTGGTTTACTTATCTGATACCCTGGACCAGTGCTCCTGTTAGCAGAAAACTGCCCCGGCCCTGGATTCTTTGATAGCAAGCACAACAGAGCAATCCTCTTCCTGCTTCTTCCTACTTTGCATGGCGGGTGTACATGTGTAGCTGAACTGTGACAAAAAGTCAGCTTTTTCACTCTACTGTGCATGCATCAGACCCGGGCATTGAAGACAGAATAAAGGGAAGGGTGTAGTTCTGTGCAGGAGCACCCATCCGGGGTATCATTTAAGTATGCATGTATATATTTTTTAATAATTTTACTTATGTATGCAGCACTGTACAGCAGAACAATACACTAACAGAAAAAACAGGGGGTCATTACAATAATAGTTACATTTAGTTAAGTTGGGTTGAAAAAAGTCCATCAAGTTCAACCCCTGCAAATGAAACCCAGCGCACATACCTACACACACCCATTGAAACTATATACATCAATATGTATATTAATTGTAGATTTTAGTCTTACTATAGCCTTGGATATTATTAGTGATGGGCAAATTCGCTAAATGGCACCGGCGTCTAGTTTTTACGCTGGCGTCACATGTTCCCTCACAAGTGTCTTTTTTCCAGAGAAAACAACCCCAACCTTCACAATCCACCCTCATAATTTAAATTTTCCCTCCCCTTTAACCAGTTTAGTTGCACATCTTTGTACTCTATCCAGCTCATTTATAACTCTCTTAAAGGAGTCCAAAACGGCACTGCATACTCCAAGTGGGGCTTTACCAGGGACCTATAAAGAGGCGAAATTATGTTTTGAGTTAATGCCCTTTTTTATGCAAGACAGAACTTTATTTGCTTTAGTGGTCACAGAGTGACACTGCCTGTAAATAGACAACATGTAATCTACAATAACCCCTAGATCCTTTTTAATTTAGCAAACCCCACCTGTCATTTAGTGTATAACTTGCATTTATATTATTTCTACCAAAGTGCATAACCTTACATTTATCAACACTGAACCTCATTTTCCAGAGTGCTGCCCAGTTTTCTAATTTAGTCAAATCACTCTGCAAAGTGGCAGCATCCTGCATGGATCATACAGTTGTGCACAATTTAGTATCACCTGCAAAAATAGAAACTTTCAATGCCCACCTCCAGGTCATTAATAAACAAGTTTAAAAGAAAAGGACCAAGTACAAAACCCTGTGGTACTCCGCTGACAACAATGGTCCAATTAGAAAAAGTCCCATTTACCACCACTCTTTGTAATCTATCCTTCATCCAAGTTCAAATACTATGTTACAGGCCAACATTCCTTAATTTGACCAGTAATCTTCTGTGTGGTACTGTATCAAAAGCTATAGCAAAGTCTAAATAGATTACATCCACTGCCATCCCTGAGTCAAGGTTCCTGTTCACCTGATCTATTACGCATAAAACCATGCTGGCACAAACTCATAGTATTATGATTTTGAAGTCAAGTTTCTTATCCCTTTCCTACTACTGATGTCAAATTAACTGGCTTATAGTTTTGAGGCTGAGAACAGGATCCCTTTTTTGAATAGCGGCACCAATTCGCCAGTCTCTCTGCACCATGCCAGACCTCAATGTATACAAAATACAATGGGGGTCATTTATAAAATTCGCGCAGGGCAGATTGGTTCGCAAAGTGAATATATTTGCCCTGCGCATGGTTATATTTATAAAGCTGAATAAGAGGGTACATACAGAATTGCGAATTTTTTATTCACAATGCGAATGTCTAAAGGGGCTTTATAAATACGTCACAATTCGCAAATTGCGAATCTTTATGCGCACACTCTGCGACTCAAATATGCCACAATTTTGGTGGCGGATAAAATATTCGCAAAACAGTTTTGCAAACTGCGAATTTAACGCTATTTTCGCGCACAACAACCTCGCACATTGGGTGTGCTCACGCAAACTCCTGTCTCATTTGCGCGCCATTTGCAAAAATTAATTCACACTGCGGATTCACAAAAACCGGAAAGACGGGCAGAGCAGTGCAATATATTAGCACTCAGCAAAAAACATGCGCAATACAACCATTTGCGAAAAATATGCGCTGCGTGAACTTTATAAATGATCCCCAGTGTGTACAAAATAAAGACACTGAATTTGCTGTGGTTCTCCATAGTTTATTTTAAAGCTGATTATGTAAAGAGGTTTGGCAATCACAGAGCTATGCTAGTTTAGTACCCTGGGATGAATACTATCTGGTCCAGAACTTTTATCTTAACATGTTTTAATCCTTTTTGGATTTCCCCTTGCACGAACCATGCAGTTCAGAATCTCAGAATAGAAACAAATACATACAAAGTGCAATAATAAATACCAATAAAAAGAAAATACAGTTACATTAGAGATATCCCAGAGCTAAGTGTCAAAGACACAAGAGGGAGGCAGGCCCTGTCCCATAGAGCTGTGGGAGGGTAATTAACTGGTACAGTGAGGCTATGAAATATGCTGCCTGGTGATGTTATCATGGTAGACTCCCTACATATCTTTTAGGGACTTTGGATATCTTCTTGGACAGGAAAAATATCTATGACTATAATTTATTTTACACCTGTATGTGTAATACTGTATGAAAATATACATATTTACAAATATATATATTTAACGTGTGTGTGTGTGTATTTGTATTACATAGTTAAGTAGAGTTGAAAAAAGACCAAAGACCATCAAGTTCAACCTCTCCAAATTGAACCCAGAGCACATACATACACATACTCACTGCAACCCCTCCATACACTCATATTAACTATATGCAACAATATCTATACTAATTGTAGATTTTAGTATCACAATAGCCTTTGATATTATGCTTGTCCAAGAAAACATCTAAGCCATTCTTAAAGACAGTAACAGAATCAGCCATCACAACATCATCCGGTGCAGTGCATTCCACAACCTCACTGTCCTCTCTATGAAGAACCACCTACACTGCTTCAAATGAAAGTTATTTTCCTCTAGGCTAAAGGAGTGGCCTCTGGTGCGGTGATCCTTTTTATGGGCAAAAATATCTCCCGACATCTGTCTTATGCCCTCTAATATACTTATAAGGCCATAAGGCAAGATGAGAACCTTAGCTTAGACAGCACTTTACTAAGGCTGGAAAACAGAGTTATCATGTCTACCACTTGAGATGGCAGCAGGGCTGGGATCACCCCTGACTCAGATACAGGAAACAGGATTCAATATCATCCTTTAATGTTTCTATCTATAACATCCTTTAATATACAGTATCTATAGATAATCATAATAATTTTCTTTGGTTAGTGCATAGTGCGTGTCTCTGCACTGTTTACAACTCATTAATATTCTCCCTTCGCTCTAGAACCCAAAACTGCACTGTATACTGAAAGTAAGGTCTTAGCAGGGATGTATGATGGAACGTTTTGCTGCTCATGCCCTCCAGCAGGTGTGACAAGCATGAAGAAATGTTTCAGTGTAGATGAAAAGGAGAACAAAACCTCTGTTTTCATTTCCAGTCATTCCAAGAGGGAATAATCCAAAAAGTTATTCTGCTCTATAGCCACGGCAAGCCATGACAGATGGTGAGGTTGTAGCTTGCAGTTCCTAAGGTGTTCTGCCAGAAGGAAACTTAACAGTCTGATGGTGATCTTGGGAATCAGGGGAAGCAGCATGGAGATTTAGTTCTTCTATGGCAGCATTCTGAGCTGGTTTACATGGGTAATTTTGTTGTCTGAAGAAAAGCACTTTTTCTCCATTGCAGGCAATTATCTGAGTTTCTGTAGAACTTGGATCCAAGCTACAGTTTCAGCTGTAGTCTGGTTTGGTTTAGAGCACTAGGCTTATTAAAGGGCACCTGCTACTCAAAAAATGTTTTCCCCACCAGAGCTGTGGGTTTATACATTGTAGTCTGTGATAATCGTCAGATGCTGGGAATTATTGCAGCTGAGTCCAAGAAGCATTGATATGCATGTAAGGAGGGAAACCGTTTGTTGGACACACACTTCCCCCCCACCTAGAACACAAACTCCAAGCAAGCAGATAACCAGGAGCTTTATTACATCAACCGTCTTCACCATAACCACATGCATCCAACATTACACAGCAACATATGTTCAAATGTGCATAATATTCACACAGGCTTGTTCAAGTTTAACAGTTTATGCAGAGGATTGATACTTGGGATGGCTAGGTCGGGTACTCGAACTTGTCTCCTGTCACCGGAAATCCCTATTCCCCATCTGTCTCAGTAATCCAGCACTCCCTGTGGTGCCTCTTTAGTATTACGACCAGGCCTTTATTACTGGCAGACCACTGGCACGAAGCCCATCGAACCCTACTACTGGCCTAAACCCTTTCTTCTTAGGTCCCTATCCTGTGGAAAATCCACCGGGTCACTATCCCCACTACCCTCCTTGTTGGGGCATTAGGCGGCCCATGCTCACTATCCTAACTCAGACACCTAGGGCCTGCTATACTCCCTCTTACCTACTCTTTTTAAACCTCTAGACACACCATCTCCCTCTAGTGATGGGGAAGTACTTTGCATCCACATGTATATTACCTTCTTGCACCACCTGGTGACCAATTTATCAAGCACCTGCCTAATAGCACAGCTCCAATGTCACCTATAGTGCGGGAGATCTGTCTGGGTCTTGTGTAACTCACAGCTGTGCTTAACCACTGCTACTGCTCCTCCTCTTACGGCCTCTGGATGGGAGTGAGGCAGCACGGTGCTGAGCCACACTACTCAGAATCTAGGTCACTCAGGAGCAGCGCCTAACAACATCATTAGCAATCCCATGAGGGCTCCTTCCTTTCTGTCTTCCTCATGTTGCTTCACTTACCCCCAAATCTGGCCGATCGCTTCTCTCTCTCCCCCTGCTGATGGGGGTGGGGGGGGGTGGGTGTGGGAGGCAATAGCACGGTACCTTCCTCTATTCCCCATAAACAAGGCAAGAAACATCAAGCAAGTATACCAAACCTAGCTTTCTGTTATTTAAAATGTATTGCCAGGCATTGGGGGAGCAGTATTACAAGGGTTATCAGCAGGTATAGCAGGGTTTTGGAAATGACATTATATCAAAGTGTGTCCTTAATGGTAAATTGGTATAGAGCACAGATGATAACCCCTCTGGCTTTAGGCCCTTGCCTTTCCTTGTCAGTCTTATCTCCCATGCTACCGGGGTAGTGAAAAATAATACCCAAGGGGTCAAAAATAATATTATGGTACCCATTAGAGCTTTATGAAGAATAAAATAGGAATATATGGGAAACTGATAGGGGTAGGCAATTCACCTTCATTAGCAAAACTGTAATAACACATAAAAATAAGAATGTGTTCAAACTTTCATAACCTTCCAAATTTTGTAAAATGGACATGGTAATTAGGGGGTGTGGCCACACACTTTTTTTTATCCCTCTTTCTGTTTCCAAAATGTTGGGAGGTATGTCCTGGCTAGCATGTGCTTCATTAGTTCTTCGAGGGAGAGGGGGCCCCCCATGTGTGACTGCAGGAGGCCCCCCAAACTCATGTTACACCATTGGTTTATGTCATTGTTTTGGCCATCTTTATGTACATACAAAGATCATAAAGAACACAAATTATCTCACTGAAATTAACTCATGTGAGGACAAAGGGGAGTCAGACAAAACACTAAATTCACTCGTACATTTGGTTATGTAGATGGCTATGTACAGAAAGGGTTAATGGTTTGAAATAGTTTAGGAAAGGCGACTGCTGACACATATTGGACAGAGGCAGTAGATGAACCAGACAAATCCTATTATTATTACAGTGCAGTGACTTCAGAAGTGACGACTGGGGTCATGTAATAAACGTTTGCAAATGATATGAAAGAATAAGTGACAGGTCCGTATAAAGAATGTGCATTTAATGACAAAGAAAGGAAAAACATCAAATGTCAACTCTTTTGTAGCCATGTCTATGTCTTTATGTGTTTATCTACATAATTCTTAGCTGTCAAAGAATCTGATGATAAGATTATGTTGGAATACAGGTTTGTATGTATTAGCAACAACCATATCAATGTAACATCTGTTATACTGTATTGTCAGTAGATGGCAGTGTTGTGAGGGATAGTCATGTGACATACGAGTTCCCTGTTTTTGCTGTGTTCTGTTATAATAAAGTTGTTGTTGATAGCTGTGTAAGAAAGCTACATCACAGAGACTGTCTGCCTTTTATTTTGCTTAGCTTCCAGAGAGGTTTTTCTATCAGATTAAGGGGGAAATATAAAGAGCTGCTCATTGCCAAGGGTGTGGTATCAGGAAAGAGACATAGATCTGGGAATAAATTCCAAGGCCTGGAGTTGTTATGTAACTTTTTAGCATCATCTCCATATAGATTGTACTTTCCCAGAGATAGTTACACTGCATTTGCTGAGAATGCTTTTATCCCCCCCCAAATTTTTATGAAAATGTTCACTTTGTTAAATTCCCTTTTCATTGTGCAAATGTGCTTCAAGCAAACTCCCGTTTTTTTTAACTTAATTCATAAACACAGATGAAAGCAAATCTGATCCATGACGCATTTGTTTGTTATAAACACAGTCCCAGTCTTAATATACTGACTTGCATGAACTTGTAGCAATGAGTAAGCAATGAAAAAATTGTATAGCTGCCTAAACATAGTTTCTATATTGTTAGATTTTCTATGTTACAGTGAAAGGGTTCTGTTACATCTTTTAAGTTACAAGCTTCAGAGAATGAATGCTAATGGGCTTGGCTTGTAAGAATTCCACTTTTATAGCTTTCCTTCCTGACTGAATTATTGCCCGGTGTATTTCAAAAAGAGGAAAAGTGCAGCCCTTGCAGACTTTTTAAGGTGTCGTATTTCATATTTGCATGGAGAGCAATGGCATCTCCTCCAAAAACATCTGACGCTGGCATCATTCCAGTCTCCCAGTAGGCAATCAACATGGTTGGGTAAGAACTCTGAGCCCTGTGCAATTTTACTATAATTAAAGGAATTGTTCAGTGAAAAAATATAAATTGGGTAAATAGTTAGGCTGCTCAAAATAAAAATGTTTTAATATACTTAGTTAGCCAAAAATATAATCTATAAGAGCCGGAGTGACTGGGTGTCCAATATAATAGCCAGAACACTACTTCCTGCTTTGCAGCTCTCTTATTGCTTACCAGGCAATAACCAATCAGTGACTTGAGGGGGGCCCTATGGGTCATAACCATTTGCTTTTGAATGTGACCTGCATGCAGAGGATCAAAAGAAAACAGTTATGTCTCATGAGGACCCCCTTAAAGTCATTGACTAACTGAGAGTTAGAGAGCTGAAAAGCATAACATTGGGTTCTGCTTTATTATGTTAGATATCTACTCATTCTGGCCTTTATACATAACATTTTTGGCTAACTAACTATGCTAGAAACATTTTATTTTGCACAGCTTATCCATTTACCCAGTTTTTATTTTTACACTGAACTGCTCCTTTAACAGTCTTGTCTATGACAGTCGAACCAAGGTTTGCTGCCTTTGGGTCATGAGTTTTAACATTAAAACCCCTTCTCTTCTTTTGACTAAAAAAAAAGTTCACAGCAGGCTTATTTTTCAAAAGGCGATTTCTTGCAGCAATTAACTGTGATGAGGAAAATGTTTTCTATTAAGGTTATATGTGCAGGGTGAAGAGTCTGTCCTGTGTACATTTGTGCCAGTGCCAGTTTCTCAAAACTGTAATCTAACAAAGCTGAAAAGTTACAGATAGGCCTCTTGTATGACCTATTTCAGTATTACATTTTCAAATCCCATGATAACCCCATACTGACAGTGTGGCTTTGACAACTACATACTGTAAGTGTTCCTATAGAATCAATATGCTTCATGGATGAAGCATTCATACATCCATTCAGGTATACCATTGTTCATTAGTTGCACCATTGTTGACAAATACCAACCTGTAGCCACCCTACCTGCTGTTGTATTGCAACTTCCGTCATACGCCTAAAAGTTGAAGACTGCAGTTGTTATTGTGCCAGTTCTAATTAAAGAGGTTTAAAGTCAAGGTTACCAAGGTATTACTGGACTACAAATACCAACATACTTAAAACATATTATCAAGGGGTAAAGTATGCTGTAGCTGCAGTGTGATGAAAGTAGTGTGTGGAACTAAAGTGTACGTGTGAGTGTAGCGGTAGTGCAAATACTGAATGAAAGGTGAACTGTAACTGACGTGAATGGTGTGGTGAATTGCCGTGAGTGGAAAGTGTGTAGTCACATTGTGTGGAGACTTCTTATGTGTTGTCACTGTGTACAAGTGGGTAAATGTGTTACAGGCACTATGGCTGTGTGGTGTGAAGTGACATTTGTGAATGTTGGAATGGACAATGAAGTTATGGGTGTGATTTATGTGACGCTTCCTGATGTGGATGTTATGTTATGTGCAACCTATACTGTGGGGTTGCTGTCATAGCATGGGACGTCTCGTGTTATGTGTGAACACCATATATGAAGAAGAGAGGTTGTGTTGTTTGTGTAAATTTGATGTGGAAAACAGACAAGTGCTGTGAATGTGTGCTAGGATCGAAGGTGGAAATTAAGTGTGGGTTACTATATGGGTTGATGAGTGAATGTATGCTGTGATATACAATGTGCTCAATGTGCATGTGCCATGCAGAGACTGATGTGGTTACCCTATTGAATGGGTCAATTAAAGGTGTGATATCCCTTGGGACTATAACTAAATGAAAAGGGATGTGAAAAGGAAAAAGGTGAAATGTCATCTATTTGTAGCAAGATGGACCACGTGTTGACAGCAGCTGAGGCAGCTGTCGGAAGTGACACCACCCACCCCCCGGAAGATTCTCTTTCCTTAGTGTTATGGCTCCGCCGTTGTCCCGTTGCTGCCCGATGTGATCCAAACATGGAAGAATTGCATCTGGAAACACTGGAGCCACAAGGGGCTCTCGCTACCCTGAATATCCCCAGCCCCAGGAGTGGCCCTCCTAGCCCTGGACTCGCCTGCTCCAGCATGCGTTCTCCTCGCAGCCCAGGACTCCAAGAATATTCAGGTCGAACAGGGAGAAAATGGGTCAGGTTGAATGTTGGCGGTACGTACTTCCTGAGCACCAAGCAGACCCTTTGTCGGGATCCCAAATCCTTCTTATACCGCCTGTGCCAGGAGGACCCGGACCTGGATTCAGACAAGGTGACGCCACTCCGTTTTACGCCAAATTTCTGCAGTATATATGTGTGTGTGGGGTGCAGTCCTGCTTATGTCATTAGGCATTGGCCTCATTCTGCCCTCACTCTATGTGTGTGTGTGTGTCTCTCATCAGTACCAGTAATAGGCAGGCAACACTCGACCTCTAGTATTACCAATAGCTTTACTAGATCTTTGATACTGGGGCTCATTTATCAACGCTGGGCAAATAGAATAATGAATGCAGCAGTCTGATTGGTTGCCACGGGTTACTGCCCATGGGCAAATTTGCTCAGTGTTGATAAATTACCTCTGTCCCATCTTGCTATGGGTTCTAGGTATTTATACATGAAATTGCCACAATGCCAGCCTGGTTTAGTTGGGGGCGTGGCTACCAAAGGGGCATGGTCTATAGAAACATTTTTGCCACCAACTTCCTCCTTTCGCACCTTTTGCCTGTGGACAGGGCTACATCTGCCACACCTCCATCCCTTCACTTTTTTGTTCACAATTCAAGCATTGATTATACTTTATGTCTCTAGTACCAACAGCTTTACAAAGATTATAGAATATTAAAGGAGACGTTAACATTTAACTAAAGAAGTAGGCTAGAATTGTTGTACAGTATGTTTTGGGCTTCTGTACCAGCCCAAGTCAACCACAGCCCTTTAGCAGGGAACATCTGTGTCTCCAAAGATGCCCCAGTAGTTCCCCATCTTCTTTTCTGCTGATTCACCCATCTCACTTTTGGGACTCCTTCTGTACCAGTTCTCCCAAAATCCTATCTAACACAGTTACCATAGTGTACATGAAAGTCCCTATCCCTGTTATTATAGGATAACCTGAAGGTAGAAGGGGACCTGTAGATCTTGCTGTAGGTTGTAATATACTCATATTACTGGATTATTTGTATAAGTAGCTTTTAATTTCCACAGGCCTGATTCCATGAAGTGACTTTATATTGTATTATAATGTATCCATAATTACATTACAGACCCATTTCATGGAGCATCATAGTTTGATATTAGCCAGGTAAGTGCAATGCACATGCTTAAAGGTTCTAAAGAGACAAAAAAGTATTGCATAATAACATTATTATTAAAGGGAAACTGTATTGCTTAACAATAGTTCACGTAGGATAGAAATAATCTGTTGGTTACATTTTCTTTTAAAACATATACATCACTCTAAGCACTCCCATTTCTGCTTCAAGCAACCCAACGAAGATAATGGGATTTAGCTGGGCCCCCCTGAAAAAATTCAGGCTCCCCTCTGATGATCTACACCCTCAGCTATAACCCATGTGTGTGATCTTGCCCAATCAATGGTGGCAAGACAGGCAGAAACAAGGGTGCAAGATGGAACCATACAGTTGAACCCACAACTCCAGGCCCCAGGATAGAATGATCTGCTTTATGGTAGTTTCACCATTGGGCTGATTTATCAACACTGGCTGTAAGCGATATCTATTAGTAAGCAATACACCCCGTACAGGTGTAGAACAAAAATGCTTCTTGCCTTCGTGCCAGCAGTATATTTGCATTCCCTTACACTTCCTCCTTTGCATGCTATAAAATGCAAGTATATGAGTTTATACATATTCCTGTATTCAGGAACAGGAACAAGCAGGAGAGACATGAGAGTGCAACTCTTTTGCTTTGTTCTTTTAGAGCAGAGTGTTGGCTAACTAACTCCTGGGAGGGGAAGCAGATGTACTTTTGGCAAAAATAACATGGAGCTTTGGACCTGTTTTTTTTTCTTGGCACTCATGATAAATTACATATTTTATACCTTAAAATGCATACAAATTTATTTTTGCGAAAACTATTTTTGAAACTTTCAAAACAATTTGGTGTTTGCTTAACAACTGTGACAGTTCCGCATACTGCCCACCTCCAACAGCTGCAACATCTGCTTTATTCCAAGTGCTGAACTTGTAATGTTGTTTAATCCTGCTGGGAGAACAGTGTCCTGTACGAGGAATAATAATTCACGCAACTTGGGAACAAACAGAATTGTCATCTCTTTGTAACAGATGCTATGAAATGAAAGGCAGGAGCCAAAACACAGTTTAAAAGATTAGAATGCCCTGCATGTCAATCCTTCTTCTCTAAAGAAGGTGATTTATTTTAGGCATCATGCAAGATATCACTATCATTACAGCTCTTGCATTGTGGAATTTCTTCCTGTGACTTCCATGGCGCAGTTAGATATGACCTTCCCCCTCTCCCTGAAAGAAGCTAAAGCTATTTGCCATCCTGTCTGCAGCACCCATTACACGTAATAATGTCCTAGTGATGGCTGGAGGAGAACTGGGTCCCCATCATGGCAGAGTCAGCAAGGGAGGGGGCTAATGTAAGCGAGTGAGTAGAAGATGAATGGCCCTGCCCAGCAGAAGTGACGTTGATAGACCTGTGAGCTCAGGCTGTCAGGAGGTGTGAGGGATTGATGTTGTCCAAGACAGAAAGAGCTATAGCTGTGAACTCACCATACAAATGATCCTGTTGTTCCTTCCATCATGAAATCTAATGAATTAGCACCCACCTTTCTCTAGATCAAGGGCAGCAAAAAAAGTTCAAGGATAATGCAGAATAGATACACAGAAAATCTGGTATTAGATGAAAGGAATGTGTAACTGCTTCTTTAGACTCATGCATATTTGTTCTCTGGAGTCTATATATAAATATATATTAAAAAAACTGTTTGTTCTGGCACTCTTCTTTCTAAGGAGATTGTATGGAAGCAAATAAGTAATAATTACTTCCTTGAACAAAAATGCACTTTCATACTAAGCAGATAAAAAAATATATATAGATTATATGCTGATTACACATATCTATATATAATATATTTTTTAAGGCAGCTTTATCAGTTGTTGGTCACTACACAATGGAGTAGATGTACTAAAGGGCGAAGTGGCCGTCGCTAGCAAAAATTAGCCAGGAATCCCATCCGCAGTGACATCGCCAATTTACAGGCATAGAGGACAATTCGCTAGTGAAAGTGACCATCGCTAGCGCAGTTTCATGCCCTGTCGCCAGGCAAATGTTCTCTCAGGCTCAGGCGAACGATTGCAAATTCACTAAAGTGCAAATTTTATAGAACGTTACCTCTTTCGCCAGAGTTTCCTTCCTTCACCAGATTAGACCTGGCGAACTGAGAAGATGAAGCTACATTCTCCTCAATCTTTTCTTCTCATCAATCTTATTTTGTCAGTGACATCATATCCTGTATGCTGAAAAGTTATTTGAAAGTATATCCATCGACAGCACTCAAGCAAAGAGTGGAGTGCCACTCGAAACGTTGCACTATGTTGCTATGCTGCTATGCAATGCTTTGCAAACAATAAAGGCGGTCTTAATGAAAATTGGAGTGCTGTCGATGGATATACTTTCATGTGATATAAAGAAGCCCTTGTGAACAGGCTTAAGGACTTGCACCCACCAAGAGAATTGGGCCTAGTAAGTAAGTGCGGTTTTGATTGGAAGTGTCTGCTGAAAAGTTATTAAAATGATAAAAAAAACTGGCATTTTTCATATTTTAAAGTGGGATTGTCTTTAAAAGTTGTAACGATTACAATTTTTTATACCATTTAAGGGGCATGCCACATTTGTTTTAGGGTGGGCTCATATCTAGGACATTAGAGGATCTCTTTTGTCTTTATTTTCCTTCCTTCTTTTTGCTTAATTTTTAATATTAAGTGGCCACTTCAAGCATTTGCACCAACATATCTAATAAAGACATCTACACGACCTATATGTACCCACCCTATTCAAATTGACCTCATCCAAGTGTACTAATGAAGTTTCACTAGGCAGAAATGAACGTTAGCGAAAGTTCTCTATGAAATGCTTAATGCTAGCGAAACTTTGCCATCGTTCGTCTATCAAGACATAGCTTTGCATTTTAGTGAATTAGCATAATTGTAGCAAATTTGCCCCTGGTAAAGCGGTGCGAATTATGGCGAAGCCTTTGCAGGCAAAAAATCGCTCTTTAGCGAATTTTACCCAATATTTTTACAGTCTTTTCAGCTACATGCATGCACGTTATGTCGGTTGGCGGAGCAGCAGTAGCAGCAGTGGCCTCTCCGGACCCCAGGTAGTCCTTCAAAACCAATATATCAGTTTTGGTTTACTCTACAAATAATATCTAGGTAACTGGCTGTGGGAAGAGAATCCAAAATAGTACTGCAGAAGTAGCAGCAGTAGTAGCGGCCTAGGTACTGGACCATATGGCTTCTGTGTTCCTGAGCCCTGCAGGATGAACTCCAAAGAGCGTGGTGAGCGCATCTACTGACGCGAAACACTACTGCGGTGCAGGGATCTGCTGACAATTAACCTGCGGGATGATCTGCGGAAAACGCTACACAACCTCGGCCTACTGCGGGAACCAGGCCTCCAGTTCTCGGCATCGCCTCCTGAGTGCCAAAGGAAAGGACCACATAAGCGGTGGGCGAGGAAGCGAAAGCGCAGCAAAAAAATGGGCATACGGGCTAGGCTAAGGGCAAACCCCAAACGGCCAGCTGTCCCATCCTTATTTCTCTCCAACGTCTGCTCCCTAGAGAATAAACTGGACTACATTCACCTTCAGAGAGCCACCCTGCAGGAGTTAAGAGATGGCTGCATCCTTGTATTGACAGAAACATGGCTCACTGACAGAATACCGGATGGTGCCATTCAGATAGAAGGACTCGCCTCATTTCGTGCATAGAAATGTGGCTCTGTGTGGTAAGACTCGGTGGTTGGGTTGTGTGTCTACATCACTGTGGAATGGTGCAATAACTCTGTACTAGTTTCCACCCACTGCTCATCGCTGTTAGAGCTCATGATTGTGAGATGCAAACCTTTTTATCTGCCACAGGAATTTACCACTGTGTTCATCATCGGGGTAAATATCCCCCCAAGTGCAAATGCTAAAGAGGCACTCTGTGAGCTGTATGGAGCTATTAGTGATCTGCAAAACACACACCCGGATGGATTGTTTATTGTTGCCAGAGACTTCAACCATGTAAATCTCAAGGTGGCTCTTCCAAAATTCTACCAACATGTAGATTTTGCTACAAGAGGGGAAACCACACTGGATCTAGGTTACACAAACATTCCTGGCGCATACCGGGCACAGCCCCGCCCCCACCTGGGATACTCAGATCACATTTCTCTTATGTTAATACCCGCCTTTAGACCGATTGTCAGACGGTCCAAACCAGTTCCGAGGTGGAGGAGAACCTGGCAGGCAGATGCTATACCTGCTCTTCAGGACTGTTTTGAGTACACCAACTGGAACATATTCGAAGAGGCTGCGACTGTTGATGATAATACAAATTTGAAAGAGTTCACATCAACTGTGATGTGCTACATCACCAAGTGTATAGATCATGTCACTATTTACAAGACCATCACTATACGTCCCAATCAGAAACCATGGTTGTCTGCTGAGGTACGTGAACTGCTGAGGTCTCGGAGCCTTGCCTTCAGATCAGGTGATAAGGCAGTTCTAAGAACGGCAAGGGCAAAACTGTCCAAGGCCATCAAGGCAGCTAAACGTGCATATAGTCATAGGATACATAGGCAATTTCAAGACAGCGGGAACACCAGGCGCATGTGGCAAGGCGTTCAGGCTATCACCAACTACAGGATGACAACACCAGTCTGTGTTGATGATGCCTCCCTTATATGCTTTATAATTCTTATGCCCGGTTCACCGAAATGAACAACACGAAGGGGTCGAAGACCATACCCCCACACAACGACCAGGTGCTATGTCTAACCAAGTCTGATGTGTGGAACACTCTCCGCAGAGTCAACCCACATAAGGCTTCTGGACCAGACAATATCCCAGGAAGAGTGCTCAGAGAATGTGCAGACCAGCTGGCAAATGTTTTCACCAACATCTTAAACATCTCCCTGAGCACGGCTGTTGTTCCGAGGTGCTTCAAGGCTTCCATCATGATTCCTGTGCCAAAGAAGTCCCACGTGTCCTGCCTAAATCGTCCTATCGCACTAACATCCACCATAATGAAGTGCCTTGAGAGGCTGGTCATGAGACACATCAAAGGCCTGCTCTCGCCATCTCTGGATCAACTGCAATTCACCTACCATTCCAATCGCTCAACGGACAATGCCATCGCCACTACCCTGCACTTGTCACTTAGCCACCTAGACAATAAATATAGACAAATACAAGAGTCCTCTGCACTGCTGCAATAAACTTCTAGCAAGGTATAACCTGCTTGCATTACCTGTGTGCCGGTGAATTTCTTGTCGTCCTCTGCACTCAACCCATAATCAATATATTTAAGACAGAGACATTTTGTGCATACTGCTACTAAAAAATGCCTTACCCTTTAAACAAAACAGGGATTGTTTGTCCATATATTGCAATATATTTAAGCTGGCCAACTACGTCAAAGTCATCCCATATCTGCCAGTCCTATGCTCAATTTTCATCTGATTCATTAAGAATTCTATGGTTTCATTATACATTTTATAAAGGGACTAGGTTTTACCTGCAACTTACTAGCTGCTTTCAAAGTAAAACTCCCAAACTTGGCTGCCCTTTTATTAGACACCTGTGGGATCACCTGACCTGAGTTGTAGGGGGCCCGAGGGTAAGGGGGGCCAGGCCACGCAACACTTACTTGATTAGCCGGCCCCCCATCTTTCTGAGAGCTGCTGCCTTCGGGAAGGCATGGACGTTTAAGGGGCCCTGGCCACCAATTTTCTTATAATGTGGGGGGGGGCCCTGGCCACCAATATCTTTTTATTAACATGTGGGAACCCTAGCCACCAATATTTTTTCCTGTTTTTTACTGTGTGGTGGGGGGCGGACCTGTGGGGTGGGGAGGGTGGACCTGTAGGTGGGGCTTGCGGTGGGCGCAGCCCAGGGGGCACAGGAAATTTTGTTGTATGGGGCCCTGTGATTTCTGATGGCTGTCCTGTCTGTATCAGATCACAAGATCCTGCAGCGGGTGGTGAGGACAGCGGAAAAGATCATTGGGGTCTTGCTTCCTGCCATTATGGATATTTACCACACCCGCTGTCTTCAGAAGGCTAGCATTGTCAGGGATAGCACCCACCCTACACATGATCTCTTTACCCTCCTGCCATCCTGTAAAAGATACCGCATTATTCGAGCGCTGACTTCCAGAATGCGAAACATCTATTTCCACAAGCCATCAGGTATCTCAACCCCAAGGACTGAGCTGAATATATTCATAAGGAACTGAAATGTCCACTTTGCCCAACATGACCATGTACTACAGTTGTTGTATAGCACTGGGGGGTTCTGGAGGAACGTCATTTTGTTTCTACTATACTATATTTACTGTATATGGCTGAAATGACAATAAAATCCCCTTGACTTGACTATTACTGCTACAGACTTTGATGCCATATAGCAGATAATAGTTAGGGAATTTTTGCCTTGTTTCGCTTAAAAAATGGTGCCCATAAACTTGTATGGTGTCGTGCGTCAAAAAAAGACGCGCGTCAAAAAATTTCAGCGCGCGACCAAATTTTTTTACACTGCAATAAACAGGGAATTCATTTTTGGGAAAAATGTTGGTTAAGCATTCAGTCAAGGGCTACAAGGAGTCAATACTTGAATCTAAATGAGACTTATTATTTAAAGAGGGCATAAACCTTATAGAAATATCTACCAATTGGGGCCGTAACTCTCCAGAGGAGGCATTCTTAGTTTAAAGGGGGCATAAACCTTCCCTAGAATCATATTATGTTCAGCCACTAGCTTCTCAGAGTATGCATTACAAATTCCTTACAGAAGCAACTTGAATGCAGATTTATCAAAAATATACTTTTTGAGTTTTTTTCTAATTAAAAAAAAAATCTCAAATGCGGACTCATTTATTGAAAAGCGGAAATCTCAAAAACCTGATCACATAAAAACATGCCCTGAAATCACATCTCCAAAGTTTTAGTAATCTCAAAAACTTGAATTGCAATATAGTTTGAATTTTGCTTATAGAACTTTCTTCTACATCAAGTTGTAAACTCAAAATAAAATTCAAGATTTTTGCAGCCAAAAAACTCTTTGCGGTAAAAAGTTGAATTCAGATGTTGACAAATCTCTGAATATAGAGAGATTATCTTAAAAATTAGCTTGACCTAATATTATCCATATATTTGGATTCCCAAAAATTATTTTTATTCCACCCCTGGTATTTTTATAGCTCACTCAGCAGGAACCATAACCTCTTTTGTTTGAGGGAAAGAAAGATAAAAACTGTTTAGCCTGCCCAGGTACTGAATGTGCTGTAAAAAAAATACATAGTGCAGACTCATGTCTTCAACTTCTTGATGGATCTCCAGTGCTTTGTAAAATATCAGCTCCACTCCCGCAAATCAATACTGCTCACATGAAGAATGCCTCACACACCAAACTGCTGTATCAGCAGATAAAGAGTCACAGAGAATTCAAATCAAGTCCTTCTGCGGATAAACACACTTTTCCTCTCATCCAAATATTTCGCAAAAGCTTGGAGATTTATTATATTTTTTTGTAAATTGAATGCTATGGTATTTAATCACAATTTCCACTGCCTGAATTGACTGTTCCTTAAAAATATATGAAACAGTCATAAAAGCCATTATATGCTGGATACTGATCCATTGTGCATCCCAACAAAAAACCCTGTTTGGAATCATAATTCAGAACTGCTAAGTGATCTCGGAATTCAAATGAGGTAGGGTGCGCTATGGCAGCAGTGTAACGATCCTACAATCTGAAACGAAACAAGATTTCCAATAATGCAGCGAGTCTGTACACGGAGAGATATAGACTAGCTACAGAATCTACTCACAAATTTTTAGCGATATTATTGCCATATATGGTTTCACAGCCCCATCGCTTTATGCTTTTAAACTTTATCGCCTGCTCTGAGGACCTGCTGCCCTGTTCCAGTTCCCTTTTACACCACCCCACACTACATTTAAAAGACCACACAGACATCAGCACTAAAAATGCACACACACACAAAAAAACATTGATGGTCAGGCTCCCCTTATAAATTAAAAAAATAACTGTGGCATCAGGCCCCCCATAAAAGTTTTTAAAAAAACATTGGTGGGCAGGGCCCCCTTTAAATTTTAGAAAAAAACATTGGCGCCAGACCCCTCCTTACAAGTTAAAAAAAATATATTTTTTGTAAAAAACATTGGTGGCAGGGGCCTATAGAGTATTAAAATAATACATTGGTGGCTAGGGGTTTAATAAAATTTAAAAAAAAACACATTGGTGTTCAGTAAAACTGAACTTGTGGCTTCAGGACTTAAACTTTGGGTCCTTTCGTGGCTTCGGATATTTTCACGGATTTGGGACTTTAACTTTGGCTCCTTTTGTGGCTTCAGGTCTTTTCGCGGCTTCGGGACTTCGGCTCTTTTTCAGCCCGGCTATTTCGGAAAGTGCAGCACAGCCAGACCCCCTTTATGGCCAGTACAGCAATACCCCCTGTGCCCCACTGATGACAGCCCTGGGTGGAAGGGATCAAAGGTAAGTGCCCTGTCTATGGTTTACAGCCCCTCTGTGGTAGCCAAAGACAATGGAGCCCCTCTGCTAGTTACAACACTAGTAGGGCATCCTCTACAATCTTTTATTTAATCTACCGTATATACTCGAGTATAAGCCGAGTTTTTCAGCACCCAAAATGTGCTGAAAAAGTCTGCCTCGGCTTATACTCGAGTCAGTACCAGACCAGACCCTGCAGACAAGCGAGCGATAAAGCCAATGCGCACCAGAGATATCCGCGGGCAGGTTCGGGTTCACTATTTGGGGTCAGTGGCAGGTACTAAAATAGTGAATAGCGTCAGACAGGACAATGTCTATGCAGTTTCCCTGCAGAACAACACACAGTACCTGGGATTGTGTTACGGCTGCTCCTGCAGGCATCGCTCACAGACCAGCGCCTCTTCTCCTCGCCACTGTCCGCAAACATGTCAGCCACAACTACAACGTTCTCTGCCAGATCCTCCCGGACTCCGTATTCCTCTTGCACAAGTTACAAGTTACTCCCCGTCCGCTCTCGCTCAGCCTCTGCGGCTCTCATGAGACTTTCACTGGGCAAGATGGCAGTGGCCAGTAGAGTGCGGTGCGGGTTACCACGGTAACATTGCAGTTTAGTAATAGAAGCTAGCCAGGGGTGATGATTAACCCCTTCCCTGCTAAGGTTGAGTGTGACTGCTCTGAAACAGGGTACGATGGAGACAGCAGTTCTTCTGAAGAAGGTATTTTGCCATACATTTATCACATACATTCTAAACAATTTTATTTATCACCATCCTGTTGTTATATGGTTATATGGAACCTCAAGTGATATTAGGTGATGCTTGACAGAGAGCTTTGCCACTTGGGCGATCCTGGCCCATTTGCTTGCTGCTGCCCCCCCCATCATCTTTTTCGCTCTGGAGGAGGTTGTGGGTTCCACGATGCTAGCCCAGAGAGGCACAATTGTGCTCTCTGAGCTAGAAGAGCCACATTTAGGGAAACTTAGCTGCTGCATTTTTCACCCTAGGCTTATACTCGAGTCAATACGGTTTCCTAGTTTTTGTAGGTAAAATTAGGTACCTCGGCTTATACTCGGGTCGGCTTATACTCGAGTATATACGGTAGTTAGAAAAATGCGCAGAAGGTCTACAGTATTATTTAGGGATGCACCGAATCCAACTTTTGGATTCGGCCGAACCCCCGAATCCTTTGTGAAAGATTCGGCCGAATACCAAACTGAATCTGAACCCTAATTTGCATATGCAAATTAGGGGTGGGAAGGGGACATTTTTTTTACTTCCTTGTTTTTTGACGAAAAGTCACGCGATTCCCCTCCCCATCCCTAATTTCCATATGCAAATTAGGATTCAGTTCAGCCGGGCAGAAGGATTCGGCCGAATCCAAATCCTGCTGAAAAAGGCCGAATCTTGGCCGAATCCCAAACCGAATCCTGGTTTTGGTGCATCCCTAGTATTACCTTTAATCCACAATTTCTCAGTATAATGCCCCATTAATAAATCTGACATATATTACTGTGTCTTACATGAGTCAAGCTGCTGTGACCTCAGCTATGAAGCACTTTCACATACCCATATCTTAAAGGAACAGTAACGTCAAAAAATAAAATTGTTTTAAAATAATGAAAATATAATGCAGTGTTGCCCTGCACTGGTAAAACTGCTTTGTTTGTGCTTAAGAAACACTACTATTGTTTATTCAAATAAGCTGCTGTGTAGCAATGGGGGCAGCCATTGAAAGGAGATAATGCTTAGGTTACACAGCAGATAGCAAATAAGCTCTGTCTGTCTAATGGTGTTATCTCTTATCCATATAGCTGTTTTTCAATTTCCGCCATTGCTCCACAGCAGCTTGTTTATATGAACTACAGTAGTGTTTCTGAAGCAAACAGATCAGTTTTACCAGTGCAGGGCATCAGTACATGATATTTTCATTACTTTAAAACACTTACATTTTTTGGTGTTAATGTTCCTTTAACTGATGCTTTGATTATGCTAGACTTTAAATGACAAAACGGTTTTGTTTTTAATGAGGCATAGGGTTTCTATTCTATTTTCCATGACTTTATTAAACGTATTAAGCTCTTACTTCCCGACCCCCTGAAAAACACAACAGGAGATACAATGAACCTACTGCATCAGTTCTGTGACTCTGCTGTAGTACCTTACTAACCCAAGGCATTCTGGGAGTTGTAGTTGGAGCAGCGGATGCTACAGAAAAGTCAAACACATTGATAAATGTATTTAATTTTTAATTGGAATTGCTGTATTAACAGTATTAAAAGCCTTCTATTTATCCAAGAATATTTTTATTTGAAAATTATGAAATTATTTTAATAAAGTACAGGTATGGGACTTATTATTCAGAATGATCAGGACCTGGGGATATTTCCATAATTTGGATCTTCAAACAATAAGTCTACTTAAATTGTTTGGCTCTAATAAGGATTAATTATATCTTAGATTGGATCAAGTACAATGTGCTGTTTTATTATTACAGAGAAATAGGCAATCATTTTTAAAAGATAGAATTATTTGCTTATAATGGAGTCTGTGGGAGATGACCTTCCTGTAATTTGGAGCTTTCTGGATAGCAGGTTTCCGGATAACTGATCCCATACCTTTACATGTTTAGAAATAAAAGCAATACAGGCTTAGCATTTATATTTTGGTTTTTAACAGAGGTCTCAAAATAAGGTTCTGAACCATAATGGTCATGCTTGGTAGTACCCATGTGTCTGCCTTCTTAGTACAAATAAGGTAAAAACAGTGCTTTTTTTTTTTTTTTTAAATATGCTTTTAAGTCATTCTCTAAAAAATGTATAGGCACAATTATAAAAAAAAAGAAGTCTAAAATATGTACCAGTAGCAGCCTGGGTATTTTTGTGGGGTAACAGCCTCCCATGATATCGCTAGCCATAGCCCCTAGTTGTGATTGCAGCAGCGTGACTTCCCAATGCTTCATCCTATTTTTACTTTTTGTGTAATAAACTAAAACTGCAGCTGATATTTATTTTTAGGCTGAAGCCAGAAAAAGGAATCACTGTCAAATGTAACTAGTCAGCCTGGGCCCTGACAGAATCATCCCTCTATAGCGCCTTATGTTGGATGTTTCTCACTGACAGGAAAGATGTGAATGAAATTTAGGGGAGCTGAATTTATGCCTGGCAGCCTGATCCTAAGGGACTCCCTTGTATTTTTCACTCAGCAGAATGGAGACTAATTATGTATATATATATATATATATATATATATATATATAGATACACACACACACACACACAACACCTCACTATTTCTGTACATTCACAGCAATTGCTACAAGCCATGGAAAATTCCTAAGTAATTAGCAGAGCGAGGGCCATTCTTAGCTTTCTGCTGGTGTGTTACTAGCTTTTACGTCATGAAGATCTTCTATATCCTAGTGCAGTTATAGAGTGAGAGAGAGAGGGAGCATATAAAACATTCATCCCTTGCTTTTTTAACTCTCTAGAGAAGGTTTTATTTGAGATAATATTGGGATCTTTGGGGCTGATGTACAAACAGGAATGCATGGAATTTAACACCCGTCTTAGTACTTTTTGGCAGAGAAGCAGTCAAAAGCAAATTTATCAGGACAGTCATACTTGCAAAAAAATCTAATTCGTTAAAGGGGTTGCCCATCTATGAGTTAACTTTTAGTATGATGTACAGAGTAATATTCTGAGACAATTTGCAACTGTTTTGAATTTTTTATTTGTGGACTTTGGGTTATTTAGTTTTTTGTTCAGCACCTCTCCAGATTGCAGTTTCAGCAATCTGGTTGCTAGAGTCCAAATTACTAGCAACCATGCATTGATTGGCAGAAATAACTGAATATGAATTGGAGAGGACATGGATAGAAAGGTGAGTAATTAAGCATAGTCATAACTAAAAATGTGAAAAAATGTGTAACTTTACCGAGCATTTGTTTTTTAGATGGGGGTGAGTGACCCCCATTTGAAAGCTGGAAAGAGTCAGAAGAAAAAGGCAAATAAAATAAAATATATAAAAAAAAAGAAAAAATAATGACCTATTGCAAAATTACTTAGAATTGGCCATTCTCAACGTACACTTCTTGCTTTTTTATATAGTTGTGCTTTGAGCCACTACCATCCTCCTGCCCCATCCAGGGGTGATCCTGGACCCTTTGACGCCCAATGCAGCTCACTGCTGCTGCCCCCACCTCTTTTTGAGCTGAAGGGGTCCGGGGGGGAGTCCACACACTAACACAGAAAAGTGCAATAGTGCTCTCTATGGTATTTTCACTTTGAAAACCACCCCTGGTAACCCGTGGGCGCTTCCGCCTGAGGCGAGTTTCTCAACTGTATCCTGCCCCGATCCTGAATGTTGCACAGTTGTGTCTATTGATGCACGGGGACCCTGATGCTACTCCCATCTTTGGGGCAAATTCACTAAGATTCGTAGTTGCGCCAGGCGTAACTTCGCCGCACTTCGCCAGGCGTAGTTTCGCCAGCGCTTCACAAATTCACTAAAATCCGAAGTTGCGCACAGGGGTAGCATAAGGTTGCGAAGTTGCGCTAGCGTTGATTCGCTAAGCGAAGTTACGCTAGCGATGGTTAATTTGCATACGGTGCCAAATTCAAATTTCAATGGAGGAATACGTATCAGCACTACAAATGCCTAGAAAACCTTCAAAACATCAAATAAAAATTTTATTTTGCCCTACACATGTGCCCACTGTCTAGGTAAGTTGCCATGAGTCAGGAAATGTAGGGGGGAAGGAGGGGACCCCCAAAACAATTTGCGATCTTTTTCAGCCTATCACCCATAATGTAGAAAACACGCCAGCGTTTTTTGGGACTTAGAAAAAATTTTGACTTTTTTTGAAGCAATCCCTATCTACTCTATTGCGCTTCGCCAGGTCTGAGGTGGCGAAGGAAGTCTAGCTTAAAAGGTAGCGTTCAGTACACTGTGCGCGTTAGTGAATTTGCGTAGTTACGTCCGTAGCGATAATTCGCCAGGCGTAAGGGTGCGAAGTAACACTTGTGAATCTACGCCAGCGTTCGTTAGGGAATTTGCGCAGTAACGAAAATGCCAAACGCTAGCGAAGTAACGCTAGCGTTTGGCGCTTCGGCACTTAGTGAATTTGCCCCTTAAAATCACTGTTCCACAGTGGTCTGTTTCAATTGCCACAGCACATGATGATTTCCCTCAAATTTGCCCTTGTGGACTTGTGGTCATAAATTAGCTTATTGATTGCAATGTCTGCTTGGGTTAAAGGCCTCTTTTGGGGAATCAAGATTTTGCTTTTGTTGGTAAACCCGGTTCTGGTGGGCCCTCACATCACTAGATCACTGCTAGAATCTGACTGAGCTTAAAAGGGACAATGCTAAATACTATTGTAGGGACCCATTGGTTTTTCTATGTTCATATGGCTTTAAGCCCTACCCTTTTTCCTTTTCCTTAGTTACTAGGCAAAAGCCTATGTATCCATTTTAGTATTTACATAACCAGTGTTATTGGTCGAGGGGTGTAATGACCACTTCCTACCATACTTCAATACAGTGTGTGGAAAGGGCTGGATCTTCCTCTTTGGCTGCTGATGTCCTAACCATCTGGATGTACCCATTGAGCCTGGGTACACCAAGGCCCAGTAAAGCCACCGCCCTAAAGGGACCTGTACCTTTAGCGACTAAGTCGGGGACCAGGGAACCCCCCGAGGTTAGCTAGAATAGGTTATATCTGTTATAGACTCTCTAGGAGAGTGAGATAGAGAGATCATATAGCAAGAGCAAGGATCTGTAGCAGAGAGTAGCTTCCCAAAAGGCTTCTTAATTGCCTTTAGTGAAGGGACCACAGTGGATAGTGTGTCAGGCTAGTCTCCTTCTCCCTGACCACTCCACTGGGTGGGATCTGGACCATTTCAAGGTACATCTGCCTGGGATTCCTGATTACTACTTGACTACAATGCCTTGTGGGAGTCACATTCCTCAGATGTGTCATCCAACCTATTCTATCATGTGATGTTACATCTACCTATACCTCTTAACAACTGAGAGTAAACCTAGGGGCAATTGTTCTTGTAACAATAAAGTACCAATCTGTTATTTCACCATAAGAACCTCCTGGTGTCCATTTTCTATTTTTACTATACAGTAGTCTAAGTGTTGTAGTGCCACTACACCTTTATGGGAATCTTCCACTTAGCGAAGGCCCTAATCCTGATGTGTGAGTCGCAATGTAACCTATGCTCCTATCACTAGCTGGACACTTAATTACTTGTGGTCTGGATAGCCCAGATTAGCGTTACACTATACTAAAATATATTTTATGTTATAGACAGATGAACAACACAACTATTTAGAGCTTTGGAAGGATTTTCTGTATTTTCAGGTCTGTTGTTGCTTACAGGATTAATAAGGTATCTCCATTTTTCATATTGGGTAGTTTTAATGCTGAATTATTGCTTGCTCCAAGCTTGATACAGCCTTATTTCCAACAGCTCAAATTAGACTCCAGCTGATTGTTCTAAAATACATATCTGGTATACTTGCACAGATAATACAAGTCCGTATTCAAACTGTCGTTCTGTATATATGATGCGAAGCAGCTAAGAAAAGGAATGAATACAGCCGCCTCCAGATTTCTACCAGTTCTATGAATGAGGCACAGCATGAGACGCACGGTTTTCTCTTGTGACAAATACAAGAGGATGAATTGTGCATCACCAGGAATACACAGTCACATGAAATTGCATTACCTTGCTGCTTTATGTTTCTATGACAACTAAATGTTTGGAGCAAATTTATTTATAAATGCCGTGAAAAATAAGAAACTGTTTGCAAGATTTTTCTACAACTTTTGAAGACATAGCTGATGAATATTGATGCTGGAGGAGGGCTATTTTTATTATAAATATTGATGAGTATTTATAAAGCACCAAAATGTAGGGGTTACAGACAGGCTCATATATTTTCTTTACATTTTATGGGATTTGGGATTCGGCCGAATACGGAACCGAATCCGAATCCTAATTTGCATATGCAAAAGTAACAGTATTGCAGTATAGTAGCAGAGGGACACATGGAAGCTTCTGCATTTAATTTACTTTGCAGTCTACAGTTTGTCAATTTAATTTTGGTAGTTCCTTCATATTTCTGAATGATATGCTCTATTGGTAAAGAGCGACAAAGCTGTTTAACCTTAATAGTGCTATCCTTAGCCTCCCTTGCTGTTTAGCTTAATGAAATTCACTAATGGTTGCCTATTGATATATATATCTTTTTAGCTTGCAATAAAGTGTGTCTTGGTGTTGCTAATAATTGATTTTGAACTTCCAACAGCAATTTTAATGGATAGCCTCAGTTTACAGACCATTCTACTAATAAATCAGATTGAACCTTAATGGATTTGTCTGTAGTATGTGGTTTCATAGTCTAGACATTTAACCTTTTGACTTTTCTTTATAATGCATGAAGGCAACCATTCAGAATGGAACATAATCGCAGTCATAATGGGTTTTCGACATCAAAAGGTATCAAACATACCTGCATGTAAACATTTTAATCACCTTGAATTACTTTGCAATGTATATGTTAATCTAACAAACGGGTTACAGTAAAAGGTGATAAGTCAGCAATTGAAGGGGACCTGTCACCGAGAAATAAAAGCCCTTTATAAATTAAACATGAAACCCAAATTATTTAATTATTAATCCATCCATACCTGTTATAAATGTATTTAAAATTCTCGGCTGCCAATCATATATTGCCGGCCTCCGCTTCTATGCCTTAGGCCTAAGGCATTGAGGCAAGGGAGGCAGTTACTGAAAGGAACAGGGGAAATCCCGGGCTTTCACTGTGCTATCCTTGTGCTATCCCTAGGCGAACCGGTTCGTCTTGGCACGGCAGAAACCATCTGATTACACCAGCCCAGATACACTGCGCAGGGGTCTTGCAAAGAACGACACAGTAGGCACGTGTGTTGCAAAGCAAGTTCCGATTTATTAGGGTTACAGCAGTTGCTTATATAGCCAATATGACGTGTAACAAAGGTATGCCTTAGCCTAAGGGAAAACAAAAAAGTATTATTCTGTGTGTCTCCAGAAAGAAACTTTGTAGTGGGGTGTGTTGGTATGCGTGATAAGAAGAGATAAGAAACATATTCGCCCAAGGGCATTGGGGGCTGCTCAGGCCAGCTGGGGAGTACGTGCCATATAAGCATGTTTTGCACAAAGAAGTTTGAGCAAGGACAGAAGTTTCAGGGATAGAAGTTAACCCTTTCAGTTCCCCCCTTTCAATCCCCCCTTTAGTCACGCAAGTGACTACACACGAGCAGCATGAATAAGTTTGAGTTGTGAACCTTCTGAAGAAGCAATAAGTGAAGAAATCAACTTCCTAATGTAAGGGATTACACAGCAGAAAATAAATGAAATAAAAATCAAAACAATCAATAAGGTAACACTGATCTGGGCTAAGACCTTTTGCCAACCTGTCATCCATCCAAAATATTCATCCCAAGGATGTGTGATACCAGAATTTTTCTTTAACGTAATGAACAGATCAATTACTTTGCTGTTTGGACCAGTATTATCGGGGATATATGTGCAACAGGTGTGTGTGTTGGCAAGCATTTTACAGACAACCCCCTTTTCCGTCAGTATCATGCCAAGTGCTACTCTATTTTAAAAGTTGGTTCCAGGGAGTGTTTTGGTAGGAATTCTTTGACTAACACCCAATCACCAGGAAATAGGGAGTACCATTGTGTGTGTGTGCTTCAAGGTCAGAACACATTGTTACAGGAATACAAAATATAACAGAATAGTGATAAGAACCTTCTCAACAGATGTTACACATAACCTTGAACAGTTTCTAGAAGGGCCTCATGGGCACTCAGAAACTGTTCACTCCATTAAGGGGGCCAAGCAGGGCCTGCAAGACTTTTCCTCTACAACACTCCTCCTTTTCGTCAGTATGTCTGGCAACAATAATACAAAACAAACAATTAAATATAGCATACCTTATAAATGCTATGCATACAACCTATATGAGAATACATCTGGTATATAATGTTCATACACTGTGGTGGTTCATGGAAGTCATTTCAGACTTTTAGCGTTCTTAGGATAGAACAGAACAGGCCTAGAAGAATTTGCCTTTAGAAAAGAGTGAGAAAATAAGGAGGTACAGCAAGAACAACAGCAACAAATGATGATTAGCTGAACTGTTGATACCAATGCCATCGGAACATAAGTGTACCAACTTACTAATATCCTTGGGCGACACCGTTTTATGAAAATGCACTACTGGTGCTTCACAGAATCCTGAGATGGCCATTGGAAGAAGTGTAGTGTTATACTGGAGAAGTGTCAAATTACCTCAAGGACTGTTAACTATGTCCTGACAGGATAGAGATTCTACTATGTATGTCATACTGTGAGCTGATAAAGGAGAATGTGTACATATCCAACAATCAGTAATAGTGTTGATGCTGCTATAACATGCATTTTAACAAGAGCATTATCATTAGGCTCAAACAGTTATGCATATAAGTCTCTTTGAACAAATTTAACCTGATCTGGTGATGAAACATTAACCTCAGATGCTGGTGAGGCTGTTGTTGTGTTGACTTGGGACCTGCCATTAACAGAAGGCTTTATAAGTGCTATAATCAGCACGGCAATGAAGATACGTATGTGCAGCAGGAAGACACAGATTCGGACCAAACATCTGGCCCACAAAGACATGATTCTGCTGGAGATCTTCACCCGATGGGGACCAACATCTTTAGCGTTGGATGTTATGGTCCCTGGGACTTAAGTGGTGGAAGGAAAGAGGCATTATTATGTCCTACAATTCCCCCCACTTACACAAAAGGTGGAAGTTGAAGTATTCTTACTGTGAGACGCGTGGATCCCATTCGGTTTCCCTTCAACCTTTACAGCTGTTTCTGTGGCGAGCAGTACCTGGAATGGTCATTTTCAGCGAGGTTGAAGATCTTTGGCACTGCGTCTCTTTATGAGGACCCAATCTACTGGAATGAGAACATGTGGTTCCAGAACATCCGCTGGATCTGGTAATGAAGAATAAACTCAAGAGCACAATTTGGTCAGTTCCTTAGGTAACTTAGTAACATATTCATTCATTCTTCCATAGTTCATGCAAAGAAGATGAGTAGAAGGAAAGTACTGAGCCATGCGTGTTTGTCTCCCAAACAATATTTCATATGGGGAGAGTTTAGTTAGCCTTTGGGGAGTGTGTGTGACAGACATAAGCATTATATCAAGGGCATCTAGCCACGCAAGTTTAGTCTCTGCACATACTTTAATTAGCCTGCTGACTTTCTACTTTCCCACTAGCTTGGGGATGATATGGTGTGTAACATTTGATGAATCCCAATGTCTTCTGGCCAACCAGAGAATTAGTCAACACAAACAAATACATATTCAGAGGTACAACATTTAAGTATCTGTATGGAATCTATCTGCAATATCTGAAATGGATACATTGCTTTAGGCGGTGTTTGATAGGTGTTCTAATAGTCTTACCTAGATTATATTGCCCACAAATAAAACATATTTTATACATATTTGGCTGCAATAGATGAGAACCCGGGGCAAACCACATTCCTGACACTACATCACAAATCCCCTCTTAAAAAGTGTGGGTGAGACCATGTGAGGCAGCAACCAAATATGGTAACAGAGCACGGGGTGCAACAGGGCAATCACCTAGATGCAAAACAAAAAACATCAACATCCGGAGTATGTGTACATCTGGCTTTAAGCCAATGTTCCTTCTCCTCAGGTTCCATTTGGTCCTGAAGGGCTGATAAAAACAGCACTAGAGGGAACAGGTAGAGTTGGTTCTTTTACAACACATGCTTTAAACATTTTATAATACAATGCTGCCTGCTTTGCAGCTACATCAGCATAGGCATTATCTTGTGCTACACGGTCAGAGGACCCAGTGTGGGCTTAGTACTTAATGACTGCAACCTGCTTTGGTAGTCGGTTTTGGCACTACCGGATGGGCTGCAATAACAACTTTGTTAACTGCTCTGAGATCCTGAACAAAACGCCACTCATTCTTGCAGGGATTTTTAATTGGCAAGATGAGCATATTTACTGGGCTAATCCAATGAATTAACACTCCCTTATCAAGTAACCCTTGAATGACTGGGCAAATCCCCTATAGGTTTTCCCTGGACAGTGGGTACTGTGAGATTTTGGGCTGGGGGCCATTAGGTCTAAAATACTTCAATTAGGAGGTCTGGATGGTGATTAGAAGTGTTTGGAAATACTGGTACCGGTGCTGCCTCACACCTTCAATAAGGATTTATGAGGGATGCATTGGAATGTGAAGGGGCTGCATCTCCTGCTGGGGAAAGGGCTGTCTTTGGGGATATGCACTTATATGCATAATGCCCTTGATTATTACAATTAACGCAAACGACTGTCTTTTTGTTACGGTTATCTAACCTGTACTGCTGTCTGTTAGTTATTGTTCCTGGAGTTTTGGGAATTATCCTGGAAGTTGTTAGACTGTTGCTGACCTAGTAACACCTGCTGGGGCTTAAGACAGGAGTTCTCAACTTGTGGCAATGGCCATTATCATTTTCTTACTTCTTATGCTTCCAGGCAAGACTATGGGGCATGTTTACTAACATTGGAGATAAATATCTGGAGAGATTGCCCATGGCAACCAATCAGCAATTAGATTTAAACAGCCACAGCCAAGTTAGAAAACAAAAGCAAAGGTCTGATTGGTTGCTATGGGCAACATCTCCAGAAATCTCTCCAGATATTTATCTCCAATGTTAGTAAACATGCCCCTATGTATGCTGAGGTTACTGTGAGGATCATTTAGTAATCCTGACACAAAGGTAATAGCATACTGGACAGCAGACTCTTGGGCATCTTGGTTAAATTTGAAAACTATTTCCCAAGAAGCTTCTGAAAGAGAAAAAAAATGGTGGTCAACAGGGTTAGTCTCTCAATTCATTTTGGCTAACAGACATTGGTAATCCCCTGGACCACACACTTTGAGTACAAATAATATATTGTTCTAATTAGGCTTATGAGCACCATGGACAAACAAGAGTTCCTGTGCAAATTTATGTGGACTAGTGTGGGGCTGTGGAACATCTTGAAAAATCCTTCTAAGATCTGTGTGTTTTTAGTTAGACGTGCTTCTGCAGCGTCCCCCGTCGCCCCCCTTTTTCTCTACTTTGTATTGTACGGGTGGGGTAGAGCTTAGCTGCGAGGCTGGGGAAAGCCTGCTCTTCTGTATCTGAGCTATTACTGTCAGAGAACTTATCTCTGAGCTGTTCGCTTTACATTAATATTGTTCCTTATTTCACTTTCTCTTATCTTTTACACATTCCCAAACAATCTTTACTTAAACATACAGTATTTGTTACTCTTCATTAGAGGAAAATATAGAAGAGAAATATTAGGATAGCAGCTTTCTATCTTTTCACGTAGTGTAGTGTTGGATGAGACTTGCAGTTCTTCCTAGCGAATACTGCTTATGTGTTTTCTAGACCCTATTACTCCCTATTCCAGGCTAATTACCTATTTCCTGGATTCATAAATCTGATTTAGAAAAGACAGCCTGCCTCTGGATCAAATCCAGAGTTTATGTCTTTAGTAAGAACAAAAGTAAAAGGAATAAAAGTGGCAGTACAAAGATAGAAGGCAATCCACAATTGTGGTCACAGACAGTTAGCAGTAGAATTAATTGGTAACACAACTATACCGACATACAATACCCAACACTTAGACTGCAAAACAACAAAACATATGCATACATGCCTTACATATATATAGCTTGTAATCACTTATAACAAAGTGTGTGACTTGTGATCACTATCAAAAGAAGTTCCCTGTTGGTAAGCAACAAGTGGCTTACCTGCCGGCTTTGGGAAATTCTGTTGACAGAATCACTGCCCTCACGTAGCAATTTCCATCACCATATATATATGATTAGTACAACTTACAAATAGCAGCAACACCAATAGGATGTATTAGTAACAGTTATCAATATACAAACAAACAATTATGTGTCCCTGGATGGCATACACACACACACGCACGGCGAAAGAATGATAGATTTTTTAAGTAAGAAGTTACACGTCAAGAAAATTGACTACAATGTGACATATATACCTTAATCTCTATACAGACATGGGGGATACATACACGTACAAAGACAAAACGAGACAATATTGTATATGGAGAGGTGAATCAGTCAGTAAGAAAAGGTTTCTGCGTGCAACCTAAATATCCCTATCTTACTGTACTAACAGTATCGACCGTTACATGAGGCGAACCTTTGCAAAACAGCCTCAGTCTCGACCATCACAGGAGGCGAACCTTTGCAAAACAGCCTCGCGAGACAATTAACAACTAGCCTCAAAAACCGCCATACACGAGGCAAAACCTATTTTTATTCTTTTCGTTTTTATGGTTTTTTTATTTTTATTTTTTATATATATATAACAACCAGCCTCAAACCGCCATACCAGAGGCCAAAACCTATTTTTATTCTTTTTTGTTGTTATATTTTATTTTTTATATATATAACAACCAGCCTCAAACCGCCATACCAGAGGCCAAAACCTATTTTTATTCTTTTTTGTTGTTATATTTTATTTTTTATATATATAACAACCAGCCTCAAACCGCCATACCAGAGGCCAAAACCTATTTTTATTCTTTTTTGTTGTTATATTTTATTTTTTATATATATAACAACCAGCCTCAAACCGCCATACCAGAGGCCAAAACCTATTTTTATTCTTTTTTGTTGTTATATTTTATTTTTTATATATATAACAACCAGCCTCAAACCGCCATACCAGAGGCCAAAACCTATTTTTATTCTTTTTTGTTGTTATATTTTATTTTTTATATATATATAACAACCAGCCTCAAACCGCCATACCAGAGGCCAAAACCTATTTTTATTCTTTTTTGTTGTTATATTTTATTTTTTATATATATAACAATTCTGCGCTTCCTAGATGTCACTGCTCTCCTTACATTACCCCACTTCAACATCTAATTGTGTAGCCACTGCATGGGTATGGGCATCAGGTCCCCCATTCTAGCATGTAAACAAGATTTTGCCATGATGCAAAACTTGTCTTAATAATAGTGTTCACAAAATGTCTCCTACCTGCTTGCTGTGGTTGTGAATTCCAAGACTGAAGGAAAATGATTTAAATAATTTATATAGTGTAAGTGAAGCTTATTTTGCTTGACAAACACAGATTTCAGAGTTCAGATTCATGACTTATTGGTTCCAACCAAGCTCCCCTGTTTAAGGAAATTCTACATTTAGTTGATCTACGAGCTGAACAGAACTAGGACTATGTAGAAAAGCCAACAACACTCCACCAAGGAAGGGATAGTGAGGCTAGCACCCAGGTAGGTATTCCTGGTAGACTGCATTTCTGTAAAAAGTAAGACTTCTCTTTTATTTAGGGACACCATAGGTCAGGCTGAAGCCTTTGCCATGTCCTGCATGTTCACTCTTTTTAATATAACGTTCAGATATGTCTATCATAGGAAAAAAACATTGTTGTGTGTTCCGTAATACTGTCCTTTTTCTTCAAACAGTAGGAATAGTGTGAGAAATTGAATGGCTGCCGTAGTCAGTCGTTGGTATTCTGTGACACCCTCCTCTAATACACACTCCTAAGCCTAGTTTTATGCAGCAGTAAAACATTCATAAAGGGAATGAGTTTCACTCCTGTATGAACGTGTTTCCAGATACACTCCGCCTAGGTTTGCCACCTTTTAAAAAATCTTCACCGGCAGGTGGAGGGGGCGTAGTGAGCCGCAAAAGGGGACGGGCCGTGATGCGCTATTGGCTGGCCCGGGTCATGATTTCAAAGGGGGCGGAGCCAAACGTGCGCATTTGGCAAGAAGCCCAGGAAAAAAGGTGAGTTTTGAACAGGCTGGGGGCAGGCCACAGGCTTTTTTTTAGGTGTATTACAAATTTACCGGCAGCTACATCACCAGTAAATTTGTAATACCGGCCCCGGCCTTGGCTGGTGTAAAATACTGGCTGGGTGGCAACACTAATTCCGTCTTCACAGGTGTCACACGACATGATTCTATATATTAGAAGGACAGCATAGAATCCCAAATCTGCAAATTCAGCACAGATGGGACAGTGAAGGGAAAAGTTGACACTTTAATAAAATATATGAAAATATTTTGCATCATTTATGAACAGCATATGACAAATCAGATACATGAAGAAAATAATCAAACACTATCCACAACAATCTGCACTGCTATATTTATTATACTCTTGCAACATAGAATAAAGTGTGACGTGCTGCTTGATTGGACGGCTGTAGAAGCCAATCAGTTCAGAAAGTATCCTGTAGCAAGTAAAGTGTGGTGTTCCAGTTTTTCCTGAACACTTCACAGCAGGTAACGAAGAAATAACAGAACCAATAAACAAGTCTATACACAGTGCTATGACTTTTCCCAAAGCAAGAAACAGAATTGCTGTTGCAATTTTTGCGACTTGACAGTCACACTTCGGCAAAAAACCTATATTAGTTCATTATTAAAAAAAAAGCAAACAAACCTTGCTTATCTTAATGACAAATTATAAGTCAAACAACATGCACTGCTAAATATACTGTATATTATGATGTATAGCTCAGGGTGCATGCTGCAAGTTAATATATAGAGAGGTCATTTATGTTGAGAAGGCATGGTGCAAAGTGGAAAAACTGGTTCAATCTGCCACATTTTTGCACATTGTACCCTGCCTTCCAGGATAGATGAATTGCTGCAGGTTCCTGTGCTCTGTAGCCACCCCATAAATTCAGTGCTGTATTCATGTGGGCAGGCATCACCCACCTGTTAACTAGTGTAAATGATGTGCATGTTAGGAAGCACCAGTGGGTCCCTAAAGGCTTATTTACAAATCTAGTAAAAGTATGGGATCCGTTATCCAGAAACCCTTTATCTAGAAAATTCTGAATTATGGCAAGGCCGTCTCCCATTGACTCCATTTTATCCAAATAATCCAAAGTTTTAAAAATGATTTCCTTTTTCTCTGTAATAATAAAACAGTATCTTGTAGTGGATCAAAACTAAGATATAATTAATCCTTATTGGAAGCAAAACCGGCCTATTGGGTTTATTTAATGTTTACATGATTTTCTAGTAGACTTAAGGTACGAAGATCCAAATTACAGAAAGATCCGTTATCTGTAAAAACTCAGGTCCCGAGCATTCTGGATAACAGGTCCCATGCCTGTGTAAATTTCAGATGCAAATCACAATGCAAATTATCTCCAGATTTCCAGCATCATTGCCTGTGTATTGCTGATGATGTATGATAAAATTTCCAAAATATATGTCTAGTTTTTAATAAATGTCTTCCTTTCCACACCCTGCTGATTATTTCAGTTTGGGTTCAAGTAAAACATGCTTCCTCCAATCAACCAAGAGTGTCTTGCTTCGCCAGTATCCCTCGCAATTGCTCATTTGTCTGCCCTATTTGATATTACAAACAAGTTTATTAATATAATGGGTATCTATAATGATCTTGATCAATACACCAACCTCTGTGCTTTGTGGTGGGGATTATAAATCTCTCTGAAAGGCTCCTCTGCTTTTCTCAATCTCCCCATCTTTGGAAAAAATAAGGAGCTGGTTATTATTAAAAATAAGTGCACCTATCCTATTTCATACTCTCTATACCCTCATCGAGGAGATGGCCCAGAACACACAGATTTTTTTCAGGTTTCTGCTGTCTACATAACTCACCTTTCCTCTACCTGTGGATAACCAGAAAGTTCTGTAATTACCTATTATGTGTTCTCTCAATAACCATACCATCAAAGTCATAAAGTATTTCCAAAATAATATCAAATATATTATGTATGCTGTAGGATAAACTGATTTATTCCTTTCTCCATTTTTTTATGAAGAACAGAAAATAGATTGCATTTTCAAGTGAGAAATGATCCATGAACAGCTTGACAGTAGTAATCACTGACAATAGAGTAGAATCCCTCACAGAAGAAACTGAACAGAAACATGTCCGCTAATCCTTCCAAAATAAGGTTAAAGCAAAGGTTGAAATCTCTTAGAGTGTCCTTTACACAGGGCAATATCATATAGCTATGATTACCATTTAGGCTACAAAGTACAAATATATTGTAGGAAGTATTCCTAGCAGTCCTATATAGTGGAGTGTATTTACAGTATTTATTATTATTATGATGAGCGACATGTTTCACCAGGCATGCATCTGCCTTAATGTATTTTGTGGAAAAAAAGCTGTGAATAAAACTGCCGGTGGAAAAAAAAACACACATTGACTAGAATTAATTTTTGGTATTTCAAAAATATTTCAGCAGTTTTTTCAGCAAAGCAAAATGGGACAGATTTGTGTATTACTATGATAGCTACATTTGATCATGTTACAGCACTTTCCTGGTGTTTTGTTATAATCCTTTTCAGCTTTTAAATCCATTTTATCCATGAATAAATTGCACAAGTTTGCAAAATCACAACACTAATAAAATATATCAACAGTAAAAACCTTGCCTGATCTATTGTGTTTTCTTTACTAACATGCAAAGTGCATTTTAACTAATTACTAATTATCAGCCCTGCATAATTTGGGTTTTACGTGAGCTTGTCTTAAATAATTTCTGAAATAATCAGAAATAATCAAGTTTATATTCACTATTCCTCTCTCGGAATATGTTTCTCTTCATTCTGTCTTCATGCAGCTGTTGGGTGTCAGATGAATAATCCAATACAGGGCAGCCATCAGGGGGAGACAGGGGGGAGAGTTGTAGGGGGCCCCGAGGGTAAGGGGGGCCCGCCATGCCACACTTACTTGATTAGTCAGGCACCCCATCTTTATGAGAGCTGCTGACTTCGGGAAGGCATGGACGTTTAATGGGTCCTGACCACCAATTTTCTTATAATGTGTGGGGGGAGGGCCCTGGTCACCAATTTTTTTATCTCATGTGGGGTCCTAACCACCAATATTTTTTAATGGGGGGGCCCTGGCCACAAATGTTTTTTTATGGGGGGCCCTGACCACCAATATCTTTTTATTTTTTATTAACATGTCGGAACCTTAGCCACCAATATTTTTTTTGTTTTTTTACTGTATGATGGGGGCGGACCTGTGGGGTGTGGAGGGCGGACATGTAGGTGGGGCTTGCAGTGGGTGCAGCCCAGGGGGCCCAGGAAATGTTGTTGTATGGGGCCCTGTGATGGCGGTCCTGATCCAATATATCTTATAGGGGGTTTCATTTCCTGGCAGATGTATTGGGGCTCACTCAAATTCCTGATTCCAGTACAAGCAAAATGTAACAAAAATCCACAAACTGCCTAATTTAACTAGCAGAATGTTCCATTAGCACTTTTAGGGGCACATTTACTAAGGGTCGAAATTCGAAGTGCTAAAACTTAGAAATTTCGACCATCTAATTTTTTTTGTTTGAATTTAGTGGTTTTTGATCGAATTAAAATCATTCAATCGAGCATAGAAATCATTCGAAACAAACTATTCTAACAATTTAATCGATCAAACGATTTTCAAAAAAAACCCTTTGACTTCTAAAAACGTAGCCAAATATTGGCTATAGGTTCTAGGAGGTCCCCATAGGCTAACATAGCAATTCGGCAGGTTTAAAGTGACGAAGTGTCGAATTCGAAGTTTTTTAAAGAGACAGTACTTCAATTTTCAAATGGTCGAATATCCAAAGTTTTTTCAATTCGAATAGCATTTTGGCCTATTCGATGGTCGAAGTACCCAAAAATTACTTTGAAATTCAAAGTTTTTGAATTCGAAAATTCACTTCGAATTCACTTCGCCCCTTAGTAAATGTGCCCCTAAGTTGTGAATTCCAGGAAGTTTCATGGAAATAGAAGGAATTAGGAGTGAGGGGGGGGAGATAAAGGAAGATAAAGGCTGGAGAAGGATGTGATATAAAGAAGAGAAAAAAGGTCTACACTGCTGCCTGTTACAATTTTTTTAGAATCGTGTCAAAGGTGGCAGTAGCTCCAGGGTTCCCACAGCAACCTGCATCAACTGAAGGACCAAATTTGAACCTGATTTGAGTGCATGAGCAAATGCACACAATTTTGATGCATTGGCTGCATCACGGCCTGGAATAAGTAGCTATGCCAACAGAGCAACTAATGACACTATGATCTTTATTTAGCAAAAACAGAACACGGTGTAAGTGCAAGAAATAGGAGCAAAGCACAATGCTGTGGTGTCGCATTGAAAATCACTGATTCAGCCTTGAGGCAAAACTCTTTCCTTTCCTGGAATAAAGGTCAAAGAGCTGATATTTACACTGCAATCACTAGTACTGCATACAAAAGGGGCAACAACCCCTTGAAACCCCTCAGCTTGTGAGTTATTCAAAACATATACGCTAGTAAGAGCTATAGAGCCCTATTGTGCATCTTTCAGTTTCCATTGCTACTGGCACAAGTATGCTCTTCTGCACTTGCTCTATACACTTGTGCCATTAGTAAATGAGCCCAGTAATTGCATAATACAGGGTGATTTTAGGTCAAAATATTAGAAAGCTCAACAATTCACTGATCTGAAGAGATTTGAGCAGTTGCTGACCAACACTTTCCCTCAAGTAAATCCCTCCAACTGAAAAAAGTTATGTTACAGTCACATAGCTTGCCTCTGTAACATTTATTATTTACATGAATCTTTTAACAGGTTTTCAGGTTCATGATGTTGTAGAACCTTATTCTCTATTCATAGCTAATAATATATTATAGAAAGGGGCAGGATTAGTAGCAATTCATATAGTATTACCATGATGGTTGAGTAAAATGGCATTTAATATGAATAATGAATCCACCGTATATGCTAGGAAGTAAATTGTTATGTTAAGTGGCCATAGCACCCTAAATTATTGCAAACTGCAATGATTTGCACTAAATTAAGGTTTGGGAAAATCTATTCCTATCATCAATGCTGCTTTGATAATACAGTACATACAATATATTACACAGCGGCTATGGATAGCTGTACAAATGTATATTGGCATATGACATGTGTTTGCATTTTAGAAGCGTATTGAGTGACTGCGGAGACCAGTGCGTTTCCAATATTCCACATCGTGCTTATGAGTTAGGTTTGTATCTGGAGCTGATGCACATCTTTCTAGGAATTTTCTAATAACTCTTCAAACTGATTTGTGAGCACATTTGCTAGGATTGCTCATAGGAGAACAATGTTATATAGTATGATTATTAATTGATTTTTTTTTCTGCATGTTTTTTGAGATTAAGTAAGCAAAATTAGCACTCAATTTGCAAACACACACAATTTCCCCAAACTTTGTGCTGGCATAGACATATACCAGGGAACCCTGGAACCATCAACAGCCTGAAAAGTTCCAGGGTTCTTTTAGTTGGTTGCTACAATAGCTGCAAGTGAATTAGATGTTTGTGCCTTTGAGTAATGCTGTTAACTGGAGGTTACTATTATTCCAACACAAATACATTGTATGGAATCTATTATCCAAAATGCTTGGGAAATAATTCAAATATTAAATGCAATGGGATTGTTTTGCCTCCAATAAGGAATAATTCAATTTTAGTTAGGCTCAAGTACAATGTAATAGTTTATTATAACACAGAAAAAAGAAACACATTCTCAAAAATAGAATAATTTGTTATGGAGTCTATTGGGGATGAACTTCCCATTATTCAGAGATTTTTGGATAAGGGGTTTCTAGATAACAGGTCCTCTACTAGGAAAATAGCATGCACGGCAACGGGGGCAACGAACGACAGCGGGCCTAGGGGCTCCCGCGATGTAAATCCGGCCCTGTATAAAACAATTTTTTAAAATGCTCACTAAACCCTACTGTACTGCACTGCTCAACCAGACTGGATTGCAGATGCCAGCGTGCATTAATTGTCAAGGATAAGGCATGCATGGAGCTACAAGGTACTGTTTTATTATTACAGAGTAAAAGGAAATCATTTTTAAAAATTTGGATTATTTGTATAAAATGAGATCTATGGGAGACTGCCTTTCTGTAATTTGGAGCTTTCTGAATAAGGGGTTCTGGATAATGGATCCTATACCTGTATTGCACTGTGTGCATTGCATATAAGTAATTCTACAATTTAAAATTGTATGTGTAGACAGCCATCGCAGGGGCTTGACCCTATGTTTTCAGAAACAGGCAGCACTGCAGAATGCATGTTCTTTCTAACGGCTATTGTCTCACCTATTCAGTTTAAAAGGTTGTTCACCTTTCAGATACCTTTTAGTATGATGTAGAGAGTGATATTCTGAGACAATTTGCAATTGGTTTTCATTTTTTATTAGTTAAGGTTTTTGAGTTATTTAGCTTTTTATTCAGCAACTCTTCAATTTGTTTTTAACGCAATCTGGTTGCTAGGGTACAAATTCCCCTAGCAACCATTCACTGATTTGAATAAGAGACCGGAATATGAATAGGAGAGGGGTTGAATAGAAAGATGAGGAATACCAAGTAGCAATAACAATACATTCATAGCCTTTACGAGCATATGTTTTTTAGAAGGGGTCAACAATGCCCATTTGAAACTGCAAAGAATCAGAAGAAAAAGGCAAATAACTATAAAACTAAAAAGCTATTCATATATTTACCTATAGGTAGAGCATGGACATTTTATTAATGCAGGGGATTTTTGAGTTCATTTTGACCTATATATCACCAGCCTTGTCACATCAGACTGCCCAGGCACCGGATCCCCACATTCACACAGCATATAGACACACAACTGCTGACAAAAGGACTTGAGTGGAACAGTTCTGTTTTTTTTAAACTCTTAATTAAAGGAGAACCAAACCCTTAATTACAAAAACCCCTACCCTACATAGACCCCCCTCCATGCTGCCCCCAGCCTAGCTGTTACCTTCGGTAAATGCCCCAAACTCTTTACTTACCTCTCTTTGCAGATACAGCACAGCGGCGCTCACGGGCACCATCTTCCAGCTTTTCAGTAATCTTTGGGTCTTCTTCCAGTGCTTCAGCAATTTTCATCAAATTTGGCACATATGCAGTTATCAAAAACCTGATTTTTATTTATTACACCAAATAAAAAGAAGGGCCACTTTCCCCACTGCAGAAAACTTGTGTGTGTGCGGATCCGTGAATAGAAAGTTGCTGTTACTGAGAGACAGTGCCAGGTCAACGGAGAACCAGCACCACTACTACAGAGAGAGTAAACTCCAGGTGTGGAGTGTATATATTACATTAGATTCCTTATACATCAGCCATCTTAAGTTGCACCATGTGCTCTGTTGCCAAATTTACATTTCAAAACCAGGCAAACACTATCAAAAAAAATAGCCAAAAAGTAGCCAAAATCCATGGCACACTGGGGGGGGGGAAACTTTGGCTAGTTTTCTAAGTACAAACCCACCAAGGCTTCAAAAACTAGCCCAAATCTGCATCTTGGTTAGTTTGTACTTTGGAAACCTGCCTGGGCTTGAAATTAGTAGCGTGATTTGGCAGAAAAACCGCAAACCTGGCAACAGTGTCTGCAGAACTTCACTGTAACCTTGGCTAATCTGCAGTGCAAACTCAGTGAAACTGTTGCACAACACACAGTAATTACAGCAGAGCACAAGAGGATATATTAACTTCTAGAACAGAATATTATACTTTTTAAAAAGAACACTAACAGAACTCTTGCCTCTCCCATAGATCTTAATGCACTAAGGAGGGACCAGGCCATTTCACTGTATTCACTAGGGTTTTAGGGAGGGTCCATTACAGAGATATAATATCTACTGATTTAATCTATGATATCAAACAATGAGGTTTAACTTCTGTCAGAAATCACTTATAACCTGTTTTGGTCCTAATAAGCAGTAACATTAACAAGTTCTCATTGCAAATCCTGGTAAGCACGTTGGTACAGTCCAAAGGTTTTCCTTCCTATTATTCCTTTAACCTTTAGCAAAGAAAAAATATTTGATGAAGATTCATATGCATATCACATGCATAAATTCACTGTGTTACATATATAAAGCAGAAACCTTCTCCAACTTTCTTGTAAGTTTTTAGAAGAGTTAGGAGCAGGCTTGGGTGTCAGGACACATTGCCTTTCACTGTATATAATGAATTTGTGGTGTGAGTACAATCTGTCTCTCACTGTATAATTAGGGCTGTCACCTGGTTGGTATCTTATCTGTCAAGCCATTAAAATACCACCTAGGGCCAGTATTGCAAATTGACTGTGAATTTACTTGCTGGTAAATTTGTAATAACTAGTCCATCTGACCCAGGCCCACCTCCTGGACAGAAAGGGCATGCTTTTGCGACCCATAGTACCCTTCTCTTCTATCTTGGTTCATTGTATATACACCCTTGTATTTTATGCATGTAAAATGTATAGACCCAGATTATGGGCTTGTTCGTCCCTAGGCCACTGGGTCCTAGTGCCTGACTGCCTCCTGAGTGCAAACTTCCCCTGTGCACCCATGCCGGAGCACTGGGGATTACGTGTACAGGAGTATGCGTCCCCAGTACTCCTTAGGTTGTGGCTGGGCAGCATGCAACCCCTAAAAATGTGCCGCCCTAGGCCCGTGCCTTTGTGGCCTTGCCACAGATCTGGACCTTTAGTAGCAGTAAGGATGCTGACACTCACAGCAATTTGGAATGTTTTGTTGTCCGCATGATTTCCAGCTCAGTTTGCCTTCAATGACATTCACCTGGAGGGAGGGGAAAGAGGAACATTTGTTAGGGTAACATAGTTACATAGTTAGTTACATAGTTAATAGTTAAATTGGGTTGAAAAAAGACAAAGTCCATCAAGTTCAACCCCTCCAAATGAAAACCCAGCATCCATACACACACCCCTCCATACTTTTAATTAAATTCTATTTACCCATATCTATACTAACTATAGAGTTTAGTATCACAATAGCCTTTGATATTATGTCTGTCCAAAAAATCATCCAAGCCATTCTTAAAGGCATTAACTGAATCAGCCATTACAACATCACCCGGCAGTGCATTCCACAACCTCACTGTCCTAACTGTGAAGAACCCCCTACGTTGCTTCAAATTAAAGTTCTTTTCTTCTAGTCTAAAGGGGTGGCCTCTGGTACGGTGATCCTCTTTATGGGTAAAAAGGTCCCCTGCTATTTGTCTATAATGTCCTCTAATGTACTTGTAAAGTGTAATCATGTCCCCTCGCAAGCGCCTTTTTTCCAGAGAAAACAACCCCAACCTTGACAGTCTACCCTCATAATTTAAATCTTCCATCCCCCTAACCAATTTAGTTGCACGTCTCTGCACTCTCTCCAGCTCATTTATATCCCTCTTAAGGTCTGGAGTCCAAAACTGCACTGCATACTCCAGATGAGGCCTTACCAGGGACCTATAAAGAGGCATAATTATGTTTTCATAATGACTTAATGCCCTTTTTATGCAAGACAGAACTTTATTTGCTTTAGTAGCCACAGAATGACACTGCCAAGAATATGACAACTTGTTATCTACAAAAACCCCTAGATCCTTCTCATTTAAGGAAACTCCCAACACACTGCCATTTAGTGTATAACTTGCATTTATATTATTTTTGCCAAAGTGCACAACATTGCATTTATCAACATTGAACCTCATTTTCCAGTTTGCTGCCCAGTTTTCCGATATAGACAAATCACTCTGTAAAGTGGCAGCATCCTGCATGGAACTTACAGTTCTGCACAATTTAGTATCATCTGCAAAAATACAAACAGTACTTTCAATGCCCACCTCCAGGTCATTAATAAACAAGTTGTAAAGCAAGGGACCTAGTACAGAGCCCTGCGGTACTCCACTAACAACACTGGTCCAATTAGAAAATGTTCCATTTACCACCACTCTTTGTAGTCTATCTTTTAGCCAGTTCTCTATCCAGGTACAAATACTATGTTCCAGGCCAACATTCCTTAATTTAATCAGTAACCTTTTGTGTGGCACTGTATCAAATTCTTTAGCAAAGTCTAAGTAAATCACATCCACTGCCATCCCAGAATCGAGGTCTCTACTTACCTTCTCATAAAAAGAAATTAAGTTTGTCTGGCAAGATCTATTACGCATAAAACCATGCTGGCACAAACTCATAGTATTATGATTTGCTATGAAGTCCTACCACTGACGTCAGACTAACTGGCCTATAGTTTTGAGGCTGAGAACGGGATCCTTTTTTTAATAGAGGCACCACATTAGCAATTCGCCAGTCTCTCGGCACTATGCCAGATCTCAATGAATCCTGAATACCTCCCAAATGTTCCGTTTTTTATAGGCAGTCCCGATTTTGACAGCTCAACCCACAGTCCTGGATTGTTACTAAAGTGACCCAACTTTCCCTTTGATCTCCTGCACTGAACATCCAGAAAAAGATACAAAGTTTCTAAAGCTTAATTTAAGAAGAGGCTTTTTTTATTACTTAATTGGCTCAACAGGTGCACTTCGATACTTTTGTAACAATTTAAAATAAGCAAAGAAGAAATTGTAACAATTTAAGATAAGCATGTCTCTTGGCAAAACTGTATAACACCTAAAAACCACAGAAATGTGTTCAATCTTTCATAACCTGCCAAATTTTATAAAATAAACATGGTACATATTGGTAGGTATGGAGTAAAACAAATTCCCGTAATGATTTTAGCTATATTGGGTGATATAGAGATCCAGATCATATAGAGCAGGGGTCCCCAACATTTTTTACTAATGAGTCACATTTAAATGTAAAAAGAGTTGGAGAGCAACACAAGCATGAAAAAGTCCATGGGCATGTCAAATAAGGGCTGTGGTTGGCTGTTTGGTAGCCTCTATATGCACTGGTAGCCTACAGGAAGCTCTGTTTGGCAGTACACCTGTTATTTTTTGCAACTAAAACTTGCCACCAAGCCAGAAATTCAAAAATAAGCACCTGCTTTGAGGCCACTGGGAGCAACATGTTGCTCGAGAGCTACTGGTTGGGGACCACTGATATAGCGAGAAGAAGATCCCTGATACTCTCTGCTCAGCAGGGATGCCCAGCTAGCCCATGATGTAAAGGAACCAGAAACACTGCATGGAGGGGAGATCAGACATTATCCTTGCTGAGTGTGGCACTGGAGAGATTCATAGAATGCCTATGCCAGTGGAAAAATTGTGGAAGTACAACCTACATTTTACAGATTCAGAGTCCTCAGTATCAGTATTCCTGTGCCTGCCAGTGTGGACTAAGAATTTAACCCATAACATTTTATAGCGTTGTGTTGTTGATCCCTTATAACTGATACTGTATTTTGTGCTTGCATAACTGGATGCAAATATCTGTGACTGCCACACATTTCACTGTAATGAAGAGAAGATAAAGTTAATTGTGGGAAAAAACAAAGATTTGTGCCAGATTTAACATCAGTTATATATACAGGGGCTTAACTATAGAGGAAACAGAACCTGTGCCTGCAGGGGACCCAGGAGGTATAGGGGCCCCACGAGGCCCTAATTCATATACAATTTCAATAATTATTGGTAAAACAAGTCTAGAGGGCTGAAAAATAATTTGCTGTGGGGCCCAGTAACATCTAATTACGCTACTGGTTATGTACATGAACTCTTATGGTTGTAACTTTTGCAAACTTTGCTCCAGATGTGCTAAATCATGACAGGCAACCAACAGGTACTGTTTACTGCTCTTCTAATCAGTGGTGTTACTAGAGGACCAAGGGACTAGTAGCAAAATCTGCAAGTCTGCCCCACTACCTGAGACATACACTGCATTTATACTTTTGCCTTCTGGCCTTCATGTTGTGAGGGCTTTTTTTCCAGGGGCCCTGGTGCAGTTACACCCACTGCTCCCATGGTACAGTAGTTATGCCACTGCCTCTAATTAAAAGCGAGAATGTCATTGATTGTTATGGGCTACTAGACCTGGGGCAATTTAGTGCATATTATTAGCTTAACCCTGTGCTGCTGTGGTCTTCCATCCAATATATAAATAAGTGGTTTCATACCATATTTACACATGAAAAAATGGCCTTTTATTCCTGCTTAAATACGGTGTAAAACCAGAGTCAAGAACATTATTTCATTGGTTTTTTAGTTTAAAGGTTCAGGTGATACTTAACTTTTATGTGCCAGTATCTCACATGTCAACATTTTATTGGAGGTAATTTGTCATGAAGATAACTCATGATATTGCTCTGATCAATTGAGAGATGAAAATAAGTGCACATTTTTGGTTTTAACTTGTGTTATTTTACACTGACCTTTTGCAAATGGTTGGTGAATTATGCCTTTCTTCATTGCCTAGCAATATAGTCAGGGCTTACTCTTAAAGAGGCCATAAACATTGTTGCTAGTCTGCAGACTCCAACATTCTTCAAAATATTATCAAGATAATAAGTATGGCGAGAGTAATAGCACAGCATCACCAGGGTTGGAATTTTTTGCTTCTCTCCAGGGGCCAGCGGGACACTTAAGGACACTGTAAGCATAAAAACAATAAAATATATACTATAGGAATGTTTTGCAATAAACATGCTTAAATATCAAGTACAAGGAATCTTCTTTTTATGAAAAATGGCACACAATGGGGCATGACATTGCTTTTTTTGAGGAAATTATGGATATCAGAATTCCATATAATAGATCCCACACCTCTTTTTTTACCTAGTTAATCCAGTCTTGTTTCAATATCCGTGTTTATTTAAAGGATGCGTAATCTTAATTTTTCCCAGGAGGAAAAGATGGTCTACCTGTAATGTGCCATTATAGAACTAGGTTTGAATTCTCTTTATATAAAAAAAATTAGTTGATTTGATGTGAAAAAACATCTCCTAATTCAATTGAATACTTTCTGATATGGCTTTTATTGAGTTTTCATGAGATAAACCATGACATTCTATATGAATAAGAGTATTGTAATGGTGGACTTGATTGCGGAAACATTTCAAGACAACTCTGAACCACATGGAAAAAGTACTGTAGTCTTTTGATTACTTCCTAGAAATCACTGTGCATTATTTGCTGCCCATGAACTAGCTAAGGGCAGTGTCTACCCTTTGCCTGGAACCTATTTGTCAAAGTCTAGGCATAAGCAAAATATAGGAACCCAAAATCAAAAGGAAACAAATTCTAAAATTCTACGCATAGTTAGCATATAGAACTCCCAAAATACAGTATACATACAACTTTCATCTTATACAAAAGACGACCATATTTTCCTCAGACTGGGTTTTAAGGAATCCCTGATAACTCATTATAACTGCATAGCTAATAAAATAATAATTACAATTTGGCAGATTGCTGACAATTGCCAGAGAGACCTCAGCTCTGAGTCAAATTGCTTGTCCAATTACAGGTCCTCTTTGTCTTGATATAACTGCGAAACATACAGTATTCATTTGTAGAGACTTTATGAAATCTCCTTTGCCTATTATCAATGTAGTGCATACATGGACTAGGTTTTCAGAAAAATGAGTTTGCTGGGTGAACTGCTGTCATAATTTCCATGCCTTGGATGGATTAATCGTTCATATACTCCTCCCTGGCTCTGGCACTATAAAAAAAAAGTCACAGGTTTCTCATCATCTTGATGTGATGGTTGTGTGCTGTATTCTCCTTTATGCCCCCTTGGGCTGTAGGAATTCGTTTACATGAAATTAAAGCCTTGTCTAGGTAGAGAATAATGATGCATGGAACTAATGTGGTGAAAAGCAACTTATCAGAGAATATGCTACTCATCTGTCATCCCTGAAGACTCTAATGTATTACGTGCTTTTAGCCCCTTTTTTACCATCTTATCACTTTTACTTTTTCTAATGATGCCTTTCTTTATTACTGATGTGCCTTTTGGTTTTTAAGGACTACAAAACTTTTTGCTTGTGAATTTTTTTTTCTCCAAACTGACATAAATTATTTGGTTGCTCAAAAAGAAATGCTAGAACTGTCAAAATAATCTTTCTGTTGTTTGGGAAAAACTATGTGTATGTGTTCTATGCAAAAATGTTTCTTTCAGTACTGTAAGTTGAAAAAACAGTAGGGGACTCTTAAAAGAAAACTCCTTACATCACTAGCAGGCTCCATACAGACATGTATTAGATTAAAGTCAAATTTGACTTTGATAAGAATATGAAAGCTTTTAAAATACAAGCTGATTCTGTCTTACAGTTTGCGTTTGGTTTGTGCTTTTATAGCTTTTGTGGATCAACTACTTTGCCTATAAACAAGGTTGTTTCCTGGTGTGCTCAGGTGCCACTGGGTTCTTATACCTGTTCATTCAAAGGACATTGTCTCTACTGAAGTTTATTTCCCTTTCCATGACAGAGTTGTGATCATATTGTGGTTGGTCTGGGTGATGAGAGGTTTCCATTTGGGAACTACAAGCTTAATCTGGTACAATAGGATCATGCTACCATGCACTTAGAGCAGCACAACTGATATAGTGGGGATACAGAAAGAATAAAATGCAAAGGTCTGGAGGGTACAGCTAATACTGTATATGTGATAGCATGAAAAGGAAAAATGTTTGGGAAAAAAACTGGGGAACAGAAAAAAAGCAGACAAAGAGGGAGTAAAAAAATGAGAGCAGATGTTTTTTTCAGTTGTAAGTGATAATAATAAGGTAAAATTAAAATATGGTAGGGCCCCGGGCTCCCCAGTCCAACCCTGACTTACATTAATTTTCTATTATTCTATGGTTTCTCAGATGTTAGCAGTTTTAGACAGTTTTAGCTTAACAACTGTCTTTGAGGGTCAGTGACCCTGACTATGCATTACTTTCTGTATTCAGGGAACAGTAAGGTTGCTGTCTTTCAGATTAGCCAAAAACATGGTATTAACAAAAAAAAAAAAAAAACTTGAAAATCGCTAACCATTGAAAATTAATGTAATGTGCACAAGTGCTCAGAGAAGCACCCTGAAATTATTTTTTTGGGTTAGAGCCTCTTTAAAAAATTGTAACACTCTAAGGGGCCAATTTATTAACATTCAAGTTAAACTCATGAATTTTGAATTAGGGTTTCCGAAATGTAAATGTTCAAGAATCTCAAAAAATATGCCATAAAAAAGCTGTCGAGTTCATGTAGAAATAAATGGGATTCAAGTTTTTATTTTTGTAGTGGGTAGAAAATGATGAGTAGAATGTGAATGCACAAATAAAATACATAACGATGCACCATATTTGAATTGTCAAACCCATTGTGACAGCATTAGAACCAGAATGACAAACATGCAAATAGATATGCATGCTTTGTGTGGACCAATACAGAAAGTTATTATTATTACTAGGGGTTTTTTTTTTCCATCTATTTGACATTCTTCTTCTTTTCATTAAGTTCTTTTCTCAATGGTTAATATATTTTTTTGTGAGTGTGCAAACCTAATAGCTGTAATATTGTATAATATATTTTTCTTACTAGCTGTTTCATTATTATGTTTTGCTGTTTTTATTAGCATTATTATGCACTGTGTGCAATATGATGCCATATACCGAGTGTCCCGTTTCCAAGGTAACTGGCATCATATGGCGCAAGTGACGTAATACTTTCTGCGCTTTTCTTCATCAACTTTTGCTTTTTGCTATTATCTGTAATGACCAGCTTGAAAAAGAGCAAGAGTCAGCCTAAAACGTCACATTACTGATGGTAATGAAACTTGGCAATTCAATACATCTGCAGCTGATTTGATTAGCAGGCTTCCAGGGAATAGTGAATATACATTTGTAACCAATATTCAAAGAAATAGATTCTTTTATTTACAGTGATCATGCATGAAATTTGATTGCATAGCTTTTTTCTGTCTTAATTTGCACTGCACAATGAAATTTGTTGATACCTTATAATAGTAATGAAACGTCTGTAATTACGTTTATCCTTTAAAAATCCCCATGTTTAAAACAGGGTTGTTTATGTATAGGGAAGACAGAGCATTTAAAAAATAACTGATATTATGACAGAATAAACAGAATCGTGTCTAGTAGCTATTCATTTAATTACCAAGGCTAAAACCTATGAGATAAAAAGACTATTAGCTGTTTAAGGTCTTAGTATGTTCCTTCACGTTTTGCCACAGTATAAGCTAAGTGAACATAGAAAACATATAACTGGATGAATCAAATTGAATCTCGTCCATGAGTTTTTCGCGTTTTTACTGAATTGAATTTGGCCCAATATTTCAAAACATATGCCATCCTATTTGCACATTTACTGGCAGCTTACTGTGACATACACATTTTTAACCAATCACCTTCAAGAAATAGGAAGGGATATACAGTAAATGTTCTTCCATAGTCCAATCAACACAGTGGTTACCCCTCCTTGTACATCAATCTATCAAGGTACATTTTTCCATCTGCATTCCCATGACCCCCCCCCCCCACACACACCCCTTCATTCTTACAGCACTGTGCATGGTTGAGCAAAATAGAGATCACAGCTGCATACTGAGCGTTTTCTCACAAAAAATTAAAACCAATTGCAAATTGTCTCAGAATATCACATATATAGCATAATAAATGTTAACTCAAATGTGAACAACCCCTTTAGGTTAGGTAAATAGATGCCAGGGGCGTAACTATAGAGGAAGCAGACCCTGCAGTTGCAGGGGGGTCCAGGAGTGTAGGGGGCCCAGTGAGACCCTAATTAATGAGCAATTTTAATATATCTTGGTAAAATAGGCCAACTCATAAATATTTTGGGGCCCTAAATTGAATTTGCTATGGGGCCCAGTAACAACTAGTTACGCCACTGATAGATGCCCATAAAATCATGGCAGATTCTTTAGCTGCTCCACTGGAATCACCGCTTTCCCTTTTGGTAAACCATCACAACAATATTATCAGTCTTTCACAGTATCCCATTTAGTTTTGCATCTCATACAATCAGTGTAAAACATCAAAACATCAAACAGCATTATTTCAGCAAAACACTTAAATAAATGCAAGTCATCAGGTTCAGATCCTCTTCTCTTATGAATTACTTGTGGTGTGTAAAAGAAAGCAGCTGAGAGCCAGGGGATGGCAGAGAGTGAAAAGAGGTACAGCAAAGACTGGGTTCTGGGAAATGAAATAAGGATTAGATGAAGACATAAGTAAAAAGGTGAGACAGAGAGTACAACAGAGAAAGGAAGAGATAGAAATGCTCTTTGTTTTATAGGCTGAATGTGCTCCTGCAGCGGCTGACATGTTATGACAGTTTGGAGGGGAAACTGCATCCAGATTTAATAGATTTCACTGAAGCACTTTCTAGACTGGTGTCCACGGGCTGCATTTCTAGGCTGTCAGTTGTGATGGCCTCCTGACGCATCTATTCATTGAGTGATTGGTTTGGAAAACAGGCAGGGGAAGCTGTGGGAAAGCAATATGACAAGCTGGTGAAGAGACAGGAGAATATCAAAAGGGTTGGAGAGAAGCAGGAGACTTAGAGGTGGGGTGAATATTAGGGAATAGAGCAAAAGTAACAAATGCATATCAGGAAAGGGAGAAACCCTATAAATGACATAAATATACATGTTAAAGCTGAGGAGAAACGCATAGGTAACCATAAAGATCTAAACAAAAATCATAATTTATTTAAGCAGTACTTTACAATATTATCATAAGGCAGAATGAAACAGTAATCTATTAATGCAAAAACAAATCAAGAATCACTTATTTTACTTGAAGGTTACTAGTAATGGGCGAATTTATTCGCCAGGTGCTAATCCGCAGAGAGTTTTCGTGTTTCGCCACCAATTTAGACGGCCATTGACCTCAATTGGCGCTGGAGTCAACCTTGGTGCCTCGCCAATTTTGACGCCGGTGAATTGTCGCTGGTGTCAAAATCCGTGTTTTGCTAATTTTTTGCGACAAATTCACCCATCACTAAAGATTACCCATTCAGCATTAATATTCATGTATGCGTTAAGAAAAGGTTAAGAAGAGGTTAAGAATGCACTACAGTAATTCCCATAGTCACAGCAGTTGGACCAGCAATGTTTTTAATCTGTTAGGGAGGCATGTCGAGCCAACAGTCATGAACAGTGAACAATATCTTCATCCTCTACTGCTTTCATGCATGTGTCTGTCTGTGTGTGTTGTGGAGGAACCGTAAAGATATTCTGACATTAGTTCTTTAGCTTCTTCCTGGCACCCGAGCGTTTCAAATTTACTAACCTTTACCCAAGGCATTCTTGCAATCGCTATGACAGAGGATTAAATACTGTTGCTCAAACTTTTACCAGTTTGCTTCTGGATTACAAATTCCAGCCAGTGGTTTTCTAAAGGTGGCCAGAGACGTAGAGATCTGCTCTTTTGGCAATGTCGCCAAACGAGAGGACCTCTCCCCGATATGCCCACATTGAAGTGGGCAATATCGGACTGATCCGATCGTGGGCCCAAGGCCCCATGATCAGATCATAATGGTTCCGATACGCCCGGCCGGATTGCGCGACCGCTTAGACGCACAAATGCGCCCATGATTCAACAGGACTTTTTAACCTGCCCGATCGAGATCTGGCCGACTTTCGGCCAGATATCGATCAGGAAAGCCCATCGGATGGCCCCACACATGGGCCACTAAGCTGCAGACTCAGTCTGTCTGCAGCTTTTATCGGCCCGTATATGGGGGCCTTAAGCCTGAGGCATCCCCCTGCACTTACCTCCAGCACTTAAATTAGGATAATTTTGGCAGAATCACTAGTGTAAGGTAGTGCAATTTTAAAGAGGTTGCTCACTTTTAAAGTAACTTTTAGTATTATGTTGATATTGATAATCCAGGACAATTTGCAGTTTTAATTATTTTTAATTATCGGTGCTTTTTGAGTTATTTAGCTTCAGCAATCTGGTTGCTAGCATCCAAATTACCCTAGCAACCATGCACTAATCTGAATAAGTGACAGGAATATGAACAGGAGAGGGTTTGAACAAAAGGATAAGTAATACAAAGAAGCAATAACAATAAATGTGTAGCCTCAGAGAGCATTGATTTTTTTAGTAACCCCTTTTGAAAGCTGGAAAGAGTCAGAAGAAGACCAATTGAAAAAGGCCAGTTGAAAAGCCATTCTATAACATACTAAAAGTTAACTTTTTTTAACCACCTTTAAAATAGCTTAAAATTATGGAAACTTGTCTCTTAAATTTATAAGCAGTTTTTTTTTTTGTAAGTGTCATCTGAGGCAAATTTCTCAGCTTGCCTCATGGCGGAAGTGCCATCGATGCCAGCATACTTAGCAAGGGTTAAAACATGCTGACATCTGTGGTCCAGTTGTGTTCTAAACGAAATATTGATAAAATCTTTCTTTAGTTCTCCAGAGCCAGCGGCCCCATTAAAGTGCAAAGAAATCCTCCAGCTTGAATCGTAAATGATCTGTGTTCCTTGGTGCTGCAAATGGTTTTTACCATCACAGAAAAGTATACCAAGCAACAAAATACTGATGCATACCCAAAATGTAATTTATGTTTAGTTACATGTTGACTTTACACAGTCCTTAATGTTTTTTTCTTCTTTTTTTAGCTAACCCACTAATGAGATTAAAAAGTTTATCATTTATTTACAATGCGCTGTGCTTCTAAAAGGCATTGTTGTTCAGCATGGTGTCCAGACTTTTATAGTAAAAAAACTAAAAAAGGATGTGATGCATTAAAATAATATTGAATAATAGATAAAACAGCAAATTGACCCAAACATTTTTTAACTTAAACTAAAACTATTAACATTCTATTTAAATGCATGTGGCTGCTGTCTAAACAATAGATCAGCGAAGTAGAGATTTGTGGCTCTCACTAGCAAGACAGCAGAAACACAGGCAAAGTTTAATTTTATTTTAAATTTCCCTTAGAAAATTATTCTTCTTGAAGTCACTGAATATTCAAGCTGTCAGAAAAATACTGCAATATTAATGCCAAATGCAATCACTGTTTGAGCTGTGATTTCTACTGTATGACTAAAATACACCAAATGCCCCTGGTGTCCCACCAAATTATGTCACATCTCCTGCTGTCCCAAATATGGGACCTAGGTGAAGCTTGTGGTCAAAAAAAATTCACAGCACGTAACACAATGCTGAAAATTTTAGGCCAGTCACACTTTGGGACTCCGTTTAGCCATAGTTACCCAGATTTGCCAGTATGACCACAACAGGAAATGTGCAGTGAATACTCCATTAACCCAAGTAAGACTGCTGAAATAATAAATTATAATCGTATTAACTCCAAACATGACACTTAGATCACTGCAGAAATGGAAAACAATGTGCCATAAACCCCAGGCATGCCAGCATCATCACAGCACAATTGGATTATAAGCACGTCAACCCAAGACATGCCAGGTATTTCACTGCAGAATAGGATGATCACCTGTCTGGGTTTGAACCAAAGAAAACTGAAACCATATACCTTTTCCATTGTGGTCACCAGTTCTCATAAGTTGATGAACACAAACTTGCAGATGCAACTTACTTACTTAAATGAAAATTCTAGTTGGAACTTTTTGTGAATATAGGGCAGCTGTATAATAATGGGTCACTTAACCCTACTGTACACCTGTCCCACTGTGCCCCTAATTTTCTAGAGATGGTGACAAAAACACTTAATTACACATATAAAACAAAACAACGAGAATTATACTGACCAAAAACTTAATTATAGAGAATTCACCAGTGAGAATACTTATTATCTGGACAATGTTGGGCAGATTTATCTAGATTAGGTGGATCTTACTGTCTTGAAATGCAGGCTCCTCAGTGTGTTGTGAAATACTTTGGGCCACAATATGTCATGAAAAGTCGGAGGCCACTGGAGTATTTTTGTAAAATGGGCATGATATTTGGGTCACGGCCAATATTTTAGACCTCACTACGCATGGCACGTCTTTATGTTTATGTTTTTTCAGTTTTAGGAGGTATCCATCTGCCAGCCAGATTCCTAAACCCTCTGAAGCTGGAGGACCCCCCATGTATGCCTATAGGATGGCTTCCCAAACTTAACTATGTCACTGATTAGAGTAGTGTAGAAGAAGCAGAATATAGCGGTTCTATGAATAAATATGAAGAATAGGAAGCTCACTCAAGCCTCATTTAAGTGAAACTGACTAGCAAAGGGCTCTTCTTATAGAGATGCTGAATATATGTGAGGAACAGAAGGTGTTTATTGCACTGGAGGTGAATTAAAAAACACAAATACAGATAACTGCTTATGTGACATCACAGTAGGAATACAATATTTTTTATGTTTATTTTTAAATTAGATTCACTACCATGATTAAGAGATATGAATTTTGTGTCTCCAAAGAAAAATCTTCAACAGCTGCACTATACTAATAGTGAGTAATTAACATATGTTGTTGTTACACAGTGTGAAAGATATCTGCTAGGCAAATCATAAAACGTGCAACTGTAAATATTCTAAAAGAAAATAACTGCAGAGGTGATGCACTGGCTGACTTTTCAGCAAATATTGACAGGCCATTAAAGGTGCATTGGGCCAAGCCATTACTGCTTTAGAAGACAATTATTTTGTTTTACATTTTATGTTGGGCAAAACAAGCATACCCCATGTCTAAATAATGCTTCCTCTGAAAGTCATTATTTGGTACAGTCAAGAAAGCATTCTACCAGTTTTCATATTTGATTACACTGTTTAATTTAAACAGTGTACTTACAGATGCAACTTACTTATTTAAACGAAAATTCTGGTTGGAACTTTTTGTGAATATAGGGCAGCTGTATTATAAAGGGACACTTAACCCTACTGTACACTTGTCCCACTGTGAATTATACTGACCAAAAACTTAATTATAGATTCAATTTTAAATCAAAAAGAGATGGTGACATATTCTGTGGATGAGTAACCAATTGTAAGGAACTTACCTGGTGGTCTAGTGGGGGGACGGCAGGGACGCCCGTCACGCCGCGCTGCTCCTGTGCCGGCTCCCTAGTGCGCGCGCACGCATGCGCACTCTGATTTAAAGGCGCATGCGCGCTGACGTAATGACGTCAGCGCGAGAGGCGCCAAATTCACAAAGTATTTAAAGGGTATTCCTATAGTTGATCATTGCCCGTGATAGGATTTGTTCCTGGTGCTTTTGAGCTTGTGCTGTTTATTCTGTATCCTGTTTGATTCCTGTTTTTGACCCCTGCCTGGCTATTTGACTACTCTGATTTCTGGATTCTGACCCTTGCCTGATTACTGACTACCGCTTCTGATTAACCCTCTGATTGACTTCCTGGTTTGACCCTTGCCTGCCTGATAACGTTTACTCTCTGCCTGCTTCGACCCGGCCTGTTCTGACTACTCCTTTGCCTAACGCCTTGTACTGCGATCTTCTGTCCAAAGACTTTGTTTTACTACAGTCGTGCCCCTTTGCTTGCCAGAACTCCTCGCCTTGCTCCTCTCGAAAAGTCCAGGTGGCATCTGAGTACGCTGAGGGCTCCTCCAGAAGCCAAAGGCGGTCACACTACTGGTGAAGCCGAGACCAGGGAGCTTGGCATTAGTTCTGGTTTAGGGTGCCGACCATGACACCAATTTAACCAATAGTTTTAACCAATAGTAACCAATAGTTGCATGCGTTTATATGACTAAATACAATACAAACCTAATCCTTGTAAAAATTGGCTGTCTGGGTCAAAACCAGACAGGTGGCAACCCTAGTCTGCTGTGATCTCACCAATATGTCTGGGGTTTATGTGCTCATTATCCATTTTTGCTGTGATGTTACAGTTACATGCCTGTATGGCATATGGCACATAATTTATTCTCTGCAGAGGTCTTACTGGTCTTACTGGTATGCCTGGGGTTATGAGAGTACTCACTGTCCATTTTCTGTAGTGGTCATACTGGCAGATCTGGGTAACTATGGCTAAAGTGTGCACAATGCTATGTGCTATGATTTTTTTGTGACTCCTAGCTTCACCTTAGGTCCCATATTTTGTTGAGATTGTCCTGTTCATCCTTAAACATGATGTGAAGGGCATGTGGTGGATGCACCCCGAGGTGAGGTTCTCTGGTGGGTCCCAGGTCCCCCTAACTGTCAGGTTATGCCTTACTCAGATGTTATATTTCTACATGACAAGTGAGTCAAGTGAGTTTGTATTTGCATTCCTGCCAGGATCCACACTATTTTGTAGGGTCTGATGTGGGCACCTACTTTTTCTTCATGTTCTCATGCTCCCGTGTTCCTCAGTTATGAATAAAAAGAAATTCATTAAGCAAACACACACACAAAAGAACAGTATGGGATACAATTCCACAACATAATGTGAGAGCAGCTTAAGCACTGATGGCTAAAAGTAATGCCCCACCAACAAAGATTTTGGGGGGATGCCTCTTCATCATCACCTGACAAAGGGGTAGGCACTAAAAATTTTGTGGTTTTGGCATAATAAAAACTTAGGGGCTAGGCCCCATTTGGAACGCCTGTTTTGCCAGTAGACTTTCTGCTACTTGATACTTTTGAGGGAGTGCTGTCTCCCGGACTATTGAGCACCAAGCATACACTACGGAGGCCTGGGTGTGCACATGGGTAACGTCTAATCTAAAAGTTTTTTTTCAACCCTTTAAGTGCCATGTGCAGTGACCATCACCACGTGTTACCAGGCAATGCTTTTTCCCGGTAAGTTTACACCTATCCCAGGAAATATAGAATCTCCACTGCAGGCAGACTGGTACCCCTGTGTACCATAGTAAATCTTATGATATGGCAAATAAAGGGTCAATCCCCAAACACTAGGAATACTTTTTAAGACTGCATTTTTCACATTCTTTAAAGTAACAAACTTTTGTCTTTATTAAATACAGTATTACAAAAGCTCATTTAAGTATGCATTACTGTGATTAAATAAGTTTTCTTTCTTGAGTTTGCTTACAAAACCTATTTAGGGATCCCATTAAGGGAATTTTATGATGTGCATTTAAACATAATGTTATGAAGCCAAAAATATATTTGCACATGAAATTCATTAAAGCTATGTGTATGAAGAATATTAATCCCACAAGAGATTCCTGCTGTTCTTCTACCAAATTTCCTCTGTAACAACTCATTTCAGTTTGAGTTCCTTAAGAAATTCCTGTTCACATTCAAAAAAAAAAAGTAACTGCACCCCATAGCATGCAGCCAAGTTTCCTTGAGCTATATGATAGTAAAAACAATTGGGAATATCAATAGATATCTAGGTTTTAATTATGTTCATTACAATTGGCTATAAGCACATGAGCACTAGTATAAAAATAAATGGATGCAAGAATGTTTACAGTCTGATAATAAAAACTCTAAACTTTACAGGTTGAATTCCTTTTAATTGCTATTATTCCCCAGTTTGTCATTCTGGGTATACAGTAATTGTCTTAAATACTGGATGGTGTCATATTGAGTCTCCCATAGGACAGTGACGTGTGGAATGGACAACTAAAAACAAGGACGACACTCCAGGAAAGACATTGGAGGGAAGAGACAAATGGTGGTGTATTGTACAATATGTATTACAAACCCTGTAAATAATGTCATATTGGCAACAAATATATTAGTGAAAATATAGAATATATATTATATATATATATAGAACATCAGTGAACAAATGTATGCGTATAAGCATCAATCATTTATTGAAAATCTACAATACAAGTCATAATTATTTAGAACGTTGTAAATAAACAACAATCACAAATCATTTCTTTTCAGTTATGTCATTCTTCCCTCCATTATCAACTTGCACCTATTTTACATTACAATGACATCACTTCCCACCCGCTTAAAGTGGGACATTTACTAAGATTCGTTGCTGCTCCAGCGTCCGCTTCACCGCACTTCGCCAGCGCTACGCAAATTCACTAAAATCCGAAGTTGCACTCAGAGGAAGCGCAAGGTTGCGAAGTTGCGCTAGTGTTAATTCGCCAAGCAAAGCAAAGTTACACAGTGATGGTTAATTTGCATATGGCGCCAAATTCAAGTTACAATGTAGGTATATGTAGCAGCACTACACAAGCCTGGGAAACCTTCAAAACAGCAAATAAAATTTTTATTTTGCCCTACACATGTGCCCACTGTATAGTTAATGTGCCATGAGTTAGGAAATGTAGGGGGGAAGGAGGGTAGCCCCAAAATTTTTTTCGATCTTTTTCATCACCCATAAAAAATGAAAAAAGGCCAGTGTTTTTTGGGACTTAGAAAATTTTTTTACTTTTTTTGAAGCAATCCCTATCTACTCTATTGCACGTCGCCTGGTCTGAGGTGGCGAAGGAAGTCTGGCGTAAAAGGTAGCGTTCAGAATAATTTGCACGTCAGTGAATTTGCGTAGTTACATCCATTGCGCAAATTCGCCAGGTGTAAGGGTGCGAAGTAACACTATCGAATTTACGCCAGCGTCCGTTAGTGAATCGGCGAATTAACGAAAATGCGCTACGCTGTCGCATTCACACTAGCGTTAGACGCTTCATCATTTAGTGAATTTGCCCCTATGTGTTCTTTCTTTCTGGTTCACTGACTCTGGCAGGCACAAAAAACTACAGTTATTGTTACTTTTTATTGCTTATGTTTCTATTAATGGCCATCCTGTTCACATTCCAGTCTCTCATTCAAACCACTGCCTGGTTGCTAGGGTTATTTAGATCCTACCAACCAGATATGTGCCGACATTCTAAATTGGAGAGTTTAACAAAAGGCTAAATAATTTAAAAAAAAAAAACACAAATAACTAAAAATTGAAGACCAATTGCAAGTTGTCTCAGAATATCACTTTCTACATCATACTAAAGTTAATTAAACAAAGTTAAGGTGAGCAACCCCTTCAATCTTACTTTAGTTAACTGATCAGAGCTACCTAATGACTGGCTGCTAATAGGCTTCTCACTGGAGTAAAAAAATACATCAGTTATATGATTCTCCTGATTCAAACAACATTCATTTGTCTACCTTTATTTATCATCATTGTCAGGTGGAGAAATGTTCAGAGAAACTTTGTTGTTTAGATATTGACCTTTTATATTATTTTCTGCCATTTTTGATATTCAACTAATGTGTGAGATGCATGTGATCAATGGGTAAAATCCAGTGCTGTATCTTGTTAGCTGCTATTCCCCTGCTGTCTGTAATTAATCTGATGCTGGAGGCTGGCAGCGTCCATCACTTTTCTGACATGAAGGACAAGTGGAGTGAGGGGAGAGAAAGCTGGCATAATGGTAAGAAGCTGCATGCCTGGCAGTCAACTCCTTAGGGAAAACACCATATTGTAAAAAAATTGGAGATACCTGTCCCTGCATAATGATTATGTGTATAGTTTTCTTATTTGTAAGAAATTGAAAACAGGGATTGAAAAAAACTATTATAGAGTCATAAGAAACAAGACATACTGAATTCTTCATTAAGTCCTTTAGGATATTTAGACTGCAACAACCAACTCCACTAACATTCCCTTTGTAACAATAGTCTTTTTTTTTTTTTGTCCTGGCCTGGATGTACTACTACTTTTTCAAGAATCTGCCAACGCAGTTGTGCAACACAATGACCATTAGAGAAAAAATGCTTTGCAAACAACGTTTCTTTTTTATATTTATTTACAGCTGTTTTTTCCATAGTTACAGTTTGTGAAGTTTCAGGGGAAAAATTATAGTAATGGATTCTCGATTTGTGTTTGTTCAATCTTGTCTTTATTGGTCTGGATGTTTGCTCTACATAGGCTAAGCCACAAGGGCATTTGATACAATAGATAATATCTGAGGTGTCACATGTAAAAAAACCTTTAATCTCGTGTTTAGTGCCTTGTTGTGGTTGTGTGACTGTGTCTTCAGGTATTATTCCATTACAGTGCCCACAATTTCTGCAGGGAAAGTACCTTTAGTAGTTACCAGCTTATGACCCTTAGATTTTTCATTGTAAGGTTTTATTAGTTGTCCAATATTTCTACCCCGCCTGCATGAAAATAGAAGTGGAGCTTGGAAAATATGGCCATATTTAGGGTCTGTTTTTAGTATGTCCCAGTGTCTTGTAATAGTGTTCCTGATGGCTTTTGAATTATCACCAAATGAACTAATAAAGGGAATTCTTGACTGTGTATTTTTAGTTATAACCTTTTTTTTGGACAACAACTCCTTTCTAGGGATATTTTGTATCTCCTAATTTTTTTCTTGTAGGTTATGCAAATTATAACCTTTTTTTTTAAAATTTACCAATCATTTTAATTGCTGCTGGTTCGTAAAGCGCATTCGTAGATGTAATTCGTCTAACTCTAACCCATAACAGTTGGCTTTTTGGGAGGCCCTTTACCAAACCTGGGGGGTGAAAGCTGTTAGATAATAGTAAATTGTTTCTATCTGTGGGTTTAGTGTAGACACTGGAAACAAATGTTGTACCTGTAAACAAAATATTGACATCCAAAAAATGTAATTCAGTAGGGCTGACCTATGAAGTGAACTCAATAGAGTCATGTACATTGTTGAGATATTTTAGAAAATTGTTCAAAGTGTCTAAACTGCCAGACCAAAGAAAAAATATATAATCCATATAGCGCATATATGCATGGATGTAATGGATATACTCATTGTTGGAAAAAAGAAAAGTTTTTTAGAAAAAGTTCATGAAAATGTTAGCAAATGCATGCGTCATGATCAATTGTTAAGCAATTAAAGGAATTGTTCGGTGTAAAAATAAAAACTGGGTAAATAGATAGGCTGTGCAAAATAAAACATGTTTCTAATATAGTTAGTTAGCCAAAAATGTAATGTATAAAGGCTGGAGTGATTTGATGTATAACAAGTCAGTCAGAGCCCTTCTTTTCAGCTCTCTTAGTTTACACTGACTGGTTACCCTGGTTACCAGGCAGTAACCAATCAGAGACTTGAAGGGGGGCCTCATGGGTCATATCTGTTGCTTTTGAATCTGAGCTGAATGCTGAGGGTCAATTACAAACTCACTGAACAGAAATGTACCATGTGGCCCCCCTTCAAGTCGCTGACTAGCTCAGAGTTATAGAGCTGAAAAGCAGGAAGTTGGATTCTGGCTGTTTTATTAGACATCTGTTCACTCCAGCCTTTATACATTACATTTTTGGCTAACTAACTATATTAGAAACATTTTTTATTTTGCACAGCCTATCTATTTACCCAGTTTTTATTTTCACACTGAACTATTCCTTTAATGTCAATTGATTTTATTGTTGCACTTATAAATGTACCGTTTTCCCACGATCCACTATGCTTGACAAAGGGGCGTGCCCTGATACTTTGCACTTCCACAATTAAAATTTTTGCAAGGTTTTCACCTGCAATAACAATCATGTGTGCCAGTGTGCCTTCTTCTTATGAATTTAGGAGGTTGCCGCTTACCTCTATCACTGGGCACCAAGCAGCTGTGGATTCTCTGAAGGGTGTGCAAGATCTCCATTTTCTATTATTATTGAGTTAGTATAGGGCCGCAAGCTCAGCTGTAACGTCATGCCTGTGATGCCTTGTTTTGCCAAGCTTCTTTTATGCTTTCAGGAACTTATGCCTATTTCCTCTTCTAATACACACTGATCTGGCTAGACTACAGAGAAGTATTACATTTACTGTAAGGTTCTCAATACCATGTTAAACAAGCAGACATCCTGCTGACACTCAAAAATGTTTGTTTTGTATTTAAAAGGAAAAAAATGATACTCCATGAGGGGAGGGGGGTTAATTAAGCATAACATTTCCTACTATCACTAGCCAGTAACATATGTCTAGCACTGCCGGCACAACCTCAAGCAGGACCTGTTCTCACTGCACATATACAGGAGTAAACAAAACCTTATATTCATTTAGCCCAGAAGTCCAATGAAATATTAATATAATGCAATTGTTTGTTTTGCACCTTGATTTTCTAATAGTATTGGTATTTTTTAAATTATAAATCACAGACATATTGAACAGTACTTTATAATCAAATTCTAAAACAAAACAAAATCTTTTATAGCAACTTGTTTGGGCAAGATACCAAAAATGACTTGCTATGATGAGTCATTATGACCCAGCATACTCTTTTATAACAGTTTAATACCTTTAAATAAAATTCAGTACAAAGCACTGAAATATATATTTTGGGGCCTTAATGAGTCAAGGTTAGTAATGTGATAAACAAACAAGGTTGGCGTGCAAGTAATCTGGCCAATCAAGCTGCTGCAATTTACTGTTGGATTAAATATGATCAGAATATAAATCATTATAATGTACATCCTCTGTCTGTAACACTAAAACAAATGGAAAAACAAACAATTAAAAGAAAGTCAAGTGGTACAGCTGAGTGATTATAACTGTGAATACAAGCAGCCCAAATCAAATACAGGTATGGGACCTTTTATCCAGAATGCTTGGGACCTGTGGTTTTCCAGATAATCATTTAAGTCTAGTAGAAAATCATGTAAACATTAAATAAACTCAATAGGTTGGTTTTTTCCTCCAATAAGGATTAATCACATCATAGTTCGGATCAAGTACAAGGCACTGTTTTATTATTCAGAGAAAAAGGAAATCATTTTTTTTAAAAAAACATTGGATTACCGTATTTGTATAAAGTGAAGTCTACAGGAGATGACCTTCTGGATAATGGAGTCTTCTTGATAATGGATCCTGTGCCTGTATTAGAAAAGCTTTTGAATACAATGAATATATTTAACAAGTTGCCTTTGCCTTTTAGCAAGTAAATGCATGCATTCATCTCCATTCTATCAGACAATGAATAAGTTAATGAACTCCTGTAGTGGGGAGGACAACTAAGTGTCAGACTGTGCAACCTTGTGAGAAAAGCCTGTATCATTTTGTTATCCTGATTTGCTCTGCTCAGTAATTAATGCCAGCAGCCAGGAAACTTGGCAGAAAATAGTGATGCAGAGCAGTTGTTTCCTCTACTTTCTGCTGCTTGGAGAAGAGTTATTTAATTTGTCCCAAGGTTAAGAAAAACATAGAGCTGCCTCGGCTGTCATTAGATCGGGATCTGTGCCTTTATAACTAAACAGTGTTAATGATTCCTTGAGGAGCATGCCATACAGATGAACACTAATATGTACCATTACATACATCACAAAGGTGTAAGATACAACTTTAGATCTGGTCTGGATTTTTGGGTGACCCTTATTATACAGTCTGCCTAGTGTCTGTATACAGGATGCAAACCTAATAGGCAACCTCACTATTAAACAGATACAAATGTAATCATTTGTGGATTTTAATTGACCATTATTAGATCATTTTGGCCCTATAATGACTGGCAGTCAATCTGATATAAAACAATCCAGCTGGCTAGCAAATTAGTATGTGCATTGCTGCCATCAGATGGGAAAACATACTATGTTGTATCCCTGACAAGTGGGATGAGTGAAATATTGTTTTCCTGTACAACAAAACTAAAAGACCCCTTTATTCTCCACATACTTCCCAAGACTTATTGCTATTATTGCTACTTATTGCTATTGGCCAAGTCATGAAATGCAGAGGTCAACAGTGAAATTTAGTTGATCATTCTCCAGAAATTAATATACATTTACCCTCTGGAAATGAAATATCAGAGAAAGTATACAATTTTAGGAAAATTGTTAGGAAAATGTCAACAAAAATATTTTCCTCTATGTTCTATATGACTTTTCCTAAAAGAAAAAAATGCTCTAGAGGAAAAACACCTGAAGTTGCAAATATCTACTGTATAAATAGGCCCCATACTGTTGACTCACTGTGGACTGCATACTGGATGATAGTCATTACTGTATGATACAAGACTGGTTTATTACATTTTTATTATATTCTAGTTCTCCATTTTAGCAACAGCAGCACAGCGCCACTTGGAATGCATTGGGTGTTCAGAGATAAAGTGGAGGTTTTTAGATTTTGTTCTCATTATTGTTCATGTAAGGCAGTTTAGCACATAAATTGCATATACCCAGATAATTATCTATTACATCAGCCTGACGGGGAAAATTGTTCTGGGAACATCAAATTATTTAGATTTGGGTCTGATCATTAGCAATAATGCCTGTGGAACAAAAATATAACCCATAAAACTAGAATTACTAAGAGTAATTAGGAGGTATATTCAATTAACACCCATAAATGAGATTAAGTGGGCAGAAAACCCTACTATTGGTGTTTAATTTCTTTGTCATTGGAGTATCCTATGCTGGACAGCAAGTTATCTACATCAGCTTTCAGTTAAATGTGGGTTGTACAAAGGATAGCAAATCTGCAAATGGAACTCCAAAGAATTATTATAATGAATGATATACTGTATATAATTCAAGATTTATAATAAATGTATCAATTAAAAATATTAAAGAGTTCTATATAAAAAAGATATGTCATTCCTCCCTTAATATTCCCATAACGTATAGGTTGAAGAGAAAGCTGTCTATCATAATGAAATATTGTCCTGCTCTAGACATGTCACCTTGTACTGCATTCAAAGCACCTCTAATGAATAGAAATGATTAAGCAGGGATAGGTTGAGAGGTTGATAGATCAGGGCCTCCATTTCACTGCTTACCTGACCACTGCATCACAGTAAGAAGCAACACATTTCTCCTGCAACGGAGCATCGTAAATGTTCCCATTTATTTCTTTACCAATCAGACATAATCCTGAAACAAATTGATTTACAGATGGTATTGCCTTGAAGTAAACAGAAATAACTGCAATTAAGTCATAATACCAGAAACCTTTTTTTTCTTTCTACATTAAATACTAAATTATGAGCAGTATATACATAGATGTTGTTTACAAGTGCAAAATTTGGATAATTAACCATTTCTGAATTTACTGCAGCTTATAAATTCACCCAAAACGCTGTTTACACAAGGTGTCTCTTTTGCATTCCATATATAAAACTCAGCTTACAAGTAATTTTTAAATGTAGTACTACGCAATATATCAGAGCACTGCGGGTGAATTATTTGACTGAAATATATCTGTGAACTATTTCCATACAGCAGGCAGTAGTCCAGATGGAGCAGTCCTGTACAACACATTGAACTGGCGGCAGTTGGTTGCTAGATTGCTCTGCACTGAATGAGGTCTTGCAGTTCCCCCAACGTAGGCCTGACTCAAGTGTGGGGTGTGTGGCCACATAATGATGATACCACCTACATTGTTGTAAGAGGCCAAACGAGTTTCATGTTGTAGCTCCTATCACTACCCAAGCATTTCACCTCTAATAATAGTTCACCATCTCCTGTGTATCTGTATTTGCATTTGATTCAGGGTGGATTTTTAACATCTAAAGTCAATGATGGGCTGTCTGGTACATGAAGGATTAATCACTGTGTCCAATTTTTACACAGCCATTACTTAAAGGGATTCTGTCATGATTTTTATGCTGTAGTTTTTATTCCTAAATTACATTGTTTACACTGCAAATATTTCATTCTACCATATAAAATTCAATTCCTAATTCAACAAGTGTATTTTTTTAGTTGTAATATTGGTGTGTAGGCAGCCATGTCAGGTCATTTTGCCTGTCATGTGCTTATAGAAAGAGCCAGTGCTTTCTGTCAGGCTATTGTTTCTCCTACTCTAATGTACTAAAGTAACTGAAGGAGTCGCAGTGGGACATGGGTTTTTACTATTGAGTGCTTTTCTTATATGTACTAGGGAGTTGTTATCTGGTTACCTTCCCATTATTCTACTGATGGGCTGCTGGAGGGGAGTTATATAAGTCCAACTTGCAGTGCAGCAGTAAAGAGTGATTGAAGTTTAGCAAAGCACAAGTCACATGACTGGAGGCTCCTGGGAAAGTGACAATATGGCTACCCCATGTAAGATTTCAAAATTAAATATAAAAAAATCACATTGCACTTTTGAAAAATGTGCAAAAGCCTGCTGGAACAGCACTGTTAACTAAAGCATTTTGGGAAAAAAACATGTTTTCCCAAGATAGTATAACTTTAAAAATAATAGCTTTCCTAAATATTTAACACTAAAATTAAGAAAAGCTGTACACCATTCATTCGTTTAAATCCAAAGATGAATATGGGTTATTGGGAATATGCAACCCTGTATATTCTAGTTGTAAAAAGGTACAAAACTGTTCTCATCCTGAAAACTTTAGGTTTTAGTTTGATATTGGTGGCTGAAAAGCTTTAGGCAGGAGTAACAAGGGATAACATAATGAAATATATTTATCATCAATATACTAACAGTTTTTGCTAGCATGGTTTTATGCACAATAGATCTTGCCAAATGTAATGGCGTTCTATGAGGAGATTAGCAGAAACCAAGATCTGCGGTGGCAGTGGATGTGATCGACTTAGGCTTTATTTAAAAAAAGTACATGGTCATCTAGCGGGGGTGCAATGGGGACGCCCCATAGCACCCAAGATGAGGATGCCTGCTGCATTCCTCTTTTGTGCATGTGTCAGCTCTGTTATGGCGCTCGTGCTACTTTGGTACCTAAAAGCTGCTTAAGTTTTCTTCATTACAAAAGCATGTTCTGGCAATGTTACAAAGATTGCTAAGCTTTTTTCAGTACAAAACCCCATGTGATTAGTAAAGTCACACAGGGGTTCCTTTATGATTTCCTGAGCACAAAAGCCCAAAATGTGTGTTGACATTCTTAACTGAAAAAGATTTGGGGATTTGTATGAATAACAAACCATGCAACTCTAGGCAGTGTCACTCTTACTGTGGAGTGCTGGCGAATGCAGCACAAATTGCAGTGGGTCAATGGTGCTTTGCATATGTGTTTTGAACTTTGCACCTTGGCTCCTTTTTGAAATGTTTACATAGTACATGTTTAGACTGTTAATAATATATACTTACTCGTTTAATAATATATTTACAGGGTGCCACATTGTTTTTAGAAATTGCTTAGTACCAGAGCTCTGCTCAGCATAGTGCCCCTGTTATTACATAAAACAATGAGTTTTGTTGGGGAGACAGCTATGGGTTTGGGATGTCAATTGTAGTTGTCCACAACAACTTTTCTCACAGTTGTCCCTTGTGCTTACTTCTCTGCTATCATAGTGCTATGTCATTCTCTTTACTATCACATTCATTACACTCTCAAGTTTGTTTCTGGCAGAGATTTTCCAATGCAACATTGTTTTCCCAGTTTTCTTCTCTATTCCCCTTTTTAATTTTGCAACTCCCCAGCTCTTACAGCACTTCTCTTTCTCTTGCTCTCCACCAATCTGCTTTTTAATTTCACAAATTCCTTTCTGTTCTCTCACATCAATTTACTGACACGATTTTTTCATGTTCACTTTCCACTGCTTTTAACCTTCACAATGTGACATAAATGGATGATTAAGCCCAGAGCTGGAAATGATGACAGACCTTAATCTCTGAAAAACAAAATCAAAAGGCTACATACCTTGCTAAATCTATTCAATATTGTTCTGTTTTTACTTTTACTTTGCTTAGATTTTTAACAGTAATAAGGGCTATTTAATGGTTACCCATAGTACAAGGCAGAAATTATCTATTGTAAATAGTAGACATATACATATATGACATATTATTACCAAAAACTATAATTTTCTTAACATGCTAGGTGAATGTTCCCATCATGCTCAGTATTAGGGATGACTAAATTGCTTTCTTTACATCAAGGCTCATTTAAAAAGGCAAACACAAGTGCAAAGTTGTGTGCATTTAAATGATACAGCTTCTAGAACAGCCAGTGCAAAATGCATAGTATATACAAAAATCCCCTTGAGAAAGAAGATTTTCAGACCTTTTTTGCACATGTCTGCTTTACGATAATTGCTAATTTGCATTGTGAACACTGTTGGTATGTACAGTATATGCTGTTGTTTATAATGTAGATTGTGGCAAGCTGGCTGCCTGTACATGCAGTTGTTGGGGGAAATTAGCTAAAGTAGGCAGGTGAGCATAGGATCAGGAGCATAAAGACAGGGACCACGTCTTCAGGCAAAAACACAGGTTTATTTTGGCAAACGCTTCCCAACATAAAGGTAACAGAACACAATTCATTAGTATTTGAACAGCATGCATTCAAGATTTTTCCCCACTCTGGGGTTCTCACCATTCAGGGTGCCTTTCACACTCTGGAATATTCTTGGCTTCTCCCTAAGCCCTGCTGCAAACCTCCCAACATTTTGGAACTATAAAGGGACAAAAGGATTTGCCGCATGTAGAGCTGAGATTTTTTGACCATGCCCATTTTGTGGCCACACCCCCTAATTATCGTGTTTATTTTTCAAAATTTGGCAGGTTATGAAAGTTTAAACACATGGTTTGTATGTGTTATTACAGTTTTGCTAATGAAGGTAAATTGCCCTAATCAGTTTCCCAATGAGACCTGCTTATCTTACATTTTTACAATTGCTTCTTTGCTTATCTTAAATTATTCCAAAATTATCTAAGTGCCACCTGCTACATTTTCTGGACTCTGCCAAAAGCCAATTAAGTTAGAAACATTGTATATTTTTCTGTCTGTTCAGTGCAGGAGATAAAAGAGAAAGTCGGGACATTTCAGTTACAATCTGGGACTGCGGGCTGAGCAGTCAAAATCAGGACAGTCCCACGAAAAACGGGACAGTTAGGAGCTATGCTGCTGACTCTCCCCTCCAGGTATACCAGCTCACCAGCCTCTGCCCTGTCTCAACTTCTGGCTTTCCTCAATTAATTTAGACTCTCAGTCACCTGATCACGTTTCTCTGCTCCTTGCAGTGGCAGGCAACACCCCAGCCCTTCTGGGAGTTCCTAACACAGTCAGGTAACCTTCCTGTTCTGTGCCCTGCTCAGAGAGACCTTCCTAACACTCTCTCTATAATTAAACACATCCCAACAGGACAGCCTTCTTGTGGAAAGTGAGTGAATATGTGAACTGGACCACTGGAATGGATTGCCTGTTCCATCCAGAACACGATAGCTTCCAGGGCCAGACAGCAAAATCCTTTAAAGGGATACTGTCATGGGAAAAAACATTTTTTCAAAATGAATCAGTTAATAGTGCTGCCCCAGCAGAATTGTGCACTAAAATCCATTTCTCAAAAGAGCAAACAGATTTTTTTATAAATTTTTTTGAAATCTGACATGGGGCTATTTCCCAGCTGCCCCAAGTCATGTGACTTGTGCTTTGGTAAACTTCAATCACCCTTTACTGCTGTACTGCAAGTTGGAGTGATATCACCCCCCTCTCTTCCCCCCCCCCAGCAGCCAAACAAAAGAACAATGGGAAGGTAACCAGATAGCAGCTCCCTAACACAAGATAACAGCTGCCTGGTAGATCTAAGAACAACACTCAAGAGTAAAAACCCATGTCTCACTGAGACACATTCAGTTACATTGAGAAGGAAAAACAGCAGCCTGCCAGAAAGCATTTCTCTCCTAAAGTGCAGGCACAAGTCACATGACCTGGGGCAGCTGGGAAATTGACAAAATGTCTAGCCCCATGTCAGATTTCAAAACTGAATATAAAAAAATCTGTTTGCTATTTTGAGAAATGGTTTTTAGTGCTGTATACTGCTGGAGTAGCCCTATTAACTGATGTGTTTTGAAAAAAAACATGTTTTCCGATGACAGGATCCCTTTAAACTGAGAAACAGTGGCGTAACTTGCCGAACCCCCTTGCCAAAAATCTTGCAAGGGGCATAGTAACACAATCCTCCTTTTCTGAACCCAGCCACCACATGGTGCGCACACCGCATAGTATTTTAGTGCTGCAGACCCCACGGTCCCCCCTGTTCCTCTATAGTTGTGCGCCTACAGAGAAACCATTCTCTGTTTAGTAACATCTCCTTTGCAGCTTACATCTCCTATTGGGGAGAAATTAAAGGCAAAACACCTTTTACACATTTCTTTGGTAACTCTACCACAAGATGTATTGTTGTAGACATGCATTTCATTTCAAGAATGATATTTTTGTCTTTTGCATATACCATGGTGTGCTAAATTGAATAAGGGGGCATTGTGCTATTCTAGAAGTTGTATTATGTTCCTTATTGATCATAATTGACCTAAGAAAAATGGCATGTACCTTTGCACCTATAATAATACATCCAAATATTAAATATAATGTTTAAGACAAGTCCAAGGCAGTATTTCCAGCTTGTAAGGGGAATTTCTCATCACAGGCCCCCAACATAAGAAAGTCGAGAACACCAGCTCTTAAAAAAATTAAACTTTGTTTATTTTCTTGTACGTCACTGGCAGTCAGATACACAACTCAACAGACCTTTCAACAGTCATTTCCACTTAAAGTTTTACAATTGCTTTCCGACTTAGTAGTCTGTGCATTACCACTCAGCGAATAGAAAAGGGTTTTCTTTTTACTCACAACCTGCTGGTCCTCATCGGTCTGGCTCGGTGATCCGGTGCACCACTACACCCCTTCACCATTCCACCAGTCCCCTGCTTCGATCATCCGGCACTCGACCAGTGCCCCTTGACCACTCCGGCGGGTACCAGCCACCTTGACTTGAAGTCTTCTACTTCCAACCTCTCTTGCCTAACAACCTCACCACTATCACCCTATCTTGGGAATTATTCCCCGGATCCTAATCCGACTACGCTCCTTGTCGGGGCAAAAGACTACCCTTTCTTTCTCCCTACCTCTGACACCTAGTGCCAGCTATTACTGAAACTTCCTATCTAGTTAACTACCTGATTCCGGGCCGGTGTTCTCCTTCTCAACTAAACTCTTGCATCACTTCGCCTCCTCCCATCAAAAGCCTCTGACTATGGGTGTGGCTGCCCTTTTATACCCAATTTGGGGAAATTCCCTCTAGTGGTAGAAAAACAGAATTGCTTCTAACTATAACACTCTACTGCCACCTAGTGGTTTTTTAAATAACCATTTACACAATTTTACATCCAAACTCTCATTAGCATCACATAGTTCACAAATAACATTTTAACTCTTTCACCCACCCACAACACAATTCACTCTCTTACAAGCTGTAACAAACGCCACTTCCTCAATAAAAGTATTTGCAGCTGGAAATACTGCCTTGGACTTGTCTTAAGCATTATATTTAATCTTTGGATGATCCGTTTGGGATATCAGTACAGTGGTGATGACCCACCACCGCTTGACTTCCTGCTTCCATTTTAATGGCCTGCACCGACCCTCCCCGCCGATGACGTCACAAAAGGGGCAGGAGGCGCGTGTCTTTAAATAATCAAGCAGGAAGCCGGGTGATGGGTGGGGAGAGCAGGAAGAAGAGCTCAATCCGAACCTGCCCGCCACATGCAAATGGATGTCCGAGGTCGGCCCGAACCCGTCTGACTCACAGATAATTGCAGACAAGAATCGAAGTATAGGGAGCATAAAAGGGAGCAATGGAATTAACACCTGTCATTACTTTCACAGTTCCATTTAGGAGAGCACCTCATCTCTCCTCTCATCTCTCCATAAATGAACAAATGTTAAAAATAAATTAATAATTCAATATGCGCAGACAAAGTACAAAAATTATGGATTTAGTGTATCCCTAGTTCCATTCTCATGTTTCTCCACACATGCAACAGACATGCACCTAGTCATTAACATAATGATACAAACACTGTCTCTGGTGCTGCACATGTGAGTGGTACCATGTTCACTTATCCTATTGAAATAAAAAATGCATATGCATTTACCACCAACAGTGGCACTTATTATAGACAACACTGCTAAATTATGGGCAACTCATTACAGCCTTTATTGTGTTGGAAAGGAGACAAAAAACCTTTGAATAGAAGAATTTGCTATATGGGAAACAATTTCGCAGTCACTGCATTTTTTTCACAAGGTGAAAAGAAGAAGCAAAAGAAACATAGTATTTGAGCACTCTGGAATCACTTTATTAGCAGTCTGTACTAGAGAATGAGCAACAGTTAAGTGTTGCCTCATTCTTGAAAGTATTAGAAAATACCAGTGGCATAACTAGAGTGCGCTGGGCCCCCCTACAAAAAAATCTTCAGAGGGCCAGGCACACTCCGATCCCCATCCTCCTGCCCACTTCCTGTCCCGCCTCCACCCTGCCCATGGCCCGCCTACACCCCTTCCACAGCCCACTCTGCCCCCGCCCGTTCGACTTGCTTCCCCCTTCCTCTGGGGTTTTTATTAGCTATAGAAGAAGCAAACTCCACAGTCCAGGCCCCTCTATTCCCCGGGTTCCCCAGTGACTGCAGGGTCTGCTTCCTTTTTAGTTACACCACTGGAAAATGCCAATAATGTACAAAGAGATGACTTCAAAAACAATTAGTCTTAATGCCACACTTGTGATTTTTTTCCCTCTGTCACTGACACAATGACAAAACAAAAAATATTTTCTTCTTTAAAAACTGCATTTTGTGTGAGCTGCATCTTTACATATTTATACAGGTATAACATCCCTTAACTAGAAACCCATTATCCAAAAGTACAGGAGACCATGTTGCAATGAGCCCATGTTAATCCCATAATTCAAATTTTTAAAAATCATTCCCTGTTGTCTCTTTAATAATAAAACAGGAGCTAAACCTCATAATTACAGATGCCCCCCTTTTTTTAATTGCAATTGCCATTCTTTTTCCAAATGAACGTACCATGGATTACAAAGGCATATAATGACTGTGAAATGATTTTTTTTCTCATGTATTTGTTTATTATTTTATTGGTGGAAAATCACCAAAATTCACAGAATCTCATAGCTTCGTTCCTCTCTGACAGTGTCCTGGTGGACCTGAAACACTATTCAATCTATTGATTTTATGTTTGAGACATCCCCACTGAGAATGCTTCAATTCAATTGCTCTAGTATAAATTAACCAACTGGCATACAATTCTGTTCTAGAAATCTTCAGATATCTAGTGCAACATTGGTGACTAAATCTTTTAAATAAAGATTAATGATGAACACTTTTCTCAAAATAACTATTTATAAGGAGCAGTAAATAAGTTTTACATTTCCACCAAATGCTGAACCATTTATTCACTGACATTCTTGTTGTGCTTAGTGTTGATCTACTGATTACACAAGGAAAATTACAAACTCTGTGTAATATATTGGCCTCTTCTAGTCTTCCATGGTGTGATAGGCACAGATTTTTATTATGTATTTTCTAAATCAGAGACCAAAAGCCCCCTGAACAGTTGTTCCACAATGAGGATTGCAAACAATTTTCTTTAAAATGTATATTTATTTATGCAGCAAATAACCACTTAACAATATGTGCAATCAGGCATAATTATTCTTGAATAGCAGGACATAATTCAGTAGAACCTATTAACAAATAAATTAACAAAGAATAATAGAGAACAATATTTTATGGTCTCACCCAACCAGGTCTGCTGAGTGACACTGGTAACAGAATGGAGATCCTCTCTATAAACACCCTCCTTAACACTGAGGTCTCTATGGTGGGGTGCCAGGCATCTGCTATGTACAGGTACTGTATGGGACCTGTTATCCAGAATGCTTGGGACCTGGGGTTTTCTGGATCTGGATAATGGATCTTTCTGTAATTTGGATCTTCATACATTAATACTGGAAAATCATGTAACCATTAAATAAACCCAATACGCTGGCTTTTGCCTCAAATAAAAGTATATATTAGTTTTCATTAAGTACAAGGTAGTGTTTTATTATTACAGACAAAATGAAAATAGTTTTAAAATTTTTTTATTATTTCATAAGAATGGAGTCTAAAGGAGATGGCATTTCCATAATTTGGAGATTTCTGGGTAGCAGATCATATACCTGTACAACCAGGGTACTAACCCACCAACCTCCTGTTGGAGTTTTGGACTGCTCGCTTACCTGACTGGCACTACGTGGGTGCTGACCCACTCCTATAACACAAGCAGTATTCCCCTGGAGTCTTACCCCATTGAGATTGATTTTCTCTAAATTGGCACCTGTTACAAGGTCCCAAATGGAAATACAACTCCTCTATTTCTTTCCCTGGAGACAGGGGATGTCGGTAGGGTTTTAAAAAATAGTGGTGAGCACAACTTTTCCTTGTTTGTTATAGTTATACTGGAGCAGTGACCAGCTCCATGTTGTAGCTCCCATCCTTCCCAGCTATAGTCAGGTGATCCCACTGGTGTCTAATAAAAGGGCAGCCAAGTTTGGGAGTTTTACTTTGAAAACAGCTAGTAAGTTGCAGGTAAAACCTAGTCCCTTTGTAAAATGTATAATGAAGCAATAGAATTCTTAATGAATCAGATAAAATTGAGCATAGGACTGGCCAGATATGGGATGACTTTGACGTAGTTGGCCAGCTTAAATATATTGCAATATATGGACAAACAATCCCTGTTTTGTTTAAAGGGTAAGGCATTTTTTAGTAGCAGTATGCACAAAATGTCGCTGTCTTAAATATATTGATAAAGGGTTGAGTGCAGAGGACTCTTGTATTTGTCGGTAGGGGTGTATGGGTGAGAAATTCTTGACCTGCACCTGACCCTTACCCGCCCCCTCCCAACTCGTACTGTACCCACCATTCCCCCTCTATTTATAGAGACACGTCCTTCCCACAGTGATGTCATGAAAAGGGCAGGAGTGGGCACAAGTCTATAAAATTAAGGGCGGGAAGCCGGCAGTGCCAAAGATTTTGTGCAGGAGACAGCCTGAACCCCCAGGTATCGCGGTTCTGTAGGTTTCGGGCCAGCCTGCATTTCACTTGATGTCGGTCTTTAAGACCATCCCCAGAAAGGGGTGTTTTGATACATGAAATAATGATACAGTGACACCTACTGGCAGAGTGTCAAATAGCTAACTTATTTAATTAAGTCAGCAGAATATTTAATATCAGTATTTTGTAGGTCAACCTTAAGGGTAATGTGCAAAAATATTTTTAGCAAAAACTTTTTAATGGATTATAATTAATTTTTGCTATGAGGATTCAAACTTTCTATATATATATATATATATATATATATATACAGCACAGCTGTACGATGTAGAATCAAGGCTCCAGTTTTACATTAGTAAATAAACAAGTTAACTACAGTGCCTGGTTAACTTCTAACTCTGTATCTGATCTCTGTTAAGATCCCCACGAGATCACATTTCTCTGACTCATTTTTGCATCGTCGTCGAGGTCTGTCAAGTGCACAGAGACGTTAATCAGACATAAGAGCTCCCCCTTGGGGGCCTGCAAGCCTTGCATTTGAGTTGGAGAGCCTCGGGCCTGGTTGCCTTACGTCTTTTGAATCTTTCTGCTCAATTTCATTGGAACTGATCTGAAAATGCATGTGCATTCAGTTTTAACCCATCACTCTTAAACGCTACAAACATTATTTCAATTCCAAAGGTCTAAACACAAAGATTACAAAGTTAGCTTCAAGTGAATTCACTGCTAAGAAAACAACAGTCACAATATCCAAAGATGAGTTTTAAGTATTTTGAACAGTTTTTTGTGCTTTCAGAGAGGGTCTGACTTTAATCTATATACAATCAATTCCCAGAAAACTTTTAATAGTTATCCCCTATTACCATAAATCAGTGCTTGCCAAGAAAGTTTATATTCCAGATAAACAACTCTTGCCAAGTGAATTAGTTGACTTGGGTGCATAATAGCCCCATGTCCTTTGCTAGTTTCCTTGCTCAGTGCTAGTGTTAGCACTTATGTATCTTTTATTTGTTTGCTTATTGCACTGTGGGATATTCAAAAGGATATTCAACTAACATTCAGTCTCTTGTTGTCTAGTTTCATGCTTGCCATAACAGAGTAGTTAAAGGACAAGGAAAGTGGTAAAGAGGAACTAAAGACTAACTAAAGAAGTAGGCTAGAAATGTTGTACATTATTTTTGGCCTTCTGTACCAGCCCAAGACAACCACAGCCCTTTAGCAGTAAAGATCTGTGCCTCCAAAGATGCCCCAGTAGCTCCCCATCCTCTTTTCTGCTGATTCATGCTCTGTGCTACTGTCACTTACTGAGCTTAGGGACCCACTCACAATACACATAGAATATAATGACACAATATAATTAGTAATTAAAACAGATAATTACTACATGGCAGCACAAAAGCCAGTGCAATTAGCATGATCATCTAATAATCAGCCCTGTAGCATCAACTTATATTACAGGACAACCTCATTTTCTGCTTGATAATTTGCTACAACCCCTAAGCTTAGCATCTCAACAGCTGTTCAGAGCCCACTGAGCATGTGAGTGTCGAAGACACTTTCCAAGATGGTGACCCCCTGGGACAAGTTTGAAGTTCTTGATCATTGCTGCTATTAAGAAGCTGAAACTTTAGGCTGGTGCAATAAGTTCAGTATATAAAATATGCAATGTCCATCAGACCACAGCACACTGACACATCGTTTCTGTGAAGTTGCAAAATGCAACGTTTCGAGTCTCACAGGACCCTTGATAAAGGATCCTGTGAGACTCGAAACGTTGCATTTTTGTCTACTGATAATGAGCCAATAAATCACAAAACATCACAGAAACTGTGATGTGTCACTGTGCTGCGGTCTAATGGACATTGCATATGATTTGATTAACCCATGGCAGAGTGGGTAATTGACTGCTAAGCACCTGGTCCCAAGGGAGAAGAAACGGAGGTGAGCGCTTCATTTTTGTGTGCAGTATATAAAAAATGGCATTTTTAGCCATATTCATGTTCAGGGTTTACTTCTTTAAGTGTAAGTGCGACTGTTTGAAAGGCATACTTCTCATCTCTTTTGTAGTGGTAGTAGATCTGCTGTATTTTCAGCCCATTATCGGTTCAAACACCACTGTTTAGAAAAAAGCGCTAACTTGAAGCAAACAAAATCCCATCATGCCGTACTCTTCCACCAAGACCGTATTAGGAAGCAGCGCATGGGCACAAAAGAACTTCATGAGTGCGCTTGGAATCTTGGAAACAGTTGCGGCAACCATTTTATGATGTCTTCAAAGGAATAATGGAGCAGTCACCAATCAACATAAAAGTAAGCACCATAAGAGAAATTAAGTAATGTGCCCCCCCCCTGCAGCCTCAGGGTCTGCTTCCTCTGTAGTTACACCCCTGACCTCAATGTTTCATGTTGGCACTGTGTGCAGGTTGTATCTCCTGTGTGCACTTTTTAAATAATGGGAGGATTGTTATAAGTTATTGTATTGCAAATTTTAATTGAGCATAGCGCACATTCCCTATGATACTAGCAGAAATGGCCTTTCGCATATGCTCTTTATGTGCAGCGCCAGTCATGTGTTTTGATGCATCAGCTGTTGCTTTGGCTGAATCAGGCACAACTGGTGGCTGCAATTACTCTAGAATAGTGCTGTCCAACTTCTGTGGTATCGAGGGCCAAAAATTTACTGGCCTATGTGGTGGAGGGACGATAATAGAAGTCAGTGTTGGACACTCCTCCTTTTAAACCACACCCACTGTAAACCACACCCATGTTACCACAAGAACTTTTAAGATCATATCCACATTAATGGTGGTAGCACACCAAAAAACCAAATGGTTGGTGCTCACTGCAGGGAAATCCCTCATCACTCCTATGTGAAAAATTAGTCATGTTAAAACATACCCTTAAATCCATATGCCTCATCCTCTGTGGATAATACAACAACCCCCAAACACATGATTAAACACCTTAGGGGCCTTTAACAACAATTTCCAAATGCTAACAATTTACAAACCCCAAGAACAAAACCCTAACAGGCTCTCATTCCACAGGTAGTGTAGGGCAAGCAAAGAATGGCACACCCAAGCAGCACTGGGCAAGCAGAGAATGACACACACATGCAGCACAGGGCAAGCAGAGAATGGCACACACAAGGAGCACTGGGCAAGCAGAGAATGGCACACACACAAGCAGCACTGAGTAAGCAGAGAATGGAACACACAAGCAGCACTGCATAAGCAGAGAATGAAGCACACACAGGGAGGGAAGGAAGAACAGAGCAGGAGACAAGGAAAGCTATCATTCTAATATGAACAGGTGCATGGTTGCTAGGGTAATTTGGACCTTAGCAACCAGATTGCTGACACTGCAAACTGGAGAGCTGCTGAATAAAAAGCTAAATAACTCGTAAAAAATGAAAACCATTTGCAAGTTGTCTCAGAAAATTACAGCATACTAACAGTTAAATTAAAAGTGAACAACCCCTCTAATTTGGAAGATACTATTGGAGCTCATGTACGCATACTAGGCAACTAGCTGTCTTCTGTTTTGACTGTGGTTTCCTCTCTGCCTGGTTATAGAGAAACCTTTTAGCACTGTAAACCCAGAGGAGCATGGATTCCAATGATGTGAGATATACAACAATTTAAATAACATTTATCTTTGCTACTCATGCTGGCTGCAGATGCTGTGTGATTCTGTCCCCTTCATGCTAGGAACAAGCTCCTGAAACACCTAGTAATCTATTCATTTCATGCTTGATTAACTCCCACTGAGGACGTTTCCATTCCACTGAGATGTGAAAGAATGAGGTTTCCATCACTTTAGTTGTGGAGAGATCAGAAAATACACAGAGAGGACATGGATGTAAATCATAAAGGGACCAAAGAAGGAATGCAGCTCTACTCCATCAAACACCACATCACTAATACTCATGAACTGGTTCCTGAAATGTCATCTATAAATAAACTGTTTTACTATACAGTGGTCAAAAATGTTAGAAACATATATAATAAAACAAGGGGGGTTGCACCCCAAGTGTAATGCATGGCCATTACTAGCATTACTCCTGTATGGTTAGCCTTTTTATTGAGCACCAAATGGATTATAACCAGGTGCTGGCCATACACTTTTGGGGTTCTACACCTTTGAATTAACTATTAATATGATGTCAAGAGTGCCATTTTAACAATTGGTGCTCATTTTTTATTTGTGGGTTTTGAGGTAACTTTTTATTCACCAGCTCTCAGCCATGCAATTTCAGCAATCCAGTTGCTAGAGTCCAAATTACTCTAGCAACCATGCTTTGATGGGAACAAGTGACTGGAATATGAGTAGTAGAGACATGATTAGAAAAATTAGTAAAGCGATAACAATACGTTTGTAGCTTTACAGAGCATTTGATTTTAGATTGGGTCAGTGACCCCCATGTGAAAGTTGAAAAGAATCAGAAAAAAAACCTATAACAAATAATTAATGAAGAACAATTGAAAAGCTGCTTAGAATTGGCCACTCTATAACATACTAAAAGTTAACCTAAAGGGGACCTGTCATCCAAATAAATTATTAAAAATCCTATTTTATCCCATTAGTCAAGCAAAATGAACTTAACTTAAACTCTATAGATTATTTGAATCTTGTTTCCTTCAGTCTGGGAAGTCATAATTGTAGCAAGCAGGCAGGAGCCATTTTGTGGACACTGTTATTAAGAAAAGCCTTGTATAATCTCAGAATCTTGTTTGTGCACCAGAATGGGGGACCCGATGTCTATCCCCATGCCCTGGCTACACAATTAAATGGTGAAGGGAATGGGGGAATGTGGGAAGTGCAGCGACATTTAGGAAGTGCTGAATGGAAAGTAAGAGTAATTGTCTGCCCCGCCTCTATTCCTACAGCATATAGGAGGGGCAGACTATATTTGATTGACAGCTGAGGTTTTTAAATGAGCTTACAACAGCTATGAATGCTTAAATAAAAATTGGATTTCATGTTTAATTTGAAAAGGACTTTTATTATACAGCTTTTTATATCTAGGTGACAGGTCCACTTTAAGCGTGAACCACCCCTGTAAACAGTTTGTCTTGTGATTCTGATTAGCGTATAAACTGTCTTAAGATTCAGCTGTGCTTTATCGAATTTGGAGTGCTCACCCTTCTGGTGTACACCCGATATGGGTGTCAGGTGCTTAATCTGGATGACCTTCTCCTAGCCAAAAGGTTCTGCATCCAATGCAAAAATAAACCAGCAGCATACTGATTTAAAGTGAAGCAAGTGAATTTCTTGTTTATTAACCCTACATACAAGATAAGGGTAACATTTTGGACCCCAGTGGGCCCTTTATCAAACATCGCCCTCATCTTGTATTTACATGGGTTAATAAACAAGAAATTCACTTGCTTCACTTTAAATCAGTGTGCTGCTGGTTCATTTTTTTAAACAAGAAAAAGGGCCCAGTGGGGTTCGAAACGTTACCTTTATCTTGTATGTATAAGGACCACAGGTTAGCTTGCAGTGTACATCTGCCTGCTCACCTAGGTCACACCTGCAAACAATAGAGTTTATGGATGAGGTTGGGGCCAGGGCCGGGGTCCTCTACACTGAGCCACAATGTTAAAAACCAAGGGGTGGCACTTGATGAAAGGAGCTGTTGTACTGCAACCATAGAGATGGTTCTTAAAGCAACTCTTAAAGCAGGACCAGTACTGTGAATGACAATCCTGCCTCATCTGTTTGTATTTTATTCTCCATTCTTGGATTCTTATGATCACCACTGAAGGCATTAAGCAATTTTTTTCTAAAAGCGCTATAATTCCAACTGCATTGTAACAAGCTTATATTGAACATTTCTCTCACTATGTGACAAAACAATGAAATAACAGACTTAGCACTCGTAAGCATACCTCTCATTGACTATATGTAGCTTAAGGGATTCTCTGTCATGATTTTTATGATGTAGTTTTTGTTTTGTTTTTTAAAAGGAAATGATGTAGTGTTTATTTTTAAATTATACTATTTACACTACAGATAATTCACTCTATCTTATAAAATGTAATTCCTGAACCAAGTGTATTTTTTTAATAATATTTGTGTGTAGGCATCTCAGGTCATTTTGCCTGGTCATGTGTTTTCAGAACTGTGCACTGTGGAACTGCTTTAAGATGAGATTTTGTTTCTTCTGCTCAATATAACTGAAGGAGTCGCAATGGGACTTGGATTTTTACAACTGTGTGTCATGTCCTTATATCTACCAGATTGCTGTTATTTAATTACCCATTGTTCTGCTCATGAGCTGCTGGGGGAAGAGTGACTGAAGTTTATCAAAGCACAAGTCACATGACTTGGGGCCACTGGAAAACTGACAATATGTCTTGCCCCATGTCAGATTTCAAAATTAAATCTGTTAGAAAACCTGTTTGCTCTTTTGAAAAACGGATTTCAGTGCAGAAGTCTGCTGGAGCAGCACTATTAACTGATTAGTATTGAAAAACCTTTTTCCAGGGAAAGTGTCCCTCTATGCCGACTTTGGAGAGCTAGCAGGGTGCTAACAATTTAGTTTTAGGAAAGGTATATGTCTACTTTAACTGCGTAACACATTTGTGTTATCTAAATAGATTATTTGTTGCTTAATAAAGAATTACAATTTCACAAGAAGAAATATAAAACTTATAACACAAAAATGGTGGGCTAATAATATGTGTAATAATATGTGTTATAGAACATTACACCTGTTTGCTGTTACTAGGCCTTATATTTTCAGCTCATGTCTTTCAATTATAATAACCACTGTTGGTTCAGACCTGTCGTATCTAACAATATAAACAAAAATCATACATTTAACCCCAAATCATAGCCTCATAATTTAATAGGAGTGTTATTATGTATACAGTACAGGTATAGGATCCCTTATCCGGAAACCCGATATCCAGAAAGCTCTGAATTATGGAATGGCTGTCTCCCATAGACTTAATTTTATCCAAATAATCCAAATTTTTAAAAATGATTTCCTTTTTCTCTGTAATAATAAAACAGTACCTTGTACTTGATCCAAACTAAGATATAATTAATCCTTATTGGAAGCAAAACCAGCCTATTGGGTTTATTTAATGTTTAAATGAATTTTTAGTAGACTTAAGGCATGAAGACCCAAATTACGGAAAGATCTGTTATCCGGAAAACCCCAGGTCCCGAGCATTCTGGATAACAGGTCCTATACCTGTATATTAAAATCTGTTTGCAACACTTTGTTTCAGTGATTTGAAATCTTCAGTTTCACTGAAACAAATCTCCAAAACAATTGGCCTACTATTGAAAATAAATTACTGGCACAACAAGTAATATGCAATGCAAAATACACAATGTTCCCCACCTGACCTTTTATTTTTAAGATGACCTATACAAAAGAAATGTATTAAAGCATATCAGTAAACTAGCAAATTGTTGCTGACATACACACATACATTCATGGGCACGCACACACATACACAGATTAACACCGTTGTAGAATGACAAAATGAAGGACAATAAAGTCTTAATCAGTTTGGGTTCTCTTCTTACAGACTGTTAATGAGCTAATGTATGTCTTTCGAGAATGCTGAAAGCTGTGCTATCAACCCTTCACCTGCAAAACCCCATGGCACTAAATACAAGCTACAGTATTTTACTCTTTATTTCACTCCCTGTCCACATCTCCATTTCTTCCCTATTCTCCTGTCTGCACAGTTATTCTGCATTTGTTGCACTCTCACACTTGAGAATTTTTATAATGAGCTAACCTGGAGTCCACTGTTAATACATTTTCACAGTGCCAATTATATTTGGCTTCATTTTAATGCAAAGCAAGTTCCATGAAAGCAAATAAAATATAATTCTCTACCTATCAATGTTTAATCATGCACTAACATTTTTACTGGCTCATGATGACAGAAATCAAGTTAGTGGCTGTATGTCAAGCAGTTCCCTTTCCTTTCCCTCTTTCCTTCTCAGTCTCTTGTATTCGAAAATGTTCCATCATATTGTTACTAATGTTTGGTGCATTTATGCCCTAATGCCAAAATATCATACCATTTAGAGACCATTTGAAAATCACTTGAACCCATACCATTGGTAAGTGCAAACAATTTCTTTTCAGGATTAAAAATCCAGTGCAGTGCAAAGTACAATTTACATGGGCATAAACGAGCCCTGTATTTAACAAACTAGGGGGCTTCTAGGATATGTAAATGAAAAGTGCTGACTTTCTCTGCGCTGGACAGCCAGAAAATGAAATGTTTCTTAATTGGCTTTCGACAGAGAGCCCAGTACAGCCACCAGGTGCAACTAAGATAATTTGTAACAATTTTGAGATAAGCAAATAAGTTATTGTAATAATTTAGTTCCTTGGAAAAACTTAGACTTACAATGTTGGGAGGAATGATACAGCAACGGAATAATATAACATATTATAGCAACGTATCCTATGTGTGTGTGTACAATGCTTATCTGTGCATCGATGGGTTACTGCACCTAGCAAACTAGGTGAATTTTGCAAAATATGGGGTAAGAGAGTTTATAACATAAGAGAGTGAGAGCCATTTCCATCCTCTGTGACACATGACAGCAGGTCTGGACTTCAAAATATTCAAAATTCAAAAATTCAAAATAGACCCTGGCATTTTAAGAACACAGCTCAATAAATAGTGACTGTCTATGGCATCTTACAGCAGCCCCTTTGGCATTTGCCAGACCCCGCAGATTTCCAGTCCAGGCCTGCATGACATTGCTGCTGATGGATAGGCAGAATTTTTGTTTATTTGAGCTCTCTTTAATGGAAACGAGCAAGCAGATGTCTGTGTTGACATAGCTATTTGTTTTTCAGCTTATGGCAGCAACGGAGAAAGTACGTCACTTTGCTCTGTAAGCCCTGCAAACTACACAGCTGGTAACCACTTCTGCAAGTCACATAGCGCATTAGTGACACGTTGCCTTCTCATCTCCAAAACATTATTCATTAAGATAGACCAGGGAGATGGAAGCATATGATAAGAATCTTGCTCAGAAAACATTTTTCAGGTGCAGGGTAATGTAGAACCAAATGAATCTCAGTTACGGCCACTTTACACTTTACAACAGATTAAGATGTGATGAATTTATAAAAAAGGACCTCCAGCCAAGAGCAGAACTACCTGGTAGTATGGTGGTGCAAGTAGTTAAAACAATCTGATGACTGCAGACTCAACATTCTTAGTAACAAAAATATATATAACTGTATTATATATGAACTATAATGCTCCATTGCAAATACATGCAAGTACAAAGCACTACAATGTATGGATAAGTTAATTTTGATGCTTTTCAAGTTACTTAAGCTCTGGATACAAATACACCCAACTCCCTCCTCTACCCAGTCAACACATGCACAAAACAATCTTTGCACATGCAACAGAGATACCCTCCTGCCCTTCAATTCTGCTGCCATATTTAGGTGCAAGTGTTTGGTGGGGGGGGGGCTGGAGATACATATATAAAATATATGCACTTGCAATTTTTTGCAACTTGTGGCAAGCACCAATTCATTACTTTAGTCTGTACTAATGAACTATGTGCATACTGATGCAAGAGAAGCCTGGATTTACTATCACCCTAGACATGGGGGAAACTTCAGTGTTTCCTAAAATTGTTGCATTAGTACCTGTAACTGACTTTTGACAAGTGAATAGGATGCTAATGCTGTTATTAATGCCATATGCATAAAATGTTGGGAAAAAATGCAGCAACATATGAACAGACTATCAACTTAAAATGTGACCAAAGTTGGACTGGGCCCGAAGGAAACCGGGAAAAAATTGGTGGGCCCCCACCAGCCCAGGCATGCTCCCCACTGTCTTGCAGGAACTTCAGGGACTTGACCAACCTCCCCCACCTGGTCATAGCCCTGGGTACAAAGTGAAAGATACACTGGTTGGAGGGGGCAGTGTTTGGGGCTAGTGGAAGGTTTGAGCTCAAACTTCAGCAACTGACTCCTCCAGTCATGGCCATGGGTTTGAGAAAGTCACAACAGACTTAGTCAGCTGGCCAGGATGGAAACATATATTTTTGTCTGACAGCACTTAGGGAAGTTAAAGAAGAGAGGCTACCCCTAAGCAGTTACATATATATATATATATATATATATATATATATATATATATATATATATATATATATATAATACACAAATATGAATAGCTTAAATTATATCCTTATAAACGGTGAATTCTGATGTCATCAGTTATAAACGGTGAGTTCTGATGTCATTTCTGTCACATGACTCACTGAAACTTGTGTATTATAATAAATAAAGTACCCCCAGTTGTAAAATATGAGGATATTAGACGTTACCTCAGAGTTCCATGTTTTTATATGGTCATGAAATCCTCGGTAACTTATAATATCCTTATATTTTACAAGAGGGGATACTTTATTCACTATATAACTCATTATAACCAGTAGCCTTATAAACTACTGTTCCTAGCATGTCTTTAGGTAATACCTTTGAAAGCATCAGGTGCCAGAGAGAAGAAGGGGTGTAAGTATTCCTTTAACTATTGCTGATGTAATGGCTCATGGCCTCATAGTCTTTGCACCAGCTAAGTTTTTAGTTCTTTTTGAATTTATATGCATAAAACTCAAAGTTCTACTAAATCTAATGTAAAGTAATCTGGTAAAACTGGTTATCTGGTAAATTAGATAATTAGACAGGGTGAATAAGGTTTAAATGACCAGGTGTTTTTAATGATATCTCCAGCTCTTTCCCTTATGTACCTTCGACTTTCAAAAGATAGGTAACGAGGTAGAAGGTGAGTCTTGTTTAAACAATAAAAAGCCAATTTCCCAGCACAGCCGTCTGTGCCATTGTGAATTAAGTAAACTCTGCAGGCTCCCTGTCTGTTCACTGACAGAAGGAAAAGATATTGCCCTAGGCTGGCAGTCTTTGAAATATGCAAAAAGTATATAATAAAACTAAAGGATTTAAAGAACTAAAGTGCAGGCAAGGTCCAGGGGAGGGAATATGCTCCTGCGGAGAGCGGCACCATTACCATAGAGCTAGGAGGGAGCAGGATGGGCAGGGAACTTATTACTGCAGTTTTACATTAGAAGAGGTTATGAGTCTCCTAAAGGGGCTGAACTTAGAGAAAAAAGGAATTCATTAAATGAGATCCTTCTAGATGGGTGAATCACTGATGTCTAGATGCATTAAGCAAAACTCTCTGTGCACAGACAGAAAGAAACTACATTAACTCTTTACTTGTTACAGTATAGCCCATGGGCTCCATTATCTCATAAACCACAATTTGCTGTCCAAGCCAAACTCACTGTTCAATTAGAAAACAGAAACAGACTGATATCCATTTCCTCAGGGGTGCAACAAGAGCGTGCCGGGCCCAGCCACCAGGAAATTTTCCGGGGGGCCAGCGCACATAGGTGCTCCTACTCGCGCCTCTCTGCAACCCCCCACCGCATGGTTGCGCCAACGTGAGAAATAGAAAGTGGTGGTGAGGGGGATTTGAACGCTATGTGGTCCAGGCCTCCCTTTTCCCTGCCCCCCCTCCTGCGGTGTCTGTTTACTCTATAGTTACCACACTGCATTTCCTTTAAAATTTATAATGTCATTTTTTTTTTATATTCCAGACCAGGAAGATAACCTGCGGCTGAAAGGTAAATGTAAAAAAGAAAGGGGAACACACCAGAAGATTCACTCTATTCTTCTTTCATTTCATCTATTTAAATAGTGAATACTTGTATAACAAATAAACTAGACCAATCATAGTAAAATACCCAACTCTACCAAATATAAAACTCAAACCACAATATTATGCACACAAAGGTATACCATAATATATCAACCAATACTAACATTATGTTTTGGGCCTTTTGCTTGAGCTAAGTTGCTCACTTTTCTTCCAGTCTTCCGTCTCTATACCAATATACACACATAAACCAATATTAACATGAGGGGTGTTGCTGTGATCCTTTTCAGGATTGGTTCCGCTTAGTGATGAGCTCATTTTTTTGCAGAGTTTTGCCGCGGAAATGACTCCCATAGAAGGATGTCCAACCACATGCAGAAAGACGAGAAACTATATATCTTCAACTTGCATTGGATTCTTAATGTGCAGATGCAAAATTATATAGCCATTGCCATAGTCAGTGAGACAGACTGTGTGTGCTTAAATAAAGATTGTGCTTATATCTTCTTTATGTGGATTACCCTGTAATGGGCAAGGAAGAAGTATATGTGTGTGTATATATGTTTGGAAGGAATATTACCCACTTGTTTATCAATGGTATAATCCCATAGCAATATCAATGGACGAACAAATATTTTATGAATCTGCTGGGGGATAGTGGGAAGGTTCTCTTGCCAAGCTCCTGGTAACAAACAAATTTAAACAGATTGTGTAATGTATTTTAGTGTATATCAACCACTGGTATGGGATTTTCTGCTTATGATGAACTGAATTATGTTTATGTTAAGTGCCAGATGATCCTGTATACATATATCATAGAGAAATTTCTACCTATCTTCCTGCTGTCAGTAAATTTCATATTGGAGGAACTGTAACTGTGCCCTACAGAATTTAAGCCCAATAGTTTCTGATGCAGAGAGAGGCAGATTATTGTGTGCCTCAGCTACAAGTTGAGCCTGCTTTATGTATACCTGCAAAGTTCAGTGCTCAAAATGTTGTCTAGAATGTGCATTAGAGCACTGGAAGATCTTGAGAATGCCAGTGTGGATTTGTTGTGCCATTCTTTTGTTCCTTGCCTAGACTGTTGTAGATGGTGACCCAGGATGGCCCTTTTTAGGTTTATATAAGATGAGCTTTCTATATAGGTTTGTTTAGTCAGCACTCACCCACTTATTAACCTCTTTATGCTTCTGACGGTGCACGTGTCCAGTGGCCCACTGTCCAACCGACTTCACAAATATTCCAATATACGACACAGCTCCAATCAGGATAATAGTCTAAAAAGCCTTTATTTGTACATGGCTTAAAGATCTACGACAACATGACGTTTCGGGCTCATCTGTAGCCCTTTTTCAAATTACTGATACAACTGAATGATTACATTTTATACTCATTGTTACAGCGCCATCTCTTGGCTACATTGTTTCAATACTCCAACAAGAATTTTTTCAACAATATTAACCATATAAGTAGTCTCACTTATCTTTCTCTGTAATGAGCTTTCTATATGCCATATGCCATAGAGTGGATTTAGGATCAAATGCAGTGGTATATCTATAGAGGAAGCAGACCACTGCTGCCTCTTAATCTTTAAATAAATCCCTCCCCCCTGGCCGCACAGCTAGTGGTGGGGTGCTGGGGATGGGAGAGAGAAGATAGCAGTGGAGACGGACGGTGGTCGGTCTGTAATAGCTGTTCACACCAGGTCCCTCCAAATATTTTTTTGGGGTGCCATAAAAATCTAGGTAGGCCTCTGATCAAATGAGACCATGTCTGGATAGTTGCTTAAAGTCTGAGTTAACTGCACAGGCAAGAATGCCACCTAGGTGGTAAATGCAGGCCCTACAATATATCACAAATAATCCTAATACATAAGGATATAGCTAGGTGTGCCAAATACTTATTTTACATTAAGATAGAATAATAAGACAATGTCCAATTAAATGACCTGAACATAAAGACTCCTTAGTTGGTCACAGAGACCCAGAAGAGTACTGAGTTCCATCAATCTAGCTGCATAGGTCTGTTTTACCTAAACCCAGTGGATTAATGTAACTTTGATTCCCCTTTAATAATAACAAAGTTACACATTTCTGAAAATATTGTTATAAAATCTAGTTCTGTGGACACGGGATAACACTGAATCAGATCCTAAGGAATTTATAGAGTTGCAAAGGGGATGTGATTTTGATTAGTCAGTTTTTGATTTTTATTTTAAAAAAAGTGTATTTCCCTTTTAAAGGTTTGATTTAATTGCACAATGCATTGCAATTCCCATTAAAGATGTAGCAAACAATTACATTATATCTAACTGATTTATAACGATTTTCTATTAATCGGTTCCATAACTTAAGACCCAAAAATTTAGTCTCAAAATATGGCTGTAGTTGCTAAAATCCTTAGGTAAAAGCCTGTTTATAGGAGGCTAGCAGATAGTGTATAGAAGTGTAAGTGGATTTTGTACATTTATGTTGAAGTGAAATCTCAGAATATTCACCTAAACTTTAAATTCTCTGCATCTGTTCTAAACACTTTCTCCTGACAGACGGTAGCGTGGACATTACTTTAGGGTTTAAGATGGAGCAAAGGAAACTTGATAACTTCTTTACCAAAGAGAAGTAATTTCCATATTTATTGACAAATTTAATTTACATCTCTGAGTCTCCACCTTGAAAGGAAGCTATTTTCACTTTGAAATGTATCGAGCTTTAACAGCCAGTGAGGTGTTAATGATTACTCTGGTCTTGGAGGTTTCTACCTCCTCTTCCTAGTGAAATGAATTTATAATGGAAAATCCTCTCATAGGACACAACATTAAAATGTACAGAACGGTTTCCTTCTGGAGAATATAGTAATGGAAGGCTATAGAGCTTTCCAGATTTCAGATACTGGTTCTGTGGGTATTAAATTGGTTACTGGTTAAGCAATTAGGCACTATTCCTGTTAAAATCAGTGGAAGCAGCTGAAAGTAACTTATGGCCTTTAGAATTTGCATACATTCAGTTTTTCCACTCAACCATTTGTGTTTAATTTACATATAGATGTAATTATTTATAATAATATATCGTTATTAAATTTTAAAAAGATGCAGAGCTCAGTATTTGTCTGGTAAGAATGTGGAATGAAACCCCTATGGGATTCCAAAGGTCACCATTTATAGTAATACATTCCCCCACCTCCGTCTTTACAAATAAATTGCAGTGACAATGATTTATTTGTGACCACGAGTTCAGCCCTTACTGCAGCAGACAGTCCAAACTGCCATAAATTCTCATGTTGTAGTTAATGAATGCTGCCATAAGGATTGTGTATGTGTATTCAGTGTATGTGGGTACCTGTTTGTATTTATCCAAACATGTCTGTGTGAAGCTGTGCCCAAAGCTGATAAATTCAATATTTTAGGTACTTTTTGATTTTTAAAATCAATATTTTATTAAATTGTAGGAGGATTTCCATATACAGTATATCGAGATGACTATGAATGCAAGGAACTTCGTTAGACTTGCTTTCTTGACACGTTTGCTGGGAAACTGGATAGATCCCTCATTTAAATGTATTTCACCAGCTGGAAATTTCAGTGTAGGAAGAAAAAAGCATTGAATACAAAATGTCCCTGAATGTCATGAAAACTAGGATTATCCCCTATAGTGAGTCATTGTTTCATGATTACCTAGAAGTGACCATACAGATGAAATAAAGCTCCGAATGTGATTCTCCATTTTTAAAATATTAAAAAAGAATTGTAATGTTGGGCATGTTATGTCAGAACAAAGTTTGCAACATCGCTAGGTCAGATTTACTGCCAATGTCTTTGTGACAACTGCCAAACTATATCTGATAACGTACCTGAAAAATATGAATGTCACTGAAAAATGTGTAAAACTGCAAAAATTGTGAAATGCATTGAGGTCAATGTGCAACTTTTTTTTGCAGCAAACTATTCAGCACACAAAACATTGCAGTCTACATGTGTTTTTTCACAGCAAAATCTGGTGTGTGCAGCGGGTGGGGGGTGAGCTGGCTGGGCCTGGCACTGATAAATGTATACTTTCCTAAATTACTTATAAATAGCTTATTGTAAAAAATATATATATTTTTTTGCAAGCATACCCACACAGGAAAGAATTTTTTTTTTTGCAGTAACAGTATTGGAATCTATCTTATTTCTTCTGTAGTCAATTAACTTAAAAGATCTGTATTTCCGTATAGAATACCAAGTACAGCCAAATAACATAAGCGTTTCCAAGTTTAAGTTGAAATGGTCAAAATAAAGGTCAGAAGCGAGTTAAGTTGTCTACCAAGTGTTCCCATTGATTTCCAAAATATGTAATTTTTCATAAAATACAGTATTTAGCAGAAATAAGTATAAAGCAACTGGACTTGCTCAGAAAGTTCAGTTGCTTTAGACTTATTTCTACAATATAATGTATATCATGACCCGGGCAAATGAAAATCTTCATAGACAAGATAATAAAAACATTGATATTTATTATAGTTGGAAAATAATAATTCCCTAAAGTATCTAAAGTAGCCTTTTGATTTATAGATAATACCCTAATAATAAATTAGGATTTTTCAACCTTCAAACAAAGAGACATGATTCTATCTATACCCCCAAAAAGTTCATATGTATCACTTTTGTATTACGGTGTCAAGACCTCCCACCCAGACATTTAAAGCTGTATAATAAAACCCCTTTGCAAATCAAATTATTTATTTTTTTTGTTTTAAACTTCCATACCCATTATTAACTTCTTCAGATATTTCAGCTGTCAATCATATATAGCCTGTCAGTCTCTATGTCCTGCCATAGCAAACACTTCCCATGCTGCACTTCCATTCCACTCCTCACTCCGCCCCTTCTTCCTGTCTATAATTATGTGTACCAAGTGCTTGGGCTCATGCATCACATCCTCCTTTCTATCTTATACATGAAATTTAGGAATGATGCCAGGCTTGTATTGATAAGAACTTCTACAGAATTGGCTCCGGCCTGTTTTCTGTCATGATGGATTCTGAAAGAATGAAGCAAACAAAGCTTGACTAATTTGATCCGTGCAGGTAAAACTTATTTTGCTCAATTAACACAATAGAATAGGATTTTTAATTATTTCATAGAGCATTATGTCCCCTTTAATACAGGCACGTGGGCTTTGTGCATATTAACCCAGAGAGACTTTAAATAGATTGTGACCAACCAGTGGCGTAACTAGTTGTTACTGGGCCCCATAGCAAATTCAATTTAGGGCCCCAAAATATTTCTAAGTTGGCCTATTTTACCAAGATATATTAAAATTGCTCAATAATTAAGGTCTCACTGGGCCCCCTACACTCCTGGGCCCCCCTGCATCCGCAGGGTCTGCTTCCTCTATAGTTACGCCCCTGTGACCAACACATTTTTTCAACATTCCATGAAAACACTTCAAGGAATGTTTTACAGTACACAGACAAAAATAAAATATGTTTCATGTTCAAGAATGGTTTGCAGCTATGAATTTAATATTGTGAAACTTGCTGAATTGTTTTTTTCTCTAGCTAAGAGTAAAGTGGGCTGCTGAGAGCACTAGATACTATGTAATAATGGGAACTCTGTAACAAGATATTCATTAGCTGCCTGTTTTTGTGTTTTTTTTTTGCAGTGGAAATAAAATATAATTAAAAGTGTTTTGAGTGTGTTAATCACTGTGTGGGCCGTTGACTAATATTGGACATCTTACTGATACAAAGCGTTCCTGTTTGTACATTGGTTTCAGGACATTGGAATACTCTCCTTGGATCTTATTCAAAAGTATCGGAGAAGCAGCTCTGCAAGCTGTTCTCTAGCACGTAGCAGCTACTTGTCCTTCCAGTTCTGAAACCTAGCTTCACCTGCAAATTAAAGTAAGATTAATGCTGTAAAGCTGAGCAGAACTGTACCATTGCTCATCTACCATAAGTAGCAATCATTCTTTCACTCCAATGACTTCATTAGCATGATTCCCAAAATGCACTGCCTTTTCTTTGAGAAGTGATTAATATGTCAGCTAATTGATGTTTGTTATAGCTGCCACTTGCCTCAAGCATTCCTTTAACCCCTGATTTACCACTTGCGCTTCTTTTACTGTGCTGCAGTTGCAGCTAACGAAACTTAAGGAAACACTTCACCCTCACTGTGATGTGTCATTTGTTGACTAAGCTTCTGTCTTGTGCCCTTGATCGTTATCTGGCCTTCAGATAATTTGTTTTGTACTTAATCACTTGTGTGACAAATTGGGAATAATTTTTAGAAAACATTTTTTTAGATGAAGCATGGAATTTTGAATGATATAAATTGTATTCCAGAGAAGGGCTGCAATTTTTGATTGCCCTGATAATATATGTAGATATTCGAGATATGGAATACATCATAAAAAGCATCCATTTGCTACCATCACCATAAAAATATATAATTACAGAAACACATCCTAGATTCATTAAAGGGTACAATCAGCTTAAACCTTATTTATTTTTTTTCTAAGGCAATTTGCAATTTTTACGGTGGTTTGTGTTAGTGGTTTTCTAGCTTTGGTTTTTCTAGTTTTTTGGAATTTATACTACCTGGTTTTAAAAGCCCACAGCTTCTGACCTCTCCAATACACAATATTTTAACTTCAGCTAGGATGAGCAGAATGGGAAATCAAATAATTTAATACCAACAAAAAATCAGCTGCAAATTATTTCAAATACCAATGTCTATATCATACTACAAGGGCGCTGCCCCGTGTTTGTTTCCTATACATAGAGCCCCTATTTTTTGACAACCTGTTCAGTTTCTTGAAGGTTCTAGGGTTAACATTTTACATTTTTAAAGTAGTTATCCAGATAATATTGTCTAAGGAGCTGGAAGAAAATGCTGCATATTTAACCACAGAAATAAACCACTTACAATTACAATTATTTACTGTGTAGTGCCTTAAGTGTCTCTTAGTTTTTCAATCACTAGGAAAGTTGCAATAATTGCTTGTTTAAAGTCTCTAAGGCCAGCAAATGACTTATAGTCAAGTAGAGATTAAGTAAATTTGATTAAGTTTAAATTCTTTCTGACAACCTTTTTTTTTAAATGTATCATAAAGCTTAGTAGAATTATATAAATCTATTTACTAACAATCTCCTCTTTGCACTTTGTACGTTCCTAGTTATCAGCTAAAGCATATTCTGCTCTTATTTCTGTTTCTTGTCAACTCTTCCACCAAATATACATTACGGAAGACCACCTGGTACTTACCCTCTATTTATTATCCTGTCATATCTCAGAGGACCTTTTTGGCTGCTAGATAGACATGAAGGAGCATTGATAAAACTTAATGCAGTTGTCTAGCTACTTTACAGGACAAGCAACCCGGGTTCCATCAGTTTTCAATTATGAAAAATATGCTTCACTAATCTCTGTTTACTGTCCAACAGCCAAGCAAAGTGATAAGTAGGGATGTCGCGGACTGTTCGCCTGCGAACTTGTTCGCGCGAACATCGACTGTTCGCGTTCGCCGAATGTTCGCGAATGTTCGCGAACGTCGCGCAACGTTCGCCAATTTGGGTTCGCCTTAGCTGGCGCTTTTTTTTGTCATTTCTCCCCCAGACCGGCAGATACATGGCAGCCAATCAGGAAACTCTCCCTCCTGGACCACCCCCACACCCCCTGGACCACTCCCCTTCCATATACAAACTGAAGCCCTGCAGCGTTTTTTCATTCTGCCTGTGTGTGCTTGGAAGAGCTAGTGTAGGGAGAGAGCTGTTAGTGATTTGAGGGACAGTTGATAGTAACTTTGCTGGCTAGTAATCTACTTGATACTGCTCTGTATTGTAGGGACAGAACTCTGCAGGGATTTGAGGGACATTTTAGGTTAGGTAGCTTTGCTGGCTAGTAATCTACCTTCTACTGCAGTGCTCTGTATGTAGCTGCTGTGGGCACTGATCTCTTCTGATCTCATCTGCTGACTGCTGTAATAACCCAATAGTCCTTGTAAGGACTGCTTTTATTTTCTTTTTTGTTTTTTTACTTTGCTACTATAAGAGCCCAGTGCTATTAGTCTAGCTGTGTTGGGGAGTGGGACTGGTGTGCTACTGTGCTGCTCCTAGTAGTTCAGCACCAACCAGAGTAATTTTTTTTTTAATATACATATATATATTTTTTTATTTTACTTATCTTACTGTTCTTTAACGTGTCCAGTGCTATTTGCTGTTCTTCATAGTAGTGCACGAATAGTAGTGCACTTGCAGGCATTATTTGCCCAGTGTGTTCTTCAAACAACTGCCACCTAGCTGTGTGAGCTTGTTCACATTCTGTCTAAATATCAATAATAATACCGTCTCCAGAAACACCACCCGAGTGACATTTTTCAAGCAGCAATAATATATTCCGTATCCACTGCTGTAGTGTATACGTTGACCTTGCAGGCATTGTTTCAATTTGTTTGCCCAGTGTGTTCTTCATTTTCAAACAACTGCCACCTAGCTGTGTGAGCTTGTTCACATTCTGTCTAAATATCAATAATAATACCGTCTCCAGAAACACCACCTGAGTGACGTTGTTCAAGCAGCAATAATATATTCCGTATCCACTGCTGTAGTAGTGTATACGTTGACCTTGTAGGCATTGTTTGCCCAGTGTGTTCTTCAAACAACTGCCATCTAGCTGTGTGAGCTTTTTCACATTCTGTCTAAATATCAATAATAATACCGTCTCCAGAAACACCACCTGAGTGACGTTGTTCAAGCAGCAATAATATATTCCGTATCCACTGCTGTAGTAGTGTATACGTTGACCTTGTAGGCATTGTTTGCCCAGTGTGTTCTTCAAACAACTGCCACCTAGCTGTGTGAGCTTTTTCACATTCTGTCTAAATATCAATAATAATACCGTCTCCAGAACCACCACCTGAGTGACGTTTTTCAAGCAGCAATAATATATTCCGTATCCACTGCTGTAGTGTATACGTTGACCTTGTAGGTATTGTTTGCCTAGTGTGTTCTTCAAACAACTGCCACCTAGCTGTGTGAGCTTGTTCACATTCTGTCTAAATATCAATAATAATACCGTCTCCAGAAACACCACCTGAGTGACGTTTTTCAAGCAGCAATAATATATTCCGTATCCACTGCTGTAGTAGTGTATACGTTGACCTTGTAGGCATTGTTGTTTGCCCAGTGTGTTCTTCAAACAACTGCCACCTAGCTGTGTGAGATTTTTCACAATCTGTCTAAATATCAATAATAATACCGTCTCCAGAAACACCACCTGAGTTGTTGTTGTTTTAAAAAAAATGCCAGGCAAAGGCAGGCCGCCACGCAGAGGCACTAGGGGCCGTGCTGCTATGCTATCCTGTGGCCCTAGGAAATTGCCCAGTTTTACAAAGGCAATGACCCTGAACTCCCAAAATGCTGAAGAGGTAGTTGACTGGCTTACACAGCACACCCCATCCTCTACCGTTTCTAACTTTACCACAACATCCTCATCCTCCTCTGCTATGGGCACCCCACGTAACACTTCCTCCACCACCGGCGCCCCTTCTTCACTGTAGTCAGAGGAGTTATTTTCACATGAGTTTCTAGAACTGAGTTATGCGCAACCATTATTGGCAGAAGAAGATGAAGGAGATGAGGACGTTACACCAGATATAATTCTGGCAGAGAACACAACAGAGATGGACATAATGAGTGATGAGGAGGTCCCCGCTGCTGCTTCCTTCTGTGAGCTGTTAGAAGAAATTGATGCATCTGAGGAGAATGATGATGAGGAGATTGATGTTTTGTGGGTGCCCAGTAGAAGAGAGCAAGAGGAGGATAGTTCAGATGGAGAGACGGAGAGTCAGAGAGGCAGGAGGAGAATAAGACTTAGAAGAAGCAGGGAGGACAGATCACAGGGAACAGTAGGGCAACAACATGTATCAGCACCTGTGGTCAGCCGGCCAACGCACCCGCCATTGCCGCCAACGCCGCCAACTTCTACTGTTACCGCCAGATTGCCAGCTTCAAAAAGGTCAGCAGTGTGGGATTTTTTTAATGTGTTTGCCTCTGACAAAAGCGTTGTAATTTGCAATGAGTGCAGTCAGAAACTGAGTCTTGGGAAGCCCAACAGCCACATAGGTACAACTTCTATGTGAAGGCACATGAACGGCAAGCACAAAGCACTTTGGGAGCAACACCTCAAAGGCAGCAGACAAACTAAAAGCCACCCTCCTTCTGGTCCAGCATCTTACTGCTCTACCTCTGCTGACCCGTCTGAACCACCCTCCACTCCGCCTTCCACCTTGACCACCAGTTCCCAGTCATCTGCCCCCAGCCAAGTTTCTGTGAGGGCCATGTTTGAGCGTAAGAAGCCAATGTCTGCAAGTCACCCCCTTGCCCGGCGTCTGACAGCTGGCTTGTCTGTACTCTTAGCCCGCCAGCTTTTACCATACCAGCTGGTGGACTCTGAGGCCTTCCGCAAATTTGCAGCAATTGGGACACCGCAGTGGAAGGTACCCAGCCACAATTTTTTTTCCAAAAAGGGAATACCACACCTGTACCACCATGTGCAGAGCCAAGTCACCGCATCTCTGTCACTTAGTGTTGGGCCAAAGGTCCATATGACTACTGACGCATGGTCCTCCAAGCATGGTCAGGGCAGGTATGTCACCTACACTGCCCACTGGGTGAACTTGGTTATGGCTGGGAAGCAGGGAATGTGTGGCTCAACAACAACAGTGGAGTTGGTGTCACCGCCACGGATTGCACACGGTTCTGCCACCACCTCTACTCCTCCTTTGCTCTCTACCTCATCTTCTTCCTCTTCTTCCTCCTCTGCTGCTGGGACCTCCTCCTCCACACCTGTGCACCCCCAGCTCCCCCTAGGCTATTCGACGTGCCAGGTATAGTGATGGGCGAATTTGTCCCGTTTCGCCGAAAAATTCGCGAATTTCGCGCGAAATTCGCGAAACAGCGAAAAATTCGCGAAACCCCGTTTTTGACGCTGGCTTCCATTTTTTCAAAAAAAAATTTTTGACGCTGGCGAATTTTTGACGCAAATCTTTGCGGGAGTTTCGCGAATTTATTCGCTGGCGGCGAATCGCGCAAATTCGCCGCGGATTCGCGCCGGCCGAATAAATTCGCCCATCACTAGCCAGGTACGCTGTTGTCATGCTGTCTTGGGGATGACGTGCCTGGAAAGCAGAAACCATACCGGATCTGTACTCCTGTCATCTGACCCCACACCAACTGAAGATCAGAAAAGTGGTGTGTGACAATGGAAGCAATCTGTTGGCAGCACTGAGACTGGGCAATTTAACACATGTGCCCTGCATGGCACATGTTCTGAATTTAATAGTCCAACGTTTTGTCTCGAAGTACCCAGGATTCCAGGACGTTCTCAGGCAGTCCAGGAAGGTGTCGGCCCATTTCAGACATTCCTACACAACCATGGCACGCCTTGCTGACATTCAGCAGCGGTACAACATGCCAGTCAGGCGTTTAATTTGCGACAGCCAGACTCGCTGGAATTCAACGCTCCTCATGTTGGAACGTCTGCTGCAACAACAAAGAGCCGTCAATGAATACCTGTTTGAACTGGGTGGTAGGACTGGATCTGCAGAGCTGGGGATTTTTTTCCCCCGTTACTGGATGCTTATGCGCGATGCCTGCAGGCTCATGCGCCCTTTTGAAGAGGTTACAAACATGGTCAGTCGCACCGAAGGCACCATCAGCGACCTAATACCCTTTGCTTTCTTCCTGGAGCGTGCCGTGCGACGAGTGACAGATGAGGCTGTAGACCAGCGTGACGAGGAGCAGGAAGCGCACGATTTCTGGTCGGAATCACCAGAACGAGCCCAGGCACCTGCTGCAACGCAGGGAGAGGTGTCAGAAGTGGAGTCAGAGGAGGAAGGTGGCTTTGTGGAGGAGGAGGACCAACAGGAGCAGGCTTCCCAGTGGGCTTGTGGTGACCTTTTGGGGACCCCTGGTCTTGTATGTGGCTGGGGGGAGGAGACCGTGGATGATGTAGTCCTTGATAACGAGGAAGCGGAGATGGATACCTCTGCATCCAACCTTGTGAGAATGGGGTCTTTCATGCTGTCATGCCTGTTGAAGGACCCCCGTATCAAGAGGCTTAAGGAGAAGGACCTGTACTGGGTTGCAACGCTACTAGACCCTCGGTACAAGCATAAAGTGGCAGAAATGTTACCAACGTACCACAAGTCAAGGATGCTGCATTTACAAACCAGCCTGCAAAACATATTGTACAATGCTTTTAAGGGTGATGTCACTTCAGGAACTCATCAACATTCCAGGGGCAGAGGTGCCAGTAATCCTGCCAGGAGCGCACCTGCAAGGACAAAGCACTTTGGACACACTTAACGTCAGACATGCAAATGTTTTTCAGTCCAAGGCAGCGCCAGAACCCTTCTGGATCCACCCTCAAAGAACGCCTCGACCGGCAGGTAGCGGACTACCTGGCATTAACTGCAGATATCGACACTCTGAGGAGCGATGAACCCCTAGACTACTGGGTGCGCAGGCTTGATCTGTGGCCAGAGCTGTCACAATTTGCCATGAACCTCTTGTCTTGCCCGGCCTCAAGTGTCCTCTCAGAAAGGACCTTCAGTGCAGCAGGAGGTATTGTAACTGAGAAGAGAACTCGCCTAGGTCACAAAAGTGTGGATTACATGACCTTTATTAAAATGAATGAGGCGTGGATCTCGGAGGGTTACTGCACGCCGGAAGACTTGTTCTGACTCCCCATGCAGCTGTCCTTCTCTGCACGCCGCATGACTCCACACACAGCTGTCCTTTAGCGTCCTCCTCCCTCCGCCACCGTTACAAACTAGGGTGCAAACCCTACTGGTTTCATTTGAATCCAGGTAAATCCTGAGTTTTTCTGGCCTCTGTGCTTCAGTGGCTGCAACCAAAAAAATATATATTTTCAGCATTTATATGGCATATTTTTTCTGGCCTCTGTGCTTCAGTGGCTGCGACAAATTTTTTTTATATTTTTAGCATTTATATGGCATATTTTTTCTGGCCTCTGTGCTTCAGTGGCTGCGACAAAAAAAAAATTATATTTTCAGCATTTATATGGCATATTTTTTCTGGCCTCTGTGCTTCAGTGGCTGCGACAAAATTTTTTTATATTGTTAGCATTTATATGGCATATTTTTTCTGGCCACTGTGCTTCAGTGGCTGCGACAAAAAAAAACTATATTTTTAGCATTTATATGGCATATTTTTTCTGGCCTCTGTGCTTCAGTGGCTGCGACAAAAAAAATTTATATTTTTAGCATTTATATGGCATATTTTTTCTGGCCTCTGTGCTTCAGTGGCTGCGACAAAAAAAAATTATATTTTTAGCATTTATATGGCATATTTTTTCTGGCCTCTGTGCTTCAGTGGCTGCGACAAAAAAAACATAATTTTTCAGGAAAGTACACATGCCTAATTTTTCAGGGTTCTGCAACAGTGGCAAAATCGCATCTTTTATGGTCACCGCAGGTGATCAATAAAGTAGACCAAAACTGGGCCCACACTGCAGAATCAGTGTTTTTTGGTTCACTTCACTGTACATTGAATTACCTCTGCCTGACCGTGCACGTGCGCACAAGCACGGTGACTGCTAAACACACCACTACAGAAATATTGCCACCAACAGGACGAACATCCTGGAGGTGACAAACGCAACTAATAATTAACAACTATTATTTGCTCACTTGACGGTATCATTCATTAAAGCTCTTTGCGTTTTTTTGCGTTGCAGTAAGCGCCGCGTTTTGTCTTTGCTTGTGAACAAGCTGTAACCTTTACACGACTTGATTGGCATGTAGACGCCGGACGTTTTAAAGCAGTTTATTACACAGGTTTAGAAATGTAGTGTGATTTCTGCCCTTTACAGCACAAAACACAGCGCTGTGTCAACAATGTATTTTTCAGATACATTTTTGCCCTTGATCCCCCTCTGGCATGCCACTGTCCAGGTCGTTGCACCCTTTAAACAACTTTAAAATCATTTTTCTGGCCAGAAATGTCTTTTCTAGCTTTTAAAATTCGCCTTCCCATTGAAGTCTATGGGGTTTGCGACGTTCGCGAACCGTTCGCATTTTTGTGACGCAAGTTCGCGAATATGTTCGCAAACTTTTTTTCCGACGTTCGCTACATCCCTAGTGATAAGGTAGTTGAAACTATTGTGATAGTCCAATATCTGTGATCTCATGTGAGTAAAATGAGATGATGACATATATGAGTTTAGATATGTGTTTGAGAAGATGCTTATACTTTTGTAACAACTAGAATTGTTGGTGAAGCCCAGTGTGGAGTGGATGTAAAATATTGCACCTGATTTTTGCTCTTTGCACACTTCCTTTATCATCATCTAGTTTAGCATAATTAATCCCTTGCAGCCTGGTTTACACTTTGATACTGCTATTACAGTGTTTGGGGTGAACTGGAGCACACCCTTAGGTAATCTAACTGTAAAGTAGCTCTCTGTGATAGCAGTTTTGGGTTTATGTGTGGTTGGAGTGTGTCTGGAGGCTTGTGAAGTTGACCCCTTGTATGTGCAAGCAAATCCCATGTGCTTGGACTGGATATGTGCCAGAATTAAAAAAAGGAACATAAATGAAAAGAAAGAGATGGACTGAAAATGGGGCAGGTATGAGACAAAAGGGGGATAAAGTAAAACTTGGACGATTGTAGAAAAAAATGCACCAAATAAGGGGTCAGGCATGAGAAGAAAAGAGAATAAATAAAAGAGGGAATACTAGCAAAAGAAGAATGCACCAAAAAGGCAGACATTAGCTAAAATATAGAGCCTATATAAATGAGGGAGTGAGTGGTGTACACAATAGACCAAACATTTTATAACAGAAAAGCGCTTATGTAATAAAGAGAAACAAGCAAGATGAACTCTTAAGAGACTCATTAGGCCCATTTTTTAAGACATATATTTCTGACTATAATACTGGCTACATTTAAAATTCTACCCTAAGCTCTACTTATAGTAAACATCATTCTCACTTGAAAAAATGGATCTGCAGTTCGAGGCAAATATCATGCCCAAAGAAGCATGATTCCCCTTGATTATAATGAGAAGCAATTTGCATGTATCTACAGCATTTATTTAGCAGTTGAAATGCAGCAACAAAATGGCACGTATAAGTAGGAAACCTAAGTGTTAAGTGCATTCTGATTGCACCGGGTAGCTGAACAGCCTTTCTATAAAAATGTAATGATATTTATTCTATCCAAGAAAGAATCTAAGTGGTGAAGACGTTTGACATTTTTGCGAGCAAACCCAGCAGAAAATTGCTGCACATGAAAAACACCAGGCACAGTCAAAACACTCTAGCATTCTATATAGAAATTCCTGAAGAAGATGACCAAAAACTTAATTACAAATGCACAAGAAATCAAGAATTCACCAATGAAGATGCTTCTTACTGGCATGTGTCATCTTGGCATTATCAAACATGCTAACATTATGTAATTTAGTTGTTCTGTACTAGGAAAACTGTGCTTAAAACTCCAGTTGTAGAAACAAAGAACTTGGATCCAGATTTGCACAGATCAGGTGGATTGGAGGATTAGTTTGCTTTTTAATCTGACTGCATACCTGGAGAGTTGGGGAAATATTTTATTGGGCAACATTGCTGAAGACAACTATGACTACAACTCCCAGGATGCCTTAATCTTCATATATGTAAGTATGCTGGGATTTGTAATAAGCAACTGAGACTTGTAGTCCAGCTACAACTAAGTGAAGTTATTCATGTTCAACAGTAGTCTCCAAAAATGAATGACAATCCAGCAGCTTTATGAACTGAATGTCTGTTGTGAATTCTCCATGCTGGGCTTCAGAGAAATGATTGTTGAATGAAAACATTTGCTTAAACTATAAATCTAATTGCAAATGAATTACTGTAATTACATAGGCAATAAACATTAATTATATTCTTATTAATGGATTGAAACACTTTTAAATTTGGGTTTCAATGCCAAAACATGATTAAGAAAATGCACACATTCTTAAAAAGAGAGAGAGAGAGAAAGAAAACAGATAATGACTGGAATAAACACATTTTTAGACAGGCTTTTAAGTCTTGTAAATAAGGTAGCACAAAACTGAGAACATTCAGACCTCTTCATCCCAATCTAAAGGCATCCTCCGTGTGTTATGATACCATATGAATGAATTGAAAGTTTGTCATGATCATAATACCCGAATGCCTTTGTATAGGCTGTTGATGAAAATATTGTAGCACCTTGTATAAAGAGTTTTTTTGTATCTGTGTATTTCAAGAGGTAGACTCTGAATGCTTTACTTTGTTGTTGACTTCAAAGATAACCTTGTTCATAGCACTTGATGCAAAATGTGCAGGAGGAAAGATAATCTCTGAAGAAGCCAATGATGGAAGAACATATTCTAGCATATGCACTTACAATTTCTTCTAATAAGTCTGTAGCTGTAGAAGACAGAAGGAGATATATAGTATACTGAGAACCAATTCTGTAAAGCATTTAAGTATTCTAGTGTTACATATACATGTACATATACTGTATGTGATTCATTATATGGAAACACGTTTTATATATCCCCATTGACTATATTTTAATCAAATAATTAAAAAATTCTAAAAAGTAACTGGGTTAAATTAATAGCTGCAGTTTACTAATAAAACTACTAACCAAAAGCATGATGGAAATTGTATCTTAACATGTCAGCTGTAAAACAGCCATGTTCATGTCAACAGATTATGGGGTTATTTATCAAAGGTCGCGTTTTAGAGGTTTGTACGTTTTTTTTATACCTCGAACAAACTCACAACTCAAATGTTTTCTGATTTAAGAAAAAACTTGAATGGAAAAGACTCTTATCGGTGAATTCGGGGTGAAACTTCACAACCTAAACAAGCTGACTCCACCTGTACATAAAGGACCTATCAGAATACATTAATGATCCCTCCCATACACCCATACTCCTAGTGCAAACTCAGATAGTGGAAGAAAAATGAATAAGCACCAATAATCTCATTACCCCAAGGCAGATTTATTTGCTGAAGGATTTCTGTTATTATTTTTTATTATTTCACTTTGGGTCCATCTCCAAGTCATGTTTTATGCTGACATTCTAACCATTGCTTGGATGCTCCAGTTGATTTATAAATTAATCCCAGCAGGCTATTGTTGGCCAATGTTTCTTGGCCTTAACATATGCTGGAAGTTATTATTATTATTATATTCCATAATAATAATATTCAATGGAATAAGTAGTCAGCTTTAGATATGTTATATATATTTTTAAAATTCCTTTCTTACATTAAAAGACAAACTTGACAGACATATCTTTTTTGAGCATCAGCTAATATTTAACTGTGCAGCCATTCCAACCCAAATCAAAGTAAAAAATCATCAGGCCCCTGCACTCCAGAATGCAGTAGCTATGTCACTGCTTTTTTCTCCTGGTATTTCCAGCTGTGGTATCAATTATAAGCAGCTTCATCAAAAAGGGAACAAAACCTCCATTACGTATTTATTAATACATTGAGGTAATAGTTTTATAATGTTACTGGTTATGCAGTTGCATCTGCTAACAACAACATATGCTCTCCATTGAATGCTTTGTTGTTTAAAAAAGAAACTGTCTGCAAATACCACCACAACCTCAAAATCAGCTTTACTGCCCACATAATTTTCTACAATAAAAAAAAAAACCTTGTGATGTACATGACTATTGAGTGCAGGTTGAGATAAAACAAGTATAGAGCATAGAGAGGGCATATATTTGAACCATAGTCCACTGCCTTATATAAATTCCAATGAATTCTATGATTTGTCTTTCCAGAAATTCTGCGTTGCCTTTACAAAATGGGTAAATGTTGAATTGCAGTTTGTGCTCTTCTCATGATAAATGTGCTGTAACATTCCGCATTCACTTAGTTTCAGTTTAATCAGCAGCACATTTCTGCTCATGCAAAACGGATACGAATGAAGGAATAAGAGTTGTCTCACTTCTGCTGTTTGCTTCCTAATATTAATATTGTGGACTAATAATTGTAAAGGCTTGAAATGAAAAGCTTTTCGAACTGCTCAGAGTGAACTGGGGAGACATCTGGAACCTCTTGCAAGTATTTTCTAAATGGGTCTGGAAAGGATGACTTTTTAATTGATTGTATTTAGAAAGTGTCTTACTTCAGTATGAGGAAGCTTATATATAATTTTATTTTCCCCTTTAAGGTAAGAAGATCCAAATTACGGAAAGATCCATTATCTGGAAAACCCCAGGTCCCGAGCATTCTGGATAATAGGTTTCATACCTGTACAAGGTTTATACAGTGATCAGTACAGCCCTGCCTGTGGCATTTTAATGAATATCCAAATCAACCTATGTGACTTATGCATCAACTGTTGCTAAAACTGCAATTCCCAACATTCCATTCTCTAGTAACATTGTGTGCCAGAAAAATGTAGCAGGTGTCAACTAGTGTCTTGATCTATAACAAATAAAATATAACATGCATTCATTTTTTGACAATCAACATTCTATTCCTGGTTATTCTAATAAAAAGACTAATGAAAACAGAAATACTTTGGTAGGTATACGGTGTTATATGAAGACGGGCATTGTAAGGTGATGAGAAAATAAAAGGCAGAAAAATTAATACAAAAGAAGAAAAATAAGAGTAGTGGTGGGAGAATAAATTCGCCAGCTAATAAATTCGCAAATCTCCTGTGAAAATTCGCAGGTGAAAATTAGCCAGCGTCAATTTCAAATTTTCATGAATTTTTCATGAAAATGTCAGATTTTCACGATTTTTCATCAAAATGTCACTATTTCCCAATTTTTTTTGAAAACGTCAGATTTTTAAAAAATTTTTGTGAAAACCTTTAAATTTCACGATTTTTGAGTGAAATCCTTCAAATTTTTATAATTTTTGAGTGAAATCCTTCAAATTCACGATTTTTGAGTGAAACATCCAATTTTCAAGATTTTTTAGTGAAAACCTTCAAATTTCAAGTTTTTTGTGAAATCCTTCAAATTTCACTATTTTTGAGTGGAATCCTAATTTCACAATTTTTTCATGAAAAGTTAAAATTTTTTGCTGTTTCGCAAATTTTGCGGGAAATTCGAGAATTTTTCGGCAAAGCGAAACGGGATAAATTCACCCATCACTAAATAAGAATAAAAAGGTTGAAGGGAAATGTCAGTAAATAAAAAAATTGGGATATTTGTTAAGAATAATAGGTGGATATGGAGTGAAAAAGCAGATTAAGTGGATATGTGTAGACGGATTGATAAGAACTCAAGAAAAGTGTGATGAAGTGAAGGGGGAAGTAAGACATTGGAATGAGTATAAAATATGTTAGAAGAGACAAGATAATAGAGAAATTACGAGCCATAAATACATTTTAGACATGAAGTGGAATTAGAAGAGCATCAATAAATAGTTATGAAGTCAGAGTGAAGGTATTATTTATAATAAGTGGAAAAAAAGTGCTAATATATGTGCATAATATGGTGCTTTTTGCCACTAATCAGCATATCCTCCTACAATTGTTGCGTCAAAAATTTCTACAGGTATGGGACCTGTTATCCAAAATGCTTGGAACCTGGGGTTTTCCAGATAATGGATCTTTCATAATTTGGATCTTCATTCCATAAGTCTACTAGAAATTAATTTAAACATTAAATAAACCCAACAGGCTTCCAATAAGGAATAATTATAGTAAATCTTAGTTTGGATCAAATGCAAGGTACTGTTTTATTATTACAAAAAAAAGGAAATAATTTTTAAAAATTTTGATTATTTGGATAAAATGGAGTCTATGGGAGATGGCCATTCCATAATTTGGAGCTTTCTGGATAATGGGTTTCTGGATAATGGGTTTCTGGATAATGGATTCCATACCTGAAGCTGCTGCTAGACACAGGCAATGCAATATTATTATGTTACTGGCATACTTGCAGCCATTTGTAAAACTCATGCAATCAAATGCAAGTCATTATGAATTTCAAGCAGGTCAGCATTTATTCAACATGCTCCATTTGCTCGCAATTTATTTGCCACTGAAAAACCTTAACTTAATTGCATGTCAACAGTAGTTTGAACTTAAAGCGCCATTAAATCCTACTGCAAATCTGTCCCGTTGCTCCATAGCTCTATATAGAAGTTGGAAAACTATTCTCCAATGAGAACTCTACTGACCAAAAAATTCATTATAGATGCAAGAGAAATCACCTGTGAGAATGCAGATTATCTGCACTATGTCATCTTGCAGCTATTTTACATACAGACCTGGGCCTAAGGCGGCAAAAGTTTCCAACTCTAGTTTAGTTGCAGGAACAAAGTACATGGAGCCAGATTTGCACAGATCTCATTGGAGGATTGTATTTTAACGCAGTGGCAGGCCCTGGAGATCTGGGGAAATTCTATTAAGCAATATTGTTTTAAGAATACAACTCTGATGTTGCTGCACTACAGCTCCCAGCATACCTTAATCTTGACAATATGATAAAGTATGCTGGGGATTTGTAGTCTTCAATTGAGTAAAGTCTGGTTGAGCAGTGCAGTACAGTAGGGGTTAGTATCACAATCAGTAGGTGAAAGCAAGTATTTACAGTATATAAGATTCTACAGTGGAAAGACATAATTTCTGTCTGTAAGGAGTTTTTTAAGTGCAAATTCTGCTAAGGTTTTTGTACCAAGCTTGTCAGATGATAATATCAATATTTCCCATTATGGTGAATCCCAAACTAAAGTAACTGGGAAGCGCCCATATTTCCTGACATTTTTGAGCCCAGTTTGTTAAGTCTTAAGTTTGAAGTATTTTCTCACTCTCTGAATTGTCCATACATTAAAAAACAAAAAAGAATACCTCTATGTAAAGGTATGAATCATAAAGATTGCATACTACACATTCTACCTTTTACTTTTTTCAGTTAATCCATATTGCCTACGACATATAGAAAGTCTAATTTTAACAGATCGCAATATAAATAGGAAGGAAAAACGTGCGTGCTTTGTGAATTAATTGCTGTCAGGCACAGCTAGCTGTAAAAGGGTTAATAAGCAGCATCTGGTACATAATTGCAGCATATGCCCCCCTGAACAATTTCAGATGTAAAAAAAATATCAGCATTTAATATCAAGCTGTTAATTGCCTGTTTCACAAGTGAAATTTCCTACGGCAACGCATTATGTGCATGTCAACTTCCTATGGACTTATGAGTAGTACAGTTTAAAATTCTCCTTTATGCTACTTAAAGTTCTTATTATATTTTCTATTTCATACTTTGTTCTATTTATTTTTTTCCATCACCTGCTTGCCCTTTTCTGAAAAACCATACACACAGAATTTCCAGCATCCTGAATTATTAGTGTTTGCCAACTTAACCCTTTACAAACAAAAACTAACAAAGTTTACATCCTGTGTGGTGAGGTCCATTCTAAACAATACTCTATAGGGGCAAATTCACTAATGGGCATGTTTACTAACATTGGAGATAAATATCTGGAGAGATTTCTGGAGATGTTGCCCATGGCAACCAATCAGCAATTAGATTTAAACAGCCACAGCCAAGTTAGAAAACAAAAGCAAAGATCTGATTGGTTGCTATGGGCAACATCTCCAGAAATCTCTCCAGATATTTATCTCCAATGTTAGTAAACATGCCCCTAAGATGCGAAGTTGCGCCAGGCGCAACTTCGCCGCACTTCGCCAGGCGTATTTTTGCCAGCGCTCCGCAAATTCACTAAAATCTGAAGTTGCGCACAGGGGTAGCGTTAGTTTGCGAAGTTGCGCTAGCGTTAATTCGCCAAGCGAAGTGAAGTTATGCTAGCGATGGTTAATTTGCATACGGCGCGAAATTCAAATTTCAATGGAGGAATACATATCTGCACTACAAATGCCTAGAAAACCTTCAAATCAGCAAATATAAATTTTATTTTTCCCTACACATGTGCCCACTGTCTAGGTAAGTTGCCATGAGTCAGGAAATGTAGGGAGGAAGGAGGGGAGCCCCAAAAAGTTTTTCGATCTTTTTCAGCCTATCACCCATAATGTAGAAAACACGCCAGCGTTTTTTGGGACTTAGAAAATTTTTTTACTTTTTTGGAAACAATCCCTGTCTACTCTATTGCGCTTCGCCAGGTCTGAGGTGGCGAAGGAAGTCTAGCGTAAAAGGTAGCGTTCAGTACACTGCGCAAGTTAGTGAATTTGCGTAGTTACATCGCTAGCGAAAATTCGCCTGGCGTAAGTGTGCGAAGTAACACTAGCGAATTTACACCAACGTTCGTTAGTGAATTTGCAAAGTACCGAAAATGCCAAACACTAGCGAATTGACGCTAGCGTTCGGCGCTTAGTGAATATGTCTGCAGCATGCAGGATGCAGATTTGGTCTGTTCCTAGGTAAGTGATAGCCATGCAGCTTTTCTTACTAGTGGCAAAACAATATGTACTATAGGCACCAGTTTTTTGTTGCGTTTTTGAAACGCATGCTGAGCGTGAAAAGATGCATATGTTGCTTTTAGATTCATTTTCTTTAAATGCAGCTAAATACGTTGTTGTCAGTTTCAAACACAACCCTCTATTCTACTGCTTCCTGAATGTGTGTCAAGTGCAACAAAATGTAGCATGTTGCGTCTAATCAAATGCAATGAAATGCGAATGAAGTATAACACAACTTAGAACACATGAGTAAAACCAGACAGAATATAATGGAATCAATTAGCAAATGTGTTGAGGCGCGTCTCAAACGTGCATCAAACGCATAGAAGAACGTGTGTGAGCCCTGAAGATACTGTTTTACTTCCCAGTACTCTTTGCAGCAGCACCATGTCCATTCAGAAGAGCCCCGGCTGTAACTGCATGCAGGATGGCTTCTTGTAAACCCTTGGCTTGGACATTGTTAAAAATATCCCATCATTCACTACCCGTAAGGGGACAACTGTGTCCGATTTCCATTGACTTATTTTAATGCATCGTCCCCCTGAGCCCACACTTATACTGTCAGTTGCGAAATTGCACTTTGTACACTCACTTGCAGTAGTAAATAGTAATGAGAAAATCTGTCCCATTTCGCTTCACTGGGAAATCCGTGCAACGACAAAAGAGTTCGCGAAACGCAAAAAATTTGCAAAGCACATTGAAGTCAATAATTTTGATGTGTGACAATTTTGACATGTGTCAATTTTGTGACTATTTTGTCCAAATGCATTAAATTCAATGGGCACATTTTTGCCGCAGTTTCGCAAAAGCATTTTCGGGTGGCGAAACATGGAAATTCGCAGCGAATCCGTTACATCGCTAATAGCAAAGGACCCCTTATTTGTCCCAGTGGAAGTGTAACTAGAGAGTGCATTAACCAGAGAGAATTCCATGGCTGTTCTTACTAATGACTCTACATTAGTCTTTTGTTGTCTCTGCAGGTGACTGATTTGAAGTGAGCGATTGCATTTTTCATTTCCAAACTGAAAACAAATGAAAAGCTAGCTTGTTCAGAAGCACAGAAAATTGAATTTTTTTCTTTCTTTTAATGTTTGAGAGTTTCTAATGTCCCATGTGGAGAAGACTGCTAGGTATTATTAAAATATGCATGCAGTGCCTAATGTGTGAGTTTCAGTTGGTTTGTGTGCTGTAGATGCAGCCGATCCTGTACCTGTAATAAAAAAATGTGTTTATGAGGCTATATTGCAGACAGATTATGTGCAGGTGGAAAACATGTAAGTACTGCAAACTTGTATACAAACTGAATATTATGAAAACTGATTGTTTCAATGTGAAATAACCATAACCTTGGAATACTGTTAGTATAGGTTATACTGCTGGAAGAGGTAGTTGTACAACTAAGACACAAGGGGGCAAATTCACTAAAGGGCGAATTTGTCGACAGCGACCGATTCACCACACTTCATGCTACTTCGCCAGGCAGTTTGTTACCACTATGCTAATTCACTAAAATGCGAAGTTGCGCTAGCGTTACTTTGGCAGTGCGAGACTTTCATAGCGATGTTTCGCTAGTGTTGATTTCTGCCTAGCGAAACTTTGTTAGTACTCTTACGCTTTGGTCAATTTGAATAGGGCGGTACATAAAAGTCTTATGGTGGTCTTTAATAGTAATGTTGGTGCAAATGCTTGCAGTGGTCACTTTTTATTACAATTGTCCAATGAGCCATAATAAAGACAGAAGAGATCCTCTAATGCCCTAGACATGAGCCCAACCTAAAACAAATGTCGCCTCAAATGTCTGGAAAAAATGCTAACACAAAAATCTTTAATAGTTTGGACTTTTGAAGGCAATCCCTCTTTAAAAAGTAAAAGTCGCCAGCGTTTTTTTACAACTTTAATGCATTTCCAGCATACAGGATATGATGTCACTGACATAAAATTGAGGAAGATGTAGCTTCATCTTATCAGTTTGCCTGGTCCGAGGTGGTGAAGTAAACTTTGGCGAAACATTCAGTAAAAATCTCATATATACTTGTTTGGCCTCCTAGGCTAGGGTGAGAATGGAACACTTTCCCATTCCGTGCTATCCTTAGAATGAATGATCATTACATACAATGCTTCATTAAAACACTGTAGTTACGGTGAACAATTTTTACACTATTTTTCTTCCTGCTGAGGTTGAGCAGAAAGATGTGTAGTTCTAGTTTACTATAAATGCAAGGATTTTTTTGACAATACCCTGTACAATAAATGCATATACAGGTATTTGAAGTGCAATTTCTTGATACACCTGACCTTCCAGCATGTCCTTGTTCAATTCTGTTCTTGCTCCCTTGTTCTTCTTTCATTGAATTTTATTTTCTATTTGTTAGAGTGCTGCTAGGATGTGCTTGGTTGATCAGACATGTGTTAGAGTGGGATTATCTTCTTAAAGAATATTGGGCTCAGATGTATTTTCTATAATAACAAAATACAGTTTCCACAAGCATTGTTGCTTCAGCATTGCTATGACTAAATAAAATGACGACCTCTGGTCTTGGAGGTAGCGTACTCCTGCTGTTGTTGTACCACTGTACCATGCGGTGATACTTTATATATCAAAGGAGAATGCCACAGACATGAAATAAGCATAATAGTGCAGAGAGATGGAGATAGAGTGAGGATTGGGTGAGACTGAGATAATTAGAACACGTGGAAGAGACACATGATATAAAAGAATCAAAAGAGAAGTGTTTTTTTTAATGCAAAATAAAATTTTTACCCACAATACAGGGACCCAAAAGGAGTGCACTGGGGGATTCCAGGTTTGGGGAAGGGGCCATGAATAGGGGATGACCTGTAGTTTATATAAGAGGGCAGAGGTAGGGGGTTTGAATATTTATGTTATTTTAATTGTATTTTTTGTTAATACAGATGAAGCCACTTGGATTTGTGAGTTAAATGCGTCATGACTCAGGGGTAATTGAAGAAACTGTGTTATCTTAAGTCATCTTAACTCATTTAATGCATTTAACCTTTTCATTAGCATACCAAAGCTCCATTGTTCACAATGGTGAATGCTTTAATTAGATGGGATGTTGTGACGCAGTTTTCTGTGTTAAATGAGATAAATGGGATATCTGTGTTTAGTTATTCTGTGTCAAACAGACAAACCAAAGTGGCTGCATCTGTACATCAAGCTGTGGCCTTTCCACCAACTTTGGCAATATATCAAAAGTTGAGGGCACCTAAATCAAGTTTTTTATTTTTTTACATATAACATAATTGAGTACAATCCACCAATATTCAAATTAGCATCAAATTATGGTCAATTGTGCAAACTGCAGTGTATGATTTATCCCTAAATTTCTTTTGAAATGCATCACTTCTGGCATGCAGCATTACCTTCAAATTCAAAGTAAGTTGTGACTATTGTATGTAACCTCCAAAGGGAAGTCTGGAATTAATTCCAGGGTTCCTTTTCGTCAGTGCATGCATTAGTGTATAATTCAGCAAGTTAAAGGGGCACTTTGGCACAAACCACAGGTTGCTAAGGTGCATATATTTATACTGTATATGTATATATTACACAAAAGCCATGGATATCTTGTAAATTGTATCCTTATAAATAATGAGTTCTGATGTCATCAGTTATAAATGGTGAGTTCTGATGTCATCAGTTATAAATGGTGAGTTCTGATGTCATTTCTATCACATGACTCCCTGAAATTTGTGTATTATAATAAATAAATTACCCCCAGTTGCTAAATAAAAGGATATTTGAAATGACCTCAGCGTTCCATGACCTGTATAAAAATTATATAGTCACGAAACTCTTCTGTAACTTATAATACCCTTATATTTTACAAGAGGGGGTACTTTATTCACTATATAAATATATATTTGCATGTGCAAGATTTTTTTCAAGAATTCTGAAATAACAGTGCCACCAAAATCAGGTCAGATATAAGTGGTATAATAGGGAAGGTGTTAAGTACAGGCAGCGTCGGACTGGGAGTCTGTGGCCCACCGGGGTTGCCGTCTCAGGGCCCCCCCACACCCCCTGGCCTCCCGCCCCAGCTGCAAGACCATGCACACATGTTTTTTCTTCTTGCAACCACATCCAGCTGGAGAGGTCTGGGAGCAATGCCCAGGGTCTCAGGTGGGGTGATATCACAACCACTTGATATTGCCTGTTACACGATTAAAAAATAATTGATCAAAAAGTGAAAGATAATCCTCATCAAACTAGTCACACTGACTTTTACACATTGACTCCGTCAGTCCTCCTTACTAGTTATGTGTCACAAACTGTGAAAAACTATGTGAAAAAAACTGGCATATCTCTGTTATCTTACTTAGAGTTTCTATATTTGCAGCCATATCCTAACTATTGCTTGAGAAATTATCTGTACTCAGGGGCATGTGGATGCCTGTGTCTTGCATCCCTGTAAATCCTTTCTTCCTTCTGATGAGTGACTTATGCTCAAGGAATGGAAGGCCATGTCTCGCTTATATGTTGTTTTTCATGAGGTGCACGGAATTCACAGTCAGGCACTCCATACTGAAGACAAAAACAGTTGTGGCAGACAACATTGGGCACATAGGGACCAGCAGTCCCAGTTTTGTTATAGACACAACACTTTTCTACACTGAGAAACCTACCTGCTGTACAGAATGTGTCTATCTCTGTTCTTTGTTTACATGCCAAGTGTTATATTCCATCAAGCACACCTCACATCAACCCTGCTGTGCTGGCCCTACTGATGTATTTATAGTCAATCTGCCTATATTATGAGGCAATCCGCATTCTGAACTTCGTTGACATAGGGAGCTTACTATAGCACAGCAACCTATAGAAGTGCTTAGAAGAGCTCCCAACAGTTGAGCAAAACAATCAAGATACTGTATCAGTTGTCCAATTTTTAACAAATATATTATATACATCATTAACCGTTTCGGTAACCATTTCAGAAAATGATAAGACAGTAGGGAAGATACATTAAGGTTTAGAATCAACCATTTAACAAGCAAACTACATGGCTGTATCTCAAAAAAAAGGAAATTAAATGTAATGCAGGTTTTTGCAGAAATGTGTCAGTATTACCTTCCTAGTGCTTTTCATACTATTTATAGCAAAATTATTGCACCTGTATTTCCCATTATTTGTACAGCAAGTGTTTTACTGTATATACTTGAGTATAATTGAGTTTTTCAGCATCCAAAATGTGCTGAAAAAGTCTAGCTCGGCTTATACTCGAGTCAGTGGGCAGTAACTGAGATTACAGTCACTTTTAATCTTCCTATACCAACAGTTCGCTTGGCGCCCTCTGTTGGTTATATGAAAGAATAACAGTGACTGCAATATCACACAGCACCCTCTGTTGGTTATATGAAAGAATAACAGTGCGCCCTCTGTTAGTTATATGAAAGAATAACAGTGACTGCAATATCACACAGCGCCATCTGTTGGTTATATGAAAGAATAACAGTGCGCCCTCTGTTGGTTATATGAAAGATTAACAGTGACTGCAATATCACACAGCGCCCTCTGTTGGTTATATGAAAGAATAACAGTGACTGCAATATCACACAGCGCCCTCTGTTGGTTATATGAAAGAATAACAGTGACTGCAATATCACACAGCGGCCTCTGTTGGTTATATGAAGGATTAACAGTGATGGCAATATCACACAGCGCCCTCTGTTGGTTATACGAAAGATTAACAGTGATGGCAATATCACACAGCACCCTCTGCACATGGTAGTGGGACAGTGGGACAATGCACACAGTAATCCGTTTGGCAATTCTCTGTCACCATCAACTTTGCAAAGAAGTCCGGTTGATCGCTGGGGGGGTCGCTTTGGCAGAGTGTGCGCTGCTGGGAGACAGGGCTGTAGTTGTGTCTAGGCTTATACTCGAGTCAATAAGTTTTCCCAGTTTTCGTAGGTAAAATTAGGTACCTCGGCTTATACTCGGGTCAACTTATACTCGAGTATATACAGAAATATCTGATATTCCTTGATATACAGAAACAGGACAAAGACCCAACAGGCTCCCACTGTGCGTTTTGGAAGGGTATTTAAATGGTTTTTTGGTCACATTGTCCCAAATGTAAGACAAATACTTTGGATTATGATGTGTTTCACCATGAATAAATATTGAATTTCTCATATAAAGAGAGTGCTGATCCTGCACCTCATAATTATTGATCATGATTGAGTGTGGCATTTTGGGCTATATATACATACACGATTATTGCTGAATTGATATTTCCAAACAAGCTGTACTATATCCACCATGTATACAAAGTTATATCGACAAGCAAAAACTGCACTATAATCTTTGCTTCCAAAGTTAGATAAAATCTATTTGCTTGACATAGTTTTAGTAGGGTTTTGGAGAATACTGTAATTATAATAGGGTTGCATACTTTGGAGATCGAGGTGATGGAATCGTAATGGTGCTAGAATACAGCTCTCAGCATAGTTAAAGACATATTGAAATGGGATATCATTGCTATGTTTGTAGTCAGCTTGGTATTACACTGAGGTCATTGCAGAGATACAGGTTAGAACTTTGTGGATAACTCAAAATCGTCCCTCTGAAATCAGTCTATAATTTTCTCTCAAACACTTGTAAAGAGTAATATGTTTCCTCTCTAGTGCCTTTTCTCCAGAAAAAACAACCCAAACTTTGACGGTCTTTCTGTAATTTTTAATATATCTGTAATATAATTTTGTGCAAGTCAAAGTACCACTCACCAAGGTGATACCAAAATACCTTTATTGTGTGGACCTGTGTTACAAGTGATATGCATAATACAAATAGCCAGTCAAACATACCCTTGGCAGCCTACAGCAAATAATCTGTATAATTAATACATATGTATAAGTGTAATATTTAAGTGTATTTAAGGTATGTGAGTTTCATATATATGTGTGTGTGCCCATCTCCAAGGGAGAGAGATCTGTCTGTCCCTCCAGGAAAGAGAAATAGAGAGATTACATTCAACCTTTCATTTACAACAAGTCTGCCAAATTTTGATTTAATCTCGAAAATAGCTTGAATTTTGCCAATATAGGTCCCATTGACTTCTACATGAACTCACCAGCTTTTTGATGCCCAAATTTGTGATCTGAATTTTTTAGTTTCTTGCAATTAATTTATCCTGAAAATTACATTTTCAAAATTCTCAAATTCATTAGAATTCAAGATTTTTACAGCGGGAAAACCCAAATCTGCCCCTTAGTGTATAACTAGCATTTATATTATTTCTACTGAAGTGCATAACCTTCATTTATTATTACTGAATCTCATTTACAGCGAAAAAACCAAATCTGCTCCTTAGTGTATAACTAGCATTTATATTATTTCTACTGAAGTGCATAACCTGCATTTATTAATACTGAATCTCATTTGCCCAGTCACAGCTTTCTTCCAGTATCAAAAAAAAATGTTGTCCCTGTTGTGTCCATGGAATATAGTGAAACACACAGACAAGTAGCTGCTGGAGTAATTGTGTAATGCTTAACAGGAAGGAAACTCCATAACTCAGTAAGATAAAAGTAGCATAGAAAACATAACAGCAGATTCAACAGGAAGCCTTATACATAAGACTCTAGTACTAGAACAGCATCAGCAGATTCAACAGGCACAATTACTTTAACTCATATTTAACAGTTCTCTCCCCCATCAAGATTCATGGTGGTAACACCTGTAAAATAAATGGTTAATAAAAGTCACAAGTTATAAGTTAAGTCTATCAGGAGGTCGATGCTCTCTTTGTGGGTAACGCCTAGAAATGTTGCCCTCTTCTATGGAAGGAAACTGGTGCTCGGAACAATCAGGTACCACCGATGCTTCAGAGTATGTACTCTCCATTTCGGTTGAACTTGCAGGGGTTGTTACCTCTGGTGATGTCACAATCTGGGGCTCAAGGGGTACCCCATTAGTATAGGGAATTCCAACAAGGCTTTGTGTCTGGTTTTGCTCAGTGGTAACTGCAGTATTACGTAGCTGGTCAATATGACGACGCCAATATAGATTGCCTGCCACTTTTACCGTGTAACTGCATGGACCTCTTTGAGCAGTGACAATTGCTGGTAGCCATTTATTAGGCCCTCTGTAGTTCCTTGCCAAGACGGTTTGCCCAACACTAAGCTGCCGCAAGGTTCTCCTCTCTCCTCCCCTGATTTTAAATTGGTGGTTTCTCACATGACGATTGAGATCTGGTTTCAGCAAGTCTAACCGAGACCTAAGATTGCGGCCCATAAATAACATTGCAGGTGTACAGCTTGTAGTTGTATGAATTGAATTCCGATAGGATAACAAAAACCTTGCCAGTTTATGCTGCAGGGATCCACTGTCATGTGCCATTGACCGCAGTGACTGTTTCATAGTTTGTACAAATCTTTCAGCTAAACCATTTGTTGCAGGATGGTATGGATTTGAAGTAGAATGTTTCATTCCATTGCGTTTCATAAACAATTGAAATTCTTCAGAAATGAATTGAGGACCATTATCACTAACAATCTGTTCAGGTATTCCAGTTCTTGCAAACAAGGTTCTCAATATATCAATAGTATATGAGGTACTAGTAGACTTCATGCAGAAAACCTCTGGCCATTTAGAATGAGCATCCACAATAATGAAAAACATCAGTCCCAGAAATGGTCCAGCAAAATCAATGTGTATACGTTGCCAAGGAGCAGAGGGCCATTCCCACAGATGAACTGGAGCTGGTTGTGGCATAGACTGCACCTCTTGACATCCAATGCACTTGTTTGCTAGTTGCTCTATTTGTTGATCAATTCCTGGCCACCACACAAAACTCCTTGCAAGTGACTTCATTTTTACGATGCCTAGATGGCCTTCATGCAGCTCATCTAGTACTCTTGATTGCAACTTTGTGGGAATAACAACACGAACTCCCCACATTACACATCCTTCATGTATGGTCAGTTCATGTCTACGTGAGTAGTAAGGAATTAGTGGGGCCTTGTCTGTATACTTCCAGCCTTTAAGAGTTGCCTCATAGACACATGCTAGAGTGGGATCTCTTTTGGTTTCATTCTCAATCATTTTACAGGTTAGAGGAAGACAATCAATCTGATGTACATTAACATATTCAGAATTTTCCTCAGAACTGTCTTGATCTGGTAGTGGCAGACGTGACAGTCCATCTGCATTTGCGTGTGCAGCTGTCCTCTTGAACTCAATATCATAGTCATAACCAGCAAGAAACAAAGCCCAGCGCTGCATGCGCGCAGCAGCTGTTGCAGAAACTCCTTTCTTTGGGTGAAGTATTGCAACCAATGGCTGATGGTCTGTTATGAGTGTAAACTTACGGCCATATAAGAATTGATTAAATCTTTTCACTCCCCAGATAAGGCTTAGTGCTTCCTTGTCTATCTGTGCATAGTTGCGTTCTGCACTTGTGAGTGATCTTGAAGCAAATGCTATCGGCCTTTCACTTTTGTCTGGGAGAACATGAGATATCACAGCTCCAATGCCATATGGGGAAGCATCACATGCCAGTTTTAATGGCAAGGAAGCATTGAAATGCACAAGTACATCATCAGACGTGACCAATGTCTTTGCTTCCTTGAAGGCTTTGTCACACTGTACAGTCCACTCCCATTTTTGACCTTTCTGCAGCAATTGATTTAATGGGTATAGCACAGTTGCAAGATTTGGAACAAACCGGCTGTAATAATTAATAAATCCCAAAAACGATCTGAGCTGTGTTACATCCTTGGGCAGTGGTGCTTGTAACACTGCTTGGATTTTCTCTGGAGACTTGTGCAAGCCATTGGCATCTATAATATGTCCACAATATTGTATAGAGTCCTTAAAGAAGGCACATTTTTCTTTGTTGGCTCTTAGCCCATATTCTTCCAGCCGTGTTAGAACCCTCTTTAGGTTTTCCAAATGTTCTGTATCATCTGTGCCTGTCACAATTATGTCATCCAGATAACATTTAGTATGTGGAATGCCTTGTAGAACTTGATCCATGGCTCTTTGCCATATGGCAGGTGCAGAGGCCACGCCAAATACTAATCTATTGTATCGGTATAGGCCTTTTGACGTGTTGATTGTAAGGTAGTGTTTGGCATTTTCAACTACCTCCATTTGTAAGTAGGCTTGAGCAAGATCAATTTTGCTGAATTTTAGTCCACCCGCAAGAGAGGCAAATATATCCTCAATCAAAGGTAAGGGATACTTATCAGACTGTAGAACTGGGTTAATGGAAACTTTAAAATCTCCACATATTCTAACTGAACCATCCCTTTTTATAATAGGCACAATAGGTGTGCCCCAGTCACTCCAAGAGACTTTTGAAATTACTCCATCTTGTTCTAGACGATCCAATTCTGCTTCCACTTTTGGACGAATACTATAAGGCACTAGACGAGCTTTGTGAAATTTGGGCTGTGCATTTTCCTCAAGGCATATATTAGCCTTGATGTGTTTTAAAGTACCCATGCCTTCTTTAAATACTTCTGAGGCTTGAGCTAATATGGCCTTTAATTGTTCCACTGGTTTGGTGTTATCAGCAGACACTGAATGTAACATTTTTATGGATTTCCAGTCAATGGGTACCTTTGGGTACCACCTGTCTCCACCACATATAAGTCCAGCTGGCATTTAAAATTGTTGTACTCTACCTCAGCATTTAAAACTCCAAGTGGCACTATCTTCTGTCCAGTGTATGTTTTTAGTAGCAGTTTCGTTTTCTGAAGAGGTGTGTCTTTAAATATTTTTTTATATTCCGGGTGTGTTATTATTGACACAGCAGACCCTGTGTCTAATTCCATCTTAACTGGAATACCAGCTATTTTTGGTGTTAGCCAGATGACAGATCGGTCACCGGTATCTGCATGATACACATCAATACTTCCAAGTTCAGAATCAGTGCTATCAGCTAAACAAGCATTATGAACATCATGTGTATTTGTAAAAGGCTGTTTTGAAACAGGGAAGCTCATTTTGTCACTTAGGCATACTGATTGGATATGGCCCTTTTTATTACATTTTCTGCAGTAAGCATTCTTGAATTTGCAGGTTGCTGCATTATGGAATCCTTTCCCACATCTGTAGCAAGACCCAGAATTCTGATTAGAATATCTTTTATTTTGACCTGCCACCACTCTATGCACATCAGTTGCTGCTTTCTCTAGTGTTTCTGCTTTGCTTCTGTTCTGTAATTCTAATGTGTCCTTAGCAGCGGTCTCCATTGCTACTGCAATTTCTATTGCTCGTTTAAATGTGATGTTATCCTCTGTTAGCAGCCTTTTCTGTATGTTTTCACTGCATAAACCACATACAAATCTGTCCCTTAGTGCATCATTCAGTCCATCCTTAAAATCACAGTGTTCTGCCAGTTTCCTTAATTCTGCTGCAAACACACAAACTGTCTCACCCTCCTGCTGGTTCCTTTTGTGAAATCTGAATCTATCTGCTATAACCAGGGGCTTAGGTGACATGTGTTCCTGAACAAGTTGCACTATTTCTTTAAAGCTTTTAGAAGCTGGTTTTTCTGGTGCTGTTAAGTTGCGCACAAGGCTGTACGTTTTGCCCCCTATTACGCTGAGTAATGCTGCCACATGTTTCTCTAGGGGTATGTCATTTACTTCCAAATACTGTTCCAGTCTCTCTATATATGTAGCCCAGTCCTCTATTGAGCTGTCAAATGCTTCCACTTTCCCAATATGTCCAGCCATATTTCCATATAGCATACAACTCTCTGCAGGGACTTACCACTGTTCTGTGTCTTTTTTTTTTTTTTTTTTTTCTTAGCTGCAGCTTTTGGTGTCTCACATTTAGCAGATCTTCCTAAAATCTCATCCTTGTCGCCAATCTGTTGTGTCCATGGAATATAGTGAAACACACAGACAAGTAGCTGCTGGAGTAATTGTGTAATGCTTAACAGGAAGGAAACTCCATAGTCCCAAAGTAGAAGACCTGGATTTTATTACATTAGCCAATAGGAGCTGTTGAAATGTGGCCAATTTATGTAAATAAAACAGGGCATATTTTAAAAACATATTTTATAGCATATTCACTAATAGGGTTCTGTAAATGATCTTTAGATGTCCCTTAAATAGAAAAATCATAAAAATCTTGGAAATAAAAACTAAACATAAGCTTTATCTTATAGAAATATAAAACTTTCTAAATTTAATCAATTACAATTTCTATAACATTAATGAAATACTCAAAAAGTAATGATTAAATAAAATCTCTCTCTTGACTCTCACTTCATTCTGGATAGATTTGAGCAAGGAGAGAAGCCCTAGGAAGCAGTATTCTGCATACTTCCCATAAATAAAAACTAAAAGCTAACTATTCTACTACAGTAGTGTCTGTCCTCTATATCCAAAGCAGGACTGAAAAAAAATCACTAGGTGCTTGAGAGAAAAAAGCAAAATACACTGTTGATACAGTCCTAGCCAAAGCCACTGAACAATTTTTCCGAGCTTCAAACTCATAAACATAACTATATCCTCATATCTGATTATGACATCCTCTGATTTACAAAAAAAAAAAACAATCTAGGTTTGATGACAGCAATATGAAAGAACTAGTTCTTGCATCTGTAATTAAGTTTCCAACACCTACTTTGGAGAGCTAATTGTGCAAATTGGACAGTTTCATATATGTTAAAGAAAGAGCTGTGGTTTGCATTTTGATTTCTTCTGTACCAAGTTCATCACATGTGTTAGATACATAAGTCAGAACTTTAGATAGATAATTAATGAAGTTAATTTAAAATGTGTCATTTTTGCATGGTGGTCTAGTAGTTTGGCGCATTTACATAACTAGAAGGACCCCCCCCCCCTTCTGGGACATGTGCCAGGACCATAATTTTACCTTCGGGCCTCCCTGCGGTGCTGTGGTGACTCTGACTGGCCCTATTGGGATCCCCCAGCTTACGATCTTTGTCTGACAGTGTTCAACCATCTTGTTATGATCTAACATATTGGGATTACTGTGCTTTTTAGGTCGGCAGAGCTAGAAAAGAATCTGCTGGATACCTTTTGCAATGGTGGTAACCAAGAATAGAGAACCAACTGTAGAAAAGCAGGAAGGATATTCACTGGAGGATAAGCATTGCTTTGAGAATTCATCTCTATGTTAGCTGGACGATGTTTTCTTTATGCTTCCCCTTGTTAGTAGGCTGAAAAATGCTGAATGTTGTAATTCAGAAACATTTGGGAAGGACAAATCTACTATAAAGAGTGGATGTCCCCTTGAAACATATTCCTTTGAAACACCTCCACAAGAAGCAGCTAGAGAAATAAAATAGGAAAGCTAATGAATTAATGTTCATGACTGCCCATTCAGTTGATTTTTAAGATAAATCTCCAGCAAGGTGGGTAGGCTCTAGCAAGAACTGAGATCTAGACAAAAGAGAACAACCAGACTAAAGAGAATGTAGGAGACCGGCAAAGGGTCAGCTCAGGTAACAGGCAGTTAGCAGTCAAAGTCAGAACACACTTTGATAAATCCAGGAAGCAAATATGGCACAAAACTGATTATAGCAACCTCAGAATAGCTAGTACAGATGGGAAAAAATCTAGCTCAAGCAAAGATCCTTGCTGCCAGACGTGCAAATAAAAATACAATTTTGCCTTTAAGGGACATCAAGCATTTCCAAAAATCACCCTCATCGTGTAGACAATGATGGATTATACTGTATACTGTGTAATTAAAAATTACACCTTTAATGGAGCTCTCAATGCCCCATGTCTGTGTTAAAATGCATATTGGGCATGTCCTGACGCTCTCTCTATCAAGCACAGTCAGGTGTAAATAGCCAATGACAGCTCTGTCCTGGGGACAGGAAATAAATCTGTAGCTCCCTTTCAGGTGCAGTATACAAGTCAGATATCTCCATAAATTATACATATTTGTTATTGGGCAAATGTCCTATTTGGGGTAAGTTCTGAATGTAAAGATTTATTCTATTTGCTTATTTCAGCAAAGAAGAAGCGTTCCATGGCCTTTCACAATTTCTCTGCTTATGTCTGCATGCTGAAATGAAGCTTTTTCTGTAACTTAGAGGCAGCCTAAATATTCAAATTAATTAACTCATTATGAGCAGGATACTAAAAGCCACAGGAAAAGTCTATATGTGAAAGAGATTTGCCTTCTCAAGGCTGGTAAGCTAAAATAATGTATGAGTCTATGGTATGACTATACTACTATAGGGCAGGTAATTATGCAGCAATAAAATGTTTGCATTTAGATCTGAACTTAAATTTGCTTGGGTGTGCTGCTACCTTTTAATAACCATCCATTCACATCAAATAGGTTTTAAAAAGCAGTAAATAAAACCATTCTTGTAAGTGCCATGAGTGCTCTGTGCATTTAATTATGTCCATATATTCTAATTTGATGGAGCTTTGCACATCTCATATATGCTATGATAGAAGTATATAGACTATCAACCTCATATGCCCTTTTTAAGACAGTGATTAAAGGTTCAACACATTCTATCTGTTCCTTATCTTTCCAGACACTTCTTTTTGCCATTGCGTGCCTTGAAGAGTTAACAATACCTTAGAGACAGACCTGAAGGCCTTTAAAAAGACTGGAATCTGAGCTCATCGATCTTCCCCAGGCTCATTCATTTGAGCAGTGCAGGCTAACAGAGCATGTTTATAAAAACCCACAGTGCAGGAGCCCTAAGTTGGAGTTTTACAGCCAAACAGATTATACATCCGGTGAATATGTCAGATTGATTTATCATGCAGCTTTAAAGAGAAAATAAGCAATCCCTACGGTGCTGGGCTGTACTGGGGGAATGACTTGTACTGGGAGAGAAGAGACCTTACACTGACATTTTAGCATGAAACATTGCATTGCATGCTGCACTTTAGTACCAAACACGACAACATGATATTTTTTACATTAAAATGTAAACTAGGATGAATGGATTCACATTTGGGTTTACTATTCATAAAGATTCCAAACAAACATTGAACACATGGAATGGGAAACAAATTAGCAGTTAATGATAATAACAATTGGCTTTGCAGATAACCAGAATTTTATTTTGGTTTATTTCAAATGAATGTCCACAAAACGATCCCTAGTGAGGATGTTCTCAGGGTAGATAGGTAAGTGTGTATGTATGTGCATCCATACTTATGTAAGTGACAAAACACAGATGCACCTACAAAGCACTCCCCTAACAAGACACACAAGCAAGAAGAAAGACAAGACATATGTACTTTGAATGCACACTGAATAGTTGTCATAGTATGTGTGTATTGATGACACTTTTTTATACTCCCCAAGGCCCACGGTAAGATCAATAATTGCCTAAATGAAAGCTTTTAGTGCTTGTTTATGGAGCAAGAGCAAAAAGGCAAGATGCAAAACTCACGCAATACACCATGTTTTTTTTTTAAAAAAACAGCTTTATTTCCCAATAGCATTAATGGGCAACTTTTGGCCCTGCTCCTTGGGTTGGTAAATGAGCCCTTCTCTGTTTCTATTGTTACGTATAAACCTGGAAATGTTGCCATAGATGAAAATAAAGACTGGGTGGGAGAAGAAAGGTACGTTTAGGAAATCCTTACAAACAGGGCAGAATTAAGGCAAACTTGGGGTTTATGTAATAAAAGCCACTAAGTTTGCCCAAAAGCAGTAACCCATAGCAACCAAACCAGCAGGTAGCATTTGCTGGGCACTGGGGAATGTGTTATGTTTCGCTAGCGCAAAAAACCTGTGCAAAGACGCTTGCATATATTAGCGTCCATGTTTGTGTCCTTTTTTGACTGATTAAAGCCCTCAATGACTTCATCGCAAAGTTTGAGTGCAAATAATTTTTACAAACGATCACGGTGGATGTAAAAAGTTTAACAATCGCAAAACTTTCTTTGCGACAGGATATTTATTGAAACTCCAGAACAGGTTTTAATGCTAAACCTTTGCTTAGCAAAAATGCACAATATAATATTCACCAGCAACTGATTTTACATTGCGAGCAGTGCTAAACATTCATAAAGACGCCATTTTAAATAACGCCTGCAAATTTTAAGTACATTCCCCCTTAGTGCTTTTAATTAAAGGTTAGCTTTGGACAGAACCAGTTATAACCATTAGAATACGGTGTATACGCTTTACCCCTAAATTGGGGGTGTGCAGAAAGGCTTTTATATATACAAACCAAAAAAATGAGTTTGCCGGAGTTTAAATATAACACACAGAGCATTAAGTGCGTAACACCGAGTGATCAACATTTGTACCCACAAGTTTATGAAATTCAACCCTAAAGTGTCTCCCTTGCTGTCCATGTGATTATTAAACCAGTCACATTTTATTCATCATTATGAATTCATTGTTAATTCATTATCACCCAAATAAAAGGGGCTTATTTTAGTTGAGTGCACATTGTAGTATATGGTAATTAATGTCCTTATTTTTGAACTTTAATAATAAAGACTTTCATTATACCATATGGTATAATGTACAGTGCATAGGTCATGCTCCATGGCAGAGTATTGGCCATGAATAACGCTGGTCGAGAATACACACTGGTGCCATAAACCTTAAATTTCTCTTAAATCTCCATCTGCAGCCTTTCTTGATTCTTTATGTATGATACATTAAGGCAAAATGCTTGGAGTCGGACAATTTACAGCAATTTTGTTATGAAAATAGGATGTCTTCTAATGCTCGACTGGCCCAGCATGCTCACGTTACACCATGTTAATTTAATTCTTTTTTTTTGTGAATACCAAGCCCCATAATCTCTTTTTATTTTGAAAACTCTGTAAGGACGTGCCATATAAATGAACAGATGGCAAAAGAGAGGCCAGATTCCTCCACTGTACTTTGTAGACTTTTTCTTAAGTGGTAAACAATTGCATTAAAGTACAGAGTGTCCCCACCTGAGTGGTTAAGTAGTGGAGGATGCAGCTGGCATAGATTGTTCTCTGTAGAAATAAGAGTGCGGTTGGATGGGGGTAGGGAAAGGGGGCTCTTACATGTATTTTTTCACTAGTGCACTGGCAGATGATAATTAATCAAAATTCCAAAGAAGACCATTAAACACACTCTTGCATATAATTTTATGCTTGAAAATGTTTGAGGAGTTGCTCAGTGGAAACAGTTGTATCAGCTGTCACCACCCTGCAGTCCTCCAGTTAACCAGTTCAGGTGCTTACACAAATATATATATAATTTAAAATTCAGCTTTTATTTCTCTCATTTAAAAAACAGACCACGCTGCCAAATACACACCACACAACGCTGAAAATCCATTTTAGAGAAGCTGGACCATGTCCATAGAAAACACACACTTTAAAACCAGAACCCTATTTAAACCAGCATTGAACACGCGCAACTTACTTATGCCCCTGAAGAAGCCGGATAACCAGTGAAACGCGTCGGGAGGCATAGGTGGACGGTAGGGGACCAGCCCCTACACGCTCCCAACGTAGCCAGGTAGTTACCTCTGGGGAAAAATACGGAAGGGAGGTGTGGGCGATCTAGTTTACACATTGCCACAACAATGGCTGAGAATAGATTGGTTTGAATACTTTATCAATTGGGCTTGTAGTCAATTGAATCTACTTTTGTAATACCACTATGGTATGTGGCTGGTGAATTACCATTGTGTAATATCCCCATTCGTTCATCCTATGTTTTTAAAGTGTGTGTTTTTTATGGACATGGTCCAGCTTCTCTGAAATGGATTTTCAGCCATTTAACCTGTGGCGTGTGGATACCTAGTACTTACTCTATCTAAGGAACTATATAATTTTATGCCTTTGTAGAATGTGCAGCACTTTAGACACATAGTCATGTTACTAAAAGTTATGAAAGGTTTGAATAAGGTCTTAAATTATTTCTGGGCAATATAATTATTTATGGAATGAGCCATTTTATCCAATGAAAAGATTGTCCTAACAACATTCTATTCAAAAGTCAGAAAAGTCACTGATTCATTATTACATGACAGATTTTAAGATAATAACAGACATGGCATTTTGGAATTAGGCATTTTTAGGAAAAACATTATATGCATAGGGTGAGGCGAATTAAGATATTTTTTATATGGCAAGATCATTTAAAACGCTCTTACATTGGTCAATCAGTATTTGAATAACACAAAAAAGAAAGGGAAAGGAATAAGGGTGCCCAATTAATAAATATAATAATGTGGAAGAAAGAAACATTTAAAAATTCTTTATGGAATTGTTTTAATATTTTTTTATTATATGTGCTGCTAGTGTTGAGGTATCATGTGGTAGTGGACATGGAAAAATAAGGAATTGTCTCACATCTAAACTTGGTACCATTTGCCTGTCACTCTGTACACAGAATTTATAGCACTTGAGGTACTGTGTTAATTTACATCCACTACACTGAAGTTCCCTCCAATACATTTTGCTAAAACTGCCATGTATTCAGTACAGTAGTACCTACCACCCAAGTTTGGCCACACATTACTTTTGGTTAGATAGTAAGTTTTAATCACTTATGTAGTGATTTTATATGTAGCTCAAACGGTTAAGCTTAAAGGCATCATGTCTTGTTTGTACTCCTGGCACAATGTTCCAAGGTTTATGTGACATTATTGTTCCTTTTTCTAACATCACCATATCTGTCAGTTAGTATTTGTCAATCGGTACCTTTTACCCTCTAACGTTATTTTCTAAATGACTAAAACCAAATAAGGCAGGTGCATAACTACAGATGAAGCAGACATGGTTGCAGGGGGCAGGAGGTATAGGGGCCCCATAAGGCCCTAATTCATATTCAATTTCAATAAATATTGGTAAAACAGGTCAACCTTTAGACATTTTGGGGAGCTGAAAAATAATTTGATGTGTGGCCCAGTAATATCTAGTTACACCACTAAAATAAGATGTCTCAGTCCACGTGAGTAGTATCCAAGCATCAAAGGAAACTTCTAACAAGGAAGAACCTGAGTGGTACTTATTTTTTTTGCGTTCTACCATATGGGAATGCAGGAGTTAACTGACCCCATTCTTCTCTATGGATACTGTATGAATGGAAGCAAACTGGAACACTGAATGCAGATAAAATGCCATATTTTGAGAGCCCGATGGCACTCCTCTGCATCCAAAATGGCAGATTACGATGTTGAGCCTCTTAATACCTTAAGTACTACGACTTGGACTATTTCTGCCTGCCTGCATTGCAGTCTCCTCCTTGGTCATAAGTAGGGATGGGCGAATCTGACACGTTTAGCTTCGCTGAAAATTCGCTGCCGGCGAAAATTCGCCGAAACACAATTACAGTCAAAGTCCTAATGATAGGAGTATAAATAAATAACATATTAGAACAAGCATGCCTCCCAGTGAATTTTTGCTGGTTATTGGCACTATACATTTGCTGTGTAGATAATCTCACCCCATGTCCTCATTTTATCTGGTTCTATTTACTTTTATTAATCTCAGAGTTGACAGTTTACATACCACACAATAAAGTCCAGGACAAGTTGCCCTTTTGATTTTATGAACAAATACAAGTCTACTGAACATCATCTCATTTGCAACTATGAGAATCCTTAAATGTGTTTTAGCTTTATTTATTATTTTTTTTACCATTCACATAAACAGCTATCATTATAGAAGTATTAAAAGTAGTAGATTATGTCAGATTCTGTCACTCTGGCTTCCTGGTTTGAGCTCATCGGGCCACCACCTTAATATGCAAGTTGTCATACTAAGGACATTGTATGTCTTGTATGTATGTATTGTACATGTATGTACTCCAGAGAGTCTGCTGTCATTACACTCGCTGCTCTGTACCATACTCAGATTTCTATTGTGGAAAGAGTTACTTATGTTTAGTGATACAGTTAGTAACCTTCTACTGTTACATTCTCCTCCTAGAAGAAAGATTAGTAGAGACTGTTGATACTGAATACCTTACAGCAGAAGTGATGTGAGGGACCTCCCATGGGGGCTTTAAGACTAAAAATCGGATTCCAAACATTAGCAAGACATTTGGGATACATGACAACTTCTGCTCTGGAAGGGTATTTGAACTGTCAATGTTATCATATAGATTAATTATTTTATGGGCTAAGAGTTCTCAATAAAATATTGAAGTACATGGGGGTTGGGGTGAGACAAGCTTCAAAGGTCTGAAAACTCCCTGCTATAAGATTACTAGAGCATTTTCAAACTTCTCATCTTCATGTTCCTCCTTATTATTGAAGAAGCATTGGGGAAAATTCTTTTTATAGCCATTGCTAATTATTGCTAAAATAATAACAAAATAAAGCCATATGTAGTGATATTTGTTACAAGAAGCCAGGAAAGAAAACCTTGAATAATGATGGTGAGCATTTTTAAACATTGATGGCAAACATGCTGCCCTTTAAAATCACCCAACATTTGTGCAGCCTGTGATAATGAATGCATAATTGTCTCTGCACATATAATGAACATGCTGGTGTATGGAGATGCATGCTCAGCTAATGAATGGACTGAGCTAAATAACATTATTAAGGATCTATAAATCGCTTAAGAATGTACTGTTCCAATTAATGAATTAGGCTGTGTAATACTACTGGTAATTAAATGAGTATTGACAGTAAAATGAAGCTTACATAGTGATACAAGCCTCTTTTTATTTATTAAGTGCATATAATGAATGTTCTCTTTAATCATTCTTGGAGTGGACATATGTCTTGGGTATCAGGGAGGTATTCATCATTTCTTTGTTTCTTTGGTATCAGCCTATTTATAATACTAGAGACATTGAAAAAAATCTGATGTTCTATACATGCTCCCTTTAAGGAACAGTAACACCAAACAATTAGAGTGTTTTAAAGTAATGAAAATATAATGTAATGTTGCCCTGTGCTGGTAAAACTGGTGTGTTTGCTTCAGAAACTGCTGTGTAGCAATGGGGGCTGCCATTCAATACTAAAAATGGAGTTTGTTTTTCTCGTGTTTGATTCCTGGATTTGACCTCTGCCTGTCTGATTACTCTGAACTCTGCCAATATTGACCCTTGCCTGCCTGATTATTCTGAACTCTGTTAATCTGTTAATCCTGATTCCTGCCTGCCTGACTATTCTACCGGTATTGACCCTTGCCTGTCTGATCTCGCTTGAACTCTGCCTGTACCTACCCAGCCTGTCTGACCTTGCTAGTACGCTGCCCGTATCGACCCCGGCCTGCCTGACTACGTTTTGTCTATTCTAAGAACTGTTCCTTCTGTCCAAAAACCTTGATAATGACCGTGCCCCTTTGCTCATCCAGAACCCTTTGCTTGGCTCCTCTCTCATTAAGACCTGGCGGCATCCAATAAGCTGAGGGCTCCTCCCAAAGTGAAAGGCGGCTGTTAAAGGCAGAAGCAAGAGCCGAGACCAGGGAGCCTGGCACCAGTTCTGGATTTAGGGTGCCGATCGTGACACAAATACTCCAGTTGTACCAGGGCAGGGCAACTCTACATTATTTATTCATTACTTAAAAATTCTTTCATTTTTTAGTGTTACTGTTCCTTGAAGGACACATTTCCTTTGTGAAATTTTGTTAAACGGATTCTTATGGTGTAGCTTTTATTACTTAACTACATTGTTTATAGTATATATACTTTATTTTACCATTTAAACTTCTATCCTTGACACAATAAATGTATAGTTGCAAAATTGGTGTGTAGGCAGCCATCTCAGGCCATTGTGCCTGATCCTGTGCTTTCAGAAAGAGCTAGCACTTGACACAATGAAACTGCTTTCAGATAAGCTATTGTATCTTTGTTCAGTGTAACTGGAGGAGTGGCAGTCGGGGTTGGTTTTACTATTGGGTGCTATTGACACATCTATGGGAGCACTTTTAGAAAATCAGGTGTCAGGGAGCTGTTTTTCTGTTACCTTCACACTGTTCTGTTGATAGGTTAAAGGGGGAAATGGAGGAACAACTTGCAGTGTAGCAGTAAAGAGTGACTGAAGTTTATCAGAGCACAATCACATGGCTGAGGGCACCTGGGAGAGTAACAACATGTCTAGCCCCATGTCAGATTTCAAAATCAAATATAAAAAAAGGTTTGCTCATTTGAAAAACAGATTTCAGTGCAGAATTCTTTTGGATTAGCATTATTTGCTGATATTTTTTAAAATAACTGGTGATGGGAGAATCTGTGCTGAATTTTTTTGATTTTGGCAAGAGCAACAATTTGGTCCAAATGCATTAAAGTCAACGGGTGTCCAAATAATTCCGCGTCAGCTTTTTCGCTGTAGAATAATTCGCTTGCAGTGAAACGTGAAAATTCACTGCAAATTCTTGTCTGGTGAATTTATTCGACCATCGCTAAAAATAAAATGTTTTCCCATTCCCTTTATGGTATGGATAGAATGTTTAGGAATAATAGAAGTGAATATATTATTATAAATTAAACTGGGTACACAATTATTCAAGAACATTGATCAGAATCAACAACCAGAGAAAGGTTTACTAAAGACAGTGAAGGGTAGATGTGCAAAATTATTTTACCATAATTCCTGGATTCTTGCAGTTGCCACAAATTGCTGCAAAATAGGTGCTGCTGTAAGTATGCATTAAATACAGACACAGTCGAAATTTGTTAATGTTGTACAAGTATGAGCATTGTGTGGGTCACAAAGACACCAGGTAATAATAGCCCTCTATGGGATTTAATATTTTGAAACCTCTGAAATACTATTTTCCATAGAATCCTATTTAAGCAAAACATTTTAATTATTTGTCTGATTTATATTTTATCTTTATTGATAACAGTACCTTTTATTTGATGAAAACAAAGCTAACAAACATCAATAGCGGTGGCAAAATTAATTTATTATGTGTTTATGCTTAAATGTGTTTCAAATCATGTAGTTTCTTTATCTCTGAAATCCCCAGGTGCCAATCATTCTAGATAATAGGTCCCATTCCCATAAAACTTCAGTAGCACAAAAAGTCACCACCAAACACAAGTAAAGCTTGATACAATTCTCCTGTTGTCCTAGCCAGCTTTCACAGTACATTCCCATTGTTAATTAAAAATGCAAGATGATTCCCACATCAGAGAGCATTACCTATCAAATACATCAGTCCTCTTCAATTTGTGCTTGATGACTCAAGCTGTAATTAAGCAGTGGAATGGGAGATATAGTGATGTTTTATATATTTGAAGCTGAAGGAAAATAAAACCATGTATAGGATTTTTTTTAAAAAATTTACTCCATGCAAATTGCCACTTCCCCTCCTCAGCCACATCTAATGCTACCTTGTTACATACCTGACCCTAACAATACCGAGTTGATAGCCATCAATTCTGTGTGAATGAGGGTGTTTTGGGTAGATGATTAAAGAAAAGGGAACCAGAAGCACAAATAGGAGGCTGGATACTTTTTAGAGGGCCCTCTTGTGTTTAAAGGGACACAAGAATCCATAATAACATTGTTTCATTCAAATGTTGCTGGGCTACAGCCCCACACTTTCCATCAAGGTTTGAAGCATGATGGCACCTCAGAGATGGATTCTCTAAAAATACCAAAAAAATGTATTGCCATGAAAATCTGCACAGTAATGTTATATACCGATGAGGTAGCTTACAGTCCTGAAAGTGGTGATTCTCACAGAAGAATGCTTTTACAGCTTTAATTAACTTTTTGGAGCCACCTTTGCACAACTATGGACCTAAATGACTTTTATCATCTTTTTGATATATATACTAAATGTGTTTTTAACTTTTTTTATAGGGGTCACTTCCTGTTCAGGGCCGGATTTCCTTCTTGGCTGCCCCTAGGCCACGCCCATATTCAGTGCGGTCCTAGCACCCCTGGGCCACGTGATCCTAGTGCCCGCACTGCCCCCCTCCTCGTGAGCGCATAAGAGCAAGTGCAGGAGCACTGGGGAGCTGCGTGTCCCCAGTGCGCCACAGAAAGCAGTTGGGTGGCATGCTGGCCCTCACATTTTGCCGCCTTTGTGGCCTCGCCACAAATCCAGGCCTGTTCTTGTTAGTGGTACAAACAATATAACAATGCAATATTTAGTTTACAGCCTTTGTTGTAGTCATTTATCAAAGGAGATGTTTTTCTCCAATGTTTTACACAGCATGATAAATAGGTCCCTAAATGTAACATGAGAAAGTGTGAGAATAAAACATCTCTTTGTCCATTCACTGGCTGATGTATGAGCCCAGGGGGTGGCCCTCAGGGCTCAGGCTCAGGGCCTTGGGTATTCCGGAAAAAACATCTTTCTGTAATTTGGATTGTCATATCTTAAGTCTACTAGAAATGTAAATACTTTTGAGGACCTGGATCTGGACCGCTGCACCAAAATATGCTATCTCCAACTTCTCTACTTCGCAAAGAAAGCCATACTTCTAAATTGGAAATCTACTGCCCCTCCGTCCCTGCCATTCTGGCTGAACCTAGTCAATAGTTCTCTGTCAAACCAAAAACTGACGTACCTTTCCCGCGGCTACAGAGAGAACCCGGGCAATCTGCTGAGAAATGTGAATTGTTAAACTGTGTTGTTCCTGATTGCTAGATGTGTTAGCATGCCTTGCTCCCTTTGCCTTTGCTCTCCTATCTTTTCCTTTCTTTCTCTGTCTCTCTCTTACCCTATTTTCTTTTGAAAACCTGAAAATAAAAACTTTTTTAAAAAAAACAAATGTAAATATGAACAGGTATGGGATCTTTTATCCGGAAACCCTTTATCCAGAAAGCTTTGACTTACAGCCTGCTTCCTGAGATGGTGCACAATCTGATGGCTCACCCCTGGGCTCTACCCACTGTGAGTACTAGGGATGCACCGAATCCAGGATTCGGTTCAGGATTCGGCCAGGATTCGTCCTTTTTCAGCAGGATTCGGATTGAATCCTTCTGTTCAGTCGAACTGAATCCTAATTTGCATATGCAAATTAGGGGCAGAGAGGGAAATCGCGGGACTTTTTGTCACAAAACAAGGAAGTGAAAAATGTTTTCCCCTTCCAATCCCTAATTTGCATATGCAAATTAGGAGTCGGATTCAGTTCGGTATTCGGCCGAATCCTTCGTGAAGCATTCGGGGGTTCGGCCGAATCCAAAATAGTGGATTCGGTGCATCCCTAGTGAGTACTTTGCCTTCTTTAACATTCTTACACTGCAACACTCACCTTCAGACAATATCCCAGCCCAGCAGCAAGCTGAACAACCAGTGACTGCACAGATACTAGCAGATCAACTAGCACACTTACAATCTGCTCTAAAAGCCACCATCACACAGACGGTTGCAGGAGCTGTAAACGTGGCAATACAGTATATACAGAAAGAGATATAAAGCTTTTTGATTTTAAGGAACTGCTGCTCGAATTATTCCTGAACTTCTTTCCCTGAATATATGATTGCCAAATGGCTGGAGTGGAGACCAGCGTGTAAAGGAATTATTACCAGCGGGAGGTGCTCCTTAAGTGGGGAAGAAGGAGAATGGACACGTGAGTTGTATAGGAATATACAGAAAATGTTTCCATTATTTCCAAGGCAGGGAGATTATGCTGGCAAAGACAAGATCAGCTAGCACAGTGGAATTTTGCTACCATAAAGTTCTTTACAGACTTATCATCCATTACCCCGAGAAAGCGCTGAGACTTGAGACCAGTCACACAAAAGCCTCACTGAGACTGTTCATAACTCTGATTTATAATAATGTAATTATTTTGAATAACACTGCAAACTATATGTACCCGATACTGAATGTTTTTAACTCTTAATTTTTAATTTTAAGTTTAATTTCCAGTTACACACTTTCAGCATGTCTTGATATGGTTTATAGTGATGGGCGAATTTGCGCCTCGTTTTTGATGCCGGCGCCCGTTTTTTCAACGCCGGCGCCCGTTTTTGACGCCGGCGCCCGTTCTTACGCCGGCGTCCGTTTTTGACGCTGGCGTCCATTTTTTCGAAAAAAAATTTTGACGCTGGCGAATTTTTTCAGCAAATTTTCGCGGGTGTTTCGCGAATTTATTCGCTGATTTCGAATCGCGCAAATTTGCCACGAATTCGTGCCTGGCGAATAAATTCGCCCATCACTAATGGTTTAGACATAAAAGGTAAATGATGACACAGAACAGAATGTAGGCGCTAAAGGCCCTAGCTCTAGATGGAACTACACTTGCAGACTTTATTGTTATTTAAATATGGGCTGTTTTATGCATTATATTTTTATACTGACATGCAATGTTCAGGGGTATTTTTTCACTTTAATTATATGGCACATAACAACCATATGACCACTGCAACTGTCTTATGCCATGGGTGGTAATTAGTGATAATTAGTTCTCTACTGTTCCGTCCATCAGTGGCATCACTAATAGTGAGTATATAGTCAAAATCCAGGACTGCTGTTCTTTTTCCATTAAGCAAACAGAAACAGGAAATACACGAAACAATGTACGCAGAACAATTATTATTACTGTTACACAAGCAACATTTCTTTCCAAAACTACACAATTTAACCCAATATTACACAAAGAGTTTAAGTAAAAAATGGTTTGTTCTAATGACATTATCCCTTTAAGCTCATTTATATTTTGCCTCATATACAAAAATAAAAGCAGTGGATATGCTTTAAGAAGCACCTTTTAACTACTACAATATGTATCACATTATGCTTACCGATAATGCTTACAGACACTTTGCCACAAACCCCCTGAAGATACATCCACAGCCATTTGACAAACTTGCTTGTTAGTGCTATAATGCTGACCTTTTCTGAAAATTAACATTAATCTATTAGACTCTCATATGTCAGTCTATCTATTAAAAAAGGGCTTCTGTGAGCTGAGTCGCTGCGGGTGACCCATAGCTATATCAGTATAAGTATGGCTGTGAAGACATGGTTTAATGCTCAGTAGGATAAAAAGTGAAAAATGTGCCATTTCTGCTGCTAACCACTGGTTTTAATACAAAGTTATCAGAATGAATGTATTAAACACTCAGCTTCTCATCTGGCATTAAAGGTTTTGAAATGTCTAAATAATAGCCATTGTCCTGAATGCCATTTTTATAACCTTGCAGAATGTGGTTAGTGAAGTCATGAAACATTTACATTTCTATAATGGCTTGCATGGAAACTGATAAATAATGATGAAAGAAATTCAATATGCAACATGCTTTATTCATTTAATATAAAACGCTGGACAGGACTGATATTTACAATAATTATTTAAATACATTAAATGCTATCTTGTTCCCTAATTGCTGCCTTATGTTAGAAATATGTAACTTTAAAGCCACTCAAGAAATCTTGTAATGCATAGTAAGCTGAAGGTAATTAGACTTCTCCTTTAGAACATGACGCTTGAATAATGCTCACCTATGTGCGATATTTCTTAAACGGCAGATCATAATATTTTAAATAAATATTTTAGAAACACACTGAATAAATCTGATCTCCATGTGTGTCACCTGTACAAGTGCTTTATAATTAAATCATGCCAGTGCCAGATATTTGAAAGTGACAAATTAGCATGATCATGTGCAAGGTTTATGCTCTTTCCATTCTTTTACTAGCACTCAATTTTTAATTATCTATTCACTCTTTGGAAAATAAATCTTGAATATTGCTGCATTGGTATCAAAGAAATGAACAAAGGGGATCAAATTAGTACTCTAAGAAAAATCGGGTTAGGCAAGTTGCCTATTTTATTGATTGTTTTATTAAAATAAAGTACAGTATAATATATAAACATTTAATAAATAATGTCTATCTAATGTGTATCTAATATTATATATATATATATATATATATATATATATATATATATATATATATATATATATATATATATATATATATCTCCATTATTGGCAGGAACATCTATGCTTTGTAACTTATGATATTTTCTCTTCTAATATGTAGAGGTGCACTGAACAACAAGGGAGTATTTTCAATAGGGATGCACCGAATCCACTATTTTGGATTCGGCCGAACCCCCGAATCCTTGGCGAAGGATTCGGCCGAATACCGAACCGAATCCGAACCCTAATTTGCATATGTAAATTAGGGGTGGGAAGGGGAAACATTTTTAACTTCCTTGTTTTGTGACAAAAAGTCACTCAATTTCCCTCTCCGCCCCTAATTTGCATATGTAAATTAGGGTTCGGATTCGGTTCGGCCGGGCAGAAGGATTCGGCCGAATCCAAATCCTGCTGAAAAAGGCCGAATCATGGCCGAATCCCGAACCGAATCCTGGATTCGGTGCATCCCTAATTTTCAATAATCCGTTTTATACATATTTTAAACTAGGAACTCATTTCAATTATCCAGTAAAAATAGCTTGGAGAGACAGAATGTGAATGCTCAATGCTAATAAAGGCACACAATTGCTTTTTCAGATCTGAATGTAAAGAACACCAAAATATTTCACACAATACCCTTTATTTTTAAAGTAACTAGTTTGTAGAAACCTTTAGCAGATACTCTGATCTTCCTCAGTGACCAGTTGTACCCAATGACCCTTAATTCACCCAATACACCTTTTGAGTAAATCCATAAAACTATATGTAGGCATTTTACAGACAATATAACGAATAAGTAACAATTTTTTCTGAATGTAATACTATTCAAGGGTTCTATGCCTATTAAAGCAAATAAAGTACTGTCTTGGACAAAAAGGGCATTAACTCAAAGGATGAAAACATAATTTTGCCTCTTTATAGGTCCCTAGTAAGGCCTATTCTGGAGTATGCAGTGCAGTTTTGGGTTCCAGACCTTTAAAAGCATATAAATAACAACTTATTCTGGGCTGATCAAATAGGAAGAAATAAGTACAATAAACAACTCAGCATTCTTTATGGCTTTGGGACTCATCACTACTTCCTTTGGAAACCCACTTCTCTGATGCAATCAATAGTTAGTAACTTCTCCTTCCTGCCAGGACTACAAGCACAATATTATGAAAAATGAACACAAACGGACAAAAAAAACCTTTATACAGTTAGGGGGTTATGTAATAAAAGGCACTAAGTTTGCCTAGGAGTAGTAACCCATAGCAACCAATCAGCCGGTAGAATTTACCAGTCACATGTTTAAAAGCAAGCATCTTATTGGTTGCTATAGGTCTGTGCCCTTGAGCAAACTTGGTGCATTTTTTGGGGGTAAGATCTTTATTGGGTCCGCACAACATGCTTTTCAGCTGTTTAATAGTCGGAAATGCATATGCTTAAATAAGACATTTTATTCCAACTCTCATAAAAAATATGCCATCTAAAGACCTGACTATGTTTGAAACCATCTGTGATAACTGTCTTCTTACAAAAGGATTGATATCATCACTCTGAACCCAAATGTTATCAATTTCTTTGCAATGGACCCCCACATACTGAACAGGATATACCCACCCCACTGCCAGGAGATGGTTGGAACAATATTTGGACATCCGCTAAGTGTTTCTGAGAATGTGGTGACAAAAACATCTAGCGAGCTTACTGTATGTCTACTAGAAATTAATTTAAACATTAAATGAAATAGGCTGGTTTTGCTTCCAATAAGGATTAATTATATCTTAGTTGGGATCAAGTACAAGCTACTGTTTTATTATTACAGAGAAAAAGGAAATCATTTTTAAAAATCTGGATTATTTGGATAAAATGGAGTCTATTGGAGACAGCCATTCCATAATTCGGAGCTTTCTGGATATCGGGTTTCCGGATAAGGGATACTATACCTGTACATGTAAAAAAACTAAATTACTGGACAGGTTATGTCCACTGTTCATGAGATGCCTTGATGAATTTAAAACATGTCTTTCTCAACACAATAATTATCAAGCAACAGCATTTTGGCTAGATGTGTTATTTTGGTTATGACTCAATGTGCACAAAACCCACTCTTTCAGTCCATTTAATTTTATAAAAAATTATTGAAGTAAACCAAACAAGAAACTGTTATCAAGACATGACTTAACTAAACCTCTGCATAGCAGCAAACTAACTAGCTTTGGAAATGTAATACCGGTAAGTGTTATAACCTTTGATAGCAAGTTATAATATGGTTGCCACCTTTTCTTGAAAACAGCATTTCTGTCCCTGTTCCTAAAATTGGCACCAAGTATTATTTCTAATTGTCTGGATGGTACTATACTGGCCAGGTGGCAACCATAACATACAGCAATTAAAATTTAAATCTGATGCACCATGTTGCAAATAATAACACATGTTTTGATGTACTTTAAATAAAGATTCAATTAAAATAGCATCTTTGTATACACAGTGATAGGGGAACTAAGAAGAGGAAAGGCTGGTCAAAGAAAGTTTATAGTATTCGGGTTATACTTGGAGAAACAGTAATCCTTGCAACAGAGGGAGTTATTTATCAAAATCAGAATTTTTCTGATTTTTTAAATAAAAAAAGTTCCGACCAAACTAGAAAACCATGAGTTGCCGTTATTTATGAAAAAAAAAACAAAAAACTTGAAATGAAATGGATTGGGAAAAACTGAGACTTTCGGATTGTCTGGTTTTCGACGTCAAAATGGACAGCAAATAAATTGTGTCTTTATAAATAACCCCCAGTGAAGCAGAGCAATGCAGCTATAGTCTTATTCCACACTTATTTTATTTAATTTGAATCTATCACAATGGCTTTCCTAAAATAACATTAATAATTCATGCTGTCCAAATGTGTTAACCATTTTAACCCAAATATCTTGAAAGGAACAAAAATAGTTTTAGCATGGCATCCAGAATTCAGCAATCAATGGGATACTGGATGATGAATGATTCAAATAGGATGGCATATTTTATACATTGCTGCTGCTTAAAATGCCTCTGCCAAAAGGCAAAATTATAATAAACTGAATTCCAAGTCAATCATTTCTAAATATCAGCCTTTCTATGTTATCCAAACAATATGAATGGCAAATTAGGCTCTTAACACCTTAATTATGTGTCCGAGATGGCTATTTCTTTGCCAACTATAATATTTTATTAAAAAGCAATTTAAAGGTAAATGATTTGTTTAAGTAAAATATAGTTGGCAGCACTAATCACCTTGTCAGAATCTGATCTGCCATTTAGTTTTTTTTGGAAGACAGAAGGCTAATTTATTGAGTATTGAATTGGAATTATAGGATTCCAGGCCATGTTGGGATACAGTCCATCTATTCAAATCATTCCAACAACCATCAAACAGTGAAGTTCAGCTATTGAGCTAATACAGAGAGCTTGCTATTAGAATGGAGATTAAGGAATACAGACTAAATGCAGAAAGAGAACCAACCTACAGATATCTAGTAAATTAAGAAATTGGATTTAATTGGAAAATTGGGGCTTGTTCACCATTAAGTTAACATTTAGTATGTTATAGAATGGCTAATTCTAAGCACCTTTTCAAGTGACCTTCAATTGCATGCATAGTCAGTTGTCTAGAACTTTCACAAGACGTTAAAGGCTTAATTTCTGTTCAGTTAAGCACCTTTATTTTTAGTGGTGTGTTTATGCACTCGCAGCACATCAAAGTCGCCGAAGTTGCCTCATGAGGAAACTTCAGGCGACTTTGGAAATCTAAGCGCTGCAAGTGTATTGGCATTTTGTCATTAAAGGAGACGGAAGGCACGGGAAGGGAGATTGTTGCTCCGCAGAAGAGGCGATTAGTCGTCAGGCGACTAAATCTCCCCCAATCTACCCGTGTGCTTAAACCCTTAGACCTTGTATAGTTTGTGCCTTTGGTGGCAGATCCAGGACCAGAAAAAGTCCTCAACACAAAGAACCCCTGTACTGCCCAGTGTGCATGGATGATTCAAAGGGGACAATTCTCTAAGAGGTGAAAATTTGCCAGTGACGGCTTCACAGCTATCACAACATCGCCAGATGTAAATTCGCTAGGACAATGCCAATTCCCTAAATTGCCGAGTTGCGTCCAGGGCGCCGAACGCTGGGGAATTTTCGTTAGTGTTACTTCGGCAATCAAAGTGAAGATGTGCTAGCATTGACTAATTTGCATATGGTGGGAAATGATAACGTTACATGGACGTATATGTAGCAGCAAATACATTACATTACAGAAGTCCAGGGAACCTTAATAAATAAAATAGAGTTTTTATAATGCCCTACACATGAGGCCACTGTATAGTTTATATTCCATATGTTAGAAAATGGAGGGGGGAACCCGGTTACCCAAAAATATTTTTACAGACCTTTGTAGGCAATCACTCAGAAAAAAGGAAAAGACGCCAGTGTTTTTTGCACTAAAAATTGAGGAAGTCCTATGCACTCCATTGCACTTTGCCTGTTCTGAGCTGGCGAAGGCAAGTCTAGCTCCTTCGCTAGCGAAGTGACGCCTGTGCCCGTTAGGAAATCAGTGAAGTTCCAAAATGATGTCACACTGGTGAATTTTCGCTAGCGTTAGTCACTTTGCCCTTTAGGGAATCTGCCCCCAAAGGGTTTTTAGAGCCCAGATCTGCTGTTGAGCTGGTGACAAATTGACAAATATCTTGGTAAATGTCTTAATAAATTATTACTGTCTTGATAAATGTGTTTTGATAAATGGGAAAAATATTGAACTGCTGGGAAACCTTTGGGATTCCCAAGCTGGACATTTGATAATCTGCCTTGAAGTTTGTATAAGCTCTTTTGAAAAGTTATCTAGAGCTGATGAAAAGGGATCTTTTATAAGGGTAGTGGCACACGAGGAGATTAGTCGCCCAACGACAAATCTTCCCGGCAGCCAGTGGCGGAACTACCGGGGGAGCAGGGGGTGCGAGTGGGCCAGGGCCCGTACCCCCTCATGGCCCCCCGGCAGCGCCAATGAAATCCCCCTGGCAGTGCAGTAAAATTCGGCTGTACGGAGCGGGCCCGGCTGCACGTCACGCACCAGGGCCCGCCCTCCTCTAGGAACGTTACTGCCGGCAGCAGTCCAGACTGATTAGTGAAATATCTTAAATAATTGTATTTTAATGGCCTGTCTGTAACAGGTTCCTGCTCAAATTCTTCTAGAGAAAATAACCATACTAATGGATTTTCACAACCTAATATAACATCCATGTGGATAAATATTTCAAAAGCCTGAATTAAGATGGTCAACTTGATCATGTCACAATGTGATATGATATGATTATAATTCATCATACGATATAATTTAAGCTACTTTAAATAGACTAATCATACTGACCTTACACATGGCTTATAGCTACATGATAATGTAAAATGATTTTTCATGTCATGTCATGTCTTTTCTACGTATAAAAGTGTGCAGATCCATGAATATGGGAGTGTTTTTATAGTAGATTTATAAAAATTTATTTAAGGTTATTTACTAAAATCAAAATTTATCTCATTGTCCTAATAAAAAATGCTCGACCAAATTCTCATGCCTGCTTTTACCTTATTTATTAATCAATTAACTCAATATAATCAGATCGGTGAAAACCTTGAGTCAAAACCCGAAACATACTGTTTTTTGGATGCTTTTCTCCAGAAAAAAGCTTGATTTTTCATAGTTTGGCTGAAAACCCTGAAAAAGTCAGATTTTCAGGCTAAAGCCAGCATAGACCACAATAACTAAATTGGGATAGGTGCCATTGACTTACTTATAGGACCTCAACAGGTCTGAGATGGGAGATTTTCAGATTCAAGCTTTTTGCAGCATCGAGGTATAATAAATCTCGAAAAATATGAGGGTTTTTTTCCACTAAAAATACAAGTTTTTGTCAAAAAATCTGAAAAATTCAAGGTTTAGTAAATAACCCCACTCAATGTTGATAGTGAACATTCCATAGAATTTATTTAGCATTAAATAAGTTGTTTAGGACCATAAGTCATGTAGCATTAATTCTTCATATTTCAAAAATGAATGGGATCTGTCTGTAAAATGGGGATGAACACAGTACAAGATTTATTTTCCAGAGCAAGTGAGCTACATTATCAGCCAGAGAGAGAGGGCAGGACTGTAAATGGAAGGCTTTAATGAGATTTTGCTTCACTTTCCTTCTGACTTATCATAGATAAAAAAGTACTCAAAGCTCTATTCACTTTTTTATTTTATAACATGAAATATTATGGTGAGATTTTCCTGATTAACTCTAGAAAAAGTGCATGGTTCTGTCTGTAATTGTGTTTAAACACAGAAACTTGACAAGTGATAAGGAAAAAAAACTTGTGAGCTTAACTAATAATGCTGGAAATCAATTTATGTCCTGCTCTATAGCTCAGATATTTGCCAGCCTACATATGTCAAGAACTGAACATTTGTAATCCCAATCGCCTTGGTGCATTTTGTTTGATGGCAGCATGTTTCTCATTTAAACCTTGTAACTTCTGTTCCTAAAATAAGCATGCACAATGAACAGTTATTTTAATCTTGCCCAGTCCTGGCCAATATTTGAAATCCCCACACAGCTCTAAGGGGGTTATTGACTAAACTCCAGATTTATCTGGTTGTGGGAAAAAAGGACTCACATTTTTGAGATTTAGTATACCCTGATGTTGCAAAAAGCTTTAATCTCCCATCTCAGACCTGTCAAGGTCCTATATACAGTAAGTCAATGAGAGAGGCACCTATCCCAATTTGATTATATTGTGGTTTGTGCTGGGTTCAGCATGATAATTAAAAAAAAATAGGTTTTTCTGGCAAAAAATCAAAAAATCAAGCAGTTCTGGAAAGAAGTAAAAAAAAAATTATACGATTTGTGTTTTTGCTCGATTTTATCTTGTTTTTTCCTGATCGAATTGATTTGAGTTTGTAAATTAATAAATAAGGTCAAATAAGGCATGGGAGTTTGGTTGTGGTTTTTTTAATAAAATAATGAGATACATTCGGAGTTCATCATAAACAATTCTATATTTTTAAACTCCACTTAAAAATAACATTTATAAGTACAAAAAAAAAAATTAATTCAGGCTGCCTGCAATATCCATTAATATCCAAGGTTTTCCAGTAAGTGAGTAACACTTGATCAGTTTCTATAGGTTGCTAAGAGTTTCATGCAACTGCATGCAAAAGTTTGGGTACCCCTGGCAAAATAACATATTTTGTTAATTTTATAAGTGGAAAGAACTACTCTAAGAATCAATATGTAAAAATGCAACATGGGCTTCTCTAAGCAACTGATCTGAAAATTAAGTTGATGCCTACAAAGAAGTGGAAATTTTTTATTTTCAAAATGCTAATTTCCACTGTGCATAATGTCTTCAAGAAATGGCAGTTAATGAGAACTGTGGATTTTAAATGGATCCTGTCAACGGAAAAAATGTATTTTTTCAAAATGCATCAGTTAATAGTGCTACTCCAGCAGAATTCTGTACTGAAATCCATTTCTCAAAAGAGCAAACAGATTTTTTAATATTCAATTTTGAAATGTGACATGTGGCTAGACATTTTGTCAATTTCCCAGTTGCCCCTGGTCACATAGTTACATAGTTAGTTACATAGTTACATAGTTAAATTGGGTTGAAAAAAGACAAAGTCCATCAAGTTCAACCCCTCCAAATGAAAACCCAGCATCCATACATACACCCCTCTCTACTTTTAATTAAATTCTATATACCCATACTAACTATAGAGCTTAGTATCACAATAGCGTTTGATATTATGTCTGTCCAAAAAATCATCCAAGCCATTCTTAAAGGCATTAACTGAATCAGCCATCACAACATCACCCGGCAGTGCATTCCACAACCTCACTGTCCTGACTGTGAAGAACCCCCTACGTTGCTTCAAATGAAAGTTCTTTTCTTCTAGTCTAAAGGGGTGGCCTCTGGTACGGTGATCCACTTTATGGGTAAAAAGGTCCCCTGCCATTTGTCTATAATGTCCTCTAATGTACTTGTAAAGTGTAATCATGTCCCCTCACAAGCGCCTTTTTTCCAGAGAAAACAACCCCAACCTTGGCAGTCTACCCTCACAATTTAAGTCTTCCGTCCCTCTAACCAATTTAGTTGCACGTCTCTGCACTCTCTCCAGCTCATTTATATCCCTCTTAAGGACTGGAGTCCGAAACTGCACTGCATACTCCAGATGAGGCCTTACCAGGGACCTATAAAGAGGCATAATTATGTTTTCATCCCTTGAGTTAATGCCCTTTTTTATGCAAGACAGAACTTTATTTGCTTTAGTAGCCACAGAATGACACTGCCCAGAATTAGACAACGTGTTATCTACAAAGACCCCTAGATCCTTCTCATTTAAGGAAACTCCCAACACACTCCCATTTAGTGTATAACTTGCATTTATATTATTTTTGCCAAAGTGCATAACCTTGCATTTATCAACATTGAACCTCATTTTCCAGTTTGCTGCCCAGTTTTCCAGTTTAGACAAATCACTCTGCAAAGAAGCAGCATCCTGCATGGAACCTATAGTTCTGCACAATTTAGTATCATCTGCAAAAATAGAAACAGTACTTTCAATGCCCACCTCCAGGTCATTAATAAACAAGTTGAAAAACAAGGGACCTAGTACAGAGCCCTGCGGTACTCCACTAACAACACTGGTCCAATTAGAAAATGTTCCATTTACCATGGTCATGTGACATGTGCCTGCACTTTAGGAGAGAAATGCTTTCTGGCAGGCTGCTGTTTTTCCTTCTCAATGTAACTGATGACTGAAATGTGTCTCAGTGAGACATGGGTTTTCACTATTGAGTGTTGTTCTTAGATCTACCAGGCAGCTATTATCTTGTGTTAGGGAGCTGTTATCTGGTTACCTTCCCATTGTTCTTTTGTTTGGCTGCTGGGGGGGGGGAGGGAGGGGGTGATATCACTCCAATTTGCAGTACAGCAGTAAAGAGTGATTGAAGTTTATCAGAGCACAAGTCACATGACTTGGGGCAGCTGGGAAATTGACAATATGTCTAGCCCCATGTCAGATTTCAAAATTGAATATAAAAAAATTTGTTTGCTCTTTTGAGAAATGGATTTAACTGCAGAATTCTGCAGTTAACTGATTCATTTTGAAAAAAATGTTTTTTCCCATGACAGTATCCCTTTAAGGCAAGATCTGGAAGTCCAGGAAAACTTTCTTAGAGAACTGCTTGTATGCTGGCCAGAAAGCCAAAGGCAAACACTAATATGACTGCAAATGACCTGTAGGAAGGTTTGACTGATGAAGAAGAAATGTTGCCCTGTTTGACTCGTCTCTTGCACAAGCTTTATCTTCAATAAGTGTCATCAGGAAGAAGCCTTACATGTCTGAAATATGCAAAACAGCGTTAAGACAAGCCAACTTGGAAGCAAGTACTGTGGACTGATGGCATACAAATGTACTGTTTGGCCACAATCAGAAAGGTTTGTTTGAGAAAGAAGCAGCATTTGATAAAAAACCCAACCCATGTGGCTCAGTGATACAAAAACAGTGTATGTGTAGAATAGATTCCACTAGATATCAGCAAATTCTGGATATCCAACCCAATATCAGTCACATAGCTGAAGTTGAACGGGGAGATGTTACTACAAAAAGATAATTAATGATCCTAAACATATCTCAAAAGCCAACATGAGCTACTTGAATAAAAACAAGCTGAAGGTTTTGGAAAGGCCCTCACAGTCCCCTGACTTAAATCTGTGGGTAGATTTTAAACAAGCAAGAAGGAATCAAAAACAAAAAGTATGTTCTAGTACTACTAGAACACAGTCACTTCAAAGCATCCAATATCAAATTAAATAAAGAAAAGCCCATACTGGCGAAATGTGTCAGGTGTGAAGTCACAGCTCGGCGATTACATGTGGAACACATCTTGGATCATATGAAGGAGATCTAAACTCCAGCAACTTCATTCTTGCTGTCTGCCAGTACTTCTCAATTGTATTGTGAGAATTACACACTAGCTGATAAGCGCTCTTTTACTACTTTCATGACAAGAGTTATATGTGTTATGTGTGTTGCGCATGTAATGCAAGTAGGCTACTGTTTGCCTTTCTGGAACTGGAACTATAGCACAATTTGAAGCTTCTGTTGCACGGGTTCTTTTTACGGAAGTCATATTTGGCACTGTGTGGGGTGTTTTGTAATTGGTTTTTACTATCTATTTTTATTTCTCCTGCAGCCTACAGAGCTGATTTTTTGTCCATTCACATTTTGGTTGTCCAGTTTAGGTGCTGTGGAAATCGGCATGAAGATCAAAAGGACTAACTCTCCCTAACATTCCCCTTTTCTATTATGTCAAATTAAATAAACATGTATGTTGGTTAATAAGAATACATGTATCTCTTTAATGGCAGTACTTAAAGGAGGAAATATTCTATGTATGTATTTAAAAGCTGCAATACAAACAGATGCTCTAAGAAACAGTTTTCAATAAGCTCTATTTAATAAGCTTTATTTAATATTCATGCATCAAGAAGCCATTGAAGCTAAATAACACCTTTAGCATACTACCTAAGTACAGTATGAAAACAAAGCAAACTGAATTTGGCTCCAAAATGTAGACTGCAGACAATATATTTATTATTGAAGTACAAACAGGGTTGGGGTTACAGCAGAGGGTACAGCAGGGTGACAGGGTACAGCTGGGTGACAGGGTACAGCACAGAAAAGTTACATAGTTGAACCTCTAATACAGAATCAATAAAAACTGATTTGATGCAGATCAGATATATGGTAGATCAGTGGTGTGTGTAAATAGATTTTAAGCTGACAATTAGTGTGATTTAGACGATTAAATGATAGGTCACACTGATACAATCATTTGGTCCAGGACCAACAGTCAAATCACATGGGGCTTCAGTAGACCTAAGGTACATGGATCATATCCATAGCCTTACAAGGTGCGCATTAATCAGCATATTGCTTTTGTGATTATTATCTGACCATGGGTCATGGATCAATAAGGCTGTTGACTTTGTAAAAAGTGACTGAGTGAGTAGGAACTCATTTGCTCAGATCTTTGCCAGCCTACACATGTCAAGAACTGAGCATTTGTAATCCCAATAGCCTTGGTGCATTTTGTTTGATGATAGCATTTTTCTCATTTAACCCTTGTAACCGCTGTTCCTAAAATAAGCAAAAAAAAAAAAAAGCATACACAATGAACAGTTATTTTAATCTTGACCAGTTCATGGATCATATCCATGGCCTTACAAGGTGCTCACTAATCAGTATATTGAAACTTTCTTGATTAATATCCGGCCGAGCCCCTGTTAGACAATCATTGGGTTTCCTTTTTCCTCATGGGCCAATGGGCTGTTGACTTTGTGAAGCATGGCTCAGTTATAAGGTGCTCCCTAATTCAGCATATTGAAGCTTCCTTGATTAATACCTGACTAAGCCCCTGTCAGACCATAATTTGGGTCTCCTGATGGGCCAATAGGCTGTTGACTTTGTGAAAAGTGGCTGAGTTACAAGGTGCTCACTAATCAGCATATTGCAGCTTTCTTGATTAATATCTGACTGAGCCCCTATCAGACCATCATTTGGGTCTCCTCATGGGCCAATAGGCTGTTGACTTTGTGAAAAGTGGCTGAGTGAGTAGCCAATATCAGTTTGTTTATGACCAGCCAGGAGAGGGAAGAATAATGAATTATAATTTCATTGATTGTACCTTAGAGACATACTGCTAAGTGTATTAAAGTTGAATAAAATGCACCTACAGTTGATGTAACAAATTGTTTGAGTTTAATTCTCTACCATTTTTAAGGCATAAAGGTTTTCTTCACAAATAGGCCTATTTTCACACCATGCAGAATTTTCAAAGCGGCTGAATAATTTGGCTGAACAAAAGAACAATTTGACTTTTCCACCCCCTCTGGTAGATCTAGCCTTAGGTTTATCCTTGCAATGTTCCCTTAATAAGTCACGTCCCAAAAATATGAAAACCAAAAAAAAAAAAAATAAAGAAATAAAAAGAGCAACAGAGAGAAAATGATAAATTGGTTACAGTGAATACAAAGAAGACATAATGCTAATTCTAGCTCCACAGTTTAAGAGATTATAAATGTTGCTGCTCATTTCTATATATACCTACTGGAAACTGCATTGTTATTATCCAAAAATAGATAGAAAGGAGCACACATGACCATAAGAAATCAGTCATATTCTGATAATACTTTAACTAAATTCAGGTTTGGAATTCTGTTTAATTCTTCATATTCTCCAATGTTCTTCTTTATTAATTAGCTACATACTTTGTTATGCTATTATGATTTTATCAATTATTGTGCAGTATTTACTGAAACTCAGGATGGGGCTGGAACTGAAGAGGTCAACCAGGGGAAATAGCCGCACAAAAATAAGCAGCACTAGTGTAAATTTAAAAGCCAGCCAATTAGATGGGTCTAATTATGGGCTGATATGAGGTTACAGCAATCATCTGAATGAGACAGACCTTGCTACCTTATTTTCAGGTTTGCAGGGTCGTATAATAACATTTCCGGTTTTGTTTTGTGCGGGTCAGAATTTGACCTGCACTTTTGGTTGCAGGGATACTGAATGCTAGGATATTTATTTCATTCTTTAAGAAGAAGAATTATGGTATATAACTGGCCTTTCCACTTTGAATTAACAGGTTTGGGTAGGATATGTGGGTAAACCAGTATTTTGGCCAGGGGATCTGTTTGCCATATGTCACAAGTAAGGCATGGATGTCCTACAGGAAAGGCCTTGCTACAAGTGGGAAAGAAACATTTTTTAAACTTATTTTGTTAATACTGGGCAGTGGTTGATTAAGAAATGATTTGCCATCACTGAATAAGTTTCTCAATTTCCCCTAATCTCTTGGATCTAGTTGTTTTTTTTTTAACTAACACCTGTACATAGTAAAATCAACATCTATATGATGTTGCAATATGCAAGGTACAAATAAAGTGACATTAGTAAGAGTTTTAATAATTGGGCATACACTGGCTATGGACAAATACAATTCTTCAATTAGTGTAGACCTTAAATGTTACTGGACTACAACTCCAAGTGTACACAACACCTTGTGAAGGGTTAAAGGGGTGGTTCACCTTTAAGTTAAGCTGTAGAATGGCTACTTCGAAGCAACTCTTCAATTGGCCTGCATTTTTTCATTTTGATAGTTTTTGAATTTGGAGATCACTGACCCCATCCAAAACACAAATTCTCTGCAAAGCTACAACTGTATTGTTATTGCTACTTTTTATTACTCATCTCCTATTTATAGTCCAGTCTCTCTCCTGTTTATAGATCAGGCTCTTATTGAATGCATGGTTGCTAGGGTAATTTGGACCCCAGCTACAAGATTGCATATATTGCAAACTGGAGAGCTGCTGAATAAAAGCTAAACAACTCAAAAAACTGTGTTGTATATTCAGTATCATATCAAAAAAATGTTTTTTTATAGTTCAGACTGTAGCTGGTCATTCTTTATACACTACATACATTCTTACCTTGTGGCTCCACAATTTTTATTGATATTGGAGTGCTGGAAGATATAAAATTCTAGTATATATATTATAGCTCAGAGATAGTTTTAGTTGCTACTGAGTGACATTAGTTATAGATAGATATAGTTGGATAGTGGAAGGGCAGTCTTACCCCGAGGACCCCGAGGATTCAAGGGATTTAATTTTGTGGTAATGTTGAAATATGTTATACATATTACACATGTAAAATATTAAACGAAAAGTATATATCATATAATCACTCAAATTCAGTCTATGAGAATCCCTTTTAATTGGTGCTGAGCAAATCTGGCCCGTTTCACTTTGCCAAAAAATATTGAAAAATTTGCAAAGCGCATTAAAGTCTATAGGCAACTTTTTTTGTAGTAAAATACAAATCTATGGGCGACTTTTTTTGACAATTACTTTTTTGTCATGGTGACATTTTTTGTAGCAAAATATATTAGAGCCTATGGGCAACTATTTTTCACTCGAATTGCAAAAGTCAATGGGTGTTTTTTCTTATTTTATTCCCCACTCCAAATGCATTGAAGAGAATCTGAGGTTTTAGTCTTTGCCAATTTTTTCCCTGGTCCTATCCATGTCAATACAAACAGGATAGCCCTCCCTTCCCTTGATTGAATTAGCCACCTAACCAATAAATTAGGAGGTATACCTCCCCTGGGTGTCTTTTCTGGGTTCTTCTTTCTCAGTGCTCCTGTTACAGGGGGAGGAGCATAACTGCCTATATAAGGCAGTTTCCTCTTCCTGGCTTCACGGCTGTCAGTTTATCCTGTTTGACCCAGGTGCTTGGTTCCAGTAGGCTAGTGGGGTTTTCTGCTTTAGTTTCCCTTTTGGGGTAGGTTGCTGTATTAGCCCCCTGTCTTGTCCAAGCTGCAACCCCAATTAAGTCTTGTTCCCCTATTTAAGGTAAATAAAAAAAAAACCCTTTTGAGAATATTTCAGCAGTTACATTTGCTTGTTCTGCTTATTTTCAGTGTCATGAAGCCATCCAAATCAAGGAAGAAATACAAGGAGGTCTCTGAGCCTAGAGAGGAGAGTCTGCAGGCTTCTGTTAGTACATAACTGGGTTATGTACTAACAACGATAATAACTGAACGTTATGCCAGTCATGCTTGACAGCTGCTTCAGGCTTAGCTTCAGGCCCGAGTGTGGACATTCTAACCTGGATCAAGGAGACTGTGGCCAAAAAAAATTAATGCTGTTTTTATTCTGGGAGACCACAATTGGACATCAATGTAAATCTGGATGAGACATTTGCAGCACGAGTTTCAGAAGCTCTTGAAATGATGAGGAAAATATAAATTCCTCTTTTGATTTTGCCTTGATTTAACCTCTGGTTAAGGCAGTAAGAGTTTTATTGGCACTTCAGCAGGAAAAGGAGGCTGTTACTTTTGCCTGGTTCAAAATCTAAGGTCCAGACATCCCTTTTCCATCAGGAGGTCTTTAATCTAGTGAAGGCAGAGTGGAAGATTCCGTCATAGGGTAATTCCTTACAGTCAAGGTTTGGCAAGCTTTTTGCCTTTAAACCAGAGGAGGTAAAATATTTCTGCACACTGCCTAAGGTAGATATTCCGATACTGAACCTCTCAAAAAAACATTGTTGCCTATCGATGATCAGGCAGTATTAAAAGATTCCATGGATAAAAGGCTGGATTCAGATTTGAAGAGGGCCTTCATCACAGGGGTAGAAGGTCTCAAGCCAGCAAAAGCCAACTTTTTTAGTGGCCAAAGCCTTGGAAGTTTGGATGGCTAACATTGATACAGCTTTAAGAGAGGGCTGTGAGAGATCTGAGATCTTAGACGGCCTCAAACAGTTGAAGTTGGCTCAGCCTTTCTGGTCAGTTTGGAACAGGTTTGGTTAGCTTCTAGATCTAGAGCTAAGGGGGAGCTATGGCTTAGAGCCTGGGAGGCAGACGCAGCTTAAAAGGTAAATCTCTGTTCATTGCTCTTCCAGGGGCAGGTCTTGTTTGGCAAAAATATGAAGGAGTTGATTTCAAAGGCCTCTGGAGGGAAATGTCAGATGTTGCCTCAGAAGAAAAAACATTTCTCGGGCAAGCAACCATAGAGGAAAGGGATAATCGAAATCCAGATTTACTCCTTATGATCAACATCCTTTTCATCCCAAAAGGGACTCATCTAGGTCAGACACCTGGAAGGGTGGTCAGTCAGGCTTCTTCCATAAATTACACAAAACAGTTAGGAAGGTGGTGCTACCCAGGAACCTGTTTCTTGGAGGAAGACTTTACCTGTTTCAGGCTGCCTGGGAACAAAGGGATTGTTCGAGAAGGATACAAGCTAGAAGTTAGTTCCAGTCCTCCAGCTCCGGGATTTGTGGCTTCTCCAGTTCCTGCAGAGGACTTCAAGAGATGGGCTCTGCAGGAGTGTCTTGTCACACTCAGCAGGTAGTAGCCCAGTTCCAGTAGAACAGAGTGAAATCAGGATCTATTCTCGATTCTTCATAATCCAGAAACCCTCAGGTGAATGGAGGCCTATCATAGAAATCTCTCCAGGGGATTGGATGTGTTCCCTGGACATAAGGGATGTATACCATCACATCCTATAGCAGAGGCTAATCATAGTTTCTTGAGTTTTTCAGTGGACCATCTCCTTCTGCAGTTCCTGGGTTTACCTTTTGGGTTGGCAATGGCCCAGAGGGTATTCTCAAAGATTTTGGTCAAGTTGGTCGCAGATCTAAAATGGCAAAAAGTTTGTCTATTCCATTACGACCTGATCATTATAGCTTCCTCAAGAGACCTGGAGGTCACACACAGGGACCAGTGTCTGGAAGTACTGGCAGCCTATGGATGACTCATAAATTGGGAAAAAGGGTCATCTGGTTCCCTCTCAAAACCTGACTTACCTGGGGCATCCATAGACACAGTCTTGGAAAGGATAGCCCTCTTGGCTGAGAGATTTTTCTTGAAGGTTCTAGGAATGATATCCTCCACAATAGGCCTAAATCCATGAGCACACTGAAGGTTGAGGCCGCTCCAAGTGGTGTTCTTACAACAATGGGATGGGTCCTCTCAGATCCAGTGGAGTCAGCCCACCTGTTGTTCTTCTCTCTCCTATGGTGGGAGAATCCAGCACACCTCGCAAAGGGCATTGACTTGTTTCCAGCCAAATGGGTTACAATGTCAACAGATGCCTCAGCTAACAGCTGGGGGCAGAGCTAAGCTCTCTGGGAGCTCAAGGCCACTGGCCCTCTCTCTCATCAGGTATGCCATCAAATGTTGTAAGAAATAAAGGCAGTCTGGGAGGTCTGTCTCTTTTTACAGAACCAGCTCATAGGGAAAAGGCTGAAAATCAAATTAAACAACATTACAGCAGTTGCCTACATACGAAGACAGTTGGCACAAAAAACCATTGGCTCCTGTTGGAGGTTCAGCCTATCTTTCAGTGGGCAGAAAGGTTTCTGGAAGAGTTTAAAGCAATGTCCCGGGTCCTCTGAACAGGATGTCAGACCTATTGAGCAGAAATCAGGTGAGAAGGCAAGACTGGTTTTTGAGCCAGAGAATTTTCAGGAGATTGGTTATGTGATAGGGACAGCCAAGTGTGGATTTAATGGCAGACTGACATAGACTTGGAGGCTTTCTTTAGGAGGATACGGTTTTCGGCCAAATTGAATGACAATGGGGATATTATTAGCAATAAAGTAAATGATTATTGTAATATTTTTTTTCTACAGGATTGGTGCTTGTATTATAATTAAGTGGCAGTAAGAATCCTTCCAGTTAGAAAAGTGTCTTGTGTTGTTTGTCAATGCTGGGATTTGCCGTTGGTCATACGAATGCTGTCTTCATCACCATTTTCTGAGGCAGTTTCCAACTTTCTTTGAGATTGGCAAAATGCGGAATTTAGCTGCAAAATCAAACATGGCGAAAAAAATGCACTCATTATTATTTTAAATACATTTTACAAAAATGCTGTACATTATGTTTTGATTTCGGTACCAGCTCAAGGCCGATACAGCCCTTTAGCAGGGAAGATTTGTGCCTCCAAATATGGCCCAGCAGCTCCCCGTCTTCTTTTCTGCTGATTAACTGCACATGCTATGTGCTGCTTCACTTACCAAGCTTAGGAAAAAAATATACAATCAAAATATACAGTAAGCATAGAATATAAATGTCACAATATAAGGCTGATGGTAAATAATAGAGATAATTAGTACATGGCAGCTCATGACAGAATTTAATAATCAGCCCTGTAGCAGCAGCTTACAGCAACGTAACTAGAGGGGGGCGGGCCCTGGCGCGGGACGCGCAGCCGGGCCCCCGCCCCCCTCCGTACACCTGGAACTGGCCGGAATAAGTGGCGCGTGAGCTGCCGGGGGGCCCTGAGGGGGTGCGGGCCCTGGCCCAATCGCACCCCCTGCTCCCCCTGACAGGCAAACTAATTTTCTGCTTGATAATTTGTAACAATCCCTAAATTTAGCTTCCCAACAGCTGCTCAAAGCCTACTGTGTATGGGACTGTCGCAGACTGTAAGGTCCATTCGCACACGAGCGTCAACATGGACGCGGACGTGAGCGCGTCGGAAACGTGAGCGCGGCGGACGCGGGCGACAAAACGTCCGCTGACGCAACGGCGTGCGGCGTGATGACGCTGGCATCTTCACGTTTGGCGCCAAGACATTGCCTTAAAAAGACGCTCTGGAAAAGGATCCTTGCTTGGTTATAATACTAGCTCCTTGATGTGACTTGATTCCTGATTTCGGTTTGACCTTCGGCTTGTTTCCTCGGACTTCTGATTGACTTCTACCTGCTTGACCCCTTGCCTGTTATTGGACCTCGCTTGCTATCTGCCTGCCCCCGACCCAGCTTGTTTTCGGTTACGCACGAACTCTGCCTGCCTCGACCTCGGCCTGTTCCTGACGATTCTTCTGCTTACTCCTTGGTACCCCGCTTCTGGCTAAATCTGGGACTGTTGGCCACTCCTTGCCTCCTCACATCTGGACTCAATAACCCAGGCTTGACACAGACACTTTTCAAGATGGTGACCGCCTGGGAAAAGTTTAAAGTCCTGCATCATTGTTGCTGTTGAGGAGCTGAAACTTTGGGCTGGCAGGTTCAGTATATAAAATATGGCATTTTTAGCTATATTAATTTAGTGTTTAGTTCTCCTTTAAAATCATTAGACCCCTTGCAACACTGTGCATTATGTGTGAATGAGTGTATAAACTGTTTACTTACCCTTTATACTGAGAAGTTATAGAAGCGTATTCATTAATTGAGCTCCCAGAAACAGTGTGCATTATTTGCAACTGAATGGTGGAACCATGTTCACTTGCCGTTTGCTCAAAACCTCTGGTGAGACCAGCAAGGAAGCAAATCACAACTAGCTAATTAAGACTATTGTGCCTGAACGTTTTCCTATAGATAGCACAGCCACTGTTACATTTGTGCTCTTAAAATGTTACATATCATCCTGTGTTTTTCCAAATATTACATAAAAGTTTTGTAGATGAAAGCCTAAATCAGAATGGTTGGATCTGAAATTTTTACCATAAGCCTCTATTGTCTCTATTGGCTGGTAAGTGATATCGGAAGGTGCTTAGTGCTTTGCAGAAATAGGCCAAGAATGAACAACAAAGAAAGGGTGGGATCAGAAGGAGAAGAAAAGGATGAAAGACATAGAGCCATTTCATTCAAGGTATTTCAGCACCAGTGGAAGAAAATGCAGATTTGCTTCCTTCCACCCTAAAAATCTGTGTACATTTACAGACATGTACACAGGTGAGGTGGATTTTGTTAAGAATGTACATACTTCAGTATTTCTGTGCCAAAATCTGATCATTTTATCAATGAAGTGCCTGTCAATGTATAGTAATTTGGGGGCAAATGGAAGCAGATCAGCGTTTTTTCCATTAGTGTAAATATACCAACAGAGAAAACTCCTCATGTGACATGACCCAGACTTGCACTCTGTGAATCAGATGCAAATGCCAGTTTACATGCACTTCACAAGTTTCGATGGAACTATGGGACAACACACTGTATTATAGCTAACAACCAGGGTGATATGTGACTGGGTGATTTGTGACCAAAATTTAAGTTAACATCAAGCCATGGACTCTAAATTTATTTGGGCACCCTTGAGCCATACATTTGCTTATGATTAAGGGCAGCTGTGCCCGAAATGCGTCAAGCTAACCATGCAGCGTGTGTTTTAATATGGGCCAATAAAGATTTCAGCTTTTAACAAACAGTCCGGTATGTGGAACTTCGTTTTTCCTTCTCTCCTCTACCCTCGAGCCATACAGGCACTTGCTCTTTTATTAATACATTGACTACCAAATGTAGTAACCACACAGACGCTGGGTAAATATATAAACTCTTTCCAGACAGTGCCCAGGTCAGATTCAAGATCACCATTATTGAATCTTTACCTATTTAAACAAGGTAGATTACAGAACAGGTTACAAAAAATCACCAGGTTCAACCTATGGGATTGACATAGTTAATACTTTCTCCTTCTGCTCACATGAATTGGTGCTGTGTGACAGACAATTTAGTTTTCAGTATTATGCCTAATATTTCAAGAAATATTTTATTTATATTGTATTACAATAAGTTGATTTTTGACACACTATGTAACACAGTTTAAATATGACATGTCCATCGTTCAGGCTGATGGAGAGCGACCCTGTAATAGGGAAGAGGTCTGACAGAACAAGAGAGTATGAGAGATCTTGCTGTCTCATGTGGAATAAAGAGTTCCAGCTCATCACACAGGTCCTCCAATGCATTAAAACTGTATCCACATCGCTTACTGTTCCTTATCAAGAATGTATTGTGTATCTGACCTTTCAACATATCCACAATGACATATCCATTCAGAGGCCTTTCTTGTGATCAATAAAGATACCATCAAAGCCTGTACACTCATATTTGTATTTTTTGTACAACAACATTATATATTGCCTATTTTGCAATTAATATATACTGTATATATATTATATATATACTGTACAATATATATATATTGGAGCAATGACCAAAGTGGGAGATGTCAGCTACATATAAGTTGTTGCTAAGTATTGAATAATATAAAGAGAATTTTGCTGTTGGTTCTTTTGAAAGAAATGAGTAGGCTTGACAGTCTATTCCACTGGTTCAGCTGCCATATTGGATCGGACCTTCCAAAGGAAACTTGTCCTGTGGAAAGGTATTTAATTGCTATTAGAAACTCTGTATGAGCTCTTTGAGCAGAACAAAGAGGAGTGAGGCTATATGTAGGCAGCTCTAATGGGGGTATGGGTGCTGTGTGCCACTGTAAGGAGCCAAGGGAACTATTGAGAGTGAAGACAGGAGGCACCTTTACTAGGAGCATACAGGGATTGCTTCAAATATTTGTTTTATTTATAGACCACAAGTTCTAGTGTAGTGAGGGAGCCACACACGCACACACACATATATATATATATATATATATATATATATATATATATATATATATATAAAACAAGGGAAAGCTGTGCTCACCACTAGTTTTTAAAACCATTAGGCGGGGTGCAGCGAGGCTGTGACCATAAAATACATATAGACAATTACAAGAGTCCTCAGCACTCAACCCATTATCAATATATTTAAGACAGCGACATTTTGTGCATACTGCTACTGAAAAATGCCTTACCCTTTAAACAACACAGGGATTGTTTGTCTATATATTGCAATATATTTAAGCTGGCCAACTACGTCAAAGTCATCCCATATCTGGCCAGTCCTATGCTCAATTTTCATCTGATTCATTAAGAATTCTATCGTTTCATTATACATTTTATAAAAGGGACGAAAACGTTTTACCTGCAACTTACTAGCTGCTTTCAAAGTAAAACTCCCATATATATATATTCATATAATCTACAGTCTGGTCTTTTCCCTTTGGGAACAGACTGTAAATTATATCCTTATAAACGGCGCGTTGTGATGTCAGAACGCACCGTTTATAAAAGGGGCCCCCATGCTGGTGAATTTGACACAGCTCATCAGAATCTGATGCAGCACGTAGTAATTTGACGGCACGTGTCCAAAACGTATGCTGGCGCGCCCTATTTTTGACACCGGTGACCAAAATTTTGACCCCGGCCCCTCCTGACCCCCCCACAAAATGTAGATTATAATGCATAATGCACCCCCTACTAGAAATTTATAAAGATATCAGAAGTCACCTCGGAGTTATTTAACCTTTATATGGTCACATAACTCCTTAGTGACTTATAATATCTTTATAAATTACAGTAGGGGGTACATTATCCACTATATAAATATATATTCTACAATATCTCGGTTAGAATGATCATGATAGGTAGTGATGGGCGAATTTATTCGGCAGGCGCGAATTCGCGGCGAATTTGCGCGATTCGCCGCAAGCGAATAAATTTGCGAAACTCCCGCGAAAATTCGCGTCAAAAATTCGCCGGCGTCAAAAATTTTTTTTTCCGAAAAAATGGCCGCCGGCGTCAAAAACGGGCGCCGGTGTCAAAAACGGGCGCCGGCGTCGAAAAAACGGGCGCCGGCGTCGAAAACGAGACGCCAGCGCCGTTTCACGAATTTTTCGGCGAAGCGAAACGGCGCAAATTCGCCCATCACTAATGATAGGTTATTGTCTTATTCTGTGTTTCTACTTTAATGTGCCTGAATTATTATTATGTGTTTGAGCAACTTTTATTTTGACTAATTTGATTTGATAAAGACAGAATGGTTCATCAGCCAAATATTTTGCACTTGTCAATATAAACATAATTTAATGCAATGAATGGAACGCATACACACCAGAGACATCATCTTTGTATTTATGTAGAGACATCATCTTTCAGGTAAAATGGGAGACCTGGAATTAATTGCATGCTCTAAAAATTATGATATAATTGGTATCACTGAGACCTGGTGGGATGAAACATGTGACTGGATTGTGAATTTAAATGGTTACACCCTTTTTAGGAGGGACATAGGGATTAAAAAGGGTGTAGGAGTGTGTTTGTATGTAAAGCCTGAATTAAAGCCATGCGCTAAAGAAATAACAATAGCTGGCACTGGTGAGGGTGTAGAATCACTCTGGGTAGAGATTTTGACTGGGAAAAAGGTAACAAAAAGAATTATCATTGGTGTATGCTATAAACCACCTCGTATAAGTGTCGAGTATGAAGCCCAGCTTCTCTTGCAGATACAAGCGGCTTCACAGCTGGGTCAAGTTGTTGCTATGGGTGACTTCAATTATCCAGACATTGACTGGGGTAATGGGGTTGCTAAGACAGAAAAAGCTAGTAGGTTTGTAAATATGCTGAATGACAACTTTTTATTCCAGCTCATTCAAGAACCTACTAGGAATAACTCTCTTTTGGACCTTGTAATAACTAACAATACTGAACTAATCTATAACATTTGTGTGGGTGAGCATTTAGGGAATAGTGATCATAACATGATCTACTATGGTCTACTTTGAGATTCTGTTGCAGAAGCAATTCTATAAGGGAGTAACTAAAACACTAAGGGCCCGATTCATGAAGCTCGAGTGAAGGATTCGAATTAAAAAAACTTCGAATTTCGAAGTGTTTTTTGGGCTACTTCGACCATCGAATGGGCTACTTCGACCTTCGACTACTACTTCGACTTTGAATTGAACGATTCGAACTAAAAATCGTTCGACTATTCGACCATTCGATAGTCGAAGTACTGTCTCTTTAAGAAAAACTTCGACCCCCTACTTCAGCAGCTAAAAGCTACCGAAGTCAATGTTAGCCTATGGGGAAGGTCCCCATAGGCTTGCCTGAGATTTTTTGATCGAAGGATATTCCTTCGATCGTTGAATTAAAATCCTTCGAATCGTTCGATTCTAAGGATTTAATCGTTCGATCGTTCGATCGCAGGATTTGCGCTAAATCGTTCGACTTCGATATTCGAAGTCGAACGATTTTAGTTCCTAGTCGAATATCGAGGGTTAATTAACTCTCGATATTCGACCCATAGTGAATCGGCCCCTAAATTTCAGACATGCAAACTTTGACAGTATAAGGGCATCTCTGCAACATATTAAGTGGGAAATGCTTTTCACAGGGTTAAACACAGAACAAAAATGGGAAGTCTTTAAAATGCTGCTTAATAAATATACTTGTCAGTATATTCCACTTGTAAGCAAGGAACGTCGTTGCAAAGCAAAACCTTTTTGGTTCAATAGAAGCGTTGGTGTTGAGGTGGGTAAGAAAAGACGTGCTTTTAAGGCTTTCAAGTTAGCTGGTACAGCCAAAACATTTATAAGGTACAAGGAGGCCAATAAATCATGTAAAGAAGCTATGAGGCAAGCTAAAATTGCTATAGAAAAGGATATTGCAGCAAGCAGTAAAAAAAATCCAAAATTATTTTTTAAATATGTTAATAGTAAAAAAATGAAGCAGGAAGGGGTGGGACCCTTACTATCAGAGGGGGGTCAGCTGGTTGATGAAAACAAAATAAAAGCGCAGATTCTGAACTCATATTTGTCATCTGTCTACACAAATGAGGAATCAGTAAGTGAAGGTTTCCTTCTTAACAGTCCCAATTCTAGTAATACAACTAATGATGCATGGTTCACACATGAAGAAATTCAAAAGAGACTAGAACATGTTAAGATTAACAAAGGTCCAGGGCCAGATGGTATTCATCCCAGGGTAATTAGCGAGCTTAGCTCTGTGATTGCCAAACCTCTTTACTTAATTTTTCAGGATTCATTGAGATCTGGCATAGTGCCGAGAGACTGGCGAATTGTGAATTGAAATGTGGTGCCTCTATTCAAAAAAGGATCCCGTTCTCAGCCTCAAAACTATAGGCCAGTTAGTCTAACGTCAGTGGTAGGAAATCTTTTCGAAGGGTTAATAAAGGATAAGATACTGGACTTCATAGCAAATCATAATACTATGAGTTTGTGCCAGCATGGTTTTATGTGTAATAGATCTTGCCAGACTAACTTAATTTCTTTTTATGAGAATGTAAGTAGAGACCTCGATTCTGGGATGGCAGTGGATGTGATTTACTTAGACTTTGCTAAAGCATTTGATACAGTGCCACACAAAAGGTTACTGGTTAAATTAAGGAATGTTGGCTTGGAACATAGTAGTTGTACCTGGATAGAGAACTGGCTAAAAGATAGACTGCAAAGAGTGGTGGTAAATGGAACATTTTCTAATTGGACCAGTGTTGTTAGTGGAGTACCGCAGGGCTCTGTACTAGGTCCCTTGCTTTTCAACTTGTTTATTAATGACCTGGAGGTGGGCATTGAAAGTATTGTTTCTATTTTTGCAGATGATACTAAATTGTGCAGAACTATAGGTTCCATGCAGGATGCTGCCACTTTGCAGAGTGATTTGTCTAAACTGGAAAACTGGGTAGCAAACTGGAAAATGAGGTTCAATGTTGATAAATGCAAGGTTATGCACTTTGACAAAAATAATATAAATTCAAGTTATACACTAAATGGCAGTGTGTTGGGAGTTTCCTTAAATGAGAAGGATCTAGGGGTCTTTGTAGATAACACGTTGTCTAATTCTAGGCAGTGTCATTCTGTGGCTACTAAAGCAAATAAAGTTCTGTCTTGCATAAAAAAGGGCATTAACTCAAGGGATGAAAACATAATTATGCCTCTTTATAGGTCCCTAGTAAGGCCTCAGCTGGAGTATGCAGTGCAGTTTTGGACTCCAGTCCTTAAGAGGGATATAAATGAGCTGGAGAGAGTGCAGAGACATGCAACTAAATTGGTTAGAGGGATGGAAGACTTAAATTATGAGGGTTGACTGTCAAGGTTGGGGTTGTTTTCTCTGGAAAAAAAGCGCTTGCGAGGGGACATGATTACACTTTACAAGTACATTAGAGGACATTATAGACAAATGGCAGGGGACCTTTTTACCCATAAAGTGGATCACCGTACCAGAGGCCACCCCTTTAGACTAGAAGAAAAGAACTTTCATTTGAAGCAACGTAGGGGGTTCTTCAGAGTCAGGACAATGAGGTTGTGGAATGCACTGCCGGCTGATGTTGTGATGGCTGATTCAGTTAATGCCTTTAAGAATGGCTTGGATGATTTTTTGGACAGACGTAATATCAAAGGCTATTGTGATACTAAGCTCTATAGTTAGTATGGGTATATAGAATTTAATTAAAAGTAGGGAGGGGTGTATGTATGGATGCTGGGTTTTCATTTGGAGGGGTTGAACTTGATGGACTTTGTCTTTTTTCAACCCAATTTAACTATGTAACTATGTAACTATGTAACTATGTAACTATGTAACTAACTATGTAACTATGTATTAGGGTTAAAAAGAAGGCACTGTAACCTACAAAGTGAAAACAGAGTCAATTGTAAAGCATGTTTACTGAATTGCAATTTTACAGTTGCCTAATAAGACAGATGGGTCAAAGTTTCACAAGGTCTGTTTTACAACCTCTTAATTGAAACTCTGAATTGGAAAACATGCCTTTTTCCATCTGTAAGGTCATGTAGCATCTCATTTTGCACCAAGTGAAATAGGCATAAGATGCCTTTCAACCATTTCTTTGTTATTCGAGAACCTTGTATTCAAATACAGAATAACAATAATGGTGAACATAAAGATTGGAAAGCAGAACATGATTTTATACTTCATAATCTAGTATATGGCACTGACTGACAAAATAAAGGGGATGCAAATTATGCAACATAAATACTATGAGTAAATAACTAGAGTAAGTGCTACTACCTTTATTAGCCATCAGCAAGATGGACTACCATACAACTTCCAAACATACTTTTTTTTCCACTGCTATCTGGAATCCTCTTTCTGTAATCCCTATGTATTTAATGATACCACTAGACTACGTCTATAATCCAGTCCAGATTTTCAGATGAGTCTCTGTGTTTACTTGTCATTATGTCCTTGTCTCAGCCCCAAGGGAAGGTGTTTTCAAAGCACAAAATTACTTATCCCAATCTTTTTTCTGTTTTCTAATTCTCTGTCTCTCCTCTGGGTTATCCATTATCCATCTTGGCCCCAGGGCACCCAATGAACAAGTTACCGTTTTGTTTTTAATACTTCTATTACATCCGCTTCTAATAAAACTCTTTCCCTGTTGCAGTTTCACATTCTCTGTCTCTGAGCCCAAGACAACTGTGCATTAACCTAGTTCCCCTTTGTGGTCCCTTACAGGCATTTTCCATTCATTCTGCTCTTACTATATGTCATATTCATTCCTTCTCTTGGGGAATTCTGAGTTGCACATTACCCAGTCATTGACTTCACTTCATGCATTAGATTAAATTCCTCTTTGTGATTTATATTTGGGCTTTAATTCTCATCTTTACCTGCTCTCATTTCCTGAACTGCAGGGAGATGTTTCTAAAACAGAGGACATATATTTTGGTTATCATGGCTGATATTTATGTTTCCTTCATATTCCTTCTGCTTCCAGCCTTTTCTGATATATATTGTCCTCTAACTTTTTCTCTTTGTTGAATTTAATGGGATGACAAGATATTTTTTTCTTGATACAAAAACTTTTGAATTGCAGTAGTTGGATCTTGATTCTATGGACCAGTTTCAAATTTCTCTAAGGATCTGTGAAGCTGATTCTAATCAAGAATGAATGTATATCCTTTGCACGGATGTTTAAGGTTGTAAACTTCTTGAACATCCTTTTTCTTGCCTTCTAATGTCTAAGGCTACACTAGAAAAACACAGTTGAATTGACAATATTGATCTGACATAAAGCCAGAAGCAAAATAAATGGTTGCCAATTTCTACAAACTGCACAGGCACCTAACAAGTCCAACAAGATCTAGAAGTTGTTTATAATTGAAGCATGCTGTTACTTGCTATGGAGTGGTGAGGAGAAACAGCAGACATTTGCCTTGGTATTCACAAGGCAAAAGACCACAGAGGTGATATATTGATGTAGTGTCAATCACAGCAATCAAAGGTTTGTTGTCTCATTGCTCTTCATCTTCTGGCAAGATGCTATGAGTAAAAATGGATTTAGTCTCAGGTCACCAGTGCCTACATTTCCTGAACAAGTCATATATACCTATATGTACACATGAAAGGTTTTGTTTGGCTTTGTTCTATGCATTCAGACAAGTTAAAATCAAATACAACAAAACTTCCCAGGGGCATTCTCTCATCTAGGAAGAGGTCGACAAAAACTTTTTGTTCAAAATACATTGGGTCCCATATGCAACGAACTTACACATCTTGAGTACCTGCATACAATATGATTTTTATGTTATGTTACCACATTCATGCATTTGCATTAGGAATGCAACAAAAGTTTTCAGGGACTATTCTTTAATCAGGATTAGTATATACACTTTAAACACAGTATAGACAGTCACCTACAACTGCTTGGCACTAATAGGTTGGAGTCAGGACCAAAGAGGAAAATGTATGCAGAAAAGTCCAATTCGAAGCTTCCAAAGGAGTTGAGAGAGTTCATAGTCATATCCAAGCAAAAAAATCAGGACAGGCAGCAAAAAGCATTTGTAAGGAACAAATAGGAAGGTCAGGAATTGATGAATAAGCAGGAAAATAATTTAGGAACACTCAGGAGCATTACAAAAGAAAGACCTGTAAGCTGGCATTGATCCCAGGTCTCTGGTGTACTTTTAATTTGAATTTTTGCCCCAATACTAATGTCATGCATCATGACTTGATGACATTGCAACATGTTCCGGAGAGCTCCTGACAAGCACTCAAAAGGTATGACCAAATGCAGAAGTTGGTGAAAATGGTGCTGGGCTCCAATCTGCCATCTCTTCACCCCAAAATCACAGGCCTGCCTTTAATGTGATTAGCTAGTAGTTTATAAATACTTTCCTGAAGGGGACAAATAGGATTATTACAGATGCCTATCATTTTAAAATTAGTTATCACCCTCAGACGTGGGGAAGAGGGGTTGAAGCGAGCAAGTATTTCCTTAACTTCTGCCCTAACTTTTGCAGTTTTCCGATTTTCTTCCTTGGGTTTCACAGGAAGAATATTCACAGGGGTGCATATATCCCACTGGTTTCTAATAAAAGTGCAACCAAGTATGGGAGTTTTACTTTGAAAGCAGCTAGTAAGTTGCAGGTAAAACTTAGTCCCTTTGTAAAATGTATAATTAAGCAATTGAATTCTTAATGAATCAGATGAAAATTAAGCTTAGGACTGGCCAGATATGGGATGACTTTGACGTAGTTGGCCAGCTTAAATATATTGCAATATATGGACAAACAATCCCTGTTTTATTTAAAGGGTAAGGCATTTTTCAGTAGCAGTTTGCACAAAATGTCTCTGTCTTAAATATATTGATAATGGGTTGAGTGCAGAGGAATCTTGTATTTGTCTATATGTATTTTGTGGTCACAGGCTCATTGCACCCCCGCCTAATGGTTTTAAAAATTAGTTGTGGTGAGCACAACTTTCCCTTGTTTGTTTTATATATATAGATATATATATATATATATATATATATATACATACAGTATATATATATCGTAAATAACAAGCATATCAAAGACATAAAATAAGCACTGGCTTCAAACTTCACCCTGATTTGCCTTCAACCTCTCCCTCCACTTCCAATGCATTGGTCCTCCCTAGGGTACAATGACTATTGCATATGAATGAAGTTTTAACATGAGGCCAGTACAACATAAAAACATTGACATCATCTCAACTCCAAATTTAATAAAGTTCATTTTTTATGCTGAGCTTCCTACCCAGTTGAATGAAAACAGTACATTGTACTATGTATATTTGCCATGGCAGAGGATACATAAATGACTCCCCTTACAGATAAAATATTGATAAAACCATGTTGTATTGAAAGGGGTAACAAATCAACAGTGGTGTTATGTAAAGTAAAATTTAATATATAGTTACTGCTCTTTTTTTTTGCTTTGCCTGTTTCGGTATGTGCATAATTGTGATAATATTCTTACAGCATATGCCATGCAGCTCATTTTCTAAAGATGCCCACACACTTTAACATTGCCTTCACACTACATACTGTAGGTTCTACAATCTACATAACATGTACTGTTTTTATATTGCTAATTGCCTAACATACTCATTATAGTTGCTGCTTTGTTCAAGTGTAGATATATTTCTTTAACCTTTAATTACCCCACCTTCACAGCTTGATGTGAACTTTCCTAATCCCCATTAACCATTTTAAAAAGTATCTTAGGAAATTGCTCTCTTAGCTTCAAACAAAGAAAAGTAATAGAATCCTACTGCTCAGGTTGCTCTGATTGCAGGAACAACTGATCCCAACATCTCTTTCCAAGTCAGCATCCCATCATAGTCCCACAAATAACCCACAACCCGCAACCCACAGGCTTTAAGTTAAACTTTATTATGATATAGAATGTCATAGTCTTAGCAGCCTTTCAATTAATCTTAATCTTATAGGTTTTAAATTATTTACCTTCCTTTTTAGCCTCTTTTCAATTTTCAAATGGGGAGGGTATCATTCAACCTAGCAGTCAAAACACAATTTCTCAGTGGCACTTATTATTGTGGCAGTTATTGTTAGTTTTTATTATCTTTCTATTCAGGCTTCTCCTATTCATCTAACAGTCTCTCATTGACTTTTAACTTTTGGTTGTTAGGGTAATTTGGACCCTAGCATACAAAGAGTTGTTTGAATGCTAAAATCTCAAAAAGCTGGATAATTGAAAAAAACCCAAACAATAGAAAAATCAAGAGCACATGGGAATTGTTTGAAAATATCACTGTTTACATCATAATAAAAATGAATTTAAAGGTGAACAACCACTTTAAAAACACAGCACTCAAAGCAACTGAAATAACCCTGTGTGCCCTTACCCCTAAAAGTAAGACAAAGAAATTATAGTAAAAAATCAAGATCAATTTACTCTTAAACATACTCAAAAGGTTAATATCATTCTTACTATAAAGTATTCTATGAATAACTCATCCAGAGCATTCAGAAAGTAGCCTTACATTTTTGCATGGAGCACATAAAAAATTCAGTAATTTAGTAGCAAAAAAGAGAAAAAGGTCATCATGGACCAGTATAAGAAAAATCTATGCTTCTCTCCATTTAATAAAAATGAAGTAAATCTCCCCATAATTCACCTCTAGGGAATACCCTGCTCACAATTGGCAGTAATTTACAGGTCTGCAGGCAGCAAAGAGAACAAAAGTACTAATGTCACAGCTCACAAACAGAGGTCAGCTGGATAATCAGAATTCTTCACAATATGACCACATGAACCATGAACATTAATGGGTATAGTGTCACTGAAATAGACACAGCAGCAGAGCAAGTTACAGTTTTCCCTTTCATACCGTACTGAGAAAGATGCTAGATTGATAGACAAACGGATAATAGATTTACAAGTCCAGAGGGAAAACAACATCCTGGAGAGATAATTGCTATTTAAGTAGTAATGATATAATTGCATCTACCAAAAAATTAGATTGTATCCTAAATCATTATACCATGAAGATATATTGATCGCTATTTTTTTTTTTTTGCAATGAGACTTTTTTTTGTCGGAATTGAGAAAAGCGTAGTACAAATATGGGATCTATGACCCAGAAACCTGCTATTCAGTGATTTACTAACTAAAATTTTTACTGATACCATCTGATTTTATGTATAATATACTGTAACTATTGTCCTTTGTAACATGAATGATGTATAATCTCTGCAAAGTACTGCACAATATGTTGGTGCTCTATGTCCACTGAGCAAGAATAAATCAATGCTCATGGCAGAACAATCCTATTGCTTAGGATTGTTTTTTCATTTTAGTAGCTTTAAGGCATGTTGTTCCATATTGCGGAAAGATAAATATCCTATACTTATATGGATTTCATAGGACTTGCCCTGTCTAGCTATTGCTAAAATACAAGTTGTTTCCCCTTATAAAGCAGTAGAATAAATTACCATAATAGAAAGTTGAGGACACTTCTATAATATTCAACTAGAAGAGCTAAACTTGTGTTTCATTTTAATGCATCAGTTTTTAATCAGGGCATTTCACTGGGACCAGTTCCATCCCTTTAAGGCTCATAGGGGAATGCAAACCTTGACCTTATTCAATTGTCATTTTGCTACCCCGCACACCAAAATCCATGGGCTATAAGTAGCAACCCAAAGCCCAGTCTGCCAGGTTTATTTGAATTTGAAGATTTCTTTTTTAAGAGAACTAAATCCTAAAACAAAGATAGCTAGAAACATTATATTTTATAATCTGAATTTACTGTACTGGCCTAAAGGTTCAGCAGCCTTATAACATCGTGATTCACACCTTCAAAGTTGGGCACACGTGCTCACCATCTTGGAATGTCAGTGACACTGCACATGCTCAGTGTGGTCTGGGCAGTTGTTCAAAATGTAAGCTTAGAGGTCGTTACAACTCATCAAGCCAAATTGCACTAGTTTCTGAGTTGCCAGACAATATGAATCTGAATTAATTACTATCAGTCTTATATCATCATATTTATATTCTCTATATACAGTATAATGGGAGTTGGTCCCTAAGTTCATGTAACTCAGACTCAAGATCTCTAAACGGTCGAGGTTGCCTTGGGCTTGCATAGAAACACCAAAACATATTGTTTAGAATTTTCCCCCTACATTTTGTTAAGCTTTAGTTCCCCATTAAAATTCTCTAGTCTTATAATATATGCTGTATAATCAGCTTTTTTTTAACTGAAAAAGTTGTGTCACTGTTCTAGAATAAAACATTACTGTGTTTTCACTGTCAATTCATCAAACAATGCACACAACAAACCCAGACTAGCACTTTTCTGAATATGTTTTTGACAGCGACAGCAAAAATCAATTTCATTAAAATGCTTTTTTTGCACTGCAATAACAGGGGAACGTTTGCATTTTATATTTCAGCTTGATTCTGTATTGTCTAGTACAAGAGGCTTCTGCGCATTTGTTCTCAGCGATGAATATCACATTTCCTTGCCACATGGTTGGTGGCGGCTGATGTTTTGGCACCATTAAAAGAAATCCCTTTCACTAAAATGCCTTTTGCCCTGCAATAGCAGGAACACATTTGCCATTTCATAATTCTGTATAGTTCCTTAACCATCAAATATATGACTTTATTGCATCAACATTTAAGTCTCCTAATTTCCGTGCCCTGAAGAAATGAGAACAATTATGTTTTAATTTATAATTTATATCGGTTTTTCTACAAGTCTGAAAAGTCCCTTTTTTATACTATATTTTTTTGTCTTTTTTTTTAGCTCATTGGCCCTAATCCACAGCTATTTCCAGCATCGACAATGAATATAGAATTATCTCAAATGTTATTGAAAAAATTAGATTCATTCACTGCTGTGATAACTGATCTTCCAATCTGTCTCAAAGCCTAAGCAGCTGGTGCAGAAATAAAATGTGATTTAAAAAGAGAGAGAGAGAAGAAGAAGAGAACTGGTGTCTGGCAGGAAACAATCATTACAATGGGTTACAGTTTTGGCAGGAGGATGGTGGACACCTTATGTGATTAACTAAAGGGGCACCAAGCACAATGAACAATAAAGAATGTTTAAGTAACTAGAATTACACGATTATAAGGTATGGGAAAAACTTGCTTAATTTAACATTGCAGATCTCTATTAAAATACATAACTGATATTTAAAGCACTGTTTCATATAAAAAGCCTTCTCATAACCTACATTTCCTTAAAACAGGTATGGGATCCGTTATCCGGAATCCCATTATCCAGAGTCCCATAGACTCCATTTTATCCAAATAATCCAAATGTTTAAAAAGGATTTCCTTTTTTTTTCTCTGTAATAATAAAACAGTACATTGTACTTGATCTAAACTAAGATATAATTAATCCTTATTGGAAGGAAGCAAAATAAGCCTAACGGGGTTGTTTCATATTTACATGACTTTATAATAGATTTAAGGCATGAAGATCCAAATTACAGAAAGATCCATTATCCAAAAAGCCCCAGGTCCCGAGGGTTCTGGATAGCAGGTCCCATACCTGTAGTATTTGCCATTGGATAATCCAATATTAAAACACACCATTTAAAGTATTAGGGGGTTATTTATCAAGGTCTGAATTTATTTCAGTATTTATAAGTTAGAAATCCGAGCAACTCCGATTGCCCAAATTGACCTTATTTATGAAGAAAAAAGCCCGAATAAATAGGGTCAGCAAACGTTGGAGCCTTCCCCTAAAACTCTGAATTGCAGACACTGGGACCTTCCCCATTGACTTATAAAGGACCTCGAGAGCTTTTAGATGCCGGAGTTTCCTCCTAAAACCACAAATTATTAGAGGTTCAGATATTCGGACCTTGATAAATAACCCCCTTAAAGTCCGTCAAGCTTGATTAAGAACCAAGAGCACACAAACATGCTAGGTTACATCAGCCAAAGTATGGTGTGAGCTGGGTTTTTCTCACCCACCTTTGTAATTGTTGGTTACATTTGAATTTAGAACATATTGTACTCAGGGTCGGACTGGGGGGGTCAGGGCCCACCGGGGCTGACACATCAGGGCCCTGCCCCCCAGTAGCAGGGACCCCCGTCGCTTCTCCCCAGTGGCAATTCCCCTCTCTGCCCCAGTTTCTGGACTCCCCCTCTCCCTGCCGGCGCGTATCTGCTTCCTTACGCGATGGGGCGAGGGAGGTCAGGACAGAGCACTGGCTAGCAGAGCTGGGCCCAGGGTCGGACTGCGGCGGGTCAGAGGAGCCCATCAGGGCTGACACATCATGCCCCACCACGTCCCCCCACCGCTTCCCCATCTCCCTGCCGGGCTCCCTCTGTCCCTCCCTCCCCGCTGGCTCGTACCTGCTTCAAGTATCGCGCCCAGCCTTTCTTACATGATCAGGGAAGGGGAGGATCGCCGGCTATCCTATGTCTACCGATCTTGTCTGGGCCAGTGGGGCCCATGAGGGCTCGGGCCCACCGGGTTTTTTCCCGGTTTCCCGCCGGCCCAGTCCGACACTGATTGTACTGAATCCAAAAAGGATCTGGTTAGTATGGAAGCTAGAATGGGAAGAAACGGGCAGACTGGGGTGGATCAGAGGCAGACTGGGGCTGAATTTATACGTTATTACAAATTTACCTGAAATACATTCTTGCAGGTAAATTTCTGGGAAAAAATACTGGCCTTCCAGTATCAAGTATTATTTTTAACAACCAAGCCAGTAAAATACTAACAGGGTGGTTCACCTAAAAACAGTTTTTATAAATGTTTCATGTTACATTTCAGGATTATTTTCACTAGAAATATTTCTCGTGCAGTAGCAGAATATTGTTTCATTTATTTAGTACTGTGGCTCGATAGACTCAGTTAAAAACTTTTCTGTTTCATAGGTGAAAGGTGATTCCGGTATCTGAATCTTTCATGTTATGCTGAAATAATTTTTAGCAAGGGAAATACTGTACATAAAGAATGGGTTAAGCTCTGAGCCTGCTCGGTGATTCACATCGTTTATGCTGCTCCATAAGTGACCTGTACCATCCTCCAAGCTTCAATGCTGATTAGGAGACATTCTTAGCATTCAGGCCCAGAATTATCTCCCACATCCCTCTTGCTGTGAGGAAACATCCCCAGAAAGAGAATCGCATTCTGGGAGACAGGTTAAATAAACCTTAGGGACTGAAAGTATTTCATGAACAACCTGCTTACTAATGATGTAGGATTTGTGGAAAGGCCACCAAGGCCGGGCCTAGGGCGGCAGGATTTTAGGGGGGCGGCATGCTGCCCAATCACACCCACATTGGTTCAAAAACACTGGGTATGCACTGGAGATACAATTATTTTTTTAATTTCCTGTGCGCCAATCCCCATTGCTCCTGTCACCCTGGAGGGGACAGGGGTGACGAACGGTAGTGGGCCTAGGGGCGCCCACTATGTAAATCCGACCCTGGATGGGAAAATAGTTTTGTAAAAAACATAACACAGAAATGTATGCTAGATAACAGCATTTCTTACTGCTTTCCCATACCTCATATTGCTTTTTATCAGTTACTCACAATCTAGCGGTTAAATCTCAGACTTGCTGACACATGCTTTGCCTTTGGGTCAAGTACATCTGGAGTCCGTTGAGAAGCCATGGGCAATTTGAGAAAAGGTCATGTGACACATGGAAGAAAATGAGGAGACAAAATTCTAAAGAAATGCTAATCAGTAGTAATGGCACATTATTTTTTAGTATTATATTCTATTGTAATGAATGTTTGGTAGATTAACTATTTGGTCATTTGCCAGAAGCATGAAACATTATAAAGGACAGTCAGGATTGTGGCAGAACTACTAAGGATATGTGCTGATACATACCCCTCCCTCACTGTACTGCACTAAAGTTCTTGCTGTTCATAACTACAAATAGAACCATGATGCTTTTGTTTCCTGGCCCATATTTTTACATTAATTTGGAAAGCATAGTTATATATGTTTTAAAGAGTTGACTACCTTATTATTAATAATGCATTATTAATAACCGATGAAGCACTAATTAAGAACTAAACTGTCACATATTATTTAACACAGACATTCAGTTTAGGGGTATTCAGGACTGCCATCAGAAACTTTGGGGCCTTGTGCAAGTTATTTATCTGGGGCCTTCTCCCATGAGCACAATCACCAAACTTTTGGCCATGCCCATTGTGTGTCCTACACAAAGGATCAGTTAGCTAGTTGCTAGGACAAAAGGTTTTGTTTTTCAACAATACAAACCTGTAACAATACCTGTAACAATACAAACCTGTAACTAAAGAGAAACAGACACTGCAATTGGTAAGTGCCCAGTAAATATGGGGTCCAGTGAGGCTGATAGACAGCTGCAATATACAGTATATTTATGTAAAACATAACATAAACAAAAAGTTTAGGCACATTAATCTTGCATATACACTTTTACACTAGAATTTCTTCTCTGAGCTTGCCCCATTGAATTTTATGGGTCATGTCACGTCAGAGGTGGTCTAAAAATAATGACATCAATCTCAGCATATTTGCAGTTTAAAATAAAATACACATATCGATATATATAGTACAGCTGTTTTCAACTTTGTAATGGATTGTGGCAGTTAATTTCAGCTATGGCAATTCATAGCATAAAATCACATGTAAGATATAATTGAACCTCAGTTTTGCACCTCAATAAGTAACAGACTGCTCAGTGAGACTGGGAGCTGCCAAGTGAATGTTGTATGTGAATAAAGTGTTACATGTGAATTAAGTGTTTAGCAGGGGTGAAAATCCTAAAGGTGTTCGTGTTTGCTGTGCATACTGGGAGTGCTGGGTGCAAGTTGGGAGTAAGTGCAAATAACTGACTGCTGTGTGTTTTCTGGCTGACTTAGGCAAACAGTTTTTTTGTTTTGTGTGGGAGGGGGGTTAGCAGGTGGATAATAGATGTCTAGTGGATTTAGTTTGTCTGGTGAATAGTTACTGTGTTAGTTACTAGTCTCTCTGCCTACTAATGAAAGGTTAATCAGGTAAATTCTCACCAGGCTTTGTGCTCTTTGGTTTAAAACTCACTAAGTTACAAACTGCACTGTGGGGCTCATTTATAAACAGTGGGCAAATTTGCACCTGGGTAGTAACCCTTAGCAACCAATCAGTGATTAGCTTTTTTCAGCCAGCTGCAGGTTGAGCACTGAAAGCAATCATCTGATTGGTTGCCATGGAGCAAATTTGCCCACTGTTTATCAATGAGCCCCTGAGTGTTAGCAGGCGTTACAATTATAAAGATGTTTAAAACTTGTTTTCAAGGAATTGTACTTGGGGGACTGTAGGTACAAGTATATAGTATAAGAATGAGTTCCAGTAGGTTTGCTGTGTCACTCAGTGTGTGTCTTGTGGCATGTATGTGGTGCTGGAGCAGCAGTTCTTGGCAACATTTACATGTGTGAGATGCAGTGGGTTTTCATCTTGGAATATGAACTTCAGATTCAAAGGGGGAACTTTCAGCACTGAGGGAGGCGGCAAATGTGGAGGTTTGAAAGGAGACTTGCAGAGCAACCACTTGTAATAGCTTGTAATGAGATATACCATAATAACTATGGCAGTATAGGTATTCCCCTGTACTAAGCATAATTCAGCAGGAACAGTCCCCTAAGTTTGCTCATAGCCAGTACAGATACCATAAATGAATGCCTGCAGCAGTATTTCTCTGTATATTAACCATGTAGCAGGAATGTTTGAGAGAAGTTCATTCAATGCACTCTACGTTTACATACTTTGAAAATGTATACCTGTGCTGTGTATGCAGTAGAACTCCATAAAAATTGAGTAACGAGTGAAGTGTAACGATTGAAGTGAATTTGTTATATTTAATCCATACCGCTGTGCACATAAAGAATAAAGAATATTACATTGCTGGAGATATGACATTCCAGCTACATATCCCTGCTTCAGAGGCAAATCGGGGGGGGGGCTCATTTATCAACACTAGGCAAATTTGCCCATGGGCAGTTACCTATAGCAACCAATCAGTGATTTGCTTTTTGAAGCCAGCTGCAAGTAGAACAATGCATGCAGCAATCCGATTGGTTGCCATGGGTTACTGCCCATGGGCAAATTTGCCCAGTATTGATAAATGACCCCCAGGGTGTTTCTAATACATAGTGGATTAAATGATGTACAAAATGATTAGATAGATGATAGATAGATAGATAGATAGATAGATAGATAGATAGATAGATGATAAATTAATAGATAGATAGCGAGACTGACACATAATAGATAGATAGATAGATAGATAGATAGATAGATAGATAGATAGATAGATAGATAGATAGATGAGAGAGAGCGAGAGAGAGAGAGAGAGAGAGAGAGAGAGATAGATAGATAGATAGATAGATAGATAGATAGACAGACAGACAGACAGACAGACAGACAGACAGACAGACAGATAGATAGATAGATAGATAGATAGATAGATAGATAGATATTTAATAGACAAATTGAAAAAAGAAAACTAGAAAGGCAGGTTTAATAGAGAGAGATGGATCAATACATTTAAACATAGATACATTAAAACAAAAAGATAGACAGGTATTCATATACACTATACAGCATTGCTGCTAGAAGTGTTTTCCTAAATAAGTTGCATCCATTGTAATCTGCTTTGTTGAAAGAAAAAATCAGTCAGAAATGATTTCTATGACAAACGACTGATTAGTCTAGTAGCGAGTCACAAAAGGGAGACTGATTTATGTAGCATTCACCTTGGTCTTAATAAATCCTGACACATTGTTCATATGCACATCTCTGTGTCCTGACAAGCAGAGGACACGCCAGTAATGTTTAGAGAGAGATATAAAGCTCCTAATTATAAATAGCCCAAAAAAAGATAAAACAACCCATCCGGCTCTTTGTTAGTATTCCATTTCAATTTTCCCTCTTGCTTGTGTTTGGCACAGTTGGGAGTATCGTTACTTCAATATGGGTATAATAGGTTTGATCCTAATGTCTGCTATACTTGAAATGACAGGGAGATGACACTGAGCTCATACATCTCCCCTGGGGCTGTTGGCACCTTTCAGATTTGCCTTCACAGCTGCGTGGACACTTCACATGCAGAGCTCTTTCCTTTTATCTTCTACACTGCCATAGAGAATGCAACGTGAGCCATGACAATTTGTATCTTTAACTCAGCTAGAAATGATACACATATTGATTTAAGAAGATAAGGGGAACAGGGGAAGCAAGTGAAAAAGTGTGGGTGTTATATCTGGAATGAAAAAGTAAGTAGGAGAGAAGAAATGAGAGAAGAGGATAATAGGATCTTTTTGTCTATTTCAATGTATTTTCTTTACAAAACCTCATGCCCTCAAATCCCAACTTCCCACCTCAAACAAGCACACATTCTTTTCCTTTTTATTTTTATTTCATAATTTTAGATGAACAGCTCATTCTGCTCCTTTCCCTGCGTGTTAGCACTCTTTAGCTGTGCTAAGCAGAGTGGAAATACACTGGAAAGATAATTATGCCTCCATGGTCAGTAGGGACAGAAGAAGGGTTAGACTACCAGCAGCTTCTCAATGTTCCTCATGCACAGGAGGAAGAACGGTAAGAATGCCAAGGCTGATCAAGTGTCACATTCACTTTATGGAAAAATCAGCCCTTATTTTTAGCTATCAAAATGGCTTACTGGTTGTTCCAGGCTCCTGCTAGTGGTCATGTGTAATATAAGGAGACTACATTAATAAAGAGAATGGAAGATTTCTTGATTCCAGATGAAGGGCACTGTGGGATGCATACATGGTAGGAGGAGAACTTAAAAAGAGAGACATGAACATCATGTTTCATTTTACAATTCCCTAAATAAACCCAGTGGATGCATATTTGTCAATCATTCTTACTAAAGGGCTCAAATACATCCCTATCAGAAGAAAGTAGGTTTCTTTCTAATTTATTAATATGAGTTTTGCACGGATACCATTTAGGAGTATATAATTAATGACACATATTTAAGAGGCGTAACTACAAAGGAAGCAGACCCTGCAGTTGCAGGGAGGGGGGCAGGAGTGTAGGGGCCCCAATGAGGCCCTAATTAATGATAAAAAAAACTATTCTAATTTATCTTGGTAGGTCAGGCCAACTTATCAATATTTTGGGGCCCTAAATTGAATTTGCTGTGGGGCCCCATAGCATCTAGTTATTCCACTGGCTTACAGTGTATACTTTAATTTATCCTGCCTTTAAGATCTGCAAGAACCTCTACGTGGTAATGCCAGATGCGTTTTTTTACTTAAAGTGATACTGACACTAAAAAACTACTTTTTAAAATATGAATGTACATTAAAAGGTACCTATAGGTCATGTTGATTGTTTTTTGCTGAGAGGTTTGTTTTTGTAAGCAATTGTTAGTTGAAGTTTATAAACCTGACTATTTCCAATGCTAACAGACTCCTGCTGCACAAATATGGCAGCTCCTCATACAGGAACATAGGGCATCAGACAGGTAATGTAAAAGCATTGTGCAAAGTTCTAAGTTGCTTTCAAAGGCTATAGATGTAAAAATTTGTTTAATTTCTGGTGTCAGTATCTCTTTAAGAGACTGTAAATTGCTCCTCCATTTACTTGAACAGCAATCAGGACCTGTGCATTTGTGAAAATAACATTCTCTGAATCACTTTGTCTGATATTGGCCTAAACCTGATTTTTTTTCATGGCTTTAGGAAGCATACTAACCAATATCAAACAATGTGGGTGTTGATGCTGTTCCAATGAGCCTCTTGCTAGAGGAGAGCACCAATGACTATAGAGGTTTTATATCTTCAGGGAAGTTTGGAGTATTTACAACAGATTGATGCAATGCTTTCTATAGTTGTAACACGGGGCTAAATTGCAGTAAATATGTTATACATAATGCTACATGCATCAATATATACTCTTCTATAAATGCACCTTGTATTAGATTGCCCTAGAATTACCCCTGACCTGACGTGAACAAGTGTTACTTCCTATAGTCCTTTGCATGGTTTGCTAATGACAGTGTCAGGAATGCTACTTTTAACACCCATAATGGCATGAAGCAAACTGACATCAGTACAGGTAAATCAAGCCCAGATTGCAGTGCACACCGATATGCAATCCACTGGAATTTTGGGAGTAAAGCTGCATTGTAGGTATACATAGAGTGTAAGAATTTTGTACCTTGCCCTTTGCTTTGTAAAGAGCTCTATAGTTTTCAGTAATTTTCCATTTTTGGCATGTAGGGTATACAGGTATAAAAGGCTATTATATGGAAAGACAAACTAAATTTTTCAATATCTGGAGACCTAACTAGTAAAATATATGAATTAAAATCTGAGGTAGCCAGATAACTGAACAAGAGGGCCACCATCTGTGCCTGATGGCAGAACCTTGGCAGAACCTTCTTCCATATGTACTTGTATGAAGCCATTTGCAAATCCGCAGTTTCTTTCATAAATGTGCAGTATAACTTTCCAGTAGTAATTCAATAATTAAATACCTTTGATTTTTATAGAACTGCTGCTTATTTAGGCATAATGTAATATGTTCTAAACATGTATTTTTATATTTGGTGCGAACAACACAGTAATAAATCTATGATTAAAAGCAAAATACACCTGGATGAAAAGATTACATAGAACATGGAATCTATGGTACTGGCTGACACAGACCTTAATGACACATGTTTGTCTTCCTTCCACTCAGTATATATATATACATGCAATGATAGGAAATGGATTTGTCACTGCACACATTGGTACATTTCTAATAGAAATCATACAAGTATTTTCTAGCCATAAATTATCCCTCTGTGTGCAGGGACTAGTAGATAAAACATGGTGTCCATGGATGGCATTAGGTTAATAGTTAATAGGTTAAAACTGGCAGAAGTGAACAGCTTTTGTTTTGTTGACTCCACGTGGAACCCCATGTAAATAAGACTCAACAAATTCATGAGTTCATGGACTTTTGATATGATGCTATATTATATATATCATATATATGATCTCTTTATAAAATAGATCATTCATGAAGCACCCCCTCATGTTTGATCTTGTAATATTATACTATGAATATTGTTTTATATAGCACCTTGGTGATATGCCTTGTTATGCCTTGCAGTTCAGTCATCTCCCCCTCAAAATAAAAGTTATGTACCAAACTAGGTCATATAAACAGAGCATGACTACTGTACAGAAGCAAAGGCAGAAACTGGAAGAAACATTTCATCATAAACAGAATTTCCCTTTGCACTGAAACAATCTGGAATACAGGAACATATACCAGTGGGTGGCGGAATAAGGAGTATGGCAGAGAATTTTTTATCAGCATTATAACCTTATTTCATTTTCAAATGTAGTGTGCATTAGCTAATATTCTATAAAGCATAGAGTGTCTATTACGCCCCTGAGCTGTCTGCATCCCACTTACACATACAAACATTCTATCTACCAATTACTGTCAGAATGATTGCAGCGTGTACAAGCCAGGTGTTAAATTCTATCTTAGTTTGAAGGACAACTGAATACAGAAGCAAGTTGCATGTGAAATGTGGTATCATTAACTGATTATGAAAAAGAGGCTCCCTTTGTATACTCCTACTGTAACATACACTATTATATAAAGCTCTATAGGAATGTGATTCCCCAGCAAGAAATGCCTATAAAAGTTTCAGGACTAAAGAGAGTTGACTTAAGGAAATGTAGCTAGGCAGTAAGGTGCCTATCCAAAAAATATAACTTAATAAGTTAGGACTACCATATAGGGGTTACCTTATCTTGGGTATAATGTCAAAGAGTAGGGATGTAGCGAACTGTTCGCCGGCGAACTAGTTCGCACGAACTTCGACTGTTCGCGTCCGCCGAATGTTCGCGAACGTCGCGCGATGTTCGCCAATTTGAGTTCGCGTTCGATTCGAATAAAAATCGTTCGACCATTCGACCATTCGATTCCTTCGACCGCTAAAATCGAGCGATTTCCATTCGTTCGAACGATTGTAAGCATTCGATCGAATGAAAAGCATTCGATCGAATGGCTTTGATCGTTCGATTCGAACGAAAATCCTTCGATCGAACGATTAAAATCCTTCGATCGTTTGAATCGAACGATTTTGCGGGTGTTCGAAGTTCGCGAACACCAAAACGGCAGTTCGCTACATCCCTATCAAAGAGTTAAATGTTTCAGAAAATACATGCAGTTACAGATACTTACTAGAAGATTATGGGGTCAGTAGAAAAAGTAAAGCAGTGAACTGATTCCTTCCAATCTAGATTCACCTGTAAAAAAGGCTTTCAAATATTCACTCACTATTAGTTCCAAGTATGTGGTGCTCGACTCCCCATGGACTTCAGAGATACAGTAAGCCAGAGTTTAATTTTATAGTTCCAGCCTCAGTATGTTACTGAGAATATTCCAGCAACCAAGCTATCAGTGACTGGAAACAGCAGCAATATCTGATATTCTTGAATTCCTGTCCCTCTGTTAATGCATGCCATTTTACTTTATAACAAACCACATTTTAGAAACGTTATACTTGCTCCATCGCCGACTTTCATTTTTGCTATTGAAACACAAATAGATCCTTAATCATAACAAATTTGAATAAATAGATTTAGCGAGTTATATACTAAATCTCAAATTTTCCGAGATTCATTATATCTGCAAAACCAGGCATCTCAAACCTGTCGAGGTCATGTACAAGTAAATGCCAGTAGTCCCTATCCCAATTCGAAGAATATAGTGGTCTGCCCTCGGTTTAGCCCGATAATCTGAAAAATCCAGGGTTTTTCAGGTGATAACCCAAAAAAATCAAGCGATTCAGGAGTAAAGTCTGAAAAATGTGCAAGATTCAAATTTTCGCACGATTTTCTCAAGGTTTTTCCTGACCGACTTTATTTTAATGATAAAAAAGTTAAACTTGTGGATGGGAGTTTGGTCAAGCTTTCTTTATTATACAATGGGATAACATCAGATTTTAGTAAATAACCCCCTTAATGCACAACATTTAACAGATTATTGAAAACTAGGAAATGTATCACATGAGACAGATGTACTTATTAAGCCTTCCTCTAATTTTTCTCTCAGTACAATGTGAGTTTTGGATTTTTATGGTTGTGTTATATACCATACCTTGTCTGTGGAGAGTTGTCTTTATTATTTTATATTTGATGGTTTTTCATGGATTATTTTATGGGAAAAATAATAGTTATCAGCAGTTATGATGTGTTTATTTTCTCATTAAACATAAGGCATTTACTGCAAATTTTAACGTATAAATCAGAGGTGATAATTACAATATTTTGTTAAACTTGAAAAATGTTCTTATTGCATATAAGGAGAATACATAAAACTCAAAACATGTCTATAAATATATACAGTAGTAATAAAAATAAATACCACAAATCCACAAGTCCTCCTCAAAGCTTCAGAAGATTCAGCTATAGAGGCACATTTATCAACTGCCAAATATCGAATTCATGTGAGTTTTTTTAAACTCCCTTAAATTTGAATATAATTGAAATTCGACTGGGGGATTATTTAAGAAAAAAATATAATATCTTAAACTCGTACTCATTTTACCGACTCAAAACGAAAATCGAATTTGAATCAAATTCAGCCGAACTCGATTCAAGTGTTTTCTCCGAAAGAAACTCAAATGTCAGAAAGGCTACAAACAACTCCAAATTGGTCACTGCACCTCTTTCAATGACTTAAACAGTAACTCTGCAGGTTTTAGGTGGCAAATAGTCTAATTTGAATTCTTATAGGGCCAGAGTATGATAAATCTCAAAAATCAGACTCAAATTTCTTAAAAACAATCTAATTTGAAAGTTTTGACCAAAAATACATTTGAAAATTTGAATTTGAGCAACATTTCGGTCCTCACCAGGGACCTTTATCTTGATTAAGATCCCTGGTGAGGAAGAAACGTTGTTCAAATAAATACGTTGTCTTTTTTAAGATAAATCCTGGTGTGCATTAGCCTTTCTTACAAGTATATATATATATATATTAAACTCTCATAGTTACATAGTTACATAATTACATAGTTACATAGTTAAATTGGGTTGAAAAAAGTCCATCAAGTTCAACCCCTCCAAATGAAAACCCATCATCCATACACACACCCCTCCAATTGAAAGCTCTGACATTTTTTATCAATGCTATTTCTTTCCTTAAAAATATATGACAACTACATATATGCAAACAAGGGTAAACTGTCTTTGGTGACTAGAAGGTAAAGTAGTTCAATTGAAACAGAAAATAGAAAACACAGCAACACTTTGCCCAATATTTTCATTTAGATTCACTTGAACATTATTATTCTGTAAGCATTCTATGCTTCAGGATAGACGAACCATTTCATAATTTTAATTACCATTTTCATGTAGTCTGCCCCAGGTCTAGTAACCCATATCAACCAATTTGATGCTTGTTTTCAAACAACAGGCCAGTAGATTCTATCTGCTAATTGGTTGACCTGAGTTACTAAAATTGTACTAAATGTTGCAACTTTTATTGTGTAACCCATTTATGTTCTACACTTATTGGTTTTCAGACATTACTTGCTCAAGTGGTATTTGTATCATAATAATGTTACTATATTAAAATTTTTAAAAAAAATCCTATTGGCAACTTACTATAGTTTTAAATACCTCCTGAAGGGGGTCACCCTCACAGTCTGTAAACCGCTGCTTTACACTATGTACAAATACAAGAATTGTTTTGTTTTATAAGAGTTATACAGAAATATAAGAATTTCTGTTCAGAATAACCTGTACCTTGAACATTTATTTAAAATAAAGTTAAAAAAAAATATTCTATTAATTTATATTGATTCAACATATCCAAATAAATACCTTGGAGGTAAAACGTATATTTTGTATAGGACACGCTGTACATGAATGAATGAGTTTAAAAGCCACCAAACAGGTATGATCAGTAAAATAAAGAAGCTGTTAACTTCAAGACCGACAATGTAATCTGTCCATTAGAGTGCCCCTGTAGTTATCAATATAATGGAAGGAAAAAGTACAAAGAGACAAAGTGAACAAATGCTCAAGACAGAAAGGTTTAACTATACACTGTGTGCCTAAACATTTTTTCTTTTCACACAAAGAACCACAAGAAATGATTATTATTGACACAAAATTGCTTTCAAAATCAAGAAAAGGCAAGCATCAAAGTTCAGTACAAGGTTGTTTGTTGAGCATCAGTTAAAAAAAAATTCCCATAAAGATATTGATTTATGATGCTTTCAAGATTTTAAAAGATACTTTTTTAAAGATGACTTGTTTTTAAAGAACTATGATCTGTACAGATTCAACGGCATGAATATAATATATTACATTATGTTTGTATTTTCCTGTTAAGAGATTTCACTACAATAACAGTCTAATTCATGGTACACATTTATTTTCTACAAATGCTTCTTAAAATTAAATTTGTATAGATTTCAAAAAATTAACTGCAAATTCTTATTTCTAAAAGACATTTAACTAGTAGTAACCAGGGCATCAGAGTCACATTGATTGCTATTGACTAATAGATCTTAAGCACTACTAATGGTAAATATCTTTTGATATTTAGAGAAGCTAATCTTTATCTAGACTTACATAGCTTCAGTGTCCTCTATTTGTTACAAAATTAAATGTTCAATACCACATTTTTTACTTTACTGAGTCCTGATCTTGCCCATCCCCACATGAGGTCACTCAATAGGGAGGAGCAATGGTGGTTTTAAATTTTGTAACTTTGTATTAACTGTCACATTTGGTTTTGCATCTTGACAAAGGTTCTAGGCCAAGAACCGAAACGTTGATGCTTTTATAATGATACTTTTTTTTTTTTCAACTTTCTGTTTATTAAAGTTAACACAGTAATTCAACAGAATGCACGTGACATTTCCTGTTAACACATTGATCAATAAACTTTTTCTGACATACATTCTTCGCTTATTGTGTTATTACAAATCCAGTGATGTGTTAACAATTTTCTAACAATTACAAACAAGGAAAGGGGGAGGGGGAAAAAGGTGGGGGGAAGGGGGTGAGTGAAATCTCCTGATGGTTGAGGTTTCATATTTGTCTTAGCAACAGTCCTTCTCTATATAACCAGATATTCCATACATCTTCAAATTTACTGAGCCTGTTGTTTAGCATAGCAGTAAGCTTCTCCATTTCGATAGACCACCACAATTTGTTTCGGATTTCCTGCATAGTTGGAGGTGGGCCCTTCCATCTTTTAGCTATTAAACCTCTAGTGATTAGGCAGAATTGAACACATAATTTATGTTCGTTGAATGTTAGCTGTTCAGGTTTACGTAGCAGGAGAGCTAACCAAGGGTCAGGTGGCATTGATGTCGCCAAAGTGTCATTTATCGTTTTAAAGACATCTTCCCATAGCCTGTATATTGTGGGACATGTCCACCACATGTGCATTTCATCCGCCACTTCCCCACACCCCCGTGGACAAAGATCAGAAGAATTAAACCATCTATGTAGCTTCTTAGGAGTGTAGTACCAGTCATGATAAATTTTATACGCATTCTCTTTAATAAGGGTATTAATGGAAGCTTTCGCCATGACCTTATGGATTTTCTCCCATTCCTCCATTTCTATGGGCACCCCTAGTCTCTGTTCCCATTTCAGCATAGTAGCCGTTTTCCCTTGTGTATATGTGGCTTCCAGAAGTCCAGAGTATAAAACACTGATTTTATGTTTGCGTAGGGGATGGTTACATAAAAATTCAAAGGAGGAGGCATCGGGATATGTGCGACCCATCAGCCCCGAAGCGTAATGATGGAGCTGTTGGAACCTATAATGTTCTTTCAGTGGTATATGAAATTTCGACCGTAAAGTATGCCAAGAATAATGATACTTTTTAATCAATAAATACTTATTCTACTTGGACTGCGTGCTATACCTGTTATCGTTCTACATTTCCAAAATGAGCACAGCACCCAACTTGAGACAATTGTAATTTAAGACTGAAAGTGTGTGCAGATTCATTCGGTGGAGTATATATATATATATATATATATATATATATATATATATATATATATATATATATTATATATATATATATATTATATATATAGTATAGTGTGTTCATTTACTGGGAGAGATGTGGGAGTTCCTTTATGAGGTACGCTGTAGGCTTGCGATAACTACAATGGTTAAAAAGCTTTGGAAGCCTAGGAAAATGTATGTTCAAACCTATGCAGCCATATTTATCGGAATTTTAGTAAATAGACTTTCCCAGGATCCCAGGATGAGTAATGTTTGTTTGTTAGATAAACAGCATATTGCAGCTTGTGCAAATATGATAATTTGAAATATTTAGTGAAAGGCAAAAGTGCAACTTTTCCCTATGAAAATTGAGCATTTACGCAGAGAAGAAACAAATTTATGTAAATCAGTTAATTGCTTTTGCCCTGTTTATGCAGTGGTGGCTTAGAAGCTTGTGTATATAACTAAGTGCTGGAACCCTTTTCTTTTATTAACCTCACTTTCTTGAACCTGTAGGAACATGAGTCTGGGATGAGATGGGTTAACATTATGTTTTCACACTAGGAGAAAAAAATCTAAAACATTTGTCTGAGACTGTTATACCTATAGCCAGTCTGTTGTGAAATAAGGGAATATCAATGAAACATAAGGACAGATTGTAGAGCAAGGTGCAAAGTGCAATGGAACTGGTTCAAGCCATTATTATTTTGTACTTTACACCCTTCCTGCCGGCACCACATGGGCAAGGAGGTCTGCACTCAAAGAATAGCTGTTCCAGACACCACATATACTTCTATATTTTATATTCTTTATACTCCTTTGCTTTTAAATGTCTTACTATTTTTTCCAACAACCACCTAACCTGACCTCCCTGTTCACCTCTTTGCTTTGCTTCCAGATCATTTTCCTGTAAGCTCAGTACAGACGCTCTGTCTGTTGTGTCTCACCTGCCATCACACAACATTTTCAGGTTCAGGATGTCAAAGAGGGATGTGAAACCCTCTCTTATGTCTCCCTGCAATGCAACAGAAGTTTTGTGGATGACACATCATATTATTAATTTAAACCCCATCATAAAATTTGTATAACCTGAATTCCACGCTGAGCTATAGGCTTAAAATGAAAGGTGGCATGTTGACACATTTTCTTTTACAGTATTTTTTTGAAACAGAATTTATTTTACTAATTTTTTCCCAAAAATAAACCTTACAAAATATTGTAAATGGCTGTGATAGATCATCATCATAGTTTATTTATACAGTTCCAGCAAGTGATGCAGTGCAAAAAAAAAAAACAGGGATCTTCCAAAATGTAACAAACAAGGGTTACAGAATAAAATTATAGCATTAGAGGTCCCTATACACATACGCTTACAATCTAAATTATTAGAAATTTCAAACCTAATTCCTGTTCCTAATTGGTTATACAGTAATTTTTGGCTTAATGATATAGCTACCAAATGCAGTAATCTTTTTTTCAAATCTTCTCTGCCTTTAAGCCCTCTAAAGATTCCTATATTAGCAATGGCATCCTTGACTAACACAATGTCAGCAATATATTGATTTCAGTGCACCCCTGTGGTGTGTTTTTTTCATATGTGGAATCAAAATGTGAACATCAAAACAGTTTCGCCTTTTAAGAGAAACTAATTGCCAATTTCAAGTCTTAGAAGGTGCTGGAATCATTTCTAATCCAATATAATTTTGTACAGAATCGTCTATAATGGTGTGTTATTTTCTGTCATATAAGAAAAAAACTCATTTATTATAGCTAAGCACAATCACACCATGAAAAAGTAGCCTGCTGTGCTGTTGTGTGAGATGTGTTTTGCACACCAGGCCCAATGGGCAGTAAGAGCAGACTCAACATACAGGGCTCCTACTTCCTCTTGTACCTAGTCAGATCAGAGCCCATATCCCTTCCATGTTGAGTAGAGCCTTAGACTTTGTTTTTTGTTTGTCTTTAGGCTTTATGATGGGTCAACTTTATGCTAATGTCATACAGGGTGAGTAGCTCACTCAAGATAGGTTTACTTTTGGGTATAATTCATTAGTCGCCCCTTAATTTTTTTTAGCCAGCTACTAGTATCTTCTGTAAATGTCCCTGTGTGGTCTCATTTGGTCTAGCACTTTAGTTGGCATTTTATAATTGTTCTTGACCACAATAACAGTCTTTAGTAGTTTTCTTTTCTATGATAGGTATTGTACCTTAATAGAAGCAACAGCTGAGGTTATATTTCCGCTGCATGTTGTGCTATTGGATGGCAGTGATATTAATTGTGTAAGCAAAGCTGCATGTTATAGATGTGAGCCACTTACAGTCCAGTGATTGTACAGGAGGTGCAGCCCCCGGTACAGGGGAGATCCGAGGTTGACCCAGTTTAAAAATAAAATAAATTTAACCACATAGAGCTGTAAAATATATATTCAGCACATCAGCTAAAAAGTCGCAGATTGGGCTTTCTAGACCCTTGCAAGAAACAAACTCTTTTAGGTATTCTGAGGAGAAAATGTACCTACTTCACATCACATCCCATAAAATGTATGTTTTTGACCAGACCACTAGGCACTTCCAAACTAGTTCTATTTATGACTTCCCTAATTGGACGCAACATTTTATGTGACTGTTTGCACGACACAGTTTCAACACTCTGATGAAGGAAGAAGTTATCAATATGCCATCCTGCAAGGCAAAGTGACTTCTGCAATCAACCCCCTTGTGGGGTAGATAACAGGAAATTAAATCTTGAGCCTAAGACCACCCCTAGGCTTACTAATGAAGGTAGCTAATTACAGAATCAGAGTATTATGCACTTCCCATGACATTCACTAAAACAGAAAATTCAATATTCCTTTTCTTCTTTCTTGCAGTGATCTCAATAATTACCAATAATCATGGTAAAATATAGCGAAGAGCTCAGCAATTAAACATCTGCATCTCTCCTCTAAACCCTTGTGTTTTAGAAAGTCATTCAAAACGTATCCATATATAGTATTAATTGATTGAGGTCAATGTGTATTTTATTGATGCCTAGAGTAACAATAGTTTATATACTGTGTGGAGAGGGGAGTGAGTGAAGGTGGTTTGATGTTTCAGTTGCTGTGGGTGTAATCATGAATGTGGATTTACTACTTGGAACTTGTATTCTGCTATATCAAAAGTAGCTTTTTAGGAACCTTAAAACGTCCCTATTATTTCAGAATGTTTTCTGTGAGGATTACATTTGTTTTATTAGCTCATAGAATATATATTTCATGATCATAGGTCTTATCATGATGGCTTTGTTAAAGAGACACCTAAAGGTGGTCTAAAAATATCTTTCATCACCCTAGTAGTAGTTTATGCTACTACCAGTGTCAGACTGTGGTGTCCAGGGCCAACTAGTACTGCCACCTCAAGGGCCCCCCACCCTAGTCACAGGCTCCCACTCCTGCCGTAAGCACTGCCACTCGCCCCTCCACCCCACTTGTATAGTTTTAACTTTATTTCCTCCTTGTAGGCACAATGGGGGAGTGGTGGAATGACCACAATTTATAGGTGTGGAGTAGGTCTGGGTGAAAGAAGGCTGGGGCCCACTGCCTATTTTTTCTGTGTCCCACCGGCCCAGTCCAGTCCTGGCACTACATATAACTAAGAGGGTGAATTCCAGAGGAAAAAAAAATAACAAACACACTGACATTTTTCAAGTGACTTTATACAGTATCTCTAAATTGAGACAAGATCCCTGAAGTCATTTATATCTTTATAATACACAAAAGCCATGAATATCTTGTAAATTATATCCTTATAAATGGTGAGTTCTGATGTCATCAGTTATAAACAGTGAGTTCTGATGTCATCATTTCTGTCACATGACTCACTGAAATTTGTGTTTTATAATAAATAAAGTACCACCAGTTGCAAAATATGAGGATATCAGAAGTTACCTTGAAGTTCCATGACCTGTATAAAAACACTCAGCCTTCGGCCATTAACTTGGCAAGTTATATTTGATATAACTGATATTTTTTATGAAAGAAAATTTGGAGTAGTGGGGGGTAAAAAGAATAACATTGGTATTAAGACCTGGCCAAATTTGTCTTAAAAGGGTAGTTCACCTTTAAGTTAACTTTTAGTATGTTATAGAATGGCCAATTCTAAGCAACTGCAGAAATTCCAGAAATACTAAAAAATGAAAACCAATTGCAAATTATTGCAGAATATTACTCTCTACATCATACTAAAATGTAATTTTAATAACTTTAACTTTGCTGTAGGATAACATCGCCAGGTGCATAAACCTTGATGTAGGATGAGGGAACCAAATTGTTAACAGCAAGTTAAATGCTGTTAATGTGAAAGGGCAGGTTAATATGCATGAAAAGCTTCTAATGAAATAGAGTAGATAGAAGAGTTCAAACTGGGAAATGGACCCGCTCTATAAGAGAGAGAGAATGTTATGGTGTTGGCTGGGGGTGCTATAGGAGCACATTAAGTCCCCATAAGGAGGGTTAATTTCATCCAAGTTAATCACCATTGCAGAGACCTAAGAGTTAGGCAAAAGTTAGAATGGCATATGCAATTTAATCCAGGTCATTTGTGGGATGATGGTGGTCCTATTTTGAGTAACTGGAGATGTCAAAAAGTAAAAGTGTTTTAAAGTAACAAAAATATAATGCAGTGTTGCCATGTAGTGGTAAAACTGCTGTGGTTGCTTCAGAAGCACTACTATTGATAAGCTGCTGTGTAGCAATGGGGGCAGCCATTAAAAGGAGAAAAGACTCAGGTTACACAGCAGATAGCAAATAAGATCAGTCTGTCTAATGGTGTTATCTGTTATCCATTAGTTAACCTGTGCCATATAGTCGTTTTTCAACATTGCTCCACATCCGCTTGTTTATATGAACTATAGTAGTGTTTCTGAAGCAAACAGATCAGTATTACCAGTGCAGGGCAACAGTACATGATATTTTCAACTCACCCGGAATGATGGGAACACACTCACTAAGTTCAGACAGGTTAGACTCAAAACTCCTAGATAGTGCATCTGCCTTAGTGTTTTTGGAACCAGGCCTGTATGTGAGAGAGAAATTAAACCGGGTAAAAAATAAAGCCCTTCTAGCCTGCCTAGGATTCAACCGTTTAGCAGACTCAATGTATAACAGGTTTTTGTGGTCAGTAAAGACCGTTATAGTATGTTTAGCCCCCTCCAACAAGTGTCACCATTCCTCAAAGGCCCATTTGATAGCCAACCATTCTCTATTTTCAATGTCATAATTGGCCTCGGCAGGTGAAAATTTCCTAGAGAAGAATGCACATGGATGCATTTTGTTGGTTATCGGATGCCTTTGAGAAAGGACTGCCCCTGCCCCAACCTCTGATGCATCAAACTCTACAATAAAAGGAAGAGTGGTATCAGGGTGATGGAGAATGGGAGACGACACAAATTCCTTTTTGAGAAATTCAAAAGCTTGAATAGCCTCGGGAGGCCACATTCTTGGATCTGCACCCTTTTTGGTTGCATCTGTGATTGGAGACACCACCAAAGAGAAGTTTTTAATGAATTGACGATAGTAATTAGCAAAACCTAAGAACCTTTGGGTTGCACGTAAAGAAAGAGGCTGAGCCCAGTCCACTATGGCCTTAACCTTCCCAGGATCCATTTCTAGACCCTTACCGGAAATATTGAACCCCAAAAATTGAACAGAAGAAACCTCAAAGGTGCATTTCTCAAGCTTTGCAAATAAATTATTCTTCCTTAACCTGAACAACACCTCCCAGATATGATGGTCACTCTTAGTTAGAGGAAAAAATTAGAATATCTTCAAGATATACCACTTTGAATAACCCCAGCAGGTCCCGGAAGATGTCGTTGACAAATTCCTGGAACACAGCGGGGGCGTTGCAAAGACCGAAAGGCATAACTAAATATTCGTAGTGGACATCCCTAGTGTTAAAGGCCATTTTCCACTCATCCCCTTCCCTGATACAAATGAGGTTATTTGCATCTCTAAGGTCAAGTTTGGAATAGATCGTAGCATTCTTGACCTGATCAAATAGTTCAGAAATCAGCAGAAGAGGTTTTGATGGTTATTTTGTTAAAGGAACAGTTCAGTATAAAAAATAAAAACTGGGTAAATAGATAGGCTGTGCAAAATAAAAAATGTTTCTAATATAGTTAGTTAGCCAAAAATGTAATGTATAAAGGCTGGAGTGACTGGATGTGTAACATAATAGCCAGAACACAACTTCCTGCTTTTCAGCTCTATAACTCTGAGCTAGTGAGTGACTTGATGGGGGGCCACATGGAACATATCTGTTCAATGAGTTTGCAATTGATCCTCCGTATTCAGCTCAGATTCAAACTAACAGATATGACCCATGTGGCCACCCCTCAAGTCGCTGATTGGTTACTACCTGGTAACCAGGGTAACCAATCAGTGTAAACCAAAAGAGCTGAAAAGCAGGAAGTTGTGTTCTGGCTATTATATTACACATCCAGTCACTCCAGCCTTTATACATTACATTTTTGCCTAACTAACTATATTAGAAACATTTTTTATTTTTCACAGCCTATCTATTTTCCCAGTTTTTATTTTTACACTGAACAATTCCTTTAAGGCCCCTATAATCGATACATGGGTGAAGACATCCATCCTTCTTGCCCACGAAAAAGAACCCAGCACCAGCACGGAAACTAGAGGGCCTTATGAAACCTCTTTAGAGGTTTTCTTTGATGTACTCTTTCATTGCTTGGGCTTCGGGCAAAGAAAGCCCAAGCCGATGGCGCGGCGCCCTAAGAAGCCGGCATTTGCGAAGAAGAAGAGCAGCGTGGCAGGCGTCCCTGCCGGTGGCGCATCGAGGGTCCCCACCGCACCACTAGGCCACCAGGGTGGTGAGTTGTCACAGAGCGGAGGATTGACCAGACAGAATTTGCTCGACAAATTGAGGAAAGAGGGAGGCAATGATACTGGCAGGGGGAATCACGGAGACGATCCACCGGAGTGAAACTTCGGGATAGGGCATCTGCTTTCCGATTCTTGGAGCCAGGATGATAGGTCAAAACAAAGTTAAAGCGGGAAAAGAAGAGAGCCCACCTTGCTTGTCGTGGGGTTCAATCTCTTGAGCGTCTGGATGAACTAAGTTTTTGTGATCAGTGTAAATGGTCACAGGGTGGGGAGCTCCCTCCAGGAAATGTCACCACTCCTCGAGTGCAGGTTTTACAGCCAGAAGCTCAGGATTCCCCACGTTGTAATTTTGCTCTGCAGAAGAGAACTTTTTGGAGAAATAAGCACAAGGGTGGAGTTTCACATCGGCGACTTGTCTCTGGGAGAGGATGGCACCAGCCCAGACGTCAGAAGCATCTACTTCAATGAAGAAAGGTTGCAAAAGGTCAGGATGTTGAAGGACAGGAGCCGAAGAAAACAAATCTTTCAAGGATTGAAAGGCTTCCAGAGCAAGAGGGGTCCATGCATTAGGTTTTTCTCCCTTCCGGATGAGAGCCAGGGAGAACCCCTTGATAAATTGTCGGTAGTAATTAGCGAAACCGACAAATCTTTGGATGGCCTTGGTACTTGTGGGGAGAGGCCAGTTTTGGATTGCTGTGACCTTGGAAGGATTCGTCTCGAACTCCTCGTGAGAGATGATGTACCCCAGGAATGGGATCTAGGGTACCTCGAAAACACACTTCTCCAATTTGGCAAAAAGGGAGTTTTTTCTTAGACGAGAGAGAACCTCTTTCACATGGATTCAGTGAGTTTCCAAGTCTTTGGAGAAGATGAGGATATCTTCCAAGTACACAACTATAGATTGCCCCAAACGATCTCTGATAATATCATTCACAAATTCGGCGGGGGCGTTGCAAAGGCCGAAGTGCATTCCCAGGTATTCATAATGCCCATCATTGGTGTTGAATGCCGTCTGCCATTCGCCCCCCTCTCGGATGCGTATTAAGTTGTACGTTCCATGGAGATCCAACTTAGTGAATATTTTTTGCCCCTCTGAGTTGTTCGAAGATCTCAGAGATGAGAGGTAGTGGATATCGGTTCTTTACCGTGAATTTATTGAGGCCCCTGTAGTCAATGCAGTCAATGCAGGGACGCAGCCCGCCACCCTTTTTTTCCATGAAGAAGAATCCCACCCTGGCAGGAGAAGAGGAGGGTCTGATGAATCCTCGCTGGAGGTTATCTCGGATATACTTCTTCATCACTGAAGTCTCTGCAGGAGACAAGGGATAGGTACATCCCCTGGGGGGCATGGTACCAGGAAGAAGTTCAACGGAACAGTCATAGAAGCCACTTCTTGCAGAAAATGTCCGCAAAATCTTTGTACACGGCGGGCAAGGTTTGCAAACAGTTCTTTTGACAAAAAGGGCTCCAATAAGATATTTGGTTAGCAGACCAGTCAATGGAGGGATTGTGTAGACATAGCCAGGGTAATCCCAACACCACAGGAGTGGATGGGCAGGTAATAATCAGGAACAAAAGTTTCCCTTTATGCAAAGTCCCAACCTGCACATGTAGTTCCCCCGTCATCTTGGTGATAAAAGCAGAGGATAGTGGTCTGTCATCAATGACAGTAACCCTCAAGGGATTAGATAAGGGGTATAGGGGTACACCCATGTATTGGGCAAAAGAAACCCCTCCAGCCCCAGAATCAAGGCAGGCAGCACCGTCAATCGTCATAGTAGCCAGATGGATCTGCAGAGGTAGGAGAAACCTGTGAGTCTTTTTGGGGAACAGGATCCATGCTACCCACAAAAGACACCCCAGTTCTACCTTGATGAGAGGAACCTCCTGGCTTCAAAGGGCAGGAATTGGCAAAGTGAGCCTGGCCACCACAGTATAGGCACAGGCCAGCCGAATATCTGCAAAGCTTCTCCTGCATGGAGAGGCGTGCCCTTCCAATCTGCATAGGTTCCTCAGCAGAAACAACTGAAGGTTGCTGGGAAGAAACAGGCAAGAGGGGTCATTGAAAGCATGGGGCCAGTCTTGGCTGGAATCTGTTGCTGTGTTCCTTGGTGAGTTAATGCTCTCTTAGACGTGTGTCCACCTTAATGGCAAGCGCAATTAAATCTTCCAATGACTCTGGAAGTTCTCTGAAGACAAGATCGTCTTTCAGTCGAGTGGAAAGGCCTTGGTAGAAGACAGCCTTGGAAGCATCATCATTCCAATTTGTCTCTGCCATTAAAGTTCTAAAGTCAATAGCATACTCACTGGCACTGCGCATTCCCTGCCGGATTTGCAGGAGCCGGGAAGAGGCATTAGCGACCTGACCCCAGGCCATCAAACACAGTTCGGAATGCCTGAAGGAATGCTTTGGTGTCAAAGATCAATGGAGAATTTTTCTCCCAGAGAGATGTTGCCCACTCGAGCGCTTTGCCCTCCAGACGAGACATCATATACCCCACCTTAGCATGTTCACTGCAATACTGTGAGGGTTGAAACTCGAACTGAATCTGGCACTGCGTAGCGAAACCTCTGCGAGCTTGAGGATCCCCATTATAGCGAGGTGGAGGAGGAATACACGGCTTGCTGGCCGATGAGACCGCTGCAAGAGGAACGACGGCCGCGGGAGAATTAGCATCGACCGGAGACACGGGAGGCATACGGGATAGGAGAGTATCGAGTACTTGCCCAATACGGAACTGCTGAGGACACCAATCCCTGTAGCCCTCCTCCGACATCAGGCGTAGCTTTCTCGGTAGAGTCCATGGCCTGATTATAATGTCAGGGGGCCTATCGGCTCCCAGCGGGAGTAGCCCGGACCAAGGAGGAAGCTTAGGGGTTAAGTCCAAGTTCACGGTACAGAAAAGGGTTCAGGAACAATAGCAAAGTCAAAGTCCAGGCAGAGATCAAATAGGCAGGCAGAAGGGTAGCACAGTCAAATTCAGGCAGGGTCAAGTCCAGGAATCAATAGATACTGAATTATCAGACACCCAGGAACGCATGAAACAGATCCTATAATCGGGCATCAAACCGGCATCCTTTTATTTTGAATTTGGCGCCGGTGCATGACATCATCGCACCAGCGTCCTGACGCCGCCATCACTGCGCCAGCGCCACCCCTACCCACGTGGCAGAGCTGGGCACCACCACCTTGGATTGGGTGCCGGGAAGAAGAGGCGTGCCGAACGGTGCTCATGACACACAGCTCACATAACAGGGCCCCATACCTGTACTAACATGTTATCATTATTTGTTTGTTTTAATCCTGCTTTACCTACATTACTTACCACTTGTTCCATTTAACCACTTTTCTTTCTGTTTTTTTACTTAAATTTTTTATTTGTATCTCTATCCTGCGTGTATATTGTCCTTGTTACAGCCTTGTTAGGATCACATATCTTGCTACCTGAGGTCAGATTAACATTCCTTTCCACCATGTTTCCCCTGGTCCTCTCCATGTCTATACGCCTCGGGATAGCCCCTCCCCTCTCACCAAGAGAACCCAACCCCCAACTTAATAAATTAGGGGAACGCCCTCCCCTCGGTGTCTTTTTTTGGGTTCTTTCCCTCTCTTGGCTCCTGAGGACAGGAGCCTACTATTTTCAGGGGAAGGAGCAGGGGCTGATTACGTCCCAGAGACGAGGGTTTTTGCCTGCGGGCTTTTCCTTATGCAGTCTACCTCAAGGGGACACTGTGAGCGTCCTGCTGCGTCTCCCTGTTCCTAGGCTTCATCCGGCCTGCCACTCCAAGGGCATCCGATAGCTGTGGGGCTGTTCACTGCCCAACAAATTCGCATTTTTTTAGGAACAGGTGAGGTGGCAGGAGTATAGTTAAAAATCTCACAGGCGCTGCACGAGAACCGGCACTAAGCGATGACGTCACTTCGGGAGCGTCAGTAAACTTCCTGCCTTGTTGGTGGGCGCGCATGAGAAGCGTGGAGATTGAACTGTAAGTTACCAAGCTGACACCTTGTGCAATAGATACAGATAGCTTATGGTGTATGCAGGACACCAGCATTGGAAGGGTGTCTTAGGGGGAGGAGCCATAAGGCCTATTTAAGGCACTGACCTGGATGCAGCCTTGTGGCTGTTAATTTCTTTGGTGTGCCTCTGCAGCGCCTGGAGGTAGAGGGACATCTTTTTATTTTTGTTTTTTGTTAAAGGGCACCCAGATTCTTAATATGGGGTTTTTCTCTGGCTTGTTTTTGCAGATTTTTTTCTTGAGCCCTGTCGTGTCCCAGCTGCCACCCCAAATAAGTCTTCTTCCCCTGGTTGAGGTAAAAAAAAAAAAAATTAAGAATGGTTTGGAGCACTTATATTACCATGTGTATTTTCTGGTTATGGTGCCATCATGAGATCGTCCAGATCAAAAGAAAGCTCCAAGGAGTTACCTGAAGACTATGAGGATGTCCACAGATCTCAAACATCACTTGCCTGAGTTGTGAAAATCCTCCATTACAGGACAAGAAATTATGCCAATCATGCCTTACAAAACGGCATCTGGCATAGAGGCAGGTTCTAGTGCAGGAATCCTAGCCTGGATAAAGGAAGCAGTGGCTAAAGAAATTTCTAGTGCTTCAGCATCGACATCAAAAACCCCTCAGGTGGGGTTAGACCTGGAGCCGGATGACTCTGTGGATGCAAGACTTGCAGATGACCAATTATCTCTATCATCTGAAGAAGAATAGGAAGTTCAACCTTCCTTTGATTTTACTCTAATCCAACCCTTGATCAGGGAGTAAGCGCGTCATTGTCATTAGAGGATGAGAGTCAAGCCTCTACTTCGACATCCTTTTTAACGTGCTCCAAATTGAAGGGGCAGACCTTTCCATTACATAAGGAAGTAATGGAGCTAATAAAAACTGAGTGGGATATCCCTTCTAAACGCATCACATTGCAATCCAGAAGCCGTTTAAAGAGGAGGAGGTCAGAGACTTTTGCACCATGCCAAAAGTGGATGCTCCAATCCTGGGTATTTCAAAGAATACGTTGTTACCCATTGAGGATCATGCGGTTATGAAAGACCCAATGGATAAAAGATTGGATGCAGATTTAAAGAGAATATTTTCCACTGCTGGGGAGGGTCTCAAACCAGCAATTGCTAACCTTTCAGTAGCAAAGGCGTTAGAGGTCTGGCTGGCCAACCTGGATGCGTCCTTAAGAGAAGGCCACGAGACATCGGAGATCCTTGAAGGTCTTAAGGCGTTGAAGCTTGGATCGGTATTTCTCGTAAATTCTTCAGTGGACCAGATCCGTTTGGCGTCCAGGTCCTTGGCTTTATCAGTCTCGGCAAGGAGGGCATTATGGCTGCGGGCTTGGGAAGCAGACTTGGCTTCTAAAGCGGCTCTATGTTCCTTACCATTTCAAGGTCAGGTTCTGTTTGGAAAAAAGCTGGAATATCTTATCTCCAAAGCCTCAGGTGGCAAGAGTCAGTTACTTCCTCAAAGGAAGAAACGCCAACCATGGAAACAACCAGCAAGGGAAAGTTTAAGGCATAAATCTAGATTTGTGCCTTATGATCGTCAGCCTTTTCTTCTGGCAAAAGACGCACCAAGGCAGGACAGCTGGAAGGCAGGCCAATCAGGTCGACAAGAAGGTGGCTCTAAGAGCTTGTCTTGTCATGTTGGAAAAACAACAAGTGATAGGCCGTGTTCCACTAGACCACAGAGGAAAAGAGTATACTCTCGGTTCTTCATAATCCAAAAAGCATCAGGTTCATGGAGACCAATCCTGGACTTGGGAAGTGTCAACAAGGTATTGAGAATCCAACATTTCAAGATGGAGTCAATAGAGTCAATAAAATTGGCCATATCTCAGGGAGATTGGATGTGCACCATGGACATCAGAGATGCCTATTATCACATCCCCATAACCACAGCAGATCAGAAATTTCTCCGCTTTAAGGTGGAAGACCATCATTGCCAATTCAAATGTCTACCCTTCGGGCTAGCAACAGCCCCGAGGGTATTTTCAAAGGTCCTGGTTACCTTAGTTGCCCACCTCAGATGGAGGAAGGTCCGCCTATTCCACTATTTAGATGACATAATCTTGCTGGCATCAACAAGGGATCAAGCGATCATCCAAAGGGATCTGTGTCTGAAAACCATGTCAGCTCATGGATGGCTTATCAATCAGGCGAAGAGTCATCTCATTCCATCTCAAAGAATTACTTACCTGGAGCCTCAACAGACACTGTGTCAGGACATCTGAGGTTATCAGTGGAGAGACAGACCTCTCTGGCTTCATCAGCAGAAAGGCTAATAACATCATCAGAAGCCCCGGCAGGGACATTTCTGAAGATCTTGGGAAAGATGTCTTCCTCAATTGGGCTAGTCCCATGGGCTCATTGGAGGATGAGACCTATTCAAATGGCGTTTTTACAACAATGGGACAGAGAATCACAGGCCCAAGGGATAACATTATCATCACAGATAAGGTCATCTCTCCTTTGGTGAAAAGAAAGGAACAACCTCAACAGGGGCACTGAATTATTTCCAGATGCCTGGGTCGTAATGTCCACAGACGCTTCAGGTCTAGGTTGGGGAGCAGAGCTGGGATTCAGAGTAGCACAAGGTCGTTGGCTCTATCCATTATCAGACGTTCCATCAAACATCCTGGAGTTAACGGCAATAAGACAAGCTTGTATCTCCTTTCAAGACCAACTCAGAGGAAAAAAACTAAAAATAAAGTCGGATAATATAACAGCAGTAGCCTTTATAAGAAGGCAAGGGGGCACAAGAAGTCTAGGCCTACTGGAAGAAGTACAACCCATATTTCAATGGGCAAAATACTTTTTAATAGACCTTACCGTCTACGTTCCAGACTTGATGGCATCATCCAGCAACACCAAGTGTCCTCAGTTCTTCACAAGGAATTGGGATCCGAGAGCATTGGCAGTGGATGACTCAATCATGGAAATTCCATTTAGGCTATATCTTTACTCCTCTTCCTCTGATTCCGAAAGTGATACATAAAAGATCAAGGAAGATCGAGCGGAAGTAATCTGCATTGCTCCAGCTTGGCCATGAAGGCCTTGGTTTACAGACCTGATCCAGTTGTCAATAGACCATCCATGGAGACTTCCGACAGCAGGACACTTATTGATCCAGGGACCATTTGTCCATCCGGACCCGGGATCCCTAGCCCTCACGGCATGGAGAAAGTTTGAGTGTCAGTACACTAAGAACACATACTTTTGCAATCTCTGTGTCAGGCCTGAAGGCTCAGTTTGAAGTAACGGACCAAGGAGGAAGCTAGCAGGTTTCCAAACACAGTTCGCAGTACAAGATGGTGTCAAGAGAAACAGTAGTCAGCCAGGCAGAAGATCAGTTCAGGCAGCAGGTAGTCGTAAACAGGAACAGGCAGAGGTCGGTAACAAGAATCAAAAACATGATAATAGCACCCAGGAACACAATGAAGTAGAACCTATACACGGGCAAAGGCAGAGAGCCTCAATTGGCCTTTTAAACGAATCTTTGGTGCCGAAACGCGCGCAGTGACGTCATGCGTCACGTATTGATGCTGCGTATTGACGCTGCGTGTTGACGCTGCACGTTTTGGCGCTGGCACAAATTCGCTGCATCCAGACGAGGCGCCATTGTTGATCTCCCACGTGGCCCGTCCTGGGCGCCGCCATTTTTGGACTGAACGCCGGCGGGGACAGATGCGCTGGACTGCGCTCCTTACACTCTGCTATATCAGGAACATCATGGGCTCGGCATCAATTGATTATTAGATTCTTCAAAGCTGCGGTGAGGATTTTACCATTAAAATGTTCTACATGTCCAAGATGGGACTTACCTCTAGTTTTACACATGCTCTCATCTGGGCCATTTTCTATCAGGAATTCGATTTTCCTCTCGTATCTAAATCTTAAAGTGGTTTTCTTGGTGGCCATAACTTCCGCTAAAAGAGTGGGCGAGCTACAAGCCCTAAGATTTGTGGAAGACAGTCCAGCCATTTTTCAGGACAGACTAGTATTGAGACTTTGTCCCACATTCAAACCTAAAGTGGTTTCTCCATTTCACTTAAAGGACGAGATTGTAGTCCTGACTTTTTCACATCAGAATCCAGATTCAGAATTTAAGGAATTGGATGTGGCAGAACACGTCAAAATGTATTGCGAAGCAACTACAGCAATCAGAAAATCAGAAAGGCTTTTCATCTTGCCAGTTGGGGCAAGAAAAGGGGAAGTAGCAGCCAGTTCAACAATCTCCAGTTGGATACGGTTGGCTATCAAGAAAGCCTATTCTCAAGCGAATCTGACAGTGCCAAGTATGATTAAAGCACACTCTACCAGGGGCCAGGCAGCCTCATGGGCAGCAGAAGCGGGCATCTCCCTGGAAGTTATTTGCAAAGCGGCATATTGGGCTTCTATAACCACGTTTATCTCACGCTATAAGTTGGATGTCAGATCTTCACAATATACACAATTTGGATCTAGCATTCTGAAATCAGCTTGTTCAAACAAATAAATAATTTTGCATTATTGCGTGATTTCTACTTAACCCGCCCAGGGACAGGCAGCTTGCTAAGTATAGACATGGAGAGGGCCAGGGGAAAAGGAAGATTGTTCCATACTCCCGTTATCTTCCTTTCCCTGGTCCTCTCCATGTCAGGTGCCCCCCTCCCGTTTGGTTGTTAGAGACATAAAACTTGGTACCAGACACCGAGGGGAGGGCGTTCCCCTAATTTATTAAGTTGGGGGTTGGGTTCTCTTGGTGAGAGGGAAGGGGCTATCCCAAGGAGTATAGACATGGAGAGGGCCAGGGAAAGGAAGATCACGGTAAGTATGGAACAATCTTCCCTTTTCATATGGCTCCCACCATGCTAATTGCTTAGGCCTGCTTTTTGTGATTACATGTGAATAAGAAAAATTTGGGGTTATTGAAAGAGGAAGAAAGTACCCAAGGTCGAAGCAGAAAGGAATGTTAATTTACTGCACTACAAATGCATTAGGTTTTGCCATTCTTATGCCTTGGAAGACACAACTCTCATATCTTAACCATTTTGTTGAATCCCTATGTTTGCTATTCTTTTTTTTTAGTTTAGAATTGAGCCCACTTGACGTCAGGAGCCAGACAGCAGAGCACACAAGATGAAAAACCCACAGTTAGATTATATTTGGCACAAGAAGGGTGATGATGCTGCTTTCATCTCACCGCCGTCAGTTAAAACACGACTGAAGTCAGAAACAACAAAACAATATTAAGATCAGAAAGCTTTCTTTTCATATGATTTCTAGAGGCATGCTAGCTGCCCCACGGGTGAACATCAGTGAAAAGCAGGGCAACATACGAGGAGGTGGAAATGCTTAAAAATCTGTGGCTGCCATGTAAAAAGGGATCTAAAGAAAAATCTAAAAGAAGAGATGTGGTAAACAGCAGCATCTTTTCTCATTAAACAGTCACCTTATCATCTTTTAAGGGGGACTAACTTTTTAAAATATTTAAGTAGAAAAACCTTTTGTAAAATATGTTGGATCACATGGTCCTGTCTGGTCTGATAGGACAGTAAACATCCCCAGAGTCAAATTATATTATTAGTAAAGAAATTGTAAAAGTCCCCACAATTTCTGCCTTATGGAAATTACACCGAAAAATGTTAGCTTATGTGATTCTTCTACCTGTTAATAACCCTAGGCCACAATGGGAAATTCAAATAAATACATATTTTATTTTAATTACAAAATATTTAAATTGTTCTTGATAATTCCGGCAAATTTTGTGTGAGAAATATTGATTAAAAATGTTTCTCACTTTTTCATAATCATTTGAATCTTTTTTATCATGAAAATAATAATAATTAAATAACAATTTGTTTGTTTTTTTTTAAGAATAATGCATGATTGCCATAGAATTTAACAGGAATTCACCTTTAAAGGAGAAGGAAAGCTCCAAGACAGTCTATTGCCAATAGATTAGCCACAATAGTACAAGCTAGAACGCTCTATTTATTCTGCAGAATGCTTTACCATACCTGAGTAAACAGCTCTAGACACCATCTCTGTATGTTTAGGATAGCAGCTGCCATATAAGCTTGGTGTGGCATCACTTCCTGTCTGAGTCTCTCCCTGCTCACTTACAGCTCTGGGCTCAGATTACAGCAGGGATGGGAGGAGTGAGGGGGAGAGGAGCAAACTGAGCATGCTCAAGCCCTGCCCTGGAGGTTTATGCTGAAAACAGGAAGTCTGATACAGAAGCCCATGTGTACACAATAAAAGGAAAGAAATGTGTTTCTTTTGACAGAGGACTCAGAGCAGCATTACTTTGAGGCTTTACTGGTATATTTATATAGACGTTTCTGATAATGCTTACTAAATTTTTAGGATCCTTGGCTGCCTATTAGGGATGTAGCGAACCGCCGAGTATGTGTTCGCGAACGCCGTTCGCGAACACCGGCAAAAAATGCGAACAGTTCGCGGACTTCGAACATCCGAAAATCGTTCGATTCGAACGATCGAAGGATTTTAATCGTTCGATCGAAGGATTTTCGTTCGAATCGAACGATCGAAGCCATTCGATCGAATGAGTTCATTCAATCCAATGGCTTCGATCGTTCGATTCGAACGAAAATCCTTCGATTTTAGCGGTCGAAGGAATCGAACGGTCGAATGGTCGAACGATTTTTGACGCGAACGCCTATTGGCGAACGTCGCGCGACGTTCGCGAACTTGCGGCGGACGCGAACAGTCGAAGTTCGCGCGAACTAGTTCGCCGGCGAACAGTTCGCTACATCCCTACTGCCTATTATTGCAGTCACAGGAGTGGGCTCTGTTTCTTGGCCTGCAAATAAACAGTTTGGTGTAGCTGTAGGCTTATGGTAAAGCAACTTAAGAATTCTAAACAAAGGTTTAGAAGTGTTAATATTTCAACTGAAAAATGGCTGTGAGAAGGTACAAGAAAAATGAATAAATACCTAAAAATCTCAATCTGTGATAGAAACCTTATTTTGCTGTGATAAGTTCCTTACATTTTTAACCTCAACCTTTTATAAACCAATTTTTAAAAGTAGTCCCATTTAATTGTCTATTTATAGATTGAAATAGTATTAGGTCAATTTAATTCATATAACAGCCAGGTACATTTCAGAAGTTTGAGCTTTTGCTTGGTCCACCCTGTATGTTTTCTCTCAGAATATATATTATAAGTAGCATTTTTTTTCTTATTTTTAACGGAGTTAATATCTCCAAAAAAACGTTTGCCAACTTGGGGAAATTAGGTACAGGTATGGGATCTGTTATCTGGAAAACCCTTATACAGAAAGGTCCGAATTTATGGGAAGGTCATCTTCCATTATAATCAAATAATTAAATGTTTAAAAACGATTCCCCTTTTCTCTGATGTAATAAAACAGTAGCTTGTACTTGATCCAAACTAAGACGTACTTAATCCTGATTGGAAGCAAATACTAGCCTATTGGGTTTATGTAAGGTTTCAATGATTGTTTTTACGAAAATACCCCTTATCCGGAAAACCTAAGGTCCAAAGCACTGTGTATAATTGGTTTCCCTACCTATACTCTAAATTCATTAAAGTGGTTAACTCTAAGATATCAGTCACAAAATAGATTAAGACATTTGTGTAGTTTCAGCTTTCCCCCTGGTCTGACAACTAATTCCACTCAATGATTTGCAATGCACAACTGATGAATAGATATGATCAGCTGTTTGCAGTAAGAAGCACACTAATGAACATGTATATGTCAACAAATGTAAGAAACAAAATATTAAAAAAAAATACTTTTTGTGAAATAGAATTACTAAACATCCATAAGGGTTTGGAGCAAATGCTTACAGTCACGAGCGCTGCACCAATTGGCGAGTTGAGAAACCCTCCTCATTCAAAGTTCCCCTTTAAAAGGGATGTTTTTACCCTTAGAATTTCATGAGCTATCTGAGAGATAATCTCAATATTTTTTTCAAATATTTTTTCAATAATTTTTACCTCATTGCCTTTTCAGGAATTATATGTTTCTGCAACATAAAATATTGACAACTACTGACACTAATCTTGGATTATCTCTGATCAATTGGGTCCTACTCCAGTGATTTATGACCAATCTGGCACATTGCAAAGGCTTAGAGCAGAATCCCTTTCTGTCAAATATATTCCAATGTCAAAACACTTGGGTCACTAGCACCTTCACTTTTCCGTGGTGCACTGCATAACTGACATTCAGAGACAATGTCCCTGGAACACTTAAAGGCAAATGCATGCTGTTCAAATGGTATTTCTTTATAAATGTCAGAAATCTTATTTTACCATCCTTAACTACAATGGCAGGTGATTTAAATTCATAGTGACAGTGTATATTGTTCTCTGCATATCCAACCTTCATTTTCTACCTCGCTTACTCTTAATTATTCTCTTTTCTGTTTCATCAGTTACTCTCACTTCTTTTTACAGGTAATTCTGCAAGTCATACATATCCTTGTACTACCTGCACTGACTATATATATATAGATGTTATTCTTATGCACATCCCTGACATGCTATATTCTAGTACAATGTAAAATCTACTGTGGCCTTGCACATTCATTTGTACACTTGCACTTTACTTTTTAACCCTGTCTTGCCTACAATGGGAGGATGGGATGCTTTTTCAATAATGAATCAATATAACCAATTACAGAGGAAGCAGACCCAATAGGTATAGGGGCCCCATGAGGCCCTAGTTCATATACAATTTCAATAGATATTGGTAAAACAGGTCAACCTATAGACATTTTGGGGGCCTGAAAAATAATTTGCTGTGGGGCCCAGTAATATCTATTTACAGTACACCACTGCCAGTTCTTATATTTATTAGAGTAAAACTGAAGCAATGTACCTGAAATATAAAGCTGAGTGCAAATATGTAAAGTTCTCAGCTGTTGATCATGGCAATGCCCTCTACTGTGATTGGAAAGTGCTCACAGAGCATTTTTACCACTAGTAGAAATGAACAAATATGTAATTATACATGGAAAGCAATCCACCAATTACAATTCTCCTGAGGGAAACTTAATTATAGATGCAAGAGTATTGACCAATGAGAATGCCAATTACCTGCACTATGTTAGGCATATTGCTGTTGTCTAACATGACATATTATATCATTGTGACTTCATTAAACTGGAATCAGACATGGGGATTCAGGACAGACTTGTTCAGTGCTAGGAAAATTGTGTTTAAAGATTCCATCTCAAGTTGCAGGAACGTAGAACACATCAGATTTACACAGACCAGGTTGGACTGTCATAGGATGATTAATTTGCATTTTAATGCAGCTGCTGACCCTGGACAGAAGGTGAAAAGTGTTTATTAAGCCATATTGCCTTAATAATACAACTCTTATGTTGCTCTCAGCATGCCTTAACCCAGATCAAGCAGTCATAACTGTGTAAAGTGTGGTTGAGTAGTGATGGGCGAATTTATTCGCCAGGCGCGAATTTGCAGCGTTTTTGCGCGATTCACCGCCAGCAAATAAATTCGCGAAACGCCCACGAAAATTTGTGGAAAAAATTATTTTCGGAAAAAACGGATGCCGGCGTCAAAAACGGGCGCCGGCTTCAAAAATGGGTGCCAGTGTTTAAAAAACGGGCGCCGCCATCAAAAACGGGCGCCGGTGTCAAAAACAAGACGCCCATCACTGTGGTTGAGCAGTGCAGTACCGTAGGGTTTAGTTTCCCTTTACTTCCAGAGCACCCTTTGCATCTGTGTGCTCTGTACACCTTCTCTGAAAAACAACTTTGTGCAAGGAATGCTTGGAATTTCCCATTTGTAGTGATGGGCGAATTTCCGCCGTTTGCTTCCCTGGAGAATTTGCGAATTTCATGCGAAATTAGCGAAACGGCAAGAAATTCGTGAAACGTCGCCGGCGCCCGGTTTTTATGCCATTTTTTCGACGCCGGCAAAATTTTTTTTGTCGCTGGCGAATTTTCATGGGCGTTTTGCGAATTTATTCGCTGGCGGCGAATCGCAAAAATTCTCTGTGAATTCGCGCCCATCACTACCCATTTGTAGTGATCTCCATACTGGCTCCATAATTAGTGATAGTTGTAGCACATTTACAATATTTTTTTAACCAGTGGCAACCAATTTGGCTTCATCAACAGAAACTGTAACTTGGATGGAAGATGTAAGTAGTCTGTTATTGGGAACCCTGGGTGACAGATGGAATTTTTGTGAAAATGGAAGAATGCCAGAACCTACCAGCACCTGTAGCACAGCTAGCTGCATGCTGCGTTTTCATCCAACAATTGGATACATGTAGTTTGTACCTGCAATTTCACATTCACATCGCATGGTAACATGTCGGACAAGAGCACGCCGTGGAGTTCATCCCTAAATAATATAAGGAGGCTTTTAGCGGAATGCTGAGAATTCACAACTCCTGCACTTAGATTCAATAGTAACTAATAAGATAAAATAGTATCTTTAGGGAGACTTTCTGATTAAAAGGGACTTGTCACCCAAAAAAATATTGCATATCCAATTTTATCACGTTAGTCAAGCAAAATAAACTTTAATTACACTATATAAATTATTTGAATCTTGTTTCCTTTACTTTGGGAATTCATAATTATAGCAAGCAGGCAGGAGACATTTTGTGGGCACTTATTAAGGCAAACCTTGCATCATCTTGTTTGTGCACCAGAATAGAGGACCTGATGTCTATCCCCATGAACTGGTTATACAATTAAATGGTAAAAAAGAGATGGGGAATGTGGGGAGAGCAGTGACATCTAGGAAGTGCTGAATGGAAAGTGAAAGTAATTTCCTGCCTCGCCTCTATGCCTAAGGCATAGAGGAGGAGCAGGCAATGTTTGATTGACAGCCGAGAGTTTACAAAGCTATGAATGCTTTAATAAAAAAAAAGAATTTGTATTTCATGTTTAATTTGAAAAAGATTTTTATTACACAGCTTTTCATGTTTTGGTGACAGGTCCCCTTTAAAGGGAAATTTCATCTTTAATGGCAAAACTGTATTAACACATAAAGCATAGCCTTGGAACCACCAGAAACCTGCCAAATTAAAGTGTTTAAAATGGGCATGGTATTTGGGGTTTGGCCACAAAATGGGTGTGGTCAGAAAAAGTTGTAGTGCTACGCGCGTCTGATCTTTTTGTCTCTCTGTACAATTATCAAATGCTGGGAATGAAACTGTTTTCAAGAATTTTCTGCTGATTTTGCCCTGTGAATAGAAGGAAATCATGGATTTCAATCAAGGATTTTCAATCAAGTATTATCATGGTTAGCAGCATGGTAGCAGTGTGTTGGGCTGAAAACATGAATGTGTTAAGCGAGAAAAAAATGTTCTTTAAGATATGCTATGAATCTAAAAACAAAGGAACACTAATGTGTTATACAGCTTAAGCAAAACCCATTAACCTCTTATTAAATGTACCTTCATTTATACATTTCTTTTAACAACCTTTTATCATCATGGTATGTAATGTGAAGGTCTGGTCATAATTTGCAGTGAATATATAATTATGCATAAAAATAAAATCCTAGTATAGCTCTTTAATGATGCATTATGTACAGGACTGAAGTACCCTTCTGAATGGAACGCTGTGGTTTCACAGATTGTGCTACTGCAATTTTCTCAAGTCTCACCTTTTATAATTTGCTGAATACCTTCATCCATCATCAGTACAGAAAGTAGGATGATGGTGTTTTTTACCCATATGTCGAATCTATCTTTTTCTTTTTTTTAATTTATTGTTGTTATGATAAGACTACAAGGCTCACTTGCAAATGGGTGAAGTGGGTACATTTATTAGAAAGTGGGTACATTTCTTAGAATACATACATATTCAAAAGTACCAGCATCACCTCTTCTACTGTACTTACCTGGCTCCTAACCAAATATTCCAATCAATATTTTGACTGGATGGGTAGAAAACAAAGGTGATGGGGAATTTTTAATTGATTTCCTTTTTTTTTTGACTCCTATAATCCAAAAACTTTTCTGTGTCTTTTCTGAGACTTTTCCCATTCCTGCTTTTTCAGTTTGGATCTTTTAATACATTTCATGACATTTGGAGTTTTAGAGAAAGTGAGTTTAGTCGTAGTTTCCAAAACTATAACCGCAAAACTAGACTGTTGACAAATAGGTCTCTAGATGTATAGAATCACCGATACAATACAGTGCATTATTCTTTACAAAGAAATCCGCCAGAAAATATTAAATGACATTTGGATTTCTTTCAGGGGTGAAATGGTACCTTCTAGCATCTTAATGAAACGCAAAGTTTCAGGGGTTAGTGGAAGTTCTAGGTACAATTGGGGTCAGAGGTAGATATGAGCTGCTATAAAGTGCTGTGTGGTAAAGATTCTTTTAAAGGAAAACTATACCCCCAAAATGAATACTTAAGCAACAGATAGTTTATATCAAATTGAATGACATATTAAAGAATCTTACCAAACTGGAATATATATTTACATAAATATTGCCCTTTTACATCTCTTGCCTTGAACCACCATTTCGTGACTCTATCTGTGCTGCCTCAGAGATCACCTGACCAGAAATACTACAACACTAACTGTAACAGGAAGAAGTGAGGAAGCAAAAGGCAGAACTCTGTCTGTTAATTGGCTCATGTGACCTTACATGTGGTGTGTTTGTGTACACAGTGAATCTTACGATCTCAGGGGGCGGCCCTTATTTTTTAAAATGGCAATTTTCTAATTATGATAACCCAATGGCACATACTACTAAAAAAGTATATTATTATGATAATGGTTAATTTACATGAAGCAGGGTTTTACACATGAGCTGTTTTACTCAGTCTCTTTTAATAGAGACCTACATTGTTTGGGGGGTATAGTTTTCCTTTAAAGACACTGCTTTATCTTTTTTTTAAAAAAAACACATGTACATAAAACATCAGAGCCATCTTTCCACAATTGCGAATCTACTTCTCTATTAAATTGTGAGTATGTGGGTGGGTGGCACACATTTTATGTTTTGCAATCTTAGATTAAATGTACATTTCCACATTTATTCTGCTTCCAGGACTTCTTACTAAAATGAAATCGTAAAATGAACTTATCAGGAGTCCTTGAGCAGATACTCTTACTGAGAAAGGAAACCTCTTCAAATTGTTAATTTATTTTATTTATATTCCCAAAAGCATCCAAAGAAATTGTAATCTGAAACACAATTCTTTCAAATAAAATTAGAATTCACTTTTCAACCCTAGCCTGAGATGTTCTAAAACAAAGGAGGACATTTTAACGCGTACCTTTTCCAATTCTGTGCTTGAATTGCATGGATGACTAGTACAAGAAAGAATTTAAAAGTTGTATTAAGGGAATGTACCATGTTCTGCCACTCTACTAATTTATGTAGTACAATTCTTTGTGAATATAAAATTATAAGATAGCGATATAAATTATGACATTTAATACATAAACTATATCTGCCCAAAGGAAGAACGCTTTTGCAGGAATGGAGCCAGTACTACTATGTGTTATATATATATGTGTTATATATCTTTTCTGTGAGCTTAAATTTAATTTAGACAACATTCATTTGCTAAAGCAGACCACTCTCTTGTCCTATTGTAGACTACTCCTTTTAAGTTCTGCTTTTATTTACATTATCCTATGTTTGGTTTGTGCTTACAGTGTTCCCCCACCTACAAAGCTACAGGGTATTTTGAAACTGAGCTTACACTGACTACAAACAACGTATGCCAAGTAAATGCAGAGTAAGATCTACCAATTGTAATCCTTTAGACTGTAAGCTCTTATGAGTTTGTGATCCTATTTTTATTCTGTCACCCTTGTTTGTGTAAATTATTATAAGACCTCCTGCACAGCATGCAAGCACTATATACATTGATACCACTGAAAGTGATATCAGGGATTGATATCTGGAGATCAATCCAGAACGGAGGGTGAATCTCTCCACCAGACATGAGGTATTGGGAGCCTTATGATAACAGTAATTTCTAAACATGGAGAGACCTATTTTTTTCAAAATTAAATCGGTCAATTTAAGAGTTTTTATTTTTCATTTGAATAAACTTAAAATTTTTCCAAACTCAAATGTGTTTGCTTATTTATTTTAAAGGGGAACTCCGGATTCCAAAACAAAATTTGATAAAGAGGCCCACATAACACAGAAACCCCTAATATACCCATCACAGTTACCTGTTTCTTCAAAAAGTATAAATAAATGTAAATGTCTATGCTGAAATCCAGCTGGTTAATAGTTCTTCACTTTCTGCATCATTTGATATTCTGGCAGGGAAGGAGAGACTAAACACTGATGTTACAAATTGGAAGAACTTCTCCACAGCTTACAGACAGCATGCAGGAACTACATAACCCACAATGCATTGCACTATGATGTACTGTTCATTATTGAAACCACGTGTGCAGGGAATTGTGGGGTTTGGAGGATGCAGTCTAAGGACAGCTGGCTGTTGATACAAAGTAACAGTAGTCAGCCAGCTCAGCAAAGTAGTCAGAAAGACTGTCTCTTTAAAATTTCGACTTCGCCATCTAAAACCTGCTGAATTGCAGTTTTATCCTATGGGGGGGCCCTCAGAACCTTTTTAGAGTCAATCGGTGGACTTTGAATCAAATTCAATCGAATGTGCTATTAATTCGATTCATATGATTTGTATTTGGCTGAATACGGACCTATTCGATTGAAAACGTAACCATTTGGCCAAAAAAACCCTTTGACTTAATTTCAGTTGGTCTTTTTGAATTAGAATTTCGAAGTTTTTTCAATTCCTAATTCGACCCTTGATAAATATGCCCCTTATTTTTACATTTGTCAAATATTTCCTGCTCATGAAATAAAAGGCACTAAGTTTGCCCAAGTGCAGTAACCAATAGCAACTAATCAGCAGGAAGCATTTACTGGTCACCTATTTAAAAGTAAATATCTCATTGGTTTGTATGAGTTACCAAACTTAGCACCTTTTATTACATATAAGGGTAATGTGCTAAACAAAGCCACACCCTCTCACCATTGCAATTAGCATTTATTTTGCCTTCCTCTTTTCATGGAAAGGAATATTGTGTAAGAAAAATGTTTGTGTCATCATATAACCTGCTTTTCAATATTGCTGCCTTGAAATAGAATTGGTTATCCAATTTCTTCTTTAATTATTGTACTGTAAATTTATTTCCAGAAATTGCTTATCAAATTAGGGTGTCAGAAGAAATTAATTAGTGAGTCAACTGTCATAAAACACCTACTATCTAATTTACTAAGTTTCATTTTACGCAATATAGATTATATTATATAGCTGCAATATGGAACCATATGGCTCCATGCAGTAAAGGTCAGTAAGAAATAATGCATGCTGTTGAGTACATTTTCTGTCATTTCTATCTCTAAAGTCATTGAGACATGTGATTTTCATATGGAATTAATAATAATAAAATGTAGACTGGAATATCATTAGCCCTTAAAATATAGGATTGTGTTATTCATTAGAATTGAAGGGGTAGTTCACCTTGAAATGACCTCTCAGTGTGATATAGATGCATATAAGACAATTTTCAGCTGGTTTATATTTTTCTGCTTCTTTTTGGCATTTTTTTTCTCTTTTTTTTCAGCTCTCCAATTTAAAAATTGAAATTTGAAATGTAATATCTGGTTGTTCTACTTTAGAAACCAACACTGAAACATCAGGTAATTGAAAGGCGAAATAAAAACACAATTTGATCAAAATGTTTTTCAAAATGTACATTTTTTCTTCATCATAATTAGTGATAAACTAATCTTTTTGTTGTGCTGGGACGGCAAAATCATATGCATTTTTCGCTCAGTATACTGCTACACATATGCCCTACATTGTTAAAGGATAAATGTGTATGTCCTTATATAGACAGTGGGACAGCTCAGATCCCTTTGATTTGTCGCACGTCTTTTTTCCGCCGAACGACATTTTTGTGACATTTTTCACCACTGCTGAAACACAGAATTTTGCTGCGAATTGGTACATGGCAACATTTTTCGTCCATCACTAATCATAATAAATTACAATTATATTACAAAAGAACAGTTCCTTAAAATCATTATGAATCTAAAATAAACACAGATTTTTCTTTCTACTATCTATATGAGGCAAGCAAAGAGCTAAGATATTTACAAAAGCATTTCATTCTTGCAAAGTGTTCCTAAAAGGCATCATGGTTAGTGATAAGCGAAACTGCCTCATTTTGCTTCACAAAAAAAAATCACAAATGTTGAACTTTTGTAGTGTTAGCAATGAGAAGTTGAAATTACAGTTAAGTTAAGTTGCAGTTAAGTTGTCTTTAACTCTGCAATAGGATATACATTGCACTACCTTGTTAGAGAAGCTCCTTTCTTCTATTCTACAACTCTTCTTCATAGGGGAAAAAAGGCTCCCAGGCTGCCAATTTCTTCCAAACATGAAGCTCAAACAGCTTCTTAGATAGACAGGGGGAACGTTGGTGAGGGCTCCGGTAATGTGCTAAAAGAAAGCATGTTTTTTTCAAAGAAAATGTTGAGAATTATTTTTGCAAGACAAATCCGGTGTAAAAATGCTGCACAGTTGTTAAACTCAGCCTTGCTTTATAACACAGGTAAAAATAATGTTATTATCGCCACATTTAACACTTATCCTTTTTATAACATTGGTCTAATTGGTTTCAGTGGACTTTGGTAATCCTATAGAGGAGTAAAATTCAAGTGCTAATTCCTAATTACTCTTGTGTATACATTTCTATAAATAGGGGATTGAAGCTTCTACATACAGAACTTACACTTAAGCGAAGCTTGGTTTTAGCTCTCACATTTTATAAATATAGAAATACATATTCCCAAGAGGGTTTATTTGCCTTCTAAAGGTGTACATTCTACATTTCTAAATAGGCCCCAATGTAAAACATATGATTGGGACTGTATTTCTGTCTAAACAAAAAAATAGGTATTTTACACTAAGGGAAATTTTTATTATATTACGTAGGTTTGCAAATGCCCCTAACTCTTTACCTACCCCTCCATGCAGATTCTGTCCAGCGGAGTTCACGACAGCCATCGTCTTCTCTTCGGTAATCTTCGGAAAAAGATAGACGGAGCGACGCATGCGCAGTTGGAGCAATCTTCAATTTAAAGACATCTGCGCATGCGCCAAAACTCACAAAAATTGCAGAAGTGCCGGTCTCATTCCGAAGATTACCGAAGAGAAGATGAAAATAAGAACATGGCACCCATGAACTCCCCTGGACAGAATCTGCACAGAGGGGTAAGTAAAGAGTTAGGGGCATTTGCCCGGGGGGGGGGGGGCAGGTAGTCTGGAGGGAGGAGGGGGAGGGTCTATGTAGAGTTTTTGTTTATTAAGGCTTTGTTTCTCCTTTAATTAGTGGCTGTTCTTTTGGTATGTTTGTTAGCTTCTCCACTGTTGCCATCTCCTCTGGTCCTCTGGCCTGCCGTTGCTACTGCCACCGTATAGATTTATTTATCACAGATTCAGTCAATTCCTTATTTAAATATTATATATCTCTTGTGAGTACACTGTAGCTGTATTTATATGAAACATTATGATTACCTTGACATTCTTCTAGTTATGTTACAAGATGAAACAACTGCATATATTACATTATATTTTATTGTTTATATTTTATATATTATAGATTTAGCAGTCATCACAAGAGCAAAGTTTGCACCAGTTCTGTCCATAGCAATCAGCAGGCCAGTAAATGCTCCTTTTTGATTGGTTTCAAGTTCTCTAACTGTAGCTGGATACCATAGCTGGATCTATGGGATTAATAATTCAGAGATTTCTGAATTTTGGGATTCGAGATAACAGATTCCATACCTATACTACTGAAAAACACAAAGAAGTACCAGTTTGGTTGAAAGGCTCTTGGCAGTGTAGTATACACAACCAAAAAAAAGCTTTGGTTGAGATTGGATACATTTTTCAAGATCTACTTTTAAAAAATCAACCCCCCCAGTTCACATACCCCCACATAATCAGGTATTTGTTAGACCTCACCCACTGCTCTGCACAAAAGTACACACAACAGAACATTTTAGCTTTCATGATGTTTTAGAAGGGCTATTGCTTACTATTGTTTCTTCCAAAACAGGTTGTTGCATCCATGTACAGGTATGGGATCCATTATGCAGAAACCTGTTATCCAGAAAGCTCCGAATTACAGAAAGACAGCCACCCATACATGCCATTTTATTCAAATAATCCAAAGTTTAAAAAATTATTTATCTGTAATAATAAAACACTACCTTGTACCCCAACTAAGATATAATTTAAGGGGTGGTTCACCTTTAATTTAACGTTAAGTATGTTATAGAATGGCTAATTCTAAGCAACTTTTGGACTGGTCATCGTTTTTTCTTTTTTATAGTTTCTGAATTATTTGTCTTCTTTTTTTACTCTTTCTTGCTTTTAAATGAGGGGTCACCCCCATCTTAAAAACAAGTTGTAATGTACTAGTTAGTTGGAACTGCGGGTACACAGAGATGCACATGGAACCCCTGTGGATTCCGGTGTTCACCGATGCCCTTTTGGGGCCCCGGGCTTTCCGCTCCAGAACCAACAAGTTCTAGTGCAAAATAGTAAAAATTCCAAAATGGTACTGGCAAGGATTAGACAAAAACGTAGTCGAAGGTCAGACAAAGGGATCAAGGTAGGTGGCAGGAATTGAAGTCAAGCAGGAGTTCAAAGCAGAAATTCAAATACAACATCAATGCTTCGGCAGGATCAGTAATCTGAAGCCAGCCTGGGCACTGTTAAAATGGAGGACTGGGCTTTTAAAGAGGATTTGGCTCCAACAATTCGTATTCGGCGTCAAATCATGACGTCACAACACTCGGTGTCATGCTGATCGGCGTCACTTGACCCCCAAACCTGGAAGTGCGCACCTGTGCACCCTAAGGCCGGACACACCGGGAGGTAAGGGATGAGGAAAATATCCGGACGCGTATTAAGGTGGCCATACACGGGCCGATAAAAGCTGCCGACAGACCGTGTCAGCAGCTTATTGGCCCGTGTATGGGGGCCCCCGACGGGCTTCCCCGATCGAGATCTGGCCGAAAGTCGGCCAGATCTCGATCGGATGGGGTTAAAAATCCCGTCGGATCGCGGCCGCATCTGTTCGTTGATGCGGTCCCGCGATCCGACCGCCCATTTGTGAGAGCTAGGATCCGATCGTTGGGCCCTAGGGCCCACGATCGGATCTGCCCGATATTGCCCACCTTCAAGGTGGGCATATCGGAGGGAGATCCGCTCGTTTGGCGACATCGCCAAACTAGCGGATCTATCCGTGTATGGCCACCTTTACACAAGTGCTCTGTAAGGCTTACTATTCAGGCCTTCTCCTATTCATATTCCAGTCTCTTATTCAAATCAGTGCAAGGTTGTTAGGGTAATTTGGACCTTAGCAACTGGATTACTGAAATTACAAACTGGAGAGCTGCTGTATAAAAAGATAAATAACTCAAAAACAAATAATAAAAAATGGAAACCAAATGCAAATTTTCTCTAGCACATCATACTAAAAGACAATTTAAAGGCAAACAGCCCCTTTAATTCTTATTGTAAACAAAACCAGCCTGTTGGGTTTGGTTAATGTTTACTGGTTTAATGGTTAAGTAAACTTAAGGTATGAAGATCAAAATTACAGAGAGATCCACTATCCAGAATAGCCCAAGAATACTGGATAACAGGTCCCATACCAGCTGATTATAACTTGGTGACTGCCATTGCTTTATAAATGCTGGAGGTGCAGCACACTAGGCACTAATCATGTCTTGTGCAGATATACACTATGCTGCAAATCAAGTAACCTGTGCATTCAGAAGGATGTTTATATAAATCACCTTTTTATTGTAGACTTTATTTTACATGCACCATATGCTTTATGGCCATTATTACTATACAAATTAGTTTCATTGACATCTGTATTTCATCTACAATGTATACTGTATAGTATATATACAAAACATACAGTTCGTTCATTCAAATGTGCTTCCCCTTTATCTTTCTCCTTGCCATTCTTATTGTGTTGGTCCTGGTGCCTTGGGAAGAGACAATTGTATACCATTATGAATAGGAATGTCAGGAACATAAAACAAAGGAAACCTTTAAGAAAAGAGGTATGTAGGCGTCAGTCTTATGTATCAACATAAATAAGCTCCGTTCTAATGGGTTTCATTATTTAATCGCTTGATGTATGAATGTTCTGAGAGCACAAAGAGAATATTACAGCAATGATTTTATGTTATGCTTTTTTTGTGCCTGGCACTGCCATTAAAGTATATCAAGGACTGGATTTCATAGAAAGGCTGTATTTGGCAACACACATAACTGTTTGACCCTCCCGTTATGTTTGTTCCTGATCAATGAACAAACCCACATAGCCCATCTTTATCTTACTTTCATAATAAAGTTGCTGTACAGATTTTCACAAAATTCTGTTTCTCTGTACTCATGCCTAACACATTGACTACTGACCACTGCACATGAGTCCCCACTGCTAGTACAGGTTTATAAAACAGCAAACTGGACATTGCGTGACTTTAAAACCTATAACAGCAAACCAACTGAAATTGAATTCACATAAAAGCATTACAAATGCAATTTATATAGATCATTATTACATATTACATAATTACATATAACATAATTACATATTATTACTAGTGATTAGTGATGGGCAAATTTATTTGCCAGGAGCGAATTCACCAGCGAAAATTCATCGGCGTCAAAAAAAAATATTGTCCAAAAAATGGACGCCGATGTCTAGAAGGGATGGCGGTGTAAAAAAATGAACGCCGGCATAGAAAACGAGACGCCGACTGTGTTTCGCAAAGTTCGCGGTAAATTTTTCGTCAAATCGAAATGTCGCAAATTCGCTCATCACTACTAGTGAGGGGAGAATTTATCCCGCTTCTCTGAAAATTTTCTGAATTTCCAGTGAAATTCACAAAACTGCAATAAAATCCTGAAACTTGAATTTTGACGCTCGCATCAATGTTGACGCTGGCGTCAAAGTCAATGGGCATTCAAATAATGTTGATGCACGACGGTTTTGACATGAGCGACTTTTCCATTAAATTTTTGCAGCAGTTTCGCAAATTTATTCGCTGGCGGTGAAACGCAGGTCCAAACCAGGTTTAAAGAAGAAGAGGATGACAGCAAGGCAGGAACACAATTGCATGAGCAAAGAAGGGGCCTTAAAAAGCCATTTAATTGGGAGAATATATTATATCTGAACCCAAATATTCTGCAGCAGACAGGCTATGAGGAAAGAAGTCATTAAATGAATTGTAGGCCTGGGAAATAAACCAGGGGATAGCCGAACAACACAAGCTGGTGTAGCGGGGATCTCCCCTGCACGTTTATTTAGTTGACAAAATAAACGTGCAGGGGAGATCCCCGCTACACCAGCTTGTGTTGTTCGGCTATTTTTCTCTATAGATAAGATTGGGAGAGGTGCCGACCCCTCCAGCCAACACCAGGCATCGACTACCAGGAGAGACTCTGGGGAAATTAGGTAAAATATTCGCTAAATAAACCAGGGGAAGCAGTAGCGAGCAATTCAATGGCAGATCATTAACAGACAAAGAGATTGGGGCATTTTGGGCTTCTAAAAACATGGCTTACAAAACCCCTGAAAACACTGCATTTTCCATTGCTCCGGAAAGTCCTGCAGTTTCAGCTTTTCTGACAAATTATGTTATCTCTTAGCCAGCCCAGTAACGTTTTTATGTAGTAATGATAATGAATATCTGTCAGCCTTAAAGGACATGCAAACCGTCCCCGCAAAAATGTAATCAGTGAACAGCCAAACATCTTTGGATACCTGCCACTGTAAAAGGTTAACAGTAAGGCTGCAATAGCCCCCTAATCACTTATAAATCCTTCTAGTCCTCTAAACCACTCTGCTCCCTCCTCTGGAATTTACTTTGGCTGTGGGCTAATGAGCATGCTCAGTTCTTTTCAGCTCAGATTACTAAATACACCCTCCAGTCTAACAGCCAATGAAGAGATAACATTGCTGGTTCCCATATAAACTCTAGCTGTCTGTTCCTATTTATTTTCTCCTGAGCTCATCTTAACCATTACAGTGCTCAACCCCAGCAGAACTTTTTATCAAAGTATGTTGTGCCTGTGTGTTTGCAGATGTCAATGTTACTGATAATGTGTCAGAGAGAAAATGGCCCCTGGGTGAAAGCTGCTATTTGTATTGTGAAAATGTGATGGCACTGGCTAATGGAGGGGGTATATGCAGTACAAATGATGTAGCTTGGGTGGGAAAGATATGCCAAACGTATTTATATAGTAGGAGAAGGTAGGCTTTTCATGTCCTTTACAACATTTTGCAAAACATGTGTATATATATATACAGGGGATCCGAGAACCTTTCCTGCTGTTCTGCCTGCGACATCATCCAGCCTGTCTACAGGCAAGGGAGACATCTGATTGGCTGGGAACCCCAGAGGACATCACAAGAAAGAGGAGGTCAATGATTCAAAGAAGTGAAGACTGCGCTTAGTCCAAAGCGATAGGAACAAGAGCTGCACCAAAGTTCAGTTTGTGGATCCACTTGTCCACATATGATTCGATAAAAAAAAAGAAAGAAACAAAAGGTGCGCTTGGATATACCTATAGAGAGAGGGGAGACAAGGCCTATATAGTGTAGTACCCTCTATGCACTCGAGAAAATATTGGACGATTGGTTCTACTCACATATAAAGAGATGTAATTTCGCGAAAAGAATACCGATCGCGTCTGCCAGCAGTCAGAGGTCGGTTTGCGGCTGATGTATCTGGTCAGTCTTGTGCCTATTGGATGGGAGTGCCAAATAGTGTGGTAACGCTAATTAAAGTAAAACTGTCGAGCAGTATTGCGCTTACCTCAGTTACAGATTTAAAGGCGCTGATTCGATCGTGTTCCGTTCCTCCACTTCTAAATCGGCTGAGCGGCACTTGTACGGATCTTTGCCGGGTCGCGGCCAGATGTCCTTGCGTTGGGAGGGATACAATCTCCTCCTGCTGGTGTAGATCCGATGTCCACAAATGTTAGTACCAAGCTGTCTACCTGATCCAGATGATTAAACACTGAAGATTTCACCTGAGGTGAAAGTTTGAGGTGTGCTTAGGGGTAAAAGATCACCAGGACCAACCCGAGTCCCTAGGACGCTTTTCAGCAAGCCCTACTGCTTCCCCAAGGTTAAAAAGAAAACTTGCTTTATTGCTATCAGCCACTTATATGGGTATACCAGTTAGCCTGCTTAATATATACTCCCCCAATAAAAGACAGCATGCCTTTTTACATAAGATTCTACAGAGACACCTAGACATATTTCATCCATATTTAATTATTGGGGGCGACTTCAATATGTCTTTTTCACAAAGTATGGACCGTTCGCAACAAGCCTTAAGTCAGTCATCACATAATATGTCCAGGAAATTTAGGCAAGCAACATGACAATTTTCTCTGTTTGACCCCTGGCGAATCAATCACCCTAATGAGAAACAATACACATTTTATTCCAACCCTCATAACTTGCATACACGCATAGATTACTTTCTCATTTCACACCCCTGTTTAAGGCTTCAATACTCCACAGATATACTACCAATCACATGGTCAGACCATTCACCCATAACCTTACAATTACAATTCACGGCTCCTCCAGGCAGGGACCCACATTGGAGGCTAAACGAGACTATCTTACATGATAATGATGCAGTCCAACAAATTGAGACAGCGTTAAAGGAATACTTTCAATTCAATACAAATTCAGTACAATCTTTGGCCACACTTTGGGAGGCCCACAAGGCCACCATCAGAGGCAGATTTATAGCGCTTACTGCGCAAAAAAAAAAACTACATACAAACACATATAGAGAAATGCAATCCCAATTACGCACCTTGGAAAATACTTATAATACCCACAGCTCTGAAGCGGTGCTGACACAGATTTTACAATTAAGGAGCAAACTCAAGCAAGCTAAGTATAAGGAGGTTGAGAAAGCCATATTATGGACCAAGCAAAAATTTTACGAGAAGGGAGACAAACAGCACACACTGTTGGCAAGAAAATTAAGAGAACAAAATGCTTCCAATAGAATAACTGCCATAAGGGGGCTAACCTATAACCCCGATCAAATCGGACAGATATTTCATGATTTCTATCATAAATTATACAATTTAGATCTACCACTATCGATGGATGTAGGGAACGCCTCCAACCCCCTTACCAATTTTCTTTCAGAGGCAAATTTGCCAAAATTTATGGAATCAGATCTGCAAATTCTTAACCAACCCATTACCTCTGAAGAGATTGCAGCGACACTTAAATCAATGCCGAGTGCCAAAACCCCAGGTCCAGATGGGCTCCCATATAAATACTACAAGGCCTTTCTACATATTCTTTCTCCATATCTCACAGAACTTTTTAACCAATACCTGCAAGGTACCCCTATCCCTCATTCAGATCTGACTTCATATCTGGCTCTGCTTCCCAAAGAGGGTAAAGACTCAACTTTGTGCACTAATTATAGACCAATAGCTTTGCTAAATTCGGACCTAAAATTGTTCTCTAAGATCCTTGCCAACCGACTTGCCCCTATACTCCCACGCCTCATACATAAGGATCAGGTAGGATTTATACAGGGGAGGCAGGCGGGGGACAATACAAGAAGGACCATTGATCTTTTAGAATTGGCTCACAAACAAAGTCAACCAATGCTATTACTCAGCCTTGATGCCGAAAAGGCATTCGACCGCTTAAGTTGGCCCTTCTTGTTTGCCCTCCTCCGACACCTGAACCTGTCAGGCCCTTATTTAACAGCACTAAGGGGCCTATACAGCACACCGTCAACATACCTTAAACTTCCAGGACAGGCCCACAGTCCTATCCCAATTTCCAACGGTACGAGACAGGGGTGTCCTCTTTCCCCTCTATTATATGCTCTTAGTATAGAGCCCCTGGCAGCAGTGATAAGGAATAATAAGGATATCACTGGGATACAGGTTAACCAGGAGCAATTTAAGTTATCTTTGTTTGCCGATGATGTGCTATTAACCATTACTAATCCTCTTCTAACTCTACCATCCCTACATAAAACTTTGGAGGAATACAGCAGGCTGTCAGGACATAAAATCAATCTAAGTAAAACAGAAGCCCTGCCAATCCAACTATCTCCAGCAACTTTGGAAACCCTACAATCTAAATTTAAGTATAATTGGAAATCAAACTGGATAACTTATCTGGGCACCAAAATCACCCCTTCATACAACCAACTATTTGTCCATAATTTTACTCCACTCATCAATCAAACAAAGGCTACCTTGCAACGTTGGAATTCTCATTCTTTGTCTTGGTTTGGGAGGATAGCTGCGTTGAAAATGAATATCCTCCCCAAATTTTTATACCTATTCGAGACTTTGCCCATTTTGTTTCCTCACAAAGTCTTTCAGGAAATACAAGCCATGTTTCACAATTTCATCTGGGGAAACAAGCGTCATAGAATACCTAAAACAACACTGACTACTCAGACCAGGAATGGGGGCCTTGGCGTCCCTCTGCTTCAGAAATACTATGAGGCAGCCCACCTCAGACAATTATTGGCCTGGTCCCATTGGAAGCCTAATACAGTATGGGGACATATTGAAAATGTCCAGGTCCCAGGAAAACATCTTAACCACCTAATATGGTCTTCAAATAAGCATAGGACCCCGAAGTCCGACCTTCTGAGACCCACACAACATACTCTGGGAATATGGAACAAACTCAAAACAAAATTCAACTTAAGCTCTGCCTTCTCCTTGAACACGATATATCTTGAAAACTCCGATTTTCCCCCAGGCTTATCACAGGGGTTCTGTACTAGGTGGCAAGAAACAAATCTCCACACTATTAAGGATCTACTGACCCCCACCAACTCTCTTTGGACATATGGTGAACTGTGCCAAAAAGCCCCAGGGACTCAACTCCATCAATTTGAATACTTTCAGCTGCGACATTTTCTGCAACCATATATTCGGCAGGCGAAATCCACTACTCCCCTCCCATTTGAACTTTTATCCAGATCAGGCCTACCACAGAAAGGCTTAATTTCTAAGATCTATAAAATTTTACTGAACCCAGAGCCAGATAACCCTTTCAAACACTCATATATGACCAAGTGGGAAGAGGACTTAGGACAACAACTAAATGCAGAGGACTGGACGGCTGTTTGGCTCAATGCCCAGAGGATGGTCACTTGCTCCAGGCAAAAAGAGAGTCTGTACAAGGTGCTTATGAGGTGGTATCATACCCCGGAGAAGTTGCATAAGTTATTCCCAGACCATCCCAACACTTGTTGGAGACAATGCGGAGAAGTGGGCACATTAAAGCATTTTTTCTGGTCCTGTGCTAAATTACAACCATTATGGGATGATGTAGAGACCTTACTAACCCGAGTAACAGCCCATAACCTGCCTAAAGACCCCTTAACTTACCTTTTAGGAAAACCGTTCCCTCGACTCTCCAAACAGTCCCAGACCCTAGTCAACCAGATCCTAACGGCAACCAGATTGTCTATAGCAGCTAAATGGAAGTCAATAGATTCCCCGACCCTGTCACAAGTGATAAATAGGGTCAATAGCAATCGTTACTTTGAAGAAAGAATAGCTTACATTCAGAATAAAACTCCTAAATTTCTGCAGGTCTGGTCTGTTTGGATACTTGAGGGTCTGGCTGAATAATTTATAATTGTTATTGCACATACCCAGATGCCGCTTTAACATAAACTCATCCTTTTACACTGTAGATTCTGGCTTTTAACCGTCTTATGTCTTCAAGGCTGATTGTTATAGTTTCATTTTTATTATGTTCTCAAAGTACATTGAGTCTCATGGATCCTGTAATTGTTTGACATGGCTAATGTTGACATATGATATTTTGCATGGCTCATGATAATGTAAGATTTCTGTGTTACTCAATAAAAAATATAAGTTACAAAAAAAAAAAGAAAACTTGCTTCTAACAGGAGCAAAAAAAAAAACAAAAAAAAAAAACTGAAGCAGAAGGAAAAAAAGACTTTTTTTTTTTTCCTTCTGCTTCAGTTTTTTTTTTGCTCCTGTTAGAAGCAAGTTTTCTTTTTAACCTTGGGGAAGCAGTAGGGCTTGCTGAAAAGCGTCCTAGGGACTCGGGGTTGGTCCTGGTGATCTTTTACCCCTAAGCACACCTCAAACTTTCACCTCAGGTGAAATCTTCAGTGTTTAATCATCTGGATCAGGTAGACAGCTTGGTACTAACATTTGTGGACATCGGATCTACACCAGCAGGAGGAGATTGTATCCCTCCCAACGCAAGGACATCTGGCCGCGACCCGGCAAAGATCCGTACAAGTGCCGCTCAGCCGATTTAGAAGTGGAGGAACGGAACACGATTGAATCAGCGCCTTTAAATCTGTAACTGAGGTAAGCGCAATACTGCTCGACAGTTTTACTTTAATTAGCGTTACCACACTATTTGGCACTCCCATCCAATAGGCACAAGACTGACCAGATACATCAGCCGCAAACCGACCTCTGACTGCTGGCAGACGCGATCGGTATTCTTTTCGCGAAATTACATCTCTTTATATGTGAGTAGAACCAATCGTCCAATATTTTCTCGAGTGCATAGAGGGTACTACACTATATAGGCCTTGTCTCCCCTCTCTCTATAGGTATATCCAAGAAAGAGGAGGGCCCAGATAGAGCCAGGGTTTGGAGTAAAATTAATCGGATGGGCAAGCAAAGGCTATAAAGGAGCCCTTCTACTACAGAATCCAGTCAGAACCAAAGTGAGAGAGCTGCCCAGGAATATAGACAGGCTCCAGCCAAATAGAAAGACCAATCCTGTTCCCTGCCCAACTGCCTGTGGATCTCTTTTGCCAGCCTTGTGAGTCCCCGGTGAGTGATCCATTGGAGGGAAGATATTCAAAAGCCCAAGTCTGTGCTCCACTATGTGAGGACAGGTCCTATCTATTGCTGCATTATACATTTTAAACAGGGACTATGTTTTACCTGCAACTTACTTGCTGCTTTCAAGGTTAAAACTCCCAAACTTGTTTGCCCTTTTATTGGCTACCAGTGGGATCACCTGACTATAGTTGGGTAAAACATAGTCCCTGTGTAAAATATATAATGCAGCAATAAAATTTCTAATGAATCAATGTAGTGTAGGACTGGCCAGATATGGAATGACTTTGACGTACTTGGCCAGCTTAAATATATTGTGATATAAAGACAAACAATCCCTGTTTTATTTAAAGGGTAATGCGTGTAGCTTAAGGCACAACATGTCTCAATGTCTTAAATATATTATTAAGGAGTTGAGTGCAGAGGACCTCTTGTATTAGTCAGTATGAATTTTGTGTTCACAGTCTCAACACCCCCGCTTAATGTTTCTAAAAGTTAGTGGCGAGCACAACTTTCCCTTGTTTTAGTTTATACAGGAGCAGTGGCCAGCTCCATGTTGTAGCTCCCACCCTTCCCAACTATAGTCAGGTGATCCCACTGGTAGTCAATAAAAGGGCAACCAAGTTTGGGAGTTCAGGGATTTTGGGAAATCAAACCACTTGAAATGAAGTATTCCAAAAAGTCTGTTTCAACAAGAGGTTATGTGAAAGTGTTTTGTTCAGGTTTTTTTCTTATTGCATAGTCCCTAGTTGTTCAGGCATAAGGTAAGCAGAGTCTGATAATGAGGGCATTAGCTGTCATTCCTTTCAATTAGCAGGCAGGACATGTATATTTAAAGTGACCCTATTGTCTAATGTTAAACAATTCACTAGAAATCCTTTGAAAAACCAATCTACTGAATATTCATCATGCGCCTGGAGGGTTTCTGATGGCCCATAAGGTCAAAGTTTAGTGTGTATGTAGCTTTTCAAAAGTCAGTATAATGTGCACATGTGGGAATCAAGAAATTATGAGCTAACAATCTGTAATTCTCAGCAATAGGGAAATTAGTAAAAAGAAAGGGGGGCAGGGGAATAAAGTTTTCTCATCTATTAATTTGTGATACCAATATATAATATACTAACATACAGATACAGAAGGAATGTATTTGTGCACCTTGTAGGGACACATCCTTTCTAAATTGATTAATGTGTCATACATGAAAGTACATACATTTTAAAAATGCAAGCCACTTATAGTGTGTAGGAATGGGCAAATTTGAACCATTTCGTCTTGCCAAAAATTTGCCATCGAAGCTCATTAAAGTCTATGGGCATTAAAAAAATATTGTCATGTGGCGTAATTTTTTGGACGCGTGTCATTTTTTTTTGCCACACAATGCCATATAAATTTATGGGCGTCATTTCCACGGCGAAACAAGGCGAAAAAAATGTGGGATGTGTTAAGCAAATCTATTATGGGGAAGGACAAATGGATACTTATAGTTAAACTTGGATGCCAATGGACATCTTTTGTTATGTTAATTTGCAAGTCCCAACACCTCCACTACTTTTATATTTGTACAGGACGTAAGATAGAAACAATGATTAAGAACAATGCTCAATAACATGGCCGGAACTAGAGGTAGGCAGATGAGTTACGTGCCAAGGGTGCAACGGTGGGGGCGGGGCACCAGGCACGTATCCCTTCTGTAGCCTACCCATAGACCAGGACCTTGCTCCTACTTCATTCTACATAGTCCTCTACTCCCCTAGGTGGTGTGTGCTTGTTTGCTTGTGCGCGCATAGGATAGGGGGAAGGACAAAGCCAACCAGGTTGCCTAGGGTGCCCAGCTGGCTTGGCCCAGTCCTGCTCAGTAATGCTTTTAAGAAGATATCTGATACTGAAAGTATAAAATATATGAAATGCTTGAGAACTGGTGCTTTCCTGATAACATGAACCAAAAGTGTGAAAAAAATTGCTCACTACATTAATAAATAGCAAACTAGCCACTTGAGCAACAACACATGTATAGTCTTTAATTTCAGAAATCTTTATGTAGGAGCTGAAGGGTGCAGATCTGGTCTTGGTTTTGCAAGTAAGAACCACAGATTGTTCTACCCAGGGAATACATATGCCATCCAGCAGTCCAACAGTATATTAAAATATAGCACAAACGCCCATCCCCTTTAGCTTCTGCTGATTAAACCATTCATTGTGCTCAAAAATGGAGGTAGCAAGTGTGTGTCTGCAATTTTTTTGTCACAGATAATGCTTTCTCTTCACCTTTTAGTTAATCAGAAATCAAAATAAATTTGTTCTATGACTACAGCTCCGGTAAGACCTTATTTGTATCCAGCACTATCAACAGCAGGAATAATGACTGGTTAGGAGTTGATCACATATAAATGGCCTGGTTACCATTAAAGGTACCAGAAGGAGTGAGAATTCAGTCTATGTCTAATGACGCAAGGGAACCCTGCAACAAACGCCACATCCTTACCAGGCTATAGCTCCAGAGTTCTCACAGTGAATTGCTTCAATCACTACAGAGCCTTGCATTATTAAAAATAAATTTATATTTAGGATGCTTTATCTAAAACCTAATGAAAGTTCAAGCTTTGAAGTGATTTCTGGATATTTCATAGAAATGGAAAGCTTTGTTTGGAGTAGAAAGAATTTCACAAAAAACTACCTTTTTGATGTGTGCCTTTGCTACAATTCTATGTATAACTATGTATAACTATATACATATCTCCACAGTAATGACTTGGCACCCACAGGACTAGCTTAAAAAATGAAAACATACTTTTTATAGGGCAAAATCAACATTTTGGTCACATATTCAGACCTTTATCAAGATGAATATATGTCACAAAATGTTAAAATGTTGATTGTGCACAATAATTCTATAAGATATATATATATATATATATATATATATATATATATAATCACACTCCTTGTACCTTCCGCACTCCATTCTCAGGAATTGACCAAGGTGCTACCAAACATTGCTGTTTGTTGCACACTGGGATTTGTTGTAGAAAAATTAAAAATTCATACTTTTATATAGTATGGCCGTCTTTTAATGTATTAAATGAAAGTATGAATTTTTAATTTTTTTACAACAAATCCCGGTGTGCACCATTTTTTTGAGGAATATATATATATATATATATATATATATATATATATATATATATATATATATATATATATATATATATATCTATATATATATATCTATATATCTATATATATATCTATATATCTATATATATACACACACACACACACACACACACAAATACAATACAATATATATGTACACACATATTAAAATAGTGGGAGATTAACATAAAATAATATACACAGCATTTCTATAATTAACATAGAAATTGGCCTATAATTCATTCTACAGGCATAATCCTTGCCAAACGACTGGGACAAAAGACTCTGATTTTCTGAGCATCTCATCTGGGTAATTGTCATAATGTTTATTGGTCACACAGCCATATGAAAGATAATCAGCAGATTTACTTAGTGATTTCAGTCTATATTTTAACTCGAGAAATGAAAACTGTATCCTATATTGTTACTTAATCAACCCCTTTCTTCTGCTGTAATTGAATATATACTCTAATTCCCAGTTTGTCATCTTTACCAAAGGCAGAAAAAATATGTACTGCAGTGAAAGCTTTATTATGTTTTTATAAAATTTAGATTGTTCCAGGAGGCTTGAAGTCTGCCAAATACAAAAGAAAATTGATGCCCTGCCTGTGTGTATATATCAAAAACAATTAGTAGATATTGCATGCTTTTTGTTCTATAATAGTGATTTTATAGATTTGATTGTATTTTTTACAGTTTAATTGCTTTTTGTAGTTAAAATGATATAGGAAAATTGAATAGGATACTTGAAAGGTACATGAGAATGTGTGAGGGCAGATACTTTAAGCTAAAATTTAGATTAATAAATCCAATTTACATTTGGCAGGACAGTATAAAAAATGCAAATGTAAAGGCTTTGTTTTCCACACTTTGTCCCATACTTTGTACCCAGAGCCGCAAGTGTTTACACACCAAAATGAGGGCAAAGATCTGCACATATATCATAAGCGGAGTCTGAGCTGCCCATGACCTCCCCTCAGAAGCTTGTGTATCATTCAGAAAAAAAGCTAGGGAGCTCCAATGGCCAGGTATTAAATATGGGTCTCTGTTGGACCCACAGTTCTGCAATCTGTACTTCGTGCATAATGATTTTTGAACATTTTGTCTTCTTTCTTTTTAGGACCATTTCTTGAATAGGATTTTGATGTGTCAGGACTACCCAAATATGTAGAATTAGTAGGTAGGAGCTTATATTCTTTTTAACCCTGAGTAAACTGGTAAGGTGTTTTCTGAAAATAAGGAACATGAATACTGTGCATTAATTAGCAGATGGACATAGGGTACACATTAAATAATGGAATAGCTGATAGGCTGAAATATAAATCCACATAACTGCCCAATAGTTAGGACTATTAGCAGTATGAAAATCAGGTCCTTAATCAGCTAGCAAGAAGGCCGTTAACAAGGCTGGGGTCAATAGCAGGAGATAATAGAATTAGGAATAAGGTGCAGGAATTTACTCAGGACCTCATGTTAAAGGGAGCTTTTTTTTTTTTTTTTGAAACTGTATTTTTTATTTGTAATTACATGAATAAGTAAGTGGTACATTTCCAATTCAACACAATATCAAATATATGACATGGGTTTTGAGGTGTACAAGATAAGATCAAGCCATACAACATCATTGGTCAAGTCATACAACAACAGTAATTCTCAGTATTTGAACCCAAACGACTGACAGCCTATATGGTCCGAGATATTCTTCGGGGGGGGGCTAGATGGAGTCCCATTCCCTATATATAAGTGAGGAACATTTCTCATCTCAACTACTCTACAACTTATCTATGGTATCATTGAGATTCTTGCAGTTCTCGGTAGTAACCATTCCACATAAACCAGTCCTCTTCAGATTCCAACAACTTATCATGGGCCAAGGCTGTTAAATATTCCATTCTCCTAACATGTTCTATCCTATTAACTAAATCCCACAAGGATGGGGGGGATGGATCCTTCCATTTTGCAGCTTTAAAAGGCTTACCCCAGGTCTCCTTTTTGCTGCATGTGCTCATGGATTTCACTTATTCCTGTCCATGTGCCATTTGTGCGTGCACATACGTCATAATAACCAAGCCAATGGCGCCCAAAGAAGAATTATGAAAGAGCTAGACCACAGATAAATGATTCAATGAATCATAAATGGGAAAGAAAAAGGGTCTGGTTTAATTAAATCCTGGAAAACAGTATTGAGGACACTGGCTTTAAAACAGAAGGAAAGTTAAACCTACTTTCCAATTGCAGAATTGATGTTGCTCACTTAAAATACCAAATCATTTTTTTATTACACTCCTTTAGCCACACTCATAATCCAAAGTATGTGGGAATCAGTTAAATTAAATGCTACATTTCTCAGCTAGTTTTCCAATTTGCACATGCACATCTTTTGCATTCCCACTTGGCAGAACAATAAAAATAACAATAAGAACATTGCATCTCTATGGAGATGAGGGTCAATAATAAAGCTGGGCGAAACAGAAACAGTCAGAGGTGACAGGTCTTAGTAGAATTTATCATGCATGCACTCTCCCAGTTTGTTTCATTTTTTAGACTGACAGGAAATGTTGAAAGGTGTTGTATAAGGGTAAGGCCACACTAAGCGATAGCGCGGCGATTTGACTCGCCGCGACTATTCGCCGCGACTTTTAATCCTCAATCGCTGGCGAACCTTTGGCGCTGGCGTCTATGGGGAATCGCTGCGTAAAAACACACGCGGCGATCTTTTTTCTATTGTCGCTGGAAATCGCCTCGCTAGGCGATTTCGAGCGACAATAGAAAAAAGATCGCTGCGTGTGTTTTTACGCTGGCGATTTTGCGCGATTTCCCATAGACGCCAGCGCCAAAGTTTCGTCAGCGATTGAGGATTAAAAGTCGCGGCGAATAGTCGCAGCGAGTCAAATCGCCGCGCTATCGCTTAGTGTGGCCTTACCCTTAGGCTGCATTACTCAACAGACATATTTCTGGATTGGTGTGACTACTGAGGTCTGTGTGATATATGTAAGGTTACCTATTTTATAAGCCATTACAGTAAACTAACCATTTACTTGTTCTTTAATAAGGTAGGAACAGAAGTAAGTAAGTAGTAGATGCTTGTTTTAGTTATTAATGAAACAGAAGTCTCAAAGCCTCCATTGAATAGAATATAAGAAGGGGCGCTATGCCAATAAAGCAAGATGAAAAACTCTCATCAGGCAGCAGCTTCTTGCTCCTGATAACTTTAAGAGACAAATGGCCAGTCCGTGGTCCAAGATTGAAGGGTCCTGACATTAGGGAAACTATATACAGTAGATAGATATCCCAATATACATATAACTAGAGTGCAATCCACAATAATGTAAACAAATCATATATGTGAAATACCGCTAAAGAAGACCAACATAGAATTCTGTATGAGACAGAGCAGATGTTGAGAATACCCGGAGCTGCTTTCTTATAAGATGATATTCAGTACAGGTGTTATAATATATTAGTCATCACCTGTAATAATTGGGTGTGATAAAGGGCTCCAATAACTGAGGACAAGCTGGTGCAGCTGGGAGAACTGAGGTAGAAAAGCACAAAACTGCAAGTAAAATATTTGAATTTACTTGAATGAGTTGCAATAATCGCACCTGATTAGGGATGTAGCGAACGTCGGAAAAAAAGTTCGCGAACATATTCGCGAACTTGCGTCAAAAATGCGAACGCGAACCCCATAGACTTCAATGGGAAGGCGAATTTTAAAAGCTAGAAAAGACATTTCTGGCCAGAAAAATGATTTTAAAGTTGTTTAAAGGGTGCAACGACCTGGACAGTGGCATGCCAGAGGGGGATCAAGGGCAAAAATGTATCTGAAAAATACATTGTTGACACAGCGCTGCGTTTTGTGCTGTAAAGGGCAGAATTCACACTACATTTTTAAACCTGTGTAATAAACTGCTTTAAAACGTCCGGCGTCTACATGCCAATCAAGTCATGTAAAGGTTACAGCCTGTTCACATGCAAAGACAAAACGCGGCGCTTACTGCAATGCAAAAAAACGCAAAGAGCTTTAATGAATGATACCGTCAAGTGAGCAAATAATAGTTGTTAATTACTAGTTGAGCTTGTCACCTCCAGGATGTTCGTCCTGTTGGTGGCAATATTTCTGTAGTGGCGTGTTTAGCAGTCACCGTGCTTGTGCGCACGTGCACGGTCAGGCAGAGGTAATTCAATGTACAGTGAAGTGAATCAAAAAACACTGATTCTGCAGTGTGGGCCCAGTTTTGGTCTACTTTATTGATCACCTGCGGTGACCATAAAAGATGCGATTTTGCCACTTTTGCAGAACCCTGAAAAATTAGGCATGTGTACTTTCCTTAAAAATTATGTTTTTTTTGTCGCAGCCACTGAAGCACAGAGGCCAGAAAAAATATGCCATATAAATGCTGAAAATATTAATTTTTTTTTGTCGCAGCCACTGAAGCACAGAGGCCAGAAAAAATATGCCATATAAATGCTAAAAATATAATTTTTTTTGGTCGCAGCCACTGAAGCACAGAGGCCAGAAAAAATATGCCATATAAATGCTAAAAATATAAAAAAAATTTGTCGCAGCCACTGAAGCACAGAGGCCAGAAAAAATATGCCATATCAATGCTAACAATATAAAATTTTTTTGTCGCAGCCACTGAAGCACAGAGGCCAGAAAAAATATGCCATATAAATGCTGAAAATATTAATTTTTTTTGTCGCAGCCACTGAAGCACAGAGGCCAGAAAAAATATGCCATATAAATGCTAAAAATATAAAAAAAAATTGTCGCAGCCACTGAAGCACAGAGGCCAGAAAAACTCAGGATTTACCTGGATTCAAATGAAACCAGTAGGGTTTGCACCCTAGTTTGTAATGGTGGCGGAGGGAAGAGGACGCTAAAGGACAGCTGTGTGTGGAGTCATGCGGCGTGCAGAGAAGGACAGCTGCATGGGGAGTCAGAACAAGTCTTCCGGCGTGCAGCAACCCTCCGAGATCCACGCCTCATTCATTTTAATAAAGGTCAGGTAATCCACACTTTTGTGACCTAGGCGAGTTCTCTTCTCAGTTACAATCCCTCCTGCTGCACTGAAGGTCCTTTCTGAGAGGACACTTGAGGCGGGACAAGACAAGAGGTTCATGGCAAATTGTGACAGCTCTGGCCACAGATCAAGCCTGCGCACCCAGTAGTCCAGGGGTTCATCGCTCCTCAGAGTGTCGATATCTGCAGTTAATGCCAGGTAGTCCGCTACCTGCCGGTCGAGGCGTTCTTTGAGGGTGGATCCAGAAGGGTTCTGGCGCTGCCTTGGACTGAAAAACATTTGCATGTCTGACGTTACAGAGTGGCCAAAGTGCTTTGTCCTTGCAGGTGCGCTCGTGGCAGGATTACTGGCACCTCTGCCCCTGGAATGTTGATGAGTTCCTGAAGTGACATCACCCTTAAAAGCATTGTACAACATGTTTTGCAGGCTGGTTTGTAAATGCAGCATCCTTTCAGACTTGTGGTACGTTGGTAACATTTCTGCCACTTTATGCTTGTACCGAGGGTCTAGTAGCGTTGCGACCCAGTACAGGTCCTTCTCCTTAAGCCTCTTGATACGGGGGTCCTTCAACAGGCATGACAGCATGAAAGACCCCATTCTCACAAGGTTGGATGCAGAGGTATCCATCTCCGCTTCCTCGTTATCAAGGACTACATCATCCACGGTCTCCTCCCCCCAGCCACTTACAAGACCAGGGGTCCCCAAAAGGTCACCACAAGCCCCCTGGGAAGCCTGCTCCTGTTGGTCCTCCTCCTCCACAAAGCCACCTTCCTCCTCTGACTCCACTTCTAACACCTCTCCCTGCATTGCAGCAGGTGCCTGGGCTCGTTCTGGTGATTCCGACCAGAAATCGTGCGCTTCCTGCTCCTCGTCACGCTGGTCTACAGCCTCATCTGTCACTCGTCGCACGGCACGCTCCAGGAAGAAAGCAAAGGGTATTAGGTCGCTGATGGTGCCTTCGGTGCGACTGACCATGTTTGTAACCTCTTCAAAAGGGCGCATGAGCCTGCAGGCATCGCGCATAAGCACCCAGTAACGGGGGGAAAAAAATCCCCAGCTCTGCAGATTCAGTCCTACCACCCAGTTCAAACAGGTATTCATTGACGGCTCTTTGTTGTTGCAGCAGACATTCCAACATGAGGAGCGTTGAATTCCAGCGAGTCTGGCTGTCGCAAATTAAATGCCTGACTGGCATGTTGTACCGCTGCTGAATGTCAGCAAGGTGTGCCATGGCTGTGTAGGAACGTCTGAAATGGGCCGACACCTTCCTGGACTGCCTGAGAACATCCTGGAATCCTGGGTACTTCGAGACAAAACGTTGGACTATTAAATTCAGAACATGTGCCATGCAGGGCATATGTGTTAAATTACAGATTGCTTCCGTTGTCACACACCACTTTTCCGATCTTCAGTTGGTGTGGGGTCAGCCACCGATCGGCCTGTGACTGCAGAGATGACAGGAGTACAGATCCGGTATGGTTTCTGCTTTCCAGGCACGTCATCCCCAAGACAGCATGACAACGGCGTACCTGGCACGTCGAATAGCCTAGGGGGAGCTGGGGGTGCACAGGTGTGGAGGAGGAGGACCCAGCAGCAGAGGAGGAAGAAGAGGAAGAAGACGAGGTAGAGAGCGAAGGAGGAGTAGAGGTGGTGGCAGAACCGCGTGCAATCCGTGGCGGTGACACCAACTCCACTGTTGTTGTTGAGCCACACATTCCCTGCTTCCCAGCTATAACCAAGTTCACCCAGTGGGCAGTGTAGGTGACATACCTGCCCTGACCATGCTTGGAGGACCATGCATCAGTAGTCATATGGACCTTTGGCCCAACACTAAGTGACAGAGATGCGGTGACTTGGCTCTGCACATGGTGGTACAGGTGTGGTATTCCCTTTTTGGAAAAAAAATTGTGGCTGGGTACCTTCCACTGCGGTGTCCCAATTGCTACAAATTTGCAGAAGGCCTCAGAGTCCACCAGCTGGTATGGTAAAAGCTGGCGGGCTAAGAGTGCAGACAAGCCAGCTGTCAGACTCCGGGCAAGGGGGTGACTTGCTTCTTACGCTCAAACATGGCCCTCACAGAAACTTGGCTGGGGGCAGATGACTGGGAACTGGTGGTCAAGGTGGAAGGCGGAGTGGAGGGTGGTTCAGACGGGTCAAGGACAGCAGAGGTAGAGCAGTAAAATGCTGGACCAGAAGGAGGGTGGCTTTTAGTTTGTCTGCTGCCTTTGAGGTGTTGCTCCCAAAGTGCTTTGTGCTTGCCGTTCATGTGCCTTCGCATAGAAGTTGTACCTATGTGGCTGTTGGGCTTCCCAAGACTCAGTTTCTGACTGCACTCATTGCAAATTACAACGCTTTTGTCAGAAGCACACACATTAAAAAAATCCCACACTGCTGACCTTTTTGAAGCTGGCAATCTGGCGGTAACAGTAGAAGTTGGCGGCGTTGGCGGCAATGGCGGGTGCGTTGGCCGGCTGACCACAGGTGCCGATACATGTTGTTGCCCTACTGTTCCCTGCGAGCTGTCCTCCCTGCTTCTTCTAAGTCTTATTCTCCTCCTGCCTCTCTGACTCTCCGTCTCTCCATCTGAACTATCCTCCTCTTGCTCTCTTCTACTGGGCACCCACAAAACATCAATCTCCTCATCATCATTCTCCTCAGATGCATCAATTTCTTCTAACAGCTCACAGAAGGAAGCAGCAGCGGGGACCTCCTCATCACTCATTATGTCCATCTCTGTTGTGTTCTCTGCCAGAATTATATCTGGTGTATACCTCTGGAGACGGTATTATTATTGATATTTAGACAGAATGTGAACAAGCTCACACAGCTAGATGGCAGTTGTTTGAAGAACACACTGGGCAAACAATGCCTACAAGGTCAACGTATACACTACTACAGCAGTGGATACGGAATATATTATTGCTGCTTGAGAAACGTCACTCAGGTGGTGTTTCTGGAGACGGTATTATTATTGACATTTAGACAGAATGTGAACAAGCTCACACAGCTAGATGCCAGTTGTTTGAAGAACACACTGGGCAAACAATGCCTACAAGGTCAACGTATACACTACTACAGCAGTGGATACGGAATATATTATTGCTGCTTGAAAAACGTCACTCAGGTGGTGTTTCTGGAGACGGTATTATTATTGATATTTAGACAGAATGTGAACAAGCTCACACAGCTAGATGGCAGTTGTTTGAAGAACACACTGGGCAAACAATGCCTACAAGGTCAACGTATACACTACTACAACAGTGGATACGGAATATATTATTGCTGCTTGAAAAACGTCACTCAGGTGGTGGTTCTGGAGATGGTATTATTATTGATATTTAGACAGAATGTGAACAAGCTCACACAGCTAGATGGCAGTTGTTTGAAGAACACACTGGGCAAACAATGCCTACAAGGTCAACGTATACACTACTACAGCAGTGGATACGGAATATATTATTGCTGCTTGAAAAACGTCACTCAGGTGGTGTTTCTGGAGACGGTATTATTATTGATATTTAGACAGAATGTGAACAAGCTCACACAGCTAGATGGCAGTTGTTTGAAGAACACACTGGGCAAACAATGCCTACAAGGTCAACATATACACTACTACAGCAGTGGATACGGAATATATTATTGCTGCTTGAAAAACGTCACTCAGGAGGTGGTTCTGGAGACGGTATTATTATTGATATTTAGACAGAATGTGAACAAGCTCACACAGCTAGGTGGCAGATGTTTGAAGAACACACTGGGCAAATAATGCCTGCAAGTGCACTACTATTGGTGCACTACTATGAAGAACAGCAAACAGCACTGGACACGTTAAAGAACAGTAAGATAAGTAAAATAAAAAAAAATATATATGTATATTAAAAAAAAAAAATACTCTGGTTGGTGCTGAACTACTAGGAGCAGCACAGTAGCACACCAGTCCCACTCCCCAACACAGCTAGCCTAATAGCACTGGGCTCTTATAGTAGCAAAAGAAAATAAAAGCAGTCCTTACAAGGACTATTGGGTTATTACAGCAGTCAGCAGATGAGATCAGAAGAGATCAGTGCCCACAGCAGCTACATACAGAGCACTGCAGTAGAAGGTAGATTACTAGCCAGCAAAGCTACCTAACCTAAAATGTCCCTCAAATCCCTGCAGAGTTCTGTCCCTACAATACAGAGCAGTATCAAGTAGATTACTAGCCAGCAAAGTTACTATCAACTGTCCCTCAAATCACTAACAGCTCTCTCCCTACACTAGCTCTTCCAAGCACACACAGGCAGAATGAAAAAACGCTGCAGGGCTTCAGTTTATGTATGGAAGGGGAGTGGTCCAGGGGGTGTGGGGGTGGTCCAGGAGGGAGAGCTTCCTGATTGGCTGCCATGTATCTGCCGGTCTGGGGGAGAAATGGCAAAAAAAAGCGCCAGCTAAGGCAAACCCAAATTGGCGAACGTCGCGCGACGTTCGCGAACATTCGGCGAACGCGAACAGTCGATGTTCGCGCGAACAAGTTCGCAGGCGAACAGTCCGCGACATCCCTACACCTGATGAATGAACTGGTTTCCTAGATCCCGTATACATTAATGCAAGGCATTGGGTATTTGCATTTAAACCATTGTCATAAAATGTAATTGCACTTAAACCTGAACCCCTTTTTATTTTATTATATTGTTTTTAAGAGCACTCTCTACATTTTAATAATATTCAAAGGAGGACCTTTATTTAGTATTTGCACCTATCTGTATCAAATTAGTACACGCACCTTTCCATTGTATAACTGTTTATTTAAGCACAGGATAGCCAGGTTTAGAATAATCCGCAACATTCATAAGCAGTCACATTCACTATAACGTCTTGCAAAATGCCAAGAACAATGCAAGTTTTGCTAATAAACCTCAGTCCCAAGAATTGGATTCTGCTGCTGAAGAAACATCAGAGATATTGCAATCTGAAGAATAATTCCACAGAAGATAAGCTTGCATGTCCAACAAAATTTCCTAAAAGAAGAAAATATACAGAAAATTAGGCAGTAATTTCTTTTCAAAGCATTTTTTGCTATTTAATTTTCATAGCTGCTAGAGAGCTTAAGACCATTTCGTGTTTTGGTCTAGGTGATCCCCTTGAAGCATCTTATTTTTTTGACGTATTAAAATAAAAAAATTCCACCAAACTAGAAACCATGATCGGACCTCATTAAAGCACGATATAATCGGATCAGGGACAAACTAGAAATCATGCAAAAACCGAAATTGTATGTTTTTTACCCGAATCGCTTGATTTCTCTGACTTTTGCCTGAAATGCCCGAATTTGGGATTTTTGCCCATAAAGTCTGAAATATTTGGATTTTCAGGCTAATTTCAGAGCAGACCACAGAAACTTTCAAACAGGATAGGGACCTCTCCCATTGTTTTATATACATCTGACCCATTGTGTTAGTATTGGGGTAATAGTGGGACAGACATGATCAAATCATGCTGCACCAGATGCTGCAAATTAGAACAAAATGTTCAGTGCAAATTCTGTGAGGCGGAGGCCATGAGCACCATCATCTTCTCCCTAAGGCACAATGTCATTTGTCGCCCCGTCCCCTCCCTTTTATTCAATCAAATTTTCATTGGGACCAGAGCAATGATTGACGTACAGGAAATTTTAAAAATTATCGTATCTCCTGCAACCCCCCTCCCAGTGTTTCTGAACCAATGTGGGTGTGGTTGGACATAAATCATGCCACCCTAGGCCTCGGCCTTGGTGGCCTTTCCCCAAATCTTGGCCTGCTGACCACTGGGAGAACTCTGTTTAAATCCTTGGAAAATGGCAAGCTTCATATGTCATTAAACTAATCCTCTTATCTTTCTTAATGAACTAAAATACCCTCAAACATATCTACATATGTAAAAGAAGTAGGAATGAATTACCTGTGCTTTATAACCTGATAAACAATCAAAGTGATATAATTTATTTTCTGCTGTAAGTAAAATATGCATTGCTCATTCCTGCTCCTGGAAACGGGGGATTGAACCTAATGGAAAAAAAAATTTCAGTGATTTATTTTAAATTTAATTACCTAATAGCAGAGAATGTTTTGCTCCATTGCTGTCTAAAGTCAACAATTTGCGTCAGTAAATTAAAGGGATCCTGTCATGGGAAAACATGTTTTTTTCAAAACGCATCAGTTAATAGTGCTACTCCAGCAGAATTCTGCACTGAAAGAGCAAACTGATTATTTTATATTCAATTTTGAAATCTGACATGGGGCTATATATTTTGCCAATTTCCCAGCTGCCCCATGTCATGTGACTTGTGCCTGCACTTTAGGAGAGAAATGCTTTCTGGCAGGCTGCTGTTTTTCCTTCTCAATGTAACTGAATGTGTCTCAGTGAGAAATGGGTTTTTACTATTGAGTGCTGTTCTTAGCTCTACCAAGCAGCTGTTATCTTGTGTTAGGGAGCTGTTATCTGGTTACCTTCCCATTGTTCTTTTGTTTGGCTACTGGGGGGGGGGGGGAAAGGAGGGGTGATATCACTCTAACTTGCAGTACAGCAGTAAAGAGTGATTGAAGTTTATCAGAGCACAAGTCACATGACTTTGGGCAGCTGGGAAATTGACAATATGTCTAGCCCCATGTCAGATTTCAAAATTGAATATAAAAAAATCTGTTTGCTCTTTTGAGAAATGTATTTCAGTGCAGAATTCTGCTGGAGCAGCACTATTAACTGATTCATTTTGAAAAAATAAAATTTTCCATGACAGTATCCCTTTAAAAACAAAAAAATCCCAACATATTTCAAAATGGCAAAATTGAGTGTTGTTAATCTCCCCTTTACTAACCCTCATACTAGTACCCTATTCTTACCTTGAGTGGGCAATCCCAACACTACAAATTTCTACTTTATATACAGTATATTTTTTTCAGCCTGTTTTCCTGTTTTATGATGAATAAAAGGTATATAAATGCTTCATTTAAATATAGAAACAAGTAGTGAACAAATCTGTACTGTTTTGCTTCACCAAAAAAACAAACAAAACTATGGTAAAATTTGTGAAATAGTGAAAATTTGTGAAATGGACATTTTTCACAGTGACTTTTTCTGCACTAAATACTTATGAGTCTATGGGCATTTTTTGCCATAGGGCTTTGTGCCATTTATTTAAAAAAATTATAGCCCTGAACAATGTACAGTAGGTTTTTATAAAATATATTGCATAAAACAGTTCTTATGCTTCATTTAAATAAACCATTTTCATAATAATATACTTTTTTAGTAGTATATGCCATTGGGTAATCTTAAATAGAAAATTGGCATTTTAAGAACTAAGTGTCTCCCCTGGGATCCACAGGGCAAACAAACAAACCATTTATGTTAGGTCACATGAGCCAATTAGTGGAAAAGTTCTGTTGTTTACTTCCACACTTCTTCCTGTTAGAGCTGGCTGGTCAGGTGATCTCTGAAGGAGCACAGAGACCATCACAAAATCAGGGCTCAATGTAAAGGGTCTTAAAGGGCAATATTTACTGAAATGTATATTGTAGTGTGGTAAGATTCTAGCGTAATATGCCACTTGATATGATAATATATTAACAAGATGATATTCATTTTGGGGGTAAAGCTTTCCTTTAAGAAACTATGATTAATATTTGGAGGACATGAACCTCCCTTCCTCAAGTAAAACACTGCTATGACAACAACATCATTTCTATTTCCTATTAAAACATACCTGTGTGGATGAGGGAACTGATAAGGAAGTCCATCTCCAGCTAGTAAAGGAGGGAACTTCATGTTAGGATTGCCTTTTGGAAAGTTCCTTTGTTGATGAATATAATCAGGCTGAAAATATGGATTGAAACTGAACAGCGAAGGATAAGAGGAGTAGAACAGAGTCTGAGCAACCTGATGAGGGTTAAACTGGCAAAACAAAGGGGGGGGGGACTGAGATTAGGAATATTATTATATATTCATAAAACATGTAGATACTACAAGTTAATGATTTTGCATCTCTTTGCAGGACTATGACAGAGTGGACAAAGTAATTGAAGACTTTATGAAGATGGAAGGCACAGCTATGAAAACAGACCACATACCTATATATAAAATATTTTTACAACAATGTTAGCCATGTTACAGTATATATGTATGTTATATTATTACTTACAGCCCAATGTATAATTCTGACATATCCTATGCAATTCATTTATCTGTAGAAGATATCATGATCTTTGACACACTTTAATACAAAACTTTCGTCATACCTTTCCCTCTCGTTATTCTTTTCTTGTATTTTTATTTAATTCAAAATAAAGAATCATGGGCCTGTGGGTTGAACCCGCACCTCCAAAAACTCAGTAGGGTTGGAAGGCCTCTGGAGATCTGAACCATTATAGTACCTTTGTAACATTTTTGTTTTTTGCTAATTAGGGTCATCTAGGACCCATCCTTCATTCTATGTTTTTAAGTATCGAGTGAATCTAAAAAATATACATGCACTGGCCTAGGTTTGTGTTACATTTCTAGAAATCTCTAGAAATATAGAATCTATAAACCCAGGGAAAATTTGGGCACAATATTCAAATGTGTAGTTGCTGTATGTGTATTTTTATGTTAAAATGTTGCTTAGATGGGGTGGGACAAAGTCCCTTCCAGCCAGTATGAGTTCATTTCAAGAAAGGTGCATGGCTAGGCTCAGTTAAATGCATTTTTGCTGGTGTCTGTTTATCTGTTACACTGTATATCTGTACTCTGAAATGATTCATTCCCGGAGCAGTGAACCTCACAATATGTGTGAGTGATTGCAAGCCTGACAAGAACATTAATGGCAGGTACCATTGTTTTTATCATGGAAGGAATCACAGAGTAATTCAGTTTGGCATGCTGCACTTAGTGTAATAAAGATGCCTCTGTGACATGGAGCTGCTGAGGGTGCGATGATATTTACTGTACCGTATGTGTATTCTCTGTCACAGTTGTGGTGATAAATTTGGAATGTGATGTATAACTAAAACATCACCAAAATGGGTGACAAATAGAATCCATATACAGTAATTACATCCTATAAGCTAAAGCCACATTAAGACTATTTGTATCTGCTTCATTTAATAAAATTAATTGTGGCCATGCTTCTCCTCGAGGAATTTTTTTCCCCATGATTAACAGAGGTGATTAATCACATATCTGTTTATTTTGTTTATCCTCTATGTCTCTATTACCCATTATGTCTTAATCATAACAACATAACTGTTCATGGCTTCTTGATAACAGCAGTAATTAAAGCCAAAACCATTTTTTTTTAAAGATTCTGGCTCATTCTAGAGGGCAACTTTTAGCATCTGGATCTGATAGTAAAATCAGTTATTATCACTGAATTATGTAGAATTGATGCTCATTGCTTGAAAGATTTTAATTTTTGGTATTTTGGAATTGATCACAATACTCTCAAATTACCCAAAGGGAGCATCTATGTTGGCAAAGCTTTCTCATTAATACCTGTTATCCACAATGCTTGGGACCTGGGGTTTTCCAGATAGTGGATCTTTCATTAATTTGTATATTCATACCTTAAGTTTACTAAAATAATATTTAAATATGTAATAAACCCAATAGGATTGTTTTGCCTCCAATAATGATTAATTATATGTTAGCTAGGATCAAGAACAAGGCACTGTTTTACTGTTACAGAGAAATAGGAAATCTCTTTTTAAAATTTATTATTTAATTAAAATTGAGTCTATGGGAGAAAGCTGTCCTGTAATTCGGAGCTGTCTGGATAAAGGGCTTCCAGATAATGGATCCCATACCTGTACAAGTTAAGAAGAAGCCTAGGTAGTTGTGCCTTCTATGAAAAGTGTCTTTTACAGGCCCGGTATAACTGGCCATTAATCCTTCTACGTCATTTCTAAAGGCGGTTCTAAGAATTGTCTCTTTACTTCCTCCTCAATCACTTTTTGCTAATACTTTCTATGTTTATTCTATTCACTTTTATTGTACTGCCCTTCTGTATTGGAACTTTATAAATACATGAAAGCTTTTAGCCCAATTGCTCAGGACCTGGGGTTTTCTGGATAAGGAGTCTTTGCATAATTTGGATCTCCATACCTTAAGTCTACTAAAAATGATTTTATTAAAACAGAGTCTATGGGAGATGGCCGTCCTATAATTTAGAGCTTTCTGGATAATGGGTTCCGGATTACGGATACCATACCTGTAAATTGAAAGAATTTGCTGGCAGCCTGTCAATGAGATTAGGACTGCTTAATCCTAATTAAAACTGCATGGAAGTTCAGGAAGGATGCAGAATACATTTTCAGTTCCTCATATTTTCTTTAGACCATATGGGATAATGACTCTTTAAAATTTGTGGTAAACAAACTGCTTGTACTTTCTCTAGATCTCTATGAAAAAGTTTTATTTTTCTTCTTGCCTCCTGCATAGGCCCTTTTCAGTTTAAATCAGGGAAGCCAGATATTTGCCCTCACCCACAATGTGGCTGTCCAAAGAAATTTTATCCCCTACCCCACTTGCTTATTGCATTCACAAACTTCTGTGTACAACATATTGATTTAAATATTAGGCCCCTTGAATATTGCATATCTTCGATCACATCATTGCTGTGTTTTCCCTCTTTTTAATATGACTGCACCAATGGAAACCTATACCATTATAAGAATGTAAAAAAGAATCAGAGAATATCCATCGAACGTTGAAACATCCGATGAGGAAAAAAATGGTTATACTATTGTTGAGAGATTGAACTAAATGATTGCAGACACTCGAGCTCCGTATGATCTCATCTCACTACAGAATTATAGGCAACACATTATCTCTAGTGCACTATGTATTAATAAACACATTGCTTTTGCATTCACAGAGGTTGAATACCAGTATTAATGGGATAAGGCACTTGAGGATTGTTATTTTTTAAATTAGTAGATAATTTTATTAGGTATAAGGAACAAAGGTTAGAGACTGATGGAACAGCAGAAATTGAGAATAAATTGAAGAAAGTTAATTTTGCTGAGGAAGAGGTAACGCTATAGTAGAATATGAATAAACAGAAGTGTAAGGTATATAAGGTATAGAAAATGCAATAAGAAAAACATCTCTTACAAAATGGAAATAAGCAGAGATCTTACAAATATACCACCCGAAACCACAAGGATATCTTCCACAAAGGGACCATGTATAACTACTACTACTACTACTATACAACTACTACTATACTTGTCTCTGAACTGCTAATCTATCAACAAAAACAAAGCTTCATATTATCCCTCTGCTTCAGAACAGATAATGACAACCCCCTCACCCCCTGAACAATTATGTGTATCCACACAAACGGCAACTAATATACATTATTATACATCATATAATATAATAATACATTAATAATAATACATAATATAAAATACATTATTTTTCATAATAGCCAAGAGACAAAATCAGACACACTATTAATAAAGAAATGGGAAAAAGATTGGGATAACCATTTCTCCGAATTAGAAACTAAAGATTTCATATTGAAATGGATGGACCCAGAAACTGCACAATCCTGGAAAAAAATTACAATATGCTTACACAGTGGTATTATTAAAATAGTTTTTATTGTGGGTAACCTATGCTGGAGAAGCAGGGAACAACGTGAGACTTTAATACATATATTCTGAGAATGAGATAGACAACAACTGAAAAAAAAAATAATCCTGAAACATATGAAACATATTAGCACAATTAGAAGGTCCAATTGATTATAAGGCAGAAAAAGACATTAACATATGTGTAAAAACATAGAATGAATGCAGTTATAACTAGGGATGTAGTGAACGTCAGAAAAAAAGTTCGCGAACATATTCGCGAACTTGCGTCAAAAATGCGAACGGTTCGCGAACATCGCGAACCCCATAGACTTCAATGGGAAGGCGAATTTTAAAAGCTAAAAAAGACATTTCTGGCCAGAAAAATGATTTTAAAGTTGTTTAAAGGGTGCAACGACCTGGACAGTGGCATGCCAGAGGGGGATCAAGGGCAAAAATGTATCTGAAAAATACATTGTTGACACAGCGCTGCGTTATGTACTGTAAAGGGCAGAAATCACACTATGTCAGGTGATGTTTCTGGACACGGAATGTGAAAAAGCTCACACAGCTAGGTGGCACTTGGTTAAAGACTGGGCAAACAATGCCTGCAAGGGCAACGTATACAGTAGTGGATACGGAATATATTATTGCTACTGTAAAAACATCACTCAGGTGATGTTTACCGACACGGAATTATTATTGTTATTTAGACAGAATGTGAAAAAGCTCACACAGCTAGGTGGCACTTGCATACCTCCCAACTGTCCCTCTTTTGACCACTCAACCCCCTGTCCCTCTTTTGTACTGGAAAGTCCCTCTTTTCTCTGCACTGAACAGCCAGAAAAAAAACAGTTTCTAACTTAATTGGCTTTTGGCAGAGAGCTCAGAACAGCTAACAGGTGCAAATAAGATACTTTGTAACAATTTTGACTCTGGTTGGTGCTGGTAGTGGTGAACTACTAGGAGGAGGAAGGAATCACCGGCACAACAGGTTATTTCCAGCAGGGAAACCCTTGCTCGTTTATGTTAACATGCTTGACAAAGGGGTTACGCCCCGAAACGTTGCATCCGCAAAATAAACGAGCAAGGGTTTCCCTGCTGGAAATAACCTGTTGTGCCGGTGATTCCTTCCTTCTCGATTGCTGTGGAGGTTGCCAATACCTCCTTCATGGAGCACCAGGTGTTACGGAACTTGGACGGCCAGGGTGTGCGAGGTTACTCCCTTCTTCTTCCTATTGAACTACTAGGAGGAGCAGCACACCAGTCCCACTCCCCAACACAGCTAGACTAATAGCACTGGGCTCTTACAGTAGCAAAGTAAAAAAAAACAAAAAAGAAAATAAAAGCAGTCCTTACAAGGACTATTGGGTTATTACAGCAGTCAGCACTCAACAGATGAGATCAGAAGCAGTGCCCACAGCAGCTACATACAGAGCACTGCAGTAGAAGGTAGATTACTACTAGTCAGCAAAGCTAACGAACCTAAACTCACTGTCCCTCAAATCCCTGCAGAGTTCTGTCCCTACAATACAGAGCAGTATCAAGTAGATTACTAGCCAGCAAAGTTACTAGCCAGTTAAAGTTATCAACTGTCCCTCAAATCACTAAACAGCTCTCTCCCTACACTAGCTCTTCCAAGCACACACAGGCAGAATGAAAAAACGCTGCAGGGCTTCAGTTTATATATGGAAGGGGAGTGGTCCAGGGGGTGTGGGGGTGGTCCAGGAGGGAGAGCTTCCTGATTGGCTGCCATGTATCTGCTGGTCTGGGGTGAGAGGTAAAAAATAAACGCCAGCTAAGGCGAACCCAAATTGGCGAACGTCGCGCGACGTTCATGAACATTCGGCAAGCGTGAACAGTCGATGTTCGCGCGAACAAGTTCGCCGGCGAACAGTCCGCGACATCCCTAGTTATAACGGATGCATCTAGAAATATGTTACGGTATTCAGTAGCATATTCAGGTCTGTTGCTGTCCAAGGCAGTTCCCCGTGTGACGTCTTTGGATGTGGCATCATTTATTCCAATCTTGAATCTGATTGGTTGGGACTGGGTAGGACACACAGAAAAAAAATTGTTTAAATTGACCACCCTATACAAGCTTGACCCTTCTAAAGACAAGGGGCAATTTCACAACTATTTATTGTCCCCAATAAAGACAAAGGGATAATTTCACTATATTGTGAATTTTCACCAGTGATTCGCCGCTGGCAATTAAATTTGTGAAAATTCGCTGGCGTAAAAATGTAAATTTTTTTTTCAATTTGCGAATTTTCCGTCAAAACGCCCCAAATTCGCCCATCACTAAGTTGCATCTTAGCAGCTGAATGCTGGTGGTTTTTGCCTAGCGTTACTTCAGCTGTACGAGCATTTCATAGAATTTTTGCAGCGTTCAGCACTCTTGGTATGGATGTCATTATTAGTAATGTTGGTGCAAATGCTTGAAGTGGCCACTTTTTATTACACATGTCCAAGTCCATAATAAAGACAAAAGAAATCCTATAATGCCCTAGACATGAACCCACCCTTAAACAAATGTGGCATGCCCCTCAAATTAGTTTTAAAAAATTGTTCACACAGAAATCTTTAATAGTTTTGGACTTTTGAAGGCAATACCGCTTTAAAAAAAGAAAAGTCGCCTCTGGCGAAAGAGGTAACGTTTAGTAAAATTCAAATCTTGAATTCGTGGGGTAATGACCATTCGCCAGAGCGTTAGGGTGTGAATGAATGCGAGCGACCGCCTTGTTCGCTAGCTTATTGTCATCTATGCCTGTTAGTGAATTGGCGATGTCCATGCAGATGGGATTTCTGGCAAAATGCCACTAGCGTCGGCCACTTCACACTTTGTGTAAATGTGCCCCAAAGTATTTGAAATCTCAGTAGTAGGCGACGTGTAATTATAAACCAGTAAAAAGCAACTTTGAGTGCTCAATGGCTTGTAGTGATGTGGGAGCTGACACAATACCAGCGGGATTACCCACAGGTCAGGCAGGTTCGGGTTTCATTTTGGGCATCCATGGGGGTTGCAGGTGGGGTGCTGGTCACACTGGGATACTACAATACTGTAGTGGCCGTGTAGTGAGAAATGGGTTTTTGTGACTTGCACCACTCCTCTGCTAATGTGGGTTATGTGCAGGTCCTACAATGGAAACAATTTATGGGTTAAGGTTGGTTGCAGATTATGATTTTGCGGAATAGGGTCAGGTGCATGTTAAGTTTCCCCTGATCTGCATGTGACTAATGGGTTGTTAATCTTGTGAGGGAAAAAAGTGAATGTAATAATTTTATATCAATCATCAACCAATCCAGCTACATTTTCTAAACTGATTTTAAACTGTGTAGAAAAAGTTATGTTTTTCAAAATCAATGTATATCTTTTAGTGTGCCTTCTCTATCCCTTTTTTAAATATTCATCTCTGAACACTGAGCACCCTAGAAAGTCAATATGTCTTTGAATATACAGTGCCAACGTTACTGCAAATGGAATAAAACAAGACCTCCGACTTTGACCGACTGGATCGCAGAGATGGAAGAGATCCGCAAGTTCAAGGAAACACAGATTAAAGTTGTCTATGTATACTATTTCATGAAAAATCAAAGTATCAGGGACCCCACAACCCCATTTTTTAAATCATACAATGGCACTTCCTTACTCTTCAACATTTAAAGGTTGATATATTCATGTTTAGATGCAATGTGTTATTGTTGTATGCTGTGCTTGACAAATTCTTTCGCCCATCTTCCTATTGTATAGTATAAACAAAAATACTACTGCCATGCCTAACTATTTACAATGATTACACATAAGCACCATCTGTTCACCCACCCAACACCCTAATCTTAACTTCATCAAAACCCCAGTTATTTTTAGATCCCTGCTAATGTATCACTAGCTGAATTGACAGACAACTCTGTATTTTTTTTTTTTTTTACATCAATTTGAAACCAGTCAGTTTCAGTAACTCATCTTACTTACAAGAGGACTCCTACATTGCCTGCAATTAAGAAGTGGTGCATGTTGATTTGAGGGAAGTTGGCTTGCTGGCTACAACCACCACCCCTGGAGCCCAAAGACATTCATTGCTTCTTTGGATTCTAAGGTTTGTTGAAGGTAATTGATGATACTTTCTTCAGAGACAGCAACATTTTAACTCTGGTGGGAAAACTGAAAATCATTTTAAAGATACTTTATTTTTTTTTCTATTGCTGCACATAACATCTGACTATATTATTTTGTGAATTCTCATTATGTAATCTTCCCATAGAAAAGCAAATATTGTATTCATGTCCTTGAAATATTTAATGGCTTTAGGGTTAATCCCCAGAGCTGCCATGAATCTTCTCGTGTTCTCTCAAGAACTACTGATTTAGGAGCAGCTAAGCAAGATCCTAATGAACTTCCTAGGGACTTGCTGTGTTTTGTAACCTTTCTGAATGTAGGTTTGACATTTGTATTACAATTTGCAGAGAATGAAAAATGGTTGTGGTGCTAGTTTTACCATTATTAGTCCCACAGCTATATGGATGTATGACTAAACTTCTCCTACATATAGTAAATACGGATGTACAACTATAAACATACTACACAGCCACAATCAGGTCTGGGACGAGACAAGGTTGATTGAGGCTGATTAAGGGTAAGGAAAGAAATGTTCTTGTAAGGTATTAAGCTACAACCCAGGAAGAGCCTACGTAGGAACACCACACCTTTAAAATTGAGAAATGAACACAAATTAATATACTTTATTTGTATTCGCTAAATACATTTAATGACTGCATTTGATGTGACCCTAAATAGGTAGGGATGTAGCGAACTGCCGTTTTGGTGTTCGCGAACGCCGTTCGCGAACACCGGCAAAAATGCGAACAGTTCGCGTACAGTTTGCGAACTTCGAACACCCGAAAAATCGTTCGATTCGAACGATCGAAGGATTTTAATCGTTCGATCGAAGGATTTTCGTTCGAATCGAACGATCGAAGCCATTCGATCGAATGCTTTTCATTCGATCGAATGCTTACAATCGTTCGAACGAATGGAAATCGTTCGATTTTAGCGGTCGAAGGAATCGAATGGTCGAATGGTCGAACGATTTTTATTCGAATCGAACGCGAACTCAAATTGGCGACGTTCGCGAACATTCGGCGGACGCGAACAGTCGAAGTTCGCGCGAACTAGTTCGCCGGCGAACAGTTTGCTACATCCCTATAAATAGGTAGTGTGCATGGGATTCTCTTATGGTGGAATACAGTTCATTAAATTATTTAAACCAAATTTCTTTTATGATAGTGCTGACATATTCTGCAGCACTTTATACCTCATCCCCTGTTTCAGTGGCGCTTACTATCTAATGTTCCGATCACATTTAGTTAATTAACCCTCGATATTCGACTCTGTTGAAGTTAAATCCTTTGACTTCGAATATCGAAGTCGAAGGATTTAGAGCTATTCGTTCGATTGAACAAGCAAAGGAATAATCGTTCAAACGAATGATTAAATCCTTCGGATCGAACGATTTGAAGGATTTTAATCCATCGATCGAACGAAATTCCTTCGATCAAAAAAAGCTTAGAAAGCCTATGGGGACCTTCCCCGTAGGCTAACATTGAGGTTCCGTAGGTTTTAGGTGGTGAACTAGGGGGGGTCGAAGTTTTTTTTAAAGAGACAGTACTTCGGCTATAAAAATGGCTGAATAATTGAACGATTTTTAGTTCGATTAGTTCGATTTGAAGTCATAGTCGAAGGTCGAAGTAGCCAATTCGATCGTCTATTCCTTCACTCGAACTAAGTAAATGTGCCCCTTAAACTCTGCGGTCATTTTAAACTTGCATTCACCTTGCAAAAAGTGCCCTAATTGGAATTTAACCTAGAACCCCACCACATTGCCTGCCATAGTTTGAAAAATCGACAACATTGCCCATCAAAGACCTAACTGCATGTGCCACAGAGTTTTATTTATTTTTGGATGACTCTTTGATCTATGCATTTATTGGCAACATGCAGCCAGCAAACTCAAAGAGACCATGACAGTAAAGGGTTAAAAACAAAGATATATATATATATATATATATATATATATATATATATATATATATATATATATATCCCTATATTGCATCTCTAATCTCCAAATACACTCCTTTACGAAACCTACGCTCTGCTTCTGATCTTCGCCTCACTTCTCCTCTGGTCACTTCTGCCCATTCTCGTCTACAAGACTTCTCTCGGCTTCTGCTTTTCTCTGGAACTCTCTGCCACAAGCTGTCAGACTTTCTCCTTCCTTCCAAACTTTCAAGCGCTCCTTAAAGACCCATCTGTTTAAAGAGGCCTATTCGATGTACCTTAATTAATCACTGCTGTATCAAAAATTACAGTGTTCATACAATCCTAATGTCTCAATTGTACCCTAACCTTTTAGTTTGTAAACCCTATTGTACTCTGTAATCCTTGTCTGTTATCTACCATTTATTCCCTGTTTGCTATAACTGCAGTAAAGCACTGCGTATCTTGACAGCGCTATATAAATAAATGATGATAATGATGATGATGATGATATATATATATATATATATATATATATATATATAGATAGTGAGGAGATCAGCACACTCATTTTCAGATGAATCAAAAGTGCTTTTATTCAACACAGCATTGTGTTGAATAAAAGCACTTTTGATTCATCTGAAAATGAGTGTGCTGATCTCCTCACTATCTACAAATGAACAATTGATCTTGCACCTCAGCCATCATACAAAAATAGAGTGCGGACGCCCACAGGACTTATATATATATATATATATATATATATATATATATACACACATCAGTACACCCTGCCACTGTAATACACAGGTCTAGTTAACCTGGTATACAGTTTGTTTACAAATAGATGAAGAAGCCGCACTCACAGGTCTTATCCAAATGTAGAAACCATTTATTTAAGAAACTAATGTTTCGGCTGCATCTCAGCCTTTGTCAAAGTTACAAATTGCAATAGAAACCTCCCTTAAATACCAGGAAGATGGCACGGGATCCCTGGTTCCCTCCCACTCTGATGTGTTCCCCCTTATCAAGCTAATGTGATACATCATAACTGAATCTAAGCAGCTGTCACTCAATATCCCCAACTGATACATTTACACAGCATATATTAGTTCTACACAGCATATGTTAGGTCCACTCTAGACCCAGTGACTTTCAGTAATGTGTCAATTAATAACAAAATATCTCTCAATCAGTAAACCGGCAACATTGTGTCAATCACCAATAACCCACAGTGTAGTTACTTTTCATACCATATTAACAATGCTTCTGTTACAACATGTTTCAAAGTGACAATTAAGAATATAAAATCCTTCTGTGAGCTTACCTCCACTCCAAGGGGCAAATTCACTAACCTGCAGAGTTGCGCTAGCGCAGGCTTCGCCACACTTCGCCAGGCGAAGTTTCGTTTGGTGATGTGGAGAGTCTTTGAAAGTATGTAGTTTTATTATCGCACTAGTGTGATAATAAAACTACATACTTTCAAAGAATCTCCAGTTTTCTTGTTATTATGTGATACCGTGCTGGAGATGGCTACTCCATGTGTTTGTTGAAGAGTCTGACTAACGAAGTCAATTGGTGGATTACTGAGGAATAATTTCCAGTTTTCATAGTTTGGTGATGGTCTATTCTTGTTTTAGCCCCATAATACCCCAATGTGAAGCCAATACAGAATGGGCTTGCTAAAATGAGAGAGGAAGAACTTGATTGGCCTGCACACAGCCCTGACCTCAATCTAGCTAAACATCTATGGGATGAATTAGAATGACGATCTGAGCCAGGCCTGATCCCAGCATTAGTGATGGCTGAATCTGTGCAGTGAAATGCATTGAATTCAATGGGCGTCAAAATAATTTTGATGCGAGTGACAATTTTATGCGCGACTATTTAGTCCAAATGCATTAAAATCAATGGGCATACGAATAATTTTGACGCATAACAATTTTTATACAGATGCAGAATTTTCAACGGTGCATTGTCGCCGTTTCACGAATAAATTGGCTTTTGGAGAAATGAGGAAATTCTCCTCAAATTCTTGTCTGGCGAACTTATTCACCCATCACTACCCAAAATCCATGCCCAACTTCTTACATAAAAAGTGAAGCACATTCCCATCTAACAACCTTTCAAAATCTAGTAGAAAGCCTTCCTAGAAGAATACAAAGTAAGGGTTGTTTTAGTAGCAAAGAGAGGACTAACTTGATTTTGTAATAGGATGTGCAACAGGTTCCCAAACTTTTGGCCAAATTGCATATGCGTGTGTGTGTGTATGTGAGTGTGTATATATATATATATATATATATATATATATATATATATATATATATATATATATATATATATATATATATATATATATATATATATATATATACTGTATATAGTATATTGTTATAGTAGCATGATTATCTATAATATGACATATCACTGGTATCATCATTGACTGGAATAACTATATTAGCGTTAACAAATTCTGTTGGTTATTCCTTTCAACAATATTCCTGCCATACTTAAATGTGTATATCCTAACAAAAGTTACCTACTATTCACTCACACAACTAAAATTGAGTGGTCATTTTACCTTGAATATGTCAACTGACAGAAGCAATTTGTAGCAAGGTCTTAATGCCTTACCTTATTCAACAGATGGAGGCATCAACAATTTACTCAACTGTAAACATGCTAAGCTTGATTTAGTTAAAATCCGAATAATGAAGAAACAGGAAAATGAGCATGAAATACTAAAAGACTAAAAGCAAAACAGCTAAATCATAATCTCTAAGGGCTGCCTAAGGAAGTCTTTTAATGACCTGTTCAGCTAATTTTCAATAGACTGTCAAATGTAATTAAATGTTTATATAGAATGAAAAAAGTAATGAGCCAAGTTCTGTTCCTACTGCTTGGAAAATAATAGTCCATCTGGTGAAGAAGGGGTCAACAGCCTTATCTTTTCAGACATTCAGGATCTAGAACTGCAGATCAGAAAGCATCACTAACGACTTAATGAGCCACACGTCAGAGTGTTGCTCTGTATTTCCACAAGTCTACGGTAAGCACAAATTAGCTGTTGACATTGTGAGGATGTTAGCACTCTAGGTCCATGGTAGAGGGGGGAGGGGAGTTAATTGGATAACCTAGATTGTGAGCATGCGTAGCCGGACAAAAAAGAAAGCTGGATGCTCTTTTCATTATAGATAACTTTGGTCAGAGATCAGAACTGCAGCAACCGCATTTCTGACTAATAAAGGACTCAGTTCTCATAAGATTCCTATATATTTTTTTTCAGTCCTAGAAATCTTACGCCATATGCTGCTTATTCTATATGTCAATGTTCCAAGGATGGAAAATGTCACATATTTAGAAGATTGGGATAGATGTCCTGGCTTTACTGTCAAAAATAATTTATATATGTGTGATGAGACGATATAAAAAGACATCTAATTAAAAAAGACAAATATATGCTTATATTACTTAACCAATAAGGTCTTAAAAAAATCATTATGCATGAAAGGATTAAACAGATGACATTTTAGGCAGAAATAAAATGTAACAGTGACTAATGGCTTCTAACCCACTAGCTACAGTAGAATTTATCAATGGCACAGTTACAAAATGGCCACAGTGTGGTAAACTCAGCAGCAACCAGTTAGATATTTGCCTTGATTATTCTATATGCATTAAGGGATACCACGCCTAAGTTATTAAATAAGTCCTTTTAAATCAGCAATAACAATTCTAAGGGGCACATTTACTATGGGTTGAATATCGAGGGTTAACAAAATTTGAAGTATTTTTCATTTTATTCCTTCACTCGAGCTAAGTAAATGTGCCCCTAAGTATTGATTTGAGGTTTAAATCTACCCAAATGAGTGTGGCAGTTTTCTGAAAATATTGCACATATACAGTATATACTAGAGGTCAAAAAGTGAGACCCGGAAAAACTGTTCTCAGTGCATGGTAAAATTATGTATATGGGTCCACAGATATATACTTGGTCCAGAATGATTGGAGAGTAGCTAAACATTACAGTAAACAACAAATTATATAATCTACAGTAAACCTAGTGATAGCAGCTGAGAAGCTTTAAAAGTAAGGTTGAAAAGAAAATTTGTCTGGACCAATATATATATATATATATATATATATATATATATATATATATATATATATATATATATATATATATATATATATATATATATATATATATATATATATATATATATATATATATATATATATATATGCCATGAACAAGGAATCAATTAGAAATATGTATTCCTACCAAGTTCTTCCTACTACAGTATTTTCAGCTGAATGCAAGAGCATGAAGGATAAGCTGACTGCTTATACTAAATTTACACTGCCCTACCTGTGCAGGGTGCTTAAAAATAATGCATGCTCCATGGTACATATTCTGCACTTGACAATGAGAGGATATATCTTAAGAGTACCATGCCTATATCATTTTTATTTAAAAACACCATTTTGATATTTTTTGCACAAGATATAGACAAAACACCTCCATTTTTTAACAAAACAATTTAATTTAGTGGTTTGTTTTTACTAACCATTCCGATGTATCCTCCCACATGTGCCTGAAGAACTGGCGAGAAGGGCGGCATCCAGAATCTCTGCTGATTGTGAAATGAACTCTGCTAAACAAACAAACGGACAAAAAATATATATATATATATAGATATATGGAAAGTATAAAAGGGCACTTATTCATTTAAATGAAAGTTGTATCAACACATAACAAACTAAGGGGCCGATTCACTAACTTCGAGTGAAGGATTCGAAGTTAAAAAACTTCGAATGGGCTACTTCGACTACGACTATCGAAGGATTCAAACTAAAAATCGTTCGACTATTCGACCATTCGATAGTCGAAGTACTGTCTCTTTAAAAAAAACTTCGACCCCCTAGTTCGGCAGATAAAAGCTACCAAAGTCAATGTTAGCCTATGGGGAAGGTCCCCATAGGCTTGGCTAACTTTTTTTGATCGAAGGATATTCCTTCGATCGTTGGATTAAAATCCTTCGAATCGTTCGATTCGAAGGATTTAATCGTTTGATCGAATGAATAATCCTTCGATCAAAAAAAGTTCGATCGAATTTTCTGCGCTAAATCCTTCGACTTCGATATTCGAAGTCGAAGGATTTCAATTCCTAGTCGAATATCGAGGGTTAATTAACCCTCGATATTTGACCATTGGTGAATCGGCCCCTTACTGTAGAGGCATTTTTATCATAATGTGAGTTTAGAGCTTAGTAAATACAAACACACATATTCTATTTATACCTATGGGATTTTTAGAACTGTATTTATCAAATGGTGAGTTCTAACTTTCACCCATTGATAAATACGCTTCTAAAAATCCCATAAGATTGAATAGAATGTGGGTGAGCTTTTATTTATTACGCTCTAAACTTACATCTGCCCAAGATATTCTGTTTGTAGGTATCACTGCAGACTCCTGCGTTATGTTTTCAACCTGCATCTACACCCCATCCACTGGAAACAAGGCTGAATTATAGATTCAAAAAACCCCTCCAAAATAGGACATAAGGAATCAACAAGTACCCCCCATTGCCCATGCTGTGGATGTGTCAACGTTCTGAGTTCCTCCAGATATTTATACATATCCCCTCCAAAGCACAGGCACAGGTTAGATGTTCACCACCCTGGCTAGCCAAAGACTAAGGGCCCTTTGTCATCATATTTTTTTAAATACATCATGTTCTGAACGACTGCACTGTGTTGGTTTGTAAGTAAACTGTGATGATTTTCAGTCAGATCTTTCTTACTGCCTCTTTATTACTTATTATTTAAACCCAGGCAGCACTGTAGATGCAGTAGTGATTATATCTGCAAGAAAATAAATAAGTAAAGTTGCAGACAGAGTGGTATCATGATTTATAAGATTGCTATCTATTCCAGCATATATGCCTTATTGCATAATATTGCTTGTTCTTAGGTACTGTATATGGCCAGTTACTCTTTGTCAGGGAGCCGGGAGCTCCCTCCAGGGAGGTAGTCAGGATCGAAGAGGAAGCCCTCTTGAGGGAGCAAGATCGCGGTGTCCAAAGGGTTAATCCAAAGAGTAGTCAGAATCCAGGCAAAAGTTCACGGGCAGGCAGATAACAGCAAAGTCCAAAGTCCAGGCAAGGGTCAAGATAATAATCAGGAACAAGATTTAGCAATAGCAGCTCACAGGGAACCCAGGATACACATGGGGGCAGATTCACTTAGGGTCGAATTTCGAAGTTAAAAATACTTCGAAATTCGACCCTCGAATTGAAATCCTTCGACTTCGAATATCGAAGTCGAAGGATTTAGCGCAAATCCTGCGATCGTACGATCGAAGGATTTTTCGTGCGATCGAACGATTAAATCCTTCGAATCGTTCGATTCGAAGGATTTTAATCCAACGATCGAAGGAAAATCCTTCGATCAAAAAAAGGTTAGCAAGCCTATGGGGACCTTCCCCATAGGCTAACATTGACTTTGGTAGCTTTTAGCTGCCGAAGTAGGGGGTCGAAGTTTTTTTTAAAGGGCAAGTACTTCGACTATCGAATGGTCGAATAATCGAACGATTTTTACTTCGAATCCTTCGATAGTCGTAGTCGAAGGTCGAAGTAGCCCATTTGATGGTCGAAGTACCCAAAAAATACTTCGAAATTCGAAGTATTTTTCATTCGAACCCTTCACTTTAGCTAAGTGAATCGGCCCCTTAGGGAAAGTTTCCTATACTTGGGCGCCATTCTGGCGTCTTGGTAGCGTTTTTATCTTTGAATTTGGCGCCATTGTGACGTCACTGGCGTCCTTGTGCCGACGTCGGCGCGCTGACGTCATCGCGCCGCTACCCACGTGGCGGACATGGGCGCCGCCATTTTGGGAGCGACGCCGGCAGGGGAGGACGCCCCGCCCGGAGCTCCTGGAATTGCTCCAGGCGGCGATCGTGACACTCTTCATCTGCAGATGCAGTCATTCAAAATACAAAATAATACAAGAACATTTTTTCAGTAAGAAGTTTTATTACATTTACTGCGCATAGGTGCAAACTATAAAATACGCAAACGGTCTTCCACTGTCTTAAGTGGTCACCAAACCGTTTCCAGGTTCGCAAAAGCTATGTTAAATTCGCACAAAGCAAGATTTGTTCACACAAAGGCATAACTTTTCCCATTGCAAATCGTTTTTCTGTTGCCGACTTTTATTACATTCCCCCGATAGTCTTTAATGTCTCTATTTATTACAGCAGAAAAAGTGGCTTGTGCAAGAGCAGTTCATCTTAGCAAGTAAAAATGACAGCAAATCAGGAAACAGAATGTGACAGATAAAAACTGTCAGAGTTAAACTGCAGTGCCCTTTCTCAACCCACTGGTGCCATTTTAGTAGTTCAGGAATAGCAATCATTGATTTTTTTTTATTTTTTTTTATTTTTTTTCAATGTATTTTCCCATCTGACTGACTACTCTAAGCATCTGCATTTTCACTATGAAGTTCTGTTTCTTGACTTTATTTTCTAATTTTGGGTTAGACAGCACTCATATCCAATAAAGTAAGTGACAATGAAACCATGATCATAAAAGAGGTAAGTGCTTTCATTGTACTGAAAAGAAGGGCATCTTTTGTCTTGGTAAAATTACACAACAAATAAAAAGTTTGCCAACCACTATTTATAACTTTACTTTAAACACTTTTTGAATTTTCAATTATTTTCTATTTTTCTGTATCTTTCTGTACTCCACCTTTCCCTCTCCCTATCTACTATCCTATTTCCTCAAACTTTCTTTCTGCTTACCTCATCCTTATCTTCTCTTTGGGTCTCCCTAGACTCTGGACCACTAATGGGATATCTCTTTGATTAAAACATTCATGTAGATCTCACAAATTGTAACTTGATTTAATCAGATTAAATTTCCAAATGTAGCATCTAGGTGCATCTATTGTATACTTGTTTATTACATGTTGATGTCCTCATTTGTATTTTACTGCACAGGGATTTTCCAGCAGTTCCATTGCCAGGCAAGCAAAAGTCAGCTCAGACAAAGTTTATACCTGTTTGTTTGATTGATATCTACCCAATTTTCAGCCAGATATTGGTTGGGGAGGTCAATAAGTTGCTAACTCTGCCTTGAGGACCAAGTCATCAGCTTTGTCCACTTTGCCCAGGATGACCGTTTACTAGAGTTGTTGTATAGCACCAGAGGGTTCTGGAGGAACGTCATTTCGTTTCTACTATGTACTTTATTTACTGTATATGGCTGAAATGACAATAAAATCCAGTTGACATGACTTTTATCAGCCCATGTATGACCACCTTAACCTGAACCTTCTCAACTCAGGCCAGACCCAGCCTGAGGTTGAGAAGGGACTTGATTGCCAGAGCCTGACTTGCCTCCTCCAATGACATCATCCTCCGATGATGTCAGAAAGGGGCAGACGATGTGGGCAATGCTATCCCACCAACAAAATGTCCCACCAACAAAAAGTGCACATGAGAGGCATTAAAGGACATCCTATGACTAATTAACATTGTATCCTCCGCTCTTCCATCTGTCAGACCTCCATTGTAACCTACAACTTGCTTTCACTGCCAAACTGCCCCTCATACATCTGCCCCTCCCAAAATCTTCTTTTAACCTGATTTGTCCTCCTTGTGCTACATTCCTTCAGCTGTTCCTTCCCTACCTTCCTATTAACCCTCCTGCATATTTGATCATACATTATTATCCATCATTATGATATTAGTATAAAAACAATTCTCTACAATTTGTGTCTACATAGACAAGATGGGGCCAAAAAGGTATTTTGCTCCTTTGGTAATACATATACGGGGGGATTTAATAAAAGTCGGTAACGGAAAAACTATTCACAATGCGAAAAGTTATGCCTTTGTGCAAACAATAATAGTTTAAGGAACAATATTACATTGCAAGATGTGGATTTTTATTCTTATTGGTGCGAATTATTTTTCTCGTTGCAACTTTAATTACATTACCCCCATATACTGTAGAACTTTTTGGGTTCATTTGAATTCTTTTAAAATTATTTTTGGAATCCCCTTCTATAAAAAAAAATGTGTTATACACACAGCTGTGTACAAATATGATACCAAATAGATCTACAAATATTTTACGTGCAAAAATAAACTTTAGCAACTACATGCTGTGGAAAAGGAATTGGCAAATTTTCATGGTCCAGTAAATTTCTCCCAATCTCAATATTTCTCCTCAGATCCACATCTATAAAGCAGACAGTCACTATTGTGAAGGGCCCTCTCTATTGATCGGACGCCAATAATAATAATCAGAAATTCTCCGTGAGTTTAGCTTCTGTAAATATGCATGCTGGCTCCAGGCTCCCAATCAGCAGGAGCTCAAAATCTATGTGCATTGATTTTATATTAAAAGCTACAGGCACTTCAGCAGAGTAACATGTGTGTTATTGATATGAAAATCCATACACAGTTGATACTTCTTATATTTTGACTAACTTTTCCTTTTTTTTCCCCTCAAGCGTATTTAAACATTAAGAAATAAAAACGTTTTAAAGTTGAAGGCTTGCAGTATGCATAAAGAAAATCTGAAGCAGAGTGTACTTATCCAGGGCGCAAACCTGTAAACATTCTATGGTCCAAGTGAATAGGCATGTCCTCCCTTATTATTTTGCTACAGTCTAGGGTAACTTTCCCCACCTCCTGCATCTGCAGCAAAATAAATGTTGATGTGGTGAGACAACAGTGGTAAAGCAGTGGTCTGTATAATCACATAGCATAATTTATAATCAACCAAACCATCCAGCTGCCTGTTCAAATTACTGTGGATGTTTAAGCATACTTTGTCATGTTGTACATCAAAGGTTTTTCAAATTACTCTAGACCAATAAAAGACAAGTGCTAATTGGTTGCTGTAGGTTACAGAAGGAGGGCACTTTTTTCATTTTCATAATATAAAAGCATATACAGGTATGCAACCCTTTATCCAAGATACAGGGGACCTGGGGATTTACATATTAAATCCACTAGAAAATCTTTTAAGCATTAAATAAACCCAATAGACTGGTGTTGCTTCCAATAAGGATTAATTACATCTTATGATGAGGTACTGCTTTATTATTAAAGAGAAAAAAGGAAATGATTTTTAAAAATTTGGATTTTTTTTTGGATAAAATGGCATGTATGGGAGACAGCCTTTCCGTAATTTGGAGCTTTCTGGATAATGGGTTTCCAGATAACGGATCCCATACCAGTATTACCATATATATATGAGTTTTTCTCATTAAATTGAATCTGTCCCACAATGAGAAAAGCGTTGATGCAATAGATCCAAATCCCTCTACTGTTACACCAGGGGATATCAGCATATGGGGTTATGTAATAAAAGGTTAATTTAGGGTCAAATGTTAATAGAAACCTACAGGTAGCATTTACCGGTCATCTGTTTAAAGGAACAGTTTAGTGTACAAATAAAACTGAGTAAATAGATAGGCTTTGCAAAATAAAATATGTTTCTAATATAGTTAGTTAGCCAAAAATGTAATCTATAAAGGCTGGAGTGACTTTATGTCTAACCTAATAGCCAGAACACAACTTCCTGTTTTGCAGCTCTCTAACTCAGAGTGTTAGTCAGCGACTTGAAGGGGGGCCACATGGGACATAACTGTTCAGTGAGTTTGCAATTGATCCTCAGCATTCAGCTCAGATTCAAAAGCAACAGTTATGACCCATGTGCCTTCCCCTCAAGTCACTGATTGGTCATCACTGCCTGGTAACCAATTAGTGGAAACCAAGTGAGTTGTGTTCTGTTCTGTTAGACATCTATTCACTCCAGCCTTTATACATTACATTTTTTTTTGGCTAACTTAGTATATTAGAAACATTTTTTATTTTGCACATACTATCTATTTACCCAGTTTTTTTAACCTGAACTATTCCTTTAAAAGCAACATTTTATTGGCCGTTTAGTGCCTTTTATTATATATTGAGAATAGACTGTTGATTTATTTTCCAATAAAAATTTTTGCAAAACATTCTGCTGTGAGTTCGATCTACATAGCCCAAAGTCAGTCAACTCATGTAAAGATGTAAAGAGACTATTATTTGAATCTACTTACAAAATCCCATAGAAAAGCAGATTGAAAGGATGCAGGGAAACTGATATTTTCTTCATTTGCGGATACATTTGGACAGTAACGGAACTAGGTGGGGGTGGGCCTTGGTGCGGGCCGTACAGCCGGGCCCCCCCCTAATTCGTGCTCATTTACTTTACGGCTGCAGCCGACTTCAGCCGGCTGCAGCGCACGCGATCTGCCGGGGGGGCCCTGCGGGGGTGCTGGCCCTGGCCCCCAGTAGTTACGCCACTGCATTTGGAACTTAAAATGTATGAAATATTTATGAATGAAATGGTACTGTATGTTTGATTATTAGGCAACAGAAGAATTCTGCAATGAAGTGCCTGCAAGTAGGGGCAAGAGGTTGTTTAAAATAAATTTGGGTGACACAGACTAATAATGTGAAGCAAAATATGTTAATAATAGCTTGGCTTTATTCCAGTGACTGTGAGGGACAAAGGTTACTTATAGTTTGTATCAGTAAGTCATTACTGCTGACAATCATTGCTGAATCAGATAGGGAAAAAGAAGAATAATGTGACTGTCATAGTAAATGTTATTAATTAGCGTGAGAGGGATTTAGCATTCTGTGCAGTAAAGAGGCCTGCTAGCATAGTGTGGGCACAGGCGGTAATTTGGGGATAATTAACAAGCAAGTATTCAAGATGTGGATAACTTGTGATACCTGCAATCACTTTTCATACACAGACCGATGATGCGTACTAAAAGTGACAGATGGAAGTGGATAGGCGCAAGCATACAATATTTCTGATGACTTTAGCACAAAGGAATGTCTGAAAAGTGTTTTCTTTTATCATTGCTATTTTATGGCAGAGCCTGCGTTGTTCTGCTCCTGTTTCAATTCTTAATAAATATCTTGAGGGAAAAGAAGGGCTATTCGTTTTTGCCTGCAAATTTTGTCTTAAGAGGAAAAAAGATCACCATTCTTAGTAGAAAGGCAACCTTTTATTGCAAATGTTACAGGGCTAAAATATACTGGAGCTGCATGTAGTTTAGTGATTCAAATAGGCTGTAGTGTTGTTTGGGCCTCTTCCCACACAACCGTTATAGGTGCTAAATAATAAAATCATATATTGATCTAAGGTATATATATATATACAGATGGAGCAGACTTTCTTTATGCACCTCTATCACACAACTCAACATGTATTTCAAAGGGAATGGTTTTCACTTGCTAAATACTGCAATTAAGGCTGCTCCATATGTAAACGTCGATGTAAGAATAGGAATTACAATATTCTGGGGAGTTATGTGGCCATTAGATCCTAAGCCCAAATACTGTAGTTATCATTTGGTACCCTGGCAGGCCAGTCTAAACCTGGAACAAGAAGTCCACATCGCAATGCAAGAAAGCTGGGTTTACAACATGAGAAAACATCATGAGTGCAACGAATGTCCCTCGAAATATAGATTCTTCTTTTCTAAACTACTAAAATTCCTAGTGGTTAAAATGAATTGATAGAGGTTATTCCCGGTTCGTAGTGATTACTGAACAGCCTACATCTGTCTGTGGTAGCCTGGAACAACATCAGGAGGAGTGCATTTCCAAATCCCCAAAGTGGTTACAAAATCTATTAATGAACACTTTCTTTTGCAAAGGACATTTTCTTTCCAAAGGCAATGACACAGACAGCATGTGCCCTCTCTGCTGTATCTTAACCCAGCCCTGTCTAGTCGGTTGCTTTATTCATAAACAACATTTTTCAAAAATGTCTCTATAAGTAGTGATGGGCGAATTTGTGCAGTTTCGCTTCGCCGAAAAATGCGCGAATTTCGCGCGAAATTCGCGAAACGGCGAAAAATTTTCGAAACGGCGCCGGCGTCTCGTTTTTGACGCCGGCGCCCGTTTTTGATGCCGGCGCCCGTTTTTCCGACGCCGGCGCCCGTTTTTGGCGCCGGCGCCCGTTTTTGGCGCCAGCGTCCGTTTTTCCGAAAAAAATTTTTTGACGCCGGCGAATTTTTTGCGCGAATTTTTGCGGCCGTTTCGCGAATTTATTCGCCGACGGCGAATCGCGCAAATTCGCCGCGAATTCGCGCCTGGCGAATAAATTCGCCCATCACTATCTATAAGTACAGAGATGCAAGAAAGACTGGGGTTTCAGCCATGAGGTTTTGCAGACTGAGAAGGGAGGGTGTGCTAGACCAGTAATACTGCGCTCATTTATCCAGTTGCAATTAAGGCAGTAAAATCAATCTGGCTATGGTATGTTTGGGAGCCTGTCTGTTCAAAGCTTTATCGTCTGAAAATAAAAAACATAGAGCACAGAGTTTACCAACCCTTTTCTCCTTATATACATCTCTGTTCTATCCCATTCTTCTCTCAATAAGATATCCCATCTGTCATTAAAACAGATAGCAATCGATAAACAGATTAGTGGAGGCCACTACATGCAGAAACTGCGTGAATAGTGTGACAACTGGCCCTGTAGGGGTACCTGGGTCAGTGTCTTGGGGCCGCTTTCCACAGTCTTTTAGGGTAAAAACAGTCACAATAGTCGCTCCTCTTAAAGGCAAGTGCCTGCAGTTTATTCTGTTACACAGTCTTTAGTAACAAGCAAAACAAAACAAGGAAAAATAAACCCTTGCACCAGAGCGCTGGCTAAACACAGTTGGCAGCCTAACTACAGTTGGGTGGCTTTCCCAACACCAACTTAAAACAAAAGAATCAAAATATAACACAAAAGTTTGGTAATCAGTACCTTCCTTGTGCAGCGCAGCTTCTGCTTTCTCTCTCACTCTCACTCTCAGGTGGGAGGGGTCCCTCCTCCCAAGGTCAGTCAGGTACTTTAGCTGCAGCAATTACCTTGCAGCTTTGGTCTGTATTAATTAATCCATGTTCCAGGGTGTTGTATTATATAACACCCTGGGAGAAACATATCGCCCATCTATAACTAACCCAGCTGCTTTGTTACACATCCTCCCCCCCAGCTCAGACCTAGAGGGGTGAGCGACCATGGACATTAAAGAGTATAACCTTGACAGCCCATCAGCATTGCCTTGTTTTATTCCAGCCCGGTGTTCCACAGTGAAACTGTATGGCTGCAAGCTCAGAAACCACCTGGTAACCCTTGCATTTTTGTCTTTGTTCTGGCTCATCCATGTAAGTGGGGCATGATCTGTAATAAGCCTGAACTGTCTGCCCAAGAGATAATATCTCAATGATTCCAGAGCCCATTTTATGGCTAAGCATTCTTTCTCCACAATTGAATAGTTCCTCTCCTGGGAACTAAGTTTTCTACTCAAATAGTTCACTGGGTGCTCCTCCCCATTCACTTCTTGTGACAGAACCGCCCCTAAGCCAACATCCGAGGCATCTGTTTGCACTATAAATCGCTTTGTGAAATCAGGCGCCACCAAGACTGGATGTGCACAGAGGGCTTCTTTTAACCTAACAAAAGCTTCTTCAGCTTCTGCTGACCAACGTACTATTACAGGAGCTTTTGCTTTAGTTAGGTCAGTTAAAGGACTGGCAATAGTAGCAAAATCAGGTATGAACCTTCTGTAGTAGCTTGTTAAGCCCAGAAAGGTCCTAACTTGTTTCTTAGTGGAAGGTCGTGGCCAGCTCTGAATAGATTCCACCTTTGTGATTTGTGGTTTAACTAGACCCCTTCCTATGGAAAATCCCAAGTATTTGGCTTCCTCAAGCCCAATAGTACATTTTTTTGGATTGGCCGTTAAGCCAGCTTTCCTAACTGAATCTAGCACGGCTTGAACTTTTGGTAGGTGGGATTCCCAATCTGTGCTGTGAATGACTATGTCATCAAGGTAAGCAGCAGCATACCTACCATGTGGCTTTAGGATTCTGTCTATCATTCTTTGAAAAGTTGCAGGGGCCCCATGTAAGCCAAAAGGTAATACTTTATACTGGAACAGCCCCTCGGGGGTGGAAAATGCAGTTTTCTCTTTTGCTTGTTTCGTAAGAGGAACCTGCCAATAACCTTTTGTCAGATCAATAGTTGTGAGGTACCTTGCTTTCCCTAAACGCTCTACCAGCTCATCAACCCTGGGCATGGGATAAGCATCAAATTTAGATACAGCGTTTAACTTGCGATAGTCATTGCAAAATCGAATTTCCCCATTGGGTTTTGGGACAAGGACAATGGGACTACACCATTCGCTTTGGGATTCCTCAATAACATCAAGCTCCAGCATTTTTTTTTACCTCCCTATTAACAACCTCTCTACGAGCTTCTGGTATTCTATATGGTTTGAGATGTACACGTTGCCCCGGATCTGTAACAATGTCATGTTCAATTATTTTAGTTCGCCCGGGCATTGTTGAGAACACATCTTTATTACGGTTCACAAAATCTTTGACTTCACGTTTCTGGGGAGTGGACAGGGTATCGGCTATGTTTACATCTGGTGCTTTCTCCACTTCAAGAGGAGATTGGGATGCCATTAACACCTCCCTGTCCTTCCACGGTTTTAGCAGGTTAACGTGATATATCTGTTCCGGCTTCCGTCTACCAGGTTGTCGTATTTTATAATTAACCTCTCCAATTCTCTCCATTACTTCATATGGGCCATGCCAAGTTGCTAGAAACTTATTTTCTACTGTAAGGACTAGAACAAGTACTCTGTCCCCTGGCTGAAATACACGCAATCTAGCATTCCTATTGTATGAGTCTCTTTGAGCTCTCTGGGCTTTTAGCAAATGCTCACGTACAATCGGCATAACGGCCTCGATCCTATCCTGCATCTGAGCCACATGTTCTATAACGCTTCGGAAAGGGGTAGTTTCATGCTCCCAGGTTTCCTTCGCTATATCCAACAACCCTCTGGGGTGCCGGCCATATAATAATTCAAATGGAGAAAACCCTGTTGAAGACTGGGGAACTTCCCTGATTGAGAACATTAAATAAGGCAACAGGAAGTCCCAGTTTTTACCATCTTTGTCAATTACTCTGCGGAGCATGGTTTTTAGAGTTTTATTGAACCTTTCGACAAGGCCATCTGACTGAGGGTGGTAAACAGATGTCCTGAGATGTTTTATTTGCAACAACTTGCACAACTCTTTCATGACCCTAGACATAAATGGTGTCCCTTGGTCAGTTAGAATTTCCTTTGGGATACCCACCCTACTAAACATTAACATTAACTCCTTTGCAATAGTCTTTGCTGATGAATTGCGTAGGGGAATAGCTTCAGGGTATCGTGTGGCATAGTCCACAATAACTAGAATATATAGGTGTCCCCTAGCAGATTTTATAAGTGGGCCGACGAGGTCCATGCCTATCCTATCAAAAGGAACATCAATTATTGGAAGAGGCACAAGGGGGCTTCTATAAACTTTCAGGGGGGCAGTGTGCTGGCAATCAGGGCATGAGGAACAATAGTTGCTAATGGAGGCAAATACACCAGGCCAGTAAAACCTCCTTAAAACCCGTTCCTTTGTTTTCTCTACCCCTAAATGTCCTCCTAACACATGACTATGTGCCATCCTTAGAACAGCATTACGGAACACCTGGGGAACCAGTAACTGTTGGTGTACAACATCATTTCTCTTTTCTACACGATACAGGAGATCATTAGACACTTCAAAATAAGGATATGAAAGTGAGACACCTGGGTTATTCACAACCCCATTTGTCACCTGAACATTATGCCTTGGTTCCACCAAAGTGGGATCCTCCCACTGAGCACTTTTAAAATTAAGAGGACTGACTTCTAGGTCAGCTAATTCCTTATTTGTCTCATCAGAAGTATGGGGCTCAGTATCACTACTTGTGTTATCCCCTACCAAAGCAGGGAGAGGGGTTGGGGCCTCATCACACTGTACATCAGCAAAGGGAAATACATACTCGAGGTTATCTGTATCCCCCACTAATTCTTGTGATTTACTATTAACAAAAGCCCATAAATCAAGGAAATAAGGGAAATCTCTTCCCAACACAACTTCATGTGCAAGTTGGGGAACCACTCCGACTTGGTATTCCACAGACCCACATGGGGTTGCCAGGGAGACTTGCGCAGTAGGATAATCCTGTCTATCCCCATGAACACAGACAACTCCCACACTTTTTGTATGATCAATTTTACACTGGGGTACAAGGGACCGGGTTACTAAGGTTACCATACTCCCGGAATCCAGTAACGCTTGTACATTTTTCCCATTTACTTTTACAGTACACCATTGTGGTTTCTCAGCATAACAGCATACAGCATCCGCCTCTGCTCTTTTTGAAAGCAAAGAGTAAGGTTTACCCCTGTTACTCATATCACATTACATAGGTTCAACATTTAAAGGGCAGTCTTTAGACATGTGTCCATACTCAAAACATTTAAAACATTTTACTGTATTATCCGACCACTGTCTATTGTCTTTGCCACCCTGATCTTCATCGCCCCTTAACCTTGGGACAGTCTTAACAGACCTTGTGCGAAATTTGGAGCTGGGGAATCTCTCAGCACTCGGTGGATTAACCAGCTCTCCGGCAGCAACATATCTTTCAACCAAGGCAACAAGCTGGTCAACATCCTGGGGGTCACTCTGACTTACCCACCGTCGCAATGAAGCTGGTAAAGCCCTCAGGAAACGATCCATCACAAGCGACTCTACCACACGTACAGCGGAGTTGAGGTCAGGCCGCAACCACTTCCGTGCCAGATGTATCAGATCAAACATCTGCGACCGGACAGCCTTGTCTGGGACATAAATCCACGAGTGGAATCTTTGGGCTCGAACAGCAGCTGTCACTCCCAGACGTGCAAGTATTTCCGCCTTCAACTTGCTGTAGTCACTGGCATCTGCTGGCTCCAAATCATGATAGGCCTTTTGTGGTTCTCCACTCAGGAAAGGGGCCAGCAAACTTGCCCATTCACCAGTTGGCCACCCCTCTCGCTCAGCGGTGCGTTCAAAGGCCAGTAGATATGCCTCAACATCATCAGTAGCCGCCATCTTTTGCAGGTAATGGCTTGCACGTATGAGCTTTTTCCCATGCTGGGTGAATTCAGGGTTTAGACTGACTTTGTCTGACAAGGCCTGTATTTCCTGCTGCACCATTCTGGTAGCCGCATGCTGTTCCTGACGGGCCTCAGCCTGTACCTCTGCCAGCTGTCGCACTAGTGTTTCAGTGTTTTCTTGCTGGATTTTGGCAAGAGTAGCAACACTTTCTCCTTGTTGTAGAACCAGCTGCTGCAAAGCAGCAACACTCTGGGAAGCATGTCTGTTTGTCTCAGCAGCATGTCTGTTCGTTTCTTGCTGCACTGCAGTAGACTGAATGAGAGCTTTTATCACATCCTCCATTTTGGAAACTGCTGTACTTTTACCCTCAGACTTTAGTGTGGTGCCCAATGCATCCTCCACCACGTGTGACAACTGGCCCTGTAGGGGTACCTGGGTCAGTGTCTTGGGGCCGCTTTCCACAGTCTTTTAGGGTAAAAACAGTCACAGTAGTCGCTCCTCTTAAAGGCAAGTGCCTGCAGTTTATTCTGTTACACAGTCTTTAGTAACAAGCAAAACAAAACAAGGAAAAATAAACCCTTGCACCAGAGCGCTGGCTAAACACAGTTGGCAGCCTAACTACAGTTGGGTGGCTTTCCCAACACCAACTTAAAACAAAAGAATCAAAATATAACACAAAAGTTTGGTAATCAGTACCTTCCTTGTGCAGCGCAGCTTCTGCTTTCTCTCTCACTCTCAGGTGGGAGGGGTCCCTCCTCCCAAGGTCAGTCAGGTACTTTAGCTGCAGCAATTACCTTGCAGCTTTGGTCTGTATTAATTAATCCATGTTCCAGGGTGTTGTATTATATAACACCCTGGGAGAAACATATCGCCCATCTATAACTAACCCAGCTGCTTTGTTACAATAGTTATATTCTATCATGGATATAGAACTATGTGGGGTTTCTTACTATATCTGTAACCTTGGAAGGAGTTAAACAGAGTTTTTGTAATGAGAGATATGTGGAATTTCTTGTAATTTGTCTGTATATTTGTGACTTTTGCTTCTGCCTTTGTCTTGCAGATAGGATAGAAGGACTCATAAAAATGCAATACACAATGTGCTTGCGCTTACATATGTAGGGGACTGATAAATGGTGTCCTCGTTTATATTGCATTCCCCTTAAGTTTGGCCATAGAAGCATACCTCCCAACTATCCCATTTTTCGCGGGACAGTCACGATTTTGACAGCCCGGCCCGCAGTACTGGATTGTGAAATTGCTCTTTGATCTTCTGCATGGACGCCAGAAAAAGTTTTGGGGTAAATTTATCAAAGAGTGAAGTTCTGCCAATAGAGTGAAATTCCGCAGCTCACAATTAATTTCTATGGGATTTTGAAAGGCATATTTATCAATGGGTGAAAGTTCACTCTTTGATAAATACGCCTTTAAAAATCCCATAGAAATGAATGGAAAGTGGCGGAATTTCAATCTAGTGGCGGAACTTCACTATTAACTTCACTCTTTGATGAATATACCCCAAAGTTTCTGAAGCTTAATTAAACAAGAGGCTTTTTTGGCAAAGAGCCCACAATACTCAGAACCTGCACTTAAAAACATTTTAAGATACGAAAAGATACAATTGTAACAATTTAAGAGAAGCAGGTTTCTTGGGAGAACTGAGATTTACAGCTTTAGCAAAACTGTAATAACACATAAAATATGACCCTAAAACTCCCAGAAATGTGGTTTCATAGCCTACAAAATTTTGAAAAAACCGACATGGTATTAAGGGGGTGTGGCCACAAAATGGGCATGTCAAAAATGTTGCCGCGCTAAGGGCAGGAGTACTTTTTTCCCCTCTTTCTGATTTTAAAATGTTGGGAGGTATGCAGAAGAGCCCCTTAGTTTTAAAGAGGAGCGAGGCTCCTCTTCTTTGGTTGAAGCATGACCCTAGCTTTCCTTAGTTTTCCACTAGACGGCAGTGTGTAATAATATAGAAGCTCAGCACAAATGTTCAGGGTCCATTTTGCAAGTCGCCTTACCTGAGAGGGCAGGAAGGGTTTGCACTTGGAACCTAGACAAGGTCAAGTCTAGCAGTTGATAGGCTACTCAGTTTAGTGTTTAGAGAGACACCCTTTTAGAGTAAAGGCTGAAACATGGGAGTACCTCTGTTGATGCTGAGTATGCTTTCTTACCCTGTGGGAAATTATGCTGACTGTTGGTACTGTGAGTATATGCCTATCCACTGATGTCCTATGTTCCTGCAGTATCTCTCATTTAACTCCTATGTGAAATTGTTTTAATAAATCAGTTCTGGCTAATGTTCAAAGAACCACTGAATACTACTGAATATAGTGTATTGCACCCTGCCTGCACACCGTTGCTAGGGCTCACCCCCTGGGAATAAAAGGTCTCATCTGGAGCAAATATAGGGTTAAAGCTATTAGTAACATTACTGCTCATCGTACTATAGCCTTACACATGCACTCATCTACATTAAATTGATCTGCCAAGGTCTACCTGCAGTATTTTGTGAAAGAGGCATGAGGTGCTACATGCCATGCAATTGTATGCAAGGAAACCTTGTAGCTAATGCTTGCCGTGGCCAGGTGGTAAATAGGGCTTTATTTGTTTATTGTGTTGTAAGTGTATGCCCATGTGCCACCTCTTCCCTTGCATGTGTAAATATATGTAAATGACTTTATACCAACTAAGTGTAGCTTTGTAGTTGTATATATAAGTCTTTGCGTAGGTTAGCAGATTTTCAACGTGCTCTGCTGGGAAACCTATTGCCCATGCCCACTTAAGATTACAACCAAATAAATGTTCACTTTTATCTTCAAAATATAATTTGCTCTGTGTGGATGAATGCAATCATGTATTATTTAAAAACTATATGTCCTAACTAGGGACTTCTTTATCTGAGGATGAATGGTTCAGGGTCTGGTCTAACTTGAAATATAGTTCCATTAACACAGTCCTTTTGGAAGCAGGGTATAAAGTGTTGACAAGGTGGTACTTAACGCCAGCTAAAATTGCGAAGATATACCGCACTTCTAACAACCGTTGCTTCCGGGGGTGTAGGATTCCAGGCACGATGGGGCATATTTGGTGGACGTGCCCAAGGGTTATTAGGTTCTGGAGGAGGGTCTATCAACTAATATTTTCGGTTTTTCAAATTAATCTAAGGCAGCACCCTTACTGGGACTACCTCCTACAAATATCCCGAAGATTCATTGTAAATTGTTAAATCACATATTCTTGGCGGCCAGACAAACAATAGCGAAATGCTGGAAAAGCCCCAATGTCAATTACACTATATTTAAAAATAAGGTTGATTGGATATACGTGAATGAACGGCTTTCGGGGTTGGCCACGGACAGGTTACAGACGATTAACAAAATTTGGCAACCTTGGATCAGGTATAGGTTTAATGGCACAGTTTCGGGAGGCATTTGACGGGTTACGGTAGCGGGGCATTCAGACACTCTCTATATGTACTTGATTACTATAGTCAGTCCATGGTAACTGGGTCTCCACCAGTTGGGTTATGATGACCGTTTTTTTGTTTGTTTTTACTTTATCTAGTGTTTTCAGCTTGCTTTGTGCTATGATGTTATATTGTCGAAACTATTGTTGAAGAGAAAAAATTGGTACGTATTTGTACATAAAATGTAGTTCTGTATCATGGCCGATACTTCGCATTCTGTAACGGTAACGAGATTACTTATATTGATGTTAACAGAATGTAATTTGATTTTATATTTCTGTTAGAAACTACACAAATAAAAATATTTAAAAAAAAACTATATGTCCTATTGGAGCTCTTTGTGACTCACATTTACAAACCAAACATATAGCATTATAATTGAAAGGTCAACTTCATTTTTAATGTCCCAGAACACACATAATTATATAAAGCATAGGGCCTTTTATTTTACGTGCTAAGAAAGACTAACAGCATAAGTGTGGTTCCAGCTTGATGGCTAAAGCTCCCAGCTCACCTGGCTTTGAAGTCTTCATCTGACAGATACACACTAGCAGTAGAATACCAAAAAAAAAAAAAAATCAAAGCTACACACACTTTTTACTTGATGCAGGTAGTTAATGCAGCTATTCAGCCATTACCACCCTCAAAGACCTGCATAAAGTAAAAAGTGTGTATAGCTCCTATTTGTATTCTGCTGTTGGGATGCGTGGTGGCATGTCCAATGACTGGTGCCATTAAAGGGCATGTAAAGCCAAAAAAATAAAATCCCATTTTTACTTTCTTTAATGAAAAAGAAACCTATCTCCAATATACTTTAATTAATTAAAGTACCATTAAAGTACCATGTACCATTTTTATAAGAAACCTGACTGTATGCAGTGAAATTCTCCCTTCATTTACTGCTGTGGATAGGAATTGCCAGACAGTCCCTAACTGCTGAGCAGAGAAACAATCATACTTATGAACAGCAGGCGGAGCCCCCGCCTTACTTACCAGCCATGCAGAACTCCAGCAACTTTGTTTATGACGATCCCTAAGTAGCACAGACCACACTGATCATGTGCACTTAGTCTTAGCCTTGCAAAGATGCGTAACAAAGTTAAAAGATGGTGACCCCCTGTAGCCAACTTTGAAAGCATAAATTATTTGTTTGATTAGGCTTGTGGTGCATTAAGTTCATGTTTATATTTAGTATAGAAAATACAGCATTTCTAGCCTTATTCTATTTTACACTTTACATGCCCTTTAAAGTATTTTGTGCACTTTAGTACAGGCAGGGCAGATTGATTGCTCTCAATGATTTGATTGTACATTGGTGTATCACTAGGAGCAGATGGCACCGTTTTGCCAGGGGACAGAGGTTCTGAAACAAGTTCTATCCGCATAAAAGAAGGATAAATTGTGACCTTATTCTATGACAACCTTTCATCTATGTTTGCTATGCATACACCCTTACCTATTTTTGGAAATAATATATAATAAAATAATAATATATAATAATTATAATAGATTATTATTAAAAATGACATTTCTGTCAGGGTGCTAGAGTCCTGTATAAAATGGGGTTTTATGTCATCCTACAAAAATGTTTGTTTCTAGTACGGTATTTCTCTTTACCAAAGGGTCCTTTCACTGACCTCCTACTCCATTACAGGGCTATTCCTAGTGCTGTTTTGTTATTTAAACAGCTGAGAGAAATGCTTTCCTTGATGAAGGCTGTCCATACTTGAGAAGGCAACATGGTTTAGTTCACAGGCTGGTGAATTTTCTAAAGGGATCAATGGAATAATTTAGGTTTGCTGTTTCCTACTTGTTTTTAACATCATCTTAATCACTTATTTAGCATGTTCACAGTTGCACAGGTCATTGAATTAGTTAGTATTCTAGCTCTAGTGTGCACATGTTCATCTTTCTTCTATGGCTATCTTACAGCATTGTATTGATTGAAACAAAAGCATAATATGTTGCCCAGTCTCTATATGATTCATCATTTAACCAAAGCCTTTACTGAACCTCCTGCAGCTAGCTAAACATAGCTAATTAATGATTGGTTACTACTGGCTACTGCCCAGGCATACGTTTGCCCAGGACTGATAAATGATCCTGATTGCTCCATACTAAATCCATACACCTTTGCTGTTAACAATTTCCTCCACATATTGATTCCCATTTATCATGACCCCTCTTTCCCCAAGCATATACTTACAGAACCTAATTGTGATTGGCATTCTCAATGCATCGGACCCAGTGGATCTTTCAACTTTCTGTTTTCCTTTACCCCTTTTGCCTTCAGTGCAATCCATCCTCTAGAGGTGCTAACAACTTTTACTACTGTCCTGGAACCAATAATATATATAGAGATAGGCAGACTTGCCTTGCTAACAGTGTCCCAAAAAATTGACTGGCCTGCTCTTGCTACCTTGAAACAAGAATTTCTCAAATCACTCACTGTGTTTTTAAATCTAACATTTCAATTTAGCCCTATTAGTGAGATGTAATATTGTTTCTTGTTCTTTATGCCAGTACAGTGTACTCAGGTGTCTGTCTGTGTCCACGACAGCCCCTGTACCTGCTTGCTAATCTTTGCTTTAGTCTGACCAGTTTAAAACATTACTCTCAATACATAACAATCATATAACAAAACTGTTTTCACATCAGCAATTAAAGAGGTACAGTAATAATAATAATATAAGAAACTTACCTGATATTGTACAAAACTTTGACCTCTTGGAAAGGTGTTTAAGAGCATATTATTTCTTATAATTGAAGAAAAATATGATATTTGTGAAGGGTAAGTATGTTGCTTGTTCTGTCTAGGAGTTGGAGTTGTGGCTGAATTTAAAGATAAGTAGAAAAAGAAATCAAAATATTGAAATATTAAAAACATTAAAATATTAAAAGCATCAGTTTTTTCCCTGTTATTTAAAATAATAGACTAGGGTGGCAGGCATGAACCCCTTAGGGCAGATTCACTAAAGGGTGAAGTCCCCAACTCTAACGTAAATTCGGCAGAAATCCCAACCGCAGGGACATAAACAATTCACTAACAGGTGTAGCCGACAATTCACTAGTGAACTGGCCCGTCTCTAGCATCCGTTCGTAATCTATCGCCAGGCGACTTTTTTGCTCTGTCGAGTGGTCGTTACTCCGCAAATTTTACTGAACGTTACCTCTTTCACCAGAGTCCACTTTGCCACCTCAGACCAAGTGAACTGCTAAAATGAAGCTACATCTTCCTCAATCTTATGTCAGTGACATCATATCCTGTAGGGCGTAAATGCATTAAAGTTGTAAAAACGCTGGGGACTTATCCATTTTTAAGCGGAATTGCCTGCAAAAGTCCTAACTATTGAAATTTTTCCCTAGACATTTGAGGGGCATGGAACATAAATTTTAGGGTGGGCTCCTGTGTAGGGCATTAGATGATCTATTTTGTCTTTATTCAGGTTCCTTGGACATTTGTAATAAAAAGTGGCCTCTTCAAGCATTTGCACCAACATCTCTAATACCATTTTAATGTATAAGGAATAATGAAGTTTTGCTAGGAATTAACGATTGTTAGCGTAATTTTGATTTGAAACACTTGCACTGCCAAAATAACGATAGCGAAAAGTTGCCAGCGTTCAGCACCCAGGATACAACTTCACATTTTAGTCATTTTAGTGAATAAGCATAGTGGTAACAAATTTTCACCTGGTGAAGTGGCGCAAAGTTGGCGAAGCATTCACTGGCGACAATTCGCCCTTTAGTGAATCTGCCCTTTGGCTATTTAGACTGTTTTTTGCCTTTTCAGCTTTAAGTAGTGTACTTTGGAACAATTCTGTTCTGATGTGACTATTTTAACATAAAATATTACATCATCTTCTTGTATTACATTTTCATTTTGCCTGAGAAATGACTAGACATAAATAATGATAAAGGTATATTTGACCATGTGAGAAATGTGATGTAAAAACAAATCTGGCTTCATCTGTATCATGCTGTCTGTTTTCCAGGGAAAGTTCAATACAGTTCTATAAAAAAAAAAGCAAGAATACCTTTCTCTGCCTACTCTCTGAGTTTCCCTAGGTAAGAGGTTACATAGTAACATATACTGTAGTTACATAGTTAAGTTGGATTGAAAAAAGACCAAAGTCCATCAAGTGCAACCCCTCCAAATGATCCCCAGTGCACATATATACACATACTTATACTATATATAAACCATATATACCACTTTCTATACTAATTCTAGATTTTAGTATCACAATAGCCTTTAATATAATGTTTGTCCAAGAAATCATCCAAGTCATTCTTAAAGGCATTAACTGAATCAGCCATCACAACATCACCCGGCAGTGCATTCCACAACCTCACTGTCCTGACCATGAAGAACCCCCTACGTTGCTTCAAATGAAAGTTCTCTTCTTCTAGTCTAAATGGGGCCTCTGGTGTGTTGATCATGTATATGAGAAAAAGGTCCCCTGCTATTTGTCTATAATGGCCTCTAAGAGTAATATTATCCCCTCACAAGCACCCTCTCTCTAGGAAAAACAACCCCAACCTTGACAGTCTACCCTCATAATTTAAATCTTTCATCTTTTGAACCAGTTCCATTGCAGATCTCTGCACTCTCTCCAGCTAATTTAAATCCTTCTTAAGGACTGGAGCCCAAAACTGCACTGCATACTCAAGGTGTTGCCTTACCGTGACCTATAAAGAGGCAAATTTATATTTTCATCTTTCAGTTAATGTCTTTTTATGCAAGACAAAACGTCATTTGCTTTAGTGGCCACAGAATCAAACTGCCTGAAATTAGACAACTTATCTACAAAAATCTCCAGATCATGTTTAATTATAGAAACCCCCAACACACTGCTATTTAGTGTGTAACTTGCATTTGTATTATTTCTGACAACGTGCATAACCTTGCATTTATCAACTTTGAACCTCATTTTCCAGGGTGCTGCCCAGTTTTCCAATTTAGTCAAATCTCTCTGCAAAGTGGCAGCATCCTGCATAGAACTTGTATTTTGTACATGTATTTTTTTATGGGGATCTTCCAGTAGTAGACTATGATTTGTCATATGGAGCTAGATAAATTTGGCACCACAGACCAGGTACTATCAGGTTGTCAAACTTGTTTCCATTAAATTATTGCACACTCCCAACTGAGCATATTGTTTTTTTCAATTTCCATTTGCTGAGAACATCTTGAGTTTCAGACTAAATTTAAGGCATTCTTATCTGCCAGGCATGACTACATTCTGAGAGGTGTCTCATTGTTCCTGAATTTGCTCTTCTGAACTGCTATAAAACAAATTCAGCACTCCTTCTGCTCCTTTTTCTACCACAGAATGCTCCTGTCCTGCCACGGTTCTATATGATCTCTAGCCATGCAGTTCTAAATCCTATACTCCTATCCTTATATTCTCAGATCTAAGGTACGAAAGGAGGGTTGTGGGCAGGCCCGGACTGGCAAGGGGAGGGTATGAGGGTGCACTAACCACATGAAGCTCAGCCACAGCTTCCGGCTACATTTCAGGTACACCAAGGATATTAGAAGTTTCCTCTGAGTTCCATGACCTGCATAAAAACACTCTGCCTTCGGCCTCGTGTTTTTATATGGTCATGAAACTCCTCGGTAACTTATAATATCCTTATATTTTACAAGAGGGGTACTTTATTCACTATATATCAGAGCTGCTTTTCAAATAGGGCATCGGCATGCAGCAGTGTTATTTGGCAGGTTGGCTTCCTCCATTTCAAAACAAACAAATTATAGATCTATTTTGCTCCATAAACGAAGGCTAGTCCCATGTAGGGATGTAGCGAACGTCGGAAAAAAAGTTCGCGAACATATTCGCGAACTTGCGCAAAAATGCGAGCGGTTCGCGAACGGTTCGCGAACCCCATAGACTTCAATGGGAAGGCGAACTTTAACATCTAAAAAAGACATTTCTGGCCAGAAAAATGATTTTAAAGTTGTTTAAAGGGTGCAACGACCTGGACAGTGGCATGCCAGAGGGGGATCAAGGGCAAAAATGTATCTGAAAAATCTGCCTGTGTGTGCTTGGAAGAGATAGTGTAGGGGGAGAGCTGTTAGTGATTTCAGGGACAGATGATAGTAAGTTTGCTGGCTAGTAATCTGCTTGATACTGCTCTGTATTGGAACAAAAAAATAAATAAAAGCAGTCCTTACAAGGACTACTGTTATTGCAGCAGTCAGCAGATGAGATCAGAAGCAGGACAGCTGCCCACTGCAGCTACATACAGAGCACTGCAGTAGAAGGTAGATTACTAGCCAGCAAAGCTACCTAAGCTTAAATGTCCCTCAAACCCCTGCAGACTTCTGTCCCTCCAATAACAGAGCAGTATCAAAACGATTACTAGCCAGCAAACTTTCAACTGTCCCTGAAATCACTAACAGGCAGCAGCTCTCTCCCTACACTATCTCTTCAGCACACACAGGCAGAGTGAAAAAAAGCTGCAGGGCTTCGGTTTTTATAGGGAAGGGGAGTGGTCCAGGGGAGAGCTTCCTGATTGGCTGCCATGTACCTGCTGGTCTGGGGTGAGAGGGCAAAAAAAAGCGCCAACAATGGCGAACCCAAAATGGCGAACGTCGCGCGACGTTCGCGAACTTCCGGCGAGCGCGAACACCCGATGTTCGCGCGAACAAGTTCGCCGGCGAACAGTTCGCGCCATCTCTAGTCCCATGTCTGAGAGATACCTTGCTCAAAATGTCTTCAGGGTGCAGCAGGTATTTTTCCTCATATTCGATTCAAAATATTTTCAAAAAAAACTTATATTTTTTTAAAATCCACCAAATGACTCCAAATAGGTTCTAGGAGGGTCCCCTATAGGCTAAAACAGCAATTTGGCAGGTTTTAGGTGGCGATTAGCCAAAGTCAAATTTTTAAAGAAACAGTACATGATACATTTTTAAATTTGAATTACTCCCTAGTCAAAGTACACTAAAATTAGCTCAAAATTGAAATTTAAAAATTAGATTTTTCAATTCGACCCTTGATAAATCTGCCCCTTAGTGTACACAGTAGATGAAAATATTTATTACTCTTTACGTATCTTTACCTCGGGCTTCCTGCCTCAACTTTCCTAAGTTTACTTTTCTAAGGATCTGGCTTCCCTCCTTTTCAAAGCGAATAATACATTTTATTCTTTCTCAGCGCTGGATGCTACCGTAGCAAGGAAGATTGAAAAGAGACATCAGTCCATCAGGTTCAACTTACTGCCAATTACCTGTCTGTTGATACAGTGGGAAAACAAACAAAAAAAAATCCCCATTTGATACAATCTTCAACTTATGCTCCATTTGGGAAAAAAGAAGAATCCCATCCTTCTCAGTGTTTAGTAGAAATATGTTATAGTTGTGCAGATCCATTTTCTTAGATCTGTCTTTCTGTTTTGTGCCACTCACAAAGTATGATTTGTTCTGTAGGAGCCGCTATCAAGTCCATGTACTTTTCTGACTTTGGTCCTTGGTATAGTTATAAATATAGATGATCCGAGCATCTGGTGGAAAAGGGATTGCATTTTCTGAATCCAAAATACAGCAGTTAATAGCGTTTTGATGTGTTAAATCCCAGCTGGTTTTATGAAAGTGTTTACATAACTTCTAGCCTGACACACAATATGGATCGAAAGAAGGTTTTGACAAAGCACCTTCACGTTCTTATAAAGTCAAACCCCAAAACAGAGAGAAATACGTCAGTTTCTACTTTTAATAAGTGCAAAATTTCTGGCTGCAGCTCATTTCCCCACTGGAAAATACAAACTGCTGCATAGTGAGCATTCCCAATTAAAAACAAAGTACCTTGCTACTACTGTAAATGTAGATGACAGTGCAGTTACATTAGATACAGAATACTTTTTAAGCCCTACAAATGAAAGATGGCAAATACCATTTAATTACAGCTGGTACTGATAGTAATAAAAAATAATTTAATAAAATGATTGATAGATAGATATATGTAGTGGCATAAATGTACCCTTCAAGGCCATTTTATTGCTAAAATGCAAACCCTTCTTCCAGAAATACCTTTTACCTAGGGCACTGCTCTTTCCCTGTAATCCATGCTGCTGTGGCCTCATTTGCAAAGTGCAGGGCATAATACAAAGTGCAAAAAATGGGCACAAACAAATGTAATTTTGCACTTTTGCACCCTGCATCATGGGCACAGGTGTTAGAGCTTTGAATATGCACATTAGAGTGCAGAATGACTATATGCCTATACCAACCTGACCATTTGACTACAGCTCTGTTGAACTCAAGTAGTGGCGGTATTTAGTGCAGGCCTTTCATTTTCTTTGCATCCATAGTGCAATGCATGGACTAGCGGCCCTGAATGTTTTTTAGTTGGGCCACATTCTTTTGCCCACAGTACCCATACAGTTTGGGTGCAAACATTTTTAAATGACAAAGGACTTCAGCCCAATATTTAAAGGGTATCATGTTCTCATCCCACAGCTTTCACATGCATTCCCCTTACTTGCTTATCATTACTAAGGTGCAAAAGGGATCATCTGTGGCTACAAGGTTCTCTGTTCCAAATTGTGCAAATTGGCACAAGAAGTAAAGAGAAGTTTGCACTCGACTACTGGTAGTTGCAAGTATAGATTGACTGGTACCATATAGGATGCATTTTGAAGAGCCTTAACACTCTGGCACTTTACTTTTAATCTAATGGTATATGAGCTCTGTAGTGTACTGAGCTTACAGCATTGACTTCTCATGAAATCAGTCTCTTTTAAAAGCACTGAGAATAATTGTCAAGTTTTAACTTTCTGTGCAACATTGCTACCTCCTGTATTAGGCTTCAGTATTTCTTGTATTGTCTTTGTTATAGATGAGTCATTAACTCAGTATACCATTATTGATGGCACTAAGGTGTATAAACACTTGAAATCTCACCTTTTATTTCAAAGCTGGCATTTATCTTACTGTCAACTTTCTCTTTATGGTCTGTTAGTTTAGGCTTATTCTCTGGTTCATCTTTTTTCTTTTCCAGCTGTCTGTCTTTTTTGGAACTTGACACAGAGAGTCTTGATGTTTTATCCACTCTACATACTTCCATATGGTTGAGCAATGCCATGCTTGTTGATATCTTTCCAGCACTTGGATGTGTATCTGCAAATGAAAGGAGACAGCATGATTGGGTAACTATCAGGGACAGATGCTTAAAGGAGAAGGAAAGTCGTTTACCACTTGGGGTGCAAAATGTTAAGCACCCCCAAGTGAATGTATTTACTTACCTGAAACCCCGGGTCGGTGCTCCTATCAGCAGAAAACTGCACTGGCCTGGGAACGCCACGGAGCGCATCTCTTTCGGCTTCTTCTTTATTCTCACGACTGCACACGCGCAGTAGAGTGAAAGGCCAAACTTTAACTAAAAAGTCAGCTTTTTCATTCTACTGCGCATGCGTCTGCCCTGAAAATTTGAAGAAAGATAAAGCCAGAAGAGAAGTGCTCTGTGGTGCTCACTGGAATAACCCTGCGCTGGTGCAGTTTTCTGCTGATAGGAGCACCGGCCCGAGGTCTCAGGTAAGTCTGTACATTCACTTGGGGGTGCCTAACATTTGGCACCCCAAGTGGTAAACGAATTTCCTTCTACTTTAAATGGGACATTTCCAGCTAAATTTAGCTTTTTTTTTGTAGACAACAGGTTATCAAAATAGCCATTAGGATCTGTGGTACCTAATTCTCTAGATAACAACACTGCAGCAGTGGTTGGCCTGTCAGAATTACCCTTCCAGTTACTGATCTTTCTGTTGCTGTGTAAATAGTCATTATTAATGAGGGTTGAGGGCATATTTGAGAACCTATTCTAGACAATGCATCCAGAGGCATGCTTCTTCTGAATTAACTGACAGCATGGTATCCTATAAATGGAACCATAAACTTCATTCCCAATACAGTATATCAGATTTGATCATACACAAATCAAGTTTGATGGGAACTACCATGAAACAAAATTTGAATACTCATTTCATCAAATGAAAATTAGAAATTATGTACCATTTTTAAAATAATCAAGTTATTCTTTACTATACCCCTCTGTCTTCATGCATTGTTTGTGTTGGGTTTTTGATACAGTACATCATTGGTCTGTGCTCCCTTTGCCTATATGATGTGTTTTGGATAACTGTCTTTCAAAACACCGAAACGCCCACACACAAAGGCTTATTTATGACTGCAAGTGCGATGCATTGCAACTGATACATGAAAACAAAAATTTGGTTTATTTACTGGGGCAGAAAGAAAAGTGGAGTAGATGAGTGATTACAAAATGCAAATCTACACACAAATAAAACATTTTCCTTTGCTTTCTTACCACTAGGGTTGTATATATAACTGATTATCACTGATGGGCCAAAATTTGCAGAACGCATTGAAGTCAATGGACGTCAAAATAATTTTGACGTTCAACAATTTTTATACTCGTGACTATTTTCCGAATGCATTAAAGTCAACGGGTGTCTGAATAATTTTGACGCTCAACAATTTTTATGTGTGTGCAGTTTCGCGAAAACATTCAAGGGCGTCGAAATGTGGAAATTTGCCTCAAATCCATGCCTGACAAATTTATTCACCAATCACTACTGTTTATACAAAATCAAGTACCCAAACATTTGTGTAGGAATAATATGCTAAACAAGTGTAATATCCTACTAAAATTATCTTCAGAAAAACAATATATTCAGCTATATGTGAGAATTTCTTGCAAAAGCCAAAGGAAAAAAAATATCCATATGACACATGACCATTATGCTTGCAAATGCATAATATGCATAACGTCCATGTAAGTTGTTTTTATACTGTAGACATAGCAAGTTAGGATTGCAAATTTTTTCATTATCGTTTTAAGTTAATGCACAGAAAAACAATTTCTCAAAGTTTTGCTGTTCAGTTTAAGCCTGAAATGACAAGTAACAACACAAATATTTTCCACTTTTGGAAATAACACATTTTGCATAGTTAGGCTATTCATTTGAGTGTGGAAGATGTGAATTGTCTTGCAATTGTGTTTTTGCAAGCAGCTTTATGACATAGCTTAATTTTACCTTATAACAAACAATATTTTTGTGAGATGCTGCTAGCTGATGTTCAAGTCCAAGACAGAAATCCATTATGAACTTTCTACAAAGTACAGCCTATTATCATTATGCCCCTTAGATACAAGATGACTGATATTAGGCCAGAAACTAGCTGTGCAGGCAGGGAATTTAGGTCAACCAGCTTGGCTTGGTAAGCAAAATGACCAATTGCAACCTGGGCTCAATACGAAATCTACAGTCCCATATGTGGTGCACTTCAATATACAATCAGCATCATAAATCAAATTTCTCAGCAACAAACGCACTCCAGGGCTTCATGCTGTGTTGAAAATAAAGAACAAATTGTCATTGTTTCAGTCCAGTTTGGACCTTTCTCAAGACATAACAAACAGAGACATCTCTTGGATTTAAATTTAGTGTAGGCACTGTTTCTGTTATGTCTTGAGGAAGGTCCAAAACAATGACCGAAACATTGACAATACATTTTTCTTTATTTTCACTGCATCATGATTACAAAATTCCTATGAGACTTTTTTTTATTTATAGCCCAGTGCCCAATATTTTCTTTCATTGTAAATATCTATGGATTATGCTGTTGTTCTTATCCTTACTACCCTACACCCTAAGACTAATTGTGATATAATGTAAAATGAAAGTTCACTGTCCAGCTATAAATATTATCTAAATAAAAACAAACAGGGCAAACTCAAGGGAAATTGAAGCTGCCCCATGTTTGGTTCTTGCACGGCAGATAATTTACCAGTATACAATCCCCTCCATTTACTCTTTGTTGTGGTTGTGTTTAAAATGTCTCTAAAAAAACTGTTCCACCCATCTGTTCATCTTCCTGCTGCCTCCTTTCCCAGGCTATTCAGCACACTGCAATGTAGCTAGGTGTACCTTATAGGGAACTATAGCCTGTCTTTGCACGTGTTACTACATGGCTGTGATTGGCTAACCCCTCATCTCATTTAAATATGGACAGAGACAAATATGTAGAAAGCTCCAATAACTGGGGATATTTTTAAAAAATAATGATGATTTTTAGCCCATGGTGAAACCAACACCATATTATATTCATTATTGCCTACAAGATTAAGGGGGAGTTTCTCTTATGCTTTATGTTTCCTTTAAAATCTTCAACCTTTTTGATCACATTTCTTTGCGCAAAACTTCTCCTTCACTTGTTCTTTTTGTGCATCTTCAACAAGGAAGTCTTTTTTTTGGCACTCTTTGCCTTCAGTGGATTCCATCAATAAGCAGCAGTACTCTTGCGCAACCAGGCAAAAAATGTCATATTTGTCAGTCGTCCTTTCTACTGATCTGTTCATCTTCATAGATGCAATATCTCTGCAAAAAAAAAACAGTTCCAAATTATTATCAATGATTGCAAGGTTTATTTATTCAATTTCTTTTCTAAAATGGTATGAGTCAGGTATTAATTTTTAGTAATCAGATGGGAGAGGTTTGAGTAAAAATGTATATAAAACATCCAAAAATTAGGATCCAGGGTGAAAAATTTAAAGCCCCTTTGTTTCCAATGTGTTTTGTTATCCAATGTATGGCAATAAAATATCATGGTTTTGATTAGTACCCTGTGGCTGTGCTAGAATAAAGCGCTCTCTATACACAGTGTATATACACATGCTACATGCAAAAACAAAATATACTAAATATATTACTAAATATCACAATTTTGGTACTGGGAGTGTTGTCATAAATTGTCATAAGATATGATTCACTCATTATTTGTTCTATATTTTCTTTTGCAGAATAATTTTTGAGAACTGTTTCTCGAAGTGTGATCTCAGTTTGCAAGGAACAAAAGCCTTCGTAAACATAGATGCAAATTTATCCTAGTGCAGTAAGCCATAGCAAACAATCAGATAATATTATTATTACTTAAACTGTACTAGATGATGTGTTCCTATTGCTGATCAGTTGCACATTGCTATGGATATACTGCACTGTTAAAAAAGTACTTGCAGTAAATTATGACGAATAACTCTAAACCCTGATTAATAACTATAATCCCTTCATGTTGGAAATTAGGACCCTTAAAAGTTTGCTCTGGGATAATTCAATTGAAAAATGTCTAGTAGCAAAGGGCCTTCAGAAGAATCATTTACAAAAGAGCAGGCAAATTGATTTCACAGAATGTGATGTAAGCTTATTAGAGAGTTTTGTCGGGTTGCCAGGATAAACCGATGATTAAATAAGGCTGGTATGAATTAATAAAAGCTTGAAGTATTTCCCCTAAGCACCCCATGTCATACATATGACTAGCGATACTGACACAGAGCCACCATCAGAACATCACATTTTTCTAGGCCCAGTACAAGTGTAGCATTCAGGATCCCCTTTCCATTTTAAATATTGCTTTTCAGGAGCCCAACAAAGACAGGAACCCATAAAGCTGTACCTGTTACCCATTACAGACAGATGAGATAGATGGATTGGCACGCGCAATGTACAAACCATAAAAAAACACTCAAATCACCATGTTTGTTCCTCATAATATGACATTTTTCTAATGCTGTAATAGCATGTTGTGTGTAGCTATAGTAGAACCCTGGAAATAGCACCTTATTAAGTATGGGTAAGGGACATATTATCCAGAATGCTCAGGACTTGGTGGTTTCCAGATAAGGGATATTTCTTTAATTTGGATCACCATACTTTAAGTCTACTTAAACATTAAATAAATCCAATAGGATTGTTTTGCCTCTAACAAGGATTAATCATACTGTATCTTAGTTGGAAACAAGTCCAATTTTTTTATAATCACAGAGAAAAAGTAAAACATGTTTTGAAAATTTAATTATTTAAGTATAATGGACTCTGTGGGAGATGGCCTTCCTGTTATTCAGAGCTTTCTGGTTAATTACTAACGCTTCACTTCAAGTTCTCTTTGTCAATTGAGTAAATGGACTTGAAAAAATGAAATTGGACAGATTTGGGCAGATTAATCAAAGATCAAATTATAATTCCAAGCCATTTGGTGGAATTGTTTAAAATGCCATATCAACAAAACTGTTATTCATCATTGTCCTTGTCGTCATAAATGTGTTTTCTTAGTTCTAGAGATATCAAATTTCACAGGAGGCTTAGAGAATATAGGTTTTTTTTTAAAAAAAAGTTTTAGTAAATTCAATCAAATTATATTTCACTACTTCAGTACTTAGATAAAGGTGTTACTCAGGCCAACGTATTATATTCATGACCTGTTTGAACACTTATTAACTTACACTTACTTACACTACTTTCACAAATCTAAAAGACAAGATTACCAATAAAACCCTAGGGGGCACATTTACTATTGGTTGAATATCGAGGGTTAATTAGCCCTCGATATTCGACCATCGACGTTAAATCCTTCAACTTCAAATATCGAAGTCGAAGGATTTACCGCAATTCGTTCGATCGAACGATCGAAGGAAAAATCGTTCGTTCGAGCGATTAAATCCTTCGAATCGAACGATTCAAAGGATTTTAATCCATTGATCGAACAATTTTCCTTCGATCAGAAATTACTTAGCAAGCCTATGGGGACCTTCCCCATAGGCTAACATTGGTGCTCGGTAGGTTTTAGGTGGCGAAGATTTTTTTAAAAAGACAGTACTTCGACTATCAAATGGTCGAATAATTGAACGATTTTTAGTTCGAAACGTTCGATTCGAAATCATAGTCGAAGGTCGAAGTAGCCAATTCGATGGTCGAAGTAGCCAAAAAAATACTTCGAAATTAAAAGTATTTTTCCTTCTAATCCTTCACTCCAGCTGAGTAAATGTGCCCCTACTGTAGGTACGAAAGTTTTCTCAACAAAACTAAAATCAAGTAAATTACCGTAGTAAGAAGGGTAAATTGAATCAGTGATACCAAATATGAGGCTCAGGCGAAGTATACCTTAAAGGAGAATTCAACCTGTAATAAAAAAACCCTCCCCCCTATCCTGGGTAGACCCCCTCCCTCCTCCCCCCAGCCTACCATGCCCCTAATTATTTATTCACCCCTCTGTGCAGATTCTGGCTTAGGAGTTCATGGGCGCCATCTTCTTTCTTCGTTCTTTTTCGGAAGTTTCGGCGCATGCGCAGTTGGAGTAAATTTCCAGTCCCGAAGCACTGCACATGCGCAATTGTTCGGGACTGGAAATTTACTCCAACTGCGCCTGCCGAAAGTTCTGTCAAGACACTAAGATTACTGCAAAAGAAGATAGCTGCCGTGAACTCTGAGGCTAGAATCTGCACGGAGGAGTGAGTAAAAAATTAGGAGAACCAACCCCTTTATATTAAAAACCCCTACCCCCCTACCCTACAGAGACGCCCCTCCCTGCTCCCCCCCAGACTAGGTGTTACCCTTGGTAAATGCCCATAACTCTCTACTTACCCCACGTTGCAGATTCAGTGCATCGGAGTTCAGGGACGCCATCTTCTTCTCTTCGGTAATCTCCAGGTCTACTTCCAGCACTTCGACTTTTGGCGCATGTGCATTGTTAAAAAACAGGAAGACTCCAACTGCACATGCGCCGATATGAGGCTTACTTCACAAAGATTACCAAAGAGAACAAAATGCCGCCTGTGAACTCCGATGGGGCATTTACAGGGGGTAACACCTAGGCTGGAGGGGAGCAGGGAGGGGGGTCTATGTAGGGTAGCAGAAAGTTGTAAAGTACTGTTAAGTCAATTCATTCGATATTTCCCTAATTCATCATGGTTAACTTCCAATTCCTATGGGAATGCTGCCTACTTTCCATAAAATATGCCACCTATCCTTTGTACCTGCAAATTGTGCTTAAACAAATAAGGGCTTAAAAACATATAAGAGACCTGGAACACAAACCGTGAACTTGGACATTTAGTTACGTGTTACTGATCATCATCAGAAAGGTACTGAATCATTTGTCATTTATCAAAATTTGACAAAATGAAAAACAGTCTTACAAAATGCCTTAATTGGATCATTATCTCCCTGATGATGTGTGTTATATATTTAGGACTTCTACAGAGGCTACTCAATGGTTACAATGTTAGGTCTAAAAGGTAGAAGTATTTGTGTCTATCAATAAAAACTGAAGTTTATTTATTATAGTATAGGTATGGGACCAGTTATCCAGAATGCTTGAGACCTGGAGTTTTCCGGATAATGGATCTTTCCAGAATTTGGAACTTCATACCTGAAGACATTTAGGAAATCATGTAAACGTTAATTAAAACCCATTTGGCTGGTTTTGCTTCCAATAAGGATTATTTATATCTTAGTCTGGATCAAGTACAAGGTACTGTTTTATTATTAGAGAAAAATACATTTTTAAAATTTGGATTTTTTTGGATTAGATGGAGTCTATGGGTGATGGACTTTCTGTAATTTAGAGCTTTCTGGATAACGGGTTTCCGGATAAAAGATCCCATACTAGTACAGGCAAAAGGGATTTTTTTCCCTATTTTCATATTAGGAAATAACTTGTAAGTGTGGAAATATGAAACATTCTAGAAAGCTCTAGACCTCTGATTTTTTATTCTATTAAATGATATATTCAGTTGAGGCATTAAACAGGGTCAACATCTTTTTATGGATGAATGCATTAAAGGAAATCTATACAAAAGAGCAAGAGACACTGCTGAAAGATACCAGACAATAGAGAAAAACTCCTTTTTAAAATTCAACTCATTAAAAAATTTTCTGGCTTTCCCAAGAAACAAAAACCAAATAGGAAAGAACAAAAGTGAGGTTGTAAATAATTAAATACTCATTTCCTATACACAGTCATTATAGATCCTTACCAAGCACTCAGAGCTCGCATCCACCACACAGAATAAAATTGCCATACTTTACTCCATTTAATGTCTTACTGTAATTTGAAGATAATCAGCATGTAACACTAGCCGTGCACAACATTTTATATTGTTTTAATGGGTTTCTAATTTTAGGCTGAGATTTTAGCCTAACTGTACTAAGTAACAAATTGGCATGAGATTTGCACACCAAAGCAAAGTTCTGAGGAGTGGTGTTTGGAATGCATATGACCAAATAAAGCTTGACGTGATTGAATTAAAGGTTTTGGAGAGCAGAGCAACATGAGTTAAAAATGATGCTTTAATCTCCTATGTCGTCCCCAGTAAGCTGCATGCACACTCAGTAGTCATATACTATGTGGATAGGAATAAACTTTGAGAGATTAAAGGACAAATCAACATTGTTAATATATAATTTAAATCTAAAAGTGCATATTTACAATATATTATATACATGATGGATGGATGTCTTTTTTCAGTCTAACTTACTATGTTATTATGTTAAAAGAACAGTTCAGTGTAAAAAAAAACTGGGTAAAAAATTTCTAATATAGTTAGCCAAAAATGTAATTTACAAAGGCTAGAGTAAGTAGTTGTCTAACATAACAGAACAAAACACAACTTTCTGTTAGTCAGCAACTTTAAGAGGCGCCACATGGGACATAACTGTTCAGTGAGTTTGTAATTGATCTTTAGCATTCAGCTCAGATTCAAAAGCAACAGATATGACCCATTTGGCCTTCCCTCAAGTCACTGATTTGTTACTGCCTGGTAACCAATCAGACGAAACAAAGAGAGCTGCAAAGTAGGAAATAGTGTTCTGGCTATTATGTTAGACATCCAGTTACTCCAGCCTTTATACATTACATTTTTGGCTAACTAACTCAATTACATACATATATTTATCTTGCACAGTTATTTGTAGACTGAACAATTCCTTTAAGATGAACATTTGTGATTTTGTTTGTAGCTCTTTTCGTTTAAGACACCATATGACTGTATGCAATGAGAAGTTTGATAGCAACATTTTGTTTAAAAAAAACAAAAACATCATTCGTTTGAACACAGAATACAACAATTTTAAGAACCAGTCTTTCATCTAGGAGAAGGTCAAGAACTTCTTTTTGTTGACAAGAATGTTGACTCCTGCTTACTGGAGCTCACCAATATATGTGATGAATCAGATTTTATCATTTCATAGAGTATGACCAAATGCAGCAAAACAATTCTCCAGAGGGAGGTCAGGAGTTTTTTTTATTTAATGATACAAACAATGACCCTGTCCTGCAATACATACTTATCTACAGTATATGTCCAATGAGATTGCATTGATCCATAGTATTGAAGAACTATTCAGCATTGCATTGTGAAGGAACATGTAACTAGGGGGGTTCCCAAGGGTGTTTCAATCTGTGATCCTTTACCCCAAAGTCACAGACATGTTCATCTGTAACATGCAACATTGAGCCATCGTACAGGAGTGAAGAGGAACATTATATCAAAGTACAAAATGTATCTTCATATAGAGCACCTAGGGGCTTTTGAAGGTGCTGAGTAGGGATGTAGCGAACTGCCGATTTGGTGTTCGCGAACGCCGTTCGCGAACACCGGCAAAAAATGCGAACGTTCGCAAACAGTTTGCGAACGTTCGCAAACAGTTTGCGAACTTCGAACACCCGCTAAAATCGTTCGATTCGAATGATCGAAGGATTTTAATCATTCGATCGAAGGATTTTCGTTCGATCTAAGGATTTTCGTTCGATCGAAGGATTTTCATTAGATCGAATGCTTACAATCGTTCAAACGAATTTTTAGCGGTCGAAGGAATTCGAATGGTCGAATGGTCAAACGAATCGAACGCGAACCCAAATTGGCGAACGTCGCGCGACGTTCGCGAACATTCGGCGGACGCGAACGGTCGAAGTTCGCGCGAACAAGTTCGCCGGCGAACAGTTCGCTACATCCCTAGTGCTGAGCTTGGCCATGTGGTTCATTTGCCTGACAAGGCAAATCTAAGGGAGAATTCGAGCCGACACGTCACCATGCAACGAAACGCATGCAACATTTCGGATGTTCTGTAGATACAGAAAGTGAAGGAGAAATCACAGGTAAGAACTACATTTATCTGACTGTCGGATGAAAATGCTGCATGCTGCGTTTTCATCTGGCAGTCGGATAAATGTAGTTCTTACCTTCACTTCCTGTAACTACAGAACATCTGACACGTTGCATAGCGACGCGTCAGCTCGAGCCGCACCGTGGAGTTCCTCACTCATAGATTATATTGTAGCATTTCATAATAGTGATTAACTAGTCAGCAATGCATTTTAGGCAATTACAAAACATAGCTTTAATATGTTAGAATAGCAAACCAAAGCTTCAGTATGAACAGAATTATATAGCATTCAATGATACCAACAAGTCTAGTATTTTTGAAGCAATATTTAGACAGACCATGCCAGAGGAGACAATATATTCATACCACAGATACCCTTCATTCCTGCAGATATACCTTTTTAGTTTAAATGGTTAAAATTTCCTTTACAACCTGCCTTTGAGATGTCTATCTAAAAAGCTCAAGGGCAGTCTTTTAAAATTGCTGCAATTCACACAGAGACTCTGTGTTTTTCCCATGGTTAGCTTTATGTAGTCTGTAGCATGTCAGTTTTATGTAGTAGATTGGAACTACTATATTATAATATATAAAATATTGTTTATCACATGTTTTGCAATGCAGTGTGCTTTGTTCTAGTAAGTATTTTAGGTAACCTCAGATTTTAAAGGGCAACTCCTGGTACCACACACAGATATACACATGAGTTTGTGTACCTTTCGCTCTCGCTCTCTTTAGGCTTATATGTATATATATATATATATATATAGATATATATATATATATTTCAGTCCTTGATAAAGGTACCAATAGGGACTGAAACGTCAGTTTTTTGTACAAGAAAGACTTTCTCAGAATTCTCTAAGTAGGCGCAAACAAAGGATGCTATCTGCCATGTTTTTTGCTCTTTGCTAAAGGTAGCAGAATTCACATAGGTTTCTGGACTCTCTTTTGGACACAGAGACATGGTTTCACCATAGCACATTCTATGTTCAGCAACAACGTTTTCATGAGGGGCAGACAGAGAGATGTGCTTTTGCACTACTTAGTGCTCTTATATAATAGCTAATATTGTCAAACCACTTGTTAAAGTGAACCTGCCTGGTGTAATGACAACTGGAACTGAACTTTCAGGGGGTTATTTGTCAAAGGTCGAATTTTAAAGTATTTTATACTTTTTAGAGTGTCTTCCCCACCTGGCCCGGTACTGAAATAACCAATTTTGACAAAATCCCTGTCTCTCTACAAGCATAATTTGTGCCAGACAGTTAATTTGTTTTATTTTATTTGTTCTGAGGTCAGCTATTTGAGTTAGCCCTACAGCTGTTAGAAATGGGAGCCCTCCCCCAAACGATTACTAGATCTAACTGAGTGAAGAGAGATTGCTGAGAGAGGGATAGTGCAGATTAATTTAAAATTATTTCAGAAACAGTACATTAAGTTTCTTCTTTCCATGAGATGAAGGTATGTGATTCGTTATCCAGAAATCCATTATCCAGAAACCCGTTATCCAGAAAGCTCTGAATTACAGGAAGGCAATCGCCCATAGATTTAATTTTAATCAAATAATTCACATTTTTAAAAATCTCTGTAATAATGAAACAGAACATTTTATTTGATCCCAACTCAGATATAATAATTGTTATTGGAGACCAAACCATCATATTGTGTTTAATTACTGTTTAAATAATTTTTTTAGTAGTCTTTTAGTATGGAGATCTTAATTTCGGAAAGATCCTTTAACTGTAAAACTGTAAACCGTCCTGGGCATTCTGGATAACAGGTCCCATGCACAGCCTCAGTCTGACAACACAGTCCATATTAATCTCCATCTGCTGTGTCTTTTTGAGCATTCTGGGTCTTAGCTTCACTGAAGGGTTTTTCCAGTGACTAAAACACGAGTATGTCCTTTGAAGTTCTGCTCTGAGACCAACACTCTTAAATAGAAAAACATATCATGCAAGACTGTGCCAAAGTCTGTTCTTTTTCTTTGATTATGCACTTTTGTTCATTCATTAGCCATCACAGCTGTTTCTAAAACTAGGAAGGTTGGTTAGCAACCTCATAGTTCTCCGCTAAATTATTGTGAAGGGTTCTTTCTAATTTGAAAATTAACATTTCAGTTTTAATATCTTGAAGGCTTGGAGTGTGGGTTGCAGAGATTCATGTCTGATTACTGTGATGTTTATTTCCATTCTTCCAGAGGAATAAATCAAAGATGGCCGGATTAGAAAAGGGTTAGCACTGGCTGAATATTATCCAAAATGTTATTTAAGAAGACAAACTAGTATTACTGCAATAATGAATGCAAAACAAATGCTCCATTTGTATTGTATTTCCACTTCAACAAATAGCATGCTTTTTGAATGTAAATATGTCCATTTGTAAAGATCAAATGTTTTAAAAATACAATTATGTTAATGCTGGATGGACTGTTAAAGAAAAAAAAAGAAAAAAAAATATCTTTTGCCAAACCTGCTTGAGGGTAAATGTGAAACTCAATTTCACAGTTCTCCAGATAAAAAAGTAGCTATTGATTTATCATGGCTATTGATTTTTTTTTAAATGATTAGGATAACTCATACAGCATGTTAGTCTTAATGAATTCTTTACTCAGCAAACATTCCGTGTCTTTTGGCTCTAAAACACTTTGCCATTATACTAGAGTTAAAGATTTTTATTGCAGTTGGTCTTAGTGACTGACTTTTATATATGTAGTTTCATTGTAGGCAGCTCTTAATGGAGCACAACGTCATCCGACTGTCTAGTGACTGAAGCATCTGTTTTTTGCTCTCTTTTTATTCCCTGGTTATTCTAAGCCCATTGCCTTCTCATAATGTGGCATTGGGGTATAGACTAGAATACTGACCTTGTTGCCTGTTTAAATGTAAATGAATAACCTGACAATTATTGAGCAACAATTAAATATATATTGTTAATTCAATACATAATTGCTCCCATTTATCCTTCCCAGGAATACCTTTATTATTCACTTATACCGTTACCATATTTTACAACAGGTCTGCACAACTAGCAGATGCATCAGACTTCTTGGGGCTGACTTTAATGCGGGCATCAAAATTCTCGTTGAGTGAATTTTTTGGGACAAATTCCCCATCACTAAATCTGTGGAGAATACATTATTTGCAAGCTGTGAAGAACAGTGTCTGCCTTCCCTGTACATCACACATTTACAAGTTACTTTCATTGTTTTCCAGCTTGTTATTAGTTGAATGAAAATAATCCTGTGCCATGACTCACTTTGCCTCATCCAAGTGCTCTGTGTAAATGCAATTTCCTAGCACTTGTGAAATATTTAGCACTTGTGAGTAATTAACACCCTATACATAAAAGTATCTGATTGAAAAAAACCAAATCCTGCATAACTATCAATGTTTGCAGCAATGTAGCGTAAAGGCCAGCTATGTTATAAATACAGAGAAGCATATTTATCAAGGGTCAAATTTCGAATTGAAAAAAACGTTGAAATTCAATTTAAATTAAAATTAAATCAAATTTTTTGGGTGAATAGGTCTGTTTTTGATCGAATAGGTCTGTATTCAGCCAAATTTGAATCATACGAATCGAAGGAATAGTGCATTTGATTGAATTCGAAAGAATTTCAAAGAATTTTCATCAATTTTTCACCAATTGACTCCAAATGGGTTCTAGGAGGTCCCCCATAGGCTAAAACAGCAATTCGGCAGGTTTTAGATGGTGAATGGTCGAGATTGAATTTTTAAACAGACAGTACATGATAAATTTCAATGTTTGAATTTTTGAATTTGGACTATTGCCTAGTCGAAGTACACAAAAAATAGCTCGAAATTCAAATTTTTTTCATTGGAAAATTCACCTCGACCTTTGATAAATCTGCCCCAGAATGTACATGCTAGGTTGTACTAATATTTCTTGCTCGCTAAGACATAGGAACATACAGTATGTGATTTGAAAATGGCTATCATGAATTCAAGCAAACAAATTCATGCAGAAAACCAATATAAGCAGAGATGGCCATTGGCCAAAAGTAAGCATATTTAAAATGTACTGCAGCATAATACAACAGAATAAACATGTGTATAAAGGTACACTGTAGAACAAAGAACTGCATCTCCAAAACTCTTTCACTGAAATCCTTAATTTAAAATGACACAAAGCACTAGACAGTTACACTAAGGCTAAAAAAGCAATATTTTGCAGTCTTCCCAGGCTCTTTCTTAGAGAAAACCAATATAAGCATAATCCCATGCTGTTTTGTCTCCTTTAATGTGTTTAGCCACTGTAACATTAACAGCTAGGACTAAGGTGAAGAAGCAACTTTACATTTATTCTGAACACTGCAGAAGCAGTTTAGAAAAGATGCACAGCCTAAAGGGGCATTGTGTTTTACCAATTACCGGTAGTTATTGCCCCAAGTTTATCTAGCATAAAAGAAGACTATAATGCTTGGAAGCACTGAAAAGTGGTGAAGGGGTTTCCCTGGAGGCATCAGCTTACATTCAAGACCTGCATCTCATTACTGTGGGGCAAGGGTAGGTAAGTTGAACCAGCTCCCCTCTGCTTTGAAAAGCATAGACGTGAAAAGGTTCAAAGTATCGTTAGCCCTAAAACTTCAATGGATGATGAACAAGCAGGTAGATGGTCCCTTTAATACATATTGGGCCATGGACAGTGGAAGTTGCTGGGATTTATATTGGAATCATGTTCTCTTTAAAACTAGAGAGCCATTTTCCTTATACTGTTCCTTTTTTGCTCCATAAGCCTTTACTATATTCTCCAGTGGTCTTGAACATAAAAGAATATTAAGCATTACTGATAATAATAGCATGTCTGAGATAAGACTGTTCGATTTGCCCTCAAGACAAGAAAGAAGAAACCAAAAAGCCCAAAATCTTTAGTTTCAAAAAGCTTTGAATGTTCTTATTTTGTAACAATTGTTCTGAAATGCTTTCTATACCTTCTAGGGATTTGTTGACAATTTAGCCAGTAAGAGTTTGGGCTATTGTCGCATTTTGACTGTTGAGATGAAAAACCAAGAATATGTTTTCAGCTTGTGAAGCAACAATGCTAAAATGTCCTGTGGCACCGGACTGTCAGATGACTTTCAACGGCAAACCTTTAGCATGAACATTTATACGAGTGGCATAAGTCATATTTCTCCTTGAGGAAAAGTATACAGTTGTACATGGAAAATATTTGAATACCATATGACTTGAATTGTGGCTTGCTTTCATTCGAGATGTTCTGTCACTTTGATGCTGACACAAAAAGACTGCTTAAGGAAATGCAGTAAAAAAACAAACAATATGCCAGACTCCTTTAGACGTTGAAAAGGAAAGGTGAAACAGAAAGTCCTTGTGCTGAGTGTTAGAAGGCTACCTGGTTTTGGCAAGGAAATAGTAACATATGGTATCCCAAAAACCAAGAATAAACCCCATGGTACCAGTCTCAGCTCATGCTTCTGCCTATAACAACCGCCTTTTGCTTCGGGAGGAGACCTCCGCTACTCGGATGCCGCCAGGTCTGAAAGTGAGAGCACTAACAAGGGAGTTCTGGGCAGACAATGGAACCGTAATGTCAATGCCAATTAGGCAGCGCAGTACAGAATTGAGAACCGGGATCATAGTCAGGACACAGGCTGGGGTCAAACCAAACAGTAACGCAAAGTCAGGATCCGAGAGAATGGTCAGGAACAGGCAATGATCAGTACAGGCAGCAAACAAACAGTTGTTAGCGACAGGCAAGGGTCAAAACTCAGGCTTGATTTACACCGAGGAACTATCAAGAAATAGACCTACATTGGGCTTACACAGATTGGAAACAGGTGAAACGAGTCATACGTACTTGTTATTACAAGGAAAGCAATAACAGTGAACCAGGACTATAAGTGTCTGCTCACACAGGGTAGAGACAATGCAGACAGAATGAAAACACAAGGTCACTGGTTCATTTCCAGGCAGGAAGTTACAGAAATGGCATGAATTAATATGTTTAAAGCTAGAACCGGATAGATGCAGAATTTTTGTGTCTGTGGCACCCCTGGTCATACATCAATTTAAAACTGACACTTTTCAGATAATATTAACACCTCTAAACTATTTGACAGCTTTTGTTCTAGATAAACATTGCAAACTTTTCCAAGCAAGAGCAACAGGTAAAGACTCACACTCGCAGAGCTTAAAAGAAAGTACCCTAAGTACTAATTACTAACATAGGTACAACATTGCACCAGTACAAGCACCTAAGCAACAGTTATTTGCTATGAGTAAATTTACTGATACAATTTACCTATGTTAATCAATTACCCTCTCTATCAATAAAAAGAAGCACCAGGTTTGTAGTCAGTTATTTATTTTAATATCTGTACAACATAGGGATAATTTTATGCCAGTTCTTATTTTTACTGAACATTTTTTCTTCTGTATTTGAGACTCACGCTGCAAGCATGAATAGACAAGTATGTATCTGACATACTGAGTTCATACAACACAAACACACTCCTTTACCTCCCAGAAACAAGAGAGCTAACAATATTTGTACTCTTTTCGCCATGCTCTTTCCTCCAGAGTAGAATACTGGATGACAGGAAATCCATCATTTCCACAAAGGAACACAGGCAAATAGATCAATACATATGCACAAATCTAGGTAGGATTTAGGAGTGCATAGAGGTGACAATCCCTACATATTTATATGTCCTAGGAGTAGTAGAAACGCCTTGGAGGGATACAGCACAAGATAGCAATTTTGACATAATCCCAAATCATTTTGTGTGTAATAGACACCCATGTGAGAGTCGCTGCTCTGAAAGAAGCGGTGGTAATGTTGGAAAATAGTAACGTAAGCCGCCAAGGGCCAAAATGATATGATTATTGGCCCGCCAAGCATCTTGTCACCACTAATTTGCCCCTGGCACCTTCAGGCACATCTCTTTGTGCCACGAGTCCAATAAACATATAACCAGTGCAGGAAGAATCAATCTTGAGACATGAGGCTCTGGTGCTCATGCATAAAACCTTGAGCAAGAGAGAGGGAAGAGTCACATGGTTTTAACCATATTTAGGCTGGCATTTAGAATGACCATCGTGTAGATATGATACAATCTCAAGATAGAAATGTTGGCTATGCTTAAGTGCTTGTTTTAGATACAAAATTGTAGGTCTATTTGTTTGAAATTTTCCTGTAAATACATTTCTACTTCATCTACATGGTGGCCCAGCCTAAATACAGATATGGAACCTGTTATCCAGAATGCTTAGGACTTGGAGTTTTCTGGATAATGGATATTTCTAGTGATGGGCAAAAAATGTTGCCACTGTTGAATTTGCGGTGAATTTGGCAGTTTCGCCGCAGACTAAATGGCGGGAAAAAACTCGCCATAAGACTCGTTTCGGCGTGCAACAAAAAAAAATGACGTGCGTCAAAAAAATTTGTACGCGCAACAAAAACGAAGCGTCCAGCAAACTAGTTTCACTAATTTTTCGCCAAATTATTCGCAAAGGGAAGCAGCAAATTCGCCCATCACTAGAATTTTCAATCATTTGGATATTTATATCTGAAATCTACTAGAAAATCATGTAAACATTAAATAAACCCATTAGGCTGGTTTTGTTTCCAATATGGATTCGTTATATCTTAGTTAGGAAGTAGAAGGTATTGTATTATTATAATTATTATTATTATTATTATAGAGAAACAGGAAATTATTAATGATGGGCAAATCTGTGCCATAAAATTTGCAAATTTCGCAGTAAATTGGTGAATTTTACAACAGATTCACCTATTACTAAACGGCGAAGCACATTTGAAGTCAATGGGCGTCAAAATAATTTTAACACACATCAATTCTGATGCGAGCGAGGTGACAAAAATTTTGACGTGACTATTTTATGCGTGCGACTATTTTGGAATTGTCGCCGCAGTTTTCCGAATTAATTTGCAGAATGCAGAAATTTGCCGCCAATTAGTGTCTGGCGAATATATTCGCCCATCACTAGAAATCATTTTTAAAAATGTAGATTACAGGATTCCATTCCTGTATACTTAAAAACATGCACATAATTCTTTGTGATCCCAGAATGAAGTACAAAGAGCTACACTTCTCTATTGGTCAGTGATGCTAATTGTTCTTGTGAGCTTGGCATACTGAATCCCCTGACACTTATATCTTGCACATGATTGAGATTGTGCAAGGCAGGAGTGCCAGGGATCACATAGGGCAGAGAAACCTTGCTTGGTGCTAATGTTATGTATACACGTCCCATTGAAAGTGCAGATGCACAAACTACTGTATATGCAGGTGCACATCTGCTGTCTTTTGGTATAAGGGGCATCACTTAGCACTCCAGCATTTGTGCTACTTTCCATACTAAATTAGCCTGTACTGCAGAAGCAAAAGTATATGTCATATTGGGTCTATTAAACTGATTTACTTAATTAGAAATTAAAATGTTTTAGTACCTGAAAAGTATGCCTAGTTGAGGGGAGAAAGGATCAAGAGTTATAAATTGCATATAGTTTTCACTCAACAAGTTTTTTGACAATGTACTATAAAACAACATTACTTTACAGAAGCAAATCAAAATACCTTTCATAATATTATGGATTTTATCATGGAGTCTAGACATACAGCGTGCACCTGTATAGATACACAGTGATGACCCATTTCAAGATGAGATAAACTCCGCTTTAATTTATAAAAAAAAAAAAAATACCCACGCCTATAGAAACAGATGATTTGAAAGCAAGTAAATATGTTTATGTTTTTTTTTAAGATTGAGCCAGGATGATATTATTATTGTAAATATATACAGTCTTTTAAAACACAGCCATGTTAGCAACAGAACCAAAACAAAATGACCAGTGTTTTGTTTCAGAAGTAATGGGTTAGGCTACAAGTGTGATGCCATTTCAGATGATATGCTGTCGCCATACCTCCCAGCATTTCAAAAATGGAAAGAGGGACAAAAAGATCTGCTGCTCGCAGCACTGTGAATTTTCTTGACCACCCTCATTTTATGGCCATGCCTCATAAACACCATGTCCATTTTACAAAATTTGGCAGGTTATGGAAGGTTTGAACACCTTTATGCTGTGAGTCTCAGTTCTCCCAGGAAACCTGCTTATCTTCAATAGATACAATTTATTATTAGTGTTATTAGTCTTAAAGAGGTGGTTCACCTTTGAGTTAACTTTTAGCATGTTATAGAGTGGTCAATTCTAAGCAGCCTTTCAATTGGCCTTCATGATTTATTTTTTATAATTTTTGAATTATTTCCTTCTGACTCTTTCCAGTTTACTGACCCCATCTAAAAAACAAATGCTCTGCAAGACTACATATTTATTGTTATTGCTACTTTTTATTACTCTTCTTTAAATTTGGGCCCTCTCCTATTCATATCCCAGTCTCTTATTCAGATCAGTGCATGGTTGCTAGGGTAATTTGGATACTAGCAATCAGATCGCTAAAACTTCAAACTGGAGAGCTGCTGAATAAAAAGCTAAATAACTCAAAACCCACAAATAATAGAAAATGAAAATCAATTGCAAATAGTCTTGGAGTATCACTCTTTGCATCATACTAAAATATAATTCATAGGTGAACTACTCCTTTAAGGGTAAGGCCACACGAGGAGATTCGGGGAGATTTTGTCGCCTGGCAACTAATCGCCTCGTCTTTTGAGCGACTATCTCCCCGAACTGCCTCAGCGTTTTTCCCCATAGACTACAATGAAAAGTCACCTGCGCTAATGCAAAGGCAGCGATGCATTTTCTATAGTCGCCCGAAGTTGCTTTACCGAGTAAACTTTCAGTATGTTTTAGAATGTCTTTACAACTCTACATTTGGTCTTTATTATTTAGTATAATAGTTTTCGAACTATTTGCCTTCCTTTCAAATTGGGGCCCTGACCTCAACAACTAAAATGCTGAGCTGAGATTAATTATTTTTGTTACTTTCTATTCAGTCCCACTCCTGTTCATAATCCAGTCTTTCATTCAAACCATTGCCTGGTTGCTAAGGTAAACAAGACCCTAGCAATCAGAGAGCTGCCTGAATGCCAAACTTAAGAGGTGTTGAATAAAAAGCTAAATAATAAGAACAAACCTTTTTAAAGGAAAACCAGTGGCAAAGTGCCACAGACTATCAATGTCTACTGTCATACTAAAAATGTATTTAAAAGTGAATAGCCCCTTTAAAGGTAGACAGACAAGACTTTTTAAAAAAAACAACAAAAAAAACTGTTACCACCTATATGGCTTTAAAGTTGGCTCAGTCTAAGGCAGGGCCCAGTAGTTTGTGTTTCTCCTTGGGCCTCCAATAGGCTTTATGCTTTTTCATGTTCCCCTTGATTTACCTGGTAAAAAATACCTGAGTCTGACAAATGGAGTAATATTAATAGAAAGTTAGTAAAACTGGGCTGTTTCTCAACTGTCCCTGCAGAAGTTTGTAACTCCATGTTCTTCTAGCAGACACTGATGAGAATTTCTGCATAATTTTTATAATACTGGGTCCATCTCAATACAAAGACTTCCAATTTCCTTACACAGTCACTACAGTATTGATTGAAGACTTAACATTATCATAAACAATTAGAGGGATTCCATTTGCCAGCTAATGCCACTATATTGGTTTGGCATCCTAATGCACTTTAGAAAGCAATGAAATAGATGGCTTCTTCACAAGCCTATAAAGTCAGACTGACTCCTGCTGATTGTGTGGAACATGTTCAAAGTGTAAAATTAGGGATTTCAAATCATAACACAAACAGTATAACACATAATAATACTGAACCTGTAAAAGGTTAACAACCAAGAAAATTCAAGAAATGAATATAAATGCAGATATTTTTTTTCGTTTGGCAGAAATCTAAAGATTTGTCCAGTAGAATGTTTTTTAAATAATTTATTTATATTTTACCAAGCCTATTCCAGTGGTAGTCGGATAACTTGGTTTCATATGGCATCACGTTTGCAGGTTATTACATATCAGGGTGAATACCAAAGACTGTGTGGGTGTCTGATCCCAGTTTTTCTCTCAAAGTAGCATGCCAAATGCAAATGAGCATCCCAGAGGCATCCGATTTTGTGGGAATAAGTAAGGGGAAGTTGGTGAAAATATTAACCTGAGAAAGAAAGAGAGTGTAGGAGGCGATAATAGTGATTATGTCAGAAAATGGAAGGTAGATATATGAGAGAATTAGTGCCATTTACCTTTATCTTGTCACAAGTAAGTGACAACTAGACAGGTAAACTGGAATGTATCAAATTTCAACAAAGCTCAGTTTTTGTATCATTAACTGTAGGGGGTTTGAGTTAAAATAAGAAGCATTGTGACATATTCTAGTCAATCAACTTAATCAAATATGTGGTTGTCAGTCAGGTTAATCAGCACAGGAAGAAGAGAATTTTGACTGTTCATAGCAACAATAGTGGGAAAAGGACAAACAATCTGTTATCTGAGGCATCAGGCCAACACTGCTGCTTGCACATTTGATGAGGCCCAAGTGGGCACCTTACTGCTCATACATTGCACTAGCTGCTGCTACTTCTTTGTAGAAGAAAGCCCAACTTTTGCCATTGTTCTTTTTACTGCATTTTCAGTGATGGATTTGAAGGCACCTGTAGATTTAGTTGTCATTTTAGAAGTGATTTTTCAGATGGATGAGGCCTGATGTTGACTATGATAGGCATGGGAGGCCCAAGAGGAAAAAAAGAAGGAAGATGGAGAGCCCCTGCTTTAGTAGGCTATAAGACAAGACAAGGCTCACTGTGTAGGCTAAATTGTTTTTTCTTGCTGTTGTTGAAATGGGAGGTTTTATTTTAAATTAACACACAGTGTTCTATATACTGTATTGACAATAAACTATGCAATGACATGGATTATTGTATGTACAGGTCAATATCTCGCTTCATGTATGCAGTTACACACTGTACATATTTGTAGGCATGTTTAGTTTCTTCCCCTATATTTATTAAAAATATAAAAACAAGGATAACACTCCTTTCATGGTATGGTATATAACTGCACAACACCTGCTTACAACAATACTTTATAAAACCATTAAAAAAAACAACATATTATTACTGTAGGGGATCAGAGAAACCTCCCCCTTGCTCTTCTTACATTAATTTCAGTCCAAACAGCTCCTGTGACATCATCCAGCCCAGTTAGAGTAAGAGGAGTGATCCTATTGACTAAGGAGGTGGAAAAAGGGTCTGTGGCCTGCTGGGAGCCGCAGAGAACATCTTGGAAAAGAGGAGGACCCAGAGAGAGTCTGGTTTTGGTGCCAAATCTACAAGGTGGGCCACCATAGGCTATAAAGGAGCCTCTGTAGCAACTACCAAACAGAGACAGAGAGACTGTCCAGGAACACAGAAAGAATTGGGAATCAGTCTGCATTAAGCTCGGCCAGGCAGTGAGGCCTGAAGCTCCAGCTTTACAGAAAGAGTCCATCCTGTTGCCTGTCAAGCTGCTAGTTTTCCCAAAATATTCCATAAGTGTAAGAGGCTAGGACTGCTGGATTGTCACAGGTAACGTGTCAGGTGTAATTGAGTGTGATTCGGTTCTAAAGGAGTGTGCCAAGAAATGGTTATATTACCATTATTTGTTTACACCAGCACAGTTACTAAGGTTGCTTCTCATTCCATAACCCAGTGGAGCCCACAATCTAATTATCCATTATCCAAAAAGCTCCAGAAATCTGGATGATGTTTCCCTTAGAGTTCATTTTAAGGAAACAATTCAGATTTTTTTTTTAAATAATTACTTTTTTGAATGTCTTTTTTCTGTAATAATAAAAGAGTACCTTTTACTTGATATATATTATCTATATTTAATGGTTATGTTCATATTGTAGTGATATGTACTGGTATCATTGGGAAAGCTGCAAGTTAGATGTTACTAAACAGGGAATGGTTTCTTTGTTTAAAGGATTTTGCTGTCTGGCCCTGGAAGCTGTAGTGTTCTGGGAGGAAGGGGCAAGCCATTCCAGTGGTCCAGTTCTCATATTGGAGCTCATTTACTCAGGAAGGATGTCCTGTGGAAAGGTATTTCATTGTAGATAGAGTGTAAGGAAGGTCTCTCTGAGCAGGGCACAGAAGAGGGAGGTTACCTGTCTGTGTTAGGGACTCCCAGATGGGCTGGGGGTGCTGCCTGCCACTGCAAGGAGCAGAAGGAGATGTGACCAGGTGACTGAGAGGCTGGTGAGCTGGTATCCCAGGGAGGGATATGCTCCTGATCCTATGCTTACCTGTAGTGATGGGCGAATTTGGGGTGTTTCGCTTCGCTGAAAAATTTGTGAATTTCCTGCGAAATTTGTGAAACGGCGCAGACGCCAAAAAAATGGACGCCGGCCCGGCATCCATTCGGCGGCGAATCGCGGGAATTCGCCCATCACTACTTACCTGCCTATCATAGCTAATTTTTCCCAAAAACTGTATGTACAGGCAGCCAGCTTGTCACACTTCCTACTAGTCAGAAATCTACATTTAGATTTATCCGGCACAACATTTGCTCAGGTCTCTTAACACACAGCAGCCAATTTGATGTTTTCTTTCAAATAGATGGCCAGTAAATACTATCTGTTGATTGTTTATTATGGGTTACTTGACCTAAAGTATTAATGGAAATGCTGTAATGCTTGTCTGGTCACATACTAAACAATTTCCCTCAGCTGTGGAACAGACAAGCAAGGCTTGTATCTTTATGCAACTGGCTTAAAGGAAAACTATACCCCCCAAACAATGTAGGTCTCTATTAAAAGATACTGAGTAAAACAGCTCATGTGTAAAACCCTGCTTCATGTAAATGAACCATTATCATAATAATATACTTTTTTAGTAGTATGTGCCATTGGGTAATCATAAATAGAAAATTGCCATTTTAAAAAATAAGGGCCGCCCCCTGAGATCGTAGGATTCACTTTACTCACATACAAACCACATGTAAGGTCACATGAGCCAATTAACAGACAGAGTTCTGCCTTTTGCTTCCTCACTTCTTCCTGTTACAGTTAGTGTTGTAGTATTTCTGGTCAGGTGATCTCTGAGGCAGCACAGATAGAGTCACAAAATGGTGGTTCAAGGCAAGAGATGTAAAAGGGCAATATTTATGTAAATATATATTCCAGTTTGGTAAGATTCTTTAATATGTCATTCAATTTGATATAAACTATCTGTTACTTAAGTATTCATTTAAGGGGTATAGTTTTCCTTTAAGCCTATTCTTCCTTCATATGTGAATGATATTTAGTATTCGGAATAGTATTAACCTAGGTTGAATCACTAACCATTTAAAAACCGTGTTTAAATTTTATAAAGGCTGCAGGAAAGTTGTGCTGTGCTTGTTTGGGTACCGTTCTTAAACCTTCTGAAAGATTAAATGAGAGAATTGACATTAGGAGCACTATCAATTTCCATCTCAACTAGATCAACAGTCAGACTACACTAGTGGCATTTGAATATGAAGAGACTCTTACAGGTTGGCAAGAAGACCTAGGGCAATCCCAGGATTGTAGGTTATTTTCCTAAGAACAATTTCACATCTAACAACAAGATATCTCATTCCAGAAACAATATATTGCCTCAAATTTATGTACTTGTAAAATGTAATTTTGCAAAGCCACAAGAATCTTTTCTTTATATGAAAAAGTAGTTGCCGTTATTTCTCACCAGTGCCTAATATCTGTTCTGTCTCTTTGTTTGTCTTTTCTCTGACGCCCTGGCATCATATTAAATGCCAGTCACTTTCCTAAAGGGAATAGCTTTTTGCAGGTTGTCTGTGCTTCCTGCATCGCTAGAGTTTGTGTACTGCTCTTCAAGTGACTCTCTGCCTTTGCTATAAATATTGCCATTTGTTATATTAAAAAACTGTTCAAGGGTATGTGAGGATCAGAATGGGAAATGTGGTTGTCATGATGCCTGCATCCCCTAATTCATGTTTTCCCTTTTCTGTCTGGAACACTGACAATTGGATTTAATTATTCTTTAGAAATTGTGGTTCATGTGTAATAGGTGACCCTATTGTTTTCTTAAAAAAAAGAAAACTTGGTTTGTCTGAAGCATAAAAAGCAAGCAGATATATTTCCGCTTTTTCTAAGCTAAAGATAAATGCATTTGTGTTGTGCTGTACAATGATGCAGTACTTTCAGACTTGTACAGGTTCAATTTCCAAGGGAGATGCCTCTTCAATCATCTTTCCTCCTGTGGTTAATGAAGTTACCATTTTAAGACTTCATTTAAGTTCTTTTATATTAAGAACTAAAAAGGAGGACCAGCATATCTATGCATAAACATTCATCTGTAATAATGAATCACATGAAGAGCATTTGATATAAACAGATCATGCAGTCACGATAGCAAACAGCAAATAGCAAAAATTACTATTGTTGGGTGATACTGCCTAAGAGTAGACAGTATCTTCATCATAAAATGCTTTCTCTAGACAATATTCTATTATATTATATAAAAAATCTCCCCCTCCAACCACTCAATAAGGTTTTTTTTCTAATGCAGCTGAAATTGTGGCCACATTAAAATGGGTGCATATGTGACATTTTTTTATGGCATTCATTAAAGGAACTTGCGTCCAAACACAAACATCCCTCCTGCCACTTCTGCTAAACCTGGAACTATCACCATCCTGAACATGGCAGTTATTCCAGGGTTCCCACTGCAGGTTGCATCAATGGATGCAACAGACTTGCTCAAAAAGAATCCCATGATGATGTCATTTTAATGCTGCGTGCTGGAAGGGATACAATCCCAGTGCTTGCCACAACTTGCACCCAATTGCCATTGCATTCATTGTTGTATCAGTTGCAAACATTCAGCTGAAAATTAGATAGAAAAATGCTACATTGTAGGTAAAGAAGAACATAGTGTGAAACATACACAATTCACAACAGAGCATTTCACTATACTGGAGACTGCTGATTTGCTCTGGCTCTGCTTGTACGGACAGGAAGTACAGTATGTTTAGCAAAAGTCCTATTTATTCAACTAATGTGGAAAAATGGGTATGACTTCCCCTTTTAAATGCCACTAAACATTGATAAAAATGTAATGCAATTGTGTATTTTCTTTTTTCCTTTTGCTGCCATACACCACTGGCTGCCCCCACCCTCCCAACTACACACCATTGCTAATGAACCAAAGGCTGCAGGGTCCACCAGGACCAAGGCCCACTCCTGGGCCCCCAGAAGGTCAGAAGCCTTCATGTAATTTGTACACACCTAAAATATTCTTTTTGGGATGAACCATTTCTATAAATATGGGGGATGGGCCCACCTATACACTATGGGTTACATAATTTCTTCCCGATCTTAATCAGCCTTTCACAGTTCACTGTACGTTAAAACATCACTGGGTAAAATCTGCTGCTTTTATTTTATCCAAACAAATATTTCCAACAGGTCAGTACCTAGCTCCCAGACAAACCACAAGGCTTCCTGTTTATTAAAATGCATCAATCTTCAGTTAGGCAGCACTTTCACCATATTCTGACACCAGTGGTTCCTCCCAACAGAAGAAAACAGAAATACATTTATTATTTATATTTTATTACTAGTTGCTGCTTCATGTATATTGCTAAAATCATTTATTTGAATAAGTATATATTACAGAACGGTTTCATAGTATGAAGGGTTTTACTCTGTAAGTAGAGCAGGAAACTTTCAATTGCCTTGAACCTACCACAAGCAATACTGATGCTCTGTGACTGTTCTGTACCACAAAACACAAAATCACTTTGCCTGCTCCAATAAGATGAGACTTTTGGCATAAAGAACATGCATAATGAGCATGAGAACGCTATATAGAAGACTGAAAGAAAATAATTTAGTATTTTTGAAAGGGCAATTCGTCCTTATTGATAGCTTACCTTTTCTTGGTGCCAGCTGCTTCTCTTTTCTTTATTTTCTCGGAAGCTAGAGGTTTACTTAGTTTTCCAGAATTAATATCTTCTAGTGAGCTCTGGACTCGCTTCCAGATTTCATAACATGCCTTGTCAAGGCTGTCTTGTGGGGTATGCTGGTGGACCCAGATATTTCTGGGAAATGGCCCTATAGGGGGAGCCTGGCTGGGTGTAGCTGAACACCATTGCGATGCTGTCACAGGGCTAAGCATCCTCAGATTTGGGGCCCAAATGCACCACTTCCAGTTAACTCCGACTTGTCTGTATTTCCTGTCCTCTCTTGGGAGTTTTTTCAAAAATCTGGTGGTTGGTTGGTGTCTTGGCAACCACAGAACATTGGCTGCAACACACAACACCTGGGAAAATACATCATGTTTTTAGATTTTGATCATAAGAAGACTTCAGTAGGGATCAAACAAGTCATAATTCAACCAAATTAGAAACCACATTTCTAATGTTTACCACTGAATTTCATGTACAAACTAATTCAAAGGACCAAGGTAAGCTAGAAATTCATTTTAAGCTGGGATAGTAGGCCTCCTTCTTTCATAATGGACAGTGTATTGATGCTCTTAAAGAATCAGGCCTTCTAGTCCCATAATATATTGCCTCAATATGAAACATGTGATAGAGAGGTTGTACTACACAAGCCTACATGACAGTGGAGAAATGGTCCCAGCCTTTTATGTGGGTGGCTGTTATGAGTGTGGGTGAAGGTAAAGGGGGGCAATGCAAATTTTACCCCCATCACATGAGGCTGTAAACTATAGAAATTAACGTAAATGTTAAACTGGGTTAGTAGTACACTGATTCCATAATGGGTAGTGTATAGATGCTCTTAAAGAATATTCTCATCCCAGAATTCTTCACTTGAACATTGAACATGTGATAGAGGGGATGTATAACTAAGCAAGCCTAAATGATGGTGGAGAAATGGCACCAGCCTTTTAGGTAAGAAGGCTGTGCAAATTTTACACCCATCCCATGGGGCTACAGTGGAATTGCTGGTGGTGGCAGGTAAATAACGAGGACCAGAGTCAAGCAACCAATATGAGTTATAGCTAAAACATGGCTCTGTTTATGGCACTATTAGTGATGAGTGAATTTCTCCTGTTTCACCGGAAAATTCGCAAAACAGCAAAAATTAGCAAAAAAACTTGAAATATGAACGTTTTCACAAAAAAAATTGTTAAATTCGAAGGTTTTCATAAAATAATCGTGCAATTCGAATGTTTTCATGAAAAAATCGAGCAATTGGAACGCTTTCACAAAAAAATAGTGAAAATCGGAAATTAACGCTGACAAATTTTCGAAGGGGGGTTCGAAAATTTATTCTCCAGCAGTGAAAGGCAGAATTTTGCCACTAATTTGTGCTGGGCGAATTTAGTCGCCCATCACTAATTTTTCCCTGCTACCAAACAATGTTTCAATTAGGGACACACCGAATTCAGGATTTGGAATCCAGGATTCTGCCCGGCCGAACCGAAATCCTAATCCGCATATGCAAATTAGTGAAAGGGAGGGAAATTGTGTGACTTTTTGTCACAAAACAAGGAAGTAAAAAAGGTTTTCCCGTTCCCACCCCTAATTTGCATATGCAAATTAGGATTTGGATTTGGATTCTTTCGCAAAAGATTCGGGGCTTCGGCCGAATCCAAATTAGTGGATTCGTTGCATCCCTAGTTTCAATGTGAAAATGTAACAAAACACTTTTTAACTAACTGCACTTTGGGACAGATATCCTCACTCTCTTCCCATGTCACCTCATGAGTCGTCTGTAAACAAAGGTTTTAGAGCTGTACCCAGAACTGCAGCATCATGGAAAATAACTGCAGGCCTCTTGTGAGCCATATTGTTTCTTACATATATACAAGCATGAACGCAGTACTGACAGCTGCAGGGATGTGCAACTATCTGCTTCCTGTTTAATAATGAATACAATTATCTGTGGCTATACATTAAAATGACTAGATTTCCCCTTCGATACTGGATGCTTAGGTACGTATAAAGCTAGTGTACTTCAAGAAAGTGGTTCCCATGGAGAGATCAATATGAATGAATGTTGATTTGAGCAAATGGCACTGATTTATGACCTCATAACAAATATCAGCGATTTGCCGATGAAAGGGCAGCTTAAAGCTGACTCAAGTGAGCTAATGCTATCCTCTAGTCAAAAAGGAATTAAGTAGAATTATAGTGCTCCCTGTTCATTCCATCACCTCACAGTTATATCTGCATGAAAAATGAGCAATAAAAGGATAACAAAGCTAGATTAATCCATGGCCATGCAACAACATATAACTTCCATAGCAGTGTGTCTCCATTGTATGTTGCTGAACTAGAACTCCCAACAGTTTGCAGCGATATCAAGCTTAAAACATTATGGGATCTGTAGTCCAGCAACAATACAGGTACATTCTTAATGCAACAATGCACAGAAAGACTGTCACATACAGCAGACCATCTGCTGGCATTCTTCCCACCAGTGTAGAAATACACATGACCATCCAGTACTGTTCTTGCCTTTTGACATTCACTTTAACAGCGAATGACTGTCACTGTGCACAGTCAAGTGAGTATTTGTGGTTCAAAATCTGCCCCATGTGTGCAAGCACATTGTCTGCCATTGATGGGAATATCTGGTCGCACTAAAATAATTGGATGGTCACAGGCTTTTCTCTCTTGACAGAAAAATACTGGTGGATGATGAACAATAAGTATGCTGCTCATAAGAACTAGGATGTTAGGCAACGCCAGTGCTTATAATGACATACCCACGCTAGTGCTCCTTAACAAAAAAATCACATCACTATCTTCTTCACTTCTTTTTGGTAGGTGTGCGTGTGCAGTGGAGTGAAAAGTTGAACTATACATTTGACTCCCCCCAGTTATTTAAACTTTCCTTCTGCTTTAATATGTAGTGGTCAGTTATTTTTAGGCAAGTGGATTATATGGGTTAGGGTGGGCAGTGACATATCCATTTAACCATGTCTCTAGCACCTGGGGGCAAATTCACTAAAGCGTGAAGTGCCTAACGCTAGCGCAAATTTGCCAATGTGACGTAATTTCGTTACTTCTCTGGTTTACTAACGGGCACTGGCATAAATTCGATAGCCAAGTGGACCTACTCTAGTGCTACTTCGCACCCTTACGACAGGCGTAACTTATCTTCCCCCCTTCATTTCCTAACATATGGCAACTAAACTATACAGTGGGCACATGTGTAGGGCAAAATAACAACTCTATATTATTTTATGAAGCTTTCTTGTGTAGTGTAATGTATTTGCTGCTATATATCCGTCCATTGTACTTTAACTTGGCGCCGTATGCAAATTAGGCATCGCTAGCGTAACTTCGCTTTGCTTGACGAATTAATGCTAGCGCAAATTCGCAACCGTTCGCCTCCCTGAGCGCAACTTCAGATTATAGTGAATTAGCGGCACCCTGGCGAAATGCGGCGAAGTGTGGCAAAGCCTTCACTATCGCATTTTCGCTGCTTAGTGAATTTGCCCCCTAGTCTCTATCACAGAGATGCTGGCTATTTATATTTCATTTTAACCAAACTATGACAGTATTGCTGCAAGTTCAAAATCACAAAGCAAGGTGTGTTAGTAAAAGTGAAAGAGGGACAGAATGTGAATAAATCACATTACTTAAGGGCTAGATGCTGTAACAGCAATGAATTGCAGCTAATAGGAAATGCAAATAAGTCAAAATGGGATTCAGTTAAATAACATGAAATGCTAAGCAATATATAATATGTGTAAAAATGCAACCCCTTCCAAAAAAACGGAATATCGCATAAGAAGAGATGACACCAATTTCTTTATGTAAACTGGAGTAAAAACTAATATTATAATGAAAAAGCATTGGCTATTCTAAAAGACAACAAGATACCTTCATTGCAATACTTTTTGCTTGGTTTTTTAAATTGGAGAGTACAGAAAGGTTATCTCCATTAGGCAGAAAAGTTACTCACATTTATAAGGTAGGCAAGAGTACATTATAACAGTGGAAGTGCAACTAAAATACTCAAAGTAGAAGTGAGTGGTTTAGATATGATACATTTAAGAGCTTAGTCATGGGCTCCCATGTCTATTTAATACATTTTTCAATGATTTACTGTTGAAATTGCCACATGGAAGCAAGAACATGGAGATGAAGACCCTCTCGAAGTGCATTTTTGCTATGAAAGTGTTTTGATGGGAATTTGGAGGGTGCATTGGTTACATTTTTTTTTAGTAACTGAAATTACAGTTTTGGTTACATTGGACTCAAATTAGAAGGAAAGAACCCCAATTATATCAGGTTGTAATTAGAAACCGGTTAATTATTCAACAAATGTCTCTCAATTACATAGATACATTGTATGGGATAAGTCATTAATTTAAACAATCAATTCATTAACTACTTGTCTTCAGGACTCATACAATCATGTTGTTTAAAGTGCAGTGCAATATATTAAAATTCATACAATAAATTAAGAGTAATAAAAAAAGAGTAAGGAATTCCCAAACTTTCTGTGATTCCCAATAATCAAATAGTTGGTTTTTATCTTATAATTAAAAGGCGCGGATTTGTGGAAAGGCCACCTAGGCCCGGGCCTAGGGCGGCAGGAATTTAGGGGGGTGGCATGCTGCCCAATCACACCCACATTGGTTCAGAAACACTGGGGATACGCTTGAGATAAAATAATTTTTTAAATTTCCCGTGCACCAATCCCCATTGCTCCTGTCCCCCTGGAGGGGACAGGGGCGACGAACGGTAGTGGGCCTAGGGGGCGCCCACTATGGAAATCCAGCCCTGATAATTAATTATGTGATAAGTGTGCTTATTAACTTATCTAAGCATATCAGTGTCTAATTACAACTTGATATAATTGGGGCTCTTTCCTTCTAATTTGAGTCAAATTAATTGTTACACTTGCGTTTGCCAGACCCCATTATAATCAAGGAGATAGAAATCTAATTGGTTGGACCAGGAGTGTTACACTAATCCAAATTTCTAATCAGTTTTGGTTACATTTTCATTAGTGATGAGTAAAGAAAAAGTAAAAGGACTTCTGCATGTACATCATTACAGATGTTTCTGTTAGAATATGCAGACAATATAAGGATATGCAGAGAACATAGTGGAGAAGATATAAAAAGTACAAAAAAGTTGTGATTTCAATAGAAATACATAATAGCCATGTTACTGTATTTATAAAGACTTACATGCATAAATACCAAATATCTAACAATGTAGCAGTTTTATTCTGAAAACAGCTATACTTAAATACTTTATCTATTTTTTAAATTGTTATTATTATTTGTTATTTTCTGAATCTCTGCAAGACTAAGAATGGTATTTGCTTTCTATTTCACTACAACAGCCATTCCTTAGCCTTAGCTGAAGCAAGTTTTGGAAAATGACGGATTAGCAGAGCTGGTAGGAAGGTCAGTGGCCTAAGAAGACAATGTATTTCATCCCAAGTCCAGAAAAATATGAAACAGTGAGCCTTTTTCTCAACATCCTCTCGCGAATGCTGGGAGATAGTCTTAGAAGACGTTGTGTATTACTATATTTTATCTATATCACAGCAAGACATCTGACTCTACATCATACAGAAACCCTATTAGGAAATTTCAAGATTTACATAAGTTTCAAGGGTTCTGAAATTGATGTGATAGTTACAGTATATTCCTATTGAAAATTGATGCCTATTCCCAAATGTAACAATGATCTGACTGGCATAAAAAGGGTAGCATACAATTAATGAATTAATTTGAAGAACTTTATAAAATGGTAAAACATAGAAAATAGAAAGCAGCTGACAAAAAACATTTGTGGTGTCTAAAAAATAATGGGCAGATTTACATTATGTCAGTTATTTTATGCGAAGTAATATTAGTCACTAATACGTAAACATGTTTGATAACATTAACATAATGTAGGAAGTGTTACTTACCTTTTTTGCCTGAATCCTTAACCCTGTTACTAAATCTTGGCCAACCAAAAAACATGGCTGCTGCTTGTACTGTACTACTTCACACTATGATGCACGGGTTGAGAAATAATATTCAAGTCGGGGGACTGTGATGGCCATTCCAGAATATTGTACTTCTCCCCTCTGCACAAATGCCTTTGTAGATTTTGAAGTGTGTTTGGGGTCATTTTATTGTTGGAATATCCAACCCTTGTGTAACTTCAACTTTGTGACTGATGCATGAACATTATCCTGAAGAATTTGTTGATATTGGGTTGAATTCACCCTACCCTCGAATTTAACAAGGGCCCCAGTCCCTGAACTAACCACACAGCCCCACAGCATGATGGAACCTCCACCAAATTTGACAGTAGGTAGAAGGTGTTTTTCTTGGAATGCTGTGTTCTTCTTCTGCCAGTGCTTTTTGTTATGACCAAATAACACATTTTTTGTCTCATCAGTCCAAAAAGACTGTGGCTTGTCTAAATGAGTTTTTACTTACAACAAGTGACTTTTTGTAGCATGACTGCAGAAAGGGCTTCTTTCTCATCACCCTGCCATATAGATGTTCTTTGTGCAAATTCTGCTGAATTGTAGAATGATGTACAGATATACCATGTGCAGCTGATATCTGAGTCTTTAACCACTCACAATCCTCCACATTTGCTGCTCCTGTATTTTTGTCGGCTTGCCAGACTTGGATTTTACAGCAACTGTGCCTGTGGCCTTCTATTTCCTGATTCTATTCCTTACATTTGAAACTGACAGTTTAAACCTTTTGAGATAGCTTATTGTAGCTTTCCCCTAAACCGTGATTCTGAACAATCTTTGTTTTCAGATCTTTTGCTTTGGAGGATCCCATGCTGTCACTCTTCAGAGGAACGTCAACCAGAAGCACAACTTGCAATTGGCCACCTTAAATACTGTACCCTTTCTCATGATTGGGCACACCTGGCTATGAAGTTCATGGATTAACAAACTAATCCAACCAATTTGGTGTTGCTAGTAATCAGTATTGAGCAGTTCATGCATTCAAATTAGCAAACTTACAAGGGTACCCAAATTTTTGCACAGCCAGTTTTTCACATTTGATCCAACTGAATACTGCTTCACTAAAATTCTTTGTTCAGAAAACACCCCAGTACTCAGATGTTCCTGGGAAATGAAAGACATACCACTGTTACCTTTTTTGTTGAAAGTGGAGTAAATTATTATGCAGGCCGAGAGGGGTTCCCAGACTTTTTGATAGGACTGTAACTCAGCTCACACTACTTTTGAAACACTAATATATCCTCACAGGCCCACAGTGTGCACACTTAGCATTCTTGTGTGGTTTATTGTCTGTTACACTGAGTACAGTAATCACTAGTGGGCTAATCTAACCCATTTCACTTCGCCAAAAACTCGCACAACATATAACAGTTATTGTCACCCATTGGAGACTATGGGGCAGATTTACTAAAGGGTGAAGCGTCAATACACTAGCATTACCGCCCACAGGGACGTCGGCAATTTACTAAGGGGCGCAGGCGCCAATTCACTAGCAAAAGAGACAGACGCTAGTGGTCATTCTCACCCTAGCACCAGGCGACTTTTCGCTCTTGCAAATGGATGTTACTCCGCGAATTCCCTAAAATACAGATTTTACTGAACCTCACCTTCACCAGGTCAGAGCAGGCATAGTGCAATGGAGTGCATAGATCTTCCTCAATCTTAGGTCACTTACATCATATTCTGTAAATAGAAAATGCATCAAAGTTCAAAAAACGCTGGCGTCTTTTCCTTTTTTCAGAGTGATAGCCTGCAAAAGTCCTAAACATTTTTTTTTTGTTTAACTGGATTCCCCCATACATTTTCTAATATATGAAACATTAACTATACAGTGTGTAGGGCATTATAACAACTCTATTCTCTTTATAAATGTTCCCTGGACATGTGTAATTAACAGTGGAAAAATGTAATGTATTTGCTGCAACATATAACATAAAGACATCCATTCAACTTTAAATTTCCCACCGTATGAAAATTAGCCTGAGCGCAAGACCTACAAAACTGCTATATTGCAGTTGCATACCAGACTTACAGTCTTCTATAATAAACCTACACAGTAAATTGGGCATGCTTTTGCATCAAAAGACATGTAAACAGGTATACTAACTGGTGAAGTAGGGGCAGTGTGATGCTTCACACAGAGAGTAATTAGGACAATGCATTCAAATTGAATGAAAATGTACTTTCAAATGACAGAAGAAATAAACCTAGGAGATATACAGTAAGTTTGCACAACTTAGAAAGTAAAATCAAAACATAGGGGGAAAAAATCTACTTTGGCGAACTGAAAGTTCTGTTAGCAGATTTTGATTTCTTTAAATGTAAGGCCTTACTTCGAGGTTCATCTTAGTGTATATAATAAAATCAAATTTAAAACCAACACATATATAGTTTACTATATAGAATGGAGACCGGAGAAACATTCAACTGTGATACCTTGCGCTGTTCTAAAGGAATTTAATTTGTATTGATTTTGTACAAGTAAAGAATTTATACATTGTTTTTGTTTTTCTACTGTATCATATAATATAATGGCCCCCACCCTGAGAGGCTCTGTGGGGCTTGATGTAATGACTCTATGAAGGCTCAACAATTGCAATATAACAACTATAGTAACTAGTCATTTGCCAGCACTACCTTGCTGCTTTTTTTGTGGCTGAATGGTTGATGTGTGATCCGGCACCTCTAGAAGAACTGTTGACAAGGCGCAGACTGCAGCCCCTGATGAATATTGAAATATTTATGGTGAAAGTTATAGCCTGTATGTGGAAGTGACTATTGCAATAATAAACTAAAGTAACTCTCTTAAACAGCAGTTAATTTGTCTTTGTTTATTGAAAGAGAAAACAGTATAATACACAATAAATCTTGTCACTGTAAAGGGCTCATTGCCCAGTGTCTGTTTAATAGCCTCAGCAGTGGGAATGTGCACTGAGGATTCATTTTTACACTTGGGAAAATTTGGCACAGGTATCACAATGTACAAAAAGAACCAAGAATATCACTGTTATTAGTGAGCTCATTTTTAGTGCTAGAGCAATATGCTTTGGCTTTGCACTCACATTCTCTTGAGCCTGCTCCAGGTATGGGCTCTGAATTCCTGAGATAAAATAGTGAAAAGGGTAATATATATCTCAGATGAAAGAGGGAACATTTAGCACCTGCCATCTACCTGCACTTTTGTACCATACATAAATGGAAGTTTAATTTCATACCAGTATTGAGAGAGATTCTATGCAGTGCTGACATCCTGCCCAAAGATCTATGGAGTTGAGGCTAACATTCCTGTTTAAAGGGATACTGTCATGGGAAAAGTGTTTTTTTCAAAACGCATCAGTTAATAGTGCTGCTCCAGCAGACTTCTGCACTGAAATCCATTCTTCAAAAGAGCAAACCGATTTTTTCATTTTTAATTTTGAAATCTGACATGGGTCTAGACATATTGTTAGTTTCCCAAGAGCCCGCAGTCATGTGTCTTGTGCTCTGATAAACTTCAGTCACTCTTTACTGCTGCACTGCAAGTTAAGGTGGCCATACACGGGCCGATAAAAGCTACCAATAGACTGAGTCGGCAGCTTATTGGCCCATGTATGGGGCCCCCCCGACGGGCTTCCCCGATCGAGATCTGGCCGAAAGTCGGACAGATCTCGATCAGATGGGACAAAAAATCCTGTCGGATCGCATTCGCATCTGTTCGTGTTGATGCGGTCTCGCGATCCGACCAGATCCCAGGGCCCACGATCGGATCAGCCCGATATTGCCCACCTCAAGGTGGGCATAACGGAGAGAGATCCACTCGTTTGGCGACAAACAAGCGGATCTCTCAGTGTATGGCCACCTTTAGAGTGATATCAACCCCCTCCTATCCCCCTCCAGCAGCTTAGAGGAAAACTATACCCCCCAAACAATGTAGGTCTCTATTAAAAGATACTGAGTAAAACAGCTCATGTGTAAAACCCTGCTTCATGTAAATGAACCATTATCATAATAATATACTTTTTTAGTAGTATGTGCCATTGGGTAATCATAAATAGAAAATTGCCATTTTAAAAAATAAGGGCCGCCCCCTGAGATCGTAAGATTCACTGTGCACACATACAAACCACATGTACGGTCACATGAGCCAATTAACAGACAGAGTTCTGCCTTTTGCTTCCTCACTTCCTCCTGTTACAGTTAGTGTTGTAGTATTTCTGGTCAGGTGATCTCTGAGGCAGCACAGATAGAGTCACGAAATGGTGGTTCAAGGCAAGAGATGTAAAAGGGCAATATTTATGTAAATATATATTCCAGTTTGGTAAGATTCTTTAATATGTCATTCAATTTGATATAAACTATCTGTTGCTTAATTATTCATTTTGGGGGTATAGTTTTCCTTTAACAACTGAGCAATTGAAAGGTAACCAGATAGCAGCTCCCCAACACAAGATAACAGCTCCCTGGTAGATCTAAAAAGAGCACTCAATAGTAAAAAAACCCATGTCCCACTGCGACACCTTCAGTTGCATTTTAGTAGGAGTAAGAACAGCCTGCCAGAAAGCAATTCCACAGTGCAGCACTGGCTCTTTCTGATAACACATGACAGCACATAACCATAATGCACTTATTGGTTCAGGAATGAAATTTTATGTGGTAGAATGAATTATTTGCAGTGTAAACAGCATAATTTAGAAATAAAACGATGCCATAAAAATCATGACAGAATTCCCTTTAACTCATCCATTGTACAAATAATCTGAAAATTGATATGTCTGTTCTGCTGCACCTTTGGCTGTCAATAAATACCAACTCCGTTTGAACAGTTTGTCTATTCGAGTAGATGCTAGATAGCAGAGAATCTGGAAAGACCACAAAAACAAAAATGCCATTAAAGTTACAAGGGGAAAATGTAAAATGCAGCAGCTGCCTCCTTTACTACATAATATAAGATGGCTCTTTACTTTTTGGAATAAAAATAATACTGTGGTACATATCACGCCAGCTAAAAACTCGTTATTAGCTGAAAACACAAAATTATTCCCAGAGTATTGCAGAAAATATATTTTTATTGGGATATAATATCGGGTAAGCTAACGTCTTTAAATTGTGAAAATGTGCGTCTTTATACTACTTGTTTGAAATACTGCCTTAAATATGCACCTGTTTTTATTACCCACTTGTAAACATATCTGTGGTGTTTTTTTTTCCTTTTGCAATATTAAGCAATTTTATTTCCTCCTTAGAACAGAATAGAAAAAAAAGCAGCAATACATCACTAAACTGGATATATAGACCCTAAATAAAGCACATATCAACCATCTTCCTTGTCCAGGTCTTTATGAAATGAAAAAAAACATATTACTGACTCACATTTGTGTTTATTGAAATGGACTGGGTTTGCTCAATGTCCAGTGTAAAGGTATGCTGCTGCAAAAAGTGTGGGGGCAAATTGCATATATTGTTGCTGACTTCATGGTCAGATTCCAGAAGATATTTGTTCATTTATCTGATGCTTTTGCTAACACATGGTGGTGTTTTTTTTATAAAGACCTATCCTTTGTGATTGCAGAGGTTTAAAAATGTAGTATGCAGACACACAATATCAATAAGTGCATGGTGCATGGCTGAATGGTCCATGAGTATGGCCGATAGTACAGTATCTATACATTCAGCCCATGGGCCAAGCAGTTTGACACCAGAGTGTATCAGTCAGTGTATGACTACCTTAAATCTTTTATATAACAGCCCATGAAAAGCAAATATACCATTTGGATTCTATAAGAGAAGGACAGCTTACATTTTATTTTGACAAGTATTAGAGAATAGGGCTATTTTGCTGTCTTATGGTAACAGCCAACTGTATATGTCAGGTTGAGTTTTTCCTGAAGACTGAAGACATTGGGGCAAATTCACTAATCTCCGAAAAAATCACCAGCAACGGCTTCGCTCATAGCGCAACACTTTGGCAGGCGTAGATTCGCAAGGACAACGCTAATTCACTAAAATCTGAAGTTGCGTCCAGGGTGCCGAATGCTGGCTAAGTTGCGCCAGCGTTACTGCGCCAAATGAAAGGAAGTTGTGCTAGTGTTGTCTAATTCGCATACATCGGGAAGTTAAAGTTCAGTGGACGTATATGTTGCAGCAAATACATTACATTACACAAGCCCGGGAAACGTTAATAAAATAAAATAAAGTTGTTATAATGCCCTACACATGAGCCCAGTGTATAGTTTATGTGCCATATGTTAGAAAGTGTAGGGGGAAGCCGGTTACCCCCTCAAAAAATGTACGCTCTTTTGCAGCCTATTACCCTGAAAAAAGGAAAAGACGCTAGCGTTTTTTGGGACTTAGAAAACTTTTCAACTATTTTTTTTAGGAACTCCTATCTACTCTATTGCACTTCGCCTGGTTTGAGGTGGCGAAGGCTAGTCTGGCACAAGAGCTGACGTTTAGTAAAATCTGCATCTTAGTGAATTTGCGTATTTACATCCATTCGCCGGAGCGCAAATTCATAGGGAGCAAAGTACCGCTACAGTCTATCTTCTTCGCTAGTGAAGTTATGCCGGCGACTGTTAGTAAGTTGGCGAAGTTCTGAAATTTCGCCAGTGTTAGTCACTTTGCCCTTTAGTAAATTTGCCCCATTGAGAGAATTTATGGCAACCTGACTATAGGGGTTATTGATAACCCCTATAGGGTCTGTTTCATTAATCAATATGATTGCTTGCTTATGACATATCTATCTAACCTAATTTACATGTACAACTATAAAAAAAAAACAAACAGAATATTGACTTAAAAGATTAAAACAAAGATGTATCTAAGAAACTAACTTAGGCTGAGACCCACTTCCTCTGCCTAATGAATATTAATGAGGTGGAGAGAAGCGGATGATCTGAAATCAGCAGAGAGAAGCAGGCAATTCGCTTGTGTGCCTTTAACCTTAGGGACCAAACTGGACAATTGCAGTTTACAAAAGCAACCAAACAGCTACTACAAACTAGAAAATAAAGGCATTCATCGGTCTACATGTGAGATTTAGCACCAGGGCTTGTAATTCTGCAATTACATATTAAATGTTTTTTTTTCCTTTTCAAGGCCCTTTAATTGTTGTGCATATTGATACCAAAGTCCCTGTAAATTTCTTAAATGACTTTCAGTGATCCTTTATTCACATAGCGTTGAGGCATACAAAGCGTTTCTCGTTTTCCCCTTAAGAACGCATCTTTAAAACATGCATGAATACTTTCTAGTGAAAGGCTGAGACCTCCGCTTTATGAGGGATTTATAAATCTTTGATTCTATTTTATCTACCTATTTATGTATATAATATTGCCCGTGCTGTACAGCACAATGGAGAACACTGACGTGTAAGAAGGAAGGTAATTATAACAGCCAGGCTTTGAGAAATGCAGACAATACAACAGAATGTGGCATTTTACTGGAATGTTTTAGCATCCAATTTGCCCTTTTCCTATCTGTTAGAAATCACCACAATGCATTTTATGATGTGTTTTATTATTTCAGGCTTGTTTAGAAGATGTCTGTGTAAAATATGGGAAGTACTTCCAATGGGGCACTATCAATAAGAAAGAACTGTTGAGATTTGCCTGTAAAGGGATTTTTCTGTGTTTGTCATTTCCTACACAAATTAACAATTCAACATGCTCCAATTTTAATATACATTTTTTGGCTAAAAGCAACTACCTTAAGGGACACTGAATAACAAGTTGTTATTCAATCAGACTTTCATTAATATAGGTAGGCATGGCATCAGTTATCAGAAACCTGTTCGCTATAAGGCTATTACCAGAAGGCCATCTCTTTTAGACTTAATGAATATTAATGAATTAAGTCAAATATTTGAAAAAGTATTCCAATCTCCTCTGTAATAATAAAATAATACCCTGTACTTATTGAAGGAAAAACAATGCTATTGGGTTTATTTAATGTTTAAATTATTTTTTAAGTTGACTTTTTAAGGTATGAAAATTACAGAAATACCCCCTATCAAAAAGAAAAACTCAAGTCTCAAGCATCCTGTATTACAGGTTCCATGTCTATATTATAATTTGTATCACCGTCTTGAAATGTTGGTCATTTCCATTCAAAAAAATTGTATTTTTGAACTAATGAAATAATGGTGTTCTGTATAGGGATGAGCAAATGTTTTCGCCATGCATGGATTTGCAGCGAAATTCTACATTTAGCCATGGGCTAAATTTTTTCGAAACTGTGACAAAAATTTGCCTAAAAAAGAAAAGAAAAGAAAAAATGTCTATTGACTTTAATGCATTTGGAGTGAAAAAAAACACCCATTGGAACATATTTATCAAAGAGTGAAGTTAGAGATCACCAGAGTCCACTAGTATGATATTCCACCACTTTCCATTCATTTCTATGGGATTTTGTAAAAGGGTAAAGGGCAAAGTGGCTAATGCTAGCATCAATTCGCTATCGTTACCGCCCACAGGGACATTGCCAATTTACTTACGGGCGCAGACGACAATTCGCTAGCGATAGCGGTCATTTGTACTCTATCGCCAGGCAACAATTCACTCTGGCGAATGGACATTACTCCACAATGCGGATTTTACAGAACGTTGCCTTCACCACCTCAGACCAGGTGAAGTGCAATGGAGTACATCGATCTTCCTCAATCACTCAAGTCACTTACATCATATTCTGTGAGTGGAAAATGCATCAAAGTTCAAAAAAACACTGGCATCTTTTCCTTATTTCAGAGTGATAGCCATCAAAAGTCCTTAAAAAAATTTTTTTTGGTAACCGGTTTACATTTTCTAACATATGGAATATTAATTTACAGTGGGCTCATGTGTAGGGCATTATATTAACTCTATTGTCTTTATTATGGTTCCCTGGACATGTTCCACTGGAAACAAATGCAGACATTATTATCTTCCCCTTGCCTTCCATGCCAACCAATCAGATTGGAGCCCTCTGCCCCCCCCTGTTTATGCAAGAACATGTCCCGGTGTGGGTTTGGAAGAAATTGCCAATAGTCTATTTCTTTTATGAATAACAACTGTAGCATAGTGGCATTGATCTTCTCTAACAAGGTATTGCAATGTACAGTATATGAAGAGCTAAAAATATAATTTTGCCCTCCGTTTGACTCCAATGCATTTTAACGAAATACTGTTGACTAATTCTTGACAAATTTCATCCATACTGCATGTATACCCGGTTCTTCCTGCAGTCTTTTTGGATTGCAGATGTTGAACTTTTCATTTGTTGTGCACCATATCATATTGCACCATATCATATCTATGTTGCATCACCAAATACAGAAGTGAACAGGAAGTGCAAAACAGATAGGACCATGTATGTGACCATTCAGCCAACAATAAGGACAGGGCATGCCTGCACCCACGGATACTGCAGTCTGCACCTCTGCTATATTTTTTTCCCTCCAGCCTGGGAGAAGAAGTATTTGCCGAATGAGCACTAAGGGGTGCACTCGAGTACCCCTTAGCATTTTGCTTTTGTTCCTCTGCTTAATAGTAATTGACGGCGAATTTGCGCGATTCGCCGCCAGCGAATAAATTTGCGAAACGCCTGTGAAAATTTGCGGCAAAAATTCGCCGGCGTCAAATGTTTTTTTCGAAAAAACGAGATGCCGGCGCCGTTTCGCGAATATTTCGTAAATTTCGCTAATTTTCCGGCGAAGCGAAATGGCGCAAATTCACCCATCACTAATTGACAACTAACATCTGTTGCTCCCACGGTGCTTTTTCTATTTTGTATACTTTTTATTCTTGGCTTTTAATGATTTGGATGTTAACTTAAGAGTCATCAAATCTTGGATTCATTTGTGTTGTGTGGTTATATGTAGGGGGAGCAGAGAACATTGTTAGTTCACATGTTTTTGATTCAGTGCTTGTTTTGAAAATATGACCTTTACAGACATAAATTCCAGTACTGTGATGATTAATATTGGGGTTAGTAAGACTGCAAGAGAATAGCTGAAAGCTTGCACTTCCCAGAGCTGAAGAAAGGACAGTCTTTTTCCCATTACCACTGAGCAGTTAAGAATAAATAAGAGTTGCCAGGCAACACATTGTAATAAGCAAAGTTAGTCTCCTGATTGATGAACCTCTATGATTAATAGTTATAGTATGCAGATGTTCTTCTGCCTAAATAGTTCGATCTCTAATAGCAGAAAGAGCAAGAAGGGAAAGAAATGGAGCTTCTGATATTATGTTAAGTTTTTTTTTTTTTTTTTTTTAAAAACCACAGCTCCACAGTCCAGCTTCTCCCTTTAATAGGGATACCATTTTCCTCACTCTTCTTTTAAGTGGCTTCAGTCTTAAAGATATACTGACACCAGCAATTAAACCTTTTTTCTATCATAACATTGTAGTTGTTTATAATAAGTATTTGTCCAATGCTTTTACATTACCTATCTGATCCCCATGTTCCTCAATGAAAGGACTGTTGTATTTGTGCAACTATAGTCTGTTAGCATTAAAAACTTAGATCAGGTTGGAAAAAGAGTCAGGATTTAGAATTTTAAAGGGGTTATTCACCTTTAAATTAACTTTTAGGGGCAGATGTATCAAGGGTCGAATATCGAGGGTTAATTAACCCTCGATATTCGACTAGGAATTGAAATCCTTCGACTTCGAATATCGAAGTTGAAGGATTTAGTGCAAATGCTACGATCGTATGATCGAAGGATTTTTCCTTCGAACGAACGATTAAATCCTTCGAATCGAACGATTCGAAGGATTTAAATCCAACGATCGAAGGAATATCCTTCGATCAAAAAAAGTTAGGCAAGCCTATGGGGACCTTCCCCATAGGCTAACATTGACTTCGGTAGCTTTTAGCTGCCGAAGTAGGGGGTCGAAGTTTTTTTTAAAGAGAAAGTACTTCTACTATCGAATGGAAGAATAGTCGAACGATTTCTCGTTCGAATCCTTCGATTCGTAGTCGTAGTCGAAGGTTGAAGTAGCCCAAAAAATACTTCGAAATTCGAAGTTTTTTTACTTCGAATACTTCACTCGAATTTAGTGAATCAGCCCCTTAGTATGTAGAGAGTGATATTCTGAGACAATTTGGTTTTCATATTTTCATATTTGCTTTTTTTAAATTATTTATCTTTTTATTCAGCAGCTCTCCAGTTTGCAGTGCCAACAAGTTGGCTGCTAGTGTCCGAATTACCCTAGCAACCATGCACTGATTTGAATAAGAGACTGGAATATGAATAGGAGAGCGACTGAACAGAAAGAACTAGTTATAAAAAGCAGCAATAACAATACATTTATAGCCTTACAGAGTATTTGTTTTTAGATGGGGTCAGTGATAATAAATAAATAATGAATATCAACTGAAAAGTTACTTATACAACATACTAAAAGTTAACTTGAAGCTGAACACCCCTTTAAGTAACAATTACTTACAAAACAGCCCTATCAGCAATCAACAATCCACATGACCTAAAGGTAATTTTTAACATACATTCATATTTTAAAAAGCTCCTTGCATACTGTTATTAATACTGTTATTACATATGATCAATATATGAAGCATGTTGGGAGCTGTAGTCAGACAGGGACAGATTATCATAGCAATACTGACTGGTACAAAATTTCCACAATGCCCAGGGCCAGCAGTCTCCTTAATATCAACACTAGTTAAAACCCTGCCTGCTCGTAGCTTACATGCCTGTTACTTTTTTTATGTGATAGCCACTTGAGATCAAGTTAAGTTTAAAAATATATACAGAGACGTTCGGTAATTTTCCTTTGGAAGTACCACACCTGGACACCAGGATAATGCTAATAAATAATAGCTCAGAAGATAAGGTTTATTGAAGAGGTGCACCAACACTGCAGATTAGCAACAACAGCTCTGGACATTATCCCATCGTGACATTTTTATACCTTAATAAAAACATCATTAACCTTTTTGATTCATACCATTCTTAAAATCATTTTAATAGGTTAATTAATCACTTGAATATTTGATGATTATATTTAATTAATTTTGAATATACAGCGTCATTTGTCAAGAAGCAAATATCCAAATACCAGTTGTACAGTACGCAACTTCCATTTTTTAAAGGGGTGGTTCACCTTTAAGGGTGGTGGCAGACGTGGCTACTTGGGGAGATTCATTTGCCCAGCGACAAATCACCTCTTCTTCGGGCGACTAATCTCCCCTAAATTCCTTCCTGTTGGGTAGAATGTAAATCGCAAGTGATGGCACTTGGAACGCTTTGTTTTCCGATGTCGCCCAAAGTTGCCTTACGAGGAAACTCCGGGCAACTTCGGAAAGCGGAAGCGATCCGAGTGCCATCCTGCAGGCGGGAAAGCATTCAGGGGAGATTAGTCACCTAAAGAAGCGGTGATTTGTTGCTGGGTGACTAATCTCCTCCAGTAGCCATGTCTGCCACCACCCTTAAGTTAACTTTTAGGGGCACATTTACTAATGGTCGAATATCAAGGGTTAATTAACCCTCGATATTCGATCATCGAAGTAAAATCCATCGACTTCGAATATCAAAGTCGAAGGATTTACCGCAAATACTTCGATCGAACGATCTAAGGATTTTAATCCATCGATCGAACGATTTTCCTTCGATCAGAAATTTGTTAGAAAGCCTATGGGGAACTATGGGGAAATTCGAAGTATTTTTTCTTCTATTCATTCACTCAAGCTAAGTAAATGTGCCCCTACTAGTATGTTCTAATTCTAAACAACTTTTCAATTGGTCTTCATTATTTATTTTATTTTTTAATAGTTTTTAATTATTTACTTTTTTCTTCTTTCAAATAGGGGGTCACTGACCCCATCTAAAAACAAATGCTCTTTAAGGAGACACATTTATTGTTATTGCTACTTTTGATTAGTCGTCTTTCTGTTCTCCTATTCATAATGTCCCATTTAAAAGTTTTAAATGGGACATAAAGCACACTGTTAAGATCTTAAACTAGATAGTAGGCCTTGAAGTTAGGTCAGGCTGAAAAGTCTGGGTGTTAAGAGGTTAAGCTTAGAAATTCTTGTTGCAGAAAGCACAAATCAGCAAATAAAAATTTTATTTTGCCCTACACATGTGCCCACTGTCTAAGTAAGTTGCCATGAGTCAGGAAATGTAGGGGGGAAATTTTCAATCTTTTTCAGCCTATCACCCATCATGTAGAAAGCACGCCATGGTTTTTTGGGACTTAGAAAAAAAATTGACTTTTTTGGAAACAATCCCTATCTACTCTATTGTGCTTCGCCAGGTCTGAGGTGGCAAAGGAAGTCTAGCGTAAAAGGTAGCGTTCAGTACACTGCGCAAGTTAGTGAATTTGCGTAGTTACATCGCTAGCGAAAATTCGCCTGGCGTAAGTGTGCGAAGTAACACTAGCGAATTTACGCCAGCGTTCGTTAGTGAATTTGCGAAGTACCGAAAATGCCAAACGCTAGCGAATTGACGCTAGCGTTCGGCGCTTCGGCGCTTAGTGAATTTGTGCCTATGTATCTGCTCAGAAGTTACCCTGTTCCAGCATTCACTAGAGGGGGTTGCCATCTTGGACGCCATCTTGGGTAATGTTGTCAGTGAGCTTACAAAACTAGAATAAGTTTTGAACGTTTCTTTATATTTTTATATAGATATTCTTTTATATTCTAGCTAAGGTTTTCCTGCAGTTATCACAGAGAAGGGATTTGGCATGACGCACATTCGTATGCAATCACATCTTCCCTGAAATTACACTGTGTATCTTATCCCAAAATTGGGACCAACCATGCAATAGTCTATGTAAGATGCTGCTGAAAGCACATGTTTCTGTATGGATTAAATAGAAATTGCTTTGAAAAATCTCATGCGTGTTTAGAAAGGGCACTGGCTATATTTTATTTGCTTCCCCCAGTACATTAAAAATGTTTGCACCTGCTCACTGCACCATCAGATAATACCAGAAGCCTTACATATGGTTTCTGAATTCTGAGTTAGAACTGATTAATATTGTAACTTGTCACAATAATTAAGCCACAGTTGCTGGACAGTAGAGTATTGTTACATTGTGACCCTCTCTGGAATTGTCTGGAGGAAAGGCGTTATTGCTAAACTGTAACATTAAGAACAAGGAAACCTTTCAATGATATTTTGCCATCAGACATAGCTAGTAAAGTAAAGCAGAGACTTTTACTATTTCTCAAATACTGCACACTTTCTCTGTAGGGCTAACTCAACTTGCACTTTTCTAGTATTAGAAACATGACTCTTCTGCAGTAGGCTATAGCCTCAAACACAGTCTTTGCAACTGCAGATAAACATCAATGCAACATTTTGCGCATGTGCATAAAATATAAGAAAAAGCTTTACAATGCGGTCATCCTTGGTGGATCCAAGATGGTGGGCAGGATCAGGAATGTGGCAACGAATTTTGAATGAACAGATTTTAGCAAAAATTAGGTTGTTTTGGAGAAACTCACACACCCAGCTGGGTTGGAGATGGAGATAGATTGGATGGGAGTATTTATGGGAATTTAGTGGGCACCACTGAGAAACAGATATAGTGGAAGCCTCCAAGTGATAACTATAGCCTGAATCACATTCTTGCTGTGATTTCTTTACTAAAGTGGGTGCCACCTGAGATATACACTAATTCTCTGAGCTGGAGCACAGGACTGCTCTTGCTCGGTATCTTGGACAATATGTGCAATGATTCACCATTCACAGACTATCTAACTAGGTTTGAAGGGTTCTTGCTCTCTACCTAATGGTTGTGGACCAAATATCTAGCATTATGTATATAGTTTGATGTTCCTACAGCATTTTCTTCCATAAACCTCATAGCACTCCCCAGTTCCAAGTCCCCCAAAGTAGGCCTTAAACACAGAAGCTAAAAATCCTGTAATGAGCATGATCTCTATGAATGCTGTGTTAGTTATCTCGCTGTTATCAAACAAAGGGTTACTACTGTGCATTTGTAAATATTTAAATGAATGCAAAAAAGAAAGACTCATTGCAAATGATTGCAGTGGGACTGTGCATGTAGTGAGTGCAATGCTGTTATTTATAGGTAAATTTCACGTTATTAAAATATTGCTTAAAATACATTTCCCTATTATAAGAGCTGTGGATGACCTTCATCTTCATGTTCCAGCTGTTTAAAGGACAAGGAAAGCCTATTTAACTGAGATGCCATAATGTTAACCCCCTCCCCAAGTAAAATCAATCACTCATGTTTTCCCTGGGCCTATGCACCTGTTTGGGGAAAACTGCAATGGCCAACTAATCACTGTGCTGGCATTTTACTTACCATTTTTCAGGTGTCCCTAGTGGAAATTCATTTCTGTGCAGTTTTTTTCACAGGATGGTGCACATGTACGTCTGAATGTGCAGCGAGCAAGGTGCAATTTCAAGTGCAATCACCATGTTTTTTTCTGCATATGCAATTTTTTACCCCAGAATTCGACTACAGTTTAGCCAAATATCTTTAAAGTCTGCCTGGCATTATATTCAGTGCCTGCTGCCATTATTGCAGTGTTCCATGTGAGAGTGACATGTTTATTCTTTCAGTGCAGCTGAACTGTGGGGATTGATGCAGGGTGTTGAGGGACCCTGGATTACTGCCTGGTGCGGAGGTAGTGGTAACACATTTGAATGAACAGATTCCAGCAAAAATAAGGTTGTTTTGGAGAAACTAAAACAGCATTTTGGAAGAGGCAAGGGAGATTTACAAATGCATAATCTTCCCCTGCCACTAGTTTCTAAAGGAGAGAGACTTCCAAGACCAAAACACTGGCTCAACAGGCTTAGTGCTTCCTTCCTTGTGTCTTTTAAGAGAGAAAGTTTGCTTGAACCTCCACCCATTTTTAAAGGTATATGTATTTTACTTAGCCTTGGAGTGCTCCCACAACCCCCCTCTTTGTGTATTGTTAGACCCAAGATATATATACTTGTAAAAACATACAGATGGTGTTTTTGCAAGGCCCTCTAACCAAAGTTACAGTAAGCAAGCCTTGAGTTAAAAATATAAAGTCCATCTCCAATAGGGCCCGCACTAGTAGGTATCCTAACAAGGCCTGCTAGACCTTACAGTTTCATTGTATGCCATATTATTAACGCATAAACTTCATCTAGTCATAATTGGACAATATCAACAAATAATATTGGAAAATTGGAGAGCTCCCACAGCCCCCCCCTTTTTTTTTGTTGAGGCGTCAACCAGAAAAAATGCTATACTGAATCTAGTGATCTCTAATGACACAGAACTTATAGCAAATGTGCAAGTAATTGAACCCCTGGGTAATAGTGACCAAATGTTATCTCATTTAATGAATGAAACAAATTTACACTGGGGCACCAGTAACCCTGAACTTCAGAGAATAAATTTTAGCTCTTTAAGGGTTGCCCTTCAGAGCATAGATTGGGGCATTATGCTTTCTGCTAAAAACACAGAACAGAAATGGTTGACATTGACAGAAGCTGCATTTAATGAATATAAACGCTATAATAAATGTTGTAAAACAGCAATCCGGAAGAGGCTAAGGCTAACCCTAAAAGGTTTTTTAAGTAAATAATAGTAAAAAGATGCAGGTTGAGAGTGTTGCTCTTTTAAATAATGGTAACAGTATGGTTGTAACAGATACGGAAAAGGCAAATGTGCTAAATCAGTTCTTTTCTTCAGTCAGGGCCGCTCCGGCCATGAGGCAAGGTGGGAGAGAATCTTGCCTCAGGCAGCACAGAGCGGCCAGTTACCAGGGGCAGCAAAAAGCAGCCTCTGGTAACTTACGAGCCAAATTGTAGCGATGTGGCCCCTCCTCAATCCTCTCCAACGATAGATGTTATAAGCAATGAGCAGGAGAGGGGGGGTGGCATCGGGACTGGTGCCTCAGGCGGCAGAAGCCCCTGAAATGCGCCTGTCTTTAGTGTATGCAATAGAGAAGTCAGAGTTCTCAGGCAAACTTTTTAGCTGCACTGTTGGCTCAGTTTAATCTAATTAGTGACTGACTCAGGATATGGTTCATAAAGCTTTAATAAAAATGAATGGGAACAAGACGCAAGGGCCAGATGGAATACACCCCAGGTACTAAAAGAGCTTAATTCAGTTTTAGACCGGCCTCTATTTCTGATTTTCTCAGATCGCTTTCATCTGGTATGGTACCTATGGATTGGAGGAAAGCTGATGTCCTTCCAATACTTAAGTAGGGATTATGATGAGTAAATTTGAAATCTGTGGTGGTCAAATTATTTGAAGGCTTGTTATTCGATCACATTCAACATTTTATCCTAGTGAATGGCATTATAAGCAGCAATCATCATGGCTTTATGAAGGATAGGTCATGTCAGACAAAAAATCAGAAAAGCATGATTTTGACTGAAAGGTTTAATCAAAAATATGGTATATTTTGAGTCTTGCAGGACATAGGGATATTATGAAGAAGTAGGTAATACCATGTGATAGGATCTTCACTTACTTTATAAGACAGGAGAAATCATATCATAGTTTTGAATCTACATTTGTGACCTCGTTTAAAATGCAAATATGAAATGTATTTATTTAACAAAATATTTCAAATATTCAGATAACATAATACAAGCCTTATTTTTAAGGCTTTACGTAGTTTGTAGAAGCAACTACTTCAGTCTCAGAGGCAATGTCTGTATTTATTAATTTGCCATTTTTTTTTTATTTTTGGATAAAATTTATATTCAAGCAATACAATAAGATTTGTAAGGATAGCTAGCATTTAAGCTGTTGTTCTATTTAATTTCCTGTAGGTGGCACTAGACCAGAGAGTAATAATTTTATGAACCTTTGCATTGTGTGACATTTCTGCTGCATTCTTGTAGTATATATTCGAGAGAGGGGAAATGAATACAATATCCCAGGCATCATTTAAAGCATTGTGGAATTTTAAAAGGTTTTAAATGAATTGTGATTCTCACAATGGCGTCAAAAGCAATAATCATGCTGTAAACATCTCCAGTACCAAATCAACAGGAAATAATAACCATAACAATTCCGTAAGCAGATAGTAATGAAATGCATCTTCTATTTTCAAATTATGTTCATAGCTTTATTGATCTGAAAATGATTAAGTCCGCAGACAGCTATAACTGACTTACACTCCTTTATGTTAACTACCTTAGTACAGAGCAATTTTAGGGCGATGCTCCCAATAACTCTTGCTAGTGGGTGCAGTAGAGAGTAAATTAATGTATCTTTTACCATATATTTTGGTATTTACAGGGGTCTAATTAAATCAACATTTTTAAATAGCAATGAAAGCTAATACTAATTAGACATGAAATTCAGAGCTATGGAAACTGTGTTAAATGCTCTAGAAAAAAAACAGGTTAGACAGTATTCCAGTGGAGGAAAGGAAATTTTTACCCTGTATGCAAACTATTATTGCAGAATCTGTTTAAACACGAAAGTCTCCTGCTTCTCTTGTTTGTGATGTTTTTAGTTTCAGATTTTTCCCTTTTGAACAATGTCTGTCTGAATGGATGCAAGCAGTTTAACCAGATATGAAACAAGGCTTTCATGTAATAGCATCAATTCACAATGCAGAATTGAAAAGGCAGAAAATACAGGGAGAGAGCCTGTGTGTGTATGAAAGAGAGAGAGAGACAGTGTGGGACACTGAGAATGGCGCTTACAATTTGTCTCTTGCTGTCACAGGAGAACTGCATTGCCTATAGTCACAGGTTTAATAAAAACAGGGTAAAATTCTCTTTTAGTGTGCTAGTAACTAACAATACGACTGCTCTCTAAAGCTCACTAACAGGTTAATTATATTCAGGGCTTGCAAAATCCATTTGCTGACTTTTAAAGGGAATAGTTATGAACTCCACAATTTTTTTCAGAAAATTAAAAAAAGGACATTATTTTTTTACCAATAATAGTATAATAATTATATGGGCCAGAATAGCGTTATTTGGGAATGCAGCCTTGCCAACCCAGCTCAGCCATCATGCTGTTATCTTACATATGGAGATTATTGTATCATTTTGAGTTCATGATATTAAACTATAATCAAACATGACACAAGTGGGGGGGAGACATACTGCTGTTTAGTTGTTTTATAATGGAAAATCTGTTTAAAGTCTCTAGGTCCAGTTGCAGGAAGCTGCACATGAAACCAGATTTACACAGGTGAAGTGGGATTCTTATTGGAGATTCTCTTTGCATACTAAGTGACCACCGAAAGCTGGAGCAAAGTTTTGCTTGCAATATTGCTTTAAGCATCAGACCAGTCCCTGGATCAACTTGGTACTAAAAGCTATTTTCTATAACCCTGTCTAATGTATGTGGCAGTATAACTGATTCGGGGCAAGAATTCCACAAACTCACAGCTCTCACTGTACGGAACCCTTTCCGAGTATTAAAATGGAACCTTCTTTTTTATAATCTGAATGGGTGCCATCATGTCTGATGGAAAGACCTACTGGTAAATCAATAGTTATAGGTTCTTCTTGAATATTTATATATAGTTTAGAAATCGTCCCGTAAGCACCTGTTTTCTAGTGTAAACAACCATGATTTTCACAATTTACCAGCTTATTGCCCCTTTGGACTCTCTCCAATTCAATAATATCCCGTTTGAGTGCTGGAGACAAAACTCTACATCATATTCTAGGTGTGGCCTTACCAGTGCTCTGTGCAGTGGAAGAATAACTTCCCTCCTCCTGAGAATCTTTAGTCTTTAAATATGTTACTTTAGCTATCAGTGTGGGAGATACTATTAAATACTGCAGACTTGGGTCCAGTCTTTCTTTGTCCTTTTCTGAGTCTTTTTTCCCCAATGTAATTTTACTTTTTGCAACTTACATTAAGGAGGTTATTTATTAAAGGTCGAGTTGTGTTTTTTTCCCAGAAATTCAAATTTTTCGATAATCGTTTCACTAAAAACTTGAATTTTTCAGGATTAAAAAAAATCTCGAATTTTTGAGATTTATTATGCCCTAATGCTGGTAAAAGTCTGAATCCAAAAACATTCCAGCTAAAACCTGTTGAGGTCATATAGAAGTCAATGGGAAAACCATTTGAGATTTGAGGTTTTATGATTTTCTGTTTTTTTATGGTGTTTTTTGCTCAAAAACCCGATCAATTTTCCCCCCAATTGCATTCAATCAAGTTTTTTATATTCAGATTTTTTCATAAATAAGCAAACATTAGAGATCTGATGTTATTCAAAGTAGAAAAAACCTCACAAACCTCAGAAACTCGTCCTAATTATCCCCTAAATGAGATAACATTATTTCTCACATTTGCTGTACGTTCTGGGTTGTTAAATATCACTACACTATCACTACCCATTGTCCTGCTGATGGGTTGCTGGGGGATGGTGGGAAGGAGGGGTGATATCTCTACAACTTGCAGTGCAGCAGTAAAGAGTGACTGAATTTTATCAGTCCAAAAGTCACATAACTGGGGGGCACCTGGGAATCTGGCAATATGTCTAGCCTCATTTCAGATTTCAAAATTTTGCTCTTTTGATAAAGGAATTTCAGTACATAATTCTGCTGGAGAAGTACTATTAACTGATGCATTTTGAAAAAAACATGTTTTCCTATGACTGTATCCCTTTTAATGTCACCACTGGGCAGAGACATAGAAGATTCTCCATCCAACCATGGTGTGGTTTTCAGAACCGCAAACACAGAGAAGCAGATATAGAGAGCAGGGTTGTTGGCTTTTTACAAAAAAATGGACTACTAATTTATAACCCAGGTGGATTTTCAAAGTACAAACTAGCCAAGGTACCGATTTTGGCTATTTTTTGATCTTTATTTGGTGTGTACTTTGGAAATATGCCAAAGTCCCCCCCCCATCATGCATACACTGACTGGTGTAGAAAGAAGCTCCTTTTTTAACTTCTCTTTGCTGCAGTTCTAGCCTCTCAATCACAAACTGTCTGTACTACAGCCTGCAACCTGCTCCATCTGGTATGTGCAGGTGCCAACAGATGATTGTACTACTACTTTGTAATGTGATGTGGGGGTCTGCCATTTATTTCTGAAGTTGATCCTTAATCAATAACTCACAGTATATCTTGGGGCTGCTGGAAATTGTAGTTCAGCACACCCAAATTCTTCATGATTGTCCCTTTGGTGTCGAATTTCACAGCTGTCAACCTAATAAACTTTTTTTAGGGCTCCAGCAAGGCGCCAAAATTTTCCCTGACCTGGAAGTGATGTTAGCGGTAGGGATGTAGCGAACTGTTCGCGCGAACTTCGACTGTTCGCGTCCGCCGAATGTTCGCGAACGTCGCGCGACGTTCGCCAATTGGTGTTCGCGTTCGATTCGAAGTAAAATTTCGTTCGACCATTCGACCGTTCGATCGCTAAAATCGAACGATTTCCATTCGTTCGAACGATTATAAGCATTCGATTGAATTAAAATCATTCGATCGAATAGCTTCGATCGTTCGATTCGAACGAAAATCCTTCGATCGTACGAATAAAATCCTTCGATCGTTCGATCGAACGATTTTATCGAGCGTTCGAAGTTCGCGAACTGTTCGCGAACTGTTCGCTTTTTTGCCAGTGTTCGCGAACGGCGTTCGCGAACACATTAACGGCAGTTCGCTACATCCCTAGTTAGCGGACGTGACATCATGTTCATGCACAGAACCTTCCTTGAAGGCAAAAATTCTATGCTGTGCATGCTCACATTGTTCTGGAAAATCTTTAGAAATCTGGGAATGCTTAAGATTGATGGGAGATGTGTGCTAAAACATTGTAGTTCCAATTTTGCACCAAAATGATGCTCAATTAAAATTCACAAGGATATAAATTGTGTATGTAGAAACCCTGAGGGTTAAGAGTTTACCCTATAGTTGGACACCTAAGTGGTCAAGCAGCTATGTCTCCCTTCCTCCGTCCATGGTAATTCGACCTAAGTTCTTGTTGCCCAGTATACGGCAGCATTTAAAAGTACAAGTGGGTATAGGTGATCAAGGTCTTTCCTGGGATCTCACCTCTCTGAGAGGTTGTTGCAGTTTAGTAAAACTTGAGATAGGGTTAGCTAGTGATAGTAAGTTTTGTCATAGTTGCTCTAGGAACAAGAGGAAGGCTCAGGAAAGATAGTGAGCAGTTTCCGCTCCAACAAGGAGGAATAGTGAGGATAGGACCCCTTGATGTGTGAACTACTAGTGCAGGGATTTCAGTGGGTGACTTGAGGACCAGGTAGGGTGCCAAGATACAAGACCCCAGGCTGAGGCTCCCAAAGCCCAGTGATCTACCCTTCAGGGAGCAGTTGCCTCAGGGGTGTGGTAACTTGTACTTTGTGTGCTTTACCTCTGGGAGGGATTTGTCACTTTTGCATTTGTATTTACTCCAAAGAAGTGACTACTGACTGTACTTATGTTGTTGTTCACTGGTAGTAGACAATTTATTGCTGCAAAGAAATGCCTTTGACTGGAATCCATTCTGCCCAGAGGAGCGCACAAGGTACTGGGAGTTGCTGGGAGTTGCCCTGGTTCAAATGGGTCTAAGGCACACTACAAGCAGCATAGCCTGTCTACACACTACAAATTAACTCTGCTAAAGCACACTCAATGGTGGGCTACATGTAGGGAACATTATTACAGTGCAAAATGTGAATTTATTTTTAGTTTATGCCTTTGTATTACTTACTTTATTACTATATGTGTCTGGGCAATTCTGCACGTGTAGCACCATGCAGAATTGCTCAGCAACCTCTTAGTTAAGGCTTAGCGGTATGAAGTGTGGCCATGTTCATAAAGAACTGATATGTAACTGTCACAGTCTGTATACATAGTACACAGCACTGCAAGACCCTAAATGGGATTCACTGATATTGATGTTTTTTATTAGTCACAGACTGGCTGGAATATTTATTGTTCTATGCACTTCTGTTATTCACCGCAATGCATAAATGATTTGCATAAATGTTTGCTAATCACACTTTCTATTACTGCCTGTCACCTTTTCTTTCTTAAGCCAATTCCCATTTTCTGTGTAGGCTTTAATAGAATATAGGGAAATATTTTCAATAAAGAGAGACAATGAGTGTGAAAGAAAAGGGGAGTGAGGAAATAAAGAGAGAGTATACAAGAGGGAAACTAAAATGAAAGGGTTAGTAAGGTGGGAGAGGGAGAAAGTTGTTTGATGCAGTTTCTGTGAATATATTTCTTCCCCTAGTATTAATTATAAATGTGATTTTCTTTAGTTTCTGGGGTATAATCCTCCCAGTAAATTAAAAATGTTGTGCCCTTAGGCCCCACCTAGGGCCAGATCCTGCACTGATCCTTGACTGGTTGCACCACCCTCCTACCAGTGTGTCCCCCTATGACCCATCCTCTGCTACTGCTGCTGCCACCTGCTCCAGTGCGATCTTCTTCACTGGGGACTGGGTAGGTGGGAGATTGAAATGGTTATCAATATCTCCTCCCCCCACTCCCCAGTGCAGCTATGGCCAGTAGGCGGCATGCCGCCCCTGAATTTCTGCCACTCTAGGCCTAGGCCATTGTGTGGCCTGCCCACATATCTGGACCTGATATTATATATATCCATTGCATACCAGTCTCAATATAACTAGAAATATAACACAGTCAGTGAGCTTGCCTCTTCTTTCACATTATAAGATCATGCACCTTAAAAGCAATGATCCTGCAAAGCTGTAGTAACCAAACTATACAATATCCAACAGGAGCACCATCCATATTAAGTGTCATAGATTTCAAATGTACCGGCATACCAGCACTTTAGAGTCTCTATTACATGCTGCTAAGCAAAGGGTTAATCACCCCAGGCATACAGGACAACATGTTCAAATCTCGGCTCTATTCATGTTGATAATCCACTCTTCCAGATCACTGGGATGAAAATACATCAGTTAAACTCAAGGACGTAGCTACAGAATGATGGCCCCCCTGCAGAAAACTGTTCCGAGGGGCCTAGCACAGAATCTTTGCTGTGCTCCCTCCCTGTTTGTGCATGCGCACACTGTACAGATGCAGCAGGTGCTCATATTTTTGGGAGTTTGGCTATAAAGGTAGCAGACCCTGTGGTACAAGCCCACCTGTTCCCTGGGCGACCTCCCACTGCTGCGTTTGCTTTCCTAAAGTAATTAACCCTTTTGCCCCATGAACATTTATCTGTCTTATACTCTCTGTATTTCCTCATCTTACCCTCTCTTCTAATATCTTTCAACTTTTAATCTTAATATACCTTCTGACCCTTGACAAGGGGACTCCTCAATTGACCCTTCACCTTCAGATATCCCATTGAATCTCATTGTTACATACCGTAATGAAACACCAGAAGCCAGAAATGGAGAAAATGGCCATAGGATTTATTACAATTTTATCAGATAAATAGGACCTTGCCAGCCTCACCCCAGGGCAATGTTCAAAGCCCGAATAAGAGATCTCTACTATGCTCTGCTGCTTCTCACTTGAGATCGGCACTATGTCATTATATCCACCATGTATTAGGCTGCCTCTACCTACATAGAGGATGACCCCAAACTTTGCCACCAGTAGAAGCTGCATCTCCCACCATGAGAGAAGTTCAGCAGCCCTGCTGTCGGTCTGGAATCTGCAGTGTGTTGACGATAGGAAATCTAAGCAGGCTCCCTCCTAACACAAGCAGTAGTTGCGTCATTATCAATCAATCTACTGTGCAGTCACAGGAGAGAACCTCCTTTCTCCCTCTTCTAAACTTACCTGTGCAGTACTCTGACAAGGTCCTACTGCTGCTGCGACAAAGGAAGGCAAAAAACCCAGCCTGAAGCCAATGCCAATTATGCCTCAAGAGGGAAAAAAATCCTTTCAAACCCCAATGGCAATCAGAAACATTCACTGGATCAAGCATTTGACATTCATTTAACATGAAGAATAACATGCAAACTCTCTCATGTTTATAATGTATAACAGTACCGAAACCAAAATATAACGGTACATGCAGGAATACATCCACATTTGCTTATTAATAGATAATATAACAACATAAAGAGAAACTCCTGACTTTTCACAAAATATGCAAGAAAGGTGAGTTTCTACCTGCTCAGGAGATAAGGAAGTGAGCTGATTCTTCCCCTGACATCAAATCCCTGTTTTTCTCCACCTCAGCCTGGCTTTTCCCTGCCTTAACTCTCTCCTTCTCACCCACTCACAGCTACCTCTGATTTTGCCAGTCTTTAAATATAAACCAGTGTAATCTTACAGAATGCATTTTAGGACATTGTCAGGGGAAATCGTTGTCCTGCATGTGCTGTCCTAAGCAAGAGGAATGTGACATGGTATGCTTTTTTACTCACCCATCCTGACGTCACACCTCGCTCCTCCCACGTCAGCCCTTTCTCCTTACTCCTCCCTCCTCAGCCATGTGTCCTGGGTCCTCGCTCCTCAATCCTCCCATCTCTTTCATCCGTCCTGGGTCCTAGCTTCTCCCTCCTCAGTCATCAGCTCTTACTCCTCACTCCTCAGGGTGCGCATATTCAGCCCTGCGCCCTGATTATAGTTACTTGTTCTTGCCACAGTTCTTGCTAGGGAGGAGGGAGGAGTGAGGAGCGACGACCCAGGTCGGATGGCTGAGGAGGGAGGAGTGAGGATCAAGTCGGATGGCTGAGGAGGGAGGAGTGAGGAGCGAGATGTGACGTCTGCTTTGAGGAGGGGTGAATGGAAAAGCAGGTGACATTGCATTCTTCTAGCATAGGAGATCGCATACAGGAGATGGATTTCCCCTGACGATGCGTTCCGTATAATCTGGCTGCTGGTCATTCATGCAGCCCCTGCACTTATAGCTCCAGGGCTTTCCTTTCTGCTTGTGTGTATATTCCACATATTCTATTTTTCTATATCCCTTGTATCCATCCCAGTATATGTAATATTACCTATCTTTAATCACCATACATTAAAAGTAAATTTGTGAATACAATGTATTAGTTGTAAGGGCCTGATTTATTACAGCCCTGGATGCAATTTTGCTTCCCTTAGTGCCCATTCATACAGCAGTTGCACCCATGGCATTGCTACATATTACACCTTTTGCCATGATACCAAATCCAGTTGAAGATGCAAGTAGGGTTTCCACTTTTTTTTTTTTTAACCAATACTGTCCTTTGGGTTAGGGGCAATTGGTGATGTCACTTGGGGCAGGGAGGGTGGAAAAAGGGGTGGAGTGGGCATGAAAATGGGCAGGGTAATCTGGCAACAGGAGGAACAGATAAGGGAATTTACCAGCAATCTAATTTAGCTTGTGCCATAGTCTTAAACATTTATAAAAGTTACCATATTTATGGTGTTATGTAATAAAATGCACTACATTTGCCCAGGGGCAGTAACCCATAGCAACCAATCAGCAGGTAGAATTCACCTTTTTAAATAGAAGGCATGGTTGCCTAGGGTTACTGCTCCTGGGCAAACTTAGTAGTTTATATAACATAAGGGGGCTAGTGTTTTAAACAAAGCTCTCTCTCCAGAGGACTGAATAGCAGGGGCATTGTCAGATAACGGAATAAGCAGATCTTCCTATAATTCAACCACTAGCCTGAAACAGACTGATCTGAACAATTGGTCTGCTGCTGTCTCATTATGGGAAATGCTGTCAGTCACAGACTTGTCAAATGGGGTCCCTGGTTGATGGGATTGATTTTATATTTGTATATATTTGATTATATGTGAACAACCCATATCAAATAGATCAGGAAGATGATTATTATGGTACAAGTATGGAACCTTTTATCCAGAATGCTTAGGCCCTGGGGTTTCCGCATAAGCGATCTTTCTGTAATTTGCATCCCCTTACCTTAAATCGGTTAAAAATCATTTAAACATGAATTAAACCAAATATGATTTTTCTGTCACCAATAAGGATTAATTGTATCTTAATTGAGATCAAGTACAATGTATTGTTTTATTGTTACAGAGAAAAAGGAAATCATTTATAGAAATCTGAATTATATGATTACAATGGAGTCTATGGGAGATTTGGAGCTTTCTGGACAACGGATCCCATACCAGTACCATACTTGGACCAATGGCTCAAAGATGGCCAAATCAGTACTTGGTATCTGCCTGTGTATTCAAAGAATAAATGTTGGTGCAGGGCACACTGGTAACTCACGTATATATCAGACCAACGTTTTGTAGATGAAAAATGGATACTTTATTTATACAATCATCTCTTGCCTGACGTGCTTCGTGTCACAAGGGACACTTAATCATAGGCTTGCCTGTGTATTGACACCTTTATTCTAAATAGTAAAACCTATGGTTTAGTTGTAGTTCAACTGGCCAATTGCAGATTTGTTTTGCACTTTGTACACTGCTTGGTGTAAATTACCCTTTATGACTCATATTTCTAGGAAGAAAAAAGCACTACCTAATACAACAGGGGTCCAACAACAAACCTTTTTTGCTATACATAGCTTTCAAAATCTGTTATTTGCCCAGTTACTACTACCAGGTGATGTGTTATTATTTTGCTGACTGCTAATTAATGTACTGTGATGCTCCATTGCTTAACACCATCTAGTAAAAACTCTCTTAAGCAGCCTGGAGGGTATCTAGCAGTGCAACAAAAAAAAGAGATTTCCTTTGCTGTATGCTCCATGGTTATTTAACACATAAACTAGATTGTGTCCCCTTTTATGCCCTCATTAAAATGTTCCTTGAATGCACATGGCAGCTCCTAGCATCATAATGCCATGAATACAGGACAGACACAATATTTACAATGTACGGCTCTTTCCTGTTCCCTCACTTTGTGCATCGAGGACAAAAAAACTTGTGCTTCCCATGTTACATTCATGGAAAAGATAGTTCCAAGACCGTAGATGGAATTTTATCTTTTTATGTTCCTTAACATGGCAGTGGGCACAAGTTTTTGGTACGTGGTGCCATGGGGCAGTCCCAGAAAAGAAAATCATAATAAACATGACATGATTTTCTCTTTCCCTGCTCATGTACACCATCTAAACAGGAAATGGCATTTTATTAACAAACCAACATAAGTTAAAAGAGGCAAACTATATATGTCCTATTACTCGGGTGTTTATTTGGATTCTGATAAATATGTGCCAATTGCCCCAGGAGTGGGGACCTGTATGAGAGGAGGAGGAGGAGGAGGAGAAGAAAGAGGGAGGGGAGACAAATTCAAGATGTAATTTGCAGCATTGTTGTATGTAGGGGAGGAAGGGAGAGAAAAAATCCTTTCCCTCTCGTGGCTCAATCTCTGAAAAGGGAAACTGTCTTCTAAAGCAGTGGTTAATATTCAAAGGGCAAATGCAAGAAGAGCCGTCTGGATAATAAGAGAAAGGAAACAATTGGTAGCCGACAGTCATTTGGAAGGTTTGGACGTGTGAAAGGGAAGAAGGATCACAAATCTCATCTCCCCAGTGCAGCGAGACACTTGGTTTATTCCGGCTGCAGAAGCAAGGGCTGTTCAATGTAGTGGGATTTTCTTTTGCAAGAAATAACCTGACCTCCCTTTTCCAGAGATCCCTACAGAATCTGCCATGAAATCCAGCTCAGGATGGATGAAAGAGGGGGACAGGACAGGGTGCAGCTGCACAGTCAGGAGGATATGGGGGGCATGGTGGGTTTTAGGGTTCCTGGAGCTGCAAAGTTGGACCAGGCTTGTGTTTATCAGCTGCGGTCTGCTGGCTGCATCAGCAACGGGTGAGTCCATAAAATGCAGTACCCTGTAAGTTGGCAGATAACCCTGCATCTTTTTGTAATGTAATGTGTTCCAGAGAAGAACCCACAGCAGTCATGAGGATACGAAGAGACTGTATCATAGGAGATGCAGGCAGGCTGCTAATTACACAGCAGCTTGACTGAGATGCCTGTGTGAGAACACCTCATTATGTAGGGCTTTGCCCTTCTGTGCATTCTCCCAAATCACTTCAATTACCCAAAACAGATTTTTTTATCATCATATTGATATGTTTTTTTCTGTATGCTGTAACATATCATTCCATTGAGATTCCTAGTTTGCTTTGCTGATCAGAAATCCCATTCTGCACTGATGAACCTTAACAAGGGCGAAACTAGTCTGCAGATGGGTTCTGAATGGCACTCAACCCAGCAGCTGTATTTTCAGCCCTTTGGGTGGATATTATCTGGCTGGGATTTCATAGAAAAAAACACAACAGGAGCAGAATATGACAGTCTTGCTCAGAAGTGACTGTTTTGCATTATTAACCCAAAGGCACAGTCTATGCTGATTCAGTAACTTACTTGGACATTTGCTGGAAGTGGTCTCTATGTGAATGTGTTATACCTGTAGGAATCTCCTAGCAGTATTAATGAGATGGCATCATAAAGAGGCTGCTGTCTGATGTCATATGGTCATTGATGTCTTAACCCAACGAAGGCTTGTGTCTCCGATATGCTGCAGGCATATATCATCTGCCTTCATTTTACACTGCTCTCCAGCTCTGTGTTTCATCATGACATATCCAGGGAAATTAGGGTTAACATTACAATCAGGTCCAGCAGATTTTCCTTCAGTGCATTTGGACATAATTGCTGCTATCAGAACCACAGACACATAATCAGAGCTGCTGGGGCACTCTCACTGTCACTGAGACAAACAAATCCCCAGTCCCAATGATGCATGCATACAGTAGTGTCCATTCTGTTCCTCTACTTGTCCCAAGGTAATGAAAATAACTAGCTGCTCGTTGAGACCCTGCCATTCTCTGCTGCTTGGTCTCTTGCACGCATGCTGTATGATTTACCATACTAAGAATCTGGAGTTGACTTTTCCATATAAATTGATTTCCTCTGGGAGACTTCATGTCTTTATCTGGACATGATCTGGCTTGACCCTTACTTGTACTTTTCCTGCTGTCGATTGTTCCCGGTCCCTAGCGTAATTCATAGATATGTGGTCCCTTAACTATTGTTAAAATTTTATTCTAAATGAGAAAAAAATATTTACACTCCCAATATCTGCCAGAACAGAATCCCATCTTCTCTCCCCACTGTGGTACTGGTACTGTTTTGCATGGTTTGATATGCACTCATAAACACACAGACACATCTATCTATCCATCTATCTATCTATCTATCTATCTATCTATCTATCATCTATCTATCTATCTATCTATCTATCTATCTATCTATCTATCTATCAGCATCCATCAATATATATATTGGATATGAGTATATGCATAACAGCAAGTTACAGCTGGAACTTGACTCAATATACAGTGCTTCTTGCCATGGCTCCGTATCTCATGTATCTCATTCTATGTACATGAATGGTCACCTTCATTATTTTTAATTGGTATGCTAAGACAGACAGACAGACAGACAGACAGACAGACAGACAGACAGATAGATAGATAGATAGATAGATAGACATTCAGAAAAAAATAACTGATTGCATTGATCTTAATTGTGAATAACGCTAATGTTAGGTCACACACAAAATTCAGGTCTTTTAAGCTGTTGCTGCATTTACTGTGTCATTTAAAGTGTGTGTAGCATACACTATACGTTTTCCCCCTGTTAGATTTCATTCTATCATTCCAAGGGATTCCTAGGGCCCCTAGTAGCGTTACGATGCATCATTTATTTTCAGAGGAAGCACCACATTGATTCGCCAGTAATCTTGTTAAAAACTGTAGGGATTCTTTACAGTTCCTGCCGGGCCGCAAACCTCATGTTTGAGAACATGATCTCTAATTACTACAATTACTACAAAGAAAGCAAAGCAATAGAATATGTGTTGACGCTGTCTGGCTGATAATAGAGTGAAGAAATACACAAACAAACATACAATGGCATGATACATTTATATCAGCTTGTGATTGATGTGACAATAAAACAATGTATAGTTGGTATGCCTTCAGACTCATTTACTTGAGAAATAATCATGACAAAGCAGGAGCAGGTTCTGGCATAAGGGCCCATCTTAATACAATCTGTATTTCTAAAGTAGCCGTGGAAATAATTCTTTAAAATAACAGTTCTTTAAAATAATATGGTACCTTTAGTGAGGGGAGATTGCTGCATTAGTTGATCTATCTACTATACAGATTGTGGAGACATGTTAAATTTCCCTTTTGCTGAATGCCAATATGGATTTTAAAGTGCATCTTTACACTTGACTTTTAAACTTTACAATGGATATCATAATACACTTAATTAACCATTGCTCATTCCTGTATATTATACATTATCTTTGAGGTGCTCTTTTTAGAGCTGGACTGCACACACTTTGAACCTTTTCCAATGAGAACTCAGTATATCTAGGTGCAACCATTCCCTATCTGAAGTTTAATCAGGTTCGCTTTTTCACATGGTTACATTTTGTTCCTTTAGGGTGTTGTAGGTGACTGAGCTTGATAAGTAATAAAGGTTTGTTGCTTGGTTGTAAAGGTTATGAGAGAAGTAGTTAAATGCAGTTATAGAAGGGCTGAAAATATTGCACTGGAAAAAGGTTTTTTACATGTCGTCATTTCTAATGTTTTTTAAAGTATGCTTCCTCAACCTGCTTTGCCTACTGCAAAAAAATCCAACTAAGCATTGCTTCGTGTTAGTTGTGCTTTGCAAAATGCTGACTCATCATGGAATCAACCAATTGTATTTGGTGATATCTGTCAGTTACTCACAGCATGGGTGTGCTGGTTCCAGCTGGAAAATAAGGTTAGGTTGAGGAACTAACAAATAACTCATTATATAAATATGTATTAAACACCTACATTTGTTTTTATAATAGTAATATATTGATATAATGATAGAGATAATAATAATAATAATAGATAATGCATAATAGTAATAATAATACATAATAATTAGCTTTTTAATCTAGGGCAAATATACCTATGTTTAGGACATATTTATACTGTATAATCATGTTTGTTTCCTACCCTTATAAGGAATAGAAGCTTAACAACAGCTGTGAGCTCAAACCTTACATCCTCCTCTCTCCATACCTGTTGCTCTAAAAGCCATTCTTGCATTACAGTGGAACAAATGTTGGGATTTTGTATCAGATCAGGGGTGTAACTACAAAGTCTCTGTTACAGCAGGGGAGTCCAGGTGGTATAGGGGACCCCATGAGGCCCTAATTAATGATCAACTTCAACATATAATAGTAAAACAGGACAACCTCTTTATATTTTGGGGGCCCTAATATTAATTTGCCGTGGAGCCCATCAGCCTAGTAACATATAGTTATGCCCCTGTATCTAATACAGTTTTGTCTACATGTAATGTAAAAAGCTGGAAATTGTGGATGTACCCAGCAAAGCAACTCTGTTTAAGAAACTCAGTTTCAGGTTAGCCAAACACCCCAAATGTTGATTAAATCTAGCATAGTACATATTTGCTACCAACATATTTAGGCATATTTCTTCCAGCCTTGGTAGCATAGTTACCCACATTGGATTACATTACATAGCCATTACACTGGAAACCAGTCTTCAGTTATAGAGTTCATATTTGAAATGCAAGAGCCTGTATTTTGTGCATTATGTTTTGGCATATGCTGTCAGATGTTGCCATAATGTTACAATCATATTATGTATATTTACTCTGGTTTCATGTAGACAGTGTGAAAAGCACTAAAAACATCCCTTTATTGAATAATTATTAAAATCATAGAGCACACTTAGAAACTTTACATTTGACGTGTTTCATGCCAATAGCCACTTCTTCAAAAGCAAGTAGATTGTGCATTAGTACACAAAGAGCTCATGTAGGATAACTATCAGGTTCCCACAGAACAAGGAACTCAGTCTGACAAAACAATTCATGAAAGAGATGAGTTACTGGGCCAAATGAATAGAGGGGACTAACCAACAATGTACAGTAGATGATAAATACGAGCTTATTCCCCCTGCTGGTGTGAACTTTGTATATGTTTTTGTTTCATTAATTAAGTGGAATTAGAGGGAAGGTGTCCTTTCACTTCATATGGTAAGGCTGGAATTAGAAGAGCAGATTTTTAGTCCAGAGAGGCCAAATGCACTCTGATGGAGTGACATGATTGTCACTCCAATGTAAGAAATGTTTCAGAAGTCAATGCAAGAAACGTTGAAAAGGTGGTGAAGTCCAATGCAAGAAATGTTGAAAATGTGGTGTAGCTGAAAATGACCATACTGGATGACCATCTCTTTCCATTTGAAACCAACTTACATCTTACTCTATGCTGTCTAAGTACAGTATGTATAGTAATATTGCCTGATTTTAGCAGGTGAAGTTACAATTTCAGAAGTCTTGTTTAAGGTTTCAAGAAAGCATCTTCAGCATATATGGTAATTTTGAAGAGTATCCAGACTGGGTGCAAGAGCTGTCCAATAACAGAGCATTTTTTCAGTGATCTACCGCAGTCATTGTAAATTAATAAATTACATCCCATTGGCAGGCCATAAAAGCAACATCTATTAGTTTATGCTATCACACACGACTTGAGCACACCATAAAGTTCTGGGATGTTGAGAATTACTCTGTATTAATTACATCTTACGCTACGGCACTCAGTTCAATATTTCACTACAATTTTTTTTTTTAAATCTGTTAAACAAACAGTCTTTCCCCTAAAGCATTGCTAGTAACTGTAAACCAATTTAGTGAATTAATTGCTTAATAACGTGTCTTTGAGCTTTATTTTTTGAGTAATACACATAAATTACTGCCCCTATCCCAAACTGCTTGTACATTTTCCGTTGGCAGTGTAGTCATGGTAGTAGTGTTTTGTCGACAAGCTTAAAGAGTGAAGAAATGTCACTGATCAAAGGTTTAAAGAAAATAATTATTAAATCTATTACATAAGAGAATTAGGAGAATTAATTCATTATACATTTTATATATATATTTAAACATATGTTTAAATATAGCCCATTCCAAGTTGAGCAGAGCATTCCATTTCATTGATTTTGAGTAGTCATTCCTGTTAGTATCAACCTTAAGTAATGAGAACATTCAGCCTTTACTCATGACTTAAGGTGGCCATAGATGCACAGATAATATCATACAAAACAAATTTTCTTACGATATTCGGTGTGTATATGGTAGAAAAAGAACGACCAATATCAGCAGAAGACTTGGATATCGGTTGGCTCGTTGATCGGGCTGGACGGAAAATTTTGAAGGCACCCAAACATCAGCCATTGCTAGTGCTGACTTGTCAGATACAGGTAGAATTCTATTGTTTCTACCTGTATATCTGCCGATTCAGCTCTACACATGTGTATTGAAAAGAACAATCTTTCTTGGAATGATCTTTTCCAAGAAAGATCATAATTGCTATGTCTATGGCCACCTTAAAGGTTGATACGGATTATAGCTTGCATTACAATGTTGCATTCAGGTTTTAATTATCTGTTTGTAAAGAGAAGGTGGCATGTGAGAAAGCATATTTTGCTTAACCATTTTCATCCATTATCTTTCTGACTGCATGGATTTTTAATCAACATTTGTCAATTGCCACCAACTTATCTTTTACTAGTTTATTTATAGATGTAGTAAGGTTTTGTATAGTCAGTGGGAACTTGGGTCTGATGTTGATGGCCAATAACTGCCATCTACAAATCTTATTTACAGTTTTCCTCTTTATATGGCTTGCATGCCAGTCTTTTGTGGATGTGTATCTTGTTTACAAAGAGTATGCTAATAAGTGAATCATCAATTAGCATTGAACACTCTATTACAAGTAAAATAATGAATGCAATTCCCCAATTGGTTGCTGTGGCTTACTGCACGGGAGAATACTGTACGTGAACAGCATTGCTGAATAAACCCCAATGAGCTGCCAGACACTTTTTGTTCTTCTTTTTCTAAAGCCGGTCGCCCGTTTATTCTGTGATTTCTATTTTTTAACCTCAACTGTCAAAAACTAAAACATAAGCTATTCTTATCAATATCTAGAGATTTTCTGAGTCTTATAAATATACATTATTGTGTTTATATTGCTAATGCAGTGACAGGATTGCATTGACAGTAATTCCATTCTCAGTTATTTGAAATGGTTTCCAGCTTTATGCCCAAAGACATTCTTCGTTATGTAAAAAAAAAAAAATCACATTTCCTCCAATGTCAGGAACATGATGGGAACTGATCTAATTGCAGGCCTTGGCTGGTTAATGGTGCATTAACCAGTGGTAAAGTGATCTCTGAATGTATTGTAGAGCAATTAACTATTTCTTCACCAGTATGAGGACTAGCAGACATTTAGCGCATTGTCAAATATTGGATACATATTGAATGAAATGTTAGATACCTCCCTGGCATCCAGTGGGTTCGTGTAACATTGTTACTATAATGACTTCTGTCTATTGAATTGAAATATAGAATGTGACAGCAGAGAACTAGTTTTTTCACACAGTCTGGCCTGTTCCTAGCTACTGGAAAACCTGCTTTATCTCTGACCTAATTTATTATTCAGGAAAATTCTCAGTGTAGTGTGTGACAAGTAGTTTAAAACTCCCATACTGCACCTTTGCATTATGTATTTTAAAGGAAAACAATATTTGTATGCAGTATATTGTGTATTGACAGCTACAATACTTAAAATATTATGCTCTCCCTAAAAAACATCTTACTTATCTGTAAATAAATAATGTACCCCCATTGTAACCAAGTCACCAAGAGTTTCATGACCATATAAAGGCACAAGGCCAAAGGGTACATTATTTAGGATAACACACACGTTTCAGTGAGTCATGTGATAGAAATGACATCACTAATTATAACCGATTACATCACTAAGCACCTTTTATAAGGATCTATTTTACAGAATATTAATGGCTTATGTGTATTATAATAAATATTTTTTGACTTTGAGCACAGCAGTGTAGGTGAAAGTGGATTTATGACTGCTTATAGGATGCTAATCATTTTGGACAGATCTAATTTATATTATATCATTAAAATTAGTAATAGGCTCATCATTTGTATCAGCTCCATGCGTACTTAGTCTGACAGGGATCTGACAGGAATCTAGGGACCCTGATCTTTATGACCTTGGTAGAAGCCGTGTTTCCATCCAATTATGAATTTGCTATTGTTACTTTATATTGCATGTTTTCCTGTCTAGGTCCTCTACTATTTACTTCCCAGCCTAATTCAAACCACTGCCTTGTTGCTTGGGTAGCATGGACCCTAGCAATCAATAGCTGCTCTAAGGGCTCTTACTGATGAGCGGTTGAAGCTGCCCTCCCCTGCGTTCCGTTTTTCAGTGTTCAGCCGCAGGGGAGCGCAGGAATAGACGCATTTAGCTTTTTTCAAGGGAGCTGTGCACAGGCGAGTGTAGGCGCCGAACGCAGGTTGAGACGCAACATGCTGCATTTTTCCTGCGTTCGGCGCCTACACACGCCTTTGTGAGTACAGCCCCATTGAAAAAAGATAAATGCATCTATTTCTGCGCTCCCCTGCGGCTGAACGCTGAAAAACGGAACGCAGTAGAGCGCAGCTTCAATCGCTCGTCAGTAAGAGCCCTAACAGGGCAGCTGCTTACCAAAAATAGTCAATAATCCAGAAAAATATTTTATTGCAAAATAAAAGATTGTTTTATTTAGTGCCATTTACAATGGCCTCCAGGTAATATCCAAATCCACATCCCTGACAAATTCCAAAATGTAACATAGGGAGCCTGCTCAGTAAGTGAATTGTTTTTAGCTGGATTTTAGCAAAGAAAGCAAAATCCGAAGGCATCTTTTTTTTTTTTTTTTTTTTTTAATCAGTGTCCTCTAATATTTTGCACAATGCACCTTGGTCCATACACATGTTGCTCATTAATCATTTGTCATTGCGAGTAAGTAGTGGATTATGTTTTGAATGATTGTTATATGTATTTGTTGTTAGAAGCAAAATGAAGATTTTCTGCATCATTAAAATTCAATTAACCTTCAGAAGTGAGAGATTTGATGGGTCAAAATATTAACCTTCCTGTCAGAAAAATATATAATATGTTCAATTAAACAATCAAAACAGTTAAACTTCACTGGGGTTCATACTGAGCTTGGGGAATTCTTTTATTTCTAGACATAAACCAGGGTGCCATCAGGAACCTCACATAAACCCAAATATTTACACTCTTCCTGGTATACAAATGAGCTCAAAAGAGATGCCAAACCTGCTGTCTTCTTTATTTAGTTGTCTACAGATTGTGATAGAATAGAGGCAACAGGGTGGGACCCTGACAGATACCCCCAATATACTGTATGTATTTAAAACACACATTTTTTACTTGGGTATTGAGGCCACTGGAGTTATTGTTTTGTATGGGGAGTAATGTACAATTATACTAGAAATGCACATACTGTATCTTGAATAAAATAATAGGTAAGCCCATTATTTTAAACTTGGTGGTGGTAAGTGGCCTTGTTATCCTGAAGCTAGCATCCTTAGTGCTTCATTAGTACTTTGTTGTCCAATATTTATTTGGTGCTACCTTTTCTACTGATCAAATAAAATTAGCATTCATCCTGCTGTTGTTTTTGGAGCCAGTACATCATGACTCAATCCAGTTTCACAAATGATGGCTGGCTTCCATACTTGATTCTTAGGTAAGCAGTAACTCTTAGGGGCCGATTCACGAAGGGTCGAATTTCGAAGTTAAAAATACTTCGAAATTCGACCCTCGAATTGAAATCCTTCGACTTCGAATATCGAAGTCGAAGGATTTAGCGCTAATCCTGCGATCGAACGATCGAAGGATTTTTCGTTCGATCGAACGATTAAATCCTTCGAATCGAACGATTCGAACGATTTTAATCAAACGATCGAAGGAAAATCCTTCGATCAAAAAAAGCTTAGCAAGCCTATGGGGACCTTCCCCATAGGCTAACATTGACTTCGGTAGGTTTTATCTGCCGAAGTAGGGGGTCGAAGTTTTTTTTAAAGGGCAAGTACTTCGACTATCGAATGGTCGAATAGTCGAACGATTTTTACTTCGAATCGTTCGAATCGAAGTCGAAGGTCGAATTCGAAGGTCGAAGTAGCCCATTCGATGGTCGAAGTACCCAAAAAATACTTCGAAATTCGAAGTATTTTTCATTCGAACCCTTCACCCGAGCTGAGTGAATCGGCCCCTAAGTCTTAGGTTGCTTGGCCTTCCAACTTAGTCCCTTATCCTCTCCTTTAAGGCCCCTACAGGGTTGCCAGGGGCACATTATGGGAATCACTTGAGCTATGTACCATTACAAATTTAATTATTTTCTCCCTAGTAGACACAATGCAGTTTCAGCCCCTGTTGTTGACACTCCTTTCTGACAAAGATTTGCAGAAACATCTAGGAACATTATTGTGAGCATGGACACAAAGCCCTGAATCCCAGTTTAAATAAAGGGCCCCCTTGGATTCATAAAGGCTCACCTCTCCCAAGGCTGCAAAATATATTTATACTGCATCGAGTGTAGGTGCTACAAGCATAGTTCATCAATGTGCCTCTTGCAATAGGATGCCTTAACTTGCATTTATCCCTTAATAAAGAAGTCCTCTGATCTTTAAATGAAAGATGGGATTTTGTAAAAAGAAAACAAACAATGACTGTAACAGTCTCATATTTGCTCTGTTCTAATGTAATCTTTCCAAGAAGCTGGAAGTCTGTTTACTTCTCTCAAGATTTGTTTATTAAATGCTATTATTTGCCTCAAAGTTGATTTTAAAAAAAACTATTTTATTCTATGAAGATTATTTATCAAAGTCTCTTCCTGCATAGTGCTCCATAGAATAGCATAATGTGTGACAAATAAGCTTTGATGAATAGCCCCTTACTCTGACACTGCAGCCAGAACAGCCTGTTCTTTTTACTGATATGTGGTACCACATGTGAATGGCTGGGCTTAGTTAATAAGACATGACTGTCACCAGAGGACATACATCTTGCAGAGATCAACACAAATGCACAGACTTGTAAAGGACAGTCATATACAGACATTTCTAATGTAGAGGAGATTTTACATAGTTGCCATTTTTAAGTTTTGCCTTTTGGTGTAAGTACAATGGGATTTGACCATAATTGACCCATAAGTGTAAGACATAATTAGACCATCCATCATAGCCTAACAATTTACTGATTACAGTTAAACCTGAAACATTTTGGGGAATTAAATAGCTTATAAATTTCAATTTATTTTTGTTAATGCTGAACAATAAGGTATAAAGGCATACAGAAGACACACAGAGCTGTAACTATGAGGTCCAAACAGGGGAAGTCTCATAGGCCCCATAAATAATGAGTTAATAACCCCTGTTTGGGCCACAGGTTTGGCAAAACATATAACTGGCTAGTTCTGTCTCAAGTTACCCTTTATGTTATCCAGGTCCGGACTGAGAATTAAAATAGGCCCTGGCATTTCAGGTACACAGAGGCCCAACCAGCCCATGTTCCATGCAAAAACCCACTAAAGTCTTTGGATTGGGTGTTTTTTTCACAGGTGTTTTTCTACTGCTTTTTCCCCACACAAAATACATTAAAGGCCATGGGTGTTTTTTTACCGCATTGCAGTGGTTTGAAGAAAACATTTTCTGAAGGCGAAACACAAAGTTTTGCTGCGAATCCATGCCTGGTGCAAAATTTTGCTCATCACTTCTGATAACATATTGTGTGCATAGAAAGTTTTTCTCTTGGTATTTGCCTCTGTACATACTTGTTGGAGCTGCTACAGTATATTGGTAGCCTTATTTAAGGCATTCATTTTTTACTGTATAGAAACAACACAATTCTTTCTTTTGTCATCTAACAGTATAAAATTCCCTTTTTAATCCCTGTTTAATCAAAGTCATGTCGATTTTAAAGCCCGTTAGACAGTTATTCAATCAGAAAACGCATACTGAAGTCATGGAAGAGGTTAGGAGACTAAAATGGCAATGTCATTTATGATAAACAGTGGATTAAATTGTATCTGTCTTTAATTGCAGTTATCTGTTTCCTTCTCCGTTATCTTTAAACATATCTGTGCCTAGACTACATTTTCTTTCCTGCAACATAGAAGGTTACATATTGAAGATCAAATTGATAGGACATCCTTTTTAAAAGAAGCAAATATCTACTTTCTTAGAAGCTCCCTCACTCAGAGTTCATATGGGTACAAGCATTTTCTAAAGGGCAAAGCTATTAAAATGTAATTCAGCTGATTATTATTTTTACAGGTGCTGTATGATGGGGGTTTATGTATATATATATATATATATATATATATATATATATATATATATCCATTTATATATCCATTTCCATCCAAAATCCATTTTACCTACCCCCATCCTCAAATATTTAAATATTATTTATGGACTCAATGGAACTTGCAAATTTTATATGTGTTGAATTAGTAAATAGAGTCGGTCTTTAGGCCTTAAGAAAATGGTTCATTTTAGAGCTATTAAGAGAGCAAAACAGAAGCATCAGTGAGTATCATAGGTGGGTCTGTCAAAATTACCCATCCTGCTACTGAATTGGTACCAAAACTCTATGATCTAGGATGAAAACTGCTGTGTAAGATAATGTTTTACTAGAATATAGTCATAATAGTACTAGAAACTAGTACTAGAAACTTTGCTTTTCATTTACCCTAGCCTAATGCATGTATTTCATGTATATCATGTGTATATAAGTAATTCAAAGTTTTATGTGAAACTGCTTTTTGAATAAGCAAATAGCCTGACACAGCACAGATCTGTCTCAGCCAGGCAACTGGGGCATCTATTCTTGATTGACAAAAGATAAGTGCAAGCAATGGAACCTGTCCATCAGCGTCTGGAAAGCTAAACCACTGGGATCAATATAGCAGGGGTGTTTCTCCAGTAATAAGAAGAAATGCTGGGATTTTAGGCATCAAACCAACACATTGATTCAGTCATGTCATGTTCACTTTAAGAAACTGTATGATATGGATTGAAAGCTTTAACACTTTGTAAAAATCTAGTTTGCTCCTTACTATGAACTGTTTGAGCCTTTCATTTCTGAGCACTAGCAGCCTTGATACAACAAAGGAAATGCACATTGATCATGTTGGATGCCCGGTCTTTTAACCACCATGGACAGGATAATGCTCACCACTGCTGTTTTTGAAAATGACTGTTCAGTACCATCCAAAAAAGGGAATCTTCCATGAGAATACCTGTTTCTGGAGTTAGAATAGAGAGGACATACAAAACATCTTGATTATTTAGCGTTAGCCATTAATGAACACACTGCCTGTTCTAAAGCTTAAAATATTGCGTTGAAATTCTCGAAATGGCTGCATTTGCCTGTGTAATTCTCTGAACGTATAATTATAACAACAGAGCTCACCAAATGTTTAATGCCTTGTAATCTTTGTCTTTGAACATTCTGAATTTTCTTAATTATAGATGGTAGTTTGTGAAAGCTTTTTTTTTCTGTTGGAACTAAATGTTTTGAGACAAAGGGAGATCTTTAAGAATTACTTTTTCTTTCACGTTGCTGATTGAAATACTTAAACTTCATTATTTTCTTTTTTTTTTCTTCGTAGTCTTAATTCTTGTGAGTCTCTTTTATTGCTCTTGTTATTTTGTTCCTACTTTACGTTTAATTTTATGGCATTCTTGTGCAAAGTGGATACAAAACAACTTTTTACAAATAATTAAATACAGTAGTGTTCCTTGACCTTTTCTCTGGATACCCAAATTAAATACGGATGACATTTTTATGAGCCAAATATTGGTTTACAGTTAATTATGTGCCTCATTTAACTTATTAGGCATTAGCATATAGGATTTCTAAATTAAAATGGATTTTGGAGACCCACCCTAAACAACATGGAACCCATTTACTGTTTTAAAAGTACTATCCATACAAATAAAGCATCATTACATCGTACTTACTGCCTCTCCAACGTAACATAGTGATTTGAGACGCTGCTTTACATTAAAAGTTATCCAATACACTCACATATTACAGTATTCCACAGATTGTGCAGTGCTGTCTGTCTGGTTCTGTAAACACAATCGATTGACTGGCGATCTGTGGGTTCTGGCAAATGCCAGAGGGGCTGCTATAAGGTGCCATAGAAAGTCAGTATTTAGTGGGCTGGTGGGAGCGGTTTGGGCCTCTGTGTGGGCTGATTGGGCCTCTGTGTACTTGAAATGGCAGGGCCTATTTTAATTCTCAGTCCGGACCTGCTTAAGAGGAGAAAAGGGAGGTGGATGGCTCTTACTTTGTAAAAAGTTACGGATGTAAACTAAAGCTCATTACTGAAAAACAGAAAATGTCACAGATGCTGGTATCAAAGGCTCAGTGTTAACGCAGTTCATAATAAAAGCATTCATTCCGAGTTTTAATCCTTAGGTTATACAGTATATCACGTGGTGCTTGTGTTCCTAAGTTCCCAAAAGACCCAGGGGCCTAGAAGACACTGGGTTCGTTGTTTGTGGTAGAACATGTGAAATAATGAAAAGCTGAAAACAAGCTGAAGTTTACTGAGTTTACCTTCTACAAGTTGAGGGTGGGTGTAAGCCTCAAGATGCACAGCCCAAATTACAAACCCAAGCGGTTAGGATGAATGTCCTTTCATCAAAATCCTTTTAGACAATCAGACACAAGCTATGCTATATTTTTTGCACTCTATCAGTGCCTGAGGGTGCAGGTCAAGACCTGTGCTTCACCCATGAATACAGTGCTATCTGCATTCAGTAGCACTATATTCATGATGGGTAGGTGGTGGGAGGGCCCTAACCCATTTCATAATGTGCATGTCATTAATAGAGTTGAAAGTAGTCTTGTACTCACTGCAGTGTGAAGGAGTGGAAAATAACTGATGAAGTAGTCTTTCTTTTTGTATTCATGTAAATATGACCCCTGCCGAAGTTCAGATACTAACTCCAGGCTTAACAGCGTATATCGTGTAGGGAGTTGTGGCAGCCACAGTTAAAGCTGGATTTCTCTGATTAACCTGTTTTTTTCTCAAGTTGGGATCCACATCCTTCACTGAACTCCCTGTTTGCTCAAATTAGTTTTCAGGACCAAGGAACAACTGTAATGTTCAAAACATAGAGGTCACCCCAGTTATAGTTTTTTAATCAAATTGCATGTTTGATAGTGATGGGCGAATTTATTCGCCAGGCGCGAATTCGCGGCGAATTTGCGCGATTCACCGCCAGCGAATAAATTTGCGAAACTCCAGCGAAAATTCGCGTCAAAAATTCGCCGGCGTCAAAATTTTTTTTTCGAAAAAATGGACGACGGCGTGAAAAACGGGCGCCGGCATCAAAAACGGACGCCGGCGTAAAAAAAAAACGGGCGCCGGCGTCAAAAACGAGATGCCGGCGCCGTTTCGCGAAATTTTCGCCGTTTCGCGAATTTCGCGCGAAATTCGCAAATTTTACGGCGAAGCAAAACGGCGCAAATTCGCCCATCACTAATGTTTGATCTCAGTCTTTGGCTGATGGTTGATGCTGGAAGTTCTAGTTCATAAACTGCTGAAGGACTGTTGGTTGTATATCACATATAATACATTTATTACTGATTACCTAATATATTAATATGAATGTGGTCATTTTACCAGGGCTTTCTGTCGAACCTTTCTCTGAATGAGAGTATAATGATCATAGGCTATATTATTTTCTTTTCTTTTTTTTTTTATTTTGTACATTTTACAGTTTTTTAGTTGCCAGAAATCAATAATGCCCCTTATGTAAGAATTGTTTCATTATTTTCTTTATTACCAAAAATTAAAGTTTGAAGCTAATGCTTAGCATAGCCAGAGATGCTTTGTAAGCAAGGCAAGTAATGACCAGATTCAATCAATACAACTGCTTTAAGAAGAGACTGAATGGTAAAGTTGCAGCTAAAGGGTGTAATTATGGAATATGATTCGGCAGCTTAAAAGACTTTATAGAACATGTTACACTGCCAGTTAGGAGACCTGAGAGCTCATTTGTTGCGACAGTTTCACCTTTGTTAGTACATATCCGGTGCAATAGGCAGAGTGCAACAAGCTTGCAAGCAAAGAAACACAGTGACTGCCTTAATCAGGTTGTAAATCCAGGGTTTGCACTCACAGATGCTTCTTCACACACTTTAGGAATGATGTGTAAGTAAGGGGCATGCAGAGTGAATCTTTACAGACCAGCATGAAGAATGAATTGTGGACAACTACAAGGGGGTTATTTATCTCAATATTTTCTGAAGAAAACCCGGACCAAATCCGCACAGTTTTTTTCAGCTTACTTATTAATACACTTTTGCAAAAAAAATTTATTTGCGGGAAAGAAATCCAAAAAAATCATGAAAAAAATGAATTTTACGAACTTCTTTGAATTTCTAACCAAAAACTCAGATTTTTTTCAGATTTTTGCCTGAAAACCCCGAAAACTTTGGACAATTGCCCAAAACCCAGCGCAGATAAAATAATCTTTGGGACTTCTCTCATTGACTTATATGCAACCTCAGAAGGTCTGAGATTCCGGATTTTCATATTCTGACTTTTTCCATCCTCGGGGTATAATAAATTCTGAAGAAATTTTTTTTTTCCCTAAAAATTCGGATTTTATACTAAACACTAATTTTCGGGTTTTTGGCATTCAGAGTTTAGTAAATAAGCTCCAAGTGTTTTTCACTTAGCACAATGCACGATTTTTGTTTCTATTGATCAGGCTAAAATAATCAGGGTATCCTCCATAAACCCAGGCATAATTTCAGGGTAATTGCATGTACAAGGGAGCATTATACTTGGCATAATTTGCATCCGACATGTCAAAATGTGCACAATTGTCCTTGCGCTTTGATGCAGATCTGCTGAAATTGCCACCAAAAATGTGTATGATTATTTAGCCACAATTCCACAAAAAGTACTGCCCTGGCTGCAATGGGAACTCTGGTGCTACTGCCATCTGAAAGGCAGCTCTAAAGTTTCCTGCATCAACTGAAGCACTTGTTTGTGATTCATCCATACAGACTGGTCAGGTGCAACGGGGCTTGGCACTAAACAAAAAATACAAGGGCAAGGAACATATTTGAATGCAAGTACATGAACGTGTCAATAAATGAATAGAGTCACTGCATCCATTTTATCACAAAATAAATGACTCCCCCAATGATCATGCACACAGTTAGTCCTCCAAAAAAAATTCATATATCTTGCTTATATATCATCAACAATATCACTGTTTTTTCTTATACTTTTATTGGCATAACGTTGCTTTTTACCCATGCCACCATCAACACATATGCTTTTTTATGCCCTAAGATGGGAAAGTTCATTATGGTGCATTACACCCAAGGGCATATCTGGCAATTTCAATATGACTGTTTAATTGTACACATGTAAGGGCTCATTTAGCATGCATGGGGCAGAGTGCAAAGTACAAAGCACCCATGAGAACAGTGTTGCTTGTGTACGACTGTACTATTTTCACAAGGGGAAGACAGTGGAAACACACACGCATCTTCCCTCCCAGCTTCTTAATCTGATTTTTTTAGGTAGGGAGCACCAGCAAAGGAACCCTGTACTTATGGCCTGTCCAGGGGCATTGTAACTTTGTGCATCATTTTACTATCAAATGTGCAACTCTAAGGGATGTTTAAATGCCACAAAAGCAGCCTTGGTTCTCCTAAAACGAAGTAAGGAGGTAAACCTGTACTAACTCAGCTTCAGAGCTCTAAATTATGCCAATTTTTCATCATGAGATAATTATGTGAGAGCTAATTCCACTTAAATCTAGAGGTATAAGTATACATGTAAGACAAAATCACTTGTTATTATATGGGCCTGAAAGTTTCATTATCAGGCGTTTCCAGATTTCTTTTCCATATATCATTAAACACCAGTGACTCTATCTCCCTCACAGTTGCTGGAAAACAATTCTTGCTTATTTACTTGTGTTCAAAAGGCTTGTTAATATATTGGGTCATTAGCAGCTCTGTCCAATTGCAGTATTTGTAGCGGATTCTTAGTTAATGTACTTTATTGAACAAGCATTTGTATCCAGCTACAGGGCCCAGATGTTGACCGATAAGCAAAGAGATTAGAGGTGAAAATCTCTGGCTTCTTACACCTAACATGCAGAGATCAATTGATTTTTATTTTAATATATGATTGCATGGTAGTTTCAGTATGAAACTGGAAGCTCTTTTAACTATTAAAGATGTTGCCTTTGCAATGCATTTTGACATTCTTTTGAATCCTAGGACAACATGATTTGCTTGCTCAAACACAGTACAGACTGTACTAAGATATTTGTAGATTAAATACCGTTTCTTTTCTCCTCTGGCTCACATGGCACACATCTCAAACACTTCAGTATGGATAATGGTATGCATGTACATTCAACATAGATGCCTGAAGTCTACATAAATCATACTCCTTTTTTACGGAGGGAAAAAATTAATATAGAACTTTATGAGAGATGATATCCTTGGCAGTCACCTTCTGTAAAACCTAATTTTCAGCAGGCATTGTCCTTTATGTAGATGGAATACAATAAATTGGGTCCAACACTCAAATAAACACTATTACAGTTATGCAGAGCTTCTGTGTTTCTATGCTGTTTGTTGAATCTTAGAGAACACAAATATTTAAAAAAGAGGAAAAAATAATCTCTTTGTGTGCTTGAATAAAGGCGGCATATTGAGGAGGAACGTGCCAGAGCCATGATTGGGTTTCAAATATAGCTGCTGTATCTCAGCATGTTTTACATTTTTTTCAGGTATTAGGGCTCTTGATACCTGAAAGCAACACCTTTTTGTCAAGACAATATGCAAATTTTAGATGTTGTAGTATGAAACCTTTTGGATTCACTGTATGGCTAGTAATGACAACTTTTTCACCAAGTTTCGCCAATAGACTCCAATGTAATGTAAAAAAAAATCAAACAATTGCCACAGGAAAAAAAGTTGCACAGTCACAGTGAAAAACCTTCTAATGACCTTAAACTATTTTGTGAATTTAAGCCATCTCACAATTTTTTTGCCAGGTGGACTTTGTCATAAATCAGGCACACAAAATTCATTCATTTTTGCAAGCTGGGTGCAATTGCAGATTCAATGCCCCTTTACAGACACTGGAATTCTGAAAAAAATGCTGCATTTTCAGAAAAAAATGCCAATTGCTCTCAGTTTACTGTATTTCTAGACATAACTGAGCTCTATGGTGTTTTGCGCACTATGACACACATTTAGTTACCACTATAAGTACAGGTGGAGCAATATACTTCAGACATCTGTCTTAGATGACTCACTACGTCCCATTATGTCACTCCATCTGAACTGGTGAATGAAATATTGATGATTTTGCTTGGTTTTGAGCAGTATGATATCAAAACAAAGTTTGCTCCATATGTTGCAGCAATTAATATGCTGAGGATTGCCATGGATCTCTTCTCATTGGTAAGAATTGAGTGTGAATCACTGAAATCAGCTTGGTGCCTGCAAGTAGCCAGCAAATGAATTACTTCTTAAACACCTATATATATATACACCATTATTTCGGTGTGCAAGTGCCATTTACTGTAGATTTGGATCATACTACCCTACAGTGTAAAAGATCAAAGAGGAATCATGCTATTGCATGGTGTTGCCTGAAAGGCTACAATGCTGTCTTATCTGGCTTCCAGCAGTTATAATTCTAATTCACCTGCTGTTTTGCAGGAACACTGTATGACTTATAGAGAAAGGAAGTTTTGTCTGAGCCCCATGCCCTCCCCCAACAGCTAGCCTTCTAACACAACTGCAGATCGGCCTTCAGAGCGTACTTCCACTTGGCAACACTGCCTAGCAACACCATGCGAGTGCAGAGAATTCACACAGGGCATGTATTGGAATAGTAATTGAATGGGGGACTGGGTTTACTCCAGCATGCGGAGGCTCACACTGCCTTGTTCACGACACAACAATTTAGTTCTAACTACTGTACATCATTAACATCTTGATGGTCTTTACGTTGCCTTGGTCTAAACTGTGTGTCCAAGACTCCTCAAGTGTTTTTCCACTTTGTCGATAACTTTAATATACAGAGGAGCCATTCTCACAATGGAAATAAACCGATTGCATTTTATGTTGGACCAAAGGAGGTTACATAGATAGCTAAGTGCCACTTAGTCAACCTCATCATTCAGCTAGTTACCACTTCACTGCTCATTTTGCCCTTGTTTCAATGCACCTGGACAGCATTATTCAGTCTTGCCACTCGCAGTAAAGCTTCCTTTATGCTATTTAGACATGGCATAGTTATTACAGCTCGTCTTCTTTTAACTGATGTATTTTTAGTGACAGACTGACGCAAGCAAATACACTCAAATTACTTCATTTTCATTGTTTAGAAGCATTACCGACAAATTAGATGCAAGCTTAATATTAAGTGCCGCAACATTTTTCATCCGGTTGTTGCATTGTTGTGTATCATGCTTTTGAAATTGCATATAATATTTTCTCTGCAAGTTTTTGGTAATTAATATCCACAATGATAAAGAAATGCCCTCTAAAAGAGGGGTTAAAATGCATATAAAATGCTTTGTCACGTTCTTGTGTGCAGGAAGCCTTCTGTATATTTACTCATTAAACATTTGCAATGATTTCTTTGCTTTGGGTATCGATGGGCTAATGCTGTTCTTCAGAAGGCCAGATCTCAACTGTACACAAATGTGCTAAGTATTTAAATTGTGCAGCTTCACCTTTGTTTTTATGTCATTATACTTAGATACAGTGGTTTATACAGTACCCTCCCTGATCAAAAATAACTGTCTATAATGATGCTGAGATGGAAAGGCTAAAAACCCAGTAGGGAGGCAGAAGTAACTGGGCTCCTGTTAGACTAGAGAGCTGAGCTGAAACTGGTATTTACCCCCAGGGGGGCCATGGTTTCTGTTGTAGTGTTACATAGATCCAGTCCTCATAGGATTCAGCAAGGTCAAATGGAGAAACAAAGTTTAGGATGGATCTGACAATGCAGAAGCCACCTTCGGCAGGAGAAAAGTTATGGGAATAGCCATTACACTGGTGCATCACTTTTGCTTAAAAGACATGTAAAACCCCCAAGCAAAAATGTAATCACTGAAGAGCCCCTTTGAAATCTCTACTGCCACTCTGGTTGTTCAAAGATTAATAGTAAGGCTGCACCAACCCTTTAATCACTCCTGCTTCCTTCTGCTCCTCTAATCCACTCTGCCCCTCGGGAATTTCCTTTGGCTGTTGGTTCATGAGCATGCTCAGTTCTTCTCAACAAGCTTCCTTATACTGAAGTAAGAAACTTTCTAAACACAGTCAATTTAAAATTCTGCATTGTTTCTGAACTAATCAAGTTTATATTCATTATTCCTCTCTCAGTATCTGTTTCTCTTCATTCTGTCTTCATGCAGCAGTTGGGTGTCAGATGGTGTCAGATGAATAATACAATATATCGTACTTTCCTAGTACAGTATTAGAGCTCACTCAAATTACTGATTCCAGTACAAACAAAATGTAAAAAAAAATAACTGCCTTTTGCTTAAATTCTGCATGTAGAGAGACAGGATTTCTGGTGATTTTAATAGAGTGAGCTCTTATACATCTTCTAGGGAAAAGGAGCCCCCCTATAAGATATATTGGATCATTCATCTGACACCCAAATCCTGACTGAAGACAGAATGAGGAGAAACAGATGCTGATATTTCAGTATGCTGTAGCTATTATTAATATTCATTTTTGCAAAAATTAAAATTTAATAAACACTCCCTCTAGTCAAACAGCCCATGAAGAGATAGCATTATTGGTTCCCATTGAAACTCTGCTCTAACTGTCTGCTTCTATTTTTAAATCCTAACCCCCTCTCCTGAGCTCAGAGTAACCATTAGAGTGCTCAATTCAAGCAGGACTTGTCATCATAGCAAATTCTGCCTGTGTTAGCCTGCATTCTTTAATTGCATGAACTTAACATCACATATGTGCTGTTTGCAGATATAATTACACTGATGATAAATCCAGGGCCGGGCCAAGGAGTAGGCAGAGTAGGCATGTGCCTAGGGCGCAAAGACGGAGGGGCGCCAGGCACGTACCTGCTCTTTCGCCTACCCCACATCCGGTCCCCTACTCCCCAGCTTTTTCTTGTGCCGGTTGCTGCTTCTGCGCATGCACGCGCTGTTTGCTGCTTCTGAGCATGCGTGCCTGCATTGCCTCTCGCATGCACGCCGGTGTCACTTCACGCATGTGCGCTGACGTAATTTCGCGCATGCGCACACAGCCAGGCGCCGGGGCCGGCCAGGTTGCCTAGGGCACCTGGCGGTGTGGCCTGGCTCTGGACGTATCAGAGAGAAAATGGCGCTGGCAAACGGAGGGAATGTATGCAGTACAAATAATGCCATGTGGATGAGGGAGATGTACCCAACGTATATACTGTACATAGTAGGAAAATGTAGGCTTTACATCTCTTTTAATTTTGTCAGGACTTGTATTGTGTCAGCATTTGGTGAGCTAAGTCTTAGTTTAGACAGTAGTACATATATGCAGTGAGCTAGAAAAGTAGGCAAAATTAATATAATGCAAGAAACAGAATGCCACTGGCACATTCCATTGCTAACGATGTTATTTAACTTTGCTCACTGTACTTGCAGACATAAATAGGCCTAAGGTGTTTTATGCAATATTGTACACATTTAGTTATGCCTATAAGTACAGATGGAGCAGTTTATTTCAGACATTCGGCTTAGATGGCTCACTGTGCCCACTTTGTCACTTTATCTAAACTGGTAACTATTGTTATAGTTAATGTTATTAAATAGAGCTATATAGAACTATAATCGTAAGTAAGGATATCAAGTGGAACATACCATTCAAATGTACAGTATGATAAAAAGCCCTGAGCACTTGCCAGTTTCCTACTAAGAAAAAAACATCAGGTCCAAAGCCTGTACAACTTTCCTGCGGGGATACATTGCTGTAAGTCAATCAAAATATTAAAAAGGTGACCTGGCCATCTGTTTGCATGAGTGATTTTTATGTTGGCCAAAACATTCCTTACATATAATCAGTTCTTAGTGCCCGGTTGCAATTAGCCCTTAGGAGAGCAGAGTTGGCCTAGACTCCCTGTCTGGGTCTGCAGCAGAAGCAGGGGCGTAACTATAGAGGAAGCAGACCCTGCGGCTGCAGGGGGGCCCAGGAGGTATAGGGGCCCCATGAGTCCCTAATTCATATACAATTTCAATAAATATTGGAGAAACAAGTCAACCTATAAACATTTTGGGGGCCTGAAAAATAATATGCTGTGGGGCCCAGTAATATCTAGTTACGCCACTGAGCAGAAGTAATATAGATATTCCTTTCCTATAGTTTGCAATATTGGGCTGATTCAAATCACAACAATGGTATATGCAGGCCATCAAGGAACCAGTAGGTGTTTAAACCTGCTCAATTTCACATATGCATGATTTTCGCACAGATAACGGTAGTTTAGAACCATAAAAAACTACAGACTTGAAAAGCCAAATTGGCAACTTTTATTGGCCTGTGCATGACCATCTATAGGCTCTCTGAAGGAAACAGTCTATTGCACAATGTTTAATGACCACTTATAGAATATAGAAGTAATACAGAATATATATAGAAGTAATATATTAAATATTTTTCCTATACCATTTAGGGGTTGACATTAGCTTGACCAAAACAGCAAAAAGCATAAACACAAAGGGGCAGATTTACTAAAGGGTGAAGTGACTAACGCTGGAGATGATTCACCAGCGCTACTGCTTTAAGGCACTTTTTTACTAACAGACGCAGGCGTAACTTCGCTAGCGAAAGAGACAGATGCTAGAAGTCATTCGCACGCTATCGCCAGGTCAATTTTCGAGCGAAATCCGCAAATTCACTAATATGGGGATTTTACTGAACGTTACCTCCTTCACCAGACTCAACCTTTGCCAGCTCAGACCAGGTGAAGTGCATTGGAGTGCATAAATGTTCCTCAATCTTCTGTTACTTCAGTGGAAAAAAATATGATGTCAGTAACAAGGGTTCCCCCATACATTTTCTGACATATTGAACATAAAATATACAGTGGGCTCATGTGTAGAGTATTATAACAACTCTATTTTCTTTATTAAGATTCCCTGGACTTGTGTAATGTAATGTATTTGCTGCAACATATACGTCCATTCAACTTTATAATCTCCCGTCGTGTGCAAATTAGCCTGAGCAAAGACCTCTAAAAGAAGTTGCGCTGGCCATAATTGAACGCTAGCGCATCCTCGCTTTGATTACCAAAGTAATGCTAGCGAAAAATTTGCCAGTGTTCCTGGCTCCCTGGACGAAACTTCACATTTTAGTAAATTGTCATTGTCTGAGCAAATTTTCGTCTGGCGAGTGTTGCGATGGCTAAGCTGCGAATTTTCGCATCTTAGTAAATTTACCCCAAAGCATTTGAATACATCAATATTTATCAGTAATATCCATCTATTATTGGCACTCAGGTTGCAGTCTAATAATATGTGTGTTGCTTCTTAAGCCAGTCATCCACATCAGTTTCATATAGGGATGCACTGAATCGACTATTTTGGATTCAGCCAAACCCCCGAATCCTCCATGAAAGATTCAGCCAAATACTGAACTGAATCCAAATCCTACTTTGCATATGCAAATTAGGGATGGGAAGGGGGAAACATTTTTTACTTTCTTGTTTTGTGACAATAAGCCACAATATTTCCCTCCCCTAATTTGCATATGCAAATTGGGATTCGGTTTGGCCGGGCAGAAGGATCAGCCGAATCTGAATCCTGCTGAAAAAGGCTGAATCCTGGCGGAATCCCAAACCAAATCCTGGATTCAGTGCATCCCTAGTTTCATATAATATAATTGTCAAGCTAGTCATCCACATTAATGAGAAAAAGACATTTTTCTTTGAGTTTGACCATTCTGTTAAAAGGATTTTAAACCCTCCATAAAAATATCCCACTGCACCCCCCTAGATTTCCAATATTGATGACACAAATATGAGTACACATGCAACAAAACTCTCTAATGAGAACACTGTTTGACAGTACTATGTCAGTCATCTTACTGTAAACTTGCTAAAACATTAGGAATAGCTAAAGTGGCCTTACTTGTAAATGGAAAAAAAATGTGTGCAATGCAACCAAATTTTCCTTTGTGGGAACAATTTTTCAATTGCATGGGCCCACTGAGCCTTCCATCCTCCAATGAAAAAAAAGGGTTGTGAATTACATAGCTTTCATCAGGGCACAGTGTATGTAATAAACACTTGCATGATTGTTTAACCTTGGGTAACTATAGGGTAAGGTCAAATGTAGTGAAATAAATGATAACAGAATCCATTTATATTTCAAGTTTCATTTATAAACTAGTGTTTACTACTGTAACTGCACTTTGTAACGTATTTAAAACCCCACTAAAATACAACCTCCTCTGTTTGTTCCAGTGCATAGGACTTCTGTCCATTTATTAACGTACAACTGCCTTCTGTCCATCTGTGTAAGCTTTTACTTATAAAGTATTCCTCTACATCTACTCTACCAAATACTTTCCAAACAACAACTAGATATTAGCTTTCAGTGTTTCTTAAAGGAAAACTATACACCCCCAAACAATGTAGGTCTCTATAAAAAGATATTGCATAAAACAGCTCATATGTAAAACCCTGCTTCATGTAAATAAACCATTTTCATAATAATATACTTTTCTAGTAGTATGTGCCATTGGGTAATCGTAAATAGAAAATTGCCATTTTAAAAAATAAGGCCTGCCCCCTGGGATCGTAGGATTCACTGTGCACACAAACATACCAACAAACCATATATGTAAGGTCACATGAGCCAATTAACAGACAGAGTTGTGTCTTTTGCTTCCACACTTCTTCCTGTTACAGTTAGAGTTGAAGTATTTCTGGTCAGGTGATCTCTGAGGCAGCACACAGACCAACACAAAATGGTAGTTCAAGGCAAGAGATGTAAAAGGGCAATATTTACTTAAATATATATACCAGTTTGGTAAGATTCTTTAATATGCCACTTAATATGATATGAACTATCTGATGCTTAAGTGTTCATTTTGGGGGTATAGTTTTCCTTTAAATACTAACTCCGAGCATATGAACATACTGTATGCGACTTTTTGTATTCCATTCTCAGATAGCCTGGCTTAGCAGTACACTTGCTCTTGGTAATTTTCCTTATAATCTGCCAAGACTATAGGAAGCCTTTTTAACAGCAGGAATCTGAAAGGAGCAGGTGAGACAGAATGCGTTCATTTTTTTCCATTACTATAAGTTTTATATATTTTTCCTATAGCTGATCAGCACTGAATTTCAGTGTCCTTGCTGGTTTAATCTGTACCCTGAAAAAGATGATACAAAATTAGGCTATTTTTTTGCCAGCAAGTTTTAAAGAAACCCTCTATCAACATTCATAATACCTGACAATTTATGACTCACTCTGAAAACAATTCAAGATGCATTCGTAATTGCAGTTCTGGGATATCTATGGTACCTAGCAATAATAACATGTTTCATAGATTGCAAAGAATGAGGAATTCTGGAACTAGGAGCAAGTAGATTTCTGTTAGAAATAATGCATGCATCTGTAAGAATTAGAAGCCCAGAAGTAATATGACAAAACAGACTAGCCATGTCCTGTGTATTGCATTGTTTTGCATTTAAATTCACTTGCTTTAAGTCATCAAAGGAGGAAGACATGACAAAGACAGATAACATGCATTGTGTCCTGGGGACTTGGGTTTGATTCCAAACTGTCACCTATCCTTAGCCATTGTATGAACTTTTTGTGAGTACTCTGTTTTCCTTCCATACCCCAGAACAGAAGCATGCAGGCTTAATGGACCCTAGTTTGTTTTTGTCCATAGTAGGAACTTATATTAATCTCTGTAAGCCTTGTGTACTATGTCATTGATATATAAATACCTATTATAATAGACAAATGAGTTTAATACCTTCATTCAATGGCTGCCATAGTACATGACAACAGCAAAAAAAGAGATAAGGCAATTAAAATCTTTTGGAAAAATAAGCTTAGGCAGTTACACGTGTATAGGTGCAAAAGAAGAGAAATACCTATTAAAATGCCTATTGCCTATTAAATAAAAAGTGTAATTGATGCATAAAAATCAATTGCTACAGACGGGAACATTTGTCAACCTTACTGAAATAGTTTCAATATAATGCAGTAGGTGGCTCTAGATAAATATCTAAAATTTACCTAAAGGGGCATAAACCATTATCATTAAAAGTGATGATTGTAAGAAATAAAATGGAGACAATTTTCACAGGAGGGTCTTCATGCGTTAAATGGGTAAACAGCTCCAGAGACCAGGGGAAAAAGGTCTATTGATTTCACCTTAAGGTTATGTAACCCATAGCAACCAATTAGTGGTTGGCTTTTTTTCTAGCAAACTGCAGGTAGAACAATGATTACAACAATTTGATTGTTCAGTGTTGATAAATAACCCCATTTGCCCAGGTGCAGTAACCAATAGCAACCAATCAGCAGGTAGCGTTCAGTGGTCACCTATTTATAAGTAATTATATTATTGATTTTACACCTGGTAAAACAAGTATCTGGGATGTTACAGAATGTTTCCCTAACGTTGCAGGTTAACAACAGTTTTTTGCATGCCTTAACAGCTTCTTATTTGTAGTTTATGCTTATAGTATGCTGGTAGTTGTAGTCAAGCAACATTTTGTGGAGCAACATCATCAGTACTCACTTTAAAATGGGGAAGCAGAAGGCAAGTATTTTGTTTCAGTTATGGAAACCTCAGAGTATTACATACAGCCAACATGATTCCACTAAGGCAGCATAATCCCTAACCCTCAATGTGATCCAAATAGTTTCAGAAGAGTTATTTATTTTTATAAGTATATATAGTGGGAATGCCAAGTAGTTCTTGAAAAAAATAGTCAAGCTTCTATCTATTGGATATCAAGTTCTCCAAGGGGGCCATTTCTTTGGCTACTGGGCCACAAGCCCATAGGTTTTAGCAAATAGACTAAAATATTATATTCTGAAATCAGACAGACTGCACATGGTGCAGTGGTCTCAAACTCTACATTCAAAGAACAGTTCCAAAATCATGTCTCTTATGAGCATCAAATGTAATCATCATCTATTAATACAATACATTAAAGGGGATTATCACCTTCCAAACACATCACCTTCCAAACACGTTTTTCAGTTCAATTTTTTTCAGATTGTTCCCCAGAAATAAAGACTTTTTTCAATTACTTTTCATTATTTATTCTTTACTGTTTTTCCAAAATACAAGTTTAAAGTTGAATGTTCCTGTCTCTGGTGTTTCAGTCTGGCAGCTCAGTAATTCAGGTGCAGATTCTCAACTGTTACAATTTTGAAACATTGAGTGGATACATTTCTCAGCAGCATCGCTGGAGTATTAGCAAGTATTCTAACAACTGCCTGTAATGAAACCCGGAGATTCTGCTCAGCAGGGACAAAGAAAAATAAATGTATCAACTAAATATCAATATAGAACAGTTTACAAGGTCGGCGACCCCCCCAGAGCTGCTTTAGAAGGTGACAAATTACACTTTCCATTTCAATATTAGAACAACAGTGAAGATAGAAAATAGATTGGAAAAGTCGTTATTTCTGGTAATCTAAAAACAACTAGTTGTTTGAAGGTAAACAACCCATTTAAAGGGAAAATGTATTAAAATTTTGGGGAAACAATCTCAAGTTGGAATATTTTTGAATTCTAGATTTCTGTACTAAAATGTCCAAACTAAAAAAGATAATCAATTGAGTTTAATCAGGATTATTATTTTTTTTTGCAATCAAATTTTGAAAGAAAAGCTGCCTCTAAGCCTACCATGGAGTTTGGATGGTTAGGTTTATCTGTTCTACCTACTTTTCTTTTGTAAGTGTAATGTAAAAACTCCAAAAGAAATAGAACGCAATTGTGGAAAGAGGCGGAAAATTAAGGAAAGTCAACAGTGTTGCAAAAAAGCAGCATGAGCATACACAATCTGCCTTTATATCTATTACAGTGTGCAGAGAAGCACAGTGGACATGTGGTACAAATAGAAAAGGTTTGCTTGATGGATATGTGGTACAGTTAGAGAATATCATAAGCTCCTACATATATTTCTTTGTAGTTTAATAGGCTTAAACACTCTCCTATTCTCCAGCTCCAACTACTGTACATTATAGATTCAAGCAGGGCAAAGCCAAGCCCCTCTGCCAGAATCCCAGACTAGATGGTAGTGGTAGTGTTGCCTATCTTGCTACCTTTTCCCACAATTGTAGTGTTATTTGTGGGGGGGGTTTACATTAAAACATGTAAAGTACAGTACAATGTAGGGTTCACCTCATCTAAGGCAGAGTACCACTGAAGTCAAGAGCATTTTTCAATTTCAAACTTCATTGACTCAGACCTGCTGGTGAGATCACTGTGCAATTGTGACTAGGCAATATTAAAACAGACATAGTACTATCCTCATCTAAATTCACCAACGTCCGCCTCAATTCAACAGCCATAGTTTCAAAACACATCTCATGTTTACAAAATACACTTTTAAGAAAATGGATCAGTGATTTTCCCCGTGCAATTATACTGGAAAAAAGATATACTTGAAGCCACAAAGAAATGACATATGTGGGATATTAGCATGGAGGGAGTGATGTAGATAATAAGATGGCAGAAGTTGCTTTATCTTTATAATGTTAGTTCACCAGCCTAATCTTGGAGAAATTTCTCTTGGTGAAAATGTATTCTTGTGCTCTTAAATAAGTGCATAATCACCGGAGAAGAGATGTGAATTTATGACAAAGCAAAAAAAATTTTCACCAATGCAAAGTTAATTTGCCAAAACATGTTGTACTTTACTTGGAAAATCGGTGTGGATAAATGTAATTTTTGGTTAAATTACTCCAAATTTTCACTTTCATTAATTTGCAAATATGCTCCCAATATGGTTCGCTGGAAGTGGTTTGTTAGATAATTTTGCTGGCTGCTAGAAGGCTTTAACCTTTGATCATATGTTACAGTTTGAGGAGCGTTTTTTGCCCAGCAATATTCAGGTACAAAAATTCTGTTATAGATGGCTTGGCCCACCGGGATACCAGGAAAACTCCTGGCGGGCCTCTTGCTTCTCTTTGGCCTCTTTCATGGTCATTCCCAATTTCTTTATAGGAACAAAGAGGCTTAATAATGAAAGAATAGAGTATAGTATGTAGAGGTAGGAGAATAAAGAGGCTGAATGAAGAGAGGAGGATTAATAGTTTGGAAAGTGGGCCCTCATCTTAAAGTTTTCTCGTGGGCCACCGACATCCCAATCGGACTCTGCTTGTATCATCTTTAATATAAAAATAGACCATTCATAGGAGTTTGGCTTGTCACTTGGAGACTATTCTAACATATTGTTTAGAGTTAAACATGTTCAGGGATGTGGCCGATGGATGGAATATTAAAGGGGCAATGACTCCCCTGCAATAGAGTCCTGCTTTTCTTTATACAGCCAGATTGTTTTCCTTCTTTGCATAATCATTGCTGTATTAAATTGACTTCTTTTTAGTCAGAATGCTTAACAGCACTATATCCACCCTTCAGGTATTTACAGTATGATATTGATATGCGAATATGAAGTTAGCGAGATGGCTAACATAGTGCTGGAAAGGATGATTCCCATTGGAATTTGTAATCAATATTTATGAAAGGTTTATGTTTCCTTTAAGAGCTACAGCATGGGGCATGCATCTTCCTCTGTTTTCATGGGAACGTTGATTTCAGTTGAATCCACTAAGAGTATCCTATATAATTTAAGACTTTTCCAAAAATGGGACCAAGATGTGAAATTCGGTGAATGGAAGATCTCTATTCTGCTGTACATAGGCTTTGAAACTGTTATCAAGGATGCTCTGAATTAAGACACCATTCATAGGGTTCTATTTAAACAGACTCAAATATATCCAATTTAAGACTGAAGACTCTTATAGATTTGACAAGTTGTGTAAAGATTTCCTTTGTTTCTTGTCTGAGCTTAAAAGCCAAATGAATACCATTGTTTTTGTGAACAAATGATACGTTCAAGTATATCTTGCATAAATTGTTCCTCTGATTACAAAAAGATGTAACCAAATGTAATGGAATGCAATGAATATTACATATTATATAGCGTATTATATGTAATTACACAGCCAATCCATGCATTAACGCAAAACTTATTTCCAAACATTTTTTATTCTTGCAAGATTACCATAATTATTAAACATATTAGTCTTCTAAACATCCAGAGAAAATGATACCGTATTTTTATAATGACAACTTAAGGGAAAGAAACGTTTTAGAGTGTGACACAGAATATTAACTCTGTCCCAGCCTTAATCTATTAACTGCAAATTTATCAGGCATTTAAGTAGTTAAAGGCAGGTAAATGAGAATAATAAAATGCACTCTGTAGAAAATGTATTTTTTGAGCACAAAACAGGAGATAGCTTTTTTTTATGATACTGTATGCAAAATCTTTCATAAAACTTGGTGCTTTACGATATCAATTAAATTTTTCTTGCATGTTGCAATAAATGTATTCTAAAATCACAGCGTGCGTTTCCTGCATTTATAGCTGTTGTTTCAAGATGGCTATTCGGAGTAACAAACACAGCAGTGCAAAAAGATTGATATTGCTCATAACCTTAGATTTAGCTTTACTGGATATGCTTCCAAGTTTAAGTAACATGTAGTCTTCCAAAACCCAGTAGGTTGGACTGTATAACCCTTTATAAAAACCGGAATTACAGTAGCATATCTTACCCAGTGTTTATGGAACAAGTGAAGAATAATGGTAAGCTAACAGCACTAATGATCTACTAACAGAATTTCTATGTCCATTAGTATCATCAATGATAAGAGCTACAAGCATCTATATAATGCATTATACCACTTATGCAATTATATTTAAGGCTCCTGATTATATGTTTTCATAATTATCCACAGAGCATAACCTATCATTGGAGGCTTGTACATTACTCTTTCTTCTGTTCTTTGGAGTCTGCTTCAGCTGTGGTGCACCACAATTCCATTGTAACCATTTCTGGAATGATTCCTTTAATAACCCTTCTAGAATCTATTTCTACAGCATTGATACTGACCTTTGGTTAGACCGACTGGATGAGAATTATTCATGGTCTTCTGGAGTTAATAGTTATTCTTGTTCCCATATACAAATGTTTATTTATTCTTGTACTTCTTTACTAAAGGAAGACAAGCTACACAATATATATTTTGTGCGTGTGTGATTTTGGAACCTAAAATTGCTCCACTACAAACAGGTAGTAAATAAACTCTTTCTGATCCATGCAAACCCTTGGTATTGGAGAGCTGAAGGTTCATCTTCTGTTCATCTGTTTTCTGCAGCCAACCATAGAACATAATTTTGATGTTATTTAAATTACTTTCAATAAGTAGGAAGTCAGCCAAATCCTAGAACTCCAGATTAATCCAGGGAGGCCGATTTATTAAAAATCGAATTCTAAAGTTTTTTTGTAATTTCTTTTTTAAACTCAAATTTCAAAAACAACTCAAAAGCAGTGAAATCATTTTATATTTTGTTTATACAACTCACACTGACTTCTTTATAAACCTGCCAGCTTTTTGATGCTGAATTTTTAGTCAAGTTTTTTGCACTTACTAAATCTCAAAAATTTGAGTTCCAAAACTTGACTTCAAATTCACAATTTTTGCTGCAAAAGGCCTTGAATTGAGGCAAAAACTCTAATTTGAATGTTGATAAATTTGCCTCTAAGTGTTCAGCTTAACTAAATCTGAATCTTTTAAAGTCATGTGATTTTGGGCAGCTAAACACAATAATATTTTGTGATGCATTTGTCTCAAATTTTAATATACAAATTAGGCTTCTTATTTGGGTCAGTAGTAGTTTTTTTATATTTGGACAACTCTAAAAATTAGGGATTCTGTGCATACCTAGAAATGTATGCACTGTGGCAATACAGTGGCAGTGAACAATAGGCAACAAAACCATTTTGACAGCATGCACTGACCACTATGTTTGCACATACAAACTGACACTTATGCACATGACAGCGGCATAAAATGGCAGCTTCATTAAAAGCAAATCAGCTGGGGGAGGTGTGTTTAGCCTAGGAGGAGGGCTGGTTTGTAATCTGCCTGGAAGGTGACTTTCATTGAATATTCCTTGCTATTCCTAAACACTTGGCAGCTATATTTTGAACTCGGGCACATGTTAATTGACTATTATTAATAAATAAGTGGCATACTGAGCAAAGTACATGGCTGACATCATAAATACATCAGATTTGCACTTGAAATCTCAGTGTAAGAGATTTGTGATAGGCCATTTCCACTTCTGAATATGGTTCCTCAGCTCTCTAGTTCTCTAAAATCTGCTCTAAGATCAGGTGGTCAAATAACCTTAATGTTTTTAATAAGTAGCAAGTATAACTTCCACATGTACTGTTCTATTGGAAGTCCATCTGATTGGATACTCACAGGTTTTTACCATGATTTGCCCATAGTCTTCAACATGTGAAGATTACAATGCACGTTTAGACTAACACCATTTAGCAAACATGGGTACACTCACACACACATATATAGATATATTCTATTAATATATATACTGAATATGGAATCAGGAGCCTGGAGCAACTGAACCTTCATTGAATGCAGATCAGCGCCATAAATACATGAAAAGTGAATATTATTTCAGTAGTATCATTCTACTGTTCGTGCCCTTGATAAATGACCTCATAAAATGCAATGTACAGGCAGGCTTGTTGCTTTGTTTTATGGGAATGCAGAGCCTCAGCTGACACACAATGATCCCTTGCAAAATATCCATTATCTAAGCCTGACATAATGCATGTCAAGCCACTTCATATGGATTGTTTTATCAGGGAAATTATCCTCTGTATTGCTATTTATTTTAGGGGAAGTCTAAGTGGTCTGAAAGAAAAAATATATTTGTAGTGATGGGCGAATTAATTCGGTAGCAGCGAATTTGCGGGGTACATCCATGTTTCGCCAGCGGCAATTAATGGACGGCCATTGACTTTAATGGGTGCCGGCATAAATTTTGACGTCATTGCCCATTTTGACGCTGGTGGATTGATGCTGGTGGATTGATGCTGGCATCAAAATTGGCGTTTCATGTTTTTTTCGCCAATTTCCCGTGAAATTCGTAGCAAATTGAAACTGGACAAATTCGCCCTTCCACTATATATTTTTCTAGAATTTGTTCTTTAGTTTCCTGTAGAGTGGACCTTAATACACTGATCTTTCTTAATAGTATTCTTTGGAAACAAGGTTGCACAAGTCCAATCTGCATATCACATATGCAAAAACATCAGTATCAATGGTTATCTTTCATCAGCATGAGGTAGATTAGCTAAGCAAAGCTAAGCAAATCTGCTCCTTTTTATTTAATCAAGTTGTCTCATTAGGTTGTAAAAATGAAGATCACTTCCTTGAAAAACTGGATAACCAGAATTAAAAATAATGATTAGGACCAGATAGTTTGGAGGGTGGTATTGCGCCGCTCTTAATGCATGTTCCATTAATGGAGTCCATTTTCTATCATAGAGGTAGAAAAAGCTTGAACTAATTAATAATAGAGGTTTTAGAGGAAAAGACACATGCTTTCCCAAATGGCTTGTAACATTACTATTATGCCTAAGATTATGGGAAGAAGACTAGAACAACTGATCAGAAAACCTTCCTCATGGGAATTTACACTGTGGATGAATTGTGTAGTCAAATACAGTATATACTGTATGGATGTTAAAGTAAACTAGATTTATGAAGGATGAAAACTCGCTGATTAGAAATCCAGGCAAAAGGGAAACTTGTAATGTTAAATGTTTTCTTCATTTTTTAGGTTTAATATCCACGGTGCTGACCATTTATGGTAATGGGGAACGTCTAACTATAAGAGCATTTGGACACTGTTGGGACAATCCCTACTCCAGACAATCCAGTCCATTCAATCATCATTAGATGCTTTAGGACCGATTCAGGAGAAATATTTTCTGAGCTCTGTCCTCTCAAGAAACAAACTAAAGAGATATGGCTTTTCCAGACAATAAGTGGCTGTCCCTATTTATCAGCTGTCTGTGAACATTTACTTACTTTACTTCATTGCATAAATGCCCCTAAATGAGTTTCAGAGTTTCAACTCACAAGCATTCTTTGTACTTTTGTATTCATGGATATCAGTCAGCATGTGAGAGGGTGGTGTAAGTTTATCTATAGTTATCAAGATCAATTTTGCTGCATTAAGCATTTTGAAAGTGTAAAAAGGGTCCATGAGTACTGTCTTGGTTAATTGTTGTTACTTATCCCAGGCACTATAAGAGGGAGTCCGCCTAGTGAAGGTTTTAGGAGTAGGTGCTCCAAAGTGTCAATGAAGAGGGAAGAGAATCGCCTTGATATCCATGGATGTAAGTAGCCATGGATGACACCAGGTTTTAACTACTACATGTCAGAGTTGTCCAAGGTTAGAGTTAGTTTAGGTTAGAGATTTACTATCCAATATAATTTTAGATTGGGCAGCAAGTGTTAAGGCAGAATTTTGAGCTCATCCTAGTTGGTAAGAGATAGGAGTAAACCAGTTTTCTGAGCAACCATAAATCCACAAGGAAGGTCTGGTTATTACCCAAACACTATTAGACAGTCGTGGACGCAGGTTCTTAGGCAACCAGCTAGAGCAGCAACCCTTTCATTTGTGTGCTTCATCCTGGGAGGGAATCCTACATCCGTCAAGAGGGCCCCTGACTAAATTAAAGTAATTAAACCTTACACTGTTTTAATATTAATAATGTGACTGAGAACATATGAAGTACTGGTGGAAAACTGTGAAGCAAGCTGTGAATGAGATCTGTCCCTGACTTCTGCAAGTGTGTGAATCTCCAGTGCATTTTCCTGTCTCCCTGAAATGATGGTGTTAGCAAAACAGTTGAGTCGGCCTTATACTAAAAATTATACTACCTCAATTGGCTCTCAGTTACAAGCATATCCATGTGAATCAGTTCACTCATAGTACACCTCCCCCTCTATGATTTGCACACCCGTTCTTGGTTTGAGAATCATCAGAGTCTTCAAGTTATTTGCAGTTCCACAGTTTGTAGGAACTAAAAGTATTACTTTGGAAAAAAATTATATTAAATAGAGGTTTATGAAGATTAAGGGGCAGATTTATTAAGGTTCAAGCTTTTTTTCCCACAAAAATTCAAGTATTCAAGCTGTATTTAAAAAACTCGAATTTTTTAAAAAAATATTGGAATGTTCAAGATTTATTATTCCCCGACCCTGAAAATAGCTAGAATCCAAAAAAAACTCCATCTAAAACCTGTTGAGTTTCTATAGAAGTCAATGGCAGAGGTCCCTTGAACCATTGGAAATGGTTAACTGCCTGCTTGATGTTCAATGTTGGAGGGTTTGCACGAAAACTCAAATGATTCGAGTAAGTCAAGTTTTTTGCAGAAAAATTGCTTGATTGCAGTTTTGGAGTTGCGGGACTCGAACTTGCAGAATCAGGTTTTTTCTTAAGTAAGATACCATTTGAGTTTTGAGGTCATTCCAGTTAATTTGAGGTAAAAAAAACAGCATTTGACCTTTGATAGATATTAGATAACCCCCTAAATGATTATTAATAGTAATAATAGAAGTCTTTTCTTTCATGTTTAGAATATTTGTCATGTCTCCTAAAAAGGCCACCTGTGTTTTTTTCTTCATGCATTTCCTTTAGAAGAAACATAAATGTATTACTATCTACAAAGCTGAATAGTAGGAGCAGGCGGAACACATTCAGTGATCATCAAATAGAACTGTCCCCAGAGCACTGTGATCTAAAGACTTAGATCCATCTTCCTATGAATAGAAAAGGCTAAGTGCACATCAGTTCAAGAGATGATGAAGGGATCAGAGAAGTCAGTCAGTGTCAACCTGATTAAATTAAATTAAATTAAACTAAATTAAAACACTTTAATTTTTTTTGGTGTTACTGCTCCTTTAAGAATTTGATATGGCATCACACAGAAGGTTATTGATCAAATTAGGTGATACTGGTCTTGGCCATACTATTTGTACTTAGATGAAGAACTGCCTGAACAGTAAACAGAGAGTGAACCAATGTTGTTTGTTGAGTACCTTATAGATCTGTCTTTTGTCCATTGCTTTTTAATTTATTCTTGAATGACATTGAGGCTGGCATTGCAAGCACCGTCTTTTGTGTTTGCTGAAGATAACAAATTGTGCAAATGAATAGGTTCCATACAGGATTTTTTCACTGTGTAAAGCAATTTGAGGACTGGCAGCACATTATTAAATGAGGTTCCATGTTGATAAAATCAAGGTTATGTATGCCTTGGAGTTAATAGCATAAATGCAAGTAAAATATATATAATTTTGTTGGGGCATTGATAATTCTTGGCCAGGCAAATTATGGCTACATTGCAATTTTTGCATGTATTTACGTGTGTGCATACTGTAAGCTGTGGACTGATTTAATACATGCTTGCATCGATTCCTTTTTCTTTTTAAAAATAAACATCTTGTTAAGTTTTTGGTGGTCTCTTCCACAGGAGGCCATCATTAATTTTTTCTCAGAGTCCTCCAACCAACCTTCAGGTTAGATTGGTTTCCAGGCTTTGGTGCATGGGGGAATAATTACCTAAACCTTCCTTTGAAAATAATGAAACACTTTAGTTGCTTTGAATTTTATGAACAACTGGATCTGCTTTTACATTTTTTTCAGTTTTATGCTCCAGTGGAGTGTGGTTTGTACTTTTTTTTTTCATACAAACTTGGTGAGGGTCAGAATTTAGAAATTAAAATGATACATTCTTTGGAGGGGTCATATTCAGCCAATGTCCCTCCAATTATACAGCACTGATCTAGGAGATTATTCACACTTATTTGTGTGTATGACTTGGTGGCAATATGGCTAATACTGTAAATGAGTTGAAAAAAAAAAGAAAATATGTAATTTTAAAAAGATTATGTCATGATATTTATAGTGTCGTTCTTATTTCTAAATTACACTGTTAACACTGCAAATAATTCACTCTATTATATAAAATTTAATTCCTAAACCAATAAGCCAGTGCAGCACTATAGAACTGCCTTCTGACAGGCTATTGTTTTTCCTACTCAATGTAACTGAATGTGTCGCAGTGGGACCTGGATTTTTACTATTGAGTGCTGTTTTCAGATCTACCAGGAAGCAGTTTTCTTGTGTTAGGGAGCTGCTATCCGATTACATTCCCATTGTTCTGTTGTTAGGCTGCTGGAGGGTGTGATACTCCAACTTGCAGTACAGCAGTAAAGAGTGACCGAACTTTATCAGAGCACAAGTCAAATGACTGGGGGCTGCTGGGAAACGGACAATACATTTAGCCCCATGTCATATTTCAAAATTCAATATTTAAAAAATCAGTTTTTGAAAAATGGATTTCAGTCCAGAAGTCTGCTGGAGCAGCACTATTAACTGATGCATGATGGTATCCCTTTAAAGCCCCTAAAGAAATTAGAAGATAGAAAGGTACAAACTTCTTGTCAAAACAATGTGTAAATCTCAAATGCAGTTTCAGGTTAATAAACTACAAATGACAGCAAGAATAATTTTCTGTTAATATGACAGGAATGTAGCAATAAGGCTGACAGCTCATTTTCAGGTTTAATTTAGTTAGACATTTGTTATTTTGAAAATCATTTGTGATATGCTCATACTAAGCATTTGACAGATGTACATTTCCACCTCTATAAAACTCGTTGCATTATTTGTTCCAGCTTGTCCCTTTTGGATGTTTATCTATCTTAAGGAGATGTGATAGAATGTTGAAGGAACAATGGTATAATAGGAGACAACACCTTAGAAGTGTGTTTGGGGTATTAACAGATGAAAGTGTTGATAAGGAAGGTGCCTTTGACAAACTGAGGACTTTTAAAGTATGGTATAGAAAGATATTGGTGCTCTGATTGCATAGTTATTCATGGCCTTTGGATAGAGCAGATTATACTGATAGGCGGATGGCAGATATACAGTGAAAAAAGTGTGGTAGGAGGAAAAAAAAATTATTTTGAGTTTGAGTAATTTCGTAAGGAAGTGGCAGAAGGAGTCCAAATGTTGCTGCATATCTGAAAGCATAGCACCCCAGATGGCGACATTAATCCCTGCAGTGCAGGACAAGCAATAAATGAGGACCATAAATATTGCAAAAAAGAAAGTTTGTTAAATATACAGGCATCATCAATAATAATGAGCTCCCAACAAAGCTACCCAGATCACAGTTTTTCTTTGTAAGGCGCCATGCTCATCTGTATAATAAACAATCCCCTAGGCAAAGGAATGTCTTTCAAATGAAATCCATCCATCTGCAGAAAACATATGAAAGAAGGAATTCAAGTGCTTGATGGGAGTTGAAGCATAATATGATTATCAGAGCTAGTTTGATCAATGCCTACAAAATGCTTCAATGCATGTATTATTTAAAAATCTATTCTTGCAATGTCTGTTGGAAGATGGATGTCTATGAGGTTAGACAATTAAAAAACGTTGCCTTATATAGGATAAATATACTGTATATATATCAGGAAAGTTACTTTTTTAGCCGTGTTCCAGAGAACATGTGCACAGAAAATCATTGACTTTAATGAATCCCTTCTACTATCTGATCGAATGGTATTTAACCAGGACCCTCAAGACTGCAACTCAATATAGTGTAAGTTAATGAGCATTATAGTCAGATTGCTAAATATGCAAAGAGAAGTGAAGTGCTAATTGAAAAATAATTTTGTCTACCATACTTAATGCCGCTCTATATTCATCTCAGTGCCACAGCAAACATTAATAGCACTGAAATCAGTTTACATGTAAACATGCAGGCCTACAATATAGAAAAGCCCAAGCGCACATTAAATTTAGTATGTTACCAGGAAACTGCGCCAATGAGGTGAGTTGAGAAATTAGCCTCAGGCGGCAGCACCCCGCTAGTTACCAGGAGTTGCAAAAAGGCCACTCCTGGTAACTTTATACCGAATTTACATTTTTCAGTTGCGCTCTCTGCACTAGCATCCTGGACCTCTCTGTCAACTTCGTGGACCTCCTGGAGAGGGAGGGGCAGCAAGCTGTGGTGGAGCCAGGGTCGCCCTGTTATACATACAATGGTCCACTCAGACATATGGACGAATTGTAACCAACTTTTCAGTTGGTCTTTAGTTTTCATTGTTTCCTTTTCTGCTTCTGAAAACTGAAAATGCTATCTAGTTGTAGTTCAGGGTTTACTGACCCCACCAACCAAAAAACATTCAAGAATACGAGGAGGCTTCCTTTATATAGTGATTCTTATTTTTACTGCTTATTTTACTACTCAGGCTCCCTATTCATTTTTCATTCTGAATTTCACGCTACTGCCTGGTTGGCCTAGCAACCAGATAGCAGTCTATTTTTTTTGAGAGCGGCAGAACAAAGACATAAATAGTTGAATAAAATACAAACAAAAAAAATAATACTGATTCTGGATTGTCTTAGAATACAATAGTCTGGGTCATACTAAAGTAAATTTTGAGGTGAACTACTACTGTAATTAGAAATAGAAATTAACTCACAAAACAATAGAAACAACCTCTACATTCTTCTACCATTCTTTTACCAATAAAACTTCTACCCTCTCTTTAATAATCAAAAGAAAAGATGTTCAAGGCTTAGTGAAACATATGTTATTATAGCAAAGTATCAGCGGTAACACTTGCTGATAATTATAGATTGCTGGGTCTTATGTGCAAAACTCACCTTTGGTTTATGAAATCCAGCACCATAACATTTTTAGTGTTTTTATCAGTTGTTTCTATACTAGGCTACCATCTTTGAGAATGCTGTTGCTTTAGTCTGAATGTTTTTGTCTTTTATCTTTAAAATACTGTGATGTGCGATCTTGAACAATCCGCAAAACTCTATAAGGGCCTCATTTACAGAATTGGCCAAGATTCATGATGTAAAAAATGTGCCCAAAAACTAGGCTCATAGAAGTCCTTTTCTTACAATGTTCCTATAACAAGTGTTAAGTACAGGATACCCTTTTGCCTAACAGCTTTACTTTACTTGCTCCAGATTTGCCCTCAAAAGTGCAACTCTTTAATGTATGAAGCACTAAGAGCATTAATATTTTAGCCCTTAGCTCTCTTGCAGTTACACATAACCCGTTGTACGTAAGCTCTAACTAGTCTCACTGAGCATTTTATCATTATATTCATACTTCAAAGCCAGCTTTTAATGTTGCTTGTAAGGACTAAGTTAAATGATGGTATGTAAGTGTTGCTAATTCCAGTTGGTCACCACGTGACTCCATTGGGTAAGGGTAAGCCCCAGCTAGATGGAGAGAGAGCAGGGCATAACTTCCTCTCTGGCTAATACAAAGATCAAGGGTATGAAGCTAAAGAGGTACTAAGAGAAGTTAGCTGAGAGAATAGGTAGTGCAAGGGAAGCTTGCGTGGGCTCACTGCAGTCAGTGAAAGTCAGGTGTAGGTTATGTAGATGAGCAGCTGAGTTCCAGCTGGACCAGTGTCATGGTGGTACCTCACCCATGTAGGAACCCAAGAAGAAGAGGGACTAGGTTAAATAGGGCCTGGTATCTCCACAAAGTATCCCTGGCTCAAGGAGAATGCAGCAAAGGTATGCAGCTGGTGGGGCCTAGCATTTTGGATTCTGGTTATAATCTGACTAATAAAGAGTTCCTGAGTTCAAGAGTGAGTCATGTGGAACCTCTTGATTATTAACTGATAAGTGTTTAATACAATTCCTAGTGTGTGACAGCGGTGGGAGTAAGGGTCGTCTAAGAGAAACAGAGAGCAGCTAAACACCATGTTACATGCTATCTTAAAATATTAGTGACTAATCCAAGCCCTCATCAACTCAGATTATTCATCAATGTGTTTCAGTAATCATTATTAGCGATTGGACCAAAAGAGTATTTAGGTACTGCTTATTCAACCTCCTAAAGCACCATTGGGCTTCTCTACTTTAAAAATGTAATAGCCTTCCACTCTAGCCCAATGTTCCCAATAGTATTTAGCAACCAGATGGACTTTTACAGCAGAGGTTCAACCAATGGGGAACTCAGATATGAACACTTTTTTGTTGAATGTACTTTCAGGCATGTTCCCAATGATTGTGTTTGAGTCTATGCATGTTGTTACATCAGCCCTACTTGTGTTTTCTTTATATTTATATTTTATATTTAACTTGTTGTGAATTTTTTATTATAAGAGTCTTCAGGTCTTCTGAATTTTCAACTATGAACAGCATATCAATCTGTTATTGTATTTACTGTCAATCTAAATCCTAAATATGTGTGGATTCAAATTTCAATGGGTATGGTGATAATATACAGCCTTGTCTGATTCCTTTAATAATCTCAAAGCAATCTATTTTTTCTTCGTTATATGTCATAATGATGGCTTTTTGTCCAATGTAAAGATTCATTGAGAACAAGATGCTCAGGCACACAAATTTGCATCCACAACTCATCTAGTTGTCTGTCACTTAGGCTTAGCATGTAAGGGTGAAAAATACATTTTGTAAATAACTAACTATAATTTTCAAGTTGGTCAGTAGACGGTAGCAACCCCTAAGATTACCTTAGTGAAAAATTTGATAGTAGAGGTAATGGACCAAAGGTATAGAGCAGGGGTCCCCAACTTTTTTTTACCTGTGAGCCACATTCAAATGTAAAAAGAGTTGGGGAGCAACACAAGCATGAAAAATATATAAGGGCTGTGATTGGCCATTTGGTAGCCCCTATGTGTACTGGCAGCCTACAGGAGGCTCTACTTGGCTGTATACTTAGTTATTAAAATTAATTAAAAGTTGCTTCCAAGCCTGGAATTCAAAATAAGCACCTGTTTTGAGGCCAAAGGGCGCAACATACAAGAGGTTGGAGAGCAACATGTTGTTCACGAGCTACTGGTTGGGGATCACTGGTTTAGAACATATATTGATGAATGTTATAAAATGCTATGGGAAATATACTATAAATGTTGCCATGGGTGAGACATCATCCTGCAGCTTGCAGTTGTTTAACTGCTAAATGTCCAGTTGATTGTGTTCAGCATTCTAGCATATAGCAACTTTACACTAAGCAGAGTTCACCAGCTACAAGTTTCATGCTGAAATCAGTTTATGTTTTATTTAAAGCAATCACTATGCCTTAGAAGTCTGATGGTTTTAATTGGACTTTGCACATTAGAAGTTCATGACCTGTTGTACAAACTGCTGCATGCCAGGGCCTTTCTAACACTTAGGACAAAGAATGTAATCTGTTTGATGAATTCCATCTGGAGATGTCCAGGTATATAGGTGCTGCTTTGGTTGCTAGAAAAAAATCTATTTGTAATGAAAAGTTTTTTTCTCTGATTAATTCACCTGCATCATCTCTACTTCAATGACTGTGTTGTTGACTGTATTCCCTTCCTTCACATTTCCTATCCTGGTATGTTAGTCTCCAGTCTCGAGCAGTATATTTTGTTTACAGGTCTTGTCAGTTTCAGCCAAGGACTGATCATAAAACTTTTTTTATTTCTTCTTTATCAGTTGTTGGGACATAAACCTGCAAGACTGTAATATGGAATGTCTGTGCACCAATTAGACCTGACATTAGTTGTCATTCACAGTTAAAGCCAACAGCAGCCTCAGAGAGTAGAAGATTGTGGATTTTTCTGGTTGGAAGGGCCTTAATCAAGTTTATTTTCATTTGCTATGACCTAAGATTTTGATGTGTAAGCAATCTATCTACATTTTCAATACCTGTAGCCTACCTTGATTTATGCTCTGTATATTCCAAGTTTTAATTGTTTTAGCACCTTTGGATTTTTTTTCACATAGCAACATCAGCAGCCAGACGGCCAGAAGGATTTAATCCAGCCACATTATAAACTGCATCTTAGAATCCTTAGCTCTTTTACAGTAGTATATTGAGAACCTGAGGGTCCCATCTTCACTATGAGACATTGTTGTCATGAATCAATATCTTTCTCTTTGTTGCCACTGCGATCATCCATCTTCTGTGTCATTCTGCCCAATATAGGTGGTAGTTTAGTCTTCAATTTCTACTAAGACCTGTCTGCCATGGCTGACCCTGATAATAATAATAGAATTTTAAGAGTGTATAGTTTTACCTTCCCCAATGCGCTCAGGTATTGCCTTGACAAGGTGCCATACCATAAGGACGGAAATATGTTTTTAGTACCTAAGCGTAGCATTGTTATTTTAACCTTCAGCACTGCTAGTTTGTCCTATTTTAAATCATCGTTCAACAACCCTTTCTGTAAATTCCAGCCTGATATTTATGTAAAGCCTTCAAACTACATTTTGGTTTGTTCTGCCAATTGAACTTAAGCAAACAGTAGCAAAAATTGTATCAATAACTTCAGGCGCAAAAAACAAGAGAATAAGAAATGATTGATTAATTGCAGAAAACCTTGTTGTCGAATCACAAAAGAGCAAAATTTAAACTAATGACTTTCTCTATGTGCATATCCTACAAATTTGAGCAGAAATAGAAAGCAGGGATTTGAGTTCATCAGAAAAGCAATTATGCATTGCTCCCCAAAGAACACACTTCATTTTCTCTCACACAATATTTATATTGAAAAAATATATTATGCTCCATCCATTCCCATGTAAACACAACCACAACATAAAAAGAGCTCCACAAAATGAATTGTGCTGTCTCTTTTTATAATTCTTCTGGTAGGAAGAAAGATCAGCAATCCCCGGTGGTTGGTGACATAAATACTGTACTTTTGTATGCAAGTTTGGTAAAAAAAATTATCATAACTATTATGAATTTAATCAGATTTAGCTTAGCAAGTTCTTAGTCAAAATGAGCAGTTATTGCTTCATTTGTAAAAAAAAAAAAATCAACTATATATATATATGCCACAGAATAGTATAGCACCATTTTGTTTTATCCCATAAAATATGGAATTTGGTATAAAGGGATAGGGATGGATTTTGGAGTACACATAAAACAATTCTTGTGGGCTATGAATTGACTGACCGACCCATCTTAAAGTAATTTCTACAAACATGCAACCAAATCTATCCCTTTTAAAACGTAATTCAAACATGTTTCCTCCACTCCTTGCAAGTTTACAACCTTGTTTCATATTAAAGCTACACAGATAGCCAAGTGTTTAATTCGGTGTAAATAATCTACTACATTTAATTTTTCATGCACTGCAACCATATTCTGGGCCCTTTCCCCTGACAAAGGTATTGTTAGTGCAAGTGTTTCACACTTTGCAAAAACAACTGGAAAAAAGGGAGAAAATTACAGAACGTTTTTTTTTCTGTTTGAGAAACAATTAAAGGTTAACTTTGATGCTGGGAGTCTAACAGGTTAAATTTAAAGGACCAGAAACCATGAATAAAAAGAGGATACAAGGGATCCCATCACCAAAATTCACCTTTTTTTCAGATGTTTGGTTAACAAAAGTAATAATAATTAGCATAGTCCAGAACTGATCTGTGTCATTAAATGTGAACATAGGGTCAGTTAACATTTTCTGTTCACATATTTGAAAAGTCACTGGTAGGATGTTAATGATTACTAAACCTGGTGTAAACTTTGAGCCTTTTATTAAATTACCCCAAAGGATTTCTAATATTATTTGGATAGATTGGGTTCAGTTAAATGTGTAAATGAAGATCTAATTACTGCAGAGGTTAAGTAATTTAAATCCCAGCAGTGGGACCTTAATCAGAATTTGAAAGTAGTAGACATGTATACATTGGGCTATTGGTTTACACAAAACCCAGAGAACAAGGTGGAAAAACATGCAGTAAATTGGGTTACAATCTATAATTTGGTTGTGTGTGTTCATGCTGCATCTATACTAACCAATTAGCAGACAACATTTACTTGCCAACTGTTTTAGGCAAAGTATATAAGCTACTATGGGTTACAACACCTGGGCAAACTCTGTGCCTTTTATTACATATGAGGGCAAGAAACTTACATTTTTAAAAGATGGAGTATTTCTTTTGAAGCAAAAATGTTGACTTTTTCAGTAAGAATTTTGATATTTTCAGTAAGAATTTTGACTTTTTCAGTTTAATTACATGCACTATGCACTGGTGCAAACTATAACATTTATCATCTTCCTTCCACTGTTGGATGGGTTTGCAAAAGCTATATGTTGAATATACACACAAAGAAAATATTTTTGCACAAACTATCATTTTTTGCGTTGTGCATATTTTTTCTGTTCAAGACTTTTGCGGGCCAGTTATTTATTCTTGAGCATTCGTGCAAAGTTTCCTCATGCAAATACATCGGCTTTCTGCTGATTGTTTTCCCAATGGGTTTTTCCAAAAAAAAAAAAGCTTTTCATTAGGGAGCAGTACTTACAATTTAAGCAGAAAATGATTGCTCATCAATAAAGTCTGTTTGTTGATGAGTGTTTATCCGACCTTGAAAGTTGGGACACAACAGTCACAATGAAACCTGTTGGGAAACAGATTTAACAGACTTTATTGATGAACAATCATTTTCTGCTTAAATTGTAAGTGCAATATATATCTCTGATTAAATATGCTGATACAATTTTACAATTTTATGCTTATTTTTGGACTTTGCCTGCTTGGGACCAGCAGATTAAAGAGGCAACACCCCACGTGGAACATTGTTGGAGTTTTTGGATAATTTGCATTTAACCCTTGGAGCATCAAACCTTTGGAGTATATGGACTTAGTTATTTGTGTGCATTATTTGGTTCTTCACATAACTGCCTTTAACCAGCTAGCACCCCTTTCTCTCATCTACCCCTTAGTACATTCTCCCAGATGAAAGTCTTTCTCAGGCACCCTGGGAGACTTCAAGTGCCTTGGTCTGTGCATGTAGGTGCACCCAGCAGTGCGTGATTTGCCTCACAACATTGCATGTCTCATTTGGCTCCAAGTGTGGCATTTTAAGTGTATCCTTGTCCCTTTTCATAGCCCAAACAGACTCTGTTTACTATGGTTTCTTCTTCTTTCTATTGTTCCTCTCCAGTTTATTGACTCTGATTGTTCACAGCTTGTCCTTACTCATTGCCTGCCTTGACCATTATTAACCCTTGTTTGTGACTTTCCTGCTCACCAGCAAGTGTGATCAACCAAGCAGCCCCAGGGTTCCTGCTACTCAGATCATGTTTTATTTCAATTGTTGACTCTTTCAGCTGGTTTGTTGTGTATAACTAACAGACTTGCATTTCCTTAACACATTAGGCCCTAACTCTTGATCAGTCCTGTTTATTTGCTCTAAAGCTGAGCAGTTCATGTTCAGTTATTTGCCTGGAACATCATTCTTTTGTTACATGGCAAAGTAACATCCTTCTTCGACCGTGTCTTCAAACTTGTGAGTCATGTATGATATTTGCTTAGCTCTCTTCATAATAAAGCAGCCGTGAATCCTTTAAAAGTTCTCATCTCTTTAGATGTTAAGTGGTTGTAGCCATGGAGACAATCAAATGCAGCTTTGCACCTGTATTTGTACATTCTCTCTAATACTTATATCCTTCCACTTCATGAATATTCCATGCAAAGGATAATGTATTTAGGTTTAAGTATACTGCTATAGACAAACATTAACTTTGCATTAGCCCAATAAAAAATACAACTCTTTATTTCAGCATGGCTGCATATGCAAAGATAGATAGGTTTATGTATAGTTAGGCCAGGTCAATTAATATTAAATAGTTAATAAATAATAGATAATACAGACCTAAAAACAATAAACTAATATAAACCAAGAGATCCTGTATCTTACTTTTTTCCAGTGTATAAAATATATTGGGTTTAGATTCATAAGTCCAATTCAAGCAAAATGTCACAAAAGATCCACTGGAGAGCAGTTTAAATAAAGTGTATGTGCAAAGATTTATTCAAAGCATAAACTACATATTTTTGACCTTAAAAGTCCTTCCTCAGATAAAGGACACCTGTGTCGAGATTCCTAAAGCTGTTTACAGAGTAAATATGCCAACTATGTTTGCACTGCCATTTGCACTTTTTGATGATATACAGTATATATGTATTTACACATATTAGTAAGGGTTCATGGACATTTAAAACCACAGTGAAAATATAATCTATATTTAATCTATATATATATATATATATATATCTATATTATGCAGTAATAAACAAAATTGTAGAATTAAGGAAAAGTCTTAGTTCATACCAGCATCGGTCTAGGGAGGTTTGGGTCCATTGGGGCTGCCACATCAGAGCCCCTCCCCCCACAGGCCCCCTCCCCAGCCACAAATCCCCCTCTGTCCCCCTCAACCACCCCTGGCAGCGCGTACCTTGGGTGCATCATTTATTCATACATACATAATTGGGCAGTGGTTGGAGGTCAGGAGGTTAGTCCATTATTTTCATTGTCACATGGACGCATTAGCTAATTTTATTGTCAACCAGACGGAATACATTTTTTATATAGTTATGTTAATGATCCTCCTTTTCAGAGCTTTTTTTCCCTGACCTCTTTTTTTTGTGGTTTAATCTCCCAGATCCCCAGCAGTAGTTCCTACTAGTTTGTTGTGTTGCCACATTTGCTGTGACTAATTATATGAATGGCACACAAAGCGCATCAAGGAATCTAACAGGCTGCTAAAGCAAGTAGACCATGTCAATGCATTCACTCATATCCCCAACACCGTACTTCAAACCAGAAGAAATTTACAGAGATGGTGCTAAATTGCACCAGTGCAGTTACTCATAGCACTCTTATCTTTACTTTGATGTTGAAACCTGTAATAGACTGCGCAAAGCTAATTGATGATTGGTTGCTTGAGTGATTGAGTGATTGAGTGAGAGGCTGACTTGTTTACTAGGCTTCTGTTCAGTTTCTTGTCAGCCCATCACCTCATCATTATCCAGAATAAGAGGATTTTCTATGCTCAATACTGCAGATGCATTGGCAAAGGCCCACACAGCAAAAAAAAATGTGTCCGAGGGACCCTTTCTCATATATTCTGTTGTGAGTGTGATGCCATCAGTTCTTATAGATTCCCTATTTGTTCTGTGGTTCAATTCCTGTCTAATCAATAAAGGATACTAATGTGCTCGGCCTACCATCAGATCGAATTGTTTCAATACTCTGGCGTATACTGAATGGCATTGATTTGCCAACACATTACTAATACCTCAATTGATGTGAATTATCCTCCTAATGGAATCCATGGCAAGAACATAAACACTGAATCCGGACACCATAGATCATAGATCCAAAATGGTCTCAGATTGGATTTGTATGAATGGATTTGGCCAATTCTAAGTGGGTTGCTCTCAAGTATTCATTTGTCTCATCTCTTAATTTGGTCATTTCATTTACATTGTTGTAAACCATAGAAAGCTGATACTTTGCAAACAATGAAGCCTATTGACTGTGATGGTCAATTGAACTTTATTGGAAAAGCACTTCAATAAAGCAAGACCAGACTGTGTTTTTGATTGGGAAACCAATAGAAGTCAGCTATATACAAGTTGCTTTTTTTATAGATAATCCTGTTTAATTGTAAACTCAGGTTTTGCTAATTAAAGTAATTTGTTAATTAAAGATACAAAGAAAATGGCTTCATACATTGTGAGTGCTTGCTATTCATGTACAAACAGTATGCTCTTTTCTTGTTATAGTTCTTTCTACTGTCTTTGACTGGTTTTGGAATACAACATTAAAAAATGTCAACCAGGCAGTTATAAAAGAAAAAAGGAAGAAAGAACAAGCACAATCATAGGTGATTAGGGAATTGTGATAAAATGGTACATATATCCATTTATATAATGTCTGATATTTCTCAAGACATAAGTGGCCAGTGATATTATCCCTATAGTCTACTGGTAGTGATCAAAATGATTATAAAATGATCTTAATGTGTCACCATCTTATTTACAAAAATCATTCCCACTGCATGGAAAAACAATAAGACATGGGTATTCAAAGCCCCAAATCCATTGTTTTAGTCACTAATGCTTTCATGTGCATAGATATGCCACCACTAGTAATAAGTGACATTTTTACTAGGTATGAATTCACTGCAAAAATCTGCATATTGCCATTGGCAGAATTCTGCCTCAAAAAAAAAAAAAGGATGGAAAAAGGCCCATGAACCCCAATGTATTTTGTGCAAGAAAAGTTGCTACAATAGATATTCTGCACAGAAAATGTAGCAGTGGAAATGGACTTCAATGCATTTCACAAATTTTTGCTGTTTCACAAACTTTCCTATGGATTTGCTATTTTTCGATCATCGTTGTCCAACACAGAATTATATGCATGTTGAGCATTTGCAGCAGTCGTGTAACTATAGCATATAGTTTCTTTGAATATTGAATATTCTTTAAATATTCGTTCTTGACCAGGGGTGGAGATTTGGTGAAGGCAGGGGCAGCTTATGCACGCCAGGCCCCTCTGAAATTTTTTTTGCAGGTGGGCCCAGCGCCTGCTTGTTAGTCCACTGATTTGTACTCATTTCTATTCAAGGCTTGTTCCAGGTGCTGTGGGCACAAACTATTAATGCGCCAATCTGCCATGCAAATTCTGAATGTATGCCCATATTTGATTTAAATTGTCCTTGTGGCATGAAAATAGATGTTTGGGAAAGAAATTTAAAAATTGCAGAATTTGATACATTTTAACTCTTTTACTGTACATTTATAGCTGACCCAGTTTCCAGCTACTTGCCTTCCAAGAAAACATTTGTTTCTATGGGGTTGTCACTGTGACAACTGTGTAAACTAGTTTTTGATACAATGTTGACATCAAAGTTTCAACCCTTGCACTAGAAAAAAAATGCACTCCTTTGCAGGCGCTAACATGCAATTCCTTATTTTTTGTTTTCAAGGTTACAATGAATAAAGCACTAATCAATCAGTCAAGATGTCCAGATGATTAATTTCTATTCCTGTAGGCAAGCATAGATGTATGGAGATTTTGGCCTGTTAAGGCCCATTTGGCTTGAAGATGGACAGCAATGTTATAAACTAATTCCATCCCAGAAAGTCCCATCCCAACATAGTTTGAGGCAAGTGCTCAGCTAACTGCCACCCACAGATGGTCATGACAAAGGCAACCACAAATTCCTGTCTATGCTCAACATTATATTGAAATAATTTTTTTGGCCACAACTTTATTCAATTAATATAGCAAGATAAATGTATATGTTAACATCAGATATGACTTTAGATAACAGTACATCATGTTAAAAAACAAATAGTATCTAAATAAAGCATATACAACTGGCAATGTCTAAAGATACTATACCAAACTGGTGCCAAACCAACAGCCCATATCCATTCTTCAGCACGGTAAGCATACAAGATTATGTGCTTGTCATCTCTAGCCTTACAACTTCCTAGAGACCACTGCTCTTGGGGAGGAAACCATATGCACCTCCATCGCCCTTAGTTATATCCCACAACAATGGCCAAAGAGGGATGTCAAATTGAACTTGGTTTCTTTTATATTTTAGGTAGCCAAGAATGAGTATAACAGTGCTTTATTAGCAGAGTCATGCAGGCCTTACACAACAGTAACTTTCACTTTTACTTTTATGCTGTCAGTAAGTATGCACAGTATAAGTCTGGGCACAGTGACATCTACAGGCCATTTGTATAAACACCACAGTTTCACTAAAAAAAGACTGTTCTTCCTATGGATCGCTGTCCCATCTCGTCATGGGGGCCCTCCTAGGCACATAGCATCTTGGGGATTTCCTAAAAAGCAAATTAACAAGAGAATGCACAAATAAGAGTGGACAGCTTTTGCATGCAAACAAAGAAGCACTTTGCATTCTGTTATAGATGTGCAAAAATATTTTTCCAAGGGAGCCAAGAGTAAATGGGGGTGGTAAGGGGCATTGTAGACAAAAATATGCCATGCACTTTCCACCATGTAACTCATTTAAGGTTTTGGGCAACCTCCCTCCTTAATTAGTCAAAAACGCAACTACCATCACTCTATCATCCCTTGACCTCAGTGTTACTATACTGTGTGTATTGTAGAAAGATCTGCAGCAATGAGAAGTAGTTTGATAAATGATCCTGCTATTTGACAAGCAGCCTTGTGCTCTGTAAAACCATAGTAGTACATCACAGAGGCTCAAGGGCTAGCACTGCTGCCTTGCAGTACTGGAGTCTTCAATTTATTGCTGACCAGGGCAATAGCTGTATGTGTGTTCTCTCAATATATCTGGATCTTCTACAGGAACTCTAGTTTCCTCCATACCCCATATGAACAGGATAATTGGTTCCTGCTGAAACTGACCCAAGCATGTGTTGTGTGAATTGAATAGGGAACATAGATTGCAAGCTCCAATGCGGCAAGGGCTTATCTGAATGACGAACAATCTCTGAAAATCTCTGTATTACATGTTGGTGCTATTTAAAGAATGATATAAAGCTATGAGAGGAATATGCATATCATGTAACAGATCCTTCCCCCTCTATATGCTAAGGAGCTATTAACTGTCATATTGTAAGACAGTATAATGGGAGAATTAAATAGACTCAAGTCAGGAACCTTACCCCATTTGTTTTCAAACACAAACTGATAGATGAAAGGGACTGATGTATCTCAATTGAATCCAATTTATACTCAGCGGAAATCGAAAGCAAGAGGATAAATGGGAAGTTTTATTTAGAATATCAGGTTCGTAATAAGCAGCGCTTCTCTGCACGAGTTGTAGAATTAGGCACAGTGATTACAGAGAGATGGATGAGACTTGGGAATTAGCGAATATTGTTTGCTGCGTCTTATGTATATGCCTTGTATGTTTAGAGAAATGCTAATTCTGCAACAAAAAATACCATTTTATATGAAATTGCCTCATCTTTCATCTGTGCATGTGATATATATTTTTAGTTTAATGCAATATAAAAAAAATCATTTTAATTAAAACATAAGAAGAGCCCAGATCATCTTAAATGGGGCCTACTTAAAGTGATACTGACACTAAAAAACAAATTTTAAATATATAAAATAGTACAAGAAATTACCTATGGGTCGTGTTGACCCATAGTTCTGCTTTTGTAAGTTGCTTGAAGTTCCTAAACCTGACTATTTTGCCAACCTGACTGTCCCTTCTCAACCTGTCAGTTAGAGTTTCTAATGCTAACCGACTACTGCTGCACAAATATGGCAGCCCACTCATAGAGAAAAAATGGGGGATCAGATAAGTGACGTAAAATCAGCAGTAAATACTTTTATGGCAAAATTATAAATAGCATGCAAAGACAATGTTATTATAGATTCATAAAAAAGGTTTAATTTCAGGTGTCACTATCTCTTTAAGACAACATTATGCACAATACCTGTGTACTGATGGAATGAAACTTCTTAAATAATGACTTGCGTGAGTGGAAGTTTCCCATAAAACATGGCAGGCTGTCTTTGCTGGCTCCATTCACAAGAATTTAACTGTTGTTTCTAAGCAACACGGAAACACAAGCTTGACAGTAATCAAGCCTCAAGATATGAGAATGTCTAAAATAAATGTATACAAATATATTTGTAGGTATTTAGAAATATAGGTATGGGACCTGTTATCCAGAATGCTCAGAACTAGGGGAAGTAGAGGAATCTCTAAAGAAAATCTGCCATTTTGATCTCCGTAACATTAAGGGGCCGATTCACTGAATTCGAGTGAAGGGTTCGAATTTAAAAAAATTAGAATTTCGAAGTTTTTTTGGGCTACTTCGACCATCGAATGGGCTACTTCGACCTTCGACTACGAAAATCGAACGATTCGAACTAAAAATCGTTCGACTATTCGACCATTCGATAGTCGCAGTACTGTCTCTTTAAGAAAAACTTCGACCCCCTACTTCGGCAGCTAAAAGCTACCGAAGTCAATGTTAGCCTATGGGGAAGGTCCCCATAGGCTTGCCTGGGAAAATCCTTCGATCGTTGGATTTAAATCCTTCGAATCGTTCGATTCGAAGGATTTAATCGTTCGATCAAATGAAAAATCCTTCGATCGATCGATCGCAGGATTTGCGCAAAATTGTTCGACTTCGATATTCGAAGTCTAACGATTTTAGTTCCTAGTCAAATATCGAGGGTTAATTAACCCTCGATATTCGACCCTTCGTGAATCGGCCCCTAAGTCTGCTTAAAATGAAATGAACACTAAAGGGATTGTTCACATTTGGGTTCACTTTTAGCATGATATAGACAGTAATATTCTGACACAATTTTCAATTGCCTGTCATTTGTTTGTTGTTTTTTAGTTATTTCACTTTTTATTCAGCAGCTCTCCAGTTTGCGATTTCAGCAAGTTGCAATTCCCCTAGTAACCATTTGAATGAGAGACTGGAATCTGAATCAGTGAAGCCGTGAACAAAAAGATGAGGAATAAAAAGTAGCAATACCCATAAATTTGTAGCCTTACAGAGAATTATTTTTTTTTAGATGGGATCAGTGACCACGTTTGAAATCATGAAAAAGTCAGCAGAAGATGGCAAATAATTAAAAAAATCAATAAAAAAATAATAAAAAATAATGAAGACCGATTGAAAAGCTGCTTAGAATTAGCCATTGTGTAACGTACTAAAAGTTAACTTAAAGGTGAACCACCCTTTTAAATAAAATCAAAAAGATTGTTTGCCACCAGCAAGGATAATTTATATCTTAGTTGGCATGATATATCATTTTTAAAAATGTGAATTATTTGATTAAAATGGAATTTTACGGGGGATGGCCTTGCTATTATTCAGAGCTTTCTGGATAATGGGTTTCTGCATAACGGATGCCATACCTGTTTATGTTTCTTATGATATACTAAATCTCAATGCTGTATTAATTATGATATATGTTTCCAAAAGGAAGTCTCTCTCTCTCTCTCTCTCTCTCTCTCTCTCTCTCTCTCTCTATATATATATATATATACACACACACAGTTCAATCTGAGAAAGGACTCACGTCACTTCAGCAGTTTAACGAATATAGTTTATCCCTCCATTTATGCATTTCGATCCACAAGGGATCATCTTCAGGATAGTGCACATTTTAATGACTTTTTAAGACTGACAGTACTATGATGGGTTGACACAGGCACATAGTGGATGATGTAATAAATAACTGAGTACACTGATTGGTAGGGTGTGGGATAAATGGGTGTTTCACTTCTTGTGCACTATTATGATGACGATCCCCTGTGGATCAAAACACGTAGATGTAACTATGAAGGAATAAAGCTTTTCTACAATATTGTGCCATGAGTGCTTTCTCAAATTGAACTGTATTATGAATGGTGAGCAGATGGCAGATACGATGGTAAATATATATATATATATATATATATATATATATATATATATATACAAACCTTGTTTTTACAGCATGCTGGTTAGTTTACCTTAAATATTAAGCATTTGCAAGGCAGCAGAAAACTCACAGTGCCATATGTCATTCTGTATGTGAATCACATGTTTTCTTGCTGGCATTGTAGCTGAGGGTGGCAAATATGTTTAGCTACCCATCATAGCATTAATATTAATGCAGATATGGTTCTTTGGCAAACACTGTGCAATGTGGAATATCAGTATGCATACACTGTAGGCATGGTGTTAACCACAATGCAACATTTTTCCCAGAATTCCAGCATAATTACAGATGCATGCTAAATTGCATCAGTGACTTGTGTGTCAGTTGCAACACATTTTTTTTTCTTTTGTTGCATTTGTGTTCAAATTATAGCATTTACAGAGTGCGGCATAAGTCAGTTACAGCTATTGATACAACTCGCCATGGGAAGCCTGTAATTACCTTCAGGCTGAGATTAATTCCATGGTTCCCTTTCCCCAATGCATGCACTTACAGGTAATTCATAAAAGAAGCAGACTCATCACAAAGGACAATAAAGCTTGTTTAGATACATTTACCTGTTTCCGTATTTTAATGATTTGCATTTGTAAATGAGCACTGAAGTCTATAGAAATGCACTTATGAGGACTAACTCTCAGATCATGTAATTAACAGGAAAGGCAGCAGGGTTAAATTTAAAGTAAAATTAACTGCCTATGAAGACGTTATGAATGTATCTCTCCCTGGTTTAATAATGCCCGGCAATTTTGTCTTGCATTGTTTAGTTCTATTTCAACCTAGGCACATCTACAAGGAGTTTGTAAGTTCTTCACGTTTGTGTGGGTGTTACAGTGGTCTCTGAGGAAGCGCCTCAGACGCTTGTTTGTATGTCAGATTTTAAAAATAGAATATATAACCTTTTAACCCGTCGGTGAATAGATGCAGATTTTTTTGATGCCGGCGATGGAATCGAATTGACGCCGGCGCCGATTAATGGATGCCCATTGGCTTTAATGGGCGCTGGTGCGAACTTTGATGCCAGCACCCATTTTGGCACCAGCAAATTTTTGCCGGCGTCAAAATCCCCAAAAAACTGGACAAATTCCCCCATCACTAATAATAATACTAAGGGGCACTATACATTGGCAGCCTAATCTGGATCGACCCTGGTGGCAGGAAAAGTAGAGGAGGACATATCTTTTTTTTTTTTTTTTTAACAGTGTTTATTTTGTTTTCAAGGTAGGGGGGGTACAGAAGAGAAAGGGGGGGAGAAAAAAAAAGGGGGGGGGCATCAGGTACGTTCCACACAGTCCACAAAATACAGAATAATAGCAAAGATATTAGACCTCATCTCAGTACACAATGCATAGCATATACAAGAAGCACAGAGTAAGAAATGCATAGAGACATTGTAATATCAGGTGCACCGAATTTTATCTCCGGACACAAGCCTGTGTATCACTATAGAAGCCCTATTATCTAGGAATTGGCCTCCGTCCAATCCTCCCAGGTTTTTTCAAATTTGGCGGGGCACCCTCTAGCTAGATATGTCATCTGAATCACCGGAAGATTTTTATTAATAAGGTCCAACCAAAACTGTAAGGAGGGTCCATCCATTTCATAAGGAATAATACAGTAGGCTACGCCAGAGGTCTGTCTTTGCTCTAAAGGGGGTCACCTCGTCGACAACTCCAAGAACACAGACTTGTGGTGACATTATTTTGGGGAAGGTCGTTTTTTTCCTGTATATGGGTCATCACTCTGTTCCAAAATCTATTCACCTTAGGGCATTTCCATATCATATGAAGATACCCCACCTCCCTCTGTTGACATTTGGGACAGCACGCCTTGCTTGTATCACCCATACGACTCAGCCTTAATGGTGTAATGTGGAGCTGATGTATTATTTTAAATTGAATCAACCTGTCCCTAGTAGCAATGAGATATTGATATGCTGTAGAGGTGTATTCGTCCCACTCCTCCTGTGTAAGATCATGAATTCCGGTCTGCCACATTGTGTATGCCCTGGCAAACGGTGAGGGAAATGTAGAGAGCAGATTACTATACAATTTGGTCATCAATTTTTTCTGAGATGGAGACTTCAGTATTTCCAACACAGGAGGTAAAGCCAACTCCAACCTACCAGATGTAAATTGTGCCACGAAGGCGTGTCGAAATTGCAAATAGCCCATATGACTAATCTGTGCCCCTGGTTGTGCCTGGATCATTTGATCCCTAGTGAGGAGTAGCCCATCCGGCGCCGCATCCCCCAACGTCATAATCCCAGCCCTTGGCCATCTCATGTAAGTTAGGAGTGTCCCAAAGTGGGGCAAGTGTGAGTTGCCCCACAGTGGGAGATCCTTGGTAAGCAGCGGATTGGAAAGGCGATGAGTTCGCATGGCCATTGTCCATGCCCTATGGGGGAGGAGGACATATCTAAGTATACAGCACATACAGTACATGGAAACATAATCAGAGGGTGTTTTAATTGCCAGTATGATCAACATAAGGCCTTCTGTACATGAAATGCATAGTCACAACATATGGTCTGTGTAACATGCCAAGAACAGGAATAATCTGCCTGCTTTAGTTATCTAACTACATCCTACCATCTGGAGGCTGTTGGTGTCATGACATAAGTAGTAGCTAGTAGGTTGCAGGTTGGGATTCCACTGTACAGGGGATAGAAAACAAAGCACTGTTGAGACACACACAGCAAGCAGGAAGAAGGTAGAACTCTCAATTTATCAATTTACTTAACGCTGGGAGCACAGGAGCTGCCTAACTTAAATTATTTTTATGTGCCACCACATTCAATTTGCTTGACATTTGCTGATCAGAAATCCTTTTCTGCCCTGATGTGCTCCTATTAAAGTGAAATCGCAGCCTGTAATTGTGCTGAATCAGCACCCGCTGTAGATGTGTCTCAAACCATTTTGGATTGAAATTGGCTTATAGGATTTCCATGAAGATGAGTCACTTCTTTGTACACATGCATGGATTAAACAAGGGGGGGGATGGAATTTAATAAAGTAGCATCTTAAAGACAATGCTGAAAATTCTATAAGATTTGGTACCTTGAAATGGTATATCATATCATATACAGATATAAATGTGATGAATAGGGATGTAGCGAACCGCCGTGTATGTGTTCGCGAACGCCGTTCGCGAACACCGGCAAAAAATGCGAACAGTTCGCGAACAGTTCGCGAACTTCGAACATCCGAAAATCGTTCGATTCGAACGATCGAAGGATTTTAATCGTTCGATCGAACGATTTTCGTTCTAATCGAACGATCGAAGCCATTGGATCGAATGATTTCATTCAATCCAATGGCTTCGATCGTTCGATTCGAACGAAAATCGTTCGATTTTAGCGATCGAATGGTCGAACGGTCGAACGATTTTGACGCGAACGCCTATTGGCGAACGTCGCGCGTCGTTCGCGAACTTGTGGCGGACGCGAACAGTCGAAGTTCGCGCGAACTAGTTCGCCGGCGAACAGTTCGCTACATCCCTAGTGATGAAAGAAAACAGAGCAATGCCTATGAAAGCACCAAATGAAATATATCATAATGTCTATATGGTTTGTAGCCAGAATACCTCTATTATTTAGGGGCAGAATTATCAAGGGTCGAAGTGAAAAATCAAATTTCAAAATTTTCAATTTTTTTCTGAAATTCGGCTCCCATGAACTCTAAATTTGACCCTTGATAAATCTGCCCCTTAATATATTATTCATTGCCCCCTTAGTTCAGGAGTGACAGATGAATAATATGCTGCTGTTCTTGGTCTTCTTGACCTACTGTAGGTCTAGGTCTCTGTTCAACCAATTTTTCAGGGACAGGTAATTCTAACTACCCTGTCTTGTGCATCATACTCTTCTGTACAATAAGGCCCCTTGAAAAGTGGTTCATACAGTGACCAATGTTAAATTGGTCACTATGGATAAATAAGAGATATTATGCTGGCCATAGATTAGTGACGTGGGTGCCCCCAGAAATTCAGCAAGACATGATAACTAGGAATAGAGACATGTTCATTGTAGACTCGTTCAGCCACTTTAACTAATCAAAAGTTATCATGGCAGCTATACACTGTCCTTTTAAGTTTAATTTTATTGATAGACCCACATCAATGAACAGAGTATTTAACAGGCAAGCAAAATCATAATGGTAATCCAAGCAGTTCCAGTTAAACCACACTTACTTTCTCGGCCCACTTTCCTTTTGGGTGCATGTCCTCGGGCCTGTTCACAGGGGCTCCCTCATAGTATATAACATATATCCATTGACAGCACTCCAATTTCATTAAAACCACCTTTAATATTTGCAGTTATTTGCATAGCAGAACAGCAACACGATGCAATGATTCGAGTGGCACTCCACTCTTTGTCAAGCATAAAAACCACACAAGCACATGACCTTAAATAGCCTGAGGTGCCATGCCCCATAGTGTTATAACATAGTATTACATAATATAACAATGTATCACTACAAACATGAGTTTCAGATACAAATATATCAAAGAGGTTTCAGAAAAGTTTCCTTTTAATTCCTTGGGTTGATCCATGAAGTATATCTATAAAGGGAATTAACTTATCTGGATTTTGAAAATGTCCCATCAAGATAATAACCCTCTCCCGGCAGAAACAACAACATGTTTGTGTGATACCTGTAAGACATAAAACACTTTTTTTCAAAAAAATTATTATTTCAATAAAAACGGACTCAGGTCATATTCTTGATTCAGACCATGAGGATGCATAGTTCCCAGTCTCCTGATCCAATGGGTCTCCCTTCGCAACAACTCCCTGTCTCGGCCTCCTCCACGTTTCCTTCTTGGTACTGAATCAAGAATGCTTTGCAACTGGCTGATTTAATTTATTTTTAATAGCTGATTTGTGTTCATTAAGTCTATCCCTTATACAACATATAGTTTTTCCCACATACATTTTGCCACATGAGCATTTTATACTATAGCCTACATATGTGGATGCATACGTGTAAAAACCTCTAATTGGGATGCAGGAGCCCTTTAATGGATGGTGTATCCATTCACCTTTTAATACATTGCTGCAATGATTACATACGCAGCATGGAAAAGTTCAATTTATTCATGTTTTCAAAAGGGTTTGTTTATAACCTCCAGCGGGGTCCAGATCTGCCTTGACCAATTTTGCCCCAATTGTCTCAGCTCGCGTATATGACATGACCGGTGAAGATTTAAAAATACTTCCTTATTTGCGAAGTTATTTGTTAATAAACTCCAATTTTTTTAAATAATTTTGGAGATTTCACTACTCAATAGGTTAAACTGATTAACAAAAGGGATTCTCTTAATTTTTTGATGTTTATTTCTATCCCTAATTTGCCCAGGTTGCCCATCCTCATTCTCAGTTCTATTTAATATCCTCTCCGGGTACCCTCTTATTTTGAAATATTCTTTCATTTCAAATACCCTTTCCACCTGTTTTTGTTCATTTTAACTATACGTTTTACCCGCATTATTTGTTTCTTCAGTAGAGATTGCTTTATATGCGGAGGATGAAAAGAATCATGGCGGAGCAATGTATTTCTATCTGTATGTTTAACTTATAGATCTGTTTCCAGGCACCCCTCTGTAGTATTTTTCACCAGTACATCCAAAAAAGGAATGCTTACCATATCACAGTGTAAGGTAAAGTTGATACATGTAGTGCATCCATTTAATCTATCGACAAAATGTATGAGGTCTGAATGTCTCCCCGTCCAAATCGCAAAGATATCATCTACTGTATGTAGCAATATATATTGTATATATATACTGTATGTAGCAAGCATATATATACCCCCAGAAAGGGATATGTATAAGAAGCGATCAGCGCCTGTGGCAACAGAAATAAAAAACAGACATAGCGCAGTATGTTCACAATGTGGAATATCACCCTGTGCGTGCACTGGATGGTAAGTGGATGTGTTCTTCCCTTCTCCTTTAAAGGAAAACTATACCCCCCAAACAATGTAGGTCTCTATAAAAATATATTGCATAAAACAGCTCATATGTAAAACCCTGCTTCATGTATATAAACCATTTTCATAATAATACACTTTTCTAGTAGTATGTGCCATTGGGTAATCATAAATAGAAAATTGCCATTTTAAAAAATAAGGGCCGCCCCCTGGGATCGTAGGATTCACTGTACTCACAAACAAACCATACATGTTAGTTTACATGAGCCAATTAACAGACAGAGTTGTGTCTTTTGCTTCAACACTTCTTCCTGTTACAGTTAGAGTTGAAGTATTTCTGGTCAGGTGATCTCTGAGACAGCACAGATAGAGTCACGAAATGGTGGCTCAAGGCAAGAGATGTAAAAGGGCAATATTTACTTAAATATATATTCCAGTATGGTGAGATTCTTTAATATGCCACTTAATATGATATGAACTATCTGTTGCTTAAGTGTTCATTTTGGGGGTATAGTTTTCCTTTAAATGACCACTTATAGGGGTATAGAGTGGCAATACAGGTGGACAGAAGAAAAGAAAAGTATTTTTTCCTGTGAATTAAAATGTATATTCCGAAGATGCAGATGCCTCCACCTTATATATAAAATGCCTACTTACAAACCACTACCGTGGTATGATGTATTTAACATGAAGCTCTTTCAAGTTCCTCCTTCAGCGCTCACCACTCCTTCCGAGTTCCCCAGCAAGAATACAAATCGATAATAGTATAACACCGTTTATTTAAAACATAATTAAAAACAATTAAAATTCTCACTCACATTTCCCTTACGGGTTTTTGCGCATTGAGTCCAAACAAAAGTCTTTCTGGGGTCCCCCAAGGGCAATCCTGTCCGCTCACTCCAAGTTCTTGTCAGCTTACTTCAGGTGCCTTGGTCTGGATTGTTATGTCCCCCAAACTATGCCTAACGCGTTTCGCTGGGTGTTACCAGCTTCCTCAGAGGCGACTTTTGTTTGGACTCAATGCGCAAAAACCCGCAAGGGAAATGTGAGTGAGAATTTTAATTGTTTTTAATTATGTTTTAAATAAACGGTGTTATACTATTATCGATTTGTATTCTTGCTGGGGAACTCGGAAGGAGTGGTGAGCGCTGAAGGAGGAACTTGAAAGAGCTTCATGTTAAATACATCATACCACGGTAGTGGTTTGTAAGTAGGCATTTTATATATAAGGTGGAGGCATCTGCATCTTCGGAATATACATTTTAATTCACAGGAAAAAATACTTTTCTTTTCTTCTGTCCACCTGTATTGCCACTCTATACCCCTATAAGTGGTCATTTAAAGGAGAAGGGAAGAACACATCCACTTACCATCCAGTGCACGCACAGGGTGATATTCCACATTGTGAACATACTGCGCTATGTCTGTTTTTTATTTCTGTTGCCACAGGCGCTGATCGCTTCTTATACATATCCCTTTCTGGGGGTATATATATGCTTGATTTTGGATTCATATACGGTTGAGAGACTGTGAAGGGGTCGGCAAGAAATATTCTAAGAGACTAACATTTTTTATTGGGCTGCATTTTGTAAACTATATATTGTTTTGTATGTAGCAATACCAGCACTTGCCGTACTGTTGAAATACATAATCAGTATAAACAAATTTATTTTCAAACACATCCATGAAAAGGTTTGCGTTGGACAGGGCGACATTTGATCCTATAGCAGTTCCCCTAGTTTGCAGGAAATATTCATCCTGAAAGAGGAAGTCATTTTTGCACAAAACAATTTGTAATAATGTTATCAAAACTTTTTTTGAGCTCCATTGAGTGTGTTATCCTTATCCAAGTGATGTATGAAAGCCTCCACACCCCCATCATGTTGGATGGAGGTGTAGAGGCTCTCAACATCCAGGGTCACTAAGATGGCATCCATTGGTAAATCTTTCATCACATTGATTTTATCAATAAAATCACTCGTATCTCTAACGTATGATTTTATATGCAATACATACTCCCGAAGAACTCTGTCCAAAAATCTGACCAAAGGACAAAACACTGAATTTACCCCAGTGGCACTGGGGAGAATTCAGTGGCACTCCACTCTTTGTCATGCAACCCTCCTCCCCCCAGCCTAAGTGTCACCCTTGCAAATGCCCCTAACGTTTTATGTAGCCCTCAGTGCAGAGTTCATGTTCACCATCTTCAGCCGATTCGGTAGTCTTCAGAATGAGACCGGCGCTTTGGCAATTTTCACGAGTTTCAGCACATGCGTAGTTTTGCGAAACAGAAAATTGCTCCAACTGCGCCGCCGCGCTGGTCTCATTTCGAAGATATCCGAAGAGAAGAAGATGGTATCCATGAACTCCGATGCCAGAATCTGCACTGAGGGGTAAGTAAAACGTTAGGGGCATTTGCCCAGGGTAACACTTAGGCTGGGGAGGGGTAGGGGATAGGGGTTTTTTAATGTTGGGGTTGAATTCTCCTTGAAGTCTGCTAAAAATCATTTAAACATTAAATAAAACCAATAGGATTTTTTCTCTTCAATAAGGATTTATTATCTTAATTGGGCTCAAGTACAAGGCACTGTTTTATTGTGACAGCAAAAAAGGGAATCATTTTTAAAAGTGTGAATTATTTGCTTAAAATCTAGTCTATAGGAGATGGTCTTTCCATAATTTGAAGCTTTCTGGATAATGGATCCTATACCTGTACAAATTTTATTTTCACTGCATTCATAATATACCTTTGAAGGATACAACCTTAAATGGGCTTTGTCCAGAATTGAAATACGTCACATTTTCTGATTCACAGAGCATCAATAAACAATATGTAATCACTCAGGATGTGCCTAATCATATTACAAACCCACACCATAAATGTTTGCATATTTTATCCTCATAAAACATCCACAATACACTTATCCATTGATCAAAAAATAATCAGATTGCACACTTGCATCACCACTTCACTGGCCTATTTAATTATACCGCATATTTCATGTGGCATAGGAAATCAGAAAGTGCCATCTATATTTATCTATCTGATTAACTTGAGTGAAAACATGATTCAACAGGCAAAGGGAATATATATTATCTTTCTTCAGTAAAGTAAAGATTTTTTAACAGCTCACTTAGGTACAGTAAGGTCTGATTTACTGATTTCACTGATAAAGAACAGAGGTCAGCAACTTTCATTAAATCATTTATTTTAGCTGTATTATTACTACTTCCTTTTTAGGAGGTATTTTATGTACGGCTGGCACATGAGGCAAGTATGAGATAGATTCAGAATGACACGCTGCGCTTTCTTATGCATCAATCAAGAAAGATCAGTTTATCCACACTACATACTATATAAAGAATAAGTCACATCAGGATTCCCCTTTCTGCATATTCATGGAAATCTAGAAATCTGCTTCCTACCTCCTTGTTTTCATGGAAGATAAAAGGAGACATGAGTACAGGTATGGGACCTGTTATCCAGAATGCTCTGGACCTGGGGTTTTTGGGATAAAGGATCTTTCCGTAATTTTTATTTTCATACTTTAAGGGGCAGATTTACTAAGGTTTGAGTGAATTTTCAAAGTTAAAAAAGTTCTAATTTCAAAGTAATTTTTTGAATACTTCAACCATCAAATAGGATACTACGACTTTGTTTCGAAGTAAAAATCGTTCGATTATTCGACCATTCAATAATCAAAGTACTGTCTCTTTAAAAAAACTTTGACTTCAATACTTCGCAAATTAAACCTGCCTACTGTAAGTGCTATGTTAGCCTATGGGGACTTTCTACGACCATTTTCTATCTCTTTGTACATCGAAGGAAAATCCTTCGATAGTACGCTAAAATCGTTCGAATCATACGATTTTCCTTTGATAGTTCAAACACTAAGGGGCCGATTCACTAAATTCGAGTGAATTCGAGTGAATGATTCGAATTAAAGAAACTTCGAATTTCGAAGTGTTTTTTGGGCTACTTCGACCATCGAATGGGCTACTTCGACCTTCGACTACGACTATCGAAGGATTCGAACTAAAAATCGTTCGACTATTCGACCATTCGATAGTCGAAGTACTGTCTCTTTAAAAAAAAATTCGACCCCTAGTTCGGCAGATAAAAGCTACCAAAGTCAATGTTAGCCTATGGGGAAGGATATTCCTTCGATCGTTGGATTAAAATCCTTCGAATCGTTCGATTCAAAGGATTTAATCGTTCGATCGAATGAATAATCCTTTGATCGATCGATCGAATTTCCTGCGCTAAATCCTTCGAATTCGATATTCGAATTCGAAGGATTTCAATTCCTAGTCGAATATCGAGGGTTATTTAACCATCGATATTCGACCATTGGTGAATCGGCCCCAAAATTCATTGAAAAATCATTCTAAGTCAAAGGATTTCAATTCGAGGTTCGAATTTCGAAGTTTTTTTAACTTCGAAATTGTACCCTTAGGAAATCTGCCCCTAAGTCTACTAGAAAATCATGTAGACATGAAATAAACCCAATAGACTGGTTTTGCTGCCAATAAGGATTCATTATATCTGATTTTGGATCACATGCAAGGTACTGCTTTATTATTACAGAGAAAAAGGAAATCATTTAAAAAAAATTGGATTATTTGATTATGATGGAGTTTATGGGAGATGGATTTTCTGAAATTTGGAGCTTTCTGGATAATGGATTTCCGGATAATGGATCCCATACTTGCAGTAGGAGTACATTCATATTTGTTGACTTATGCCTCCCACCTCTGTCCCTCATGAATACAGTGCTGCTGAATGCAGGCAGTTGAGAATGCAGAATTCTGCACTCTGTATTGTACCTACAGCAACAATCTTATCTGCAGGGTGAGATGCAAAATGTATGTTTTTGCACTTTTTTGCACTTTTTACACCCTGCCTTGCACGTAGTAAATGGCCCTTTATAAATCTCAGCATTTAGTATACAAATACAACTACTGTAATAGCACTTGCTCTGTAATCATCCTCATGATAAAAACCAAGAGATTGGCCAGAATTATTGTTAGAATAAAGCTAAATCTAACATAACATTCCACTGATCTATCATGTCAGACAGAGAGAGGTCCCTTAAGGTCTGAATTAAATTAGTTAATGTATTAGTACTAATAATGCTTGCCTGAATACTTGAAAAAAAAAAAACCTGTTCATTAATCACATAACAAGTGACAGTTGGACTAGGTTCTGTACCTACCCCCCTACACTGAGACAGATATTACAAATAAGGGAACAACTACACAGATTGTCAGATTCTGTGTATCAGACTTTTTATGCAACATCACAAGATTTCGTGGGATGCTCCAAAATCCGATCCTCCGTACTGTCATGTAAAATGAACACAGTGAGATTTTTTTTCCAACATGCAACAGTCACTGTATTTCATTGTGCAACAACACTTTAGCAGGCTTTATAATGTTTCATGGGTAGCATCCAATAATGTCTTGTATTGTTGCATGGTAAAATTCCTGTGGGACTCATAGGGGGTTATTTACTAAACCTCAATTCTGGTCAAGGTTTTTTGGGTCAAAACTCAACAAAAAAAAAATTTGAATTTTTCCAGATTTACAGTATCATATCCCCCGAAGCTGCAAAAAGTCAGAATCTGAAAATCTGCCATCTCAAACCTGTTAGGGTCATTTATAAGCCAATGGGGGATGTCCCTTTTACAATTTGAAGATGTTGTGCACTGCACTGCGTTTCATCTGATAAAATTGGGGGTTTTGGGCGATAACCCAAAAAAATTGAGTGATTCCGGCATCAAATCTGAAACATTTCCCAACCTGACTTTTTCAAGTTATTTTATTGATAAATAAGATAAAATTGTGGATGGGATTTAGCCCGAGCTTGGTTTAATAAAAATATGAGATAAATTTTAGTTTTAGTAAACAACTCCCATAAAGTGTGACCCACTAAATCTGATCTCCTGTGAATTTCTAACTGTAAGGCTCCAGCATGAGTGTGCTCCACCTCTGTGCAATAATTGCCTTGACTGGTAAAGGATTCATGAGTTTTCCAAACTACTGTACGAGGAAAAAGTTAGCATTCCAAGTGAGAAACCAGATGTAGTCAGTCAAGTATGTTCAGAAGATGAGTAGTGATAGGGTGAATAAATTCGGCAGGAATGGCATGGATTTGCAGTGAACTTTCACGTTTCGCAGCTGGCGAATGTTTTTGCGAAACAGTGGTGAAAATTTGGCTATTAAAAAAACCACCATGACAAAAAAAATATTGTCGTGTGTCATAATTGTTGCAAGCATAAAAAATCTGCGTGCGTCAAAATTATTTGGATGCCCATGTACTCCAATGCGTTTTGACGAAAACGAAATGGGACAGATTCCCCCATCACTAGAGATGACAGCAACTCATGCCGTAGTGTCTATACAGTAAGCAATTGTCTAGATTTTGAGTGATTCTAAATAGACTTTTTCTTGGGAAATAGATTGATCAGCCAGACCAGTTTTCAGAATTCAGCTTAATCCCAAACAGACTTTGAGCTGCTTGTTTGATCATTCTGATTTCATGAATGATGTTATGCCCACAGAAATTGCTCAGCGGATGGCCAGTTTTAAAAATTAGAAATATATCGGATATGAAAATGTATCTAATTTTTATGTCAATTACCCACAACAGGACCTAAAATGAAAACATTGTGATTAGTGTAATTTTTTGCCAGGCATGGATTTCAGTGCAAACATATGTGGCAATAAAACGCCCATTGACTGCAATGTATTCAGCGCCTAAAAAAGCCATGAAATAACACCTTTTGACGTCAATGTTACTTGCTTAAAAAAGTTGCGGCGAAAAATCACCAAGTTCAATCCATTTTGTGAAATTCCCCCTCTGTTTTGTGAGTCTTTCAGTGAAACAGGACAGGACTCATCACTATTAATTATCTCAGCTTTGTACATTAAAAATATTATACACATTTTTTAAATGTATTGCAGCAATGACCTGCAGGAATTATCTTTTTCTGTTAATTTATGTGCTTGATATACTGCAGAATGTTCTGTATAAATATGCTGAGTATAGCATGAGGATTTAAATAAATAAGGAAAGTATTCATTAAAGATTATTGGAGAGAATGTCTTGGTTGTGGTTGTTGTGACCTAAAGTTACCGTTCGATATTTAAATTGATCTCAAGTACTCCTGCTTTAATTAGAATTCTGTTTGCAGAGTGGTTTGAAAACTATATTTTTTGGAGAACATGGGGTGTAGATATTGCTTATAAATTGTAAAGTCTATGAGACATTACAATAAAAGTTAAGGGTCTCAGATTCGTTCACTCCACACACAGGGATGGGCTGAAATAATTAAACAAGTTTGGGGTAGTAGCATTCTTCTGTATTATCGATGAGCGAAATGACGAAAAAAATGAAAAATTCATGAAATGCATTGAAGTCAATGGGCGTCAAAATTTTTTGAAGTCAATGGGCGTTTTTTCTTATGGAGTCTTTTTTGTCCAGATGCATTTAAGTCAATGGGCGTTTTTTCTTATGGGCGTTTTCTTGTTTGTCACTGCAAATTTTTCCTCAGTGAATTTTTGTTGCAATTTTGTGAACAAATTTGCAGATGGCAAAATACAGAATTTGCAGTGAATCTATGGCGGGCAAAAAAATGTGCTCATCACTATTCTGTATACAATAATTATGTGTAATTCAGTATTGGGGTAATAAATGGGTGCTAAAATATGCAATATGTCCTCTTTTCCGACTTGTTCTTATACAAAATAACAGTAATTTGTCCCTGCTATCATTACCCCGATGGTGACCAGACAATTTAAGTAAACAATGCAATTGCGCATAATGCCTTCTCAGTCAAAAATAATGTTGGAACTTATAATGTTAAATTTTATAAAATGGGCAGGTGAAATAAGCCAGATAGAGATATGATCAAACTTTTAGTTTGGGGGAGAAAGTTTACCTTTATACCAATATACATCTGTATGTTTATTGCAGACAATAAATTAGCTTTCCATGGTAAAAAATTTTAATGCGAAAGTTTGAAAACTTTTTAAAAATTCAATATACCACATTACATGTCTTCATATTGGTGTAAATTTTTAAAACAATAACATAAAAAAGAAAGTTAATAGAACAAGTAAACTTGGCCTAGCCTAGTAGAATTTTGGGTGACATGCTTAAATTCATGTAGTGGCTTAAGGAGTGCTTGCCATTTTTTCTTGTTTGATTCTTTAGGCACTATTTCATTGTGAATTTGGATTCTGGCCACAGTGGGAATCTTCTTCAATTAGAAGTTTCCTCCCTGCCCTACTATATGGGCTGCATAATCCATCTTGTAAGATGGTATCTGGGGCATTTATTTGGGGCTCTGTGCTGAGTGCCAAGCTGTAGCCGCACGCCAATTTATAGGGGGTATATTTATCAAATAGTGAAGTCAATAGTGAAGTTCCGCCACTAGAGTGAAATTCCGCAACTCTCCATTCATTTCTATGGGATTTTTATAGGCGTATTTATCAAAGGGTGAACTTTCACTTTCACCCATTGATAAATACGCCTTTCAAAATCCCATAGAAATGAATTGAGAGCTGCGCATTTCACTCTAGTGGCGGAACTTCACTCTTTGATAAATTTACCCCATAGTGTTCCCAGTACCCATTATTTGACTTTCATTCAGCTGAGACACTTTCCAGCTATTGAGTAAAGAGGGTAGTATCATTGTATGTAAACAACTATGGGTGTTATGGGAATGTTCAATATGCTGCTAAGTAAAGCCAAACATTTTTTTTTCTAAGACCGAGATGAAACAAGCAGATAGGTATTGCAGAAATCAGGTCCCAGTTTAGGTACGATAAAGCCTTTTTTGTAATTGCATAAGCTGTATGACACGAGCAACCTGAAGCTAACTGCAATTAAGGCAGTTTGATTTATTTCTACATAAAATTTTAACCAGTAATGATAATAATGTTTAGAAAGTTAGAAACTTCTATAACTGCATTACATTTTAATTTCTTTATCTTTTTAATTTTATTTGTATCAAAATTGAATTTGTATCAAAACACACAGAAAGTAAACAGAAAATGCTGGAGCTAAGCAATATAACCTGTGCTAGTGGGAGGCGTTGGGCAATTAGATGGTACATCAGGAGTCAACATCTGTGACCCTATGGAATTGCAAGACAGTTGCTGTAATGGTTGCCATAGGGCCCTGCACACAGAGAACTAGCAAACCATCTCACCCCATGTGTGGCTTAACTGTAAAAGACTGGGGAGGAGTAAAGTTATATTGCAAACACAGAAAGAGTCAGTACTGTACTCTATCTATATGCAGTGCTGGTGCAATTTAAGGGCAAATTTTAAAGTTTAAAATAATCTGAGCAGTTTGAAACTGATTGAAAAAGTTTTAAATTTGTGGCAAAAAAAAAAAAAAAACCATGCTGCAAACTATACACAATTAAAATTCACAATGTAGTACGTTGTACAATTAGCTCCAAAATAAACTATGGTTGTGGTGAAACGTACATTTTCGGAGAATAATTTTTCCTGCTTATTAAGAAATATTTGGTTTCATTAAACTGCCATTACACGTTAATTGAAAAGGAGCCAAATAATGAACATTAGTACAGGTATGGGATCCCATTATCCAGAAATCTCTGAATTAAGGAAAGGACATTGTACTTTATCCAAACTAAGATATAGTGAATCCTACCTATTGGGTTTATTTTCATGTTTACATGAATTTCTAGTAGACAAGGTATACAGGATAACAGGTCCCATACCTTGTACTAAATTGCACCACTGCAGATACCCAGTCAATCAGATTCTGTCCTGTTTTTATTTGTAAAAAAAGGAGAACTTACACTCGCACACCCTGGCCGTCCGAGATATCACGAACTCCAGGTGCTAGATGTTAGAGGAATTGGACGACCTCAAATTCAGCGTAGACACAGGACACACCAGCACAACATGGATACTTCCAGCAGGATTTAACCTTGCTCGTTTATTTGCGGATGCAACGTTTCGGGGCGTGTCCCCTTTCTCAAGCATGCTTGAGAAAGGGGTCACGCCCCGAAACGTTGTATCCTCAAATAAACGAGCAAGGTTAAATCCTGCTGGAAGTATCCATGTTGTGCTGGTGTGTCCTGTGTCTGTTTTTATTTGTAGTCAGATGAAAAAATACTCTGATGAAAAATAATATACTAAAATGATTTTGCTGCAATAGCATCTGATGCTGATCTGCGCTTCTTTTGATATGCTCATTTAATATTGTGATATGATAAAAATGCAATGTTCAGCATGTAGCATATCTGTTCTGTTTCTGTGCAACCTTCTTCTATATTAAAGTGTGCTGAACATCTACCCTGCTTCTTTCTTTGTTTTCAGGGCAGAACTGTAGTTTCAACATGCAAGAGCCAAATGGGACTATAGAAAGTCCAGGATTTCCATATGGATATCCAAATTTCGCCATTTGCACATGGACAATTAGGTCAGAAAAGCAGAATCGAATACAGCTTGTGTTCCATTCATTTGCCTTAGAAGAAGACTTTGATGACCTTTCTGTATATGATGGGGAACCTCTAATTGAAAATCTACGAACAAGGTAGAGTACAATGTTTTGAATGTACCATTATAAAGGGCTTTGATTTGCCTGAATGGAACTTGGCATCTACTTACTTCTAAGCAGCTGAAATTGAAATTTAATTTTTTTTTGTTTTTTTTTTTAAATTAGATGAATTACAAATGTAGAAAGGATTACTAATTTACTTACTTATTAATTATAACATGAGTTATGTCTTACCTTAGAGATGCTGCATTAAAAAGCATGGACTTAATGCACGTAGTTTATACTGTATACCATTTTTCATGAAAACATGTCTTATTTCTCTAGTATCTGTACAAGTTGTTGTGACAAGTTAATGTATACCGTATATACTCGAGTATAAGCCGACCCGAGTATAAGCCAAGGTACCTAATTTTACCTACAAAAACTGGGAAAAATTATTGACTCTAGTATAAGCCTAGACACAACTACAGCCCTGTCTCCCCGCAGCGCACATTCTGCCAAAGCGACCCCCCAGCAATCAACCGGACTTGTTTGCAAAGTTGATGGTGACAGAGAATTGCCAAACGGATTACTGTGTGCATTGTTCCACTGTCCCACTACCATGTGCAGAGGGTACTGTTTGATATTGCCATCACTGTTAATCTTTCGTATAACCAACAGAGGGTGCTGTGTGATATTGCAGTCACTGTTATTCTTTCATATAACCAACAGAGGGCGCTGTGTGATATTGCAGTCACTGTTAATCTTTCATATAACCAACAGATGGCGCTGTGTGATATTGCAGACACTGTTATTCTTTCATATAACCAACAGAGGGCGCACTGTTATTCTTTCATATAACCAACAGAGGGCATTGTGGGATATTGCAGTCTCTCCCCAAGTGTACTGTTGGTATAGGAATGATTAAAAGTGACTGCAATCTAAGCTACTCGGGTCGGGTACCGCTGACCTGAGTACCTGAGTATAAGCCGAGGTAGACTTTTTCAGCACATTTTGGATGCTGAAAAACTTGGCTTATACTCGGGTATATACGGTACCTAGCATGTGAACAAAGTATATTTTATTTTTTAACCAGTGTCCCACAACATAATTTTATAGCTGCAACTTGAAATTTTATCAAGTAGAACCCACCATATTGGCACATACAAGCAGAAAGGAATCAAGTTGGCCACATAATGCCTCCTGGACTTTTGTCTTAGTTTGTTTACTCAGAGAAATACATTCTAGTATGACATCTGTCAGCCATATTGCCACTATAATATCTCATTAGGTTATTATGGCGCTAAAGGACAATGAAAAATAGGAATGCCTCTAAGCATTAGTAAATTGGTTTAGTTGACATAATCGCTTATATTTTTATTTGCCATGTCCAAATTTCTCTGTGCTTTATCTCCAGACAAGAGAAATCCAGTCTTAAGGGGGCAAATGTTTAATTAATACCATGAATACTTCAGCATGCTTATGCACTGACTACTAATAAAGAGTATTTTTTTTATTATTTAATTAGGTCTTATTGAATTGACTCTAACTGTGGATTCAATTGTCATTTTAAACTTTGTATTTTGGTTCATGAGGCTTTTTATTCTTTTAGTGGGGCGTCACAAGTGAAGTACAATATAGGCCAATCAAATATTACAGAATCTAATGAAAAGAGAGCATTTATAGAGAGTAGAATATTGGTTGTAGTTTAACTGCAATCAAAGGATGGTACACATTTTCTAGAGCCAATTGCACACACCTTGATTCACTTTTCTTACACATTCATATCAATACAAAAGCATAAAAGCCAATAAATAATAACATACTTTTCTTGGCCCAGTTCTATATTCCACAGATGTCATTGACTCCAGATCTAAAGGAATTGATTTTGCATAGGGGCCTAGAGCCACAGCTTTATCTTCACCATCGTCAATCTAACCTGACAAATCTTCTGTCACTGACTTTTTTCTTTGTAACTGAGAATTTCCATTTATTCACACCCAAACCTTTATTTTTCACTGCTAATGACCCCATACATTATAGCGAGGGCATGACCACAAATTAGAATGTGAAAATGCATGCACTGCTGAACATTAAACAATGACCCAAATCCCAAATCAATCATTTGCAAACTACATTGACATGTCTTAAATGATTCAAATACAAAAGACCAACTTTCTGAAGAACAATGTAGCAACAAAAAATAGAATAGTCCAATTAACAATAACATATCCAATTATATAAGCTTTATTTATGTATGTGGGGAATATTCATAGACTGCTACTATATATTTTTTGGATAAATGTAAACATTGCTAAAGGTCTGTTCTCATCTTAATAGAAAATATAAGGCATTACAGAAGTACACCATTGTTCCAACGGACCACCTTCAATGCTCAAGAGAAAATACAATAAATATACTGTATAATGAAGGTTTATAATGAAGGTTTTATAGTTTTGTTTTATTAACAGATCTTTTCAAGTGACAGAGAGGGAAGGCATGAAAAATCCTGTTTGTGTCAGTTAGAGAAATAATTGATGGGTTATGTTTCCATTTATATTGGGTTTAACAGGAACCCAACTAATCTATCAGATTATGCTTGAATGTTGGTTTGTTCAACGTATAACTGTGTTTAGTTACAGTGAGAATTAGGAAAGTATTTATAAAGAAAGCTGTATCGACACGCACTCCAGATAAATAGTTTCAATATTTATTCAGCATACATGGTGCATAATTTGAGCAAACGTTTCGGTTCAGGTCTAGAACCTTGGTGGACGGGTCTAGTTTTAATCAGATGGTTGAAGAAATTAACCAAGTTTCTGAGATCATTAAATTCATAGCCAACTGTGGCAGAGAACTAGAATTTTTAGACATCCGTTTAAGCCTACAAGACAACTGTGTGGAATATTCATTATTCCGTAAAAACACAGGCCGCAACACTTTGTTACATGCCACTAGTTGTGATGCACCAACATTGAAGCGCTCCTTACCAGTGTCACAATTTTGTAGTGTCCTGAGAAACAATTCGAATCCAACTATTGCAATTGCAATTAACAGAAATTAACAGAAATTTATACACTGTGGTTATGATAAAAACGTGCATGATGAGGCACTCTATGGGGCTAGACACAATGGGGCACATTTACTATTGGTCGAAATATCGAGGGTTAATTAACCCTTGATATTCGACTATCAAAGTTAAATCCTTCAACTTGGAATATCGAAGTCGAAGGATTTAGCACTATTCGTTCAATCGAACGATCAAAGGAATAATCGTTAAATCCTTTGAATCGAGCGATTCAAAGGATTTTAATCCATCGATCGAGCATTTTCCTTAGATCAGAAATTGGCTAGAAAGCCTATGGGGACCTTCCCCATAGGCTAACATTGATGCTCGGTAGGTTTTAGGTGGCGAAGTAGGAGGTCGAAGTTTTTTTTTTTTAAAGAGACAGTACTTCGACTATCGAATGGTCGAATAGTCGAACGATTTTTAGTTAGAATCGTTTGATTAGAAGTCATAGTCGAAGGTCGAAGTAGCCAATTTGATGGTCAAAGTAGCCAAAAAAACAACATAGAAATTCGAAGTATTTTTTATTCTATTCCTTCACTCGAGTAAATGTGTCAGAACAACAGATTAACAAAAACGTCCAATGATATTATTAACATGCTTTAATAATCTATCTTTCTCCTATCAATCAAGCCCTTAGAGATAATTGGAAAATTATTAAAGCTGATGACACATTAGGACGCCTATGCCCTGATCCTCCTATGATGGGTTATTGGAGGAGACAAAATCTTCGTGACCTTCTGGTGTTAGGTTATCCTGTACATTGCTATAAAGACAGTCAAGCTAGTACCACATGGTTACCTTCTAATAAATTTGGGTGTTTTTGATGCCCATCATGTTTGTCCTGTAGATCTATGACACCAGGGACCAGTTTGTACACCCCCAATCTGGACATCGGTATAAAATTCAACAAATTACGTGTACCACAACCCATGTAGTTTACTTGATCACATGCCCATGTGGGCTTTCTTATGTGGGTAAGACTGACTTAATGTTGAGACTTTGTATGTATGCCCACAGGTCAGCTATTAATACTGCTTGTAGGGATCAAAAGAGCACTAAGCCAGTTGCTAAACATTTTTTGGAGGTTGGACATTGATTCCCCACCTTCAAATTCATAGCTATTGACCATGTACTGATGCCCAAAAGGAGTGGAGATAGATCTCCACTACCATTTTAATATGGTAGTGCATTTTGAGAAAGGTTCTAGACCCTGAACCGAAACGTTGATGCTCAAATTATGCACCATGTATGCTGAATAAATATTGAAAAAAATTAACTGGAGTACATGTTGATAAACAGGCAGAACAGACAATGGGTTGAAGCTGTCAGGTTGAGCAGTAAAATAAAGTTAAAAAAAACTGTAGAAATGGAAAATAAATTCGCTCGTGAAGGCAACATGAGGTATGTTTGTAGTAACATTTGGCAGCATGAGGGTAAGGGTAAAAATTTTCTTTGGGGAAGCTACCAGTGGAGGGTTTTGCAGTGGAACACATAATTATAGCAATTGATCTCATTTTGCGGAGGCTAAGCCTTACTACATCTTCATTATTTTCAGCCTATGTTCTGTAGACAGCTCTTTGCCTTTGACTGGCCATGAGTTGTGGGTATGCATCAGAGTTGGGGGGATGAGTAAACACGCATACTCTTCATTTTGTTAATATAACATATTCCCCTGCCTCTTACCGCCAGAATGCCTTCCATCCATCACTTAACACTTGGCCACAAGATCTATAACAGTCAGTCATTTATCAAACCTCTGACTCTCAGAATGAGCATGGGGGATGAATAAGGGGTATACTGTTTTCAGAGAGTAAATGGTATAGTCTCATTTATTGTAACTCATCAGCCAACCAACCTGCACAGAATGGTGAGGAGACTTGTGGGTTCCTATAATTTTTTAAGGTGATTTCATTTTGTAAAGGGATGGAAGATCAAGCAGTTCAACTATCTTTTCCTTAAGATGGAAATATTGCTTGGGGTGGTTCTACTCTAGTGAGCCATTGCTGCTTTACACATGATACTTATTGTAGTGATTCCATGGTGATTCCATTCTGATCTCTTGCTACTCCTGTTAGCACAGGGTGTTTAGCTTGCTATCTTCAAACCCATAACATGTTTATTTTCCCGTTAGGACAGTATAACATTTGTCCAAATCCACACACTGTAGGAAAAATATGCAGAGTCTTTTGTTTTCCATTTACTTAGTCATTACAAAATGCCCAGCAGGTTTCTTTTCATTAAATTGAAAAGAAACAGAATAGTTCATTTTTATTGAACAAAAAAGGACATTATGAGTACATTAAAAAGATGCAGATTTAAAAGTAGCCCAAAAACCTAGCAAATAAGTAGCACAATGTAGGAGACAATGTATTATCTCAAATATTGCATATTAATACAAATTATATCATTCTTTGTAAACACTAGTGAGTTTTGCTAACAGCTGCACCTTAGCTGAGAAAAATGTAAAAAAAACAATGTCAGCAACAGAGGAATAGGCCTGATCCCATTACAGGCAGCCAACTTTTTCCCTTGTCCAGAGAATTTGGATAAATATGATTTTCGTGGGACATCAATGGTTGCAGAAAGTTGGCATTTAGTTGGGACACTGCAGAGGATCACTGTTGTATTTTTTTCCTGGAGATGCTTGTTGATTATTTGTAAATTGTTGGCTGTTTGTTTCATAAGCACTAGTTTGATAAAGACCATAAGCTTGATGTGAGCTATGGTTCTTTAAGAGCCAGATGAATACAGTGAGCCAACTAACGATAATTGTGTAGCTTGCTGATCACCAAAGCAAACAATAACACTAGAGTAAGCTACTCTGCGTTAAGGTCCTGGTTTTAGAGCAGGGGTCCCAACTTGTTTTACCCGTGAGCCATATTTAAATATAAAAAAGTTGAAGAGCAACATAAGCATAAAAAAAGTTCCAGGGGGTGCCAAACATGGGCTGTGGTTGGCTATTGGTAGCCCCTATTTGGGCTGACAGCCTACAGGAGGCTCTGGTTTTTATGGGTTTTCAACTAATGCTTTCCTTCAGACCAGGAATTGAAAAATAAGCACCTGCTTTGAGGCCACTGGGAGCAACATCCAAGGGGTTGGAGAGCAACATGTTGCTCATGAGCCACTGGTTGGGGATCACCGTTTTAGAGGATTTGTGAAAACATTCAATATGTGATTCTTTTTTATGATTTAAATTACCAGCTTAGAGGTTTTAAGTTTTCGGAAGCATTTTTCAAAATTTTGTAATTTTTTTGTATACATCTGCTTTCACTTCACAAGACACAATAAACCACATTTTGCATAGCAGCAACCTAGGCAGATGGGGAAAAACGTCAATGTTTCTGAGAGAGCAAGGAAAATGTACCCCATAAGTGTCTGATCCAATACATGTGTACCCAGACTGTTACTGCAAATAGAGAGGGCTATCAAAAGTGCTTTAACACTGACTAATGTATCCCAAGTCTATAGGGCTAATAACATTGCTTAGTGACTGGTCTCTGCTACTTCCTTGCAAGCAACACAGAAATTTTACTTTAACTTACCCACTATTAGTGATGGGCGAAAAATGTGCGAAATTCGCAAAAGATTTGCGATACGCCATTTTTTTGATGCCGGCGTCCGTTTTCGGAAAAAAAATTTTGACGCCGGCGAAATTTTGACACTAATTTTTGCGGGCGTTCCGCAAATTTATTCACTGGCGGCGAATTGTGCAAATTCGCCGCAAATTCGCGCCTGGGGAATAAATTCGCCCATCACTACCCACTATCATTTCTAAGCATCGCCCATTGCACACCATAAGGAAACCCCAATAAAAGGCATCAGTAGTAATAGTGTTTTAGAAGATATACTGTATAGTAATGAATACAATAGAATAATGGATAATTCTTAGATTTGCATTTTAATTTATGCAACTAATCAGCAAAGCATGCAAAACTAATTCAATTGATAAGTAATGTGCTGTTACAACATTATGCTGGAAAAAAAGCAATGGCTTAGACCTTATATTTGCTGAATACACAGAAAAGTGCATTTTATGGTAGGGACAGTGACTGTGGTACGTAATAAACAGTGGCAGTATAAAGGTTAGCATGTAGCTATAAGGAACTGTTTGCATTTTACTGACATCTCTGCATCTGCCAAGTGTCTGCTTGTCTAGCGAGAGCATAGCACTTGGTTACACAGTGAGTGCCCTTGAGCAGGGTGTCCTGCCACATCATTGGATTTGTCACTGTGTGAATGCAGAGCAAGCAGAGATATTTTCTGATAATGAGGTTATAATGCTGCTGCAAAAGGCTTTTAGGCCTGAGGTGCAGATCATTCATTTAAGCTGTCGCTTTGTAATGGTACAATATCTTTCTGCTCTTTTTTCTCTTCTTCTTCATATGTGTTTCTTACTCTATTTCTTACTCTTTCAGTAATGTACTCACTTATTTGTTACAATCCTTGGAGCTTTATGATGGGAGGGTTGGGTAAAATTGTTAATAGATACATAAAATGTGTCCCTTCACTTACGATGGCCATACATGCACAGATATTACATGCATTAATATGGGCAAAAGACTTAGATAGTGGTTGGCTCGTTGATCGTGTAGGACGGAAAATTTTGATTGGGTGCCTTTGAAGACGAATCAGCATCGGCCACTGTTTACTTCTGAATGAATCTTTAGATACAGGTTGGATTCTATTATTTCTACCTGTATATCTATCGAATCAGCTCTAAATGTCTGTAATGAAAACAAATGATCGCAGGAAAATATCGATATGGTAACGTGTATAGCCACATTTACATGCTGATGGAGAATTTAGGGATGCAAGATTACCACCAATGATACTTGGATACTCATGCTCTTCAGTTGTGTAATGATAGTAAAATCATTACTGGGAATGATCATCAATCCATTGGGGAACATGTTTATTTTCTGGAAGAAACTGGCTATTTATCTCTGTTTACATGAATCTGCATATCAGTTTAGCTTTGACCCAGCCTCCATTGATCGAGTCTGATAATGGCAGGGTTAGAGAACCTGAGACACTTAGATGAACCTGAGACATCCTTGTGTCAGTTTGTCAGAATTGCTTGAACATGAACAACTGAACGCCATTCTGTTGTATGGGGTGTTAGAGCTTAGTACCAGCTCACTGAGCTCTAACACTACTCTAAATCATTAAAAGCTAATGCAAGTTAAGGTAAGGATTACTTAATCTGGATCTTTTCTGAGCTGAAAAGAATTGTTCCAGCATGTAAAAGATCTTCATAAATCTGAAGGCATCTGTATTTTCTATCAAGGGTTAATATTCATATCATTGCTGCTCGATAAAAAATACAGATGCTCAGTAGACCCCTGAATTCAATATTCTAGTGTCTCAAACACTGCTAATTTAATATTTGATCAGGAATGAGACCATTTGTCTATATATAACAAAGTTTCAGTGACTAATTGCAATACAAAGCTGCAGTGAGTGAAACTTACTTTGCAATGCAGTATATGTAACGGTTATATCCAATGTAACATCTGTCAAAGTTAGGGAGCTTCTACATATACTGTACATTTGTGAATGCTAATAATTATAAATCAGCATTTACTTTCAATAAGGTTCAAGTAACTTTGCCATGTTACTGCTCTGCTACAGGATGCTTCACATCACTGTCTGTACTACTGAACAACTGACTACTCTACTTTATAGTGGGGAGGTATATGCAAGTTTTGCAAGAAATTCATGCTGCTGAGAAGGCAATATAATCTGGTTGGTGCATTTTATAAAAGGGAATTGTCAGATGTACAAAGTAGGAGATAAGAACACATTTAGCCGCATTTCAGAACAGCTCATTATTATTAATGATGACTTACAAGGAGGATGTTTGAAATGTTTTCAAGAACGTTTCAGCCTTGTGTTTTCCAGGGAAATCAGTCACATTAGCATCTTAAATGTCAGTGAGGTGTTTTCTGGCAACTCTGCATTATTCACCCAAACAGCATGAAAAACAAATGAAACTACAACAAGTATTCCATTAACAAGACAGGTTTAATTTAAACACAAGGGCTGGAGCATTAATAGTTGCAAAATTGTGCCTGCTGTATATTTTGCATGTGTCGCTCCCCTCTAGTGGGGTGCAATAGCAATCTGCACTGTTGCTTCCAGTATTTAAAGGCTGCTCATAAAGCTCAATAAGTTCAGTGCCCCAGATATACTTTGTACCCTTCTGACACCTGTCAGATCACATGCTTTTATAAGGAATGTACAGTATTGTAATGGAAATGGAAGTCGGTACTCACATCCAAGATGGCGATGGCGTCCAAGATGGTGACTCCTTGCCTCTCCATGTGGATCCTGCAGGTCGCAGTGCTATGACGCCAGCGTCTTCCCGCCTGCCGATTGGTCGCCAGCGTCGGAATGGACGCCGGTGTCAGAACGTGCGTCGGCGTCAGAACGCCAGGGTCGGGATGCCAGCGTCATGATGCCATTGCGCCCAAACTTTTGGCACCAAAGCCTGGCCTATATAAAGCAATCTGGACATTGCAAACATTGCCCAAGTATAGGTTTAACTTTGTGCATTCCTGGGTGTGCTATTACGGATTCATTGATTCCTGTGTATCGACCTTGCCTGTTATTACGTATTGACCCTTCTCTGCCTGGATTGAACTATTGCCTGGACTTTCGACCACTCTCTTGCCTAAACCTACTGATACCGCAAACTCTGGTTTATCTACCTCCCTCCTCCTTGGTCCGCACTCCAACTGTGCCTTCGGGCCCTTACAAGTATGTGGCTGTCAACTTGAGACCCCTTATGTGTTGGGCTAAAACTAAAGCTTGAGTGACATTTGCTGTCAGGTGCAAACCAGAAATTGGGCACAAAGAGGTTTACATGACAATATTTCCCAAAAGCTCATTCCCAAAAGCTGCACATAATTTCTTGTTGATCCAGGTGGGTGGGTGGGTGAACTTTAAGGGAAATAGGAGCACAGTAGTTTGTTAACCCTCTAGGTGTGTCTTTAAGCTGCTAATATCCAAGTTTAGATACCATCTTTAGAAATGTTAAGCTTTTATAACAGATTATTTACATCAGAAGAATTAAAAAAGTCAAATGATGTATGGCTGCTCCAGTAGTCTTTGGGGGGTTATTTGAAAAACTCTAAGTTTTTGTTTTTGTTATTTTTTAAAACTAAAATTATTTTTGATTTATTAAAGCCCGATGCTAGAAAAAGCCCAAACCCTAAAATCCACCATTTTATACCTGCCAAGGTTGTGTATAAGTCAATGGCAGAGGTCCCTATCCTATTTGGAAGTTTCTGTTGTCTGCACTGGAATTAGTCTGAACATCTGACATTTTTGATCTTTTTGGGCAAAAATCCGAAACCCCCCCTCGAAAAAATGTACGATTCGGCTTTTTGCTCGATTTTATCGAGTTTTTACCCGAACCATTTGAATCTAGCTTTTTTAACAATAAATAAGGTAAAATCGTGTTTGGTTGCTGTGGTTTTTTTATTTAAATAATGGTTTAAATTTGGATTTTACTAAACCCCCCTCCCGGCAAGTCATTATAATTCTAATGTAGTTTTTAATGGATTTTTTTGTTTTATGAAGTTAATAAGTTGATGTAGTTCGTTTCCTGGCTGCATGTTAAAATATAAAACTATAGTATCCATAATTGTATTTTGTGGACTACATTATAGTTCTGAATAGTTACGCACAATTAGGGACAATATTTGCTGAATAATGTAGCCTACAGTGACTAGTCATCTGATAGTTGTTACTGTTCATGATGCTAGTAAAATAATAAATGAAAATATCTAGTTGGTTGCTGTATGTTAAAAGTCTAGGGCAAATGTTTCTGTTGTACTGGGGCCTGCTATGACCGCTATCCAAGAATTACATTTTCTTTCAAATAACATATATCAGAAAACTCATGTGGGCCTGATGAATTCCCATGTTTCAAATGAAATATAAAGTTTAAATACTGATACATACAGGCTACAACAAAGGATAAGATCATAGACCAGATCAAAGGAATTTTAGCAGCCACAGAGAAATTGCTGTAACATGATAAGGTGATAGCCTCCAGATTCAAGTTTAGAATTTCTGAACACATACGTAGCATAGAAGGATAGGCGAACATATGGGATTGGTTTTAGACACTTTCAAAGAAAAACATATTGCTTCTATTTCATAAAAGTTTTAAAACCAATACTGAGTGGCTTTAACTTAAGGAACATGGGTTGAGAACTACAAAGTATTCCTTTATTTACATATGGCCAACTAAGCATTCAGAACCATTGGTTTAAGTGGTACCTGAGAAAGTTCCTTGGCACACACTACATTCGAGCGAATTGAGCAAGGCCTATGCAGAGACACTTGCTCAGCCTGCTCAACCCTCAAGCTGACTGATATCCATAGTATATGGATATCCTGGATATCCATCTGGATTGTGGGGCTACCATACCTTGAGGTTGTTGGGCCTATGAGGCTTTCTTTTGTCTTGGATAGTTTTATTTGTCATGTCCCTGCTTCTTTTCTGATGCCCAAATCTACTAGAGTAATAGTAACATTTGAAGATTAGAATAAAAAATATACATGTATGGGATCCATTATACTGAAGCTCATTATCCAGAAAGCTCCAAATTATGGGAGGCCATCTCCAATAGACTCAGTTTTTTGGGAGCATTCTAATTAATTTTAATAAATAAACAAACATGCATTATGCTAAAGCCATGAACTGTACAGTGGGTGGACAGGAATTGCTGTAATGAGTAGTCTAGAAGGATTCATATTACAAATCAGTCAGGCTAAAACACTTCAAATATCTTAATGATTAGGTAGAGGATTGTGTGAGTTTTTAAGAACTCTTAAGAAAATAACAGTGGGAACATGATTTGCCTTTATTTTAGTAGACTTAAAGTATAAAGTTCCAAATTACAGAAAGATTTGTTATCTGGAAAACTCCAGGTCCAGAGCATTCTGGATAACATACCCCATACTTTTTTACATTAGAACTGGACTTTAGGGCTGTTTTTCTGCCTGTTTGCTCTCCATATACATTCCCATACTACTGGAAGCTGCAGTCTAGAACCAGCAAACCTCTATCTCTCTACTCTTCTGAATACTTAGAGATCAAGTAACCCAATGTCATTAGGGTTATTCTCATTCTCGGTGAGACTACAATTTTAGCATTTTTGTACTTTTTATAGCCTATCTTTATATAGAGGGCTTGTCCTGTTCATCTTCCACTCTGAAATCCAGGGTTACTTTACTTTCCCATTGTTCTGCTGATGGGCTGCTGGGGAAGAAAGGGAGGGGGTGATATCACTCTAACTTACAGAACAGCAGTAAAGATCGACTGAAGTTTATCAGAGCACAAGTCACATGACTGGGGGCAGCTGGGAAACTGAAAATATGTCTAGCCCCATGTCAGTTTTCAAAATTTTATATAAAAAAATCTGTTTGTTCTTTTGAGAAACAGATTTCAGTGCAGAATTCCCTTTAAAATATTTTTTTACATCATAGTTAATTGTAAGGTGAACTACCTGTTTAAATTAACAGGCTCCCATTCACAAACTCCAGCAAGCTGACAGTATTTACTGTCTGTCCCTAGATATAATTACACTTACACTTAAAACCCTCAGACATATGCTATATATCAGAAACCTTTTTATCTTCATTAGAACTCTCCTAAACAAAACCCTTACCACAAACCACCTCTGTATATTTAAAGTCAATTCTTTCCTGACTGCAGGGACATCAACAATCAATTACATTAAATACACAACAGAGGTCAGAGCAGGTTTCTTGTGACAATGTTGTGTTTTTAAAGAAAATTTTAATTTGTCTCCTATTGTTTTAATAAATCCTGATACAAGCTTTCATGTAGTCCAGTATCTCATGTGTTATCTGTTATTTGTGTGTATGGCCACGTTGGCATTCTTGCTAAAATAATCATCCACAACTGGACTATTTTTCACTTTATGTATAGCTATAATGTTTGCAGAATGTTTTAAGCTGACAAGACTTGTGTGTTCATTATATAAAGCACTTAAATCCTTGGTGAAAAAAAATGTTCAGGGTCTCTGATGTGAGCTAAGTAGCAAATCATACAGAATAGGTTAACTAGTTAACTATGCCAAAAAGGGTATAAATCAGATCTCGCCTCTTGTGGCATGGTTTTAGTCTCACAGCAGGCCCTTTTTCAAGTGAAAACACTTGAACCCTTGAAAAAGGGCCTGTGAGCCCGAAACACAGTTACATAGTTACATATTTAAATTGGGTTGAAAAAAGTCCATCAAGTTCAACCCCTCCAAATGAAAACCCAGCATCCATACACACACCCCTCCCTACTTTTAATTAAATTCTATATACCCATACCAATACTAACTATAGAGCTTAGTATCACAATAGCCTTTGATATTATGTCTGTCCAAAAAATCATCTAAGCCATTCTTACAACAAACAACCCAACCTTGACAGTCTACCCTCATAATTTAAGTATTCCGTCCCTCTAACCAATTTAGTTGCACGTCTCTGCACTCTCTCCAGCTCATTTATATCCCTCTTAAGGACTGGAGTCCAAAACTGCACTGCATACTCCAGATGAGGCCTTACCAGGGACCTATAAAGAGGCATAATTATGTTTTCATACCTTGAGTTAATGCCCTTTTTTATGCAAGACAGAACTTTATTTGCTTTAGTAGCCACAGAATGACACTGCCCAAAGTGTTATCTACAAAGACCCCTAGATCCTTCTCATTTAAGGAAACTCCCAACACACTGCCATTTAGTGTATAACTTGCATTTATATTATTTTTGCCAAAGTGCATAACCTTACATTTATCAACATTGAGCCTCATTTTCCAGTTTGCTGCCCAGTTTTCCAGTTTAGACAAATCACTCTGCAAAGTGGCAGCATCCTGCATGGAACCTATAGTTCTGCACAATTTAGTATCATCTGCAAAAATAGAAACAGTACTTTCAATGCCCACCTCCAGGTCATTAATAAACAAGTTGAAAAGCAAGGGACCTAGTACAGAGCCCTGCGGTACTCCACTAACAACACTGGTCCAATTAGAAAATGTTCCATTTACCACCACTCTTTGTAGTCTATCTTTTAGCCAGTTCTCTATCCAGGTACAAATACTATGTTCCAGACCAACATTCCTTAATTTAGCCAGTAACCTTTTGTGTGGCACTGTATCAAATGCTTTAGCAAAGTCTAAGTAAATCACATCCACTGCCATCCCAGAATCGAGGTCTCTACTTATATTCTCATAAAAAGAAATTAAGTTAGTCTGGCAAGATCTATTACGCATAAAACCATGCCGGTACAAACTCATAGTATTATGATTTGCTATGAAGTCCAGTATTTTATCCTTTATTAACCCTTCGAAAAGCTTTCCTACCACTGACGTCAGACTAACCGGCCTATAGGTTTGAGGCTGAGAACGGGATCCTTTTTTGAACAGAGGCACCACGTTAGCAATTCGCCAGTCTCTCGGCACTATGCCAGATCTCAATGAATCCTGAAAAATTAAGTAAAGAGGTTTGGCAATCACAGAGCTAAGCTCGCTAAGTACCCTGGGATGAATACCATCTGGCCCTGGACCTTTGTTAATCTTAACATGTTCTAGTCTCTTTTGAATTTTCTTCATGTGTGAACCATGCATCATTAGTTGTATTACTAGAATTGGGACTGTTAAGAAGGAAACTTCACTGGTTCCTCATTTGTGTAGACAGATGAAAAATATGAGTTCAGAATCTGCACTCTTATTTTGTTTTCAACCAGCTGACCCCCCTCTGATAGTAAGGGTCCCACCCCTTCCTGCTTCATTTTTTTACTATTAACATATTTAAAAAATAATTTTGGATTTTTTTTCTGCTTGCTGCAATATCCTTTTCTATATCAATTTTAGCTTGCCTTATAGCTTCTTTGATTTATTGGCCTCCTTGTACCTTATAAATGTTTCGGCTATACCAGCTAACTTGAAAGCCTTAAAAGCACATCTTTTCTTACCCACCTCAACACCAACGCTTCTATTGAACCAAAAAGGTTTTGCTTTGCATCGACGTTCCTTGCTTAAAAGTGGAATATACTGACATGTCATGTGGATGCACAATAAAAGCTTAATTGCAGGTATCCTACTGTTGTGAGTGCTTGCCAAACCTATAATATAGTGATGCTACAAAGGATGTTGGTGACGGAGCATCCAGGGAACCACCACTAAAACTACCATGTACTAAAACAAAGACTAATCTGTGTAACTCTACTTCATGGACCTATTCAAATTGACCTAAGCATAAGAGTACGAACAAAGTTTTACTAGACAGAAATGAATGCTAGCGAAACTTTGCTATGAAATGCTTGCAACTTCGCATTTTTATGTATTGCTGTAGTTTGCACCTGTTGAAGTGGCCCAAAGTGTGAAGGAGTTCACTGGTGAAAATTCACCCCTTTATGTCTATATAAAAACTGCCTACCTACTAGCTTATCCAGAGTAAGGCAAAAAAAAAAACCATCTGAAGTCTCTTCAATTTGCCTCAGATGGGAAAAAATTCCTTCCTGACTCCAAGATGGCAATCGGACCAGCCCCTGGATCAACTTGTACTATGAGCTATCTTCCATAGCCCTGTATTTACTCCCTTGCTAAAAAAAAACATTTAACTCCTTAAAGCTATCTAGTGTATTTGCCATACAAGTCACTTCCGAATCGCCAAATTCAGAAATTTGAAGCAACTCGTATGTCACCAGCAACGTACAAGATTTGTCACCCATGCTAGAGGAGATTAACTGTAGAGTAAGTAATCTCATCTTGTGTCAGGCCTCTTAATAATAAAGATTACATATAATTATATTTTTCAGACATATGATCACTACTGTACAAGGGCATACCTACAGAAGAAGCAGGTCTTGTGACTGTTGGGTGGCCCTAGCAGTTATAGGAAGCCCAATGTGGCTTCATTTATAAGCAAGTTTAATGCATTTAATAAATGTGTCCTTTTCTCAAAGTTTATGGGGGTCTCTTTACTAATTTTGTTGTTGAGACCAGTGACTTCTTGTCAGGCCACTGCTGCTGTTGTATTTGGCATACAACTCGGTTCAGAGTGTCCCAAAATGCTAGTCCCCACCACTGCAGAATTGAAGGAGGTGTTGCCACTTCTTATAAAACATTTCTACAACTGGCTTGGCATTAGGTAACAGGCACAATGCTGCCACCTTTCCCTCTTCCACACACTTATCTCCAGCCATCATACTTTCGGAAATGCACATGTGATGAGAAGGGTATCATAGATCAGTGTGTATAGGGTGGCAACCTATACCATCTTGTGTATGATATACAGCAAGACTTAAAAAGGGTATTTTACACAAGGTTTCAGGGAATACATTGAATCCAATATAATTTTATGGTTGGAATGGAATGGCAGACAAAGTTATTATCTAACGTCACTTTTTTCTTTATGAGTTATATTGGATAAAAGATTGAAAGCTATAAGATGCTCCATAACTTTCCATCGTTGCTCACGTCGGCATGGCATAAAGCATTTCTCTCCCAAACAAGCCTTGTTGCAATGAGACTGAGAAAACACATTTGTAATTACTCAGTAATCTGGATCTGAGTTCCAGTTATTGATTTATCCAAAGTACTGATCTATTTACAGATGGCAAATAATTGTTTTTTGCCAATCTTTAGCCTTTTAATTACCGTAATATGAAATCTGTCTTGTTTTCCACTCCAGCTATTACGAAAGCAACAGAGCAAGCCATGGATTTTTTCCCCCTTCTGTCCCATTGAGTGAAACAAAATGTTCTTTATATTCCCGATCAGCGAAGTGGCAAGACTGTGAGGAGCATATTAATTTGGAAGCAGAGACTATTTTCTGAACACTGTGTCACCTCGCAGTAGGTAAATGGCCTGTAGGGTCCATTGTGAAGATTCATATGAACTGATGACCTTAGCCATGTTGTTAAATGCTTGGATGGCAAATCAAGAGGAGGCAGCAGTGAATGAAGGCCTCAAATACAATAGCTTATTTTAGCACAAAAGGTTAATTATATTGCATTGTATTTATGGCACAGAAGTTCTTTCAGCCTTTTCTCTACTAAATTGATGGTGTGAAGCAATCTATACCCCAGCCACTGAAAGACAGCCGGATATGGATGTTGTTGGACTGCAACTGTTAGGGTTTGTGTCCCTAGCTATCATCTAGCTAGCTATCCTTCCACACACACACACACACACACACACACACACGTATCTATATATACATATATTTATATTTGAACCTTCTTTAAAGTGACCTTTTAACAGCCAGGATAGGTCTTATATATCAAAACATACATTTAAACATTCAACAAATAAATGTTCTATAGGCAGAAATAACATCATGTTTTTTTGAGAATATATTAGTTGTTTATGTAGTTTCACTTTTTCCCTTTATGAATTTTGAAAGCAAAGCAGCACAGTAATTCTTGACCTTTTCATCATTTGGGTTGCCTGCTCCTAACCTCAAATTTGTTTCGCCCTCTCCCTATAAACGCTTTTTGCAAAAGGTAGCACTTTTGTTTCTTCAAGGGCCTGTAAACTCACCTAGATTTTTGTCAATCACTTTATTTATGGCCCTGGCAAGAGTGGAGCAAGAGTTGCGGTTGAACTATAACATGGTGTAGTCAGAGCATGCTGTGTCATCATGATGTCTTTATATTACTAATCAACATAATGGTATATATACGTAGAACAAATGAGACAGAGAGAAGGAAACTGTATTGGAGTCTGAGAACATGTGGTGAATACTTTCATTTTATTTTAACCTTTTCTTTTAAATGTTTTAAAAAGTGAAGCATTTTATGGACACTTATTCTGTATTGCTGGAAAATTGCCATAATTCAAATAGATTCTTAATGTTCCAAATGATTTGCTCATTTTCAGTTTTTACTGATCTAAGCTTAGATGGTAATATTTTTATGTGAGCATACTGTATTATAATTGAATGTCTCATCTGATCATATTTTATGCAGAAAGAAGAGTTGCAATCCTAAAGCCATTCCCTATACTAATTAAGTACTGTACACTCATTGCTTGTTTTAATGCTTTTGGATGCTCACTGGGCTAAAGAAAGGAACATTAAGATTTGAAGCAAGGAGAAAAAAAAGGAAAAGGATGCAATAAATTAAGAACAGGAAAAGACAATATTGGAAAAAAAAAGGCAAAAGAGAGCAGGGAAACAAAGGTGGGATAGAGAGGATAAATCAGCGCAGGATAGTTTAAAAACAAAGAAAAAGAGCAAAATGAAATTAGAGGATACATAGACCTAAAAAAGACAATAGGATTAAATGGCAAACGTGAATGCATGATAGGAAGAGAAAGAAACAGAGATAGGCTGTGGGTAGAGAGGAAAGATACAATATTTTAGGGGGCAAATAATTTTATAGGTAAATTATATGTGTGTGCATGGTATCTAACTCCATGAAAACAAACTTCATCTGCCCAGTTCCTTTCAGGCTGAGCCCACTGATATTTGGATGTTGCAAGTTCAGGTTTTCGCAGGGCTAAGGATCATTAAAGGGGATCTGTAACCCCCAAGAAATAATTCCAAATACTATTTTATTATATTAGTCAAGCAAAATAGATTTCACTTACACTATCTGCATATTCAATTTTTTTTCTTTTAGTCTTGGGATTTACAATCACAGCAAGCAGGCAGGCACCATTTTGTCGACACGGTTATTAAGGCAAACTTTTTGTTGAGCCCAAATCTTGTTTATGCATCAGAATGTTTCACCTGATACCCATGCCCATTCACTGGCTTCACAATTAGAGGGAGGGGAAATGTCAGAAGTGCAGTGACATCTAGATAATGCTGTATGGAAATTGAAAGTAATTGGCTGCCACACTTCTATTTGCATAGGGGAGGGGCAGATAATATATGATTGACAGCTGAAACTTTATTTAAATGAGTTTACAACACGTATGGCTGTTTTAATACGATATTATAAGCTTTTTAGGTTTGGGTGATCCCTTTAATTCCAATTCTGTGTGCTAATGAGTCATGTTTGTACATTTTTTTTATTTATTCTTTATTTTATCATTTTCACAAAATAGAAAGAGAGAAAAGGGGGGGTAGAGAAAAAGAAAGGAGGGTAACGGGATAAAGCATAATCCGTATTCCATCAACAAGTTGAAAAGCATTATCCAACAAAACAGCATTATTTTACCTAAAGTTGTGTCCCAAATATTCTCTCTCATTGGCTTAACCCACAATGAACAATAAATTACCCTGTAGGGATTAGCCCAGCAACAGGAGAACAGTGACTCCCTGGATGAGTACACCGATTAAATCAGGCACAGTAGAACAATGGGTTTGAGTGAAACACGTGTGGATTTTTATTTAAACAGCCATATTTACACCATTTAGAGCTGGACAAAACAAAAAGGGTTAAACATAATACAAAACAGCAAAATAAACCCTTGCTAGCTTGGCAGCTAACTAAACATTCAGGCTTCCCTGTCTATCAGACCAGAAACAACCTTGCGTTGCTCTGGTCTCTACGTTAGCAACAGCAGTCTTTACCACACACAAAAGAAAGGTTTGTATCTCACCCAAAACCCCAAAAGTTTGCTTACCAAAAAAAATAAGTCTTTCACAGAACTCCCCAGCCTGATCTCTCACATCAGAACTGGTTCCAGGGTGGAGCCCAAACCCTAAGCAGGCTGGGAATTCTTATAGCAACCTGGATCAGCAGATTCGATTATGCTGAGCTCGTTAACTGGTCTGTGAGCTGCATTACCTGAAACTGAGAGCAAACTGCTTAAACCTGGGACAGACATACACATCATCCTGCACAAATCCACAAACTTTTACTGACCTGTTGTCACAACCCGTAAAATGAACCTAATTTATCACCTTTAGAGAGTTAATGATTCTATGAAGTTTATCCAAGCTGACCATAATTCCCAGAATTGCTCACTCTTGTTATGTATTATATGAGTAAATTCTTCCAATTGTTTAATGTCTTCTACAGTGGAAAGCCATTCAGTGATCGTTGGAGCTTCTGTCGATTGTTTTCATGCCAAATTTTTAATGTTGTCTTCGTTAAAGGATGATTGGAAATGTCCCGTCATAAAGAACTCTTTTCAATCCATAAAGTATTTTCTAAGGGGTATTTGACTAAGTTATTAATAATTCATGCCTAATAAGTCTGCAAAAGAACATGTATTTAGTATGTAACATGACCCAAAAGTGACCATGATCCTTGCAAGTTTGAGGCACTGGCTAAAGCAAAGTGCATATAGAAGGCTGATGTCTTAACGCTGGAGCTCTTACTTCAAAAAAATCTTCAACACATCTGTTTTATTGAGAATAGTATATGATAAGGCTTAAAAGCTGAAAGGAACGTGGTAGCAACATTGCACAATGACAATATCCCTGTCAAGACTTGTTAAGATATGTCACTATGTAATAAATAATGATGTATCATCCATGATCAGTCCGAGCCAGCAGAATATGAGAAATGAACATATTGGACTTGTCTAATTCTGATTAGAATCTTCTTGTCAGAATCATCTGGTGACAAGAGGGGGGAAAAATATTTATTAGATTAAGAAGTTGAGGAACAGATTGCGTAGGAGTATAAATTCCAAGAGATAAAAAGAGTATAGGGGATCTGCATTCTCTTTTTAACCCTCTCAACCCCAGTGGACCAAGGTTCTTTATAACTGCAATAATCATTTCTGGTGGCATTGTTAAATAATTAGCTTATATATACTGTAATAAACAATGACAGTCTCCAGGGAACCACTTTGATCAAAAGAGATGCAGACAAAATTTTAAAAAAAATGTTGTAAACATTCAGTAATCCCTTTTTACATAAATAAATAGGCCTTGTAGACCTCTGGTTAAATACGAACAATCTGGTCATTTAGTTAGTGAGTGAATGGCCGTCATGTATTGATGCAATAATTTGGCCCATCAACTGGCCAGTAGATCAGCAGAAAAACCACAGCTTTGTGGCTTACCAGGAGATTGGCATTCTCATACACACCTCAATGGGTGCCTAGATTTTCCAGATCACTCCAGCATTTGTTTATATAAAAAGACTTGGTCATTCCATTTAAAGATTGACATTAATTCAATTTGTCGTCTTAATTCTGGATGATCAGATTTGGAAGTTTTGCAAAGGGACTTTTTTCAGAGGAGTCACTTGTCAACTACCTGTTGTTTACAGATCTATAGAACTTAAAATCAATTGTAGAGCATTCAGTACATGTGGTTATATTGTTTCTATAGAACGACAGTGTCCTTCAGTTAACATTTACCATCAGATCTTATACCTGTCATTAATCTGATGAGAGGAGTTGCAGAATTATGAGATACCAGGGCTTCCTTTTGTATCTTTCCCTGTATACCTGCCTTACATCTGCACCTAATCTAAGAAATTCTATGAACGTATTTCATACATTTGACTGGGATACTAAGGCCTTGCTAACAATTCTTTCATCCATGAGGTGCACATTTCAGCATTTTAGAAGGTAACCCCTCTCGAGTACAATAAACCTCACTGTATGCTTCCTAAAAATAATGAATTCCATTGGTAGAACAGCCTGCATGAATCTGCATATTAGATGTTCTGCTTTCTTTCTGTTTGTTCAGAAAGGCTTGATCAAAGAGTCTTTGACTTCTAATTCCTGAGCTGCGGATTTGTGGGAATGCAAAATTGTATTAGCGTGCTGCTAGCAGAGCCATGGTGAATTGTAAAGAAACCCAGGGTATGGATTATTTAATAGCACATAATCTGACTTAGTGGCATCATTAGCAAAGGCTGGAACAAGACATATGTCAGCCGAGTGAAACCATTTGCTAAATTCTAAAAGCAAATACATCTTATTTTCATAATTAAAACTATAATTAAATCTTAATGCACTGAGTGATTAAAAAAAGAAAAGTGTCTATAAATTAGATTTTGGTACAAGCTATACATGTCATGCTTGTCATTGAGTCTGTCAGTTCCATTTATGTTTTCTCTGAGAACTGTTCTACAGTATGGACCCTATCTGCCAATAGAAGGGGGTTCAAGGGAACATCTATGGGGGGAAATATCATTTTTGGGTAACCAATTAAATAGGGCTTACTATCCAGCAAGACTGCATTCATGAAGAGTGGCCTGGGGGCAGTATGTGAACATTCCTTTGGTTGCCATATAGTATTGAGATGTGCAAGCTAGGAGGCACCGTATAGGTCTGCACTGTGCGGCATCTTGCACAATCTGCTAGATTTAGTGCAAAGAGCACCCGAAATACCTGGATGCAGGTGTTCTGTAACTGAGGATTAAGGGGCACAATTTTTCACCCACTGGTGATCTAGCACATTTGTCTGGACAATGAACATATGACTCCAACAAACAGCCAAGACAATTTAGACCTGCAGGGGAATGGCAGCTATAATAAGGAGTTTTTTCATCTTGCGATTATACAGTACCCTTAAACAGCCAAGTGCTATTTGCTTTTCTTAACAGCAGCAGATGAGCTGTTTGCTAAAGATACCTATGGTATAAATAAAGTCAGATCACATATAAAGTGTGTATCAACTGTGGAATCTCCCGCCACTACAGTAACTATGAAACAAACTGCTCATCTGAATATGGTCTATGTCAGTCCCTTTGCTGCAACAATATAACATGGCTTTTCATACAGATAGAAAGTATGCACAATTTATTTCTGTGTGTCCTTGAAAGTAATGTATAATGGTGTGGTATAATTTCATCCCTACACAATAATGGTCATTTATGGGAAATAAACAGCCCAGTCATTACATTAGATATGGTACTATATCAGAGATGCATTTAGGTTATCACCACTAATATTTCCTGTGGCTAAGGGATAGGTTCTGTTTATATAAGCATCTATGTGAAGGTAAAATTGTATCAAAGCTCTTCAAAACAGATTAAGTTACCTTTTACAGTAACTTTTGTACAGATAGGTATACACACCAGCTATTCCTTATAATAAGAACAAATAGTTCTTATAGCACAAATCACTGTATTTAACCCCCCCCCACACACACACACACACATACACACCCACTATGCCTTGTATACTGTATTTGCTGGTGAAGTGAATTTCTGTGTTGGGTGGTTTCTGTGTGACACTCTCCCTTTAGATCTTGTTAATGGGTCTTATGATTGGATTAATTCATTCATGGTCTCATAATTAGCATTGCCCTGGGAGTCCCAACTAAATTGCCCATTAAGTGATATTACAAGGCATAAAAGCCTCTAATTAGAATTTCCTTTGATGCATCCACAACATATGTAGCTTCACAATGGCACAGAAAGGAATTTACGCAGGACAGAATTGTGGCAGTTAATACACTAATAGCATTTTTAAGATGAACATCACTAAAGGTTTGTTCCAAGATTTCATTGCAAAGCAGATTCATGCCAGAGATGAAAGTTCTCCTGGGAATTACAACTCCCACAATCTTTAGACATCCAAAATGCTGGTAGGTTAAATCTGAATTTAAAAAAAATATTCTTGCACTGCGGAAACTGCACCTGGAAGTAAATATGTCACCAAACAAGTGAGAAGGAATGAATAAATAAATAGAGTCTGAGGTTTAACGGTGATTCATTATAGGCCATGATAGGTTTAATGCTTTTGTGTCATACTTGATGTGACTTTGTTATATAAATGCAGATTTCCTTTTCTGTTTAGTTCATATTTTTTGCTTTGTAGCTTTGACGGCTAAATTCAATTTTAGGTTGTCATTTATAACTTAGAGGCATATCAGTGAAGAGCACAGGAACCCTCGTTGAACGTCTAAGAGGTATCTACTTCATCCAATAACTTATCTTGTCAAAACTTTTATTGATGGAAACAAAAACTGGGACCTTCTAGGAATCTGGCAGATGTCCAGCTTGCAGGGGAAAGGATATGAATTCACTTTATTGCCATACTTTTGATTTATAATACCAAAAATGATGCTTCTGTTGTTGTTATGAAACCCCCTCCTCCCACCTCCCAAATACATTTTGCACATTCTGTTTATGGCCTGGCATTTTAGAGAGAGAAGATCTGTCATTTATTTAACAGCTGATGACCGCAGACAACAGTGCGTGGGTTTTATTTTATTTATTTCTCCAATTTGTTACTAGTATAAAAGCTCTTGAAATATAGTGCAGTCTGAAGAGACAGTTTGTATTGACTGCCTATTTATCTCCAGGTGTCCTGTAAAAACCTCCATTTTGCAAATGTGTCCAGTAAGCCTATTAAAAGTCTTTGGAGGGGAGGGGAATCCCAGGTATTTGGGTTCTAAATTTATATTCTATTATTTATTTGTTAGATATTTCTGTTAATGTGTTTTGGAGTTGAGAGCTAAGCATCGAGCAGAATGCAAAGTGCATAAAACACATGAAACGCTATTCAACTGTATTTTGCAGCATGCTTTATAAATTAAGGGAAGGCTAATGAAATGGCAGTTGTTGACTTTAAACAGATAAATAAGTTATTATATGTTCCAACCATAGCTTCTGTGGGAAGTTAGTTTAGGTTTCTACAGAAAGGGTCACAATGGCCCAGCATCACTGGGACCTTCCATTTCCAGAATAGATAAGTTAACTCAGTCCAATACCAGATACAGGATAGATAGGACTCATATTTGCACAGCTATTCACTGGAGCTGATCAGTTCTGTGGCATAATCCATCATGAATTGTAATTGTAGCAAAAACATTGTTGCAAGATTAGATGCATGTACAGTAAGGTAGACTGCACAGCCCTACCACATTTATTTGGGTTACACTATGCCTCAGCTTGTAATTTTAGCTATAGTTCAGCAAAAATGATAGTAAATCTGTACAGTTTATTATCATATACTGCTTGCATCTACATTTATTTGCTAAATGTAATTTGCTACAACATATGCCATCTTACAATTCTGCCTATTAGGCTTAATCTAGCACCCATGTTTACTAACCCGCCATGTACTGATATTGCCTTGCAATTTTTGTCTTATTTATTTAAGCATAATAGCTTATTTTGGCTTGATTTCCAATAGTTGTGAGGTTTTAGAGCCCATTTAGGTCAAGTTCATAAATTGCTTGCCATCAACGCTAATATTCATAGGAACAATCAATAAATTATATTCCTAAAGTTATTATTAGCAGTTTATAGATGTAGTATTACATTGAAAATATGATCAATGTATTAGTTATTAATATATCCAATAACAATAAAGTTCCCCTATATATATATTCAATCATGTTCGCTGGTCATGTTAAAAAGTGACATCACATCTTGCCTATTATACAATTCCTGCTGTTATTTCACGTAATGTTACGCTTCAGGTGGGGATAGAAATGAGCAAATTGGGTGATTTGATAATTCTGGTGCTACACTTTAATAAACTGTGTAAAGTAGCTTATATAGTGCTGATGCCATAATAGGTGATAACAGGGGATGTAGAAACTGAAGAGAAAATACTAGTAGAAAAGGGAGGAAGAGACAGAAAGAGGAATGGGATTGGGGAAACGTAGAACAATATAGAGAATAAAGATGGTCAGACATTTGAAGAACCTTTCAATAGACAAGGTCACCAAATCAGTAGATATTTGTCTCATTTGGCCATCCCTGCACTGGACTAAATTGGGCTGATCCAGTCACAGAACTGGTGGGGGCCATCGGGTAAGAATCATATCAGCAGCGATTCAGTCCTCACCCAACAGGATTTTCAAACTTGCCCAACAAATATCCTGGTAACGGCCAAGTGTTGGTTGAGCAGTCAGTCCAGGGCACCCTATAAGCTGTCATCTCGCTATGGAGAGGTCTATCCTGCAGATTTTATAGGCCCATGTGTGACCAGCTTAAAGGAACAGTTCAGTGTAAAAATAAAATCTGGTTAATAGATAAGCTGTTTAAATTAAAAAATGTTTCTAATAGGCAGAAACCTAGGTATTTGTGACTGAGCAAGAAAACAGGTTTAGAATGCATGCTGGACATAAATCGGAATAGGAACAAAGCCTAGGCAGAACCAGAGGAGATATGACACAAAGATCCGATACCAAAGAGAGTTTAAAATGATATTTAGATAATGATAAACAATATAAAAGTAAATATCTTTTATACTCTGTGCTGTAGAAATTGCTCTTCACAGCAGGTACCCGGTAGTATTGAGAAAACTGTGCTCAAATTAGAGCAGCCATTGACAGTTAAGTACAAAATGTGCACTTGCACTAACGGACTACACCGATTCACTGTACTGCTGAAGCAATCTTTCTTCCATAATTTCACCAGGTTCTAAGGTTCTAATGGTACAGTTTTAATTTAGTTTAAAATGTTCACAGAATAGAGACAGGCAGATTCCATGGGAACATGCTACAGAATATTTTATTTTTTGTTTTGACCTACTGATGTGACCAATGTGTAAGCTCTCACTTTTTCCTGTCTTGGTTGGTGTATGGAAGAAAAACGATCCATTGGGGAAGTTGTGCTAGCCTCCACAATGTCATGTTAGCCTCTGTCAATCCCCTAGATTTAGCAAAATGCAGGCAAAAAGGGTCTCATATTGCCAGCATGGTGATGAAGGTTACACAGAGAGAAGGAATAAACCAAGTAATATGATATGTCAGGGATAGCCCATGTAGTGCTGTCCAGCTCAAAGTCTGTGAGATGGATATGGCTCTCCAAAGGATTTATTTGGCTCCTAGACAGCACTATTGTTTCAGAGACTGATATAAATAATACATGTATTTATGAATATAGTATTCCATCCCCCATAAGTTAATGGTTACTCTAAAGATTTTGTATATGACCCACTCTGCAATAAGCTACACCTAGAACAGGGACCTCCCACCGACTATTGGTATAACCTACCTGAACTAGCAGCCTACAAGAGGCTCTATTTGGCAGTACCCTTGGTTTATATCCATCCAAAACTGGTCCCCAAACTAGGAGTTAAAAAATAAGCACCTACTTTGTGGCCACTGGGAGCAATATCCGAAGGTTTGGTAAGCAAAATGTTACTCACGAACCACTGGTTGGGGACTAATGTCCTAGAATATTTAGGGTTATCTACATCTAATGCTCTTGTGTAATAAAAGGCACTGTTTGCCCATTAGCAGTATCCTTAACCCTTTAAGTGCCACAGAACATAGAATCGACGTTCTGTGGATCAAAGGACCAGAGTGCCACAGATCGTAGATTCTACGTTCTGCAGCACTTCTGGGTTTGCGAGCGGAGGAGCGGCTGTTAGAGCCGCTCGCTCCGTTCCTTCACGATCCCCTGCCCCTAGACAACGAGCAGAGCAGGGGATCAAGTGGCCCCTGGGGCGCGATCGCCCAGGGACCCCAAAGCAGCAGCAGGGACGCGTTTCCTATGCGTCCTGCTGCTGCCTACACTTCACTTCCGCCCAGCTCCGCCCCCCATGCTTGATGACGGTTGGAGCTGGAGATCTGCTGCGTGGGACCCTTTCTCATCGATCTGATGCATCTACCCCAGGTAAGTGTAACATTTACACACACAATAACACAGAAACACACCAACACACACTTATTACAGTAATATACACTTACATTCACACTTACACACACTCACACATAGATTTTTGGGGATTGGGGGGGTCACACACACTCACAGCACCCATGTACACTTGCACACGCACACACGCGCAAATAACATGCAATTTACCCGTTGTGCACATGCATATGTACATATATGGCTTTGTGGCTTTTTTTTTCTTATCGCATCGTCTCTTTTTTGGCTAAAAAAAATGTTTTATTGCTGTTCCGAATAGCGTATTCGCTAACCGTACTGTGCAATAGCTTTTGTATGTTATTTTGGTGGTTATATTGCAATTTTGGGTATTTTGGTGCATTTTTAGCCATTTTATTGAATTTTTAGCCATTTTATTGCATTTTCAGCTCTGCATTTGTGTTGTTCATTTGTTTCTGTCCGTATAATCGATTTGGCCCAGCTAAAATATTCAAACGGTAATTCTGGTGGCCGATTACACTAGTGTAAAAAAAAAAAAAGCATTGATTTTTGTGGTTTTATTCGTTTTTGGTGATTTATTTGCATTTCACACTGTTCTGTGTTATTTTGTTTTGCCTATGTAAATTTTATCTACTATATATCCATTTGTGGGTCTCTGTGCGCCACATAGTCTGGTAAATCTATGCATATTGGGCATCAAAGTGTTCAGTAGACGCCTGACGTTCATATTTAGGATGTTTTATGCTGATACGTTACAAAATGTGGGGCACATAATGGGGTAAAATAAAGCTTTGTGACGATTTTCAGAAATTTGATAAAAACCGCTACGTTCAGCATAGCTTTGCAGTTTGGTAGTTTGCAGTAGAAAGATGTAATTACCTGTTTTAGATTCTTCAGAATGTGTACTTTCTAAAAAATATATGGTTTTCTAGGGTCTCCATACTGTTAGGGGGTCTTATGGTGCTAATACACATACTGGGTGCGTCAGCCATGAAAATTTATATACACTACTGTCATTTGGGCGCCTCTGTACACCACATAGTTTGGTAAATCTATGCATATTGGGCATCAAAGTGTTCAGTAGACCCCTGTCATTCATATTTAGGATGTTTTATGCTGATAAGTTACGAAATGTGGGGCATATAATGGGGTAAAATTCAAGCTTTGTGACGATTTTCAGAAATTTGATAAAAACCGTTATGTTCAGCATTGCTTTGTAGTTTGGCAGTTTGCAGTAGAAACACATATTTACCCATATTGGATTCGTCAGAATGTGTACTTTCTGAAAATATATGGTTTTCTGGGGTCTCTGTACTGTTAGGGGGGGTCTAATGTTGCATAATACACACACCAGGTGCTTATATTGCAGCAGCCAGCGCGTCAGCTGTGAAAATGTATATACACTATTGTCATTTGGGGGTCTCTGTGCGCCACATAGTTTGGTATATCTATACATATTGGGCATCAAAGTGTTCAGTAGACCCCTGGCATTCATATTTAGGATGTTTTATGCTGATAATTTACTAAATGTGGGGCATATAATGGGGTAAAATTCAAGCTTTGTGACGATTTCCAGAAATTTGATAAAAACTGGTACGTTCAGCATTGCTTTGCAGTTTGGCAGTTTGCAGTAGGAACACATATTTACCCATATTGGATTCGTCAGAATGTGTACTTTCTGAAAATATATGGTTTTCTGGGGTCTCTGTTCTGTTAGGGGGGTCTAATGTCGCATACTACACACACCAGGTGCTTATATTGCAGGAGCCAGCGCTTCAGCTTTGAAAATGTATATACACTATTGTCATTTGGGGGTCTCTGTGCGCCACATAGTTTGGTATATCTATGCATATTGGGCATCAAAGTGTTCAGTAGACCCCTGGTGTTCATATTTAGGATGTTTTATGCTGATAAGTTACGAAATGTGGGGCATATAATGGGGTAAAATTCAATCTTTCTGACAATTTTCAGAAATTTGATAAAAACCGTTATGTTCAGCATTGCTTTGCAGTTTGGCAGTTTGCAGTAGAAACACATATTTGCCAATATTGGATTCGTCAGAATGTGTACTTTCTGAAAATATATAGTTTTCTGGGGTCTCTGTACTGTTAGGGGGGTTTAATGTCGCATAATACACACATCGGGTGGTTATATTGCAGCAGCCAGCGTGTCAGCCGTGAAAATGTCTATACATATTGTCATTTGGGGGTCTCTGTGCACCACATAGTTTGGTATATCTATGCATATTGGGCATCAAAGTGTTCAGTAGACCCCTGGTGTTCATATTTAGGATGTTTTATGCTGATAAGTTACGAAATGTGGGGCATATAATGGGGTAAAATTCAAGCTTTGTGACGATTTTCAGAAATTTGATAAAAACCGTTACGTTCAGCATTGCTTTGCAGTTTGGCAGTTTGCAATAGGAACACATATTTACCCATATTGGATCGTCAGAATGTGTACTTTCTGAAAATATATGGTTTTCTGGGGTCTCTGTACTGTTAGGGAGGTCTAATGTCGCATATTACACACACGGGGGGCTTATATTGCAGCAGCCAGCGCGCGTCAGCCGTGAAAATGTATATACACTATTGTCATTTGGGGGTCTCTGTGCACCACATAGTTTGGTATATCTATGCATATTGGGCATCAAAGTGTTTAGTAGACCCCTGGCGTTCATATTTAGGATGTTTTATGCTGATAAGTTACGAAATTATGGGGCATATAATGGGGTAAAATTCAAGCTTTGTGACGATTTTCAGAAATTTTATAAAAACCGTTATGTTCAGCATTGCTTTGCAGTTTGGCAGTTTGCAGTAGAAACACTTATTTACCCATATTGGATTCGTCAGAATGTGTACTTTCTGAAAATATATGGTTTTCTGGGGTCTCTGTACTGTTAGGTGGTCGAATGTCGCATAATACACACACCGGGTGGTTATATTGCAGCAGCCAGCGCGTCAGCCGTGAAAATGTCTATACATATTGTCATTTGGGGGTCTCTGTGCGCCACATAGTTGGGTATATCTATGCACATTGGGCATCAAACTGTTTAGTAGACTCCTATGTTTATATTTAGGATGCTTTATGCTGGTAATGATACATGGACAATACGATGCTGGAAAGTTGAAGCTTTGAGGCAATTTTCAGATATTTCACCAAAACCGCCAAATTTGGCAAAGCGTTGCGACTGAGTAGTTTGGGGCAGAAAGGCATGGGTACCCATTTTAGATTCTGTATAATGTGTACTTTCCAAAAATATATGGGTTTGGGGGGTAAACATATATTTCTGTGTTTTTACCCCACAAAAATGCAGTCAATGTGTTGATTTTTCATTAGCTGAAGTTACCCACAGGACAATTTGTATGTGCTAACTTCATTTTGGGGCCTCTAAATGCCAGATACTTTGGTAAACCTATGCACAGTGGGCACCAAACTGTCCGGAGGAACCCTGGCAATCATATTTAGGGTGCTTTTTCTTGGTGCGTAACAATACATGGGTGATATGGTGCTGAGAAGTTGAAGCTTTGTGGCAATTTTCAGATATTTCACCAAAACCGACAATTTTGGGAAAGCCTTGCGACTCAGTAGTTTGGAGCAGAAAGGAATGGGTACCCATTTTAGATTCAGTAGAATGTGTACTTTCCAAAAATATATGGGTTTGGGGGGTAAACATATATTTCTGTGTTTTTACCCCACAAAAATGCAGTCAATGTGTTGATTTCTCATTAGATGGTTACCCACAGGACTATTTGTATGCACTAACTTCATTTTGAGGCCTCTAACTGCCAGATACTTTGGTAAACCTATGAACAATGGCCACCAAACTGTTTGGAGGAACCCTGGCAATCATATTTAGGGTATTTTTTCTTGGTGCGTAACGATACATGGGTGATATGGTGCTGAGAAGTTGAAGCTTTGAGGCAATTTTCAGATATTTCACCAAAACTGACAATTGTGGGAAAGCCTTGCAACTCAGTAGTTTGGAGCAGAAAGGCATGGGTACCCATTTTAGATTCGGTAGAATGTGTACTTTCCAAAAATATATGGGTTTTGGGGGGTAAACATATATTTCTGTGTTTTTACCCCACAAAAATGCAGTCAATGTGTTGATTTCTCATTAGATGAAGTTACCCACAGGACTATTTGTATGCGCTAACTTCATTTTGAGGCCTCTAACTGCCAGATACTTTGGTAAACCCATGAACAATGGCCACCAAACTGTTTGGAGGAACCCTGGCAATCATATTTAGGGTGTTTTTTCTTGGTGCATAACGATACATGGGTGATATGGTGCTGAGAAGTTAAAGCTTTGAGGCAATTTTCAGATATTTCACCAAAACCGACAATTGTGGGAAAGCCTTGCGACTCAGTAGTTTGGAGCAGAAAGGCATGGGTACCCATTTTAGATTCTGTAGAATGTGTACTTTCCAAAAATATATGGGTTTTGGGGGGTAAACATATATTTCTGTGTTTTTACCCCACAAAAATGCAGTCAATGTGTTGATTTCTCATTAGATGAAGTTACCCACAGGACTATTTGTATGCGCTAACTTCATTTTGAGGCCTCTAACTGCCAGATACTTTGGTAAACCTATGAACAATGGCCACCAAACTGTTTGGAGGAACCCTGGCAATCATATTTAGGGTGTTTTTTCTTGGTGCGTAATGATACATGGGTGATATGGTGCTGAGAAGTTGAAGCTTTGAGGCTATTTTCAGATATTTCACCAAAACTGACAATTGTGGGAAAGCCTTGCGACTCAGTAGTTTGGAGCAGAAAGCCATGGGTACCCATTTTAGATTCTGTAGAATGTGTACTTTCCAAAAATATATGGGTTTGGGGGGTAAACATATATTTCTGTGTTTTTACCCCACAAAAAATGCAGTCAATGTGTTGATTTCTCAGTAGCTGAAGTAAAGTCCTGAACAATTTGGATGTGCTAACTTCATATTGGTGTCTCTAAATGCCAGATACTTTGGTAAACCCATGCATAATGGGTATCAAACTGTTCAGTGGACCCCTGGCAATCATATTTCAGGTGCTTTTTCTTGGTACCTAATATAGTTTGGGATATGCAGAGCAGCAAAATAAAACCTTTGAAATGATTTTTCAGAATTTTGAATTTTATTTTGAAAAACCGCTATGTTCAGACAAGCTTTTATGTTTGGTAGTTGGGAGTAGAGAGACATAGTTACCCATTTTGTAATCGGCAGAATCTGTACTTTTCAAAAATGTATGGTTTTCTGGGGTAAACCTATGGTTTCAGGATTTTTTGCCTTGGAATCTAAAGCATGCCGTTTTCTGCCTTAGTGCTTTCAAAATTCAGTAATATACTGCCGGGAGTTTTTGCTGTACAGAAGTCCTAAATCTCCATAAAACTATACATATCTGGTATTGGCACGTTCGAGAGACATAAGGCTTTCCAAATCAGTTGGATTTTCATCTGTAAAATGGAATATTATAAATTGATATACGATGAAAAATGGTAATTTTTCATTTTTTTTTGGTATTTAGCACTATAAGCACTATAAATTTTTTTGCACAGGTGGAAATACATGAAAACTCATGCAGATTTAGAAAGCTCAGTTTCTACCAAAAAAAACAATGTATAGTTTTCCTAGGTAAACTATAGGTTTCCCCTCAGAAAATGCCCCTAAAGTGAGAGAGCACAAAATGCTTAAAAATGGCTGGCATTTCGCGTAACCAAAGTGTGAAATTCTGCTAGCACTTAAAGGGTTAACAACTATTTTGCTTTTTAAACAAGTTACCAGTACATGCTTTCTGATAATTGGTTCCTTTGGGTGACTAGACCTGTAAAACATTTTATTATATAACCACATTTTTAACAGTGGGTCCTGGATGCCAGGTTCTCTAAAGACCCAGGTAACTGTAAAAAAAAAACTCTTTGGGAGTCACTGTTGGCTTTGGTGCTGGAGTGAAATAATGGTATGGTCATAGTAACCTGGCTGAAAGACAGTAATCATATTAATCATTGGATCACCTGTTTTATCTTCTTAAATTGAATTAGTATAGCCCAATTTATAGCCCGCAAAGATTCCGCTGCCAGCTCCCACATCTTGTGTGACATTCTTTACTTATTGTAAGCCCTTTAAATTAATTTCCCGATCAATTTAACTAAATTGGAATTTGCAGCAAAGTTAGACAAAGTTTAACAGCACACGTCCCAAAGAATGGCAAATCAATATGTTTGTATAATAATGTTTGTCAACAAAATATTTGTTTTCTACAGCGTGCTCACTCTTCTATGGGCCAGGCTAATGTAGTGAGATCTTATTTTCAATTTACATAAGCATTTACCATAAAGTTAACTATGTCTTTATAAGAAAATGTTTCATTTTGATGCACTACAATGTTATATTGACAGAATGTTAATTGCATTAACTGCAAACTCAAACTGCAAAGTTAAATCAAGTAAGGAATTATACAGTGTTTCATCTTCTAATGGCTTCTTGAATTCTCTTTAATTCTAGCTTGGAGATTTAACTTAAAGCTGCTTAAAGTGGTAGATCACCTTAAAAGTAACTACTAATATAATGTATTGTATGGTATCCTTCTGAAATATGTTGCTGTTTTTTTTCTATCTGCATTTTTCCAATGTCATACATTCCTCCTCCTTAGCAGCAACCGCCGCTCACCTGAAAACCAACCCACCCACCTTCTTGTTCTTTGTCGCTGGCATCTAAAATTTGGGAGCTTTGGAAGTATGCAGCAATTTAAATTTGCGTTCTGATTTCTGGGTTAATCTACCATAGCAGATGGGCAGTATTTTAATGCCAGAATGTAAGATGAATAGAAGAAGAAAATAATAACAATCATAATTTAGCTTAACAGTCAGGCCTGGATTGGAATTCAAAATAGGTTTTGGTATTCCGAATTACGGATGTCTCCCATAGACTCCATTTTATCCAAATAATCCAAATTTTTAAAAATGATTTCCTTTTTCTCTGTAATAATAAAACAGTAGCTTGTACTTGATCCCAACTAAGATATAATTAATCCGTATTGGAAGCAAAACCAGCCTATTGGGTTTATTTAATGTGTAAATGGATTTCTAGTAGACTTAAGGCATGAAGACCCAAATTACGGAAAGATCCATTATCCAGAAAACCCCAGGTCCCAAGCATTCTGGATAATAGGTCCCATATCTGTATAATCCTATGACTGGAAGGAACCAGAAAATAATAGGAAAGGCATTATACAGATTACCAAAAATGCTAGCAGGCACATGATTGTACCCACTAGAGCACCATCCGCTTGTGCAGTTGCACCATCTGCCTGTGTGATGGTTGTACCTATATTCAGTACTCAACTCTTAGGCAGGTCTCCCTTAGCTTCCACACATTACACATAACCACTCTCGTTCTTCCAATTACATGGCTAATGCAAACAGCACCCACATACAACATATTCACAACCCAACAGAAATCGTTTTACTTCTACAATTGGATGGGTTCTCCATTTGTTCTCCACTATAGAAAGTCTACTCTTCCATTTCATGTCCTTGTCAGGAGGTATGGAGAGATTTTTAAAAAATGGAAGGAATGGATCTATAATCTGGAATGCTTGGGACTTGGGGGTTCTGGATAAAGATCTTTCCATAATTTGGATCATAGTCTGCTAAAAATTATTTAAACATTAAATGAACCCAGATACAAACAATTTGTCCAAAAATACACCCATGGTCAACACATGCAGCTGTTCAATATGCAATAAGTGCCTCATTTTCTTGGTGTATTTTCTAACACAAAAAATTAATTCAGGTTTGACAAAAAACACAGCTTGACAATAAAAACATTATGTACCAGGCACCAAATCGTGTAGGAAAATTAACAAAAATAGGCACATTTAATTGTTTTGTTAGGGAACGTTGCAGACACTTTCAACTGCTTAGTCAATAGCTTTATTGACTTCACAGTTGAGAGTGTTTATTCTAATGAACCCCTGTACGATACAATTAAATGTTGAATATACCAAGTACTTTGTTTATATATATGCAAAAGCAAGAAACTTGACAGGGAAGGGTCACTTCTGAATGCAGCAACAATGAAAGCAACAGTTGCACTTACTGATACAATTCATTAAATGTACTTCCATCCAGACTGGCTCCCTACACTTACAATATAGTTTAGCCAAGCACCATTGCATCCATTCTATCTCTTCTGCTGAATCATGCACACTCTTGACACTGGCAGTAATTCTAGGGTTATCACAGCCAGATGTGTCATAATCACACGTGTGTGTAATTTTGACTCTGAGCACCAAAAATGACAACTCTGACTCTAAAAAAGTGAGCCACAACTTGAACCCAATCTGCTAACACAATTATTCACAACTGGAATGGTTTAAATATGTATTTTCTGAAGCTTTGATGCCAAACATTAATAGGAAAACCAAGGTATCCCTACCAATAAGGGATGGGCGAACTTTTCCGCCTTGTTTTGCAGCGGAAATGACACCCATAGACTTGTTTGGCATCGTGCATCAATAAAAAAAGATGCGCGTCCAAAAAAAATGTTGACGCCTATAGACTTTAATGGCCGTCCGCGATATTTCTCTGGCGGCGAATTTTTGGCGAAAAAAAACGGGTCAAATTCGCCCATCCCATGAAACCATCTTACATATGAATTCAAGAGGTCTTCTCTCGAGTTTGAAGTCAAGTATTCATACCTTGTGGCAAGTGAGCACACAAAATGTTTACAGGTAGAATGCAATAAAAGAACAAAAAAATCCAATAAAAGCAATAAAAATATGATTGCACTGAGGTATTGGTAGACATAATAACAGTTCCACTAGTCTCTTTGTGCAATAGTTGTTTTACAAGCCTCATAGCTTTAGAGAGGGGGGAAAAAGCCCCTTTGGATTAAGCAGCTGTTCAGTGTCCCCTTGATACATATAATTGGATAAACTATACTGGTAGCTGTGAATAAAGTTGTTTCTGTGTACATCTGAAAGAATGTGTGGATCTCAAGTTTATTTTTCCTCTAACTTTCCTCTAACTAATTTTTCCTTTAACTATAAGTCTCTACTGGTCTGTGACAGTGGTGTGTATTATAAAAGTTTAATATGGCCAGTTATTACTAAAAGATATCAGGCACCAAGTTACAAATAGGTAAATAATAAAGAAGTTATATAACACTTAAAGGAATAGTTCAGTTTGAAAATAAAAACTGGGTAAACAGATAGGCTGTGCAAAATAAAAAATGTATCTAATATAGTTAGTTAGCCAAAAATTTAATATACAAAGGCTGGAGTGAACAGATGTCTAATAAAAGAGCCAGAATCCAACTTCCTGCTTTTCAGCTCTATAACTCTGAGCTAGTCAGCGACTTGAAGGGGGGCCACATGGGACATTTCTGTTCAGTGAGTTTGTAATTGACCCTCAGCATTCAGCTCAGATTCAAAAGCAACAGATATGACCCATGTGGCCCCCCTCAAGTCTCTGATTGTTTACTGCCTGGTAACCAGGGTAACCAGTCAAAATAAACCAAGAGAGCTGAAAAGTAGTGTTCTGGCTGATATGCTATACATCAAATCACTCCAGCCTTTATATATTACATTTTTGGCTAACTAACTATATTAGATACATTTTTTATTTTGCACAGCCTATATATTTAGCAAATTTTTATTTTTACACTGAACAATTCCTTTAAGGTTTTGAAGTTTGCCAGTATTATCAATATATTATTGAGCTTGTCAAAGCTGCATTTACAAACTTTACCAAACCAGTGGATTTTCTTCAGAACCTCCTTGAATGTCCATCATTGTCCAACAGTCCAGCAGTGCTTGACTTGGTCATCGTGTTCTAGTAAACAGGAAAGAAATTCAGTTAAAAAGTTATAAATTTACACATTTAAAAATGACACACTATCACTATTTATCCTTTTGACATCACAATATTTAAGAGGTTTTGAAAGAAATGTAGGTTTATTATTAGCCACCAAATTGAATCTTCTAGGCCTTCAGATCTATCATTACTGCATTCGCTCTCTTTCTATATAAGTAATGATCGGTTCTTGTGTACACAGTAATGATATTTCATTGTAATATGCCTCGCTGCATTTGCTTCACTGAGTTTGGCCTTCAGGCCTAAATTTACCATGCTATGAAACATATCTCTAATTATAGAAGATTAAAGGCTACTGGGAAGCATTATTATGCCTATGTGCTTGTGTTATTGCATTTTGTTATATACAGGGTCACGCCTTATTGCTTTTGCAAAGTGTTCTTTGTCTAATGACTCTCTGTCTGGCAATAGTAGACCTCTTTATCTCTTCAGCTTATATGTACAAATAAACTACATGACTGCATATCAGGCATCACAGTCAAGTGAAGATTTTGTATGTACATCTGTTATTTCCTTTCGAGAATACCCAACATTCCTCCTAATGCTTTGCAAGACTGACAAATTAGAATATGCTATGATAACGAGCAACCAGAGCTTAGTTTATCTCCTAGATAGACTGCTGTGGCCCAAACGGCAGATATAGTGTTGTTCCATTATGACATTTCAGAGGAGTTGCATGCATTTCACTATGAAAATACACAGAACTGAATGCCTACCCTGCAGATAGCAATCACATCAGTTCTATTTCTTCTGTAGCACACAAAACAGGCAGATATAACAGCAGTTAGTTGCTCCAGGTTCAGCTCTGTGGAGAATATTGACAGTCTTCGCTAATGTTATTGACAAACAAATACATTTAGGCATTTTCAGTGTATAATCTGCATTGTAAGGATTGCCTGGTAGAATTTACTTATCAGTTATAAAAAAAAAAACTGGCTAAAAATTAATTATATAAAACATAATGAACTACTGGTAAGCCAGCAGGCTATATGCCCTTAGTCTTGTCAAAAGAAAGCAGTGATTTTATTATATATTGAATCGATCTAAACTGAACTTGGGAGACCAACCATGGTTTGAACTTTAAGGATTTCCACCATCAGTAGGTGCACCAATTAAATAGACTTCTTTTATTTATGTGCTTTGCTGATTTGAATAACCTTTAGAGAGTGAAGTTTTTCCAACATGGATATACAGCATATCCCATAGGCCCTAAGCATAACTAATTGGAGTTGTAGTTCTAAACTGATGGACAATGTAATTTGATAACCCAATGTTACAAGAAGCAAAATGAGATTAATAACATGCTCCAGTGTCTTATAAGGACAACAGGTATATGTGAATTGCAATATATTTATATATATTTATTTCTAGCTACATAGTTGCATATAATAAACATAAAACCACATGCTGGTACCACTTTGTGTTTGGATCAAGTAGGAGTGCAAACGTAGCATCCAGTTACGTAAATATGTGATAAATATGTCACATTCTCTGTTTGTTATGGAAAATGTACACTTGCTAATGTTACAGCCTGCTTATCTGTACGATCATAAGATACATGTCAGTTTTAGACATGCTGATACTAGGTCTAATATAATTTATATGCTTAAGCTTAATAAGGTTTTATCTGAAAGGCCAACAGACTAATTTAATTTAGTAGCATTTTCAACCATCCAATGACTTTGCAGTGTTGGGAATGAGGGGGTGATGAATTATATATTGAATTGTTCCCAGGTGACTGGTTCAAGGGTATCACTTATGACTATCAGTGTCCATGGAGTTTGTCTTCTAACATGCTGAGCTTTGCTGGTGGGTCTCAGGGGACCGATTTGTGACATGGTAGCTTTGATGGATAAAGCTGTGAAAAGAAACCCATAACAAGACATTAAGTAAATTATTTTAGAATATGATTAATTACATGTTTGTTCATGGATACCGATGGCTCCTTGTTAGTTAATGGAATGTGCTGAAAGATATAGGATAGAGTACTAGAATATATGAAAGAATAACATTATGCATTCATCCTTTATGAAACAGTTCCATGAAACACACAGTATAATAAATATCTTAACAAGGGTTATATCAAGAGACCTCTGCATTGACCCTAGGCTGCATTTATATATAAAAGTAGGTGATTGCATGCTTATAGGAGGACATCTAAAATTTAAATTGTACACTGTTGGGCCAACTAGGGCACCCAGGAAATGGACAATGATGGCAAACCGCATGAGTATTCATTGTAATAACCACTAAACACAAAACAAAGATTAGAAAATATAAATGCTGGCGTATGTTCAGTTCAAAGGAAGTCGGCGAAGAAAGGTAAGTGAGTAAATCCTCTACCCCCCCCCCATTATAATGGAAAGCCACTAGGTAACAATCTACTACAAATTCATCCTTCATATGGCGCAGAGAAGGGTAATTTGTATCACACTTATGACTACCCTGCTGTTGTCTAGTTATTTTTCCACAGAGAATTGTATATAAATACCAGTTGGATGATTACAGCTTCCACCCCATATCTATATATGTGTGTATATATATATATATATATATATATATATATATATATATATACACACATATATATATATATATATATATATATATATATATATATATATATATATATAAGTAAATGATGGTACGCACATGGATTTTTTCTATCTTTATTAGATTTTAGATTTTTCGAATCCATCTTTATTCAATCGACGTTTCGATCCACAAACTTACTTGTTGCTTTCAAAGTATATATATATATATATATATATATATATATATATATATATATATTCTGTGGCATGGCTGCTGTTGAAAGAACACACACTGCTAAACTCACAAAGACCACAGTAATACTGATCCACAGGGAGTCAAAACTATAATAGCAGTTGAGCCATATGGGAAAAGAAAATGTATTTCCTACTGATTCCAAGTATGCAGTTGTATGTCCCCTTGAATCAATAACCTTGAACATTGCCAGTGTCTTTAAAATAATATATTCTGAAAGGTATTTAATTGTTAATTTAAAAATTTTGAGAACCCTTCCATAAGAATCCATGCTTTGCTGATAAGTAAATTTCCCTTATTTAAGTCTCTAGTTATTAATATAATTCCTGGGGGTGGAGAGGTGTTGCCATAAGAATTCTCTGCACTGCCATAGATCGTTCAATATTACAAATTACTCTTGCATGTGTGGTGTACAGTATGTGGTATTTTATAGTGTTGTTGGACAATTATCATTTGTGTGTCATACACAGAGCAATTTTCTTTGGCCTTTCTTAGAAATAAAATTCTTAGCATTTTCTCTTACTGACATTTTTCAGTTTACAAAACGTCCTGCACAACATTAGCCTTATCCCTCAAATGTCTTCGAAAAAAACACACCAAATTTGTGTAACCGCTTTCATAGTTCAAATTCTTCATCCTACGATTAAGTGTTTGTCCTTTGCTGTTGCTTAATGTTTATATTCTAGGTAGTATTTAATGAGTCATAAGGATTTATAAGGAAAAGAAATGCAGGATTTTTCCTATCATTGCGGTTGCTGCCCACATTGAGCCTTGGAGCTTAGTCTGTCCTCAGATAGGCTCTTCTTCCAGATTTAAACTTCCTTATTGAAAACCTACAACAATGATTGATGTTGATCACTTATAAATATGATGCTCCTCTGTATATGATCTCTTAATATCCAACCACAACATTTCGCCACAACAGATTTCTCTGGTTCTCTGATACATTTTTCATTTAGCACATATATAGACATTTTTTTAGCACATATAAATCTTGGCTGTCCCTATCATCTCCACTTGAAATGCATCCGTTACTTTGAAAGTGTTATTAGGTATTACAAAATTAAGGCAAAACGGTTTAAGGTGTAAAGGAAACCCCATTAAAACAAGCCTACATATTAGGTGGCTTTATACCAGTTACTGGAAACAATATATTTATTTAGAATTGTATACAGAATGCTGCTTCTTCTTTATGGCTTCCTGCCCCTAGTCTTGAAGGTGGTGCTTCACCTTTAAAGAAGCTTTTAGTTTGGTATAGAATGCCTAATGCTAAGCAACTTTTCAAATGGCCTTCATTTATGTTCAATAGTTTCTGAATTATTTGCTTTTTTTCTTCTGACTCGTACCAGCTTTCTAATCGGGTCACTGACCCCATCTAAATAAATAATATGTAAGGTTACAAATGTATTATTTTTGCTGCTTTTATTACTCATCTTTCTATTCAGACCCTCTCCTATCCATATTCCATTCTCTCGTTGAAATCAATTAATTGTTGCTGTGGACCTTAGCAACCAGATTGCTGAAATTGCGAACTGAAGAGATGCTGAATAAAACACAAAAACACAAATAAAAAATGAAAACCAATTACAAATTGTCTCACAATATTACTCTCTACCTCATACTAAAAGTTAATTTAAAGTTGGGCAACACCATTTATTATTATTATTATTATAATAATAATAATAATAATAATAATAATTACAAAAGGCATCCAAAAGAATCCACTTTTTGGTTTATAGAATTTCTTTTGAACACAATTCCTATTAGTTCCCTGCATCAGAAACAATCAGTTTTCAGTTGTTAAGAGCCAAGCATTATCTCCATGAACAAATATGCTCCTCTGTTACCGGTCTTTTCCAGATTGCGGCCAAATGGCTCATTCACACATACAACCTTTTTTTATGGGGCCTATGATTATAGTCCACCTCCTCCTCTAGTTTTCCTTTAGTGCGCCCACAAAACTTTTAGGGGCAGATTTATCAAGGGTCGAATTTCGGATGGTGAATAGTCAATGTCGACAGTACATGATAAATTTCGATATTTGAATTTTCAAATTTTTTTCAAATTCAAATCAAAGTTGGACTATTCCCTAGTCAAAGTACACAAAAATAGCTCGAAATTCAATTTTTTTTATTAGAATTTTCACTTTGACCCTTGATAAATCTGCCCCATAAAGTTCTACCTTCTGTATACATATGACATAACATAGTAATTAATGGAGTGCCCAGGAAGGAACCTCAATAAAGTCTTTGCATCAGATTTTAGGAAAAAAATTATATCTGGTAGCATTTTCTATATATGTTCTAAATTATGTGTTTTTTCTGCTGTGATGCATGTTATCATAACTATAATTTAATTACAAAAAAAAACAAGCAATGCACTTTTTTCGCTCTTCATCTGCGGCACAACAAGGCATCTAAATATCAATTTGAAATGTCTCCAGGACAGCTGGTTCCATGACAGTATGCTTAATTATGTTTCTATCTCGCCAGGAGAATATCCACAGACTAGCAATCAATAATGTCAAAAAGGAATAGTGTTTGCTTCAGGGCAGAACTGCCAATGTGATTTTCTGGGTGTTTTTATTCCTCCATTTTTTATGTTAAGTTGAAATTGGAATTTTCAATATACAGTACAATCATTTAAATCAACAACTCAATAGGTGAAAACTTGACAGTATAATCTCACCTTTCTTCACAAGTTTCCAGTAAATAAAGTGCATTCTGTGTTTATAGAAGCAACTACTCATTTCTGATTCTTCTGTTTTATTTCCTATGGGAGGTTTTATAGTGGAATACACCCTTAGCAGAGGTAACTTAAAGTTCAAACAGAATCCTTGAATCTTTGCTCCAAAAATAAAGTAAATCCTCAATGTTGCAGATGCTGCAGTACTACAATTCCCCTGCAGCTTAGCTGAGCAAGGGATGCTGGGAGCCGTAGTTCTGCCCAACTAGAGACCTTAATGTTGCCTATCTCTGCCTTAGGCTACTCAGAGTATTTGCCGCAAGATTAAAACAGTGCTTTTTTTTTCATTTTTAAAAGCAAATCTTCCTATTAATTCTCTTCTCTCTACTTTAGCCCAGGGAAATAGTCATTGGGATTGGCTATTTTCTGTATAATCCGATGAACACATAGCACGGCAAAGCAAATCTGCTAGGCTTTGTGTCTTTTCATCTAAACTTCCTAGGATGCCAGCCAATTTGGCATATTTCCAAGAAAACAAAAGTGAAAATGTAACCAATCTGCTGTTAAAGAAAGAGTAGTGAAGCTACAAAGTAATTTAAAATATAAGCAGCCAGCAACATTTAAAATGAAACCTTGAGATGCTGTTGAGTATTATGTGCAAATGTAATAAAAGTTGGTAACAGAAAAATATGCCCAATGTGAATAATTTTTGACATCTGTCTCTGTGTTACCTTTTACATTAAGAAGAAAATCACTTGTAATAATAATCCAAGGTGAAACTCTGGATTCAGAACAGACTGATTTCTATCCGAGCTATTGTTCCATCTGTGTCATTCCAGCAGAGTAGAGTAGAGTAGGCTTGGTAAAGTAGCTGTTAACTCCTCAGTATTTTGTATTCATAATTTTCATAGCCAGGATATTAAAACGCAAGCATTGTGCAGACCTTTTCCCATTACCTTGATTTAAATTTCTTTTAAACTTTTCCGGTAAAGACATTTATTATTAGCTTAAAAAGAAAAAGAACATTACTTCTGCTCAGGGAAGGTTCAATCTAAAATGCTCTAGTAAACGCTGCTCTTCAGTATTTAGGCCTATGAGTCCATGAAACCATTAAAGAACATTTCCGCAGCCCAATCACCTATTCCTATTTAGCTTCTCAGTGGAGGGAGATATCAAAATTGATATATGTATTTGCAATAAGGATGCACATTTTTGGAAATGTCAAGAATCAGGGATGTAAAGTAGTCCCTACACTCTTTCTGAAAGCTGTCTGATTGATATAGTGAGATAAAAGTGGCTAGGGCACCCATGCATCCCAACTTGTAAGGAGCTGCCCCCCTCCTTTATAACTCTGTATCTCAGAATCCAATATTTAATTGTCATGGTGTTAAAATGTCCCAGTTTTTCTGCAAGTGTCCCAGTTTTCTATCAGAAACAAAGGCGGATTCTAAGATTTTTTGCCTCTAGATTTTTCTTTTGTTTTTATGTGTACAGGTTGCAAAAGGTTTCAACAGAACCTTCAATTGCCATAAACTTTTTACATTCTAAAATGGTTGTATGAGAAATTGTACAGGAATTATGCAACAGGGTAGAATCTTTGTATCTAACCAAGTTATTGGTTGGAATTGCAGTTGAAATTGCCAGCCACAAGATTTGATCATGAATAGCATATAAAGGCTTGACCCTTTCTTGGCTGAATGGCTTTTATCCAGCTGCTGGCAGAACACCATTACATTTGTGACCCTCATCCTCAGCTTGGCCCTTGTGGTGTTAAAGAAAAGGATGGTATAGTTGAATTACAAATCAGATACAGTGGCAAACAAAATAAAGGTGTGTCAGTGGTTCTTAGCCATGCAGTACTTACTTACACTCAGTCCACATGAGGTAGCTTGATCATGTTGTGACTTCAGATAAGAAGTAAATATGCAAGCACAAATATCAGAAAGGAGATTGAAGTTTTGAAGGCTTAAGGTCGAAGTCTCACAGGTATTAAAACTAGTCCCTTTACATCTTACTGTTCCTTCACTTTAAGCAAGGTGACACCTGGGAGTGCTACCTTCAGTCTATCAATCCTTGTTGGAGCCAAGTCTACTCATTCATGACTTTCTTGACTGCATTTCACCCCCAGGGATACTATGAAAGGAGCTATAAATGGTATTAACTTAAACTTTGGGTTGGGCCCCTAGTTCTTGACTTCACTAAGGGGTTGGTGAAGACACACTTCCTCAATGGGAAGTTCTGTTCCTAGGCTCCCCAGCAGCATCACCCTCTGGGGACAAAAATAGAAAAAGCTGTGTGCTCCCTCTTATAAAATTATTAGTACAGGAACATGAATAACACCCTTGGACCAATAGAACATGTATTCCTCCTAAAGGGCATAGGTAACACATTTGTGACTTCTAGAACTAATAGGTGAACTTTATCCTATGGGTCCTCTACACAGATATGGAATATATTATATGGAAAGCGTTGTCCTTTCTTGGGTTTTCAGATAAGGGATTTTTCTAAAGTTTGCATCAGCTACTAAAATACATTTAATAATTTTTCAGTGGGACCATTTTATCAACAATATGGATATATCAGCTTGGCTACCATCAAGTGCAAGGCACTGTTTTATTATTACAGAGAAAATAAAATAATTGAAAACGTGTGTTTCCTTTCCCATGTATAGAAAATTATGTTTACTTACTTCACCATAAATTTCAAAATAATTGGTTTTCAGATATAATATATATCACACCTGCAACCATTTAGTAGATCCTGTTTGTCTTCCCAGCATCCTCCCTAACAATTTAAAAGGAATTTTCCCTTTGATTATTCTAATTAGATAGCATGCTATTTTTGTCCTAGTGAGGCCACTATTAAGGAGGTTAATTAACAACAATCAAATTTTAGATTTTTGTGAGCTTTTTTATCAGTCGAATTTTAGATTTTTTATATCAACAGTCGAATTTTAGATTTTTGTGAGCTTTTTTATACCTCGAATGAACTCAAATGAACTCACAACTCAGATGGTTTCTAATTTAAGAAAAAACTTAAATGGAAAAAACTCAAATCAGCGAGTTCTCGGTTAACAACCCAAAAAAAACTTGAATCACTCAAATTGATTGAGTTTTAGAGCTAAACTTGAACAACAAGCAAGCTATTAGCATCTTCAAATGGTTCAGTGGACCTCTGCCATTGACTTTTAGATGGCATATTTTTGGATTCAAGCTATTTCCATGGTCGGAGTAAAAATTCTAATCTTTTAAAAAAAATGGAAAACTTGAGGTTTTTTTAACCAGAAAAATTTGATTATTGACTCAAAAATAACCTAAAAAAACTAGATTTTTTGTGGAAAACACAACTCAAACCTTTAGAAATCTGGCCCTAAATGTAATCCCAAATCTCAGTAGGTAGAAGCACTGCAATAAAAAGTAACAGTTTCTCCCTAGCATGTTGAGTAGAGGTATAAATCTGCCCCAAGACTGCTTAGCCCAGTATAGCACATGTCTTGCATAATGGTCTTCATAATAAGAGTATTTAGAGACCCTAGGTACAGATTTGCTCTTTTAGGTGGGTGTTGTGCTGATATTCTTTGCCACCGACATTAGAGTTCACAAACTTTATTTGGTTATTTTTTAAGTGAAAGTGTTATTGTTTTCATCTCACAATTTTTATTTTTTTCATCATTAACCATGCCTGACCTGTATTTAATGGATTATTAGTGGCATATTTATTATGCTATGTAAAACTAATTCAATGAAAAAATACTCTAAAAAATACCACATGTTGTGCATAATTTTATGCTCGGTAGGTTTTAGGTGGCGAACTAGGGGGTCGAAGTAATGTTTAAAGAGACAGTACTTTGACTATCGAATGGTCGAATAGTCGAACGATTTAGTCGAACGATTTTTGTTAGAATCGTTCGATTTGAAGTCGACGGTCGAAGTCGAAGGTCGAAGTAGCCCATTCGATGGTCGAAGTAGCCTTATTTGACCATTCGAAGTTCAAAGTTTTTTTCCTCTATTCCTTTACTCGAGCTAAGTAAATGGGCCCCTAAGTCATGCTTTATAATATCTTAACGAAACCCATATTGTGATTCACCCTGGGTACCCACACTGAGTTATTCTTGGTTTATTCTGCAAAATCACAGCTTGCACTAGTACACTGTCTCTTCACAACTTTTCTAGACCTTCTAACACTTCAGGAGATGACATATAGGACCAGCATTGCTGTCTCTGTTATATGATTAACTGCTATTCTTTGTTAAAAACCTGACATATATTGGATTTTTGAAGTTATAAATCTGCTTTATGTGAAGAAGTCTTGCCCTGGCCTGGCTCCAGAAAAAAGAAACCACAGGGTCGATGTGCTCCAGCCATCTTCATTCTACTGTCTCTTAAGAACATTCAGACTCTGTTTTGCTGTGTCCGCATTTCTGCAGATGTCAAAAGTGATCGCAGCGGCATCACTGTGGTCTGTATCTCAGTGTTCTCTCTAAGCTCACACAATACATTTGTGCTATGAGTTGTTTGATCATCTAGTTGGACCTACATGTTTCTGAAGAACTAAAGGATCGGGTTTCCTTTAAAGCAGAAGCTTCCCTTGCCACAGATAATACAGTCTTTAAATAACACCGCTTCTGAAGGCCTTTGGAAGATTCCGATTCATGGTTTTTCATGGCTACAAAGCATTTTACCTCTTGTGTAATTCACTTTAAAATCTAATTTTACAAGACAAAGTCTATGACTTTGTGCAAAAATTAAACTAACATCCCACCTCCTACATTTGAATTTTCAAGCAGAGCACAGAGTCAGAGGGAAATGTAACACTTTGTCCTTGGGGGGTTGCCCTTACCTATATGTCCTATATGTAGAAGCTGAATTTTACTTTACTTAGTATTCAATTATTGAAAATGAGACTCAAACCCTATGGTGGTTATTTATCTAATTTTTTTTTATTAAAACAAAGTAGACCTAACTTCCATTCACAAATTTTATCAATAATTCTTCTTGGAAAAGTCTGACCAAAAGAATAAAATGTGTGTATCAATTCAAATCATAAGATTGATGCTCCAAAACTTGACAATTGCCGCAGTTAAAACTCAGATTCATCAGATTTTCGGACTAAAACCAGCGCTGATCAAAATGTCAAAAAACATCTTCAGGGACATCTGCCAATGACTTCTACATGACCTCGACAGGTTAGAGATGGAGTATTTTCGGATTCAAATTTTTAGCAGTTTTGGGGTATGATACATCTCTAAAAATTTGAGTTTTCCCCTATAAAAACTCAACCAGAATAATTTGACGTTTAATAAATCAGCCTATATCTGCCATTCTAAAGCTTGATTACAGAGTAGAGTAACAGAGGCAACCAAAATTAGCAGTTTTGATCCCAAACTAAGCTATGAGATGTCTACTTCGGAGAGCTAGGAGGCCCAGGAGACTCAGGTTTTACATGTCCTTAAAATAGGCTGTATTGTATGTTATGAGGCAATTAACCATATTACTGTGTTTGACATTGACTCGGTTACTTGTATTGATTATCTATTCTGGCTCCAGCTTAACTATAGTAATACTACTGAAAATAACGAAAGCTTATAATTGGATAAGTTAAAGGCTTCCGGTGCATGTTTACTTCTCCTTACAAAGAAATCTGATTCCACAAAATGAAATGAAACCCAACATAATGGGTCTCAATTACTAATGCAAATGCATGGGCAAAGCACCAAATCATGTGCACTATTAAGATACCCTGGAATTAATACCTGCCTTGAGTTAGTGTTACTTAAAGGGATAGCGAACTCTTGGGCTAATGTCACACTTGGTGGTTTTTAAAACTCCCTCAGCATTGTAATGATCAGGGCCATATTTATATATAGGCCCCCGAGGGCCTGTGCCTATGGCGGCTTTGGGCTATATTTTTTTTTTTTAAAAAAAAAAAAACCCTCCCTGAGGGGTAGGGGGTCCATGGAAGACTGCGGAATTGACGTCAGGCGACACGGCTCGTGACTTTAGCAGGCAAAACGCACCATCAGAGGGCAGTGTGCACCATCAGCACGCCGTCACATGTCGTTAGCAAGTACAATGTAGGGGCATTTTAGGTCCAATACCTATTGCAGCATCGAACCTAAATACAGCCCTGGTAATGATGCCAATAAGGCATTCACATTGGAATGAATAGCATTGGCCAGATGAAAAACACATGCATTTCTGCTAAGCATAAAATTGCCGATGCAAGACTTTGCATGAGCATTGACTGCAATGCAAACACAATGGTAACTGCCACCCGTGGCTAAAATTTGCTGCATTTTCAGGATGGCACCAGCAATTCTCACAAGACTGTGTCACTGCATCATTACATAGAGCATGGTACTTTGGTATTAGCAGCAAGTTTAGGCAATTACACAAACGCAATGGCACAATGCATCATGGGTAACAAGACGTTACTGATAATCGCAATGGAGTGTGGGAAAGACTTGATCATGAAGTAATTGTTTTATATGCCCAGTTTTCTGGGTGGACATTTTTTTCTGTATTGGTATTTGTATTAACATGGACAAAATCTAAACAAATACAATATACCACTTTGCTTTAATAAATTAAAAACCGATTTATCAAAGCAAATGTATGGTTAACTTCATACAAGGTCCATTATAGTCCCTACCCTGTAATTTAGTTGGGCTTTAGTATCTATGTAGTCCACTGAGGTATGAAAGAGTTATACAACTTTGTTACTTTTGCCCTTATTCACGAACAACCCACAGTAAGGAAAATAGGTAATTTTCAAGACAGTTCAAGCGAGCCAATGAAATAATGAAGCAATTCTTCTAGTGACCTTTTAGCACAGTGTTTGTGTATATATTATACAGCAAGCCTTCTATTGTGTGCACTCATTGTATAGCTGCGTTTATTAAAAACAGCTTAATTAGTAAATGGCTGGGAGTACAAGATGATGTTAAAGCCAACCAGGGGAAAGTAATATGAGAATACTGATTTTCCAATATTTTACACTGGTACTCACAGCCTCTGTTACTGATCACACTCTAAGCATCAACCAGGGACTGCGCTCAGAATTAAATTTTAGTGTTTAAATCTTCTTACTATCAGATGTTGGGGAAAAACATTGCAGCATTTAGGGGACGTAGTGGGTTTTGTAAGCCTCCTAACAATTTTTCAGACCTCCGCTCAGCCTATGCTTGTATAGTTTTTTTAGCTGTTCTGTTAAATTGAAAATGCATTGCTAAAAACAACAGAAATAGTTGATGAGTGAATTTTTGGAATGAAGTGTCACACAAAAAGATAAACGCTCAGTACATTTACATATGTATACATTTTTGAATGGATTCATCATCTGACAAAGAATTGATCAAGCATTAAATATTTGGTTTCTACAAGGACTTTATGTTCTTCTTTTGCAAAGAAAGGTCACATTTCTTAAAAAAAAAAGGAAAATATTTTGGAACTACTCACAGAGCGTGAAGTTAAAGTAATTTCTGTCTCACTTAACAAATGGACCTTGAACAAGGAAATCATAGCTCTTGTATGTCATCAAATATTTTTTAGCCACCAGCATCAACAATTATTCATGAAATGAAGCTGAGAGTTTAATGACCGAATTTGGAGAGGCGCGCCTTTAGATGCAGATATTATGGTGGATGCACACACATACTGTATAAAGCTGATGCATAGTCATTGCCCATATGTAACATCACAGCCTACTTAACCAACTGCCAACATTCTTCTTAACAATACTATCAGCTCTGGAAGTTCTGCACACATCCAGAATTATTTTTGCATTCTTATTATTTATTATATTGTCATGGCAACATACTGTACATAAACTGACACTTTTTGAATATGGCTGTTTACAAAAAAGATATTCCCCTTAGGAGTTAAGGACTGCAGGCCGCCTGACCACATTAAGTCATCGGTTATCATTGCCCTTGTGTGACCATTGTGCTTTTCTATGCTATTTCTTACAAACCATTACAATTGCTATACCCCAATTATGGTTGTTCAGTACATAACCATAAAACGCATGTGTATATATATATATATATATATATATATATATATATATATATATATATATATATATATACACACTTTATGGCTTGTTTCTTCCAGGAATGGTTATTATGCACCGTGGCAAAGAAATATTTACACATTCCTATTAATTTTGTCACTTGACTTTTGAAAGGAGGACTCTCATTATTCATTTTTTAACAGAATCAAAACCCACAACCCTACTCAGCTTAACAAAGGGGCTCTCACAATGGTGGGATGGAGGTATTTAAAATAATAATAATTATGACCTTTGGAAGTAATATGGACAGTCTTGAATATTTGTTTTCCCGCTGCAAGAATTTTAATTCTGTTTTTCCATGAATTGTTGTACTTGTATACTTGTGAATTAGGGTAATAAAAGCAATACATATTTTCAAAGGGATGTTATTATCTTCTTATATTGTGCTGGAATTTGGAAATTGCAACCATGTGATGGCTGGCTCTAGTGGAAAATATCAAGTGCTTTCCTTCGCATTATCATACAGTCACACATGCTGCAATACCTTAGGTCCTCTGTCTAAAGATGCTAGCTGGTAACTTTATGTAAAAATGTTTAGAATTCAAATTGGTGTGGCACTAAAGTAACTTTAATGTAAAGGTAATGGGTTAATGGTAACCTGCTTCTGTACTGCCATACAATGCTGTATAAAGAGCTGAAATAGCCCTCTTATAAACAACTAAATTGATTACAGAGGTTACTGCCAGCTAATGAAAATGTGATAATACATACATACATACAGTTTTATTAACCAATTGAACTGTGTCTGGTCAGCCCATTAATACATATATCTACAATATGCATAAAACTACAATTACACTTCCTAGAAAGTCATCTAATAAATGCCACTACTACATAAAAAGGATCATGAAATTACTAGACTAGGGAGAAAGTGAAGGCTCACTAACGCATTCACTTTCTCTGGAGTCTGAGAAAATCCTGGATGTCCACCACAGTCCTAGTCAGTTTCTATGGTGGCTTTGGAGTCCATCCTTACAGGCTGTATTAGATCCTGGAATATGCTCCACACAAGAGAAGAACAAGGGTGGTGAAAACGGCTCAGAAGATCATTGGTTTCCCACTTCCAGCCATTCGAGACATTTACAGCATGCAATGTCTCAGAAAGACAGATCGCATCATGAAGCACTCTAGTCATCCTGCTCTGCCACTTTTCTCTCTCCTGCCCTCTGGGCACTGCAAGATTCAAGGCCAGTTTTTACCCCAGTGCTGTCAGATTGTATAACACACACCAATGTAACAAGTGACATTTAGAGACTGTTTACAATGTGCAATAATAAATGTTTATACAGTGCAATAGATGCTTAGCAGTGGTTTCAACACTATATTGCTAATATACACTGCACATGCTAAAGACATTTTACACTTGCACTTTAAGGTTATGGTCATTTTGATAATAGTACATGTTAGCTAGAGTAGTTAGGACTTATTGTAACTTTGCTGTATTTAGAAAAAGACAGACCTTTTTGTAACTGTATTGTATATAGCTAGCTAGAGCAAACAAAAAAGAAAAAAATTGTTGTCAGACAATTTGTTGCGTATTAAAACTATTTTGTCACCTACAAACTTCAATGCATTTCAACAAAATTCTGCCATTTCAGAAATGTTCCCATTACTATTGGGTTTTGGGTTTATTAATGACCTGGAGGTGGGCATTGAAAGTACAGTTTCTACATTTTTATAGATGATACCTAAATTGTTGGGAAACTGAGCAGCAAACTGGAAATTGAGGTTCAATGTTGATAAATGCAAGTTATACACTAAATGGCAGTGTGTTGGGAGTTTCCTTAAATGAGAAGGATTGTGGGGTTTTTGTAGATAACAAGTTGTCTAATTCTGGGCAGTGTCATTATGTGGCCACTAAAGCAAATAAAGTGCTGTCTTGCATAAAAAAGGACATTAACTCAAGGGATGAAAACATAATTTTGCCTCTTTATAGGTCCCTGGTGAGGCCTCATCTGGAGTATGCAGTGCAGTTTTGGACTCCAGTCCTTAAGAGGGATATAAATGAGCTGGAGAGAGTGCAGAGACGTGCAACTAAATTGGTTAGAGGTGTGGAAGACTTAAATTTTGAGGGCAGAATGTCAAGGCTGGGGTTGTTTTCTCTGGATACAGAGGATAAGTACACCAGAGGCCACCCCTTCAGACTAGAAGAGTGGCTTGAATGATTTATTGGACAGACATAATATCAAAGGCTATTGTGATACTAAACTCTATAGTTAGTATAGATATGGGTATATAGAATTTATGTGAAAGTAGGGAGGGGTGTGTGTATGGATGCTGGGTTTTGATTTGGAGGGGTTGAACTTGATGGAGTTTGTCATTTTTCAACCCGATATAACTATGTAACTGTATAACTATGTCCCATACAACCCTTTTGAATTTTCAATATTTCAGCATCAATATTTCAGCATAAATATGACCTAAGAATGTGATAATTTTTTCATGCTAGTTCTAAAACTAGTTATTGAGTCAAAACATAATGTTTGGTCTGAGGAAAATGGTCCAAAGTTTCATTTTTGTAAAGTAAGTGAACCTTTGCAGTCACTAAATGGTGTGCTACCCTTGGGCAGCAATAACTGTATTCTGTGACTGAAATACCATCCTGGCCCAGAGGCAGAAAAGCAGGGACAAACCATGATACTGCAACACTATGTTGTATATATAGGATATGGTTCTTATACAAAAATGCAGCGTTTGCCTTTTCTGACATAACAGTTTGCATTCAAGTCCAGTATTTTGGTCTCATCCGTCCACAGATCATCCTTCCGGTAAGTTTCTGACTTATCAACAAGGTCTTTTGCAAACAGTCTTTCTGTTTTTCATTGGTTTTCCACAAACTTGCATTGTTAAGATCAGGCGTGCATAGTGAAGACCCACTTTTTTTATTTTATTTCAAAATAATTCAGGGCTTCCCACTAGTTATGTGCGGGCTGACCTGAAGCCCGCAGGACCCGCAGATCGGGAGGGTTTGGGTCAACTTCCGCACAAGGTTTGCAGGTCACAGGAGGGTCAGATGCAGGCTAAAGTTCAGCTAAAGCCCAGGCGACTTCCTAGTGCCCCACTTCTGCCGGATGCGCTCCTTTTTATATACTTGCACACTGGCGTGCCTGTCTCCTTCTGTGGAGGGTATATAAATAGTGCACTGCAGGTTAAGGTCGGGTGCAGGTTCTCGGGGATCAGGTTAAGGTTGAGTTTTTCTCAAACTGCACATCACTATTTCCCACACTCAAACCTGTTTTACAATATCATTGTAAATTCTAATTCCCCATCCAAATAACTAAGTTTGCCACACACAAATATTAGGGATGCACCTAATCCAGGATTCAGTTCGGGATTCGGCCAGGATTCAGCCTTTTTCATCAGGATTCGGCCGAGTCCTTCTGTCCAGCCGAACCAAATCCAAATCCTAATTTGCATATGCAAATTAGGGGTGGAGAGGGAGATTGCGTGACTTTTTGTCACAAAACAAGGAAGTAAAAAATGTTTTCCCCTTCCCAGGCCTAATTTGCATAGGATTCGGTTCGGTATTCGACCAAATCTTTCGCAAAAGGATTCAGGGGTTCAGCCGAATCCAAAATAGTGGATTCGGTGCATCCCTAACAAATATGTAACTGGATTATTTTGCTCAATAAATAAACTGATAAGAATTATGTTTTTTCTTCATTTGTGAGTTCTTGTAATATAGTTTTAAGACTTAAGTCCTATTAATGCAGAAATATTCAAAAGAGTTTGCAAACCGTCAAGCACCACTGTGAGTGTAGTCAATTATTAGAACAACAGCAAGTGCCTGGCCTGTAGTAGCAGCAGCCGCCAAACTCAAGGTATCACCCTCTGGTAGAATAAAATGTAATATCTGCACATGCCCTGTAGATATCACACTCCCCAAGATGGCTCACTGCTCTTCACATAATTTTGCACTCGTTCAGCTTCCCCTGGCTGCACTCTTTGGTGTCGGCAGTCGGCATCATCACTTCTCACTCTGAGCCTTAGAGGGCTTTCCTCCTACCTGTATATTCATATATTTATTAGTAGGCTGGCCAGTCCCTTTTTTATTGGTTAATAAAATTGGATGTATTATTAAATTGTCATTAGTTGGCAGTAATCTCTACAGTCTGTTTATTGTGATATGGCATCAGGTTGTAATTAAGGCAGGATCACAGGGGAAGCATTCCAGTCATGTTTCCTCCTTGCTTTTTTCCACCCAAAAGCACATTTATTCTTTAAAGCCACAAAAGAGATCATGGTTACATGTTTACAATGTTACTGCTTACTGTAAAATCTCATTATTAATCACTTTACACCTTTCTATTATCTTCATTTCTGTATAGTATGGCAAGGTCTGTTCAATTCTCTCGCATCATAAATTTTTATGGCTGTAATTTTGATGTTAGTTTATGAAGCAGCTACCTTGACTACTGTGGTCTGAATGAGTACTTTAATTCATCTAATAAAGGAGTATATCTACTGTATATGTTTGTGCATAAAATATAATTGGATAAATAATAATCAAACTGTAGAACAATCAGGTGTTTAGAACATATTTCAGCCAAATGTATTAAACGTCTTCAACTCAGTCTTAATATTTAAAAGGAGACTTTTTTCCCATGAGAGCAATAATTAGTAGATCATGTTATAATCTTTAGAGATTTGAGTTTTAATATGTTTTTTTTTTACTGGCAGAAGCATTAAAAAGATAGATAACACATCAGTCCTAAATAATCAAGTAGTCAGTATGCATGAATACACTTGAGTGCAGTATATGGGTACTTTTTTATTTGAGAAACTGATTATGGTGATATTTCAAGGTTTCAAAAATATTAGGTCAGTTCATCATACATGTTATAAAATGGAAACTACAGTGACCCATTTATATACTCATAGGCACAAAACAATTAGATAGGCAAATGTAAATATTGCAGCTGAAGAAGTTGGAATGTCATAAGAATTACATGATTTTAAACATACAGCATATAACACAATTCTATTTACAGGGCCCTGACACATAAAATAATTACACAGATGTGTATAATACTGGACTTACAAAGACCTAAGGCATAATATTTTACATGGATTTAAGATTCAAATGAGGGTATACAACTGTTCTGTAAGCTATAAACATAAGATTCTATTATTTCAGGGAAAGAAATGACAAGGTTATCTGAGGGTATTTTGTTGCCCAGTAGTGAACCAGGCCAGAGGACTTCATGTATTTATATTTTTCCCAGAAGTCCCCAGGTTTATTTACAAAGGAACTGCAGGGTTAAAAATAGAAGACATTTTTATTGTCATTCTATTAAATTGGTCAATATTTAGAGACCATACATTGATAGCATTTTTTACCTGGCAGGAGGGAGTTACATAAATGTCACACTAAGGGGCACATTTACTATTGGTTGAATATCGAGGGTTAATTAACCCTCGCTATTCGACCCTCAAAGTTAAATATAGATTGTATATATAAACATCAATAAAGTATTATGCAACACTGGTAAGTTCCATGTCTTTTGACTTATTAAATAGGGGAAGGGAAAGGGAGGAAGTGGGGGAGGGGAGGGAAGAGATTAGGGGGAGGAGTGGAAGGGTATAGGACAGAGGGATCTGTTTTTGCAGTCTCCTGACTCCAATATATATAGTATGGTCTATTTTTAAACATGGCAATTAAGAACATGGGATATGGTAAGGTTCAGTGACTGTAGAGTAATGAATGTCCAAAAAAAATTCAAAAAAGAAAACTGGAAAGTCCAAACGATGTCAATACTATATTAACTAGCTGGTCAAAATCAGGGTGTTGCCTATCTCCAAGTCTCTGAGTTCATGGCAGTTACAATTTCCAATATTTATACCAGACAGGGTGACCTAATGTATCCATGGATCCCATACTTTTTGAAATTGTGTTTGTCTATCATTTGAAATAAAAAAATAATTTTTTTGTTAACTATGATCTAATTTAATTTGTTTTGCAGTTGCTGAATAGGCAATCGGGGTGATTTTCAAGCCTTAGCGATGGTCGTTTTGGGTAAATGCAGTAAATATATGGGTAATAAGGATCCTTGCATACTTATTAATATTTGGGATTCTTTTTCCTAGTATGGCTTGATCATGAGTCTTTTGCATGTTGTTCCAGTGAATTAGAAGATCATCTCATTTACCATGGGCCAGAATCTTTGTATTTAATTTATTGCCACCATATGTGATATGCCGTGCCCTCCCTTCCACATCCTCTAAAGCACTGTGGATTATACTGATTGCTTATTTTATGCAGCCTGGTTGGAACTAGGTACCAATGTTATAAAACTTTATACCCAAAAGGAAAGTGTTAATTGAGATGTGAGCTGTTGAGTTCCATATTCTGAGCCATTCCTGCTCCTCTAGTGGTCTCCCTAAATCTCCTTCCCAGGCTCGTGTATATGGCAAGGTTGCCAGAGAGTAAGCTATTGTTATTTAATATAGACAAGATAGCACTCCTTTGGAGTAGGGATTAGTTACACATATCATTTCTAAATATAATGCAGATGGTGTATCTGAGCCTTTGTATTTCAATTTCAGGAAATGCTGCACTTGTATTAAATAAAATAATTCCCAAGGGGAATGGAGTTGTTGGAATAGGACCCATTGTAGTGGGTGCGATAAGCCATAGAGCTGTTTTAATTATTAGAACTTTAGATTTCCACCACCAAAAGGAATTCTTATCTAGGCCTGGAGGGAATTCTGGATTGCCCAAGATGGGCACAGCTGGACAGTGGGGAAAAAGCAGCTTCATTTTATAATTAAAGTAGATGGAAAGGTTAAAATTAAGTAAGCTTTATCAGAAAGGTCTATATAAATACACCAGTAAACCCTCAAAGTAGTGCTGCTCTGTCAAAAGAAACACCACATTTCTTTCCTTCTATTGTGTACTCATGGGCTTCTGTATCAGACTTCCTGTTTTCGCCTTAAACCTCCATGCTCAGTTAGCTCCTCTCTCACTCTCTGCTGTAATCTGAGCCCAGAGCTATGAGTGAGCAGGGAGAGATTCAAGCAGGAAGTGATGTCACACCAAGCAAATATGGCAGCTGCTATCCTAAACAAACAGAGAGCTTCCAGAGCGTTTAACTTTTGTATGGTAAAGCATTCTACAGAATAAATATAGAATTCTAGCTAGTGTTATTGTGGTTAATCTATTTTCAATAAATTTCCTTGGTAGCTTTCCTTCTCCTTTAAGTTTTTCCCAGATATTCAGGGCCTGTTCTAACATTGGAGTAAGATTTTTGGGTCTATTCACCTATGTTATTCATGGGACAGATGCTAATTTAATGTGTTGAATCAGTGATTCTTCCATAAGGACCTATTTTGGAGGAGGTTTAGCAAAAATAATGGAATTGTTAATAATTGGGCAGCTTGTAAATATTTACTTAAGTCGCACATACCCAGTTCTCCCCTTGACCTAGGTGTTAGCATTGTAGCCTTGGATCAGGGGTTTCATTTTCCAGATAATGTAATTATTTATTGTTGTACACTTTCTATAGGCAGGCTTCTAAAATTAGAGTTTGGGCCAGAAAGTCTTGCAGCGACCTATCCATGATATTTCATATTTTGACCATGTTCCTAACATTTGGCACCCCCAAGTGTGAAACGACTTTGCTTCTCCTTTAATATTGTTTAAACTATCTGTTGCTTAAGCATTCATTCTTGGGGTATAGTTTCCCTTTAAAGTAGAAGGAAAGTAATTTTTCACTTGGGGGTGACAATACAATCGCTTGGGGGTGCTTAACATTCGGCACTCCCAAGTAGAAAATTACTTTCTTTTTCCTTTACTATTCAAAATCATGTTACAGTCAACATTCTCCATTGTATTGACAATGTCTGCAGTACAGTGCTGTGTCATTGCTCTAACCAAAGATAGCAGAAACATTTTTATTTGGTTTTCTAAGTGGCAGAAAAAATATCCTCTCCCACACATATACAGTTTATGCAGATCTCACACTCCCACCCTAAAATCGAATGTCTATCAGGCAGAGCAGTTAACCCACCTGGACATGGTCAGGCATTCTGGGGACATGGTGAAAAAAAAACTCCTGGAAATCACCTCAGGGAGGCTGGCTGGCTTTCCTTACGAGACCTGTAATAAGAGGAAGACACATCTAAAAATATGCAGCTAGAACGGTTGCAGCCCAGCATTGTCAATTTATTGGAAGTTCAATTACATTTTCAAGTGATTTAGTAACCTTTGACTAGACTATTATGAGTGAAAGATACTTATGTGTCTGTGAGGGAAATGCAAAGCCCGTGATAGGTTCTTTTTATTGGGGGGTGTTTACAGAATATTGCATGGAAAACGTATGACTGTACTTAGAAAGAAAGTGCATAATTTAAAAAGTGTGTTCTCTCTGAATGTTTTAGTTGTTAGATAATAAATTATTAAGAAAGAGGAATGAAAGGTCAAATGTATCTACATCATGGAGGAAAGTGGTCATATTTCATTAGCAGGAAAGTAAATGCAAACTTGTGCAGTACAGGAATTTGCTACAGTTAAAACATACTGGAATATGTTGTTGTATGTGTTGTGTGTAATGGGCTGTGCGTGAGGAAAGGGTGACAAATAACTTGGAATGTGGTCATAGAATAAAACTATTAAATTGCTGTATTGGGAAAAAATATTTGTTGATGCCAAGGATAACACATTTTGAAGGTCTCCAGCTGTTGACCTCCCAGCATCCCCTAGCCAGCCAGCAGCTGAAGTTGGAGAGGGGTTTGGAGGCTGTTGGTGCTGGAGGCTTAGATTCCATCAGTGAGACATGCATGCCTTTAAACTAATAGCTACTGGAAACAAAAGGGCCTACAGTAGCTGATGTTTTGACTTACTGACCTACATTTCAGAACCCAGTTTCTTTTTTTTGAGTCTCAACTCAATATTTCTTTTTGAAAAAGTAAGCTGACATTACTGAAAATGTCATATTTTTATAGAAGGCAAAGATACAGTATGTGTGGACGTATTTTCTGTTCACTTCCAATTAAAATTGTTGGCCTCATTCCTAGGCGAAAAACACGTATCGCTAAATTGCCTAGAGTCGCAGCACAAGGCAAACATGCGTTTCAAAGATAAATTAGATACTTTGTAAAGTGGCTGCATTTTGCTGCTCTCTGGTTTCTGAAATGTAATTGGTTTGCAGTCACGTTGAATGGAAGGATTTAGCAGAAACTTTGCTTGCTCTGCATAGAAATAGTTCCTTGTCCCCTCTGTCACAGACTGGGGTAAAAATCAATTTGCTCAGTGTTTTTATTACTAGGTGGGTTTCAGGATCTGCTAATGATCTCAGTCGGAGCTGTTTTTCTGTTCTTAAACTGAAAAAAATTCCCATCTGCTAAAATGACAGCAAGTAGATTTAATCAAAGCTACAAAAAAGATTGTGTATGGGGGAAAAAAATAGAACCAGTCCAGATTTCCAGCAGCCTCATTATAACAAAACAAAAGCCTACATATCGTATGATATTATCTTTGCCTGATGTGATTCAAGCATTTGTCATTCACTGACACTTGAAAATAAAATAATATAAAGTGAAAAAAAAACGCCTATCCAGGAGCGGACAAATGACCATGTCGTCAGTAAAGTATCAAAACTTTCACTTATAATGAATTCTTTTATATTTGCCGTCGAGTGACTAATGCTGTCTGGAGAGACTCAGTAGTAAGTACTGTGCTTGGATTTGAGTTATAGATCCTTTACTGAAACCTGCCAGGTTCTGTACCAGGGTTACAGTGGTATCAAGAGGCCCACAGACTGAAAGTGACCCACCAAGAGATGTTTATGCCCCTGCCCCATGAGCTCCAGATATTTTTCCTTATGCTATCAACATTTTTTCAAAAAAAAAAAAACTGGATTCTCGTATCATGTACAGTATATTCAGCTTACTACATAGAAAAGTTTTACAACAACACCTCCATTATTTTCTTAACATATAAGGTGGTTTACTTGGCATTTTGGTAGCGGAAGAGTTAGAATGAGGTTTTATGGGGGGGGGGAGGAAATTACTATTTTAATTTCCTGATTAAAATAGCCGCAATCAATTTAAGGGATATTGATACATCTGTCTTTCCCCACTTGAAATTTAGAAACCCATTGCATGCTGGGAATTGTAGTTTAACAGCTGCTGCTACAGAAATGTCGCTCAAGATGATGAGGATACTTGTTAACATGCAATAGTCAGGGCTGTACTGATTGCTTTATTAGACATCTGTGAAAAATGCTATCAGTTCCTTCTACTGTATTCCATGAGGTCTTCTGATACCTTGCCATTTGACTGTTTTACCTGTTCCCCTGTGCCATTCAGCTACCAGATATCACTTGAGTTGAAGATGTGTATTAACACAATCTGCATTCATTCTCAACTAACAAAGAGTAAGTAGCCTGGATAATAAAATCACAGAGTACAATAGCATGTTTTGGACTGTACAGGGTGAATGGCATATACCACTTTTGGTTTACAGCACAAAAAGCACACTTTATGGATGTTACACTTGTAGTTCTAAGCTCAATGACATGATGAAACTTATCTTGGGCTGCCAGAAACCATCCACTTAAGGAGGCAGATTTTTGTTCTGTCAGTCTGTCTTGGTCCTGGCACCCTTGAGGCCCTAACAGTGACATTGTACAAATATTGCTAGCTGTTTTTTAGCTTTAACTTCTTTTTAAGGTAAGAACAAGTTAACTTTAAGCTTAGGGTTGGTTTGCTAATTACTCAAGGTTTCATTTTGATTATGTACTATGACTATTAGGAGGTGTACAAGAGGACAGATGAATCCTACACTGTTGTTTAGTGACAACCCACTTTTTTACATATATATATATATTTATATATATATATATATATATATATATATATATATATATATATATATATATATATATAAATATATATATATATATATATATATACACATATTATATATATAATTTTTTTTTTAAACATTTGTTTCCCCCTCTGGTAGAGTCAGACTACTAAAAGAGGTAGGAGCATGAATCCCCAGGCATTTAGAGTAGCAATAGAAATCATAATTGGATTGGACTATCAATTGCAATAAAACCATTCATCCATCACTCTTAAAGCTTGTTTAAGTGTCCAAGAAGTGGCTTTGCTAATTGGTGGAACATGGTGAATCTCACTGAATACTCTTTGCATTGATGTGTCAATTACAGAGAGCTCTAGAAGCTGGTTGGCTGGTCAAGGCTACAGCACGCTCTAATTGAATTTCTCGCAAGCACTTTGAAATATGCCATTCCTGTGCAGTTATCATATCTTTACTCGGTTAAAATTATTGATCTGCAATTAATGATGCTGGAAGGCTTTTTAGATCCACCTCTTATCTTATTTTAATTTTTCCTCCAGTTAGATTTGGTTAACAGTGTCACAGTTAACATATAATAAATATGAACGCCCTGCTGTACAGTGAAGAAAGAAATATATAATTTTGGCTTTGGAGGAGCTGAACAAACACAATGAGTGCCTTGAGACTTTAATTTTTACTTTCTTTCTTTTGCATTCTAATTAAATCTGCTCACCGTGAAGTCAAACTATATAACATTATATAACGTTGCAGATTTTATCATTAAGTACTCGCAGTGACATAAAACTCCTATGGGCACATAAAGTTGGCTAAATGCTTTACCAAGACCTCTAATTTGCATATTCAAATTTTAACAAATGTCAAAAAAATAAGCTATATCTTTATAATATTTCACTGCCTTAAAGTCACATGGTTGTACAGATATTTAATTCTACATAAAGTGTTTTAAGAGATTTGACCATATCTTAAACTGAATCCTGTATTGGGTGCAGCCAAGAATTGGGCGCACTTGAAGAGTTCCTTTTAGTATTCATGATTCCTGATATCACTCACAGTTACTGTACCTCACTATAGTCACTTCATGTCATAACAGGTAGAATCCTACCTATTAAAGTCATTTTGTAAGAGCTGTGCATGTAGAAATAATACTTTCTGAATTCAATCATATTATAGCCTAGTGTCTTTGGTGGGCTGGGACCCATTGTAGTTTTTTTGGAACTTGCAGAAGCCATTATTCTGCGCTAATCAAAGAGTTACAGTGATGCACAAAGCTGAGAGTCATTGAGGTTTTGATCTGTCATCTCTATTATGCAGCAGTATGTGTGATCCAAAACTCTTGAGATATGGATTCAATTTTACTGTGGAAATGAATAGAATAAAGATTTTAAAAGGTCACAGGAATGCTGAGACAATACTTTCTTTGTGACTCCAAATCATGACATTCAGGAATACTGCTTTGAAAACACAGAGAAAATGACTTCAGTTACACGAGCAGTCTCTTGGGTGGGTGTGGGCCTTGGTTTGAAGCCACTATTTTTAGATTTCCTATCTTCTGCATACCGTTACTCTTTATTAAAATTGCAATATACAAGTTTCTAGTTTATAGATCATTGGTAGTGGTGTATGTATATACAGTAATCTATACATTGTGTAGGATGCCCATTGCTGAATAATCTATCTTTCCATATATCTGCCCAGAACATTCAATAAAATTTTAACTTGATGGTTTTGCACAGACCAGGACAGAAAATATACCACTATTTCTCTACAAGTAAAGTTTCATGAAAAGATTATGCTGATTCACTCACCTATCCTGCAGGAAGCATTAAAATTTTAAAATTGTCTTGCTCAAATATGCTCAGAACAGGGGAATAATTACGCTTGACATAGTTAATGTCTCAGTAGAGAATATAAGCAATTTTATAGTGCAATAAGCTGCTTGGTGCACTATATTCAGGGCCGCCATCAGGGGGGGGCAAGTGTCCCGGGCCCGGGCATGAAGGGGGCCCGGCAGTGCTGCACTTTTCAAAGACCCAGGCCCCCATTGAGATCGCCGAAGCCGTGCGTCCATTTTTGAAGTCCCGAACAGCCGAAATGTGGATGTGGCAAAAAGCCAAACAACGAAGGACCCGAAGTCACGAAAACAGCGGTGAAAAGACCCAAAGTCATGAAAGGATGCGAAGTTGAAGTCCTGAAGCCATGAGTTCAATTCTTCTGAATTCCAATTTGTGTTTTGTTTTTTTCTCAATCCCCTGGCCACACATGTATTATTTTAATATTCTATAGGCCCCTGCCACCAATGTTTTTTAAAAAATATTTTTTGGGATTCCATTTTTTTTTTACTTGTAAGGAGGGCCCTGGCACCAATGCTTTTTAAAAAAAACTTTTATGGGGGGCCCTGGTGCCAATGTTTTTTTTTTTTTTAACTTTTAAGGGGGCCCTGACCATCAATAGCTTTTTATAACTTGTATGTGTGTGTGTGTGTGTGGGGGGTACTTTTTAAGCGCTGATGTCTGTGTGGTCTTTTAACTGTGATGTGGAGTGGGCGGGATCTGGGTGGGGCTTCGGCTCCAGTGTGGGCGGGCCCAGGGGGCCCCAAACATTTTGTTGTATGTGGCCCTGTGATTTCTAATGGCGGCCTTGATCTATATTTACAGGGGGTACGTTATTTGAGTGTCGCATTGTAGCTGTAATAACCAGTTCATCATCTCTTATCCTGTGCAAGTGACCCTATCCACCATTTAAGTTACCAGTATATTGATTATGATGTGTAAAAAGTGTAGTTAAACATTAACAGTGATCAGATGTTTGCTTTTGTTTTCTAACTGTTGAAATCTAATTGCTGATTGGTTGCTTTGAGCAACATCAATGGTAATGCATCACTCCACACAGCATGATAAATAGGCCCCTTAATGCATTGGAAATCTGTCCCTGGGGAGCATAACAATGCTTGAATTCTGGGAAGAATGCTGCATTATGGGAAATGCATCATTGCATTTGAAATGCTCTTTGTTCACTACATTTGTGATCATAAATGACTCCTGCCATCTAAGTGTTGCACCAGCTTGAGAAGATAAGGACCCCATGCAGGCTTCCATCTGAAAGGGGTTACAGTTTGAATGACTTGAGCTTTAGGGTGGTGACAAATCTTCTCTACTGTTGACGACCAAACCCCCCTGAAATCTGACTCGATTTGTATGCCATCCCACCGGCTATTAGTATTCTTGCCTGCAGGGAGAAATTCTCGTCTGCCGTAGAGAAGATTTGTCGCTGGGCGACTAATTTCCCTGTCTGCCACCACCCTTAGCCTGGTCCTACATTGCCCCACTGTATAGATAACCTGCCTGATTTGATTTTACAGAATTGTTGATTTTACTTCAGCCAGGTGTTGTAACCATAAACTCTATGCACCTCAATGCTACTGTCCAGGTAGCAAAGAGTTAAGATTTTCTTTGGCTATTCATGTTTCCCAATCCACTTTCATACTATCGGGGCAGACTCCTGATAGACCGACACTAACAATGGTGCCAGGGAAACAAAACTGTACTGTTCTAAGAAGTTCATTATTCCCTTAAAAACTTATCCAGCATGTCGGTGTAGACTTTTTCACAGACCCAGTAGATGAATTATAGTGTTGGAGCTAGTGACTGTTTGATATGCACTCAGACATTTTAAAAAATAAATGCTCTGAAATTGATATTGATATGGTGTTTTTTTTTTTTTAACACAAATGCTTTATTGTCACATCGACAAAATCATCACACACCGCATATTGAAAAGAAATGTGGAATGATACATACAATGACCAGCATTGAATTATAGGTACGCATTGTGAACATTAAACAGAAAACTGTAAATCTCTCATAACTGTGTCTCCTCAGTACGAATGACTGCTCTATAGGGTGTCTAGAATTGACTGGGTAGCCGCATAGAAGGAAGAACAAAACACAAAAAGGGGGGGTCAGAGAAGGAAAAAGGGAGGGTCACAAGAGCAGGAAGGGCCTAAGGCGTATCTACCTGAGTAGAATTAGCAGTATATTGCTGCCACGGCAGCCAAATTTTGTCATGCAGATCCCGTTTATCTTCCAGAGTAGCAGCCATCTCTTCCATACGCTCACTGGAAGAAAGCAGGGTGATAAAGTCCGCAAGATCATAATCAGAATCAAGTTTCCATTTTCGAGCAATGATCGTAGCAGTTGCTGTAAAAATGTGGAACAGCAGTTTTCTCATAGTGGGAGTAGAGTCCGGGGGGGCTGCATGAAGGAGTGCTATCTCCGGTTTGATGGGTATTATCCAACCTAAATGGGTCTTGATCCAATCAAAAGTTGAAGCCCAAAACCTACGCACTTTTGGGCACTCCCACCACATATGCAACAGAGTACCTGTGGCATCACACCCCCTCCAGCATTTTGGGCTATAGGTAGGATTGATGCGACCAATCTTAGCAGGTGTCAGGTGCCATCTGAGGAGAATTTTCTTACTGAGTTCGATATGGTTGGTGCACCGAGTTGCGCCCTTAGAAGCCGAAAAAATCAAGTCCCAATCTTTTGGTGCAAGACTGATATTGAGATCCTGTTCCCATCGCAGCTGATACAATAATTTCTGATCTGGGACCTTCTGTATTAGCATTTTGTAACAGTCCGATAGCACTCCTTTGCCATACCTGCTCGATCTGCATAAGTGTTCCATTAAGGTAAAAGGTCTGATTGTCCTATAGGTTGGTAAATGTGTCTGCATCAAGTGGCAGATTTGCAGCCATGGGTATCTAGCCTGCTCTAGCAAGCCATATTTCCTTTGTAAGTCCTCAAAGGGTCTCCAAGTATTGGCGAAGTAGAGGTCTCCCAAATTCCTAATACCTTTAGCTTGCCAGTCCCCGAAATGAATATGCGGAACCAGGCGTTTAAGAGCTGTAATAGGGGTGAGTTGAGAGGGGAAAGTCCCAAACTTAAATTTCTTGCAATGGGCGTCCCAGGTATGAAGAAGTAGTTTAGTCGTCGGTAAGGCTGCAGGTGTAGCTGGCCTGAATGCCCGAGGAAGCCAGATTAAGTCCGCTAGGGAATGGCCAGCCAGAAAATGGGATTCCAGATCCACCCAAGATTTACAGCCAGGATCACTATGCATTCTAACCACATTTTCAAGAAGGGCCGCCCTGTGGTATAGGGAGACATTGGGAAACCCTAAACCCCCTGAGTGTGTTGGGTAATGTAATGTATGCAAAGCCAATCTGGGTTTCTTACCCTTCCACACGAAAGATTGAAGAGCATTTTGGAGATCTTTAATGTATTTGGGCGGTAGGTGGACCTGTAAGGTGCGAAAAAGATAAAGGATACGAGGGAGAATGGTCATCTTAATCGTAGCTATACGTCCTAACCAGGAAAGCTCAAACTTTTGCCATTTGGTGCAGTCAGATTTAATAGAGTTCAGAAGGGAAGGAAAATTCAACTGGTAAGCGTTGTGCAGAGTCTTGGGAATCTTAACCCCCAAATAAGATATATAGACGTCCCGCCATTCAAACTGGTATTCCTGCTTTAAGTTTGCGACCGTGTCATGGGGGATACCAATTGGGAGGGCTTGAGTCTTGCTACAATTGATTTTATAATGAGATACATTCTGGAATTCCTGCAGTTCCTTCACCACGTTAAATAAAGACGAGGTCGGGTTCGTTAGGGTAAGGACTATATCATCCGCGAACAAACCAATCTTATGCTGTTCATTAGCCATCTTAATGCCCATTATATCATTGTGAGAGCGGATCCTCTCTGCAAGGGGTTCAACCATAAGAGCAAAGATAAGGGGTGACAGCGGGCACCCCTGTCTGGTCCCATTGGCTATGGCAAAGGCGCTCGACAGGGCCCCGGGACTCGGACTTTCGCCGATGGAGCAATATAAAGGAGCATGATAGCGTTTAAGATATTCCCCTGGAGACCCACCTTCTCCAGCACTTCCCTCATATACACCCAATTAACCCTATCAAACGCCTTCTCCGCATCCAAGGAAAGCACCAACAGGGGGAGCCTATCTCTTTCCGCTATATGGATATGGTTTAACAGCTTCCGAGTATTATCAGGGGCCTGTCTCCCCGTAACGAACTCGACCTGGTCATTCCTTACAAGTCCTGGAAGAAATGGGGACAGTCTGTTAGATAGAATTTTGGCGTAGATTTTCACATCTGTATTCAGAAGCGCTATAGGCCTATAGTTGGCACAATTGTCAGGAGCTTTGCCTTGTTTTGGAATGGTAACTATGTGGGTGGTTAAGAATTCAGAGTCGATCGAATTGTCAGAGACCCAATGATTATACAATTTTGCAAGTCGGGGAGCTAGAATAGATGAGAACAATTTATAGTAGTTGTTGGAGAACCCATCCGGACCCGGTGACTTGCCCACTTTAAGATTCTTAATCGTATCTAAGACCTCAAGTTCTGTTATCGGGTCATTTAAAGTTTCTAATTGGGGAGTCGTGATAGAAGGGAGTGTAATAGAGGCAAGAAACGTACGTATTTCTGCTAATGTGGGGTTGTGTTCGAGAGCCTGACCAGAGAGATTGTAGAGTCCCCTATAATAGTCCGAGAAGGCAGCAGCAATGTCCCTGGGGTTGGTAATATGGTTACCATGATGCGTGAGGTACTTAATTCTAGATTGCGCCTGGACCTCCTTAAGTTTGTTGGCTAACAATCTGCCAGCCTTATTGCTTTTAGTATAATATTTTAATTTCAGCAGCTTGAGTCTGAATTCAGTTTTGGCAAGTAGTATCCTGTTGAGCTGCTCCTTACATGTTGCAATTTGTTTCCGAATTGCAGCCTGTTCGGAAGGGCCCAGAGGATTCTGAAGAGAAGCTTCAAACTGTGTTTCAGTTGGGACTCTAAAGCACTTTGTTGGGCTTCCCTAGCGTGTTTGACCTGCTTGCTAAGATTAATCAGGGCTCCCCTAGTTACCGCCTTATGGGCTAACCACAGCGTCTGTGGGGACATCTCGGGACTCATATTGAGGTGAAAGTATTCTCGAAGTCCCTGCTCAATTTGTTGTTTATGGTCCGTTCGGGTCAAAACGGAGTCGTTTAGCCTCCAGACCATTGGGCCCTGCAGTTCTTGGGGGTCACTAAAGTCCACTACAACCGGGGCATGGTCAGACCATGACCGGGTTCCAATGGAGGCGGTTTGTAGCAGACCCGCTGTTTGGGGGTCCGCCAAAATAAGGTCGATCCTCGAATAGGAGTCATGTCACGGGGAATAATAAGTAAAGTCCCGTAAATTATGGTTGTGTGCTCTCCAGAGATCAATAAGAGCATTCGTGTGCATACAAGTAGTAATTTTCTGAGCCATGCGAACTAGATTCGGGTGCGGCCCTTTCCCCAGCGGTCTGAGAGTGTCTGCAACCTGGTCTAAAGCTATGTTAAAGTCTCCAGCCACCACCAGGCGCCCCCTCTTGAGATCATGCAATTTGTTGAGAGTATTACTAACAAATACATCCTGATTGACATTAGGTACATAGACATTAGCGATTGTATATAGAACACCATTTAGCGAGCAGACCACCACCAGATACCTACAACTGGAATCATTAATAACTTTGTGCAAATCAAACGTGACATGTTTCGAAATCAAAATAGACACTCCCTTCGATTTGGTTAGTGCATAGGAATGAAAACTATGAGGGTAATTTCGGTTGAAAAATTTAGGAGGGTTACGGGACATAAAATGAGTTTCTTGAACCAGTAGCACATCTGCCCGTAGTCTACTCGCCTCCCGCAGCGCTAAATTGCGTTTTTGTGGTGTATTTAAACCCCTAACATTATGCGAGACAAATCTAACCATGGTCAGGAATCAATACATGCTTACGTAAACTTCCAGACGTGGGAAAGGTTGCAGGGGGATAAAATAAAAGCGGCATACCCAGGAGAGAAAAATATCGGACAAGCTTCTGTAGATGAGAGGAGAGAGGAGGATGCAGTAGTGAGAGCATAGAGACAAAACAATAACACAGTTATATATATAGAAAAAAACACAAAACCTGTAAAGTGGGGGGAGAGGATGATGAAGTCTCCGTAGGCCCGATCTCAATTACAGATTTTACCCAGAAAAGGTAAGGACCATGCTCCCACGAAGGGAGAATAGCAAAGGGGTGCCATCACGCCGTTTTCCAGTCAGCCTCCAGTCTGGTCTGTGGAGGGGAGGCTCGGTCACTGGTAGCCGATATTCCTGGAGCTGCAGGGTTCATCCCGTTGTTGAGCCACTTGGCCGTAACGTTCTGGGCGTCCTCTGGAGAAGCAAAGGTATAGACCGCGCCATTCCTGGATACCAGCAGTTTAGTAGGGTAGGCCCAGCGATATGGAATCTTGTGATCCCGGAGAGCTTTAGTCGTCTCCTGGAAAGCCCTTCGTCTGGCAAGGGTAGCCATGGAGAGGTCAGTATAAAGTTTGAGAGCAGCGAACTTTCCGGGCCACCCTTCTTTCTTCCTGGCGAGAGCCATTATTTTTTCCTTCGTTTTGTAGAAATGAATTTTGGTGAGTACGTCACGGGGGGCCTTTTCTGGTGCGGATCTCGGCTTCGGTACCCTATGGATACGGTCCAAAGTCAGCTCAATAGGCGGTGTGTTTGGGAGTATGCCTAAGAGCAGTTCCCCAAAGTAGGCCTCTAGGTCCTCTGCCTTTACATCCTCCGGAATACCCCGGATACGGATATTGCAGCGCCTGGAGCGATCCTCGAGGTCAGCTACCTTGTCAGTCAGCCGGGACAATTCCTTCTCCATGGCCTGTTGGGAATCCGCAACTGCATTGTGCGCAGCAGAAAATTCACCCATCTTGCGCTCAATACGATCAGTGCGATCGCCGAGTTCCCTCACCTCTTTCTTAATATCCTCAGAGAGGCGTTGAAAATCAAATTGTAGGGAAGAGCGGAGGTCCGTAAGCATAGATTTGAGCTCTGCCGCTGTTACAGGTAGCGAAGCGGCCTCCGTCTCGGCCCCCGCCTCATCGTCGTTGCGGTCCAAGATGGCGCCCGTTTGCTTACTGTGCTGTTCTAGAAAGAACTCCGACACCTTCTTCGAGTCTTTCTTCAATGGATTTTTGGGTCCCATATCGACTCGTTCCAGTCCAGCTGTAAGTGGTGGGTAATTGACCACCAGCCAGGGTCGGGAAAATGCTTAAATTACACCTTTTGGGGCCCTTAAATGGAGAGCTCTCGTGAGGTGCGACTGCTCACATGCGTGCCTTGGCTCCGCCCCAATATGGTGTTTTGATATCAGAAACCTTGTAAATTGATAATCCCACTAGAGAGCGGGAAATCCACATACTGAATTTTGCACTTTGTATCTGTATTTTGATGTCCAAAAATCATTATACTTTTTGTCATGCTCTGTGGCTTATAAAAAAAGGTTATGAAATAGTTTATATATACTATCTATTATCCAGAATGCTTGGGAAGGGTTTTCCAGATAAGGGATCTTTACATAATTTGGGCCAGATTTCATTCAGTGACAAAAAGTTACCTCATTGTTTATTACGTGAAAAGTCATGGATGAGATTTCATTCGAGGAGAAAAAACTTTTCTTCAAATTCAGTTCCAGTTTTCTCCTATAGACTTCATTTGAGTTTTCACGTGATAAACCATCTGACCAGTGTTTCTGAATTGAATTGCATCTCAAATTGAATCTCATCCATGACTATTCAAGTGATAAACCCTTTTCTTACTGAATTAAATCTGCCCCGCTGTCTGCTAAAAATAATTCAAATATTAAATAAATCTGTTTGGCCACCAATATGGTTTCATGCAACTTACTTCCCGTCAAGTACAAGGTACTGTTTTATTATGACAGAATTTTTGCTTAAAATGGAGATTATGGGAGATGGCCTTCCTGAAATTCAGAGCCTTCTGGAAAACAAGTTTCCCGATAACAGATCCCATACTTGTATCGTACATCTGACTCATTCTGACTGGTGTCTACTCTGAACCCCTGTGTCCTGGTTATGTATCCCTCCGCCCATTCTTATTCTTTCACACTGTGATTATTAAAAAAACAAAACAAAAGAAAGAAAGAGATAGGAGACAGGACAATGTAATAATATCACTTTAATAGGAAGGACATTATGGCAGCTTGATTTCTGCATAACTTCTAGGTGTTTCCTGCAATGCAGCTACTGTAGGCTGTTTAGGATGGCAAACTTCAAGGCACACTGAGCTTAATGCTGATGTAAAGATTATCGAGTAAACGTTTTGTGACTTTCAAGGCAGGTGATGAGCAGCTCAATAGCCTTTACATCAGCATTAGACCAAGCAATTTTTACATATAAGAAAGCACATTGCTTGGTTTGCTTAAAGTAAACATCCCTCCAATTCACACTGCACCAATTCTGTAATATGCAATGTTGCTTTGCTATGAACAGTAGTTCAACAAGATGATCAATGTCCTTTAAATTCTAGTGGAACTTTCACTGCTTCAGTGCTAGTATCCTGCAAGGACATAAAGGTCTCTTCTATACGGCATTCCTTCCAGCAAGTTGGCTCTTTTTGTGTATTACTGAGTCATTGTGGCCTTGATAATGAGCAGTATGAAGGATCTGCAAGCATCTGCATGATTCTGATTACTGAAAGCATTGCAAAATGAAATAAAAATGATTTTCCTATTTTCCATATTTTGTTAATACTGCAGCTGGCCATATGCTTTCAGAATTTCTCACCGATCACTTAATGAGACAAGACAAGCTTGAAAACCTTATTAGACATAGAAAATAGCCTGCCAGACAAATTCTATATTTTCTTAATGTATTACCTATTGCTTCACTCCAACCTCAAGATATTCAGAAACAACCATGATGGAATTATGCAATGTTAAAGCTTTTTTACATAATTGCAGTGATCATTCTCCTTTGGATTCTATTGACTGACATCTCTCCCATTATTGGTATGTATTACAAAAAGCTCATTAAACATCAACTGTTCCCTACTGGGCCTGAGTGTCCTCAGCAATCAGAACAATGTGAACTAGGAAGATTGTATAAAAAGTCATTGAGACAAGTGGTCTCTTTTAGCTAGGGTTGGGATAGAAAAATGGGGGAAGAGTTATTACACAACATTGAGTGACTAGGTATGTTTATTCAATAATCATTTTAAGTTAAGCAAGTGACATGGTGTTTTATATTGAAGGGGCATCAGTTATAAAACTATTTACTGTACATTTAAACATAGCCTCAAAAAGCGTAGTGTTTCTTCTGTTTTGTATAAAATTAACTTAACGCAGTGGTGCCAAAAATGTAATGTTTCAGTCTTAAAGCTATATGTCAGTTTCTACAGTCATCTGACGTCACATTTAACACAAAATAGGTCTCAAAACAATGTAGCAGTCAACACTCTTTGTACTGAAGACATCCGTCCTTATCAGTTTGACCAGACAAACACAAGTACTATCGGTAATGAGCTCATAATCTATCCTTAAATAAACTTTGCTTTATCCAGTTGGAGACAGTAAGGACCCCTACAGTAAAGTAGTGACTCCTGTGAAAATAACAGATCCTGTAGGGTGATGTGGCAATATAAAAAAAAATTAGACCATATAAATTATGATACCAACAAATCACACCCCACTGATAAGTTGTTAAGCAGCCGTCCTCCCGTCCTTGCTAAACTAAAACTCCCATCTTTTTCAGACAAACAAACCTTTTAAGAATGTTGGTAGCTATAGTTTAGCACCTGTTTGGGAGACAAACCTTGGAAGTAGCTGAAACATAGGGACTGTGTAGGATCAAGAATGGGATAGAATCCCCACTACATAAGGTGAGAAAAATTAAAAATAACATCTACAGCTTTCTATTGAGTGAAAGGCATTGGCTACATGTACCACAAGCACAACACATTTAGAGGCAATAAATATTGACACAACATGTACTTAATTACAAGGGCAATGGGAGTTCAACACCCTACTAACAGAAGCATGCCAGAAGTTCTCTCCCAAGTCAAATCCAAGATGGCCAGTCCCATTCTTCTGACGTCAAAAAATGGAAGCTGCCATCTTGGATTTACTCAAATTTTATCCAAGAAAGACTGTTTCAATAGTTTGAAAACATCTCATTTTCTAGAGGAATTTTGGGAGATGTTAAATAACAGTTGGATGGCATTACTATATATTACATATCCAAAAGGAGGCCCTGATATACTCCAGTCTTCTGCTTTACCTCTCCACCCATCTTATTATCCTCATCTGTTTCTCATGATCCAATCCTGACCCTTTATAAGCCTGCCCTTGACCTCTCCCGGGTGCTTGGTCATTAAGCTGTTCCCGTGACCTTGCTCTTCCTGTATTTGTCTGATCCTGTTCCAAGTTCCTGTGACCCGCCCTGTTCCAAGTTCCAAGTTTCTGCCTTGTTCCTGTACCCTGGTGCCCCTTCTTGCTCTGCTTGTGGATTCCCCTGTTCTGACTTCTGGCCTGACCCTCAACTTCATTTGTCTGCCACCTGCCTTTACTCTTTGGCCGGTTTCTGGACTGTATCTCTGCCTGCTGCTTTCTACTACAACTTTGTATATACATCGTGAGCACCGTGAGTTGTAATCACTTCCAAGTTTATTAAATATTATTTCACCGTTATCATGGATTTGGATCTCTGTAATGCTGTGTATGGTTACACCCCGGGTTATCCAGTCTTCAGGCTCCCAATTTCCTGGTACTCCACGTCGTCTCCCCAGGGAAAACGTGACAAGCTCATTCTTTTAAAGGTCAGGCCACACAAGCAGATTCGGGGAGATTAGTCGCCCGAGCAACAAATCTACTTTTTTTGGGGGGGAACAACATCCCCGAACTGCCTCCCCCCTGCTCTCTGCCGGCTAAAATGAAAATCGCCTGGGGGAAGGCACACACTGCTGGAAGTTGCCTCACAAGGGGGAAGGCAGTTTGGGGAGATTGTCTCTGGGTTGACTAATCTCCCAAATCTGCTTGTGTGGCCTGACCCTAAAGTCACTTAAAATTTTTCCCCACGTGCAGGGTTTGTGCCAAAGACAGTTATTTGTTTTCATATTGTTTGTGCTGGAGTTGGTTATTTGAGTGAACTCTAACACATCTGCTATGAATGGAAACCCCCCTAAAAGGTATATTGGATTAATGGGTCAATGAAAATCTGAGATCCAACTCCTACATGAAGACAGAATGAAGAGAATAGGTATAGTGAAGATAAACTTGATTATTTCAGAAACGGTACAGAATTTTTAATTGATCATATCTAAAAAGTTTATTATATCAGTATGACGAAGCTTATATTACATTTTCATTTTTGTGATAGTTCCCCTTTAAAAGTATTCATTCAGTTAGGTCGATAGCACTCGTCTGCCAATCCATTATCCATCTGCCAACTGAAAGATGAAACGTTCAGTTTGAAAACCAGCTGTGATTTGATTGAATTTCAGGATGGTGTCCTGAATCTGACCCGCATGGTGATATATATGAATGGTCAGTATTGGCTAAACTGCTTGATAAAATCTGGGCATTATGGGCAGCTGAAAGTTTCTACATCTGTATATTGCATAATCTGCAGAGACGAAGGAAAAAGTTAAAAAGCACTAATTTGCATGACATACAGTAAGATAGTTCAACCTAATATTATTTGCAATCGGCATGTTTAAATTGGATATATATCACCTGCCATAAAAATGTTTGTTTTTGTTTGAAGGACTAAAGGTGTCATGCTGTGGCAAAATGCTGATCATACAGACAGAAACCTTGTGCAGCTGCCCTGGAGCTGTGTGCCATGTAGAGCAATACACTGTGTTAGTATAGCAGAGCGCTCAGTGTTGTTTAATAGGAACCTTTTGGCTACTGGAGGATTTAGAGCCTTGAAAGAAAGTTAAAATTAACATTACAATATCCTTCAAAACTGTCACATTCATAGCAATATCAAAAAAAGAATTCATCACCTTGGATCACAGAATCCTTTCACATGACAGATTCAGAATGCAGATTTCTAATATGCTCTGCATAATACAATCAAAGCCATTTCAGACACAATTGCATACTTCAAAGCAACTTTTGCCTTTTCCATGTTTTTTTGTTGTTGTTCAGCTCAGATAAATAAGCTTCTGTGGGTATGCAATTCCAAAAAATGGATTCATCTGCACAGAGAGTTTTCACAGTGCTTGTATTTGTTGCGGGATGGATTTACACCTAACAACTCTATTTGTAACATATTACAGCAAATATTTTTAGCACTTTAAAACTCGATGGGGTGTTTTTTGTTAGTCATGCACCGAATCCACTATTTTGGGATTTGACCACTTCCTGAATACTTCATAAAAGATTCAACTGAATACTGAACCAAATCTGAACCCTAAGCAAATTAGGACTCTATGGCACCAAAGTGGCTAATGAAGGGAGCCTGGAACGATAAACTGTATGTAATTCTATTAGAAGTGTTTAGTTACAGTTGCTGATGGGTAATTGTTTGTGGTCCTTGCCATTTGGGTATGGTCAATGGGGTTCTCTTTACATGTCCACCGCGCCTGCGGTGGCTGGCATATGGGGTAACCTAGGTGTGGTATAACATGGCAAGGACTGGTTATCAGTTTTTGTTAAGGTTTCAATGAAAGCTGTGGCTGATCTCCACCCATTAAAGGGAAAACTGTGTCCAGTGTTTTTATTGTTAATGTTATCTAAATCTGCTGCATTGGTAATGTTTTATGATACACAAGCAACTGCCTCCCCACATTCCTAAAGAGAACCACTGGCCCAGCATGCAGTTCAATTTTTTACTACCTTGTTTGGGTGCTGAAAAGCCATGTGATTTTAAGAATTCGGATTTGATTTGACTAGGCCCTTGGATTTGGCTGATTCCAAATACTGTTTAAGGCCGAATCCTGGCCAGATCCCATCCTGAATCCTGGATTCCCCTAGTTTTTTGCTGGAGTGTCTTTTGCATTGTTCTTAGTGTTTTTAGGGTTTATCGGGAATACATATTTTAGTAGTGACTGGATTGCATCTCCCACCCTCAGACACTACTTACAGGAGACTGTAATGCATAAGAATAAACTGTTCTAGCACAAATGGTGGTGAATGGAGACTGTCAAATGTAAAGTTGTGGCATTGTCGCTAAAACAGTCACATTAGTATATACTGTAGCATTTGTCCAAATGCTGCAGGTATACCCATCCCATCTCACAGCTACTTTAATGAAATGTTAATGAAACCACCCTTGTCCCCTCACACCAAACTGCACAGCTTATAACAGACAAGGAGTCCCTGCCTAGTTTCTAGATGATATATGCCACCAGAACATTAGCGCAAAAGTGCGGATAGACTGAGTTGTTACTCACATTTGGGTGGGGGATAGGGGTATAATAATCATTGACCTGAAAAAGTCCTTCTTTTTAAACCATGCAGGGCCGGAACTAGGGGTAGGCAGAGTAGGCACGTGATTAGCGGGTAGGTGGTTTTCCATGCATACCCGCTCACGGTTTTCTGCGTATGTCCGCTCCTGGTTTTCTGCACATGTTGGGCGCTACGACCGGCCAGGCTGCCTAGGGCATCTGCCAGGGTTGGCCCGGCGCTGAAACCATAATATACATTTTTCTGAATTGAATTGCATCTCAAATTGAATCTCGTCTAAGACTTTTCACGTGATAAACCTTTTCTCACTGACTTGAATCTTGCCCAACATTTATAATATAGGCTAACAGATGCTCCACCTGTAATATTAAATAATGAAAGAGCAGATTTCATGCCCCTGGTGGAATTTAACACCCATTTGGGGAAAAAAGGCACTAGTATACCAGTATCCTAAAGCAAACAATAATATATTTGTTTTTAAACAAGTGACCAGTAATTGCTACCTTATGCAAGGTTACTACACATCGAGTAAATTCAGTGCCTTTTATTACATAAATCCCATTTGACTATTAAACTCCTCTATATCCATGAAGACTATTTCTATATATGATTTGCAGCAATATTTGTGGTTATTTATACACAATGGTCCACTCCCAACACAGCAAACTATAATTAACTATAAATCAATTTTGTATACTCTCCCTCCATTTGCTTTGCATTCCTCATACATACTCATCACATGCACATAAACCATATCTAACTTGTCACATCCATATTGGCTATCAAAGACATCTGCATTGACAGCTATATATATTCATTTTTTTGTGGGTTTTTTTTTTATTAGGACTTGATGAATTGATTAGCTTGGAGGGATTTTTTTTAATATAAAATGAATTAATTCTTGATTTAAATTTCTATTTAAATGTATATTTGTTTAAAGTAGATTACTGTTCATAAGTCTATATTTTAGGGCATGAATTGCTGATTTGCCATTTCTTGGTGTCTAACACAACTCTATATGTATTTCACTATTAGCCTGTTAGAGGGTCTGGTTCTTAACTTACTTTCTTACTGATATTTTTTTTTTTGCTGTCCCCTTAGGAGATGGGAGGGGAGTTCTACTTCAGAAGCATGCAAACTTGGGTTGATATATATATTTCAGTACTGGGAGAAATTTCATTATGTTTTAGCAAATCTTCAGGTCATGCATAAAGTGGTTCCCTGACTGAGTGACAGGACTGAGTGATTTTGACACCTTTACATTTAAGCAGACAAGCAAACAGCTGCCAGACAAACTAAGCAGAGAAAGAATAGCGAGGCCAGTCTGCTGTACCTGTATGAATATCAATTAGGGATTTAGTTGGTATTTGAGGATTTAATAATTTCTAACCTGATACAACCCACTTTACATGCAAATAGTACGCCTACAATAGTATAACACCCATTTGTTAATAAAGTAAAAATTGATTTATCTGTTGGCATATCTATCTATCTATCTATCTATCTATCGATCGATCGATCGATCGATCTATCTATCTATCTATCTATCTATCTATCTATCTATCTATCTATCATCTATCTATCTATCTATCTATCTATCTATCTATCTATCTATCTATCATCTATCTATCTATCTATCTATCTATCTATCTATCTATCATCTATCTATCATCATTTAATCTTCCAGCTGTAAGTACCCTGTGTTGATATTTTTAAAATAGACATATTTTTTTCATTGCTTTCATAACCATTTTGTTTCATTGATCATCTCTCCAGGTTAACTGGTTTCACTCTACCAGCACCTATTGTCAGCAGTGGCAGTCTCCTGACATTATTGTTAGTTTCAGACTACGCCGTCAGCGCACGAGGATTCCGCTCTACTTACGAAGGTATGTCAATTTTGATACATTTGTACCCTGCCTGCAGCTTTGGTAGAAAAAAGACTTGGTTCATTCTTTGTATTTGAAATACTTTATATTACTGTTGAATCAGCGCAAAGGGTGGATGTCGTTGTTACAAGATGAAGAGTGTTCTGGCTACGTTCTTCTGTTTTTTTGCCTTAAAGTAACATCCATTCAGACCACACTTGTGATGAGCATTTATGTAACATGCTTGGAAGTCCTATATTTTTATACCAGGTGGGAGGTATATATTACAGGGATCCCTTGAACCTTTGCAATGTTGTTCACTGCTTCCTGTGAACAAGTAACTCATTTGAAGTAAGAAATAAAACCATATGATTGAACGTTAACATTCAGAAGTTTGAGCATGTTTTTGCACCAAGCAGTACACTGCTTATGTTAGTAAAAAAAGAGTCCCAAAGTATTACTTTTAAAGCAACTTACTCATAAGTTTGTAGTATACTGTCCCAATATTATTATTAGATCAACATGACTATTGACTACATGAGTGTAGCTTCAGTAAACTGATAATCCATTCAAAATGATCATCCAGTATTAACAGAATGAGCAGGTGTATCAGACATCTGGTGTACATTACAATTAATTATTGTTATTATTTTTGAGTGAATTAATTGTGCTGCAAGCCATCTTTTCCTCAGTGCTGGTTTAATTACCATATTCGCCTGTTGACAGAATTCTACAGATGTTATTTCAATATAGAATCTGCAGCGACAGAAGCAGAGAGGTCAGGACCCCAAACGTATGATGGTATTTCTTGTATGGTTAAATTGGGAGGGATGGAAAAACTGTAGGACAAACTGACATTAGTGCGATAATAGAGTTTAAAATGAAAAATGATATTGCCAGTTCTAAAAAGGCTTCTTTTTTGCTTTCCTGGTTTTATCCTTTGTTGCTGTGGTAACAGAAGAACTTTTTTTCCCGACATTTCATATTTCTTTTGCTGACTGTACCGGAAAAATGGCAATAACCAGGAAACCCAAGTGTTGTAAAATATATCTATTTGTTCATTTGATTATATAGCAAATTCAACAGATAAAATGTAGTCCCTTAGGAAGCCTTGAAATTGAATGATGGGAATGTACGCATAGAGCATAGAAGGTAATTCTGGAAGTATTTAGAGACGGGAGAATAAATGTTGGAAGGGAACCTAATAGTAGACAGATTTAAAACATACTGTGATCAATAAAAAGTGTTTAAATGTAGGGAGGTAGTGCAGGACCACTGCACTTATCAACCTCATGCAGCAGTCCCCTGTAGTGGAGCAGGCACTGAGTCAATGTCTGTCTGCTGTAACCCATTGCCTAGCAACCAGCTAGGTGCACAGCTGCATAGTGATATCAGGGCTGCAGGAAGTTGCACAGCAGCCTGGGAGTGCTTAGCAAGAGGAGGAAACAGGAACTGCCTGGTAGAGAAAGCCACAAGGTGAAGAAAGACAGAGGCATGAGAGTTGCTGGTGGGCCCAGAGAGCTGGAAGGCTCCACCAGTGGTCATTTGGATCAGACTGGCACAGGAAAGCCGTATACTGTGCCTGGAAGGATAGAGATTCTGAGAGGAGTCCTGACTGGAAGAACCTGCAGGGGATTCCCATATTAGAATCAAAAGGGGCTGGAATTGCACTGCATGTCCATACGTGCTTGACTCCCCTGAAGAGTGATTGTAAAGTATCCTAAGAGCCTGGGGCATGAGTATTATCATTGTCCATAGCAAAAGAGTGCTCGAAGATTACAGAGACTTTGTGTTTTGGGGACTGAGTAAAGAACTAGTTTGTGCTGGCCCAAGTTAATTAGTGTAGCCCCAATGCCTCTTGTCAGGAGTGTTGTATGTATTAGTTTACGCTTTACTTACTTTTATTTTAGATAAAGTCATTTAGTTTACCAAATACTGTGTATGCATTATTACTGTGTCCTAGCGGGCCACCCATAGGTCCATTCCTGGATCCCACTAGGCGGATGCACTGTGCTAATAAGTACCAGGTAAACAGTATCTTCCTGCAGAGTGGATCAGGCTTGTCCAATGCCATCAGGTGAGGACCACACGTGGCGTGTAATACCGGCAGAAGGGGTCACAGTTATAACAAGATTTAATGAATAAAAGGTCACAGTTATAACAAGATTTAATAAATAAAAGTTGGTAGTGGGAGATTGTTCACAATACAAACAGGCATGCCTCTGAGCTAACACATTTTCCTTTGTGCAAATTTAATATAGTTTAAGGTTAAAATGTTTATTATAGTTTAGCGACCACAGCGGAAGAATGATTGCAAATGTTATAGTTTGCACCAGTGAGCAGTTTATCTAATAAAATTTCTTACTGAAAATGTTATGTGTGCTCCAAAAGATGATCAGTACAGGATTACCACGCTTGCACACCCTGGCTCTCCACGATAAGATGACCCGGTGTACTGTGAAGGAGGCCTCGGCAACCTCAATAGTACTAACGAAGAAAGATTTCACTGGCACACAAAGGTTCTTTCAAGAAGGTACAAGCCCTTGCTGAGTTTATTTTGCAGAAGTGCAACGTTTCGGGGTGAACCCCTTTATCAAGCATGCTTGATAAAGGGGTTCACTCCAAAACGTTGCACTTCTGCAAAATAAACTCATAAAGGGGTTCACCCCGAAATCTTGCACTTCTGCAAAATAAACTCAGCAAGGGCTTGTACCTGCTTGAAAGAACCTTTGTGTGCCAGTGAAATCTTTCTTCGTTAGTGCTCCAAAAGATGACAACACCTTTATGCATGTCTTAAAGGGAGCAATTAAAATTTGCAATGCAATAACAGGCTAATGAAGAATATTACAGTGGGAAATTGGACCTTTTATTCTCATTTGTGCTATCTCTGCGACTTTTGTTACAATTCCCCCCATATCTGGTAACCAGTGTCATTCGGGGTCATTTACTATTCAGCAAAATACTATTCCCATGTGCAAAAGCACAAAGCAGCTCAAGAGAGTGGGATTAGTTATCATTCGAAGAGCACTTCTGTCTGGGGGAATGGCTGCAGGGGACAAAAAATCCAATGCAGACCAGTCCTGTCCTTACCATAGGACAGGCAGTTAGGACAGGGCCAGTTGTGGCCTGTGTTCCCGGCCTGAGACCTGTAGCATTTCTGCATCGAAGGAAGGCAGAGTACAAAGTGCAAAAAGGGCACATTGCATCTGTTTGTGCAGTTAGCACACTGCCTTTCTTTAAGTAAATGACCTCTCCAGTTTCCAGTGAAAAAAAACTGTCAAAAAACAGAAATGTCCTTTAAAAAAGCAGATAGGTGTAAGCTATAATAAATAGACCGTGAGGCAAATACAGAAGGTAGAGTAGAGCATTTATATTTAATCAGCTGGATACTGAGCTGTAACAGAATGAAGTTTTTCTCTTTCCCATCACCCAACAGAAGCTTGGGGGCCAAAGCAGGTACAGAGCAGCATCTGTATCTGAATACCAAATGAACAGGATTATTATTTCCTAGTACCAGACGGGCCCCACACCAAATACTGCAAGCTGCAGTCTGAAGCAGTGGCTGTTTGTTTATATTTAATAAGCATAAAAAAGAAACTGCCGTCACTCAAGTGGAGAAGTGATGCGCAGATGCTTTGGGACTGAAGTGATATGAGCAGGGCTCATCTAAATATATTGGCATTTAACTATTTCACTGCAAATTCATTGCAACAGCTTATTTCAAAGTGAGGCCTTTTTAATTCTGGCAACTTAAAGAAGAAATAATTTCATGACAGGGTTGCTCACCCCAAATATTGCTTTACTACAGCAACATTTTTTGGCAAGAATTCTTTGAAACAAAGTAGAGAAAGCCAATAGTGATGGGCAAATTTGTCCCATTTTGATTTGCCATAAAATTAGAGAAACGCCATCACTTTTTATTTATTTTGACACATGTCATTTTTTCCTCGAGTGGCAATTTTTACACGCACAACTTTTTTGTTGCAGCAAAATTTTCACCAGCGAATTTTCTCAGCATTTTCGCAAGACAAAATAAATTTGCCCATCACAACATAGCGTACAGGTATGAAACCTGTTATTTAGAATGCTCGGGACCTAGGGTCTCCATACTTAAGTCTTCTAAAAAAAACATTTATACCTAAAATAAACCCAATCGGATTGTTTTGCTTTCAATAAGGATGAATTATATCATGGTTAGGATCAAGTACAAGGTATTTTTAATTATTGCAACAAAAATATGGAAATATGTTTTAAAATTGTGAATTATTTGATTGAAATTGAGTCTATGAGAGATGTCCTTTCTGTAATTTGGAGTTTTCTGAATAATGGGTTTCTGTATAATGGATTCCATATCTGTTGATATTTTTTATTCTTTACCAATCAGGCTGTTTGATGACTTAGAAAACTTTCTATTGTACAGTATTGCTTTAAGAATGTATATCTCTATTGTTTTTGGATTGTAGTTTCCATCATACTTTAACCCTTTAAGAACACTTTGCTTCAAAGTGTAAATAAGACATTAGAAAGGCTGGGAGTATAGAAAAAGAAAAGTTGTTATTGACACAACTATTCTACTGTGTTCTCTTCTTTTATATTTTATTCCAGAATTTCTTGCAAAGTGTTGATTTTTATCAGAAAGTAACAAAATCTCACGCCTAGGCTACTGCCAGTTACGCAATTAAACATCTGGATTTAGAGAATTCTGTCAGTTTAAGTGACCGTGAATCTCCTCAAGATGGCTTACGGGCTTTAGGATTCCTTGTACTCCTGATGAGCCAAAATCATTTATATTTGGAACTGTGTTAAATCCTGCCTAGCAGAGCAAGGAGTTGTGTTTGAGAGCATTACAATATCTCCTTTTTATTTGCAGTAGCTCTTCTGCTCTGCTCATGCCCTGAAACCTTTCAGATGTTTTGCCAAGTTGCATGTTCTAACGGTTTCAGCTGGCTGCTCATGTAGTTTTAACCCAAGAAGCTGTTAAATCATGTCCATCTTTTTCAATCGTTCATTTTTATGAGGAAGGTTTTACTTTAGGTCACCTTTTGACATTTAAATACTTTGTCTTTAAAACCCTAAGTTTGCAAAGTAATGTAAAGTTTTATCAGGTAGAAATACCCATTATCCAGAATGCTAGTTTTTCTGATGATAGGTCTAACTGTAAAGTGGAGCACCATGATTTAAGGCAGAAGTATTTAGACTTGTATGGTTCAGGTTGAAGCACCCCAACCTACCACTGTAGAGGATAACACGCTTACACATACAGGATCTGTTATCCATAAATCTCCGAATTACAAAAAGGCCATCTCCGATAGACTCCATTTTACACAAATAAGTCATAATTTTTAAAATGATTTCCTTTTTCTCTGTAATAATAAAACAGTACCTTGTACTTGAAAGATGTAATTAAACCTTAGTGAAAGCAAAACCAACCTATTGGGTTTAATGAATGTTTAAATGATTTTGAATAGACAAAGTATGGAGTTCCAAATTATAAAAATAAATCTTATCCGTAAAACTCCAGGTCAAGAGAATTCTTGATAACTGGTCCCATACTTGTATATGAAACCCTTGCTCCATTAGCCATTCGTCAATATCTTGATTAGCATCATGAATGTTGCCCTGGGCTTCAGAAGTATACGGGAGAAAAAAATAGATATTCTACCCAAATGTCACTTTCTGGTTCTCAGGCAAAAAACAAAACAAAACGGAAAGTTAAATTGCTGCATTTCAGAGCTTTCTGGATAACACATTTGTGAATAACAGGCTCTTTAATGGTATAACAAATTAAACAAGTAAACATATTAAATATAAGTATTTATTTTTTCATATATACACATTTTTATGATTTATTTTTGCTATAGTACATATATTCCTGCAGAGATGAAAATCTGTCCTTGGCATGTTTTTACAAGGCTGTACTGGGACCCTATAGGCAAACCTAATATACAGTATAATATCCACACACTCACAGGTCTTGATAAGAAAGAGTCACATTTTATTGTGGTGTCAGCATTTCACCATCCCAGGAGATTTCCATTAGTTTCCAGGGAGACTTGAATATAAACTCTACAGGACAGGGACCTCCTGTGTACCTCGACACATGGCAATTCATCTTATGTGTAACTGTCTATATATTGATTTATTGTTTTTCTTTACTTTCATTGCCCCCTTCATCTTTGCTTATAATGTACTATAATAAATGTAGCTAGGACTAAATAAAAAAAATGAAAATTTAAACACATATATTTATTCCTATGTGTATGCATACCATCCCAAATTTTTGGATGTATTGATTGGTACAGTAAAACAACCTTTAATCCATGGCAGTTACAGGGTATTACAATTACTAACATTAGGCAGCACAAATAGTAACTAGATAGATAGATGTTAGATAGATAAATAGATCACTGTTTTTTTATGACTGTATGTTTATTTCCAGAGCTGTGGCATAGGTAGAAGTAAAGCCCGTAGTGTTTCTGTGGTTTCTGTCCACTGGGTGGCAGTTATCTATAATCAGATGTCTGTATCCATAGCACTTGCTTCATCTTGCATTTCTTTGAAACTGCTACGAACAGAAATAAAGGCCACCGTTTACTTTTTGTTGTTTTGCTCACAAGGCAGTGGATTAAAGTGTCCAGTTGTTCTTTAAAGCGATAATAGCTTAGAACACAAATCATGCCAAAAATCAACATGCTTTTTAACATTTTTATTGGCTGATAAAATACGACATGGGAATAGAACATACTTACAATCACGCCATGTCAGAAGCAGAGGCAGAACTCAGAGACTGTTTTAGCTAAAAATATTTCTAGGGAAATGATATACTGTACCCCGCCAATATCTCTTTTTTCAATATTTTCTCCTTGGTATGAAAATACAGTTATGCTGAGAGACAGTGAGGACAGATCATTATCATAAAGGCTGTTTTAAAGGCAGTTGCATGGCTAATTTACAGCCCAGTGGGCAACAGCAATTCGTTGATGTACCCACACTGGTGTTAGACAGTCTCAGATCAAATAGTAATAGTATTGTATTAATGGCACATTTCTGTTTATATGTATGCGAGGCCACTTAAATTTGAATTAAAGTTGTATGTATTCATTATTAAGTGTTATAGCTGGCAGTTGACTTAATCCACAAACTGTAATAATACTCTGGGAACCTACAATGGAGAATGGCCTTGTTCTTGCTAAGAAATACATCTTTCCTTTCATGTAGACATGCACAGACACTTTTGTGTTGGTCAATTAAATGGGTCATAAACCTTCTATTCAAATGTTCTGGACTACCTCAAGCATCCTATCAATGTTTAAAACCTGATTGGAGTTGATGTCCCACAACCATAGAGATGAATTCTTAAAGGAACTATACAACCCAACAGGATAGCTGTCCCACTTTACCTCCTAGTTCTCTATAGTCTTTGACAATAATACTGAAAATGAGAATTCTAGTGACCAAAAACCTAATTAGATAAAAGAGAATTCATTGTTCAGACATGAGAAATTCCTGAAAGTGCTAGAAAAACTGTGCTCAAAGCAGGGGTCATGGCAAAGCAGGGGGGCATAAGGCCCTTATTAATGAACAATTTCAACATATATTGGTAAAACAGCACACTCTTTGGATATGTTGGGGGTCCTAAAATTAATTTGCTGTGGGGTCCAGTAACATCCAGCTCAAAGTTGCACACTTTATTAAAGGGATACTGTCCTGGGAAATAAAAATGCAAAATGAATCTGTTAATAGTGCTGATCCAGCAGAATTCTGCACTGAAATCCATTTCTCAAAAGAAAAATCAGATTTTTTTATATTCAATTTTGAAATCTGACATGGGGCTAGACATATTGTCAATGTCCCAGCTGCCCCAAGTCATATGACTTGTGCTCCGATAAACTTCACTCTTTACTGCTGTACTGCAAGTTGGAGTGATATCACCCTTCCCTTCCCCAGTAGCCAAACAAAAGAACAATGGGAAGGTAACCAGATAACAGCTGCCTGGTAGATCTAAGAACAACACTCAATAGTAAAAACCCATGTCCCACTGAGACACATTCAGTTAAATTGCGAAGGAAAAACAGCAGCCTGCCAGAAAGCATTTCTCTCCTAAAGTGCAGGCACAAGTCACATGACAGGGGCATCTGGGAAATTGACAAAATGTCTAGCCCCATGTCAGATTTCAAAATTGAATATAAAAAAATCTGTTTGCTCTTTTGAGAAATAGATTTCAGTGCAGAAGTCTGCTGGAGTAGCACTATTAACTGATGCGTTTTGAAAAAAACATGTTTTCTGATGAAAAGATCCCTTTAAGTAAAGTGTGGTTAGGCAGTGCAGTACAGTAGGATTTAGTGACCTTTTAAAGGGACACCATGTGTTGCTGGACTACAGCTCGTAGCATGCCTTAACCTTGATAATAAGATAAATTATGCCCGGATTTGTAGTCCAACAACAACTGATGTGGTTGAGCAGTGCAGTAGAGTATTAGTACCCCTTTAAACCATTGGTTTTAGTGTATTCAAAATGTGTATAATTTAGATGGCGCTACACTGCTATGTAAATTGTATTTCCCCTGTAAAAGGAATGTTAACCTTCATTGCATCGTGCTGCAAGGTTGGCATCAAAAACTACAAGTACACGGTGAATCTCCAACAAAAAATACTGTGTCTAGCTCTATATAACCTTCCTCTATGATACAGTATTTAGCACATTGAGATTACTGTGCAAGTTCTGCTTGCTCAAACTCAAAAGAGAGGATATGGTGCTGCATACTGTAAGTGAGCAGAGTTTAAAGGGGTTTAAATATGATATGGAATGGCCAATTCTAAGCAATTTTCAAGCAATTTTGAATTATTTGCCTTTTTCTTTTGACTCTTTCCAGCTTTCAAATGGTGGTCACTGACCCCATCTAAAAGCAAGTGCTCTGTAAGGCTACAAATGTATTGTTATTTAAACGTTTTATTACTCAACTCTATATTTAGGCCCTCACCTATTCATATTCCATTTTCTTGTTCAAATCAATACATGGTTGCTTGGGTAATTTGAACCCTAGCAACCAGATTGCTGAATTTCAAAACTAGAAAGTTGCTGAATAAAAAGCAAAATGACTAATGCTGTTGGAAATGATCATTTGGAAACAGGGATCATCAAGTATAAAGAGAACAGGCAGGACTCTCATTGCAAGAACCTATACATCAACTGAGTGAAAATGTTTTCTTGTTGGTACAGTAGTATAGTATCCATCTCTATTTGTGCTGCAGACATTGTTTAATATTTGATAATATGGGAGAAAATATTTGGAATCCAATTTCAGCACCTGCATTAACACTGCTAACAATATGCAGCTTGGGGGAGTTGTAAACATTTAGTAAACACTGTGATTGGATGAGACTAGAAATTGATACAATAAATCAGATTAAAAATAATCCTCCTCCTAGTTTAAATGCAGTTTATTTTGCATTCTGTGTGTCCAATACTCTTTAGCAAGGAGTTAACTAAGTCATTATTCAAACAGGCAAGATGTTATTGATTACTTTTAGGGAAGACGCTGAGGGACATTTAGGCCTATAGAATGCTGACTTAGCAGCAGGCATTATGGGGAATTGCATCTGGGAAGTTTCAATGTTATAATTTTACTATTTCCTTTAAGTGATCTTTTTAAATGATTTTGGTGGGATGGCTGGAAGCTTCATTAAATTTTAGCTTTCTCTTTGCTCATCTCGATAGAATTCATTTATAATTCAGTAGAAAAAATAAAGGGTTCTGGATCGGAAGGTCTATAAAATGCCTGACAACATATTGGTGTATTTCTAGTCCAGTGTTTAGATCCCCTTTAAATGCAAAGTGCAAGGGGAGTTCTTTTCAATAACAGAGATATGTGCAGGGCTGTGAAGATCATGCTAAAGAGATATGTAAAACATTGATCCTAGGAAACGATAAGATTGCGGGTGAGTCAGGTCATGAAGAGATCTTTGTTTCCTGGTCAAGTTACTGGCAAATTTGTTTACTTTTTCCTCTAAATCAATATGAATAGTGTATGAGTATATCACCTAGTTTAGCATTTGCAAAAGGTTGAATATGACTGACAAGTGCCTGCATTCGCATGGCAGACACAATCTTCAAGCAGCAAAGCTCTATTTTTGTCTTGTGTTCGCTTCTGCTTTGTAAAGAAAGTGACATTTTTCTGAGGTTAGTCTGAGCAATGAATAATGGTGCTGAATTGTTAGAAGAGGTAGCAGTGAGATAGTGAGATAATGTGTGCTTCTGTGTACACACTAATGCTAAGTCCCGTACTAAGCAGCGTCAGATTGGAGGGATCCGTGCCCACAGGGGCTGCTACATTAGGGGACTGAAGAGCCCCCTGGACCCCCTGTAGCCACCCCTGGGGGCCCCTGCCTCGGCCGCAATCTCCCTCCACTCCCCCATCCCCACCCCTGCCAGTCTGTACCTTCCTTTCTCTTCATACAATTGGAGTAGGCGGAAGTCAGGGAGTGCACAGTCTCAGGTGGCCATGGGGTGTGGGTCTGGGCCGGCAGGGCCCACCAGCCTATTTCCCAGTGTCCTGCCAACCTGTTACTAGCCATTTTATTGCACAATCCACAATCCTAGTTGTGGAAACAAAGAACATTAGACCAGAACTGCAAAGATCAGGTGGACTTTTTATTGGAGGATTATTTTGTACACAAAAAAACTCTTCAGAGGGGCCCAGTGCAGACTTACCCTGACCTCCCTTCATCTGACCCCTGTATGTCTTGTCTTCAGTTCTCTTGCTTCCTGTCATGTGTGCCGGGTAGATAAGAGA